>JARWLC010000006.1:24855000-27255000 GCA_033318265.1 Phyllotis vaccarum | reverse complement strand
CAGCAGCAGCCCCAGCCTGCAGAAGGTGACAGCAGCAGCCCCAGCCTGCAGAGGGTGACAGCAGCAGCCCCAGCCTGCAGAGGGTGACAGCAGCAGCCCCAGCCTGCAGAGGACTCAATTAAGGGTCCCAGCCCCAGACAGGAGGCCTGAAAGGGGGCAGCCAGTGCAGAATAAACACTACTTTCTCTGAAGTTGCTCTTTTGTCCAGGCCATTTTGGGTTTCTCATGAGAAAAAAAAGAGAGAGACCGCTATTCGAAAGTGTGCAGTTTTGTCTTGTTTTTAAGGTTTCCATGGTTAATTTATATTTAAGAACCAGTAAACAAGAGGATGAAAATGTGACCCTGACAAACCATCTGCAGGCCACAGCTGGTCACAACAGGCAGACCAGAAGCAGGGAAGCCTTGGCATAGATGGAAGCTGTAGACAGTGGAAATCCCAGGCAGAGAAGCCTGTGGCTCGCCTGGAAAAGCTTCTGGAGTCTTTGCTAAGCCCACCAGCAGCCAGCTCACCACTCCCGCAGTAGGGCAGCTTTGCTCAGAGACAGTTTATATTCTTAGTAAGCTTGCTCCAGTTGTGTAAGCTCATATTCACTCCAATCTGTATCCACCCTTGTTTTTGGTTTGTTTGGGTTTTTTTATTGGGGCGGGGGACAAATAGCAAAATAATCAAATGACATGGCTGCTGCAGGATTCTAGATTGAACAAAGATTTTCAGACAATGTAGTCCCAGACAGGCTGTCTGTAAAACCACAAGATTGCCCTCCAAATCTTAAAATGAGGATGCTCTGTCCAACTATAGGTTCAGAATCACATCGAGTTCCTGCAGGGCCCCAATTAAATATGTAGTGATTATGATTATTATTCGTAATAGTAGCTGTGGTTGTAAACATTTGTGTGTAAACAGTAGAGTAATACCCTAGAATTACACAGAACTCTTGCTGGGCATTCTAGACCATGTTACCCATGAGTCTTAGCCATAAGAGACTCTGCAGCCGCTCAAGTCTACTCTGCACAGCTGTGGAAGTTTAACAGGAAATTCCCGTGACAGTCACATAGTTCTGAGAGACTGATGGAGCTTTGTTTTGTTTTGTTTTCTCTGGAAAAACTACCTCTTAGAAAGTGACTTCACCTGGAAAGACCTGACACTAGGTCTCCCCAAAAGTGGAGGTAAATTTCCTAACACTCAGTAGGTAGGTACAATGATTCAGTAAGTGGAAGTACCTTACAAACCTCAAAACCCCGAATTCACAGTGAAAGGAGAGAATTCCAGAAAATTGTCTTCCGTGTGTGCTCCTCTGGCATCCACACATCCTAATTCCTAATTCATATATGTATATCATATACACAACAATAAGTTTAATGATTTCCTCAAACCCTAACAAACGGTGTCTGTCCATCCATGCAGAATGACAGGAAGACATCTTTATAATTTCAACCTGGCTAAGCTGCCTTCACACTACAGAACATACATCCTGGGGAGGGCAAAGTTTCAGGCAGTGCCCAGGCCAGCAATAACTCAGAATTCTTCTCACTAAATGCGATCTACTCTTCTGAATTCTTTGCCCTTTCTTGCTGGCTAGATATGACTTCATCACTGCATAGTATGAACACTTCTGGAGAGTTGTGAAGAGATGGCTAAAGGAAGGAACCCTTATGGGGTTACACCAAACCAGCAAAGCCGTGTATAGCAGCAGGGAACATGTCTTCCTTCATCCAGGAGTCTAGCGTTCAGATAAAGGACTAGTAAACACACTCATCTGAATTCTAAAATCAAGTCAGGCTTTATATTGCATGTGTAATTTGGCTAAAACATGGTCTTTCTCCTGACTGAATTATTGGCTGTTTGGCTTGATCACAAAGCTTGGCTTTAATGGACAATCACATTATATAAGAGAATAGTTCTCTGTAAATAGAAGGCTTCAAATATGCAAGTAGAAATTTAAAATAAAGATATACTTAAAGCTGCCATGCAAGAAGAAATGTCACCTTTGTAACATTATAATTTTGATTAAGAAAATAAAGAAACGTCTGGTTATATGGCTTAGTAGATAGGGTTGCTTGCCCCCAAGCCTGAGGACCTGAATTTGATTCCTGGAGCCTAAATGAAGAGCACCAACTTTGGAATCACAGGTTGCTTGCTAACCTCCTAACATGCTCCCCACCGGAAACAAAATTAGCAATTTTAAAAAGAAAATGAATGTGTTGGTCTAGGAATATAGCTCAGCTACGTGGAGAGTGCTCACCTTTCATACACAAAACTCAACAGTTTGAGGCCAGCCTGGGCTACAGGAAACCTCTCAAAGAGTCACAGATGCTAAATTGAAAATGAAATTAGATCTGGAGTTCTTTCAGGACTACGTGCTGATTAAAAAAAAAAAAGTGCTCAGATTAACCTTTTTTAGTACGTAAAAAAAAAAATTAGGCTGTTGAAACATTACAGGAAAACAGAACACCACCTCTATCCTCAACCTATGATCTGGGTAGGAAGCATGACAGTAAGAAGGCCCACCCCCACACAACGCCTGCATAGAAGAGGTCCTGGATAACCGGCATTTTCGCTTAACCAAAGCCATAGAGTTTGGAAATGTAAAGGAATGTTGGAGAAATAAAAAGTAGTTATTTGGACTGAGAGAATCTGGGAGTGAGCAAACGTAACAAACAACCAGGTACGGTGCTGATGGTGAACAGTGGGAAAGGTAAAATCAGCAGCTGACTGCAATTCGGTGCCGGCCACACTGTCCAGACGTCCAGGGGTGAAGGAGACAACTTGGCAGGTGCTTGACATCAGTCCAGATGAAAACATATTGGCCTGAGCACCTGGAACAGATGCAGGGAACTCTTGGGGCTCTCAAGATGGAAAGCAAGCAGACCTGGGGTTTGCTACTACTGGTCAATAGTGGGAGTAACTACAGACTTTAAGCCTGGGAGAAATGGCCAAAGGGCCAGATCTACCTGGAGCATCGCTAAGGTTTTTGGCATGAAAGGGTGAGGGACTCATCCTCTAAGTGTATACTAAGAAGGGTAGGCTTCAAAGTTGGTGCGGATGGGCGGAGCCTGAAGATTAGCAACCAACTCCACAGTCCTTTCTGGCCACGCCTCCAGAGTCACGTGTTATCAAGTAGGACGGGCCCTGGGCATCAGGATCTTTAGAAAAAACTTCTCAAGGAGTTTTAACTGTGGTGGCAGCACGAGCTGAAACCTCAATCTTAGGAGAGAAAAAAGATACTGTTTTAAAGGTAGAGGAAGAGCAAAGGGAACAGGGAGCAAGGCTGCTCTCAGAGGCTGGTACATTTTTGTCAAGAGTGGACGCTACAGAGCCACGTCACCCCAGGGACGTTTCATCATGTGTGGAATGAGTGTTAGCATCCACGCCCGCAACACTGTCGCTTGGGATCGGGACCAACTGTTTTGATTACTGGAAGAGCGGGAGATCTTCAGGTAAGGAAGCCGGAACTGTGGCGACCGAGGACCGCTGAACAGAAAGGAGAGAAGCGGACCAACGGGCGTGTGGATGTAGGAAGTCCCGGTGAAATGGAGGGAAGGAAGGAAAGAGGCTCACACGTGGGGGGGGGGGGGGGGGGAGGGATATTGAAGAAGGCATTGTCCCAAGGCAGGAAAACAGATTTACAGGAACACTGGGACAAGGAAAGAGTTTGCACCAGATGTCCGTCCTGCGTAGAGGCGTTTGCTTGTAGATTATAGAGGCAACACTAGAGATGAGACAAGAATGAATTTCCTAGGAATCTTTTGTATTTATTATTTATTTACTATTTATTATTTGTTTCCAGGCAGGGTTTCTCTGAGTCATGGCCCGGACTGTCCTGGAACTCACCTTGTAAACCAGGCTGGCCTTGAACTCAGAGATCTGCTTGCCTCTGTCTCCTGGGATTAAAGGCGTGCATCACACCCAGCTTCCTAGCAATCTTAATCGAGAGAAAACAAGTAACAAGCAAGTGAATAATAAAAGAAAGGACTTTCTCAAGCTAAGCTGTAGACAGAGCTAGAAGCCAAAGCCAGGTCTGCCTTAGGACAAAGCTTGGTTTTTGTTGGGTTTTGGGGTGGGGTTGAGGGTTTCTTGTGGGTGAGGGTGTTTGTTTTTGGTTTTTCAAGACAGGATTTCTCTTTTTAACAGCTCTGGCTGTGCTGAAACTCACTCTGTAGACCAGACTGGCCTTGAACTCACAGAGATCTGCCTGCTTCTGACTCCCAAGCACTGGGACTAAAGGTTTGTGCCACCACCCAGCAGTTTGGGATTTTCTAAATGCTCTCCATAAAGCTATAGAGTAAATGGGTGTTCTTTGAAAGTACCACCCTGTGAGCAGCAAGCAATTTAAAGCCACTGTTTATGTGTCTCAGAAGCTGGAGATGCCCTCCTCGGGTGTCCCTAGGGCCACTCTTCACAACCCATAGGCACCTGTGCAGACCTGGTCCAGTAACACAGCACTGCTGGCCCCAAAAGCCAAGCATGTGACAGAAGGGGTTACCTGTATTAGAGTGACTGAGGTATTGCTCTGGACGGAACCCTTCCAACAAGACATTGTGAATATTTCCATTTAGTCCTCACACTAAGTAAAATGGGAATAGGGAATTTTTTTTCAGATTTGAAAAGGCTGTGTGCCTTGAGCAAACAAAGATCACCTAGTTACTAAGAAACACAACACACAGCTTCTAAAGAAAGGTCAGTGAAGAGAGAGGCCTAAACCCTGGGCAGGAAGGGACAGACAGGAAATGAAGATAAAGAATGGTGAGGGGTGTGCTGGATTATAGGGTCTCACAGAAACTCCACTTAAGGGAACGTGGCCAGAGGGATCCCGGGTGGCATAGCTCCAGATGTGAGAGCCTTCTGAAGTCACGTGATTAAAAATGGCTCTTAACTGAAGAATGAAATAAATTAATGAAAGCACACTGCACTTAAAAACAACTTCATGTTTGTCTTTGGGCAAAGGCACACAGCCGCTGAGGAGGGAGAGTCAAGCACATTGTTTCAAAGGCATCGAAACTTGGGGAAAGGTGTGACTACCAAAAAAGAGAGGATGTTTCCAGAAAGAAAAAAAAAAAGTAAAAAGAGGCAAAAGAAAGTAAGACCTGGGGTTGTATTTCTCACTATTCTGTGTACCTTCAGAATACTTCAGGCACTGGATGGTGAGATACACCTCTAATACCAACACTTGGGAGGCAGGGGAGGCAGATCTCTGAATTCCAGGACAGCCAGGGCTATACAGAGAGAAACTGTCTCCAAAAACCAAACCAAAACAACAGAATACTTCAGCTCTTGCTTCTGAAACTGGACTTCCAACTCCAAGATACCCTTAAAGTGTCTGAGGCACCTGAGCAAATGAAGCTACTGTTAAGCCAAGGCTGAGAGCATGCAAACACACGGATGAGCAGATGTGCAGGTTAGTATGCATACATCCAGGGCCTCCACTTTTAATATTCATAACTAACTAGCAGATATACTCAGAACACAAAACATTCAGTTTATTCGCTTTAAAAGCAGGTGCATTCACAGCCATCTTTCAAGCTGAGAACAGTTAGTGCCTGAGAAAGTAAATAGCTCACCGGTGTATTTACCAATACTAGTATTACAAATGGAAACGCATATACACTAGCAGTAGCACCCAGGAATGCCCACGTGTTTCTAGCTGTTACACATCTGTGAGGACGGGAATTCCAGCAGTGAACTACACCGGTGGTTTTCACAGGTACAGTGTGCCAAGAGACAGAAGACAAGCCACATGGGGTTGGGGGCCACCAGGTGGGGAAAGGTGTCAGGGAAAGCCTCCCGAGAGGGAATTGGGGCCACTGCTAAAAGTGGAGGTTATCAAGGAGTCCCCCAGCATTCCCATAGTAGGAAGAGCTGCAGAGTTCAGGCTTGAAGCCAAAATAACCAAAGACTGTCTTAAAGATTTAAAAACCGAATATTTTGGTTTCAAACTGAATACTATAGTCTAGCAAACCTTTGAAACCTGGGCAACGTGGATGGGTTAAGTCTCCTGGCCTAGAGGAACAGACAAAGCCCAGAAAGCACAGTGGAGTGGGCTCTAACAGTAACCAGTCACCCAGGATGCAAAGGACCAGAGAATTCTTACTGGCATGAAGTTGGGAACCAAAGAGCATAGATCACACAAGTAATAACAGGCCTTGTCCAAGACTTGAGCTAACACTCAGAAGGCAGTAGGAAGCTGCCGACATTTGTGGGGTGTGTGCATGTGTGTGTATGTGTGTATTCATGTGTGCATGCAAGCATATGTGTGTCCAATCATACGCACATGTGTGTATATGCATATGAAAGACAACAGAGAATGTCAGGTACTAGGCTAAGCTGGCTAGTCAGGGACCCCCAGGGACTACCTATCTCCTCTTCCCAGCTCTGGGATAGGAGTGGACGCCACAACACCTGGTTTCACTGATAGGTTTTAGTTAGATAGACCTAATGTGATGCACATTTCTTGTAACTAACATCCAGACACCATGTATCACCATGCATCAGAGTAGACTAACCATTATGGTGCCCCTACTCCTGGCCCTTCCCCTTGCCTCAGTACCTCCTCTGCTTCCTCTTTAGCTTCTGCTCTCTGCTCCTCAGCAGAACTCAGCCCTCAGAGCTACTGACCCTGAGGACAGCCATCTTGAATTGTCTCCCTGGAGAGGCTCAGATGGACTTTCCATACCTTACATGGTAGCATAAACTCTCTCAGCCAAGTGTTGACTTAGCACACTAGCTTACTCTTACTTGGTAGGTTATTCTTTTGCTCCAAGACAAGATTTGATGAGTCTTGGGTTTCTGAAATCGGCAATGGCTACTGTAGAACAGACTCAGTGAATATTTACTGAAGACTGGATGCTCCCTTAATTGGACTCCTCTCTAAATCCAGTGCTGTTGCCTTTGGGTATGGATGACTTTCTTTATGTCAGTGGCTCAAACTGGTGACAGTGGCAGGTTGTCATTTTCTCTCCAGTGTGCAGCTGTGTCTACAAATCCCTGGCACAGTGGCCTGGGTTTCTCTGGGTACCACTTGAGATGAAACATAGTTCCAGGTGCTTCTTCCAATGCCAGCCCCAAAGTTATCTCCCCTGGAGTTCTCTTGCTTGTGTGCAGGCTCAGTCTCATCCATGGAGCCTGGAGGATCCAAGCAGACTTGGTCTCAATTCTATTTCAGGCAGATAAGTCAGGACCAGTGTGATGGTGGCAAGCCTTAACCTAGCCTTCCTTGTTCAAACTAGAGAAAGAGACTTTCTATTAATATCCTTGGCTAAACTCTAGCACATTGTGTCCAGCTGGTAGGGATCCTCAGATGAGCTTGGCTGATCCACTGTAAATGTTTGCTGGAAGTGTACAAGAGTGTATATAGTCCAGATTCCCTCTGCTTCTCTGTTGCAACTGCCTTTCTGCCAGAATGTGTACAACACACACACACACACACACACACACACACACACACACACACCTCATTTAATTTCCTGCCCATGTTCCTGCAATTCATGTCAACAGCCTTTGAGTGGAGACACTTTAGGGTGAGCCATTCTGAAGGGCCAGCTTCAGCCCTGCAACCTATATCAGAACCTGATACTCTGCCCTTTGGCTGAGTAACTAAAGTTTCATGTATGACCTCTCAAGACTGCCTGTTTATGGTCTGTTCTCTCCTGACACTCACATCAAAAGAAACATTACTCATGATACAGTCCTCAGGCATAAATTCACTATTGAAAAAAAAAAATTTTGCTACTCTTGTTAAGTACATTTGAAAAAAGATTTGTCCTGGTATAGTACCACATACCTTTAATTCCAAGACTTAAGAAGCAGAAGCAGGTGGATCTCAGAAAGTTCCAGGGCAGCCAGGAATGAGTTTCAGGCCAGCCAGGGCTACAGAGTATGGCCCTTTCTTTAAAAAAAAAATTTTTTTTTTAGTGTGTGTGTGTGTGTGTGTGTGTGTGTGTGTGTGTGTGTGTGTGTGCATCGTGTCCATATTGTGAATGAGTGTAGGTGTTCACTCCTGTGCACACACAGAGGCCAAGAGAAGATGCCAAAGTCCACCTTCTTCTATTGCTCTTCACTCCTAAATCTAGAGCTCATGTTTCTTCAGGTAGGCTGGAGACGAGCAAGTACCTCTGAAGCTCTCAGATCTGGGGTCTGGAGAGGGCAGGAAATGCCCTACATGTTACCCTGGTGCAGGGCTCCAAAGCCTGGTTGTTGTGATGACATAGCAAACATTCTTAACTGCTGAGCCATCTCCCCAGCCTCTTGAGTCAACAAATAAAAGAATGAGACTGTGTTCCCCTAAGCAGCGTCATCATCGAGGGGTGTGGAGTAAAGGCTGGGTGAGACTTAGGATATAATTAGGTTCAGGTCTTTTAAAACATAAAGCAGCAGTCTAGGACTCAGGCATACATATTAAGGGGTGGAGGGACATTAGGGATGATTCTGTCCTTAGTCACCTGGCCATGATGTTTAAGAAATAACAGTGATGTATCTGAATAATTATCTTGGGACAGGAGTCACACCCACCTCTGGCCTCTCAAGCTTATGCTCACCCAGGTTCCTCCATCTGGGGGTGAGTTAGAGTCTCATGTTCCTTTATTTCTCTGGTGCCTCCTCTCCTCCTGGAAGAATAGCCTGAGCACCAGCGTGTAGCTGGTTGCTTTTGACTCTGACTCTTTTGGCTCTTTGGGGACCTGCCATCCAGCTCCCAAATAAATACGTGAAAGCGTACTCTTACCTAGGAATGCCCGGCCTTAGCTTGGCTTGTTTCTTACCAGCTTTTCTTAACTTAGATTATCCCGTTTGCCTTTTGCCTCTGGGCTTTTACTTTTTTCTATTTCTATGTATCTTCTTACTCCATGGCTGGCTGTGTAGCTGGGTGGCTGGGTGCTAGAATCATTCTTCTCTTGTTTCTCCTCTCCTCCCAGACTTCCTCTCCTATTTCTCCTCTCTGCCTGCTGTCTATCTGTCCGTCCTGCCTGGCTATCGGCCAGTCAGCTCTTTATGAGACTCCTCCTCACATCATTAAAACAAATATTCCACAGCATAAACAAATGTGACACATCTTAAAATAATACTTCACAACACCAGTGGCCCGTTATTACCTAGGAACTTGTTAGGAGAGATGGCTCCCAGGTTCCACCAACACCTGCTGAATCAGAGCTTCATCTTGAGAGAATTCCAGGGGCAGTGATTCAAATCCACAAAGCCTTGGAAAGCCCTGCCCTAGAACCTACATCCATGGTCTCCAGACAACAGAAGGGTGTAGACTGCCAGCCTGCAAGCTACAAATCACTGCCTTTCATATTCCGTTGAAAACTGGTCACATGACCAATTGAGACCTTGGGAGAACTTGGAAATATGATCTAGTCAGACAAACTGTCTGGCAGCTACCACTCTGTCCTACAAAACTGGAGGACAGGCTTTGACAGACAGATGCACATTTCTGACCCAACTGATGGACAAAGACATTCTTGAGTTAGAACATTTTTCCATTAGGAGAAAGAATACTTCCTCCTTTCCCCTAGAAACTGCTTCAGAGGGAAGGCCTTTTGGAGATTTTCTCCAACTCCCCTTGTAAAGCTGCTGGCATTCTAACCTGCAAATGTTTTCCCCACAATGCATCATATCTACCCAGTTCCTACTTCTCATTCTGTACTCCTCAGTGACCTCAGCTTCAGAACAAACCAAGGTGTTCAGCTATGTATCATCAAATCTTTTCTGTCAAATATTGGCCCATAAATGACTTTTCAGGCCATGTGGCCTTTGTCAGTCATTAGCTTTGCTGCTCGGCATGAGAACAGCTGTGGGTAAAATAGAGATGGGTTCACATTATACAAATACAGTATGAAAAAAACTCTCCGTTGGGCGTTTACTAAGCTCCTTAATATCTGACCGGGGTAAAAATAGAAAGTCCACAAGGGCAGGACTCATTACTACCTCGTTCCTTGCTCTGGTCTTTGAACATAATACCATTAACTGGCGCACTTGTAAAATGAAAGAATGTTACAAGACTGTCACATGCGGAGGCTTGAAGAGGGTGTAGCAAGCCCTTTGAGGTCCATGCTGGCAGGAGGCCCACAAGATCACTGTAGCTGTGATCAGCCTAAGGCAAGAGAACATTCATCCCCATGTCATTAACCTTCACAAATTGGCCCAAGAAGAGCCCTCACTAACAAGAAACTGTGGAAGCTTGGCCCCAGTGAGCAGGTGACCCCATGGGAAACATTCTCAAAAGCAAATGACAATTCTGTGGTAGAGATAGAGGACATGCAAGCAGGAACCTATTGCAGAGAATTGTCAAAGCCCGACTCTACCATGGAGTGCATGCAGAAGCCTCCCTGGGGAGAAAAGAAAGCCCAGTCAATATCAAAAGCAGTAAGAATAATGAAGACATTAGCATTTCATTAGCATGTACCCTCAGTCTCATATTCACACGCTGCCATGTTCCTTCCTCAGTGTGTGTCATGATCTTCTCCATCTCTAAAACTGCTTCTGTGAAGGTCAGACCTTACTCAGAGACTTACTGTAAGGCCACAAGGAATTTCTTAGCTTCAGTACTGCTGAAGTTTGGGGGGGACATCTTGTCCTGTGCCAGAAAGGCTGCTCCAGCCACCAGTCACACCTGGAAAATGTCTCCAGACATGCTGGAGAAGGATAGAGACAGAAGGACAGAGAAATGGCAGGCATACAGACAACAGAACAGAGTTCATAAACACAATCATACATATATAGTCAACAACCTTTCAGCAAAGACACATGGCAGTTCAGTGGAGGAAGTAGTCTTTCAACAGTCGGGAACACTGCATGGGAAAAACACATCTTCATGTATATCTTGTATTGCACACAACATTTGACTCAAAATGGATCACAGGGTCAGTTAGATGACTCTTCAGCAGTTGTCACCAATCCTGACTATTGGACTTCCAGCCCTGGGACACACAGGTGAAGACCAGAACTGGTTCAGGTAAGCTTTCCTCTGATCTCTACACATCCACAAACCTGCTGAGGTGGTTTAGATGGAAATGGCCTCTGTAAGTTTTGAATGCTTGGTGCCCATGGCTTTGTTAGGGGAATGCATCGCTGAAGGTGTGTTGTAAAGCTCCTAATTGGTCTTATAATAAAAACCTAGAGGCAGATATTGGGGTAAACTGAGAGATTAGAGAGACAGAGGAACAAGCAATTAGAGAAACTTCTCACCACTCCTGAATCCTCAGGCCAAAAGTAGAAGATCTTGTCTCCGCGAATCTTCAGACTGAATGTTCCTGATTCCTCAGCCAAAAGGGAAGGGCTGAACTCCTGTCTCCTCCCACAGTATATTTTCTTTCTCTGCCCAGCCATATCACTTCCTGTTTCAACCCTCCTAGTGCTGAGATTAAAGGTGTGTGCCACCACTACCTGGCTGTTTTTCTTTTGAACTGGACTGGGTTAATCTCCTCTAATTCAGGCTGGTCTTGAACTCACAGAGATCCAGACAGATCTCTGCTTCTCAAGTGCTAAGATTAAAAGTATGTGCCACCACTGCCTGACCTCTATGGCTAACTCTGTGGCTGGCTCTGTCCTCTGATCTTCAGGCAAGCTTTATTAGATTACAAACAATCTATCACCACAGAGGTAAGCTTGGATTTTTAAAAGACTCATACTATTTCTGGTCTCTCTCTCCTCTCTCTCCCCCCTCTCTTCCCATCTCTCTGTCCGTTTCCCTCCTTCCCCATTCCTGTTCAGTACCATGCCTGCCTGCTGGCTGTCACCCCCCCCCCCCACACACACACACCCATACACAATAATGGCCATGGATAACCCTCTGAAACTGAAAGGCCCCAATAGACTTTCTTCTATAAGCTCCTTTGGTCATGGGATCTTAGCACAGCAATGAAAAAGTAAACCGAGACACCCACACTCAAACACACAAAATAAGTTAATGTAATTTAAAAATTTTTTTAATGGATTATTGACCAAAATGTAAAACCTAAATATTTGACCATTGAACTTAAAATTTTATGTTTCTGATCTTCAATAAGGAAAAAAAAACAAGTTGGGGAAAAATACAAATATCTGATAAATGCCCAAATGTATTTTTTTTAAGTCTAATAAAAAGCAACTCCATTTTTAAAAGAGATGGGAAAAGGTATTAAGAAGGCAATAGAGGTATGAAAAGATATTAGTAATTAGGAAAGCCAAGGGCAAACACAGAGAACTATCATTTTTATCACCAAGGATGTCTCGGCTTTTGAAGTTGACATGAGTTATTGATCCAAATGCAGCAGGACATCAGCTAGGAAGGTAGTTTAGCAGCTTCTTACAAGACCTAGCAATCCTGCTCAAGAGAAATGAATGCCTTATATTCATATGAAAATCTGTATACCTATGTTTTTATTGACTCTGTCTCCATTTTCTAAGAGCTGGAAATGATTCAAATATCCCTTAAGTTGTGAATTCACAGCCTACCTGTGGAAAGTCTGTACACAGGATACTACTGACCAAGAGAAAAGAACACATTTACACTCAAGTAACATAGTGTTATACTTACTTTTTTAGTACTGTGAGAAGACACCTTGGCCAAGGCAAACTATAAAATAAAGCATTTAATTAGAAACTTGCTTACAGTTTCAAAGAGTCCATGAGCATCATGGTTTGACACATGACAGTAGGCCAGCAGGCTTGGTACTGGAGAGGTAGCTGAGAGCTACATCTGATCTATAAACACAAGGCAGGGAGCCAACTGGGAATGGTGTGACTTTTTTAAACCTCAAAGCTCACCCCCAGTGATATACCTTCTCCAAGAAGGCCACACCTCCTAATCTTTCCCAAATGGTTCACTCAACTGGGAATCAAACATTCAAATACATGAGCCCAGGGAGGCCATTCTCATTCAAAGCCTCACATATGGATTGATATCCATTTCATTTGCACTAAGTGAAAGACTCCAGGATAAAGGCTACATGGTTTAATGCCATTTGTATGATCCTCTATAAATATAATGGGAGGGGGTACTAAAGAGAGAGTCAAGAAACTAATGATGGCCTAAGACTGCAGTTAGGGAAGCTGTTGATCACAAAATGGCCTAAGATAGCTCTCTGGCAACATGTCTGGCTTCTATCTTGTCTGTGGTGGTGGTTAAATATTTGGCTTTGTGTTCATCAGAATGCACAGAGCTATAAACTTATAAAGATTAATTATACTTCAAGCAACTATATAGGAAGCAGATTTCAGAAAGAAAGCGATCATTTATGATTACTATTCTAGGACTATAACAAATTGGCATTCCCGTGCCATGCCTCTCCCTTGTTCCTTCTCTGCATACACCATTTATCCCCCTACACACACACACACACACACACACACACACACACACACACACACACACACACACACACACCACCTTTCCCCTTGTCACAACTACACCCTATCTACACTCATCCTCTAGGGGTTTTCTTTTCCTTTGTACCCTCTACCTTCCTATCTTTCTCCTTTACTCTTTTTATATTCCTGGTTTATGTTGTAGGGTTCTTTCCAGCAATACGCTCACACTTGTGCACATTCTAACACCTCTGGTCCTATTGCAGAAGGAAACAAGCAGCTGATGCATTAACTTGCCCTATTTTTACTTCTCCAGAAGAAAATTGGAAGGGGTCCACCTCTGTCATTGCAGATGGATCCACTGAAACATTACGAATTTCTCTTTGGCTCCTCCAGCCCTGGGCCATCAAGGACACCTGCTGGAGGTACGACAGTGAAAGTCACCAAAAAGATAGCAAACTCCAGCAAAAGTGCAAAGGGAGATACCGACGGTATCATCAGAGGTCAAGGCTGCCCACCTGGGCCAAATTCAGGACCTGTGCACCAAGGGAGAAGTTACTTCACTAATGATTCTGTTTATGAATGAACCTTGGGACCATTCATCCATCTGAAGGAGGACTTGCATTTAAGTTTTCCTTGGGATCTAAATAAGTTTCCATTTGCATAGGATATCACAATATTTGTATTCCTGTTAAAGGGAATTCCTGCTATGTTCTATAACATCCTAAAACTACTAGTCATATGGGTCTCTTTTCAAGCTCTTCTCTAGATTTTTCTGATCAATAGAATAATACAGCTAATAGTACCGGACATAATTTGGATGTCTGTTCTTGATGGCAGAGTATCATACACAATGATTTCACTGTGTTAATATTATATTGCTTGCTCATAGGTTACTCATGCAACATATAACAGTTAGATTTACCTACAACATCTTCAATGCAAACCTCTCTGGATATCCTGCTCTTAAAAATTAAAAGGGGTGGCGAGAGATGTCAGAATACCATCCAAGAATGGAGTCACGTGAGAATTCTGAGTGCTTGTAAGAAAACAGACAAGGGTCTTGTGACCTCAGTTTCTTCAAAACACAGAACTGTTCTTAGAAGGTGTTTCTGTCTGTGATCCTCCAGGGGTAACAGACAGGAGTGAGTTTACTCAGCGGCTGGTATTCATGTGCTTCTACGGAAAACCATGTCTTTGCCATGTGTGGCTTGTTCTTGTCATTGAACATCTTATTTGTGTGATTCTTCTTAGCCCTCAGAGTATAAATTGCCTGATGCTCAGAATGAAGTTGGCTATTTGCATGAGATTTTATTCCTCCTCATTTTCAGGCTCCACCCCCCTGGGTTCATGCCACCAACTAGAGTGCTGAATATCCCGTCACTTGTGTCTTATAATAAAAAATGTCAAAGGTAACAGCGTGTTATTTTCTTGATGGGCTACAGTTCATGGCTAGGCAATGACACTCTTGAAATGATGTTGCATGGTGTGAGACTAGACTATCTTGGTAGACCAGAACATGAGTTGTCCTTGCTGGCTTGGGCAGTAGGTGTCCATGGCCTGAGAGGGCCAATGGAACTGGGAGATCTGAGGGTGTAGTCTCCACAGGGGACAGCTTTCCAAAAGTTCCTTTGTCACACAAGCATAGGAACTAAACTCAGCCAGCAGGGGGTGCTCTTGAAAGAGGGTGACTCTGGACAAGTCTCCAAGGGAGGATGTTGCCGGAAGACACTTTGAATCCTGTGAGAACCTGAACACAGATACTACAGTTGGGAAAGTCAGGCTATACCTGAAGCTGGGGTACCGTGGGGGTTGGTCTCCCCACAGGATGGAGCAATCCTGCTCCTCTCTGAGAGAAGAGCTCTGCTCCCTCCTCTGCCTCTTAAGGGAGCGCCTTCGTTTCTTCTGTCTTTCTGTTCCCAGCGGAGATAAAGTGGAAACCCCTTCAGAAATGAATCGATCTGCTCAGCTCTGGCGACAAGTTGCTACTTTGGCTCTGTTCCCAAAGGAGTTTTTTCCCAGCAGCAGGTATCAGAGCTGCCTCTGCCAGGGTGAAGGACAGGCATGGGGGCTTACATAGGGCTTCTTACTGGCAGGGAGAAGATTTTCCTGCTCAGGGATTGGTTGGTTTCCCTCGGTCAGGAGCTCTGGTTTCAGGATTAAAGGGGGTTTCTTTGACCGGCCTTTTTTTTTTTTTTTTTTTTTTTTTTTTTTGGCTCTAGTTTGGCTCTCATTTCAGAACCAGGGCATATTTCTTTCACTGGCTCTGGTTACAGAGCCCAGCTGTGTTTCTTTGGCTGTGGTTTCAGGGCCATGGTGGATTTCTTTGGCTGGCCTTCTTACCTTACAGATACACCCCTTATTCTCAGAGGGTAGACCATTATCTTTCTCTTTGAGACGGGATCTCACTATATGACCCAGCCTGGACTTAAACCAGCAATCCTCCTGCCTCAGCTTCCTGAATGCTGGAATTATAGGTATATGCCACCATGCCTGATACGTTTCCTAATTATTTTCTTTAGCACTTGTAACCATTACAGTTTCTTGTCTTTACTTACCTGTGTGTGTGCGAGCACCTGTCATAACATCTGTATGGAAGTCAGAAGACAACTTGCAAAAATCAACTTTCCCCTTCCACCATGTCCTGGAAACCAAACTCAAGTTGTCAAGCTTGGTGGTAAGCACTTTTCCCTTCTGAGCCCTCTCACCAACCCATAAATATCTTCTGTTGTTCTCATCTACCAGGCAGGGAGACTGCGCTTCCC
Organism: Phyllotis vaccarum; assembly: GCA_033318265.1. Classification (NCBI taxonomy): domain Eukaryota; kingdom Metazoa; phylum Chordata; class Mammalia; order Rodentia; family Cricetidae; genus Phyllotis; species Phyllotis vaccarum. The sequence continues at coordinate 27,238,956 of JARWLC010000006.1, read as the reverse complement.
AAGTGACTCCTACATAACATCTCCGGGAAGAAAGGGGCTTGGGTCTTTCTCCATTATCCCCAGTGCCTTCAAACGTCTCAGTAAATATCTACTGTGTCGAGGAACAAGGCACACTGCTAACTATTACTTCAGTAGAGGAATTTGCTTTGCTCCCATCTCTTGGGGAGGTAAGATGTCACAAACGAATGGTTTGACCTTTGCCAGTTTGTTATCATGGCACGGTTTAAGCACTTGGCTGACCAGCTGCTGCAGCTTGCCAGAGTCCCAGCTTCCTAGACATCTGCTGTATTGTGGGGCAAATAATTGTTCCTCCAAGTGACTCCTTCAGGGCCTTTGACTTGACTCACACTTTAAAGTTTCTTTTAATTACGTATACGTATGTGTGTGTGTGAGCATGAGTTTACATGCGCCATATGTATGCAAAGGCCAGAAAATGGGGGACATACACGCACCATGTGGGTGCTGGAAACTGAACCCAGGTCTTGTGCATGATCAGTGAACACTCTTAACCATGGAGCCACCTCTCTATCCCATTGACTAGAACTTTAAAAGTGCATTTCACACCATGTCTGAGTACACAGAGCTCCACGCCTGACAGACACATTTTGCATTTCACTTTTGAAATTTGTCCAGGACCATTGTTCAAATCAAGAAAACACCCCAGCTCCTCCCCTGTGAGACTGACTCCTGTGGGTTTGACATCATTCTTCCTGGGGATGCCCCACCTCTCCTGAGCGATGCAGAAAGCAGAACCACCTCCCTTAGCAGCAATGAATCAGTGTGAAGAGCAGTAACCCCTCTGCTGGTGCAGAACACCAAGGCCTGAGGCCTTTCATCACCGCAGAGTATAAATGCATCTCTACCTCAAAGACTATTTATAACTAATCTTTAATCATAGGCATGTCTCAGGGCTGAAACAGGCTCTGAGTAACCAGTATTTGGCCCCTGAATCTGATCACAAAGTGTTAGGGAAAAAAATTAAGACATTAGCCACCTTATGTGGCTCCAAATGACATAACTTGTGAAGCTAATGAAAAATTATGGTAAAGCAGTTTCTCGTGGAGTGCAAACTAATCAGGAAGCACGGACAAGCTGACGTTGATGAAGCGCCATTAACTTATGGCATAAAACGCTGCCTGCGGGAAAATCTGGGTCTGACTGTTCTGCAAGTAGTTAGTTTTCTATTTGTCTGGATGTGCAATGACTCCTGTAATGGCAGAGGAGACGCCACGCCTTCAGTGCTGGCATGGTCCAAGGTCCCTCGGTCCTTCCTTTAAGCGGTAGTTCAAGAGCACTTGTCAGGTTCCCCTCTGCAGTCTCAGCTCCACACAGCAGAGGGAGCAACCTTGTCCCATGTCTGCCTTAGCCGGGAGTTAAGGTGCCAGGGTTAGGAATTAACCAGGGTTAATTCTGTTGACAAAGAAGTCAGAAGTGTATGAAAGTCTGTACTGTTTCTTCCTGCTCACCTGACTCCCAGCTTCATGTTTTCCACCCCGTTAATCTTCCATGTAGACTCTACTGCTTTCTGTTCTGACTCCCTTCCTGGTCATGCACCCTCAACCTGTTTCTGTTTCTGTTTCCCATCCCGTGATACTCTGGTAGGACATCTGCATTCAGTGCATTGATCGGCTAAGGAGCACGTTCAGTCACCCAGTTGGAGCAGAAAAATTCCCATATGGGAAGAAACTCTACATAACAAATGGCCTGGGGGCAGGTGTGGGAGGTCACTGTGTTAAAATGATGGAGATAAGAAACACTGTAATTAGACTCAGTCTTAGAGTAGTGAATCCCCCACTGCACCATCCCACCTCAACCTCTACAGATGTTTCCTTTGCCTTTAAAACACACACACACACACACACACACACACACACACACACACACACACACACACACGCTACGGTCTAAGTGTGTCGTCTGGAATTCATGGGTTAGAAACTTAATTCTGAGTGAAACAAGGTGAACCTGGTGGGATAGATTAAGCCATAAGGGTTGAGCATCCAAGAATGGATTGATGTCATTACAGGCAACATTTGCAGGGCTGGCGGGTGTAGCTCTGTGCTATAGCACTTGCCCAACGTGCACAAAGATCCTGGGTTCAATCCCCAGCACAGACGGGAGGAGGACAACTGAAAACAGTGAGTATTCTTGTCACCTTTTCTGCCCTTCTACTTGGGAGAAAGCAGTGTGATCACTTCTTGCCTCTTCCTTCCGCCTTCTGAAGACACAGGAGGAACTCGTTATACCTTCTAGCCTCCAGACCTGCAAGGACCTTTATATATCACCCAGCATAGCAGCTCCAAACGGATCAAGAAACTGCATTTTAAAACAAATCCTATAGTTGATGTGATTTTGCCCATAAAATACCTCATATACGTGTTCTCATATAAATACTGTCAAGACATTTCCAGCCTTGGGAAATAGGCTTCCTTAGGAACATGCACAAGACTCTTCATGAAGACCTGTTTTGAACACATTATTCAAGTGTATTACTGTTCAAGATTTAAAAGGAAGGACATGAAGTTAAGAAAATGAGCTAACCAATGAGCTAACCAAAATTCTCCTTCAGAAGAGTTTTAGGAGATGGTGACCTGGAGGAGGTACCATCAGAACCTGCAAGGACCTGCAGATGAAGGACAGATGCCATTAGGACAACGCCCTCCAATCCCCTGAACAACGCCAATTTGTGAGGTTTCCAGAGGGATGGCTGAAAGTTCCACACAGCAAGATTAGCCTGGCCAGGCAGGCTAAGATGGGGACATGGCAAAGCCATAAGCTTACTCTGTGGTTGCATAGAGGAGGTAGGTTTAGTTCTGCTGAGATTTGACTGCTCCATCAGGCTGGGTGGGGTAGCCTGGCCCTTCTTTGCTCCTAGCAATTCCAACTGACCATTCCTTGATAGAAGTTCCTTACAGTGTAACCACACACTGAAAATTGATTTTTTTCAATTTTTTCTTTGAATGGGATATGCAAGGGTCTTCAGAGATGAGTCTCTGACTGCTTGTCACTCCTGTCTTAGCTCGATGACAGGATGGTTTGTATTCATGCCATTTCTGACTCTACCACACCACACTCCGCTCCTTTTTTTTTTCTCTCTTCTTTTCAAAATTTTGAGTTGTCAATTTTCTTTATATTTGAGAAGGAAGAAATATACTGGTAAATGTTTTACAACTAATTCTCTAAAAATTACATAATAAATTTATTTTCAATCTGATAAATACAAATATATAGTCCACAATAATAGTAAGGAAAAACAGTAACATGCATTTTAATAATATTTTAAATACTTTAAAATATCATAATATTATCACAAAGATGATCCTTAATCATTACAACATGCTTAACAATTTTTTTATTGTAAGCTCACAGACAACAGGGACTTCAAACAATTTGGATTAGCAATAACCACACAACTATAATAGTAGATGGTGGCAGGAAAGCCTTGGGTCTGAGCTATCCTGGGCTAGATAATTAGATCCTGTCCTGAAACAGAAGTTTGATGACTCAAACAGGCCTTTCTCACACAAAAACTGGCCAACACTTATGTGAGAAAGTACTCAATGTCAGAAATAATTATGGAAATGCAAATCAAAGTCACCTTACTACAGCTGGAATAATGAAGACTCAAGATTAGAAGCAACACACATCCATAATCTCAGCTCAGGCAGAGACTGAGGGCTTTAAGTGGACCTGACCTATAAATCAAGATCCACAGTTCAAAAAGCCAAAGGATAACAACACAGTGGGCTTGGGGCTCCCACATCAGTCATTAATCAGAAAGAGAAAGAGAGAGACAGACAGACACACAGACACACAGACACACAGACACACAGAGAGAGACACAGAGAGAGTCAGACAGACAGACACACACACACAGACCCATAGATGTGTCCACAGAGGAGGCAGTTCTTCTTCCTAAGTGACTCCAGTTTGTGTCCAGCTGAGTCCGACTGACCCATCATCAATGCGATACACAAGGACATCACTATTCAACCAAACTCTTTTCTTTTTTGCTTATCCTAAAGATTTCATGTCAATATCACAATATAAAACATAGTAAAACTTTAAAATTCCCATAGTCTTTTAAAAATTCAAACACTTTAAAATCTCAAAGTCTCTCATGTTTTTTTCTTAAGTGAAATACTTTCTTACTTCAAAAGGGAAAAAGCAGAGTGTAAAAACAATCATACTCAAGCAAAATCAAAGTCCAGCAGTGTAAACAGCTCAGTGTCTGATGTCTGGGACTTATTTATTAGCTTCTGGACTTCAAAGAATTTGTGTAATACTACCTATGCAGCTCTGCCATCCACAGCATACACAACCCTGCCACTGTCCTCGGAGGTCATTCAATGGTCCTGACATCTCATATACTGTGTTCTCCATGACATATTAGCCACCCTGGCCCCTCATAGTACCAAACTTCAGCTGCCCTCCATGATCCCTTCAATTAGCCACTGCCATGTGGGAGACTATACATATTACCAAGGTTGGCTTCCAGCCTGCGAGGAAGCTATGGCCCTGTCTGGACCACAGCTTCTATGTGCTGACCCGAGGAAGTACTTATCAGGAGACTTTCATGATGCTTCTCTCTTATTAATCACAGCTTGGATTTGAGCCCAACTAGCCAGTATTTATTGTCCTGGTAAAGAAAGGGATTCACTTCAGAGGTGCTGGTGTCGGACCCAGCTGCCCAGAAGCCATAGATAAAATAGGTAAGATTCAAAGCATCACTCCAATGGTTCTAATAGTCATTAGAGGACTCTCTCTCTAGCCTCCCTCAGATATTTTACAAGCTGGGTCTCCATTGCCTGTCTGTATTGCTTTCAGCACTACATCAAAGTTCCCACAACAGTTCATTAGGCCTCATGCACTCAGAGCTCCAAAATCCTCCATATCTGCTCACAGAATATCCCAAGGCATAAAAGCCACACGCTCAGGTCCTTCACAACAAATCCCATGTTCTTGGTAACCATGTCTGTTCTAGTTTGTTTCTCTGGGCTATAATTAAATACTGGCCCAAGCTAGTATTGGGCAAGAAAGAATTTCTTTTGATTACAGATTAAAGTCCTTTGTTTAGGGTAAGATAGCCCAAGAGTTCATTGCCAGAACCTGGAGGCAGGAACTGAAGCAGAGACCATGGAGAAGTGAGGATTACTCCCTTGTTCTCCATGGCTTGCTCAGCTACCCTTCTTATACCCACCTGTCCAGCGGTTGCACCACCTAGAGTAAGCTGGGCCTTCCCATATCAATCACTAATCGAGAAAAATGTCCCATAGACATGTCCTCAAGCCAATCCGATGGAAGCCCACCAACTGAGGTGACTCTAGTTTGTGTCAAGTTGAAAAAAAAACTAACCAGCACACAGCCACATTAGCTAGTAAGATAAAGAATATGTGGCACATTACAAAATGGTATATTATGCCATTAATAATTAAAAGGTTGGAATCCTATCATATACTTCAATAGGGGTACAAATGGAGAGCACTATAGTAAGTGAAATAAACCAAGAACCCAAAGACAAGTACTTTATAATCTCACATGTGGATGGACACACACACACACACACACACACACACACACACACACACAGAGAAAGAACAGCAGGGTGGAAGGCTGGTCAGTGGGGGCTAGGTAGATAGATAGAGAAAAGGTTCTTGTCTGGTCCTGAAAGTCACCTAACTTTATTAATATATCATGTTATAGAATATTAACTGGACAAAGATGTGTTATTTTTGTTTATGTTGCATTTGTTTAATTATGTAAAGACATGTTGCATCTGTTTCACCTTGACTGCCTAAAGTGCCTGATTGGTCAAATAAAGAGCTAAACAGCCAATAGCTAGGTCAGAGGAAGGCTATGTCGGGCTGGTGGATAGAGACAATAAATAAGAGAAGAAATCTAGGCTTGAGAAGAGAAAAGAATAAGAGAATGTTTAGGGGCATGTTCAGAGCAAGAAGCCAGACAGACACCAGACAGACAGACATAGAGAAGCAGTAAGATCTACAGAAGTAAGAAAGGTAATAAGCCTGAGGCAAAGGGTAGATAAAGAGAAACAGGTTAATCTGAGTTAAAAGAGCTAAGCTAAGGCCTAGCAGTCCCACAGCAGTCAGAAGTTATATAGACACTAACAGACCACAGATGCCAGCCCAGACTATTATACCCAGCAAAACTTTCAATCACCATAGGTGGAGTAAATAAGAATTTCCATGACAAGACCAGATTTAAACCATACTTATCTAGAAATCTAGATATTCAGAAAGCACTAAAAGGAAAACTCCAACCTAAGGGAAGTTAGAGGCACCCATGAAAACAAAAGTGATAAATAATCCTACAGCAGAAAATCTCAAAGAAGGGGAAAAACACACACTTTCACCAAAAAACAACAATAATTAACAATCAGGGGTCATTAATATCCCTTAATATCAGTGGACTCAATTCTTCTATAAAAAGACACAGCCTAACAGAATGGAATATGAAAATAGGATCCATCTTCCTGCTGCATACAAGAAACACCTCACTTTCAAAAACAGATACTACCTCAGAGTAAAGGGTTAGGAAAAAACTTTTCAATCAAATTGACTTAATAAGCATCTTGGTGTAGCTATCCTAGTATCTAACAAAATAGACTTCAAACTAAAATCTATCAAAAGAGACCAGAAAGGTCATTACATATTCATCACAGGAAAAATTCATCAAGATGAAGTCTCAATTTTGAACATTTATGTCCCCAATACAAGGTCACCCACATATGTATAAGGAATATTACTAAAGCTTAAATAGTACATCAAACCCCACATACTACAAGTGGGAGACTTTAACACCCCGTTTTCACCAATGGACAGGTCTACCAGACAGAAACTTAACAGAGATATTAGGGATATAACAGATATTATGATCCAAATGGACTTAATAGATATATACAGAATATTCCACCCAAACACAAAAGAGTATACCCTCTTCTCAGCATTCTATGGACTCTTCTCTAAAACTGATCGCATACTTGGTCATAAATCAAATATTAATACAAAAAAAATCAAAATGACCCCTTGTGCCCTAACAGACCACCATGGCCTAAAGTTAGAGTTCAACAACACAAACCACAGAAAACCTACAAACTCATGAAAACTGAGATACTCTAAACAGAACCACCTCTACATCATGAAAGAAATAAAGAAAGAAATTAAATGAATTAAAGAATTTAATGAAAATAAAGGAACAACATATACAAACTTATGGGACACAATGGAAACATGCTAAGAGGAAAGTTCACAGCACTAAATGCCTAAAAAGAATTAGGAGAAATCTCACACCAGAGACCTAATGGCACAGCTGAAAACAACAGAACAATTAGAAGCAAACTCACCCCCCAAAAAGTAGATAGCAGCAAATAATCAAACTCAGAGCTGAAGTCAATAAAACTGAAATAAAGAGAACAGCACAAAGAAACAATAAAACAAATAGTTGGTTTTGTTTTGTTTTTAGAAAATCAACAAGATAGACAAACCCATATCCAAACTAATTAAAAGGTGGAGAGAAAATATCCATATTAACACAATCAGAAATGAAGTGGGGGACATAACAACAGACACTGAGGAAATTCAGAGAATCTTTAGGTCATACTTCAAAAACCTGTACTCCACAAAATTGGAAAACCTAAAAGAAATGGACAGCTTTCTGGGTAGATACAACTTATCAAAATTAAATTAAGACCATATAAATCACTTAAATGAACCTAAAGTCCCAAAGGAAATAGAAGCAGTTATTAAAAAGTCTCCCAACCAAAAAAAGCCTAGAGCCAGATATTTCAGCATGGAATTCTACCAGAATTTCAAAGAACTAATACCAATACTCCTCAAATTGTTCCAAACAATAAAAACATAAAGAATATTGCCAAACTCTTTTTATGAAACTACAGTCACTATGATACCTAAACCACACAAAGACTTAATAAAGAAAGAGAATTACAGACCATTCTCCCTCATGAACATTGATATAAAAATACTCAATAAACCAAACCCAAAAACACATCTAAGAAATCATCCACCATGATCAAATAGACTTCATCCCAGAGATGCAGGGAAGGTTCAACATACAAAAATCTATTAATGTCATCCACCATATAAACAAACTGAAAAAAAAAAAACACATGATCACCTTTATAGATGCTGAAAAAGCCTTTGACAAAATCCAACACTCCATGATAAAAGTCCTGGAGAGATCAGGAATACAGGGAGAATACCTAAATATAATAAAGATATATATACATATATATATATATATATATATATATATATATATATATATAGCTATCCAACAGCCAACATCAAACTAAATGGAGAGAAACTCAAAGCAATCCCGCTAAAATTGGGAACAAGTCAAGGCTGCCCTCTCTCCCCATGTCTGTTCAATATAGTTCTCAAAGTTCTAGCTAGAGCAATAAGACAATAAAAGGAGATCAAATGGATACAAACTGGAAAGGAAGAAGTCAAACTTTCAATGTTTGAAGATGATATGATAATATATGTAAGTGACTCCCAAAATTCTACCATGGAACTCCTACAGCTGATAATCACTTTCTGTAATGTGTCATGTTACAAGATTAACTGAAAAAAAAAAAAAAAAGAAATCAGTAGCTCTTCAATGTTGCAATTGATAAACAGACTGGGAAAAAACAAAACAAAACAGGGAAGCATCACCCTTTACAATAGCCACAAATAACACCAAATATCTTGGGAGTAACTCTAACCAAAGAAGTGAAAGGCCTGTATGACAAGAACTTTAAGTCACTGAAGAAAGAAACTGAAGAAGATATCAGAAAATGGAAAGATCTCCCATCCTCTTAGGTAGGATCAACATAGTAAAACTGGCAATCTTAGCAAAAACAACCTACAGATTCAATGCAACCCCCATCAAAATCCCAACACAATTCTTAACAGACCTCAAAAGAACAATACTCAACTTCATATAGAAAAACAAAAAACCCAGAATAGCTAAAACAATCCTGTACAATAAAGGAACTTCTGGAGGTATCACCATCCCTGACTTCAAGCTCTTCTATAGAGCTACAGTATAAAAACAACTTGGTATCAGCATAAAAATAGACATGTAGATCAATGGAATAAAACTGAAGACCTGACATTAGTCCACACAAGTATGTACACAAAAAAGCCAAGAATATACAAAAATATGCCAAAGCCTTTGACAAAATCTAACACTCCTTCATGATTAAGGTCTTGGAGAAATAGAGATACAAGTAACACATTTAAACACAATAACAATATAATATATATATAGCAAGCCGACAGCCAATATCAAACTAAATGGAGAGAAAGTCAGTGGAAAAATGAAAGTATCTTCAACAAAGGGTGCTGGTATAATTGGATGGTGGCATGTAGAAGAATGCAAATATATTCATCCTCCACAAAACTCAAATCCAAGTTGATCAAAGACCTTAACATAAATCCAGTTATGCTGAACCTGACAGAAGAGAAAGTGGGAAATATCCTTGAACACATTGGCACAGGAGATCACTTTCCAAATATAAAACCAGTAGCACAGACACTGAGAGCAACAATTAATAAATGGGACCTCCTAAAACTGAGAAGCTTCTGTAGGGTGAAAGACAAGGTCAGTAAGGCAAAAACGACAGCCTACAGAATAGGAAAAGATCTTCACCAACCCTACATATGACAGATGACTGATCTCTAAAATATATAAAGAACTCAAGAAACTAGACATCAAATTACCAAATGATCCAATCAAAAAACGTAGTACAGATCTAAATGAAGAATTCTAAATAGAAGAATCTCAAATGGCCAAAAGACACTTAAAGAATTGCTCAACATCTTTAGCCATCAGAGAAATACAAATCAAAACAACTCTGAGCTATCATCTTATATCTGTCAGAAGAACTAATATCAAAAACACTGATGACAGCATATGCTAGAGAGGATGTGGAGCAAGGGGAACACTCCTCCACGGTTGGTGGGAGTGTAAACTTGTACAGCTACTCTGGAAATCAGTATGGCAGTTTTCTTAGAAAACTGGGAATCAATCTACCTTATGATCCAACAATACCAGTCTCAGGCATATACTCAAAGCACACACGAATACCACAAGGATACTAGCTCAACTATGTTCATAGCATCATTATTCATAGTAGCCAGAACCTGGAAACAACCTAGATTCCCCTCAACTGAAGAATGGATTAAAAAAAATGTGATGCATCTACATGATAGAGTATTATGCAGTAGTAAAAAAAAAAATGGCATCTTGAAATTTTCAGGCAAATGGATGGAAATAGAGGAGGGGGGATTCTGAGTAAGGTAACACAGACCCAGAAAGACACACATGGTATATATGTACTTACTCATAAGTGGATACTGGATGTAAAGCAAATATCCAGGCTACAATCCACAACCCCAGACAAGGAGGATCCTAAGAGAGACATCGCTGGAGGCCCCTGGGAAAGGAAAATAGATAAGATCTCCTGAGTAAATTGGGAGCATGGAAGGTGGGAAGGGGAGGTAGGAAGAGAAAATGAGGACATGGGGTGGTAGAGTCGGGGGGTGGGGGGGGAAGAGGGTGAGCAAGGCAGTAGATATTTTAATAGAGCGATCCATTTTGGAGTTAGGAAGAAACCTGGTGCTAGTGACATTCCCAGGAATCTACAAACATGACTCCAGCTAAGACTCCAAGCAATAGTGGAGAGGGTGCCTGAACTGGCCTTCTTTCCCTGTAATCAACTTGATGACCACCCTAATTGTTATCATGGAACCTTCATCCAGTAAGTGATGGAAGCAGATGCAGAAATCCACAGCTAGGCACTGGGCCAAGCTCCTAGAGTCCAGCTGAAGAGAAGGAAGGAGGGATTGTAGGAGCAAAAGAGGTCAAGATCATGATGGGGAAACCCACAGAGACAGCTGACCAGAGCTGCTGTGATGTGGGAATGTCTTTCTGCATGCTGTGAATATCAATCTTTAAATAAAGGAGCTGTTTTGACCCTTGGCAAACACCACAGCCAGAGACAGGAGTCCATAAGTATGACAAGGGGGGTAGAGTCAGAGACAGATAGAGCCAGACGCCCAAAGAAACAACATGTAAGGAACACAGGTGAGCCATGGGCCACGTGGCAAAACAGATTAATGAAAATGGGTTGAGTTAATATGAAAGAGCTAGCTAGCAATGCGCCTGAGTCATAGGCCAAACACCATGAAATTAATATAAGCATCTGTGTGTTTCTTTGGGACTGCGAAATTGCTGGTCCAGATAAGCGGCAGCAGGCAGGTCTGAACTATGGAGCTAGTCCAGGCCAGAAACCCATTGTAACACTACTGGGAACTCACTGACTCTGCTGGCTGGGGAGCCTTCATGGAACCACACTAGGCTCTCTGAATGTGATTTAGGCAGTTTATAGGGCCTCCATCAGTGGGACCAGGATCTATCCCTGGAGCATGAACTAGCATTTTAGAGCCCATTCCCTACAGAGGGATACCTTGCTCAGCCTTGGTGCAGGGAGGAGGGTCTTTGTCCTGCCTCAACTTACTAGGAGGATTTATCCTCTCTGAGGAGTTGGGGCGGGGGGAAGCAGGAAGAACTTTGGTTGGTATGTAAAATAAAAAAAGAACCTTTAAATAAGAAGAAATATCATTTCCCCTTTCCTCCTCTATTCCTCCTATAGGCCACCCTTGCACTCCTCCAAATTCATGACTTTCTTTTCTTAAATTGTTCTTATGTGCACATGTTCTAAATATATAAATACAACCTTTTCAGTACATCTGATCTCATATAGATGATTTCAGGGCTGACCACTTGGTCTCCCTGGGGAGGACTGTCCCTTCTCCCAGCGTTCCTTAGTGGCCTGGGTTTCCTTGTTCAGGGATGAAGCCTTATGAGATTCCCCTTCCATGTTAGCTCATTTCCTGGTGCCATCTTTGTTCAGGTCATGTTTAGACAGCCTTGATGAGACTCCTGGGTGTAGCTTCCCTGACATTCTCAGGAGACAGTCTCACAGCTCACCTCCTTTTCCCGTGGCTCTTATATTGTATGCCTGGTACTGTAAGTTTATCCAACTCGTGGTGGCTAATAGAGTCATAGATCCCGGTGAAGGACCTACAAACACCACTTTACTAAGCCAGCATAACTCCTAACTACATTCTAAATACTTGTCCATATACCCATAGGTAAGTGTAGTCCCTGCCCCTCATCAGAAACTTCTTTTTGCAACAGATGGAAACCATTGCAGAAAGCCACAGCTGATCAAAATGCAGCCTGGTGAAGTCCATTCCCAACTGATACACCAACTTCTGTATCTAAGGCTCACTGATCACTATGGAAGTGGGTAGGAAGACTGTAAGATCCAGAGGAAGTTAACATGACTTTGGGTGGAGACTTTTGGGGTATTCAAAGGAAAAAACGTCTATCTCCTCTGTGATTTATACCTCCCCACCCCAAGTACCCTTCTACCGCCACAGCTCAATAGTAGATGGCAGATGGACGCACTGGCCTCCATCCCAAGTTCAAGTCACCTCTGAGAGAAGAGAGAGACCATTCTGTGGATTCCTAACCCATGCTCTGTCAGGGTTTTCTGACAAACTTTTCATGGTTCATTCCCTCCTTCACCCCATTGATTAGTTTGACTCATACCATAAAATTCTTATGTGTGGACAGGGAAGGCAGTACAGCAGCAGTGACTTTGATGGGCACAGGCAGAGAGCCAGACGACAGACAAAGTGTTCCACCTCCTAGGCTGCAGGAACTGGGGCCTCCTCATCTGTGCAAATGAGAAGGTTGAGCCAGAGATTGTCAAGGGCCATTACAGCCCCAAATATACCTAGATTTTCTCTTCATTAAATATACATCAGACACATTTGGCGGTAAGTTGTATTTTCTGATTATATTCCACTCCACTCTTGTATGTATAGCCCTTTAACTTGCCGCATACATAATCTGTTCATTTACTTAAAAACACGGTAGCAATATCCCCTCTAATAGCCTTGGATTTCTTTAGTGCCCTCTTAAAACCTCTCACATGTCTAGATCTTGAAGGAAAAAAAAAAGGAAGGCTTTCTGCTCTTTGCTTTGGGGTTTAGCCCTCTTGCCTTGTCCAGTGAGCTCAGGTGTTTTGGGCCTATGAGCTGGCTCAGATCTTATGACCTTTTCTGTGGGGACCATGAAGACCTTTATCTGCCTGGATTTAGAAGCCACCCCCTATTGATGGTATATACTTTAGCAGCCAAATTAAATGGTCACTATCACCACAATTCTACCTGATTTAAGGGATGTTTGGGATGTGATTAATCACAGCACAGTACTTCCCTAACTGTCTATACTCAGCTTCCAAGGATCTGTGCTCCAGTGTGTGGTGGTGTATTCCCATGCACACTGTCCTCTTGACAGGTTTAGTGCCCATCATTTTCATGCCGGAGGCACTCAAAGCCTAATGCTCTCATTTATTTTCCTTATCACCTCTTGGGCACAGACTCAGCCACCTGTTTCTCTAGAATGGCAGTTGAGAAACAGAGCCATCCTCTTGCTGACTGGCTCCACATTCCCTCCCCAGTCCTCAACCATGCAGGACACAGTCAAGCAGAGGCCCAGGTGCTTTAACAGCTGAAGTCCAAGGCCGGGATGCCTACCACCTATCCCACGGTCCTAGATGTTTTTTGTTGACCTGCCTAGCACCTCACTTCTTGAGCACGTTGGCAGAATTCTCAAGTAGTAGCCACTGCCTACAAACCACTGGACCTGTGCGCCCCAAACATTGGTATAACTGGAGTCACATTGCAGGCACAGGGTCAAGAACAGCTTATTTCATTCTTAAGAGGCCTGATGTTCAGCTGATTGCTAAGTCCTAGTGAGTGATTTTCAATGTTCTAGAAGGGAGACACCATTTAAAATTATAAACAAGGAGACCAATGTTGTGGTATATTCCTTCTGTACATTGTGAAAATGTATTGCTCTGTTAGTAAAAAGCTGATTAGCCAATAGCTAGTCAAGATTTTTGAGGCAGAGAGGATGCTGGGAAGAAGGGCAGACACTGAGGAGTCTCGAGCTAGACACAGAAAAAGCAAGAGATGAGCATCCATATTGAGGAAAGATACCACCATGTGGAAGAGAACAGATACATTTCTTATGGGTTAATTTAAGTTGTAAGAGCTAGTTAATAACAAGCCTACGCTATTAGCTGATTATTTGCAATTAATATTAAGTCTCTGTGTGATTATTTGGGTGTGAGCTGGTGGGACAGAAAAGCTCTGAGTTTTGTGGGAAGAGGAAAGAGCATGAGACATCTTCACATACACAGCATGACAGAGGCAGGCTGTTCTGGAACCAGAGAGATCCAAAGCTTTGAGTTATGGTAGAGTTAGCAGCTTTTCTCAGCAGCCCTCTTCTCTGTGGCCTGGAAGGTTCTTCCTAGCAGCCTGGCTTAGAGGCTATTTCTTCAAATTCCCATAAGTTATTTATCTACTCCCCTTAAATATTTTTTGCATGATATAATTAATATTAATTCTTTCATCTGTAGCTAAGAAAATTGGCCTGTATCTACCGCCACATGTCAGAAGAAAATGGGGCCAGCATTAGAGGGCTGCCAAAGAAGGTGATGAGGAGTCGGGTAGTAGGCGTGCAATAATGGCATGATGGTTAGAGGGAGTAACCATCCTCTTTCTGATTGGATTTAATGGCTGTTTCATAGGAGGAAACACATGCCTAGACTGTAAAGCTAAAGCCGTGGCTAGGAAGCTCACAGGCCCTAGGGGTAAACTTATTGCTATTATTTTGCTAAATGAACATAACATAGAACTGCTAATTAAAGAATTATCTCTATACTCAGAGACTAGTGTAAGTCTCAGACCTCAACAAAGAAGTTTCTTTGTGCAGTAAATGATAATTAATGCAGAAAACTGGCTCAAGTGCAGAAAATAAGTATATGTGAAGTGCTCAGCCATAACTGAGACAACAATATCATACCCTTCCCATTAGGTTCAGGGAGCATCACAGAAAGAGGGAGCAGAAAGATTCTAAGAGACAGAGGTTTGGGAAACTGGAGATAAAACAATATCATATGGTCATGACATATGTACTTATAAACTCATAATAGCTATAACAAGACCTATGCAGGATCAAACCAGTCAGCATTCCGGAATGGGGATGGGAGTCACCAGCACTGAGCCCCATCTTAGGAACTACTCACAGCTGAGAGCTTCCAGGAGAGGGGAAGTCAGTTTTCTTTAAGGATGTGATCCCTGGCAGAATAACCGTGCTCCAGCTGATGGCCTCACACCTCCGAGTATAAGGGAAGCACAGATTGGCCTCAGTGAGTTATAAAAATCAAAACGACAACCCAGAAACAAGAGGAGATGAAGTTAGGATAGGGCAGAAGAGAGGATGGATGAATTCAAGTAGAGCTTATGATCAAAACACATTCTAAGGGTATGTGAGATCATCTAAACATTCATAAAGATGCTATATTTTAAAAAATAAGAGCAGGGGAGGTAGCATGGGAAGGGGAAATTGGATTGAATATAAGAAGTCAGCTGATTTGGTTCTACCAATAAACAGGAAGCAAAACGAAAACAATGACAAAATATTCTGAGGCCATGGGGAAAAATATCGTTTAAAGTAATTTTCTCTGTTACATGGAGTATATTGACTGAATGGAGATGATTCCCCGTCCTTCACAGTGTAACAGGAGGATTTGTCCCTCCTACTGATTTAATAAAAATCTGAAGGCAGACAGGAAGTGTGGGCGGGGCTACCAAACTTCTGGGAATGGGAAGAGCAGAATAGAGCCGCCAGCAGACACAGAGGAAAGAAGACGACCATGCTGCTCTGAGAAAAGGCACCAAGTCACATGGCTAAACAGGTTAATGGAAATAGACTGAGATAAGACGAAAGAGCTAGCTCTCAATATGTCTGAGCCATAAGTCAATCCGCATGAAATTAATATGAGCCTTTGTGTGATTTTTTGGGGCAAAGAAGTAGCGAGGCTGTGAGTGGGTCCAAACCTGGGGGCTAGGCTGGAAAGGCTGGGCCAGAAACTTATTACTTAACTGTTCATAAACCTCATCCACATATTCCTCAGGACAGTGTGATCTCCAGTTAGGTATCCAGAAACTGGATTTTCTTTTTGTATTTCCACGTCTTCAGCTGCAAGTATTGTATGATCAGTACTTAGTGTCTGTAACTAAGGAGTGATAGAACTGACCTCACCATTAACAGGCCAGTTAATCAATGTTGTTTTGCAAATGGAGGGCTCTTGAATCTACCTCTTCTGTGCTACTGTGTAAGAGAGTCCATCTGTCCTAGTTAGAGAACTGTTGCTTTGACTAAACACTATGACAAAAGCAACTTGGGGAGACAGGGCTTGTTTGGCTTATACTTTCACATTGTAGTCTGTCCCTGAAGGAAGTCAAGACAGAAACTCACACAGGGCAGGAACCTGAAGGCAGAAGTTGATGCAGAAGCCATGACAGGTATTGCCTCCTGGCTTGCTCATCCTGCTTTCTTATAGAACTCAGGACCATCAGCCCTGGGATGGCCCACCCATCACGGGTTGGGCCCTTCCCATCAGTCACTAAGAAAATGACTTACTTACAGCCTGATCTTACAGAAGCATAAGACTGAGGTTCTTTCCTATCCCATAATCCTAGCTTGTGTCAAGCAGACATGAAAATATCCAGCACACCGTCTTAACTCACGGTCCTGTGCTCTCCACAGACCCACTTGGCTCACATTCTATGTTTCAGAGACTCCAGCCACAATTCCTCGCTGTGCTGGAATCCCAGATGAGTTCTTCCCCGCCCAGCCCTGCTTGCCTATGTATGAGAGACAGCTAAGTGTTCTTCACAGTCACTTAAATTTCAAGATGGCAACGGCCATGTCATACCTGGAGGGCTCTGTGCTACAACTGCCTAGGGAGACAGTTTCAAAGAAAAAAATTCAAAGAATTGTTTAAATTTTATAACATGAAATCCTGACAAGAAAAGATGTGTTTCTCCCCTCTGAACACTCTCTTCCCACAGCCCTGCTGGGCACCTCCTGTGCTGAGAGGTAGCAAGTGAGCTAAGCTTCAGAAATAAAACCATTTCAGCAGATTTGGTTCAGGCAAGTTTAACTCTTGAATATCAAGCAGGGCCAGGGTTTTTCCAGCGTTTTCCTCCAGATATAATTATGTAAAGGTTCTGGTTCATGGCAATTTCCTGATTGGCTTAGGCCCTCGTCTGGGGCCTGTTTCTGCCCTCTGTGAACTGGCAGCCATGGGCGGGTTAGGATAAAGCACTGCTAAAGTTTCATGTCCTCTGTGTGGAATCCCAATGTGGAAGCTTCCCGAGGGCAGTGAGAACCAATGGAGTGTGCACAGCCAGCACAAAGTGCCAGAATTCGGAGCTTTATAGCGTCATGTCTGACCTTACCTGACCTACGCAAGCTAACAGAGCCCTTCAAATGTCACTCTGCCAGCCTTCCCCCATGCCTACTGCCTTTAATCATACAGGAGTGCTAGGAGACTGGATTCTCCAAGTTATGAACAGGTGACAGATCTAAAACAGCAGGAGAATTATGGCCTCTAAATGACTTGAGACTTTAAACCTGGCTATTTAAACAACTGCTCAAACTTTTAAAGATCAAACAACCCAAAGAAAAAGAAAAGTATGTGATTTCCCCCATTATCCGGGTGAGCTCAGGAACTGCTAGCCTGCTGACCCATATAAGCATGTCAAATGAGTCAGGGTTGACAGGTTTGGTGAAGGACTTCCTATCAGAATGACAAAGGTAGCATTGTTTCAAGCATCAGCACAAAGGCATCTCAAAGATGAGTATGTCCACCTTCTTCCTTTTATGGCACAGTTGGGGATATCATCAACCCTTGGCCCATGCTTCTGCATTATAACATCTCTTTCATAGATGACTTACATACATTAAAGGGCAACTCCGGCATGTAGTGTCCCAAACCTGTGCTCAAGGAATCCCTGGATCCTCAGACTTCCTCCCCCACCCCTGGGGGGGGGGGTACCATGATAAAGTCACTAGAGGGAACAGAGGCAGGGAAGGTGAACTCAGCAGCCAACCCTTCCACTGCTCATAAGCCAAACCTATCTTTAGGAACAGGAGAACACACATTCAAGGACAGAAAGGAAACCAGGGTTTCCCTGCCTAGAATTTCACATTTGAAAATAAAACGAGTAACAACTCTGTTGCCTACTCAGAGCTCTCCCCTGTGTGGACCTGATTGACTCAATTCATTCTACTCCATTAGTCAATCAGTCTCTCTCTCTCCCCCCTCTCCTTCTACCCCTCTCCCCTTCCACTCTCCCTACCCCCCCCCCATCCCTCTCCCTCTCTTGTAGTTTTTTATTCGCTGACTGTTTAGAGGGGCCTGCCATCCAGCTCCCAAATATATACACTGAGGCTTTTTATTGCTTATGAATGCCCAGCATTAGATTGGCTTATTTCTAACCAGTTTTTCTTAAATTATCGCATCTACCTTTGCCTTTGGGCTTTTATCTTTATCCTACATCCTTTACTTTTACTCTGTGGCTTGCTGGGTAGCTGGCTGACCTCTGGGATCCTTCTCCTCCCAATCCTAGATCTCCATATGCTTGGCATGGCACCCTCACATCTATACTGAGCACACAAAGTATTTTTTTTTTTTAAGAAAACATTTCATTGTCTTATTGAGACACATGGTCTTGCTATGCAGACCAGAATGACCTCAAACTCTTCATTCCCCTCCGGAGGACTTGAATTATAGATAATCCATACCTGGCTAGAGATTACATCCTCACAATGAGGTGCAGCTTGGGCGTGATGCGGACAGGCCAGAGGATGTGAAGTACCTTTGTCCTCCACTCTGATACCACCAACTTTAACTACTCTCTTCTTCTCTCTTTCTTTTCAATGATGAAATAAGCCCCAGTCCAGCAAGCAGCAAAGTTCTGTTCTTAAAATGCACTTGGATTTTATTAATTCACTTCTTATACATAATTCACAGGGGGATTTTATATCAGTGCTTTATTGTGCCTCCTACTTATTATTCCTTCCATAAATAGCCCTTTGTATATATTAGGTCTGAAGCTCTATTAAAGGCTTGTGTGTGTGTGTGTGTGTGTGTGTGTGTGTGTGTGTGTGTTTAACTTCCTTTTCTTCAGACTGCAGTGTGAGAATTATTCTGAGTGTTTGTAGGGTATTCAAAATTATAAGATAATGTTGATTCTAGTGAGGAATGGACAGAGTCAGGAATGAAATATAAATCCAAGAAAGCAGGCTTATCTTGGAAAAGATCTTGCTTCAGCCCAAAGTCCTGGTAGCAGAGGATCACACAATTTTGAACCTATAGACATGGACGTCAGGATCTCCCAAATAAGTGTAATGTTTTGAAAAGAAATCCATTTTACCCCAGCCCTGTGACGCAGAACATTGTTGGTGCTGGGGCCTGATGGGACTCTCACTGATTTTTGAGATTAAATACCAAAGCCCCAAGGGGGGCGCACAAAGAGAACCACCCCCATCTTTCTCAAAACTTCCTAGTCACCTCCTACCATGTTTGGATCACTAATTAAGAATTTCAAAGTCCAGGAGTTTCCTGCACTTCTGTGGAGTACACATAACAGATAAGATTTGACTTACAAGAAGCATCTAATGACACCAGGAGTTGTTCACAGGCAAGCAGAGTGAATGAGGAAGGTGGGTCTGACTTAAGAGAATGAGGGCTACTCATCGGAGAGCACAGCTCCTCTTGGAGTGTCTTCTGGATCACCAGACCTGACAAGACCACTCTGTGCTTCCTCCCATTCATTCCATGGCCCAACAGCATCGGCAGCCCAAACAACTCCAGTACCACTCTGCAAAGCCTGAGGCTTTAGGTTAGGCCTTGTGCCGGTCTGAAGCCAGCCATCCTTAGTCTGCACCTCCTCCACAGGCTACCCTTGTAGCTTAGCTGTGACTCTGGCTAGGCCACTGCTCCAGAATGAAGGAAGCAGGCTTCCTAAGATCAAGCTACCCTGGGATGACAGAAGAAGTTAAATCAGTCTTTTCTCAGAGATGCTATAGCCTCCGGCTTCTACTTGCATGGTCACTGGCTATGAATCCATCTGAACGTGACTACATTAAACATAATGGCTTTTTCTCCTTAAAATAGAACCCAGGCTATTCTCCTGTCAGCTTGTCTACCATTCTCCTTACCACAGGTTTCGCTTAGCTTCTGCTGGGTAAAGTAGGTTTGTTGTTATTTGTTTGTGCTAAAACAGCAGCCTGTTATGCTTCTGAAGAAAATTCCATAGCTGCCTGGGGTGAGCGGATACGTACTAGTTTAGATGCAGAGCCCTTCGGTGACGAGCTCTAAAGAAAACATAAGGTATGTCCCATGTTATTCCTCAGATTTGTAAAGAACAAGTCTCAAAAAGGAAGGAGAAGGACAAAGTGGCACCTGATCTTTCTGTCCTCTGATGGCTGTACAAGCAGGTGGCTCTACCAGCTAAGGCCCCACCTGACCTGGGGGGAGCAGTGTCACTTCATTATTGCTAAGCAAGAAAATGCTGTCCAGATGACAGCACTCAGCAATGACTGGCTGTGTTTGCATCGCCTCAAGTGGGGCCCATCTTAACTGTGAGTGATGCTTGTCAGCTCTTCACTAACAGCTCTAAATATTGATGAGAATGGGGAGCCATGAGGACGTGCCATCCTCCACTGGCTACCACACTGTCTCAAGCATGCCACCTCTCGGTCAACAGCAATGCTTTTTCTCAGGAGAACGTGATTCAACTACAATAATAACAATGAAATTATTCAACAATAATTTATAATGGCGGCATCTCAGATGCAATCAAAGACCAAGTTGTAAGCTACTTGTCTGTGTAAAGTTGGATGATTTCTGACTGGAGGGGGAATAAGCTGTGTCCATTTCCTCATTTAAAATGTTGATGGTATGACTGAGAGGCAGGACACATGGCTGGCATTCTGGAGATCCCGGGTTCAATCACTGTATGTAGAAAATCGGAAGATTATCCATCCATGTTTATGATGTAATTAAGAAATCATGAGGACTTCATTTTCCTTTGGCCCGCTCCATGACAGCCCATAGTACATTTAGTTTCTGATGACCTCCGGTGTACCTAGGTTTCTGCTTTGTGAAGCATGTGCTTTAGCAGAAAAACAGAAAATGACTGTACCTTCCTCAAATATGGTCTTACCAAAGAAAAATGGAGCAGTCAAGCTAAGAGAGAAATCATGCTATAAAATTGGTAGGTTCCATAGGGTTCCCCCCCCTCCTCTGGGAAAAGCACCCTAGAGCATTTGAATATCAAAACTCATGATGCTGATGCACTGTGTTAGCATGTCCTGTGACTAAGTGCATTACGTTTCCCAAGGTGATGAAGTCATTAGGAAATGATGGGGCCAGCTGGCTTTATCTTGCACACTATACCTTCAAGAATGAACAATAGTAACCAGTTACTCACAGGCCCAACAGGAACAAATAGGTCTTGAGGCTGATACAAATATCTATGAAGTATTAAACTTACTTTTTACGGGTCACAGGTCGCTTAATGATAGGGACATATTCTGAAACTATATCATCAGACTCTTTGTCATTGTCAGACACCACAACTATGGGCTTACATAAATTACAACAGCTGGGAGAGCTGGACATGGTGACATGTGTCTGTAATCCCAGCATTTTGAAGGCTTAGTTGATAGGCTGAATAGTTTGAGATCAGCCGGGGCTACACAGTGAGACTCTGTCTCAAAAGCAAAAAGTTCAATATGGTTTGAAAGAGACAATAAAATCTTATGGAGTCACATTGGTCATAGTCACAGGTGGCTCATCATTGACAGAACTGCCATTATGTGACAGCTGAGTACATGATTTAGGCCATAATTGTAATAACTGGCATTCATTAAGTAATTTCCACTGCTAAACTTTTACCTATCCACATTTAATATATTACAACTTTTCTAATAAACTTGCCACTTTAATGCTATGAGAAAATAAATCTTGGGGCAGGGAAGTGGCTTCTGTTAAGAGCTCAGGGATCTGGGGCCAGCAAGGGTGAGCAAAACTTAGAGCCGGTTTCTGCTCATGACTGCTCTAGCTTAAGGCTGAGTCACAAACAGCAGTTCCCAGGGCCCAAGTCAGAGAAAAGGACCTTCTGCTGCTAGCTTTGTTCTCACAAGCACCACAAGGCCTTCCTCTTAGTGGACTCCCAGCCCAACCTGGCATCTGAACCTGCAGCTGCCGGTGAGCTTGGTTGGCCTTGGTGAACACAGTCTCAGGGAGTGGGTGGGGGTGGGGGGTTTGGTGATAAAGAGTTGGCTTCCAAGGCAGGGGCATAGAAGGACAGTGAGGTCATGGCTCTCTCTTCCTTTACTCACAGGATATACCTCTTCCTCTCCCAGAAGTTGGGTGAGAGACTTCATTTGGATTCATTCTAAACCCTTAGAAATCAGGAACCTAAACTTAGAACTCTGGAATGTCTCAGGGCTGTCTTCAGAGCCTCAGAGCACTTAAGCATCAATCACCCCACCGGAGCCTTTTCTGCTGAGTCAGGACAGTCTAAATATCCAGAACTAATTCAAGCCAAGGTGCTCCCTGCCGGTTAACTCGGCCTATTCCATAGGTAGAATTTTCATGAACGTATTTTATACATACCAAGAAATTTCACAGGTCAGGGTTGATGTAGGATTTAAAAATTATTACCACTCTGAATTATTAGTTGACAGAGCTTCCCTGTGTAAACCACGCTAGCCTCAGAATTGTGGCAGCCTTGTCTTTGCCATCTAAGAGCTGAGATTACAGGGTACACAAATTCCACAATAAACTTATTTTTATTGTGAAAGTGGGAAGTGCAGACGCAGGAAGAATAGAGCAAAGGAGAACAAAGAGTTAAACACGTGGGCTTTGGGCTCTGGAGTCAACCACCAACTTTCTCCCCTGCACCCACTCACTCACAGCACACAATGAATGAAAACCACCGTCTCTCTTTGCTGAACTATGACCTCTCTCTGGATCTCTAGGAGGTGCCTGACAGTTTAATGCTAATTGCAAATCTCTTGGCTGGAATATTCTAGAGCATAATAGTTACTTGGCATGTTGCCCTTCATTCTGTTAAAACTGATTTAAACCCAGCATCCAGGTGACAAGCCGCTTTCTGACGCAACTAAAATGACAACAGATAAACAAATTCAGACCCTGCATTTGTGGTTTGTACTTTTGGAAGAGACAAAAACCAGAGCAAGTCTCAAATGAATTAGTGGAGTGAAGTTTTTAGAAGGTTGCTACGTCTGAAAGAGCAGGACACGGCCAGCATGCTGAGCATCTCCGGCTCAGTGAATACATCCTTCACCTACTCACTTCACACTCTACTCCCAAGGAGGCTGGGTATGCTTACTCAGCTAGAGTGTAAATCCAGCAAGGATTCCACATTCCGAGATCCCGTTGGCTTTTCTAGCCATTTGTAGTCTTTTAATATCAACTCTGAATCCTCATCTTTGTTTTACCTCAGGGTTACAGAGAAGTCAGGCAGGAAAGATTTCAAGTTGAGGAGAAGCACACTGGGTGGAAGCAACCGGAAGCGCTGGAGGGAGGACAGCTGCTTCAGCTGGATCGGCTCAGTCTGTTCTCGTCTGAACCAAAGCTGGTGAGGGACTGGGATTCCGGAATGATGAGATCTTAGCCCTGCATATGAAACGTCTGCATGGCTGTGGAAGAAGATTAAACTGTTCCTAAGAAGAGATTTGGGGAGCTCAGAGGAAACTGTCAGACTGTGAACAGCACTGTTCTAGCCTGGTGGCTGTGTCTCCAAAATCTCAACTATGTCACAAACAGGGTTTGATTCGCGTTATGACTTTGTGTCAGGGTACGGGGCGCCCTTTCATCCTTCAATGTCCCGTTCCCTCCAATTCTGATGAGACAGTAAATTGCTAGTCTGAAGGGCTGACGCTTGATGCTGTCTGGCCACCCTTGGCATTCCTGACCCTGGCTGAGATCATTGGTTCTGAGAATAGACAGAAGAATTAAGGAAAACCAATAAGAGTCTTTAAAAAGATTTTTAAATTAATTTTAATTTTGCTCAGGCTTGGCCCAGACTGGCTTCAGACTTGTAAGAATCCTCCTGCTTCAGCTTTCCTTATAGGCACAAGCTACCATGCCTGGTTCCAGTGAGGGTCCTGAAGGGATTGGAGCTGAGAGTCCTGGAGAATGGCTGTTCCACGTGGCTCTGAGCTTATGAGCTCAATTACCACATGAACTTGGGGTCTGTTTTATTTGTGGGGGAGGAGACACGTTGCCCAGGAAAATGGGAAAACTCTGCTGAGAACAAACTAGAGCTCCTGACTGGAGCAGATGGAAATTAAAAAGAAGGAAAATCGAGGCCTCTCCCGGCAGCCAATTACAGCAGCGCCAGCACTAGCCTGGACTGGCTTTCCAGCAAATGAGTCAACAAGCTGGCTCTGTGCTCAAGCTAATGAGACATGTGTTCCTTTTACTTGGAAGCAAAGACCTGGAAAGTTTTCTGACTTCCATTTTATAAAAGCGGAGACACTAAATCTCAGAGGGGTGCTGGCCCAGATTAAATACTGGCGCAAGAGGAAGTCCGGGCTCTTCAAACACTGGTGTCAATAAAACAATCAGTATAATGAAAATGACCATAGAAAACAAGGCTAGAGAGCCCTTTACTGAGAAGCCCAGGCCTGTAGCCTTGTAGAACAGCTTCCATATCATGCACATGATTAGCCTTTCATAGAGCTTCAGGTTTCCAGACTCCCAAATTATCACCCACCCAGCCTCACTGTGGCTTAATTTTTTATTTTAGTTACATTTTTCTTAAATAAAACATTTCTGGTATTGCCTCTGTGGGCTCCAGAGCAGCTTGACCACGCAACTGCCGTGACAGCCATAACGAAATCCACACAGACAGCAGGCTCTTGCTGGCAGCACCTGGTGGTACCAGGAAGGGCCCCTGAGCAGACACTATCCAGAAAAGAGGCAGCACCTCAGGGAAAATACCTGATATTCCAAACATGCCCTTCCTACCTGCTGAGCTGCTGATTGATATTGGGAATCAACCACTGATAAATGTTGAAGCATCCCTAGGATTCAAAGCAGCTAATGAATTCATAACAGGTGCCCCTGGCCTGAGCTTGGACCAATCCCAGGACTGTACCCCAGCTCTGAAGCCCCTAGAGCCCCCCCCCCCCCCCAAAAAAAACCCCTTGCCTCATGCTGCTCAGGCTCACTCCAACTCCATCACTGTGTCAGATGGACAGAGTGACCCAAGATAGCTTGTCAATAGACTCTGCTTTTGCGTCGGACTGGTCTCTTGGTGGTCTTTATGGGGGTCTGGGACTCTGGGCACAACATCTCAAAGATCCTAAAGGCAAGGAGTTATGTTCATCAATATCTATATTGCTATAATATAATAAATTACATTCATATGTTATATGTAATATATAACATACATATTATCATATGATGTATATGCTACATGTTATGTTATATATCATATACGATATAATATAGTATATTTACTATAAATAATATCTAATTAATGTAACTAATATAATATAAAATGTAAACTAATTAATATAACTGTCTCATTAATATCCCAAGAACCAATGGATGCTTAGTTTTTGCTGTATCTGCATGTCCTCCTTTCTGGCTGTGTGTCTTGCTTTTGATATTTGTGGCTATTTCCACCTTTAAGTCAAGTAGTCAAATAGGAGACCAGTTATTCACAGAGTTTTGTTCTCTGGACACTTAAAAAAAATAGGGTGTACATGTGTGTTGAGGGGAAGAGGGGTTTATGCATGAAGCCAGACAGGGATGTTGGGTAACTTCCTTAATATTTCTCTAGTTTTTGAGACAGAGTCACTCACTGATTGATTGGCTAATTGGATTGCCAGAAAACTCTATTAGTCCATCTGTCTTTGCTACTTGAAATGAAATTACAAATATGGGCTAACTCATCTACTTGTTTATACAGGTGCCATCCCCCAGCTCACAAAATTACCAAGGAACCCAAGAGCTTAGATGGACTATATTTAATCAGTATTTACTTAGTCATGGCAATCTACAGTCAGAGAGTCAGTCCATTATCATCATGGCAGGGAGCAAGGCGGCGGATGTGGTGCTGGCTACCTCTTGTTCAAAGGCAACAGGAAATAACTCACATAATGGGCAGTATCTTGAGCATTGGAAACCTCAAAGCCTGCCCCCACCATGACACACTCCTCCTCCAAGGACACACCTACTCTAACAAAGCCATACCTAATAGTGCCAACTCCCTATGAGCTTATGGTGGCCAATTATATTCAAACTAACACAACTATGTTTTCCAGAACTCAAGGGGGGAGAAAAAAAAAAGAAAACATCTCTAGCGGAATTATTTAAACTTTTGCAAATGTAAGCATGTTGCTCAGCAGGGGCTGGTAGGGATTTCTGCTTCTGAGTGGTGAAGTCCTGAGGGAAAGCAGTGTTGACATAGGCTACATCAAGGGGCTTATACTTGGGCTGAGAGGGATGGCAAAACCTTTGAAATGGAGTGTGAGTATTGGCAGTGTGTGCAGAGAATGTCCACCATGGTGATCCTCTCCAGGATATTCACCACCTGCAGACTGCTCCTCTACAGAGATGAACTATATCTGTCTCCCTGATCCAGCTGCATGCCACAAACCCTGCGTCTTGTTTATCTGCTTGCAATAACCCTGCCTCTCTGTTCAAATCTGTGTAATAAATAATGTGCTTCTAGGGTGCTGTGGTTTTTCTCTAGCAGAGGGCCCAGCTGATCCCAGCTTTTTTTGTGTCTGTCTGTCTGTCTATCATTTCTTCATTCCCTCACAATACCAGTCAGGGCCAAAACGGTGAGCCTTCTTGGATGCAGCAGATGTCAGTGCGTGATTTTAAAGTTTCTGGGTCACTCTTACAAACAGGCTTAGATTCCATCACAAAGAGGTCATAGTCTACAAAAGCACATCTTGGTTTCTGTTATCTGCCCTTCAGTGAGCATCTTTGTTAAATACCCACATTGTGTGCTTCAGTGCACAGAGGGAAGGATGAGGGGCACATATTCCAGGACTCCATCAGCCAGCCTTGGGGTTGGCTGCTGAGTAGGAGGCAAGTGGCAGCCAAACATGTCTTTGTGGGACTGTGGAACTGTGAGACTGCGGAACTGTGGGACTGTGGGTCCTAAACCTTGAGGTTAGGCCCGAAAGTCAGGGCCAGAAACCTAATAATACAAATGGCAGCCAAACGTGGGCCATATACAGGATATATACCCACATAAAGCCATAGAAAGCTTAAACAGTCTAGAGCACAGGAACTGAAGCCCAAGCAGCTTCCGAGTTGTGTCTCTTAAGTGGCCCATGGTAAAGAGACTGAGTGGTATATGGGATTAAATTATAAAATGGTGTGTTTGCTACATGCAACTTAAGGTGAATAAGGTCAGCTCCTGAGTCTAAATGAAGCAAAGAGCTCTGTATAATGTATTTAAGGTTTCTGTTCATAAGGACAAAAAGGGAACAGAATCAAAGATGGCTTTCTAGTGACAGTGTTTTCTTGGATCAGCTCTATTTGTCGGAGGCAAATTGAGGCTTAGCTTTTTTAAGAGAAGCTTCCTGATTCAGCCTTAGAGGCAAAACACTTGTAAGTCTTAAGAGGCCCTGCTGCCTAATACTTAAATGAAGTTAATGAGCAGCAGATGGCAATGCTTTACTTGGTAATTATATGGACCCAAAAATTCCCCAGAGTACCTTGGTTAAAAAGATAATTCTATGAAATAAGACTAGGAGCTGGGTGGAGCCATCCTACCAACCTTGAACTTTGGCAGATTAAAGGTGTGAAACTGAAAGAAATAGAAGAATCTGGGTGGAGTCAATCACCCTAGCCAAGCAAAGGTGTGGTCAGAGACAGAAAAAGTTAAGAAATAAATACACAGTAAAGACAGTTAAAAAAAAAATTCTAAGTAGTTTAGAGTGTGTTGAAAATATATATACATAGACTTAGAGAAAGAAAAGGTAGAGAAAGTCCTTAAAAAGAAATAGAATTAAATAAATAAATAAATAAGCCATGTAAAGATGGAAAATACAAAGAATGTCTGGATACTGTATATTATTGTCTTATCTTTAAGTTTCTTGACTGAAAACGAAATAGTAAAAGCTGCTAAAAGACAGTTAATTATAAATGCTGTTGGATTAATTCAACCTATATATTTTGTAAATGAGTTGACTTTAAAATTGAAATGCAAAGATACACTACTTTGGAGAAGAGGTTTTCCTTTTATTTTCACAGAAAATGAGAAGCTGTGGATTTCTTCCTGGATAAAGAACATAAAGTTTGATAGAGGAAGACCCCCTGAAAAACCTCCAGTGGAAATGGATGACCTAGATGATTCAGCATTTCAGAGCACCTCTGTTGAAGTTTCCAGAGCTCTGTATCCAGAACAATTTCAAGGAGACTGGCTGAGATGACCCAGCTTTACAGACTACTCTACTAGAGACTTGTGCATAATCCTCCATTTTTCTTTGGATTCCTATGGGAATTCCCAGCATCCCCATTCAGCAGGAAGTAGCCTAGAGAACGATGCCCACATTCCCAAACCATAGATTATGGATGTTTGTGTTTATTTACAGTGTTGTTTATAAGTTGTTATAGATAAGGGGGGAAAGAATATTAGATTTGGAGTTCTTTTTGTTTTAAGAGAAAAGGGGATATGTGGGAGATTGTGTTGTTTCATTGTAAATAATTATCCCACCCACTGGTTTAATAAAAAGCGCTGATTGGCCAAAGGCAGGCAGGAAGTGTGGGCAGGGCTACCAGACTAAGAAAACTCTGAGAACAGGAAGCACAGAGCAGAACGCCAGAGAGAAGCCGCAGGAAGCAGAGGACAACCATGCTGCTCTAAGAAAAGGTACTGAGCCACATGGCTGAACAGGATGAGTCATGAGTTAGATTAAGGGTAGAGAGCTAGCAAGTTATATGCCTGGGCCTTAGACCGATCAGCCAAAGACTATTGTAAGCATCTGTGTGTCTCTGCGGGTCTATGGGTCTGTAGGTCTGCAGGTCTGCAGGCCTAAACCTTGACCTCTTACTACAGTATGCTTCAGTGCACATACACATAGACTGGGCTGACAAAACAGGACTTGTGACCTCCTAGCTCCGTCAATGCTCAAGACGATTAGAGAGAGCTCAGGTTTAAATTACAAGCCGACCTAGAGTGTTGCGAGATGTTTAAAGATGAAAAGTAAGTGGGAAGCAAAAGGTCAAACAAAACAATTTACAAACGGTCAAGAACAAAAGTGTCATCCCTGTCTGAGATGGTGGCCTTCAGTTTCATACCTGTAGAAACCAGAACACAGAGGGAAGGATGAGGGGCACGTATTCCAGGACCCCACCAGCCAGCCTTGGGGTTGGCTGCTGAGGAAGCAAGCCTGAAAGCAATTAGAGACACACATGACAGCTATGCTTTAAGACCTGTTTTAAATAGAGACACATAAATGAGACGCCCCTGGTCAGATGGCCAACTGAGCCAAGGTAAACTAAGGGAACCATGAAAAGCTGAACTGAAGAGAGCCACATGTGACAGGCAGGCTCTTTTTAAAACGTAAGAAGAGGACAGCTCCCTTGGAGCCAGGCAGGGGTGAAGCCTAATCTGCTAATGTGGTGGGCCATGGTGAGGAGAAAATGTCTGCTCTAGACTGCCTGCCGCCAAATGTCCCCTCTAGTCAGGACAGTTCTTTGAAGGCATGACACTGTTTCTCCCACAAAAACCCCTGCAATTGCAGTCAGGGAATTCAAGAGCTTCCGTGAACTGTTTACACCAGGATCATCGCAACAGACAGTGCTTTGACTTGCACTGAGAGACGGTGGCTACTTGAACGTAAAAGAAGATTAAGAACCACTAGACACACCGTGCTAGTAGAGCCTGTGGATTCTTCAATCCTGAAAATTCTCCAGGTACTTTTGATGTTAGCTGTTCTGAACTTAAATGCAAATGGAGATTTCCATTTAAACCTTTTTCTATAATAGTTTAATCCAAGTGATTCTGCCTAAAGCCTTATTTTATATTGTTTTAACAATTTTCACTGGCATTTAAATTTTTTCATTTTAATTGTACAAAGTGAGTTCCATTAAGTTTCATTCAAATATAACACATATACGTGGCCATGTTCACGCTTATATCCTTCACCAGCTGCCGTGTATGTTGTACATGGCCATGTTCACCCTTACAGCCTCCCTCACCAGCCCTGTCTTTTCCCAAAGTCTATTTTCACATCATATATTATAGAATGTATGAGCTTCTGAGGAACCTGGAGATCAGCCTGGCCTCAGCCAATGCAAACTAGTGATAACTAGTGCCTTAAGACTTATGCTCATAAGTACTTCCTAATAAGCCAACCTGGGGTCTTCCTGGAGTCTTGAAGAGGGCGGAGTCCAGACACAAAATTCTTAAACCAGTCGGCGAGGCCATCTCTGGAAACCACAGATAACAGCAAATCAAAGCCCTTTCCCCTGGCTGGGCAAGAGTCTGGGAAAGAAGTATGTAAGATCTTCCCCTCCATAATAAAATTGTTGCTTGACTGAACCGCTTCCCAGAAGCTGAGTTGGTGATTCTGCACCATCTTGGCCCCCTCCCCCAAGAGGAAAAGCAGGACCCTGGGTATAGAGGCCGCCGAGACTCCTGACATCACACCAGGTGCCCCACAACAGTACGTACGTGTTGTTTATACATGTTTTGTAGCTGTAGCTGTGTGAATGTCTCTCTGGCTGGCCACATTGCTATTCCTCAAGTTTCAGACTCTTGAGACTCCTTTCACTAAAGGAGTCAGTTCTAAGCTGAAGAAAGTAGGTTTGAAAGCATGCTGGACTATTCCTGACTAATCTGGGCACCAAGGACACTTGTGTCAATTAGGTGACATATATTTGAACATTCTAACCACCTTGTTGGCCATAATCTCTCAGTGTAATTTATGTGGCAGAACTGTGTTTAAAATATCACTGTCCTGCTACTGAACGTCAGAATCTCAGGCCACAGTCAGTTTTCAACATTCCAGTACAAAGGAGCAAGTGCTACCCATTCATAAGCATCCTGGTGTGTATACTGTTACCAGGACTTCAAGAAAATCCAAAGTGTCAAGAAATCATTAAAACCTTATTGCATTACCCCTTGTCTAAAGAGGATAACCAGTTTATGCTACAGCAAACACAAAATCATCCCAGATGTATAACTTAAAACAACACACACAACTGTCAGTCACAGAATGTTTTATTTTAAACTTGCTGCTCAAATTTTCAGAAACAACACGTGGCAAAGAAACAGCACACAACATCTGCCATAATTCTACTTCTGGACTGCCTCTTCTCTATGATGTGGCATGTTACAATCCCAACTTCTCACGTTCATGGTATTCTTAAAGGCAGCAATGTCAACTTACTACTTTGAAATGGTTCTGTTAACATTATAAACTGCTTAAAACATTTTCCTTTTAGCATTCTACTGTTGCTCACATTAATGGCACAATCAATATATCATGTTACTGACAGGTATACTGTACAATCAGCTCCCAACTCTATACCAAACAGAACTGCAACCTAAAGCAAGCATTTCCCTACATCAGTATACTCAGCTACTTTTCTCAAAAATATTCTGAAATACGTTTTTGTAAGATATGATAATTTCATCTTTTTATTCCTAAAAGAACTCATGCTGTACTTTTTTTTTCTTAAAATATATTTAATATAATCTGTGCAAAATGTTAAGTTCTGTATAGGTATGTACCTTATTTTGAAAAAGTTTATAAAATATAGTGCCTAAAAACAACCTCAACATAGACAATAGAGGAGGAAACATATCAGACAAAGCCTAATTCTTCACATGAGAAACTAAGTATGTTCTTAAAGCTCTGGTAATACATTCCTTGGATATACTCAGAATGCACTTTGGTCATTATTGGACATATTAAAACACAGGCAAACGGAACACAATGCTGTCTGCTGTTTCCTATACAAAGAGCACTCTACAATGAGGCTGAGCTGAGGCTGGTCAGAGGAATGGGAAGAGCAACACTATCACATGGCTCTGTTCTCTGCACATTCCTGATATTAAGAGTGATTTGGGAATTAAAACTGCACCAATCAAATAAATTATTTACAATTAATTATTTAAGTTCCTTAAAATATACTAAAAATATGAATATATTCAATATGACTTTGCACCAAGAAAATTCTAGATTGTTTCAAATAAATTCTTTGTTTTCGAAACCAAATGCTTGGCTTAAACAAAGCAATCACAAGAACATCTTGTTTCATGTAGTCCTTAACACACTACTGATTGTACAAATGTAACAACTTAGAATCAAGGCCAGATGCAGGGGACTGACTATCATATCTGCCCTATTTACCTAACAGGAAACATGATAAGCTCCCTCTGGACACTTGACAAGTTATTGAAGGGAGAGAAGCTAGCTTTCCATGTTAAAAGCATCTAAAAATAGCCCTTATATAATGGAGCTGGAGGAGGGGTGCACCAGATCAAATTCAGAGGCTAGGAGTTGTAGAATGAAGCTGTCTTTTCAGAAAATTTGGAAATTTCATAACTAGCAATCAGATAACTTTTGTTGGTTCTTAATTTTATTCTTAAGCTTTACTAAGTGTGGTAGGAACAGCATACGCTATAGTGTACCATGGGAAATTCTTTTGAGTAAACGTAACGTCCTTTAGTAATAGCAGTAGGCACTTCACCTGTGAGATGAGGGCAGCCCTCACTCAAAAGGATACCGTATTATCCCTAGTACACTGTAACATATCCCACAGAAAGACATCAAAAGTAACAATTTTAAAAAGTGCACATTTTGAGCATGCACAGCTGGGGCTGTGCAAACAGCTCAGTGTTTCAAATAAATACATTTACTAGGAATTAACTTTTATCAAAATATTTTACAGTATGGTAACCATTTATAGTTATTGCTCCATTAAGAGTTTTATCAAAGAGCACTTGTTGACCTGTTACATAATACAATATATTAATACTGAAGGGTGCTCAACTGCAGCTTAATCAGTTCAGATCCCAGCACTGTCCCGAAATACCTCAAGAGTGATCCTAAGCGGATCCTGCTTTACCAAAGAAGACAATCTGTTCAGCTGAGTCCAACGCACTATTTCAAAGTTGAAGTTTTCCTCAAGTAAGGCAAGTTCACGGCATTGGTGAAGAAACAGTGCTTAACAATGGCTTCTATTTTCACGGTCTGTCAATTATTTATGAACAATTACCAGGACCTCAGGTATCTAGATCAGTTTTGTCACCCTTTCAACAACTACGAACTTCAATGCTTCAAACAGACTAAAATCAATGTAAAAAAAGAAACATACACACATACGCACAACAACATAAACAGTATACAAGCAAAATAAATATAAGAATTGCACAATACAGTCTGATGTAAACACTTCATTCCCAGCTGACTCCTGGAGCAGAGCCAGTGACTGCTTCCAGACAGCTTCATCCGCACTCATGTTCTGGAAAGTGGGCTACATCTTCATTATTCTCAACTGTCATGATTTAATCTTCCATAGCTATAGAAACAAAACCCACAAGTCACGATCATCATTAATCTGGAAGCTCGAGTCCAATGACACAGCACCCTCAGACTCCGCTCATTGGTGTGCCGTGCTTTAGCCTGTATCCCTCAGGCCTCATCCGAAATACAGTGAAAATCAGATTTCTCTGGTTTGTTTTTACCGAAAAATCTCAGTATTGTCTAATACTTGTTTACAATGCTCTTCCTAACCTCTACTAACATTTGTACATGTATTGGAGGATGTATCCATTGCTATATAAACAATACATTTCTGCTCAACCAAAGAATATGGTTCTTTTTGTTAAATCATTAGAATCAGTTTTAATTAATGAGGAAAATAAATACTTCCTCTTACCTATCCTAGAAGAATCTTATATAGAATGAATTTTGTTCCACTTTAGAAGTTCTATCAATATGAGAATCCATGGTTATATATACGCCCCTGAAGTTCAATGTGTAGCCAGTTACTAACTGCACAAATTTCCCAAAACAGTCCCACTATGCATGTGAAGTTTCAAAAGAGTAACAGAGTTAAAGAGAACAGAATAAAACTTTCAGGCTTTTACCTTTAAATTAAATCCAAGTAAGTCACTGATGACACCAGAGACAGCTGACAGGATGACAACCTGGGTGATGTTGTAGAGCAGCGGGTTCATTGTGAGTCCATACAACCTAAAGGGACTGTCCAATTCCTAGCAGAGCAGACAAAACGTTAGTCTTAGATCCTACAACAATTTCCAGTTAAATCCCCAATATGCCAAAGAGAGTAAAAAAAAAAAAAAACAACCCACGACTCAAGTTATAAATTATGGATACTTTTAGAAAATACAAACATCTAAATTTGAGATGAGTAAATTTTAATGGTGGTGCTATTTTTTTCCAAGAAAAGTGACTTTCTTTAAAATAATGTTTTTGCTTCAATTATTGTTACAAACGATGCCTGGTAAAGTCTTGGCTTACTAGCTATAGATAGAGAATGCATTTAGGGATCATAGTGGAAAAAGAAGCAAAAGGAGTACACTATCATTGGGTGGCTCAAACAGTAAAAGGTCTACTGTGACAGGCACCATGCTGTACTTGGAAGGTTAGTCCTTCCCTGAATTGAAGGACTTTATAGTTTAGTAAGCATGCAAATAATAAAGTGAGGTCCTCCACCAGTGACAAAAAGCAGGACTTGAGGAGGGCACTCCTGAAAGCCGAGCTGGAGAAGGTGCTCCAGGCTGCTAAGCACTGTTATAGAGCCCACAGGGAGGGCACTGACTTGTCAGAGGACTGGCTTCCTGGCTCTCCTTAGGCAGTGTGGTAATGAGGGCAGGAGAGGGGGGAGACGGGAACTCTGACTGGTGAGCGTGAGAGAAGGTACAATTTCCATTCAGGGCCCAGGTAGGCTCAGAACATCCAGTGTCACTCTGTGGTTATCGGCTTTACAGTGTAAGTCCCTGATGTCAGCTACAGGCATCCTCAAGATACTCAATATAAAAGCATCAAGCAAACAGCAAACCATCAATCCATGATATTTTTTTTTGGGGGGGGGGGGATACGTCAGTATCCTCTTGCTTATTTAAAACATATTCCTCAAGATTCTTTAAGGGAAATTTTTAAAAGAAAGCAATTATTAATTACCTATTTTATTATCCCTCTACCTACCTCCTCTGAATCTTTTTTCATGTCTAATTTCCCATGAGCCAGTCTACACTTAATCAATACTTTAGTTGACAGAGGACTGACCCTATCACTGAGTCACAATTTATTTCCTATTATTCTCTGAGAACTTAAAACTCTAAGTAGTATGCTCAATTAGTCATAAAAATTAATATTCTTAAATAGATTTTAGTTTCAACAAAGAAAAGTAATACCATAATGCAATGGTCAAAATGTCCTATTGCATTATCCCAGTGAGCCAGGCTGTGGTGGCACACCTGTAACCCTGGCACTAAGGAGACAGAGACCAGAAGTTGCCACAAGTTTGAAGTCATCTTGGGCAACACAGTTAGTACTAAATCAATCAGAGCTACAAAGCAAGACCCTAACACAAAATTAATAAAAGTTTTCTTTAATCCCCAAGGATATTATGACACCAAACATATTATTACAGTTTTTGACTTATCAAAAATGATTTTCAAATTATTTACTGATAATATGTACATAAGACAATGATTATATATAACTGTTTTAAGCTATCTTGGGTCACGTCAGAGACTGCTCTATTAAATATAAAATGAACAACTTCTGAGGCCTCTAATCTTATTGTGGGAAATGTTCCCTAGTATTCTAGATGAAACTGATTAAACACACACACCGAAAGACAGCATCTACAATATTCTCAATATTAGCAAATGTCCTGAAAAACAGAACAAAACTGCACATTTGAACGTGACCTTGGTAACAATGACTAGACAGAAGGCAGACTCTACAGAGGTAAGACACAATGTCAGAATAGCCCCATCAGCTCCAACCCTTCCCTCACCTTTAACAGTTTAGTGGCCAGCTTTAAAACATTGTTCACCAGCGTCAGCTCCTCCTTCTTGTTAGGTTTCTTCTCCATTTTCAAGTAGAGGTTTATCTTTTATATAAAAGAGCCCAGTGGGAAAATCACTTAACATTGTCACACACATGCTTTTCTTTTGCAGTGTTGGGGGACTGAGCCTAGGGACTCAACACATTCTACACAATCAATGACTTATACCCCCAGCCCACAAATACATTCTTAAACAGATCTGAAAGACAGCCACTACAATATTAATAGTGGTTCTCTGGATATTAATATTACAAATAATTTTAATATTTTTACATTATGAATTTCAAATCTTATGATAAACTTATTTTATAATAAGAAAACTCTTAAAGGTAAGTATTGTAGTCTCAAGGCCAAATCAACTTAGAGAATAAATAGCAACAGAATAAACTCAACAAATCGGCTCTTGATTTTTTTATTATGAAAGTAATTCCCATATTTGCGTATCTTTATTATCTAATGTCTAATATAAACTTTTGGGGTACCTGCCAAGTTCAGTTACCTTCTTTGAAAGGGCTCTAACTCCAAGCCTCTGATTATACTGTGTTTACCTGCTTGTTACATCTTCCCAAACTTAGGCAGCCACAACCCCAATCAAAACCAGTGGTCAACCATATGAACTGGGAGGACAATGTATCTGCCAACAGTTCTAGGTGCTATGAACTGGGCAGAAGTCACAGTAAAGCAAACCCAAACCATGTGTGAGTCTACAGGGAGAACCAGACAGGACACGCAGGAGGAGGTGAACCAAGAAGCCATCGGCCTCATAATAAATCTGAGGAAGTGGTTGACCCATCCAATTCCATGAGATCAGTGACTGTCAGAGTCGATTACCTTTAGTGGTAACTTTCCCCTTCCACCTAATTGAGCCTATTTAACTAGTGAATAATTAAGATACAAGTTCTTCCTGACTAGAATATTCAAACAAGCTCATTAGCAAATATCTCTTTTGTACAATCTTTATGAAAAAACAAGAGGAAATATTTAGCAAATTCACATAAAATAAAATCAATCATCAAAATTATGATGTTTTGGTTTTTTGTTGAATAAAAATTTAAATTTACTCTAAAGTAGTTCTGTTACAAAGCAAAGCTATCATATCCCACTAATGATTTAAAGTCTATCATTTTTATAAATACTATTTTCTTCCTGCCAAATGAAAATAGAATATAAAAACAATAGATTAGATTTGAAATTTGAGTCAAGGCAGAAAGGATTGCGCACTATCAAAATTTAAGTTTAGCTTCAAAGCATAAATGATTTTAAATTAAAAAAATATGCTCCTGCAAAACAAAACAATAAGCAAAATCATTTTAATTAGCATGTACAATGGCCGGTGCACATGAGATGGCTCCATGGGGAAGGATCCTTTCTGCAAGTACTGGTAGCCTGAGTTGGATGGATCCCTGGAATACACACGATGGGACAAAACTGACTTTGGTAAGTTGTCCACCCTCCTCCCCTGACCGGCGTGTGTGTGTGTCACACATATACATACACACAACTGGGCTGTGGACTACAGGATTTATTTATAACAGTGAACTCACCTGTTCTGTAAGCAGTATTGAGGTATTGCTGTATTTTTTACTTGTTTCTGATCCAAGAGTGACAAACCTCAGGAGAAACAGTGTCAAGGAGATGCACCAGATCACCAGCTCCCAGTTGTAGTGACAGTCAAGGAAGATTTCATGCACATGGAGCAGCTGAGGCGCAGGAGAAAAGCAGCGTGAACAAAATGCAATCTCATATAGGCTGCTCATAAATGCAGTGCTATCCATGCAACATTTATGCACATCCAAAGTACATAGAATAACATAACCAATAGCTGTTGGTTCTACCAGTTTTTTTTTTTTTTACAGTATTTACTTCAGATTAAAAAAATATTTCAAATTCAGTTTTCTGAACCAACACTCGACTATCCCAAGGTAAATTTTGTTTATCTTTTCCATACAGGCTTTTAATAATTTAGAAAACACTCTTCATCCCATGGCTCTAACTCTTCTCTGTGCAGGCAAGTTCTACCTTCCATCATGGTGCCGTATCATTAACCTTCAACATCATATTTAAGCCATGTTATTTTGGCTATACCTTGTCTTTTAAGTCACTATTATCACATTATTCAACTGCATATTCAATTTACTTTCTCTCTGATATATTCATTTATTCATCATTTTCCCAGAAAGAAGAGAAGGGGTATGTGGGAGGGATGGCCAGGACACCATCAGGAATCCGTTCTCTCCATCCACCACGTTGGTTCTGGGAGCTGAAGTCAGATCATCAGGCTCAGAAACAAGCACCTCTCCCCACTGGGCCATCTTACCAGTTCCAGTGGTTTTTATCCCACTAAACCTTGTTTCTAAGATTTACCCATATCGAGACACTCAGTTTTAACTTCTACAATAAGATTCAACCATAGTTATTTTAGTCTGCTCTGACAATGAACATTTATGCTGTTGTCAATTTCTTTATCACAACAATGCAGGAAGTCTTGTCTCCTGTCCTCCTATGCCAGGTTTCTCTTGGGTATTAATATGTAAGGCTAAAACTACTCATCATGGACAGTCACATCTCAACGTTGTAAGATGCACGTATGTATTCATGTCTAAGCAGTGCTATCACTGTATACTGTCATGTCCCAAATTCTATCTGCCCGTATTTTTGTTTAAACTCATCCAACTTAACATATGCCACCCTTGTGGGTATAAAATGAACTCCCAACACTCTAATCTTAACTTTCCCTGATACTTGGGAAGATGAGAATGTTCCACACTCTTACTGGCTACTGGATTTTCTCTCTGTGAGAGACTTTATAACTTTCTTTCTGTTAGGACTTGCGAAGATAGACTTGTATCATTCCCACTGAAGCTGTGTTTCCCCAGATCCTATTTTGTCAGTGATGTAGCCCTATGTAGCCCATACATTTTATTTGTGATTGAAGTTGAAATTATGTTGCCCGTGTTTAAATCTCTATTCCACCTAGAATTTCTTTCCAGTAGGAAGTACTTTTTCATTTACACCAGGTCTCATTTCACTTTTCTATCATGTAAGTCTTCTGGCATTGATTGATGATGCCATTGTATCATGGAACTTGCATAGATTTGCAGAACTGCTTCATCCACTGGACATTCCAAGTCTCTATCAATAGCATAGTCTTCGTGGACCTCAAAGTAATTTTGTATTTCTAGTCAGGCAATTTAATAACCCTCAAAGCTCTGGGCTGCTGCTTCCTGATACATTTTAGGAAGCTTACCAAAATTAAAAAGCAAAAAGACAGCATTCTGTTTCATATATGTGACTGTGATCCCTGCCGTTCTCTGAGGACTGAAGAGGGTCAGCACACACGTATACATGTCTGAAGAGTCGTGGTGAAAATCATTATTTTGTAATATTAATAAATACTAATTTTCTGTGTGGACTTTCTGCATTACAGGAATAAACCACCTTGGTTGTGGCTTAAAGCTATAATATGTTTTATTCTGTAACATTTTGTGGAAGAATTTTGTATCTAACAGAGTAAATTAACTCCAAGTTTCCTTTTTTCATGTGGCTCAAAGCCTGTGTGTGTGTGTGTGTGTGTGTGTGCGTGCGTGTGTGAACCTAAATAATAGGAGACCAAGAAAGGATACTAAGCGATAAGGAGGAACAAGAAGGTGGTATACAAAAGGACACACAGATATGAAAAATAAAAGAGATCGGGCTGTATAGGAAGGGTTTACAATGGATGTTCATAGTGGCAGGCAGTGAGGGAGACAAGGGGGAAGAAGCATCTATGAAAACACACTTCATTAAAAAACAAGATAATGATACCTCCTACCCTGTATGTTCAGGACAAACACTGAAATATCTAGTGATGGATAAACAAATTAGCTCACCTGAGCACAGCAGATAAATACAACTGAGATTGTCAGTAAGAAAGCAGAAGAGACAATGACATCAACCGATCTCTGCGGACCTCGGCGCTAGGGAGAAAAGGGAAACACTTTACAGTACATTTACTCACTAGCAGACAACTTCCGTGCTTCCGGTTAAGGTGTTACAGGCTACTCATAACTTATGCTGACAATACACCTAACTTGCTAAATGAATTGTATTTTAAAGTGTTAATATTTCCTTATAATTTTATAACATTGTAAATGTAGTGTCTGTAGAATAGATTCATTAGTGTAACTCTTTTGTTCAACACTACCATCATTTATTCAACAA
The DNA here is from genome assembly GCA_033318265.1 of Phyllotis vaccarum. Classification (NCBI taxonomy): domain Eukaryota; kingdom Metazoa; phylum Chordata; class Mammalia; order Rodentia; family Cricetidae; genus Phyllotis; species Phyllotis vaccarum. The sequence continues at coordinate 27,198,674 of JARWLC010000006.1, read as the reverse complement.
TTGGTTCTTGAGTACCTGCTCAAACTGAGCATGTGCTAGATGCTCAAAATACAGAAGGAAGCACAGCCCACTAAACCTCCCACTTGACAGGACCAACAGCGGAGCAAAGCCCTGAACTCACACTCACAGATACAAGTGATCAGCTGCACTGAGCTATGAAGGAAAGGTGGGTACTGGGCGCTCTGAGGTCAATGTCAGGGAGATTAATTCAGATTTGTGGCTTAGGAGTGTGTGCCTAGGAATAGTTTTTAAGAACGTGTGGCATTTACACCATCTACAGACCAAGATGAAATATAGCACTATCTTAGGCAAAAGGGGGGGGGGGGGGGGAGGCACAAAACATGGGGGTGGAAGTGTAGTTTCAGAACTATGCAGCCCAGAGGCTGAGAGGAACATGTTTTCCAGTAAGCAAGAGACAGCAAAGGGAGCAAAGCCTAGACCATGAACAGCAGCCATAACACGTTTGTATCCATGTAACAGGGAACTTCCAGAAAGATGTAAGACCTGGATGATCAAATCTGCTTAAAGATCTCTCATGGCAGGCTGAGACAGTAATGGGGGAAGGAATGTTAACGCCGGAGAACCAGTTTTGAAACAGTTTTAATAGGTCAATGTAGATGTCTAATGGTTTCAATTAGGGTGGTAGGCATGGAAATAAAGATGGGAACAGATTTAAGATACCTTCTGGGAGGAGAAAGGATAGGAGCTGGCGACAGACTGAATGCCAGAAATCCAAAGAGAAGTTGCAAAAATAATTCTAGTTCTAACTAATCGTGAATGGAACATGGTTAACATTAAATAAGTGTTTTCTGAATAAAATCAACAACATAAAAAAGAACATAATACCTACTTAGGGTTAGGAATATGGAGAAATTTTAGATGGGTGACTACTAAACCAAGCAAGAAAATCATACTCATCCTCCATAAAACATAAATGTAGTAAGGAAAGAAATGTCCATCTGTAACATTTCCTGAGTTAAATTTAAAAAATCAAACTAATAAACAGACCAATGAAATTTTAAAATGTCAGAGCAAATAATCATTTTTTTCCTGCTATTTTCATTGTTATTTCAAAGTAAAAAGCTTTAAAGATCTAGTTTAGGGGACTCTTAATCTTTGCAACACTTTTAATACCATCCCTATTTGCGTAACTATCCCTAACATGCCTGAATACTCCACATATAATTAAAGTCACTGCTATTTACTATAAAAACAAAGTCCCCAAGAAAAAAGTATCCTTAAAGTTAACTCTGATGTTTTTATTTCCTAGGGTCTAGAGTTTTCACACTTCCACAAATAGCAACACTATTTAAAGGATCAAAGGAAGAAGCATGTAAACACAGTGCTATGCACAGTGACTTTAAAGAACAGTAGGTCCATCTCTGGCTAGAGTCTTCCAGACTGGTTTTTAAGTAGTGGGCTCCCTCTGCTGGTTTGTGAAAACTATTCCAGGGGAAACAAAATCCTTAATCCAGCCTTTGAATGAGAAATTGTTCAGATAAGAAACAGTCATTTCTAGAAAAGAGAGCATGCCAAGAACACATTTATCAATAGCATCCTACCTTCAGATAGGAGCGGAGAGATAGCCACATTTTTATATTCTGTACTTTCTTCAAGCGGAAATGAGGAACCTCAGATTTCCGAGCTCTCCTTGCAGATGTCAAATGTCCAAAGAGTTTTGCAAAGAGTAATCGCTAAAAAAGGTTTAAGATAAAGATTATTGCATACAATATTATATAATTATTGTCTAAAATATGAATTTCTGTGACTTAAGGGTAAACATTTCATAAACATTTCATACTCACTTGTTTATATGTTCTTTCTGCTACACACAGCAAGAAAAAGAAGATCCATACAAGAGATACTCGAACCACAAAACTTATTAAAACCATAGAAAGAACCATGACATCTTCATTAGAACCAAATGCAATCACATAAAGTTCTGAAGCAGAATGGGCTGTGAGCTGCTCCAAGTCTGTTGCTTGGGATAGTCGGAAAACAAACGGGGTTAAGCCCAGGATTAGGGAGATGGCATTTCCAAATATCTGGTATCCTATACCTGGTACATGGTTGTTCACCTTAGGAAGTAGGGCAGAGAGGAGGGAAAAAATGTACATAAATCAAACTTAAAGCAAAATGAATTCCAATGAAACTTCACTTTTTATAACAGGATTTAAAAATTTCTTAATTTAACACATTATGAAGTGAACCTATTATACATTATAAGATCTATAATTTATAAGTAGATGCGAAAGATCAATCTTACACACTGAAAAAAATCTATGCATCTTATTATTTTAAAAGTTAGAAATATTTACAAATATTAGAGTGTTGAGATCAATACTAAATTAAACCCAATTCATTCAAGAAAAAAATCAGGAGCTAGTGAGATGGCACAGCAGATATGAATGCTTGCCATCAAGTCTAAGAGCCTGAGAGCACTCCCCAGGACCCATGTGATGAGAGAACTGCCCACAGAAGTATTCCCTGACCTCCACAGCATGCTGTGACACATGCATTCCTGCCCAAATGAAAGACGCAATTTAAATGTAATTTTCAAAAAACTGTCAGCAGTGGTGATGCATACCTTTAATATCCCGGCACTGTGAAGGCAGAGGCAGGCAGACCTGTCTGTGAGTTTACAGCTAGTCTGGACTAAAAAGTGAGATCCGCAACAGCCAGGGCTACACAGAGAAACCCTGTCTCAACACCCCTCCCTAAAGAAAAATAACTACTCAATAAATTTTTAACTTGTATTTTTATTCTGAATACAGTATGTAAATAAATGCCTCCTCAACTCCAGTTAATACAATATAACTTGAGAGAGAAGAAATTAAACAGGAAAAGGAAAGGTTAGGAAGGAGAGGACACAAAGAAGTGAAGTATATTAAGTGCGGGGAAATGTTTTTAATATGACAGACTGGTAAAAATGAATTGTCATGGAGTGCTTAAACTCCCATGCTCAGTAAATCTGACTAAGTTATCTATCTTACAGCTCACAGACTGTTAAGCTACAAGTCCCCAAGTTCCTGGTGACTGGTCTTATTCACAGTGAGAACTATGATATACAAGCTGCCAATCTCTAGATGCAGTTATTTGAATTCCTGTCCTACACGAAGTACTGACAAAGAGTCCTGCTAACATAAGGTAGGGCAGAAACACCAAACGCCAAGTCAGATTATACCCAGTTATTCAGAGAGACCAGGGGGAAAAAATGGAAGATAGCTATTTGTTATATGTAATTCTGTTATGTTAAAATTGAAACCTTCCTTTTTGATTAGACAGAAAGGGGGAGGTGATGTGGAAATGCCTTTCTGTATGCTGTGAATATCAACCTTTAAATAAAGGAGCTGTTTTGGCCCTTGACAGGCACCATAGAAAAAGTAGGAGGAGAAATCAGAGTATAGGTAGGAGAAGTAGGGTGGAGTCAGACAGACTGACCCAGCCGCCCAAGAAGAAACATGTAAGGAGCACAGGTGAGCCACGGGCCACGTGGCAGACAGATTAATAAAAATGGGTTGATTTAAGATGTAAGAGCAAGATAGCAATGTGCCTGAGCCATAGGCCAAACAGCATGAAGTTAATATAAGCGTCTGAGTCATTTCTGGGGCCTGAGCAGTGGCAGGCGGCTAAGGGGTCTGGACAGTTTGGCCACTATCTGCGTTACTCTTTACGAAGCACAATACAAATTCCTTGCTTGAATTTTAGATGCTGATAAACACACACACACCCCTTACCCATTGAAGGAAAAATACCAATTTACATTCTGTGTCAACAGAAATGTTGAAAGATGAAAGTGGACCTGGTAAGTGAAGACACTTGCTACATAAACTGATGATCCAAGTTTGATCCTCAGAATTCATGCCAAGGCAGAAGAAAAGAACAGACTCCAAAGGTGTCCTCTGTCCTCCACAACTAAGTTGTAACACATACATACCATATACTCCATTGCCCTTCAAATGGTGGAAGGGCTATAGGCAAATCACTGTTTCAGGTGGGGCCAAAAGAAACAAACATAATTGGAAATAACTATTTTCCAGGGTGAAGAATAGTTATTACCATTTAGGTAACTAATTCATATAGTGTTAGACACTAAATTTACCTTTTACCCAAAAGAATGCAAATTAAGAACTCACTCTGTTCATTATCATTCCACTGATTTCAAGTACCGACATGTCTGCCTTCTTACAGTCATTGCCTTCCCACACTATAGCACTGATTTTTTCTAATCCTGGGTGGGAACTATGAAGCCAGGGCAAATGAGTCTATCAAAAAAAAAAAAAAAAGAGAGAAAATTAAACATATTTATCACTTTTCAGAAATAAGTATTTACAAACTATATCATCATACACTAAATAAAAATTGGTAAATCTATATACATACAATTTTAGCTACATTAAAATCTCAATTAAGATTAGTTATACATTAAACAGGTAATATAAGAAATTGTAATTATAAAAATGCAGAACTTTGACAAATATCCTGTCATCTCAGCATACAAGAAAATATGTTAGCAAAAGTACTTAGCTGTCAATCAATCTGTGGAAGACTGGAAAACATGAATGGCATATTACAGGCTGATTGCTGTCCACCTTAAGATCACTCACTACAAAATATGACAGCTGAAATCTTTGAAAAACCACATGATTCAAACTCATCCTAGAAGAGATTTTCCCTCATTTACTTTTATTAACTGATCTAGTTACTTTTGTAGTAAAAACAGTATTTCTGGAGAGGATAAATTAAGCTTTTTCCCCTCCAGATACAGCAAACACTATTAGAAGAAACATTAAGGATTACAAGTATTGTCTGAAACATAATACATTACCTTTCAATGTTTCAAAAATTAATAAAAGTTAAAAACTTGAAAGCTTTAGCGTGAAACATCAAATGTTAAGTTTGGTTATCTGTTTAGATGTCCATTAAAGCAGTAGAATCAGAGATAAGGACAGCTGGGCTGCAGGAACAGCAAAAGCAACCAGACATTTTCACAGCAACATGTGATGCTATGGGAGAACAGCTTAAGACGCAAGCTGGGCTAGGACTAATTTGTTTACATTACAATGTTTCTAACTTACATTTATCTCAAGGATTGATATATTTCCCACATTTTATATAAAGGATTGTTTGGCATTCACCTGAGGAATATGATCAATAAATTGTCATGCAAATATTCTAAAATATTTCCATAAATTTGAAAAATATAATTTGTCATACATGGCAATAAAGGTGCACCAATAAACTTCAACTGAAGTTGTCTAAAAAGTCAATAACATTTTAAGAAGAAGAGGGCTATGTTTATCTTTTCTAAACAATTTTATTTTTTCTAAATAGTTTATGATCTTTTATATTTCACTACTTGGGCTTAAAAGAGTTAAAATATTATTGCTAACTGTCAACTTCAAGTAATCGTTCATAACTTGTTGACAAATATGTCAGTTTAAAATAGAGAAAATTTTGTATCAAAATGTGCATCAAATTTTCTCTAAAAATTTAATTCTGAAATAGACTACAGTTAAAAAAAAACCCTCTAGAAAAGGGCTAGAGATATTGCTTACAGGTGGAGTACTGTCTAGTATGTCATGTGTGAGGCCTCGCATTCAATCCCTAGCACTCTGAGGCAGGAAGGGACTTTGGACATAAAATGTATAAAAACTGGAATGACAGGCTGAACACAGGAGTGTCCAGAGGCGTGAGCTAACGAAAGCAGTTTCTCACAGGTGTGCCTGGAGACTTGTCAGACCAGCAGTAACACTAACCAGAACACTAGGAAGCAGAAGATTTTAACCAAGAAACAACAGATTTCTTTTCAAGTCTCACTATGTAACAGAAATTACACTGGAGGTCAACCTAGAGACAGAAGAAATCAACTTCTTTGCTGTCCCCAAACACTTCTCCCCAGTTACTTCTGCAAACATTTGGCTTCATTTTCTTATGTCCAAAAGGCGTGAGAAGATGGTCAATTTAGAGTTAAACAAAAGAACCCTGTATATCTCATTGTAGATGTGTTTTCATCAAATGCATACTGGAAAACAGTCTTGTTTAAACATATACAGTACATAGAGAGCACCGTCATATGAGAGCCTCTCCTAAAGAGCTCAGCAGGAACATGAGAGCAACTACAGTTCATAACTTCACCATTTGGAACTGCCTCAAAAGAGGGCTAAGCAGCATTTGGAGCTATCATGGGTCACATGTGGCTTGTGTAGACTGGACACTCTGAAGACCTCAGGTTGTCAAACTGAACTTTAAATTCTTTCTCACTTTCATCCCAGATCTCAAGTGCTCTGCCTTTATCTTTATTCAGAATGGAAACTTTAAGTTGTAATGATGTTATGTTTTATTTCAAATAATTTCACTAAGACAACTGCTTTACTTTGTATTTCCAAGGACAGGTACAGAGTAATTAAAATCCAGTTATAACTACTGGAAAATGATGTCACTTGAATATGGTTGTAATTTTTTCATTATATACCCAGCCTAATTAGCAGGGAAATTTTTTTCTATGAAATGTTTGTTGCAGTTTACAAATATAACAAAACCATGTATTGGCATTATTCTGACAAGAACATGTCCATCTCCCTAAAGAGACTTTCCGTCTTGATGGTAAACAGAAAATGGTCTTGTAAATCCAATACAGCCAGACAAGAAAACTATCTGCTAGTTTGTTCATTAAAGGAGCTCATCAGTACTGCCTGACAACTAGTAAGACTGAAAAATAGGAGCCTTCTGGAAGCCTGAAAATATAAAAGTGTATAGAAAACGAGCTTCAATCAAAAACCAACACTAACTAATGTAAGTGTAGGATACCAGTAGATATGCAGAATAGTGTGTCAAGAGGTTTTTTTTTTTCAATCTCATAGAAAAACAGAAGGATGAACCAAACACGTTATTAAATAATTTCATAAATAACTTTGAAAAGTCCTATGTGTATGTTTGTTTCTTTTTAAATGTATTTCCTTTCAGGTATTCACCCAGCTAGTATTTTCTAAGTATATGATCTGTTCTAAGGAGTAAGTAAGTGATAAATAACACAACAGAAATCACACAGCTTGTGCATCTGTACTGCTTATGGAATCACAAGGAAAGGGCTCACAGACATCTCTCACTACCTCTAACTCATTTATTAAACTCAAGGCCTAGATGAGTAAGTACATGCCTCCTTCCCCAACATCATGCAGGCTCAGGAACTGTTACTATTTCATTTCTTTGGATCTAGGGACACTCAGCTATTCCCATGGCCATACCATGAACTGTTCACCTCTGAAATGACTCAGTAGCAGCATCTCCCATCTGCCCAGGTCTCTGAAACCTTCAATTTTAAAATGTGTTCCCTTAAACATAACTATCCTCCAAATTATCAGTCCTTTCTTGGCTGAGCTGCAGTCTGCACTCCCACAGAAACATTATTTCTGGCATCCCTTTCTTGGTTCTTTTTCCTCCTGGGTCTCAGAGAACAGAAGCCACAGGGTTTTCATTGCCTTGGCCATCTTATGCACCCCTTTCTGCTACCCCTTGTGATTATCCCTGCCAACTACTGAGCATTACCTTCTCTTAGGCTTCTTTTGATTTCTCCCAACTAGCTTCCCTGTGTACATAAATGTGCTCAACATCTTCCACCTCACAGCACATGCTTTCCACTTTAGCTTCTCATCCAAACGGCTTCATCTCCTGTATGTTTCTGTGCTGTGCTTCTTAAGCATCACTGTTTTAAGACTCTAAGCTCCACACAGCAAGGCTTGCTTTCCCGTCATTTTGCAACAAGCCTGACGCCAAAACCAAAAGTGAAACATTTCATTCAGCTACTCAGGAAGTTGACTTCACCTAATTTACCTTTCTTCTCAATTTGCTGAAGTCAAACATTTCAGGTAAACTTGGAAATTACTTTATATACTTCTCTGGTTAATCACCAAGTCTCCCAAGTCTAAATTTCATGCTTATTATTCCCTTGCATGCTTTTATATCCCAACTGCATATGCTTTAACTCACGAATACACTTTTGAATACTTTAAAATTTTATATAAATGGTACTAAACAATTCACATTGCTTTTACTCAAAAAATTTATACTTCAGTTTAAATTATAATCACAAGACTTACTCATGTGGCTAAGTTTAATTTTATTGCTACAAACTGCTTTATTCCAAGGTTTGGCCTACAAGCTTTACTACTGGTATGCTGTTCAAGGGAGGAAGGGCTTATTGTGGCTCACAGTGTAGTTGCAGTGCAGGCCACCATGGCAGGAAAGCCATGGCCTGGGAGTGCTTGGTCTGTGGCACCAAGAGGAAGCTGAGCAAGAGAAAGGGCAATGCTTTGTTTGGATTCACTCTTGGGGACAGGGGCAGTGCCACCTATGTTTAAGGTGGTCGGTCCTTCCCTCCTCACGGAACATCCACCCAAGATTCTCCCAGGGAATTCTAAACCCACCTAAGCTGCTGATGAAAAATAACCATCACAGCTATGTAGCTTATTCTCCCCACCCCAGGGTTTCTCTGCATAGTCCAGGCTGTCCTGGAACTCACAGACATCTGCCTGCCTCTCAAATTTTTTGAATCTGAATACTGATCAGTAAGAAATAGTGTCTCCTTTTCTAAATTTTATTTGCCTGACCGCTAACAAAACTGGCCATATTAACACACTACTCATCTCCACTCATATACTTGTTCCCGTAAGTTGCCTCCTCAGATCCTTTTATTTTCCATTGAGTCCCCCCACTATGCCCCCCCCCCATCCTCTTTCCTCTCTTTTCTTTTTCCTTCCCTGCCTTGTTTGGGACAGTACTTCACCGAGCAATTGCCTGGTCTGGAACTGTCTTTGTAGACCAGGGTGGTATCCAACGCATAGAGGGGCACTTGCCTCTGCCGCTGGAGTAAGTGCTGGTGTTAAAGGTGTACCACAGCCAGCATCTTCTGTTGAGATGATCCTCTATAGTAGTTCTTTATCTATGTATGGCAATACTTTGACAGCTATTATAAACATCTTCTGAAGACTGTCTTAATTTGAAAATCAAAGTCTTTAAAATTAAGATATTGATACGTCCCCCATTTTGTTTTTGCATATACTTTTAATATCTTGTTTTTGGAAACTCTGGTAAACTGAAATAATAAAGACGACTAATCTATATTCCTTGTAAATGTTTTAGACATTTTTCCCCTTTACACTTAGTAACTATGTACAATAAATTTTAATGTCAATGACCATTTAATTTACCATCTTAAGGTCTTATTGTTTTTTTTGTTTGTTTTGTTTTTTAATGGAGTATTAATGCTATTTATGCCATGCATTAAGGATCCATAGGAGGAAAAATCTATTTCTGGATTTTTCTTGGCTGTGTGATTGGTCTGTTTGTTTAGACATCTACATATAACTTTCCTACTCTCAATTTAAACTAAGTTTACAGCTGTAGGGAAAGTCTATCTACTGTTATTCAAAACTATTTTGTTTGCTTGTGTTTTGATGTTTAAAGACAGGACTCTCTGTGTAACAGCCCTGCCGTTTGTTTAGTTTTAAAGCAGGATCTCACTAAGTATCCTTGGCTACTCTGAAACTCGGATACCCAGCTGACTGTCTCCCAAATATGGAGTTTCAAGACATGTGCCAAGGCGCGTAACAATTTCTGCTTTTTTTTTTTTTTTAACATTTCATTCTTTAATATGAACTTTAACCAGTGTAAATCCAATCTAAACCTGGCAGACAAATGAACAAAAACATCTGTCGAGATAAAAGTAAAAGCAGGGTAGTGGACACTTTCAGGTGGTACCTACTTTTGGGAAAAATGTAACCCAAAATTAGACTTAGTACTTGCTATCTACTGTAGGGGATTGCATTGTTTCATTGGAAATAATTATCCCACCCACTGGTTTAATAAAAAGCGCTGATTGGCCAAAGGCAGGCAGGAAGTGTGGGCAGAGCTACCAGACTAAGAAAAACTCTGAGAACAGGAAATACAGAGCAGAACACCAGAAAGAAGCCAGAAGAAGCAGAGGACAACTATGCTGCTCTAAAGAAAGGTACCAAGTCGCATGGCTGAACAGGAAGAATCATGGGTTAGTTGAAGGGTACAAAGTTAGCAAGTTATATGCCTGGGCCTGAGGCTGATCAGCCAAAAACTATTGAAGGCATCTGTGTGTCTCTGTGGGTCTGTGGGTCCTAAACCTTGAGGTTAGGCCCGAAAGTACAGAACAGAGACCTCATACTACAATCTACTGTGCAAGGATACAGGCAGCGGGGACTATACCAAGAAAGTGACCATGCTGACACTCTAACCCGGGTCCACCAGCTACCAGAACGGCACAAAAGAGGACTGGGTAAGCCATTAAGATTAAAGTACTATGTCACAGCTGAAGGCTCTCTTGTAACTACTCATAATCAGATTAAGAAAACTGTCTTCTATCTCTAGTTTCAAAGAATTTACTTGTTTTTGTTGGCATTGATAAGTTAGCTATGAGAAAGTTAAATATAAAAGGGTGAGGCTCTGTATATGTGTATGGGGGAGTGTGCATAAGAGTGCTCTTGTAAACACACCTACGTAGAGGTCAGAAGTCAACCAACCTCAGGTGTCATCTACCTTATAATTATAAATATAAAATAATTATAAGATAAGGGTCTCTTGCTTGCCTTGAGCTTATCCAGTAGGCCAGGCTGCTTTTAATCTGTCTCTGCTCCCCGAGTGTGCCACTGCACCCTGATTTTTTCTCTTTAGACAGAGGTTCTGATGATTGAACTGGGTCCTCAGGTCCTAGTACAGTAAACTCCACACAGACTGAGCCATCTCCCTAGCTCAGGGTAAAGATTTTTAAATGGCTATCAGGTTTCTGGACTGGTGAGTGACAGACAGATGCCATTCAACAAGGTTCTGAGGACAGTGAGAGAAGGTTTGTAAAGGAAGAGGAGGAATCTCATTAAGTGAGCCATGGATGGGCATTAAAAGGATTCAGCACAGTACCTGATTCAATTGCACTTTTCAGCATCTTGAGTGTGATTAATCCAAATGAGATGTACACTAAGGGTTCAGGCTATAGTTTGTATGCGTAATATAAAAAATGTCATCTATACCATTTCTATTTTCAAATTAATTATATAGTAAAGGAATAATGTGTTGAAAATATTTGGCAAAATAATGCATATTTGACTTTCACTTCTTAAAACTATTTTTATTGAGGCTATTGGAAAATGGAAACTTGCATATGCGACTGTATTTCTTTTGGATAAATTAACTATATGGGTGCTTAATAATACAAATTTGATCCTCACAAGATACAGATTTGCAATCATAATATTAAAGACAGAAATCGGGTGTTCGTAAATCTGAATAAGACAAATGAACTAGTGCATCTAAAACACAAGCTGACCCACAAAACTCCATCTACTAACTCAGGAACATATGTGTGGAAAGATGACACAACCACAATATAAACACTGGGACTCTATATTCTAATGAAGCCAGACCACAAGCCACATAAAAAACAAAAAATACCAACCTTACGAGTACCAGTTAATTAATTATAAACCCTCTGTCACCTCTGTAAGATTTGTACATACGTTCAAAGGAGCTTATGTGACAGCCCCAAACAATGATCCAACACTGTAAACTAACCTGGTGAAAGGGGTCATCTCTATATTCTTTTTTCACACATGGGTTAATCTGAGGATTTCCCACATCTGTCTCACTGGTACAAGATGAACGGCATTCTGCACAATGTAACAAGTCTTCCCATAAGACATCTTCCGTTTCAGATTCTGGCCTTGTGCTCTCAGAATCCTGTCTGGAACTTGAACAGCGAGAGCTGCAACTAGTACCCGATTTAGGGGCATCCTGAAATCAAGATAGTCTTTGACATTAATAAGATTTGCGTACCCTTTCCAACTCAAAGGATGTTATCAGAACTGAATATTGCTACTTTTCTTAAACAACAAACACATCGTCAAAGGACAGTAGAAGAGACAACAAAATATTACAAGTACAGAGTATAAGACATCTGATGTGCAACCCCAGAGGAGCCGTGATCCACAGCTTGAGAAGCGCTATCCTAAAGGTCTGTTCTCTTTTGACACAGGTCTTTCAAAGTTAGCTGTTTCTATGGTTAAATCTTGGGGAGCCAAATTCAACTGTTTAAACATTATTTATTTTAAAGTCTTTATAAATGAATCTAAGATTTCAGTTGTATTCAATGCTTATTAACTAACAATGTGAAATAGGTTGAAGTGTTTTTTGGCAATATTTATTTTAAAATCTAAGTTTAGAATAAGAATGCTCTGCTCTTCAGGAGCTGCAGTGGTTAAGATAGAACTGCAAACAGTAAAGATTGTAGGGACAAGATTCACTCTCAAGTCAAATAACTGATCATGTAGGAGGCATCAAATGTCTTCTATCTCCCTTCCAGCACCAATGAACTTCTACCTACATAAGCCGTATTTAGGTCTTCTAGGCTTGGTTATCTGATTGAGGATGATAAGGCAGTAAGCCAGCACACTAGTCTTAGTGTCTGTCTAATGCGGTTCTTGGGAGGAAACAGACAACCAGAGCAGACCTTAAGAGAGGACTCTATGCAGCCTGAACAACTCATGTTCTACCCAAGCATAACACTTTTTTTTCATGAGTTTACCACAAAATCATCCAGAAAAAAAAAACTGTATAATTTGAAAAGACTACAGGGTAGTATTAGCTAAAAAGTAACACAAGGGTAGATGTCTGGAGCCAGAAAATGAAATTTCTTGGCCAAAGAAAGAAAGTAAACATTAAATGAAATGAAACTATTTTTCTGTCTAAATAGTTTTAAGCTCTAGAGATGTCAGAAAGTTGGGAAAATCTTTGAGAAAACCAATAAACAAACAAACATTTAAAAAAAGAAAGAAAAAAGGAATCAAAGAGTCCTGACGTTGTGGGAGGGGTAAATTAATAACTGGCAACAGCAACATGAAAGAGATGACCTGGAAAAATAACTTCACTATAGTGAGCTGGGGAAAAGGCTGACACCGGAGTCTCAGGTAACAACAGCACACTGGACCTTAAGCCTGAGCATATCAGGACAACCTGAGTTAGAGCCCTGGAACTCACTTGGTGAGAAGATAACTCCTTCAAGCTGTTCTGCAACGCCACATATACATCAGGGGCACCCCTCCCCTAAACCAGTAAACAAGTAAATAAACTTAACAGTAAACAACCCCCAAGTGTCTGACGCCTCATACAAAAATGAGTGTGCATGGATAGCTATTGATCAATGCTACACTATCCATCAGGATTGTAAAACAAAGCTGGGTGTGGTGGCACGCCTTTAATCCCAGTACTTAGGAGCAGGGGAAGATGAAGTTAAATTGGGAGTTAGACTTGTGTGTGTAACATGTTCCATGACAGTCCACAGTAAGACCCTGTCTCCAAAGGGGGGGGGGGGTGGCTGTAAAACAATAATATTGATAATGGTGGGAAATATTTCAATAATAACAATCACTGAAAGTAATGTTAGTATATAAGGCCAAGCTGTATACCTCATTTGCATAATGCTTTTTATAATGCTGTGGCTTTCTATTTCGAAGACCACTTTCAGAAGTTCTGTCCACATGACATCTCAATGAATATCCTGGTTCAAGACCTTCCTCACTGGATTCTTCATCAGAGACATTTGTTATCTTTCTTTGCATATCCTAGTGGGGAGTAGACAAAGAACTGTGAGGATCTTCTGACTCATTTTTGAGCTTTAAGATGGCAATTTCTAATAATTATACAAAAATTATATACACATATACATATATACTTTCAAAATATCTTCAAATATCAAGAAACAGATTAGGATTACCTAATATTCTTTAAAAAAAAGGTCTTAAATTAGCAATTACACTTTTTAATCTCTATGTTCTTTTAAAAGTAATCATTTATTATTCTAAAACATTTTGTTCAGAAAAGGATCTGAAATACAGTAAAGAAATAAGAATGTAAATAAGACACAAATCCAATAAAGGCCATCTGAAAGAAGCTGAAAAAACAGAGAAAAAATTTATGGAATTTAATTAAGCAAAATGGTCATCAATTATATTATCTTCATATTACCAGATAGTAATCAAAAATTACAGGCAGGCTAAACTACAGAATCTTGATAATTTACAGCTGATACTACAAAATTTAAGTACATTCACTAAAAAAACCAAAACTCAGAAAATCTTTTCATCTCCCTCAACACAGAAATACCCATGCACATATTCCTAAATGCAACATCTTTCAAACTGACTACATTTTAAAATATTAGTAAGCACTTTCTTCAAAGACTTAAATTTCTTGTCATATTAAGTCTGCCACTTCTTTGGTTAGAGTTACCCCAAGATATTTTATGTTATTTGTGGCTATTGGAAAGGGTGATGTTTCTCGGATTTCTTCCTCAGACCCTTTCTCATTGTATATAGGAGGGCTACTGAATTTTTAAGTTAATCTTATGTTCTGCCACATTACTGAAGATGTTAACCAGCTATAGAAGTTCCCTGGTGGAAATTTGGGGGTCACTTTTACACACACACACACACACACACACACACACACACACACACACACACACACACACACATGTATATCATCTGCAAATAGTGATAGTTTACTTCTTTCTTCACAGTTTGTATCCTTTTGATATGTTGTGGGACTATGCTCTTGTAGTCTGTAAATAGTTTAAAAAAAAAAAAAATGCTGATTGGCCAGAAGCTAGACAGGCAGTATAGGTGCAGCAATAAGAAGAGAGGAATTCTGGGAAGAGTAAAAGCAGAGTCACCTACCAGACTCAGAGGAAGATGAGAATGCTGTACTGAGCAAAAGGTACCAAGCCATGTGGCTAAACACAGATAAGAATTATAGGCTAATTTAAGTGAAAGAGCTAGTCAATAATATGCCTGAGCCATAGGCCAGTCAGCTTATAATTAACATAAGCCTTTGTGGGTTATTTGGGAGCAAATGGCTGTGGGACCGACCGGGTGGACAGAGAAACTTGTGACTACATTGATCTCCGTTTGTTGTTTTACTGATCTTGCTAGAACTTTGAGTAACATGTTGAACTGATATGGGAAGAGAGGGAAGCTCTTGTTCCTGATTTTAGTGGGATTGCTTTGCGTTTCTCTCCATTTAGTTTAATGTTGGCTTCCTGTGCATTGCTTTTATTATGTTTAGGTGTGTTCTTGTATTCCTGATCTCTCTAAGACCTTTATCGAAAAGGGGTGCTGGATTTTGTCAAAGGCTTTTTCAGCATCTAATGAGATGATCATGTGTTTGCTTATATGGTGGATGACATTAATAGGTTTTCATATGTTGAACCTTCCCTGCATCTCTGGGATGAAGTCTATTTGATCATAGTGAATGTGTTCATGAGGGAGATTGGTCTGTAATTCTCTTTCTTTGTTGAGTATTTGTGTGTTTTGAGTATCAGGCAACCATAGCCTCATAAAGAGTTTGACAAGTTCCTTCTGTTTCTATTGTGTGAACAATCTGAAGAATATTAATATTACTCTTCTTTGAAATTCCGGAAGAATTCTGGACTGAAACCAGCTGGTCCTGGACTTTTTGGTTGGGAGACTTTTAATGACTGCTTCTATTTCCTTAGAAGTTTGAAGTCTATTTAAATTGTTTATTTGGTCTTGATTTAATTTTGGTATGTGATATCTATTCAGAAAATTGTCCATTTCTTTTAAATGTTCCAATTTTGTGAAGTACATGTTTTTGAAGTATGACCTAATGAATCTCTGGATTTCCTCAGTGTGTGTTGTTATGTCCCCCCTTTCATTTCTGATTCTGTTAATTTGAAGAAGATATCAGAAAATGGAAAGATCTCCCATCCTCTTAGGTAGGCACAGGAAACTCCTTTCTAAATATAACGGTAACACAGACATTGAGAGAAACAATTAATACTTGTTGAAATAGAAGCTTCTGTAAGGCAAAGGACATGGTCAATAAGACCCAACGGCAGCCTAAAGAATGGGAAAAGACCTTCACCAAATTCACATCCAACAGAGGGCTGATCTCCAAAATATATCAAGAACTCAGGAAACTAGACATCAGAATACCAAATGGTGTTCCAACATGGGGCATGATCTACACAGACCTGAGAAAGCTTTATAAAAGATTCAAAAAGGAAGGGCCAAACGGCTTTTTAGTTGTGTCCCCAAGTGGGCCATGGTACAGAGACATTTGTGGGCTTGAGCTACAACATGTCAGGTTCCCAAAGTCTCACAGGAGCCTTGGTACAAGCAGGAGCTGCATATGATAGATTATACAGACACAAAGGAACAGAGGCAAGCCTGGCTCTTAGTAGCAATCTTTTCTTGGGTTAGCTGTTTGCTAGTGGCAAGGAGCTTCCTGGCTCAGCCTTAGAGGCAAAAAACCCCCCAAGACTCTTACAAGAAGCCCTGCTGTAAAACACTAAAATGGTGCTTATGAGCAGCAGGCAGCAGTGCTTTACTTGGTGGCAGTATGATCTCTAAAATTCCCCCAGAGCTGGGGTGGTAAATGTGATTCCGGCCTGTACCTCTGTCATGAAGCTAAGTTCTCAGAGTCCAAGAAGTTGGGTGGAGAAAGCCACCATAGCCAACCAAGCCTTTAATCCTAGAAGATTAAAGATGTGGACAGAAAAAGAGTAAAGAAAAATTTAGACCAAACAAAAAATAGTTTACAGTGTGTTTAAAAATATACATAGGCTTGGGAGAGAAAAGAAAATGAGAAAATAAAATCCTTAAGAATAAAGTGTTACACACCCACACACACCTAACCCCCCCCCCCACACATATGCACCACACAAAGATGAAAAATACACAGAGAGTCTGGATACTGTATGTTATGTTGTCTTTGAATTGTTTGACTGTTGAGGAAGGAGCATGAGCTACTTAAGAGACTTTTGATTATAAATGCTGCTAGATTAATTCAACCTATATATTTTGTAAATGCCTTGACTTCAAAATTAAAGTCAAAAGATATGTTACTTTAGAGAAGAAGTTATGCTTTTATTTCCACAGAGAGAGGATTCATCCTGGGTTAAAGAAAATAAGGTTTTATAGAAGAACCCCCTGAAAAATCTCCTAAGGAAATGAATGGCCCAGATGATCCAAGGTTTCAGAACACCTCTGTTGTAGTTTCTTCTGAGCATTCAGGATAGCTTCAAGGCTGCTGATTGAGATGATCCAGCTTCACAGAACACTCTACTCTGAACTTGACCATAATCCTGAATGTTTTGGGGATCCCCATAAGATTACCAGTACTCCCAATAAGCAGGAAGTAGTCTAGAGAACTATGTTCAGAGTCTCAAAAAAATGGATTATGGATGTTTGTCTTTGTCTATAGTGTCGGTTACAAGTTGTTATAGACAATGGTCTGGAAAAGAGCTATACAAAGGAGATTAGATTTGGGGTTGTTTTAAAAAGAAAAAAAGGGGGGGAATGCTGTTGGATTATGCTTTTGCACATTGTAAATATTTGTCATTGTAAATATTGGTTTAATAAAACACTGATTGGTCAAGTAGCTAGACAGAAAGTATAGAGGGGGCTAGGAAAATTCTAGGAAGCAGAAGAGAGAAATAGACGTGGGATGAGAATGCTGCACTGAGCAAAAAGGTATCAAGCCACATGGTTAAACATAAATAAAAAATATGGGTTAACATAAAGTATAAGAGTTTGTAAGTAGTGAGCCTAGGCCACAGACCTAACAGCTTGTAATTAATATAAGCTTCTGTGTGTTTATTTGAAACTGCTGGTTCATACCTTGGACTTAGGCTGGGCCAAAAACTTCTGACTACAGACCCTAAGGACACACATAAAATAAATAAGATCTCCTGGGTAAACTGGAAAGGGGGATTTAGGGGGAGGAGATGGGAGATGAAAACATGAGGAATCAGGATGGCTGAGTTCCAGGAGGGGTGGAGAGGGAGAGAAATGAAAGCTACCCTGATAGAGGGAGCCATCTTGGGGCCAGGGAGAAACTGGGTGCTAGGGAGATTCCACAAGGATGATCCCAGATAAAAACCCCTAGCAATAGTGGAGAGGGTGCCTGAATTGGCCTTCCCCTGTAATCAAATTAATGACCATCCTAATTATCATCATAAAACTTTTATCCAGCAACTGATGGAAGCAGATGCAGAGATCCACAGCTAAGCACTGGGCCAAGTTCCTAGTCCAGTTGAGGAGAAGGAATGATTGCAGGAACAAGAGGGGAATCATGATGGGGAAACCTATAGTGGGATTATGTTACATTGTAAATAATTGTCCCTCCTACTGGTTTAATAAAAATGCTGATTGGTTAAAGGCAGTGGGTGGGGCTACCAGACTAAGAAAACTCTGGGAACAGGAAGAGCAGAGATGCCACAGAGATGCCAGTGAGACACACCAGCCGAGAAGCCAGCAGATGCAGAGGACAACTATGCTGCTCTGAGAAAAGGTACCGAGCAGTATGGCTGTACAGGATAATAATGGGTTAGCTTTAGCTTAAGATCAAGAGCTAGCTAGCAATATGCCAGAGCCATAGGCTGATCAGCATAAAATTAATACAAGTGTCTATGTGTTTCTGTGGGACTGCGGGTTTGGACCACAGGCTGGACAAGCCAGAAACCTAATACTACAGAAACCCACAGAGACAGCTGACCCAATCTGTTGGGAGCTCACTGACTCTGACTGACAGCTGGGGAACCTGTATTGGACCAAACCAGGCCCTCTGAATGTGGGAGATAGTTATGTGGCTTGATTTGGTTGTGGGGCCCCTGGCACTGGGACCAGGATCTATTCCTGGTGAATGAACTAGCATTTTAGAGCCCATTCCCTTCAGAGGGATACCTTGATCAGCCTTGATGCAGGGGGAGGGGCTTGCTCCAGCCTCAACCTGGTATTCCAGACTTTGTTGACTCCCCAAGGGAGAGGCTTTACCCTCTGAGGTAGATAGGGGAGTGGGGAAAGGAGAAGAAAGGGAGCAGGGGGGAACTCCGGTTGGTATGACTTTTTTTTAATTTAAAAATTAGTAAGCAGGCTTCCTTACAAGATGTGATAAAGCTTAGTTTTTGCTGATGCTCCTTCCCATTCTTCCCGTCAGCTCCCCGCTCTGCTCTATGCTCTACCTTCCACATGAATATTCCTCTCCACTTTCACACAGCACACTAAACATCTTAACCTCCTCCCTTAAAGTCTTCCTCTTTTCTACTCTCAGTGTTTTCTACTCAGGGTCACTCCTACATAAACACACAAATATACAGATTGGAAACTGGAACCCACATGAGAGAGGCTGCAGCATTTATCTTTCTGAGTCTGGATTACTTCGTTTAATGTATTTCCAATTCCACTCATTTTCCTGCAGATTTCATTTTTTCTCACAGGAGAATAAAATTCCATAGTACATATGTACCACATTTTCATTATTGACTCATTTGTTAACGGATATCAAGACTAAATCAATTTCCTTGCTATTAGGAACAGAGCAACAATAAACAGGGATGAACAAGTATCTCCGTGGGCTAAGTCTTTTCAGTGTATGCTCAGGGGTAGTATAACTAGGTTGTCAGTTGAGAAACTTCCACAACAGTTTTCATAAAGATTGCCTCATTTATACCCTCACTGAAGGGAGTAAGGGTTCCTCTCTCCTTACATCCTCACTAGTACCTGTTGCCATCTATTTTCTTGACACCCATTGCTGACTGGCATCTCCATCTCCTGCCCCTAATCCACTCCTCCTCCACTTCTCTTCAGTAAAGGGCAGGGGCGGGCTTCCCATGGGTAGCAATAAAGTATGGCATATCAAGTTGCTATAGTCCTAAGCATCTCTTCTTAGGCTGGTCAAGACACCCTAGTATGAGAAATAGGTCCCCCTAAAGCCAGCCAAAGCATGAGGGACAGCCCCTGCTCCCACTGTTAGGAGTCCAAGACTAAACTACACAACAAAATCATCACAGATATGTAGAAGGCCTTCATCGGTCCCAGGCGGGCTCCCTGGTTGTCAGTTCAGGCTCTGTGAGCTCCTGTGAGCCCAGGTTAGCTGATTCTGTGGGTTTCTTCTGGTGTCCTTGATCCTCTGGCTCCTGCAGTCCTTCCTCCCTCTCTTCAGCAGGACTCCTGAGCTCGGCCTTAGGTTTGCCAGTTTTTAAAGTGCCCATAGTGGCTATGGATATTGTATACTTTCAGAACTATTCATTGCTATTTGTACGTCTTCTTTTGAGAACTTTCTACTCAGTTCCTTGGCCCACTGACTGGTAGCTTGAGTTTAATTTTCTCGGGATGGGAGTAACGGGCCCAGATTTTTGCAATTCTTCATGTACCCCAGAGAAACACCTATCATCTTAAGTACAGCTGCTTGGGAGATCTCCCACTCTAGAAGCTCTTTATTCATTCTTTTACTGTACACAGGCAATTTACTTATATTTCTCATTTGTCAATTCTTAGAGCTATTTATTAAGGTTCTTGGGCTGTAGTCCTATATCCTGAAGTACTTTCCCATGATAGTTTCAATTTTTCATTATTAAAATTAAGGTCTTTGATCCATTTTGAACTGAATTTTCTTTCGCCGGCCCATTTCAAGACAAGGTTTGTCTATGTAGCCAAGAAACTCACTCTAGAGAACACGGTAGCCTTGAACTTGGAGATCTGACTGACTAGCTCTGCCTCTGGAATGCTGGGATTAAAGGTACCTGCCACCACTGTCTAGCTGAACTGACTTTTGAGCAGGGTGAAAGATACAGAACAAATTTCATTTTCCTGAAGGTAGATGTCCAGTTTTTCTGGAAGTAATTGTTGAAAAAGCTTTGTCAGAAATGAGGCATCCAGGCTCCAGTTACGAGCAGTTCCTCGCTCAGAAGACCCAGGGTGTTTGTCTTCCAGTACCTCACTGTGCTCACAACATCTGATCTGAGGACATAAGGTCAGAAGACCCAGGGTGTTTGTCTTCCAGTACCTCACTGTGTTCACAACATCTGATCTGAGGACATAAGGCATAACATGTGTGCAGGAAATAAACTGTACACATTAAGTACAATAATAAAGATTATACATATAAAATTGTACATATAACATAAAAGAAACAAATCTTCTTTAAAGTTTGCTGAGGTGTCTACAGCCGTGTGGTTTATTTCTAAGCCCTCTCTTATGTCCCACTGGTCTATATGTTTGTTCTGTGGAAGCAGCATGCTGCTTTTTCACTATGGCTGTGGGATAGTTTGAGACCAGGTAACATGATGCCTCTGCCAGTGTTCTTTTGCTTAGGACTGCTTTAGCTATCTGCATTTTAGTGCATTTTCCTGTAAATTTTAGCACCCCCTGTCAGTTCTATGAAAAATTTCCCTGGAATCTTAATGAGAATTGCATTAAATATAGATTATTTTGGTAAGCTAGCCATTTTCAAAATATCTAATGCTGTCAATTTGAGAGCACAAGAAGTCTTTCCATTGCCAAGTGTCTTTTTCAGCAGATTTTTAAAAAATGGTATCTAAAGTTTTCACTGTAGAAACCACCATTAGTGGGATATTCTTTCTAATTTCTTTCTCAGCAAGTGTGTTATTACTGCATATTAAAGTTACTTACTTCTGTATGTTAATTTCATATCCTGCAACTTACTGCGTTTATCAGATCTAAAGGCTTTCTAGTTAAGAGTCCATGGTGTCCTTTAAATACAGACTCATGCCATCTGCAAATGAGGGTAAATTTAACATTTTCTTTCCTATTTTAATCCCTTTTACAGCTTTCTCTTGTCTTATGACTATAGCTAGAAGCACTAGACTTGAAGCACTAGAATGACTAAGGCTGGAATGGGCACTCTTACCTCATTCTAGTAACATGCTTCAAAAAACTAGAACTGCTAAGATCCTGTGTAACCATGAATGACCCTGAACAGCAAACTTAAACAAGAAGAGCAAAAACTCCACAAAAGCACCAATAACAACACTGGGACTGTGTAACCTCAACTCAGTACCCACAGGTGAGCGGATTATTATCCAGTCCATATGTACATAAAATTCTGTCATTTGAAGAAAAAGAAACAGCTGGAAATAAGTCAGACACAGAAAAACTCATCCTGTACATTATCACACAGGACAACACACACAGATAAACGAGGTGGGGGCTGAAACTTGGTCACCACAGCTAGGGGAAGAACAGACAGCAGTTGAGGAACAAAGGTACAAATGGATAGGAGGAATAACTTTTATTTTCTGTAATGGTAGTTGCCAAACTATCGCACATTTCAAAACAGAAAGTGACAAGTATGTTTCAGTGTTCCCAACATATAAACATTTGTAGTTAATAAGCCCATTACTTTGATCCAATCACGGTAAGTTAATTGTATTTACACTGTACCCTATAAGTAATAATTGAATCAACAACAACAAAAAACTTTACAGAATTGTTTCAGATCATATGTAAACTAAAACAGATGTAAAACACCAAAGCAATTACTATAGAGAAAATAAGGTACTTTCTTACAGAGTAAGATTCAGTGGCTAGCTCAGCGTTTAGAACAGTGAGGTCTTCAGCTTAGTGCACAGCCTTATACAACATGAACATGGGGAAGAGAAGGTAAGGATTAATAAACACTGACCATAAATTCTAAATTGCCCCAACATTCTAGAAAAATCAAGTCAACGAATTCAGAGCACACTTCAATCATGTTTAGCCACACCTACCTGATTTTTAGGGTCACCAACATCATTTATGGAAGTTCACAGAATCAATCCCAGAGAAAACATTCGACTTGAGAGCAACTATTCTATCGTAATAGCTTCATGTTACCAGATACAAGTCAAGCAAACTCTAAAAATGACACTGACTTTGGAAGGAACATTCCTTGGCGTTCGAGTGGCCCAGGCTGTGTCTTCTGGTCCAATAGTCTCACATGGAGGCTCATGACCTCGAGCTCCGTCCTCACTGCTCTTTACAGTCTTTCTGCCATCGAGGGAGACGTAGCCATTGTCCGTCTCCGTGGACTTATCAATTGAATTCTTTGTTTTCTTTGACCTAAAAATAAAAATATAGAGATGTTATGTGCACTTACCTTTGTTTTAGATGGGTAGATAGAAATTATAATCTGCTACTAATTATATAAAGTGGTATTTTTCAGAATTTTAATGACCCCCCTCCCCAACAGTAAATAGAAAGTTATATCAGGTAAAATGTTCATTCAGTTTAAAATCCTAGTTCAGTTTATGGTTGGTTTTGAGGACTTACAAACATCAATTCATAAAGAAAAGTCCTAATTACCAAATAATTCTTAGCCTGGTCTTTGGACAATGTCTAGATTGAAACTTTTTTGCCTAACTTGTTAGTGTTAATATATTTTAAGCTTTTCTTTTAAAAAGAGTATCTTCATATATTAATCAGATAAGTTGTAATTAGTAAGTTAATACTATCCCAAATATTTTACCTTTAGTACACATAAGTCCTTTGGTAAGTTTCTTTTAATGAACAATAGAAACAAAAGGCATTTTGAGGCAGCAAAAATATATGAGAAAAGAAACAATAAGGTTATAAATCTGGCAAAAGTAAAACTAGAGAACATAAAATTAGGTTTCACCCACTGAAAAAAAAATCTCTTGGGGAAGAAATAATCTATGGCCATGTTGTTTATGGAACCTATAAGACCAGACAAAATTAAGAATATTGATTTGTAGTAATAAAATATTTATAAACTACAATGTAGGAAATAATACTTTTTAACAAGTAAATGTCTTAGGAGTCTTAAAAGACTACAGTAGGTGAAAGTAGACCAATAAGAACCTTTAGTAGAAATATAAGTCCCACAGAAAATAATGTATGCCCCATGTCAACTATCATAAAATACAAATTAAAAGCAATTTTTATTTAAATAACCCCATTGAATTTTTCTAGAACATATTTTATAAGAAAACATAAAATTAGTATAATGCTTTCATGTAGATAGCACTTTCAATGGACTCTATTCTCAACCCTAGGACACAATTTAATGGGACCTGCCAAGGGACGGGGCAGAAGGTCACATGGGTCAAAGGGAATAGAGACTCAGGGCAAGAGGCTATAAAATGGACAGAGGAAACGGTGAGTGGAGCAATGAGCAGGATAAAGAATCTAGTCAAACCATGTTCAAAAATGTCATATACCTTCTATGGTAATTTTTTTAATTAAAAAATTAAATTAAAAAAATTGAAGAACTAGGTAGGGCCTTAAAACCCAGCTATTCTAAATGCCGATTCTGGAATCAAGGATGAACACAAAAGAGGTTACAAGTGAAATAATAAAGCCAACTACAATATAAAAATAGTCCCTAAATATGAGATAATTTATGTCTTCACAGTACTTCCAATGCTCCCCTTTTGGAAACTGTTAGGATTTCTTCTAACCATTCTGTCAAATCATAGAGACGTTACCTTAAGCTAAAAAATGAAGGAGTAGTGACAGAGTTGGGAAAGTAACTGTCTTGGTGGGTTATATGCAGTTCACCTCTTTAGGGTTTTATTCCCAGCAAATAGCCTAAGTAATTTAATTTAGACAAAGTCAAAGAACCAAGAAAGTGAAAGTTGGACAATAATAGACTCCTGTCGTATCATGTAACCTCTGTCCTTCTCCCACCAGCCCTTACTGCTGATGCTTCTCCTCTTGTGGTCCTACCCCATTTCAGTCTATATCCACCTTTACAATCACACTTACATCAATTTCAAAAGTTAGAATTCCACAAGTCAGAACACACAACTTTTATCTTCTGATACTCGGTCACCTCACTTAATATCCATTCATTTTCCTCCAAATTTTATGTTTCTTAACAGCCAAACCAAGTCCCAATATGAATGAATGGCACATTTTCATTACCCATTTTACTGTTAACAGAAATGTGCTGGCTCTACTTCTGCTACAGTGAATAATGCAGCTGTAAACATGGATGTGCAGGTACCTTTATGAGATGAGACCGTGACCTTTGGGAATATGCCCAGGATCACAAAGCACTTCTATTTTAGTTTTGCAAGGAGCCTCCACACTGACTTCCATCGTGGCTGCACTAGCTAACTCTCCAAACAGTTGCCAAGGGCTCCTCATTGCCCACAGACGAGGCAGCATCTGCTGTTGTTGCTCTCTTGATGACGGCCATTCTGACTGGAATGGGAACTCCAGTGGCTTTAATCTGCCATTCCGTAGCGGCGAAGGAACAAAAACAACTGTTTCCTTGATTCTTCTTTTGAGAACTGACTGGTCATTTCCCAGGATTCTGGCAGTTCCATGTTTTGGTGCTTATTTTTGTAGATCTTTATGTCCTTTAGACATCAATCCCTAAGGAAGGATTAACTAGAAAAGGTTCCTCCAAGTCCATGGGCTCTGTTTGCTCTGACAGTTTCTCTCGCTATCTAGAACTTTTTAATTTCATATGATCCCTTATGTTAATCATTGGAACATATGAAAAAATGATCTTATCCATTTTCCAAGAACTAGCTGTATCCAATTTCTTGTTAAAGCTCACTTTGAAGGTCCACGTGAAATATAACGGTTACTCCTTCAAAGGCACTCCTAGTATCTACCTCCACCCTAGTGGAGGCACTCTTTATACCTAAAGTTCTCTGTTTAGGTGGGTTATATGCAGTTCACCTCTACGAGGCCATCAGCTTTAGGCTTTCATTCTCAAAAACTAGTACAAGACCTAGTCTGACTAGTACTTACTAAATAGGGCTCTTATTATGAAATAAAATCAGCTATTTTATGAACTGGAATTCTAAATATAAAAAAGCTATGCATAATCTCATTGTTATGGCCAAGATTCACAGTCCTATCTCTTTATAATTTCTGGATGACAAGACATCTGTAGAATTTTCTACAATGCATTCATTATGTTTGGTACTTAGGATGGAGAAGTCCTGTGTCAAAGGTACTGAAGGAGAAAAGAACCTTAAAAAAAACACTAGTTTAATACTTTTCCTACCTTTGGGAAATAAGTGATTAACTATAAATAAATCATAAAACTATTACATTTTTCATACTGAAAACTTTAGCACGTAAGTTGGTACAATTTTTAAATTACTTGCTCTTTAGATCAGCCCTAGTATAAAACATCATGTTCCCAAGTTTAATGAGTTACCTATCTATGTGCATCAACAGTCTTAGCAATCTAGGATTCCCTGACAGCAAACCTATTCTCTGTAGAGGACAGCTCAGTACCTGCTCATAGTGTAAATGACCCAACCATAACTGTATTCAGATAAAGCCACACTTTAGTTATCTGTACTGAAATTTCCTGGTGGAACTGAATGTATATCATGTAGTATATTTAATTCTGTAAATAAAAAATATTTAACTCCCACTTAGATGTTATAAACAATAAATAGAGGTGCAAATCTCCATATACACACTCACACTTGCTGCATATCCAGGCCAAGTTCCTGCCCATGTTCTAAGCTCGTCCTCTGCTACTGAGCAACGTTACCAACTCTAAACAGAAGTCTTAAAAGTAAAGCAATCCAGCAACTTACATGATCTATGTCTCATTCTGGTAGCCATTTTTAATCCACAAAATCTATTTCATAAAGTTCATTTCTCTACTCAAAAGCAAGAGCACAAATTCCTATCTGCTGGCCTGCTTTTCAGTAGCATGGTAGTTAGATCTCAAAGGGTATGAAAAACCCCGAGGATTTATGGAATTCTGAAATAAGTACAGAGATTAAGAAACAGCGAACTCAAAACCTAACATTTCCTAATTTATCTTCTCAATGAGAGCTGGAAACAATTCAATGTATTGACATACTAAAACTTAGGAATTTGGGTTAATTTCTATATTTTTAAATTGATTTTTTTTTTCTTTAGTTTAAGCTGTTTGAAGAACAAAATGTATTTTGACATAATAATGTAAGACAAAATACCTTTTCATTCTAACCTCTAAGAGAGGTTAGAATCAGACAGCAGAAGTTATGTGCTGTGCTGTTTCTAATCCTTTCTCTTGTCTTCACATTAACTCAGACACCTCAGTAGAAATAGCCAGCTTCTCCACTGCTCACCAGAAAAGACTCCCACCTCAGGTGTGATAATATCAGTACTACTCCTGCAGTCAACTACCAGGCTTCATCAGGGCACCGGGATTTCAGAATTCAGCACAGGGTTTCTAAAATTAACACTTAGCAAGGCTTAAGGGAGACAGTGGATGGTCCTTCACGTTTAAAGTCCTTAGACGTGACAGTTGCAGTAACTAAACAGTCAACCCCACAATGATTAGCTGTCCTAGCCATTTTCACACTAAGGACCAACAGAAGGAAAATTGAAGTCTAGGTCTTATTTCAGTAGGAAAACAAGACAAACGTCTAAAGAAACCAATCTAAATGCCATCTATAATATAACAATATCAATTACAGAAATCAAAATAACTAACGGATTCTCTGAGGAACTATTATCTACTTTGTTTTTTATAACTGCTCATTTGAAAGTCGAGAAATACTTAAGAAATCGACTTTGTATTAATTAAACTTTCACATCTCATGTACGAAAATCTGTTAAAATAAAAACAAAACAAGAGAGATAAGAATAAAGTCCAAGTCCTCCTTTTAAGGCAAGAAATTAGAACAAGTGCCATGCTACTGCTGACTACCAAAATGATTTAGGAAATCATTCCTAAAAACTATGAACAGTAAAAATAAACACAGGATACATTAGTTTGATGCATGATAACTTTATCATAAAAGTACAATTACAAACTGACCAAAAATTTGTGAAGTAGTTAGCAAAAGCTAGTCAAGTTATTGAAAAGTTATTGTCTCAAAAAAGGAAATAGTTATCTGCAGTATCTCTTTTCTTAATTTATTACTTTAATACTTTCAAGTACACCCATAGTTGAACTAGTTTTCTAATTTATGCTTGCCATGTATAAAGCAGTAGTGTAACTCTTTAATTATTTGAATAAGTATTCAAAATATTAATAATATAATACTGGGTTAGGTTTAATTTCCTTTTGAAGTCTGCTATAAGTATTTTTTCCTATTTAGTCAATAGCCAATGATGGTACAGAAGATACAAAGCCCCTGTGAACAAATGAAGAACTTCAGGGCTGTAGTGCATAGTTTGTTCACTTAACTCACAGTGCTTATTTCAAGTAATTTTAGAAAACTGAGGTAGATGTAAAATAAAAAGCAATACAAGCCCCATGGTGTATTAAAGCAAATTCTGACTATATATAATACTAATAAAACTATAAACTAATTAACAGAGTAAAATAATACTTGAGAAAAATTTTAAAGTCAAGAAATCTTAAAAAAAAAAAAAAAAAAAAAACAGAAAGAAAGGAAGAAAGAAAAAAGGAAAAAATGCCTTTGATCCCATCACCCGGGAGGCAGAGGCAGGCGGATCTCTGAGTTCATTGCCAGCCCGGTCTATAGAGGGAGTTCCAGGACAGCCAGGGACACACAGAGAAACCTTGTCTCTTAAAAAAAAAAAAAAAAAAAAAAACCTCAAAAAACAGAGGGAGGGAGGGAGGGAGGGAGGGAGGGAGGGAGGGAGGGAGGGAGGGCAAAGAGAGAGATCATCATACTTCCCCTTAAACTCTAGCACTCTGATTACCAAAATAAAATGTGTAAGGCTGTAATATCAAGTCATTACTAGTCACTATCTAGAATTAGAGCATCTTTCTGTCATATAAAGCCCTGAATAAATACAAACCCTGATAAAAAGAAAGCAGCGTGCCAGAGGTCTCTGAAGACAGTGCCAACGCTATAGGAGGTGCCTGCACCATGGCTCTGGACGGTCCCCTCCTGGGTGTTATCAGTGGTACTCGATCCATCTCCTTCCCTATGCACTTCCAAATGGGCCGCTTTTCTTAATTTCCTTCATCACAAAGAATTGAGAGTGAGAGGCAGTTTAAAATTTTAACAACCGTTTTTTCAGTAGCACATTCTAAAATTTATACAACAAACACAGGAGCTTATAAATATACAGTGAAATCCAAACGTACTGAATAGGATTTAAACATGTATCATGGTGGATATTTAACTTCACTTTCTATGAATACAAGAATAGTGCCCTTTGCTCATACTCACACTGGGAGTCTATTGTCCACACAATTATATGGATCGCAATGGAAAGAGACTTACAAAAGTATTTCTTCCCTATGCAAATATTACTTGTCTGTAAATGAAGAAAACTTTAGATTAGAGAGAATTAAAACCTAATTAATAAGAAAGCTATTCACCTAACGTAGGTATATTACCTTTCAAAAGGAGATGGAGTTAAATCTCAAGACCCCTAAACTCCAAATATCACAATGTCTTAGCAATAGTCAAAAGAAGTAAAAACAGAACTGCACTGTGCTCAGGAGCCAGTGGGGAGACTTGCTATATTTACTCATCTGCAGGAATTACTAAAACAGCCCTGAATAACATGGAATAAATAGCCTTTTTTCCTTGGCTCTATTTTTGCCAAAGAATCTTAGAAACACAAGATCTTTCTATGATGTAGAATCGAATTTATTCCACCTAATATCTATTTCCTATATTGGTATTGCTGACTAGAGATGAGCTGCAAGATAAATAAGCAAAAATTACTACACAAGAACAAACCCCACAGATGTGTGACAATGAAGCGGTCTGTCAACACACACAGAAAACTGGTCATCTGGTAACTGGCTCTGGAGTAAGGTTTTATCTGAAAGGGCAGCATTATATTCTATGAAATTAAGAGCAGTTAAGAACAATCCCAAGGGCTGCAGAGGTGGTTAAGTAGTTAAGAGCACTTGCTGCTCTTGAAAAAGATCTAGGTTCAGTTCCCAGCGTCCATACCCAGTAGTTCCCTGCTACCAGAAACTCCACCTCCAAGGGGTCCAATGCCTTTTCTAGTCTCTGTGGGTATCTGCATACATGGGCAGGCACACAGACAAACAGAGATACAGACACACACACACAGGGCAGGCACATAGATATACAGAGACACAGACACACACAGGCACAGACACACACACGGACAGGCACACAGACATACAGAGACACAGACACACACAGGCACAGACACACCCATAATCCGACATACAAATAACAGATATCTACAAACATCACTTTTGACAAGCAGTACCTTCTTCTTTTACCGCCTGTGCTCAGAGGAGGTTTGGGTGTTCTTGTTGAGACAATCTGGCAATGCACAGTCCCCAAGAGCAGCATCAGCCATATTGGTCCAATCACCTCAGTTAGAGGTATGCTATGCGGGCTAGGAGCGGAACAGAACAATACTATTGCAGCAACTACAAACAGAGAGAGAAAAGACATTTAATTAAAGATCTGGAGTCAAGTTTTCAAAACTTAAAAATTGATCTTATAATACTTCTTACTAAATTCTTTTCCTAAATTAAAAATGTTACTCCATGCTGCCAGATGTGATGGTGGATGACTTTAAATCTAGCACTCAGGAGCCAGTCTATATAATGAGCTTCAGGTCAGCAGAAAAGCACAGAGAGATACTGTCTTACATAGCCAGTACCACCACCACAACCATTGCTCCATACAAGCTCTTCAGACTATTATTTGTCACTAAAATACACACACTCAACTTTGTAATGATCATTAGTGATCCCACCTAATGTCATTTTTGCTTAAGTTACAATACAAAAAAGAATCACACTAATTTCAAGTACATTTACACATAAGAAGTCGTTTAGTAAGTGCTTTAAAAGACTACAAAAGACCTGTTAGTGTTCAAGCTTTTGCCCTCTGAGCAGGGCCTTGTGTATCTCAGGCCAGCCAAAAACTAAGCAGACAAGGATGACCTTGACCTTCCAAGTCTCCTGCCTCTGCTTTCTAAGTGGTGGGATCACAGGGGTGCACCATTATTCCCAGTTTATGTAATGCTGGGGATCTAACCCAGGGCTTTGTATATGCTGGCTTCTACCACCCAAGCCCCATTGCCCAAGATTTTGAACACAAATATACTTGCAAATATCCCAAGAAAAATCGCTAACCCCTTGTCAATTTTAATCTTTACAACATACAGAAGAAAGCCTGTTTTTTCCCTTCCTACATTCCTTAGACTTACTGGACATAAAACCATCACAGGTTTACATCCCGAAACAGCCTTATTTCTATTACTTCAGGCATAGATATAATTGTAGGCTGCTATAATATTAGTAACTCGGGCATAAGAGTTTTATTATTTTTAAAGATACTGCATTCATGGACAAATGTCATGCTATGCATGATTTAACAAAATAAAGTGAATACTTACTATAACAAAAATATTTTCCTTAATCAAAATCCTAAGACACAGGGCTAGAGAAATTGTTTAGCAGTTAACAGCACATACTATTCTACACAGAACCATGTTCAATTCCCAGCACCCACAAGGACACTTACAACCATCTGTAACTCCAATTCTAGGGGATCCAACACTCTTTTGGCCTCTGCAGCACCAGGCATACATGTGGTGCACATACATGCAAGCAAAACATTCATATACATAAAGCAAATAATTTTAAAAAAAATCAAAAGATCTAGATGTGGTTGGTGATATAGTTCATACTTAATAAAACCAGTCTGAAATATCAGAAGAGATCCACCCACAGTCAATCCAGGAGGACCAGAGAATGGTAACTGACACCTTTAATCCCAGCTCAGGGAAAGACCAGGAGTGGTGACCTAAACCTTTAATCCCAGCAGATCTGAGTTTGAGGCCAGTTGGTTTATTGAGGGAGTTCCAGACTCCCATGCAGGAAGTGGTGGTGTCAGGTCTTTAATCCCCTAACTCCAGAGACAGATCTTTGTTTCTGTGTGTTCAAGGCTAATTACTAAATAGTAGTAGCCCACACCTTTCATCTAAACCTGGATGTGAAACAACTGGGCAAAAAGGTATGTAAGGCAGGCAGAGGAAGACAGATGTGTGAGATTTGACTGTGGTGTTTCCTCTCTGATATCTCAGCCTTTCCCTGAGATCTGGCTCTGAGTTTCCTTCATCACAACCAGAATTTGTGCAACACCTAGATAATACCTGATAAAATTTTAGAAAAGTCATACAGTGAATTTCTCAGAAGGACTGTACTAGAAGGCTGGAGAGCAACACAACAGACCTGTGGCCATGGAGTCAGAATGCCTAGATTTGAACTCTTGGGGCCTCCATGTTCTCTAACAACACTATTCACGGGAGAAGAAAGGTCGAGAACCTCAGGTTTTTCAAGTGCCAAGTCTATAGCTAGACAGAATAACAGTCTTTTACCCTACTTTACTTGGGCTATTGTAGACAGTAAATGGGGATCAAAGACTTAAAAAAGTTTATGGTATAAATGAAAATTTTGATATAAAATGATAGATCAGATCACTGTGGTAAAAGGCATACAAAAACATATTTTATACAAAAAAGAATTTGCAGAAGTAGTATTAAAAATAATAAATAAAACGATGTGCTGGGCATGATACCCTCCAGGGACAATCTTAACCATAGGTCAAGGTCGGCATCAGGGTACAAAGACAAATGTGTATCTATGTGTGGGTGTAAAAGTCTTCATCTAATTAACCTCTTCCCCCACTACTTTACAGAGTTCATGTGGGGTTGGAGGACAACTTTTGGCCGCTGGTTCTCTCCCTCGGACACGCCACCATATGGGAACCCAGCTGTCAGAATCGGCAACAAGTCCCCATAGTCTGCTGGGCCATTTCACCAGCACTCAATCATTTTAATATCTAAAAGTGGTTTGTATATAATGGCAAGTCACTTCATGCATAGGAACAGTCAGTGCATGTTTAGAGCAAAGTTTTAATAATCATAAAAACACAACATCCTGAAAGTTAAAAGCACACACATTTCCTTTGATGATACCTTGAAGAAGATAGAGGACGAGCAGCCAGGAAAAGATGACCTTCGATGTTACTTGTAACCACCACCGGAAGAAAAAGGGGAAAAACACAACGCGAACAATCCCTTTCCTAGTCAGGGAAGTCCAAGGACTTTCAGGCTTTGCCTTAGCAAATGCAGACCCTGAGAAAAAAGGAAATATAATGGCAGACTCCACCTACTATTCTTTAATTTTACTACAAAAATAAATTCAATGTTTGAAAAAATCAAACGGCATATAATTTATTCCATTCTATGACTCAGAAATATCTAGCATGGGACAGCAGTCACTTTCACAAGCAATCCTACTCATTATCATTCTCAAAAGATACCTGGAGGAAGATGATCAGCTGAGATAACAGGCTTTCCTCCACATATTTTTATAAAAATAGGTCATATTTTAAGTAATTAGGAATTATAAATATGGTGGTGGAGCTGTCTCACTGAGTAAAGCTGAGAGTCTGGCCCCAACAGAAAGGCCTGGCAGTGAGTGGCCAATCTATAACCCCAGCACTCTGAAGCCAGACACAGGGGATGCCTGGGGGCAAATGGGCCAGAGCAAGTTCTAGGCTAGTGGTTCTTAACCTGTGGGTCTCGATCCTTTGAAGACCCTTTCATATGGGCTGGGTATCAGATATTCTGCATATCAGATATTTAATTATGGTTCATAACAGTAACAAGACTGCAGTTATGGAGTAGCAAGGAAAATTTTATGGTCGGGGTCATCACAACATAAGGAACTATAGTAAAGGGTCAGAGCATTAGGAAGGTTGAGGACCAGTGCCCTAGGTTAAGGGAGAAACACTGGCTCAGTAAATAAAGTAGGAGATAGTCCAGGAAGTCACCAGAGGCCACCCTCCAGCACTCAAAACAGAGGTGGGTGACTCTTGGTGACTTTAAGGCCACCAAGATCTACACAGTTCAGTTCTACCCCAGACAGAGCTCCCAAACTTAACCCTGTTTTGCTTTCTTTCTTTCATTCATTCATTCACTCATTCATTCATTCATTCATTCATTCTTTCATTCATTCATTCATTCATTCATTCATTCGTTTTGGGTGCTGGGGTTATAGCCATCTACCACAACACCCAGTTATAATTTAAATTTAATATTAAATCCTTACAGTTGTCTGTGCAAATAGGAACTGCAATTTTTTTATACCATTCCTTGAAATTATATTTCAAGGTAGGAAAGATAAGTTGGTGTTTCTATTTTCTCTTATTTATGCTATTCCTGACCTCATGTAGGCTAAAATTGCTTTTATTTCTATAAAAGGACATATCTAAACTGTTTTGAATTGATTCTTCAAGATCAGTGTTTATTTGCCATTACTTATTTACTTGTCCAGGACTTACCTCTTACAAGATCAACATCTATGAGATCTGGTTTCACATATGCTGTTTTCTTTGGTTTATTCCTTAGCCCCTATAATATATTAAAAGCAGAATTGAAATTCTACATATATTTTGTTTAAATCCAAAACAGCAAAAAGGGAACCAAGTTATTAGAGTTTATTGAAGTAACATATTAAATAAAAATACATTAAAAGATTTGTTATAAATGGAACACAAATGTAGCATTCTAATAATCTTCATTATTTTCCAAAAGGAATGTTTAGGGATATGTATAATATGTAAAGCCTGTTTATTATGGATAGTAAATTTCCAAATCAAAAATTGCCATATCTCAAGCAAGTGTGAGCATACAGCCCAGGCTCTGTATGGCCCAGAAGACTGTTGGCCTTAGACTGTCATAAAGAAAGTAGTGAGGCTGATGAGAAGTAGTGGCCTTAAAGGCACTCAAGACAAGATGCTGGAGGTGCTGCTGAGGACAAGGCAGGAACGCAAACTTCTCAGCAGATGCCAGCATATAGGGTAACACTAGCAGAACCCCCAAGTGCATGATGCACATTTCATTCAAGACTGCCACCACTGCTCAGACTGTAATGTCACCTCAAACTAAATAATACAGTCAGGAACAGGGAGCAAGAAAACAGCTGTCATAAACGGAATTAATTTAAAACTGAAATTATTGAATTTTAATTAATTCCAAATTTCTGATACCACTGCAGAGTGGGTTGGAGGTTAAAAAAAAAAAAAACAAAAAAACCCATCAGCGGGGAAAGCGAAAGTATGGAAAATAATTACACTAAGCTAAGACCTAGATAAGCTTAAAGCCCTCAGGAACCAAGAGCTGTTCTCGGGGCACAAGGGTTTACAGGATTGTTAAATTATTCGTTCAACCAGGAAAGCAACTGTGCAGTATTCCTTTGGTCCCACCAGGTTAATAGCCCCTGAATGTTAAGAACTGTCTGTCTGCATATAAAAGAAGCAAGAGGACAGTGTGAGTTAGAGTTAGCAGACATATCTAAACCAAAAGTATACCCTGAGTCAAGATGCAATTAGCCTCTGACCCCTTCATATATTCTGTCTGTTCCAGGCTGTAAGCTACCCAGAGATACAGAAAAAAACAAAAAAAAGAAAACAACAACAACAACAAAAAAAAAAAACAGAGAAAGATAAATTCTGGATTAACAATAGAATAACAGTTTTTTTATACAGTTGATCCTCACTCACATTTTCAAATTCTGTAATGTAAACTCATTCACTACTATTTATACTCTAAAATACATATTCCGTGTTCTGCCCTCATTTGATATGTGCGAAGTGGCAATAACAAGAAGCAAAATCAAAAACTACAAGTTTTTTAAGTTACCTAACACATTCCCAACTGACACTACTCAAAGCAGCACCCTCCCTGCTGTCTTGCCTCAGTACTCATTGTTATAAACAACTGTCCTTCTGATGGACTACTTAGTATTATTCATTTTGTGTTGGTTGTCAATTCTGTTGTGCAAAATGATCCAGGCCCCAGGTTTCAGTGTTGTGTTATGTCGCCAAGTATAAACAGGCTGTGGTGTGCCTTCAGAGAAAATGAGTCAGGTAACTGATGCTTATAAAGTTATTCCTATACTAAGGAAATTGGTGGTGCAGATTTTTAAAAACAGTATCTGTCTGGTTTGTTTGTTTATTGACAGGTTCCCACGTACTCAGGCTGCCCCTGATTTGCTACATACCCAAGGCTGACCTTAAATTCTTGATGGTCCTGTGCTCAGTAAGCCCAG
Source organism: Phyllotis vaccarum (assembly GCA_033318265.1). Classification (NCBI taxonomy): domain Eukaryota; kingdom Metazoa; phylum Chordata; class Mammalia; order Rodentia; family Cricetidae; genus Phyllotis; species Phyllotis vaccarum. The sequence goes on along the minus strand of JARWLC010000006.1, from coordinate 27,162,827 downwards.
TGATGTAAATACCTGAGACCCCATGACCACCTAGATGAGAGGAGACTTTAAGGGAAGCCTTCACAGTAGCAGGTACCGACCAGCTAGTAACAGTGTTGTGGGCAGAGGCCCTGAAGACCCACTGGTAGCAACCCTTCAGTCTTCTTGTGACTATCCAGAAGGGGCCAATAACAGTAAGGATGAACTGTATTCACACTTCATTTTCATTTTAATGTTACTGTAGCACAGTTAACAGATACGCATATTCTCAACATTTTCCAAACTACAACAGTGATTTTAAAAGTACACATTTGAACACAGTTTCAATAATAAAGCATTAGCTTAAATTGTACAAAATTTATATATTTTTATCTCTATTAGTATGAAAATCTGATGTTACAAATTTTCATTTACTTATTTTATAATTATTTACCAATTTGGTAATAATCTTACTATCAATCTGAAGCATCATTTACTGTTATACACCTACAATCTTTTATTATCAGTATCACTTTAGAAATAAGTCCTTCTAAGAAAAAGAGTAAGTTGTCTTTTTCACACAGGTCATTCCTAGCCTTACAAACGCACTATACATTGTAGGGCCACATCACACCTGCCAATTTCAATAAGAAATCCACCTTGAGCCGATGTGGTAGCACCCTTTAATGCCAACACTTGGGAAGTGAGGCAGGTACAGTTCTGTGAGGTTGAGACCAGCCTAGCCTATATAGTGAGTTACAGGGCAGCCAGGGATACACAGTGAGACCATGACTCCAAAAACAAACAAACAAACAAACAAAAAAACCCTATTCTTATAGGATTAAGAATATGTACAGGGGTTTTTAATAAAAAAAAACTCTCACCAAAGGATTAATAATTTTAGGCATAAAAATGAGAGATACTATCAGCAAGGTATGAATATTCATAAAACATGAGTATAATTAAGCAGACCTTATAAAATGGAAAGTTTTAAATTGTTGGATTAAACCACACTTACATAAGCTAACATAGCTTTGCACTCTAAGTATAGCGCTGGGCCTCAGTGTTAAGAGTGCCTGCCTGGCATGGGAAAGGCTGAGTGAGGAGCACAGGCAGGAACTAGCCTTCCACAAAAGCAGAAGAAAGAACTCACTCAGAAGCATACAAGTAACTCAACCCTAAAGAAACAAAGGCATTCTTTAGGATGAAACTGTCAATATATTCCCACAATGCAACGACTTTGGTAGCAGAAAAGTTTGTACTTTCTTTAAGCTCCAAGTATATAGATATTGAGATAAAAACTGAATAACGTTGAGATTACAGCATGCCTCTGTTTAGTGATCTAGACTATCACATTTACATTCTATCAAGAACACCAGTTTCACTTCCAGACCTTCTTCTACAAATGACTTCACAAACTTTTTGTTGAGATTTCAAAAGCCTGTTAGATACTGAGAGAAAAAATTCCTATATTAACTTTTTGTTAATATTAATTCTGTCTGTGACACACACAAACTGCACATAGTTATGAGAGGCTGTGTGATGTCTTGATATATGCATTGTATAATGTTTAAATTATACTAAACATATCTGCTTTCTCACAAGCTTGTCATTTATTTATAAGAATAAATCCTTTCACCTAGTAAGGGTTTTAAAATATACTGGATATTGCTGTTATTTACAAGCAAGATAATATGCAGTAACATACCTCAACTTCAATTTATTTTCCTTAACTCTCCCTGTCCAGCGTCTAATATCCACCATTGTACTTTCAACCTCCAGGTAATCAATACTTTAGGCTCATGTGTGATGAACCTGTGCAGCTCTTATCTTTCCATGGCTGGCTTATTTCACTTTACAACAAACCCTCTAGTGATTTGAAAATACCCTCAGAGGCTCATATATTTTAATGTTTATTCTCTCATTAGTGGAACTGTTTAGGAAGGATTAGATGTGACTTGGGGTAGATGCGGCCTTATTGGAGGAGGGGTGTTACTAGGGTGGGCTTTGTGGTTTCAGTCTTTCTGCCTCTTGCCATCAGATCTGGATATAAGTTCTCAGCTCCTGCTCCAACACTGTACCTTCCTCCTGTAGTCACGCTCTCTGCCATGAAGACCATGGACTAACCCTCTGAAACCGTAAAAAAGCTCCCAACTAAATGGTTCCTTTTATAAGTAGCCTTGGTCATGGTGTTTCATCACAGCAATAGAACAGTAATGAAGACCAGCCCTAATTCTATGCATATGGTTACAGATTGTAAGATTTAAATCAGTCTTTTGGCTTAAAAATATTCCACAGTACAGATGCGCCATCACTAATTGTTGGAGACTTAGATTTCCATTTCCTAGCTACTGGATACTTCCTCAATCTACTGACTTTATTCCCCTGGATTTATAACCCTGCACAGAATAGCTGGATAAAAAGGTAGTTTTATTTTTAATTTTCTGTACTGGCATAACAATGAAAACTGTCACAATAGTGTGCAACAGGACTGTACTTTCCTTCTCAGCACTTCTGGCTTTGTTTTTAAACTCTGTTCCCAGCCCGGGGAATGACAGCTCTGTAACTCCCTGTTCATGGACCGATTCCAGGTCCTCCTCTCCCTCTTCCTCACCTTCCTGCTCTTCGTTACTATCTATTTTGAATATGTGGGTGTTTCTCCTGCATGTATATCTATGTATTTTGTACATGCAATGCTCATGGAAGCCAGAAGAGGGTGGATATCACTGCTGAGCACCTCCACAAGCCCTTCACTTTGAGCTCTTCCTGACATCTCAGCTGACGGCCTGCTAACGGAACGCCCAATTAGCCTTCCTTCATCATATACTTATTAAATACTGGCACTTTTCAATCTTCTGTTCTTGGTCATTTTTCATTATTCAATGTAAATCTATTTACTTGTAGATTCTATATAATATATACAACAATACTCAATTTATGTGCACATAACACTTAATATATACAACATACACATGCCTAGACATACACAAATATTCTATACCAGATACTTCCAGAAACTATTTCTAAAACAACTTAAATCCTTTCCCCAATAATTTCTATATCTATTGCTGTCTTAAGGATTTTATACAAAAGTTTAATTTTAATTTTCTGCTTCAAATCCTTCAGTGTCCTCACAATTATTATGAACTTATGGCTTGCACTGGGTTTGGTTTCAAACTCCTTCATAAACGGACATAGTTTTCTTTCTAGCTTTACTGTTAACCAACTACCTCCATCAACTTCCTCAATCCAACTGCCACCTCAAAGTCTCCAGGGTCCCTTCCTCAGTCTCCCTGCGCCCTTCCTGAGCATTCCCACGTGCCCTTCTCAGTCTGGAATGTCTTCCCTCTGTTCAAAACGTGTCAAACTCCTCTCACAACACGTCTTCTCTATGAAATCTTTGCACACCTCCTAGCACATCTTCCTTCTACATTATTCTGTACCTACCTCTTTATTGATGCTATCTCATTTACTATAAAATACCTGACCTAAAAACAAAAAATAGCTCTTTTATCTTTCTGTCCTAGTGACCTTTAACCTTATTTTTAAAATATGCCAGAACTTCACTGAATGAATGTACTCATTCTTCATTCAAAGCTTAAAAGATTAAAATTATTAAGTATGGAAGAATTACATCGTCTTTCAGAGACAATATGGTCTAAATAGTAACAAAATCTTTTGAGCAGATTTTTAAGAAAGTACACATTAGATTTTAGCCTAATATAAATACTTCTATATTAAACAAATTGCAAGTGATTACAGTAACATTCTCTAGGCTCAAATTAAATTTAGCTCATGCAAGAACATACTGATTAGTAACTATCAAAGAGTGCTGAGGAACAACAAATTTAGTTTTAAAAGTGTTTTTTCATGCCAGCAAGATAGGCTATGAGAATATCCAATCAGAATAAAACAAGTAGTCACATGTCCAACAAGAAAATGCCTGCTATAAAAGCACTTGAATTAACATTCTATTTCCTAAAGCCCTTTTACAATGCTGCAACTCCTTTTGCACCCAAGTCACTGTTAGTAGGCACCAAAAAGCAAATTTCTATTAAGCAAAGTAGCGTTTGCGAGTATCACGCAGGTGTGACGATCCTGAAACACTTACCAGTTTAATAAACTGTACAGAGCAATGACAGCGTCAAAGGGAGGGAAAGAAAACTAGAAGTATAAAGTGACAAGTGAAAGGGGGAAAGCTGGCCAAAACATCCCAGATCAGATCGTAAGGTAAAAGATGCTATAAAGTAAAACAGAAAATTAAAATGCAGGTAAAATAAAGATTAATATAGTAAAAATAAGTGGAATGGCAAAGTGATGGACAATTTATAGAACTGTTTCAGAATAAACAAATGAAAAGGCTGTTACCTTGATTTCTCTTTGTTCAACAGACTTCTCCCATATTTGTTGATCATAGGCTCCAATCTATGAAGACAGAGCACTGCGTTAAACGAGCAAAGAGGCATCAGCTCTTCAAAGTCACAGGGTGCTCACTGAACACAGAGATTGGCTCTGTCAGATGCCAGACACGAGCTGCTTACAGAATGACCAGTATTAGGATCATCTTTGCAACTTGTTAGACAATGGAAACATACATGTTCACAGTACAATTATTGGATCAGAAATATGGGTGTGAGGTTCAAAAATCCATCTAAGATAATACTGAAGTGAAAAACCATGCCCTAAGGTTTAATTTAAATTAAATTATCACAGTGCTAGTATAGTCAAGAAAAAAAAAAAAATCTCCCAAATGACAAATTCATAAACATGTAGCTTACAAAGTTGTCTCTGAGACAGGGTCTCACTCTGTAGTCTAACTGGCCTCCAATTCACAGTAAGCTCCTCCCTCCCCTGGCATTCTGAGTTGTCAGAAAAGGTGGTGAGCTGCCACACAAGGTTTAAAGTTTAGATAAGTGACTAAATGGTGAAATAGATAAGAATACAGGGAAAGAGACAAATACAGCTCCTTGTCTGTTACGATTAGGTTCACAGACTAGAAAGTTCTTGGAGCTCCACTGACCCAGCCATAATGACCTTTATGATTCTTTAGTGTTCTTACCCACTAAATCTTGTCTTTGCTTCTCACTTAATCCCCTGTATCTAAAAAAACAAAAACAAAAGCCCTACACTGGTTCTCACGGTGCTTTAAAAGAAAATGGTCCCCAAAGGAGTGGCACTAACAGGAGCTGTGGCCTTGTTGGAGGAAGTGTGTCACTGTGGGGGTGGGCTCTGAGACAGTGCACTCCTGTTGCCTTTGCAGCAGATAGGGAATTTTCCAGCACACCGCCATACTCCCCGCCATGCTGATAATGAACTAAACCTCTGAAATTGTAAGTTGCCACCTCAATTAAATATTTTCCTTTGTAAGAGTGCTGTGGTTGTGGTGTCTCTTCACAGCAATAGCAACCCTAACTATAACAGTCATACATGCAGGCAAACATCCATTCACATAAAACAAAATAGTATAATCATTCCAATACATCAAATATTTTGTTGAAACAGTAACCCAAACTACTAGAGAGTGACAGAGTAATATATTTAAATGGTTGTTTTCTAAACATTGTTTTCATATGCAAAAGAATGCCTAAGTTCTTTTATTAGAGAATACTGTTTTATTTCAAGGTGATTCAAGTGTACAAACATGGAAATAACTTTTCCACAACCTAAAATGATGCCAATGCCTATACAAACTTAACCCAACACCACCAATAGCCCCAGGCTCTGCAGTACAGAAAGTAGAAGAAACCCTGTATAAAGCAGTATAAAAGTGGTGGTTTCTTGAAATACTTTGTACTGAGATTTTCTTGTAAAAACAATACAAATCCTTAAGAAAAAAAATGAGTAGGGGTTTCTCCTATACAAATTCCTAGGACAAAATGGGTTACTTGGCTGGAGAAACTTTTATTTAAAAACTGATGGAAGAGAGAAATAGCAGTTCCACTATAATACAATGCCTTATAGAGTCTTAGGACCACGAATCAGGAACAACTTTGCAGAGTTGAACAGCCAAAAAAACAAACAGGCTTCTTGGTTTCTGTTTTAGCGGGGACACAGAAACATCTGGAAGGATTGACTAGCAAACTTGATAGCTGTTTCGTTTTTTTATTTCTGCTATATAAAAATTAAATTATAAGGTCAAGTTCAACTATAATTGTCCATCAAAAGTCAGGAAGATTTCAGCTACTTTACTGTTTTAATGTCATACAAACCTAAAAACAACTCAACTGCAATGAGGGTGGGATGGGAATCTTATTCAGAAAGCATGTCTTCAGCTTAGAAGAAACTTACTATTTTGGCTTTATAATACCATCTCCTTCTTCACTGTCCCCTTGTTTCCTCCAAAGCCTCCATGGTCAGGATTTGGAGCAGACAAATATAAATCAAAATAAGGCTTTGTTCCTCAAACATCAGTAAGGAACTACTAACTATGATTCTAGAGATGCCAAACCACGTATTACAAGCAACGATTTTTCATGGAGGGAACACATTACTTCCACATTATAAAAGTTGTTGTGGAACAACCTTTTTGTACACTGTGAAGATGGGTCACTCAGATTGGTTTAATAAAAACCTGAACAGCCAATGTTTGGGAAGGATTTTGGGTCAGAGAGAACATTGGGATGAAGACAGAGATGTTGTGAGACTCAGGGCAAGCAAGATGAGCACTTCCAAGAAGAGGTAATAAAGCCAAGTTGTAAGTGGTAGCTAGAAACAAACCTAGTCTACTGGCCAAGCTTTCATAATTAATAATACGTCTTCGTGTCACTATTGAGGAACTGGTGATCCTGATGAACAGGTTCAACTATAAAAGTTTCCGTACTCCTACTTCACTCTAGTACCCAATAATTTTGTCTGTCTAACACAGTAAGCAACTTTATCAAGACTCCTGCCACTGTGCTAGAGAGATCTGCATGCCGTGTGCTGAGCTGTGCCTTTTTCTTTTATAACCAGAGCTGATCTACTGCCAGTCTTTTGCTCCCAGAACTCACACAAGCATTTTGCCATCTACAACTTCATCCTTCACCTACAAGTAAATGCCTTCAACAACAACTCAAGAAATCCTCTTTCTTGCAATACTTCCCACAGTGGAAGCAAAGATAATTCTATATTCTCATTCTACAAGTCTCAAATCCTAAACCTGTGAACATCTCCACTCCTGGAAGTGTACGTAGCATTCACTTCTAGAAGACTCAACCCTTAAGATACAAAATTCTTCTTTGGTGGTCTCCATCCCTAGTACAGTCTCATCTAATTTATTTCCCTTTTCTTTTATTCTTATGAACAAACAAATGTTGAGCTATTCAGTGGTGAAAATCAACAAAAACAAAACAAGAAAAACAAGGGTAAAGCCACTTCCTTAAATCAATAAAAAATAAAAAAGCGGCTGGGATAAAGAATGTATAATAACAAAAAGATTAAGACTGAAATGAATCCTGACCTACTGGAGTTTGCAGCTAACAGATTGCTACATACACTAACTCTTATATTTTCGGCTGTGAGCCATCTCTCCAGCCCATCAACTCTAAGTTTATGCAGCAGATGCAGACTACTGACCATCTCTAATGCTATGGGAAGAAGAGAACTTTTCCTTGTGCTTTATACTGGCACACTCCATATCCTACTGTTAGGTCAATTCTCCAACCCAGGTCTGCTGAACTTCAAAGGAACACGGACGGATCATCTAAGAAAGTAAATGTGTTTCCCAAGTTGACTCCCTTTGACTGTGATTCTCAAGTTTTGCATCTTTTTACACACAATAGAAACAAACCCCAGAAGAAACGTGAAGGAGGCAGAGAGGGAAAGGCACATGAGGTAAAGAGAAACCTGACAGGTAGGAAGATGGCCTCTGTTCAGGTGTCTGCAGGATCAGCTCTGTCCTCTACACAATTGTCTGACATAAATGATGCTGTCAGACATACAAATGTCACTACATTCAGAAGATAAGCAGCTGGGCTACCAAAAGAATGGACAGGATGGGACTGGCAAAAGGTAGCTGTCTACTGTGTAAATATTGGGTGCCTATATAAGAGACTAAAACTTCATAAATGTACTTAGGTAGAAAGAAGCCCAGATTTACGACTTTTTAATCACCTAATTTCTTTAACAGACATACTAAACTACCATAAACTAAAACCCCTTTCCCTTAATAGTACTATGTTCTTATTTTTCCCAATCTCATTTAAGAAACTTTTAAAACCAAGTTTTTAATTCTCATAAATACCATCTGTTATTGAAAAAATATAAGAGAGCTCAATTCCCTCCCCAGCTTGACCACTGGACAAATATCAGATAACTATGTTTTCATTTGTTTGCAAAAATGTATCAGTTAAATCCATGACAAGAATATCCCAAAGACAAGTGAAAAATTCAAGAAAGTTTTGAGGGGGCTGTTGAGATGGCTTGCTGATATCAGGATCTAGTTATTCTGGCTTTTAAAAAATGTTTAGCTCCAAATTAAAGGTTCCCAAGCTTTGGGGGGAAAAGTCAAGTTTTTCAATGTTTTGATTATAACTATTGCCTCTTGGACAAATATAGTAATATTTGAGTTATGCCTCCCTTTTCCAAAGGAGTCAGTGTGTATACCAGACATTTGGTGCCTCTCAGACAAATCTAGGAATATCTGAGTTATGTCTCCCTTTTCCAAAGAGTCAGTGTGTATGCCCGACATTTGAGTGAAGAAGTTGAATCATGTGACATGATTCACTGTGAATGATCATGATGTCACACCAAAAGGTGTGGTCCAGGAAAACTACACCCTTGCAGCCTCAAACTTGTGAATGAGTAATAATTTCCGTAATTTGTTTTTAACCAAATTTTTAACTATTTTGGTTCAATCTTTCTTTAAAACTAAAAAAAAAAAAATTAAAAAGGTAGAATTATAAGTTTTCGACATGATTATGAGAAATCTTGAGGACCTGAGTTCTATCCCTGAAACCCACATGCTAGAGAGCGAACTGACTCCCATCAATTGTCCTCTGACCCACACAATCATATGGCAGTGCATATATATCCCCCTGTGAACAAACAAACCAATTCAAAATATCCTCCTAAAATCCTAGAAGTATATGGAAAGTAATGAAAGCAAGTAAGTATTCAAATACATGCTAATTGTAGAAATAATTCTGTTATGAAATAAATATTGATTCTACTTCTATGATTTAATAACAGGGTTGTAGCATAACAAAAGGTATTAAAGTTGGTTGACTAGAATACACATAAAACTTTAAAAGCTCCTGAAAGCTTCTAGGGTAGAGAGTTATGACTTTTTTCTTTGGTCAGCAAAATTGCTCACCAGGAAAAGGTACTTGTCAAGCAAGCCTGCCAATGTGAACTTCCCAGAACCAACAGGGAAAGGCGAGTTGTCCTCTGACCCACACACTACCAATGCATGCCCATACTCACACAAAGTAAGTGTGGAGGGGGAAGCAAATTCTAACCAGTAAATAACAGCACTTCATTAACTACTCAAAATTCCATTCATCTAAATTAATTAAAACCAGTAAGTCTTACCACCATCATCCCAAATTATGCCCTTCCCTGCACCAACCCTAAGAGTAATATATATTATGCATATAGAATAGGCTACAAGCCATATGAACAATCTATTCACAAGTCATGACCATGTTCCACAACTTAGGAAGAACTAGTCAATGATATGGTGAAACACTGACTCAAGCTTTGAAAAAAATGCTTTAAAGAATATTCTTTAATATAATGAAGAAAAATGATTACTGGAGAATTTGGCTCAATGGAGTCACTGCTAACAAAATATTCACAGTTCTAACTTAAAAAAAAAAAAAAAACCCTACCAGTGAGGAATAACATGAACACAACATGAGTAAAACTGAACTTAATATGCATTAGAAGGAAGAAGGGAATTTGTGGTTTAAGTACTGGGACTACACCAGTACCCTTAATCATGACATTCAACTAGAAAAGGGTTGAAAAAGACAACTAGAAATTATAACCAGAATTAAGAGCTGATAATATAAGAAGTTTGTAATTCAGTGTTCATGTGTTGTACTCCCTATTTGGCCATCTAGAGAAACTAACTTAAAGAAACCAAAATCAAAGTATGATCAACGAATAAATATCAAAATTAAGAGAAGACTCAAAATCTAATAAGGAATCTTAGAGCATAGGTAGGTATCTGGTGCACTGCTGATCCTGGGGTATTAAGGAGGCATTCTACCACCTAATACCTGGCAATACACCTGTTGCTACATGCAGTGTTTAATCTTGCCTGACTCCTGCCTCCGGCCCCCATACTTCTCCTGGATAATTGATTGCGATAGCAAAGGGGAAGAAACAGGGTCATGGGAGCTAAAAGCAGGAGGCCAGATCCAGGGGAACCCGGACACCTGGAGGAGTCAGGCCAGGCTATCCATGGAGTGTGAAGAGACACCCTGGAGTGAGGGCTGTCAGCTTGAGCAGGAAGAAGGGGTGAGAAAGGTGAAGGGCTGCAGTGACCAGGACAAAGCAGTATCTCCACACGATGTTCAGAATGGCTGAAGGGGAGACTAACTGAATACAAGGTACTGACGCCCCAAGTGCCTATCTTGAGAATTATTTAAAAAATAAGAACTTCCTATTTTTAGAGGCCTTGGAAACACAGCAGAATAGTAAAGTACTTGCTTGGTATGCACAAGGCCTTGGTTCATTTCTGCTGGGCAGGACGGACGGACGGGGACACACACACACACACACACACACACACACACACACGTTTTTAAAGGTCATTTAGTGAAGTGAGAGTATTTTGGTGTATTACATAAAAACAGGAATTAAAAAATATTAAAATATCCTAAATTTGTCTGAAAAAGGTCATGGTACTAACAATAGCACAACTGTTTGATTTTTGTTTTGTTTTTTGAGAGTGTGTGTTTGTTTTCTTGCTTCTCTTTTGTTTTTAAGAGAGTCTCTTTGGATGGCCTGGAACTCACGGATGCAGATCAGGCTAGTCTTAAACTCAAAGAGACCCACTTGCTTTTGCCTCCCAAGCTCTGGGATTAAAAGAATTCACTACCATGTTTAGCAGAAACTGATTTAAATTTCTATTCCACTTCCTGCATTTTCCATTGTCTTATAACAGACAGGTATTACTTTTATGATTGTGATAAAACATTTAGGAAAAATCAAGAGAAAGCAATAGGTGATATTCTCCAGAACCAATTAAGTGTCACGCTAGGACTAGGCAAAGTGGTTTTAGATACATTTTCATATAAAGCACTAGGAGGAGAAGGAACCAAGCAGTGGAGAAGCAACCACAAACACTTGGTTTAATAAAGTCTCTATTTGAAGATACACTAAGGCTTTCTGATTTTTTGTTTTTGTAAGATACATAGGAGAAGCATTTAGCTAAGAAATCTAACAAAACTGTCAAAAATTTAATGTCACAAAAAAATACCCAGAGACACACACATACAACATGAAAAAAAAAGGTGAAGAACCAAAAACCAAACCAAGACAGTGTTTCGGGTAAGAGTCTTGTGGGTGAAAGGCCACTTAGATGACACTGGGCAATGTAGAGAAGACCCTAACTGGCTCACCCAGTACAGTCAATGGCAGAGAGCCTCCCTCACCAAGGGAAGTCCGTAAGACTGAAGAGCACCGCGTGCTGTGATGAGTTCAATCTTAAATTTACAGTAGCTGATGCCGTGCCCGGCTCTTTCCCACTTCAGTCACATGCAGTCAGCACTAAGCAAGGACTGAAGTGACTCCCACACACCAGGTCCTGGTTACATGATCCTGCACACCCCCTCCCCCGACAAAGACTCAAGGCCAGGCATCTAACTCCAGCTGAGCCAAGCAGGTTGCCTCTACTTTACAAAGGTCAAAGAAAGGCGTGACCAACAGAAAAAAACAAAATTAACATTACAAGCTCAAAAGAAATGTTTGTGTAAGCTGCAGTAAAGAGCTTGCCTCCCTTCTAAAGGCCAGGCTGTCAGTGGTTGGCAGTCCACAGGCAGGGTGAAAAGTAGAAGCAGAGGACAGCAGGGGTTTTTCCTGGCCCAACTTTAAAGGGAACACTGCTGATGATGGAAACCCACACCATCCTGCATAATTTACAAGGACTGTTTACTTTCCAGCTTGCTGGTACAGGGAGTATGTTCTCAGTGGGTTATTAATAAGATAGTGTCAGATAATGACCTTTTCAAAGGAGTCATATGAGCAAAGATAATTTAACTTCTACTTTTCTACTTAAACTAACTTTGGATCATGACTTGTGAAGACCCTTCCAGTGGGAAGAGGGAAGATTTAGATTCTACTAATAGTAAAAAAGTACTTCAAATATATTTTCATTAAACAGAGGTTCAAAATAAAACAGTAAGTTCTCACAAACCTACCATATTAATTCTTATAATAAAGTTTTTAAAGCCAAATTAACACTACACAATTGATGATCATTTAGATTTTTGATAATTGTTATTTTAATTACCACAGAGTAGAAATTATTAAAATGTATTTAAATAGCTCTCAAAAGCTATACATTATTTAAAAGAATAAAGTTTGATCTTAAAAACCAAAGATGACTTTGCTTTAGCTCTAAATAAGTGAACTATAGTAAAAGACCGAATACAAACTTTATTTTTATTTTATCACCAAACATTGTTGCTCATTTTTTATAACAATGTATGGGGGAAATTTCCCCAAAATCATGAATTTTATTAACCTACCTAGTATAGGAAAAAGCATTCATAAACATGAGTGGAAACTCTCTAAACCTGTGTTAAACATTAACCCAAAAAACTTACCAGTAAGTAAAAACACTTCTCATAGACTCAACAAAATACCCATACACTGCTGTCACCTGGCCAACAAAGTACTGCGTTATGATCACACATGTCATGTATGATTCATAAGATTACAATGGGGCTGACAGTTCCTAATCACCGAGTGACCTTAGAGCCGTCACAGAGCAACACACCCATCACTTCTGCTTTGTTGATATTGAGACCCACAAACTTACTGCACTACCAGCTGTGTATGGATAGAGACCTTAGCGCATGATAATCCTCAAGCATGTTACTATGTTTACTAATATTTGTGCAAAGACTACCCGGGAGAAGCCTCGCACAACTCACTCACCATCCTGGCTGCACTGAATGACTGATCTGTTTCATCTAGGTAGCAAAAGGACATATACTGGTGGAGTTCCTTCCTGCCAAAATCACAACATGTTTAATTTAAAATCATTGCTGGGCTGGTGAGATGGCCTTGCAAGATCACCACTCTGAGTTCTGCCCCTGGTCGAGCACCCACTCACAAAAACTGTCCTCCATGGCATGCACACCTGCATTTGTACACACTAACAGGAAAGGAGAATCAAATTTGTAAAGAAATAAATAGAACCACAACTGCATTAGTAAACAGTATCTGCTGCTACCGTTTACTAAGCATGTCCGAGTACAGAATAAGCCACAGAGGACAATTTAATGCCACTTTCCATAACCATAGCCAGGTAAGAGAATGTAGAAATGTGTCACTGTGGTTCTAAGGTTGCAGATGCTGCAGCTCAGAGTGACTAGGTGTGAATTTGCACTCACCCATCCTCACCACACTGGACACTGCCAGCTTTCAGAGAACCTTACTTTCTGGATTGTAAGATCAGCACATGCTATTTCCCAGCATTCCCACCATGTTGATTAAATGTGTTGAGGATGCAAAGCAGTATAGCACACAGTTAAGTGTTCAGGATACACTGCCAGCTAAAGTCAAGCACAGTCCTAAGAAGCACTACGCTGGGTTAATGAAATCAAAACACGCAATATTATTTCAACACGGATCCAAAAATCACAGAGGTTACATAGATGGGTCTAGTTACATAGAATCTCTGCAGTTGGACATGTGGATATTTTAGACTTAACTGAGGTCAAAGACTTAACTGTGGCAGCAACTTATTCACAGTGACAATCTTAGCAACAATCCCTGAAGCAGATGTTTTATCTATTCTAAAGAAAACAGAACAGACATGTTTAATAACTTACTCGGATTTTCAAGACAGCAAGTGACAGAGCAGACTCAAACACAATACATCCAACTCCAAAGACCTTGGTTTTGCTTTTGTTCCTGTTTTAAGTTATTATGATTCAAAGCACAAACAGGACCTCTTTCTATGAGACAAAACTTCTAATTATTCACACAAAAATAAAAAATAATATATATTAACATTTTGGAAAGTACGATAATTGATAGGTAATTATGCAATTTTTTTTCCTCTTTGGTATATCCCAGTAAAAAAACTACATATGTAGATTAAGATCCCCAGATAATGTGCTAGAACTCCTCCTCCCAAAACCCCACCTCATCATGCTCTCACTTTAAGGATTAGGACTCCAGCAGGATATTGAGGGTGTACTGCCCTAAATCCATTGAGCCAGAATCTGGATTCCACTAATAAGTACAACTGTCCATCACTTGCCATTATCTCCATTATATTTGTAATGAAATAAAAATATATAATTTTATTTTAACACAAAGCCCAAAATTCAAGAAGTATTATTTTGATGGAGTCCAGTTACACAGAATTTCTCAAGTTGGACAGACTAATATTTTACATAACTGAGTTCAAAAACTAAACTGGTGTCTCCTGTATGTAAAATTTTTCAAGCTTAATTTATAACAAGTTTCATATATGTATCTTTAAGTAAACAATTATTTAAATAGCATAGCCAATTTCTCTATGGTAACATTTATTATTCTCAATTGCAGTAAATTATCATTTGTATTATATGTTTAATTATTTCCAGTCATTTGGAAAGTATAGCCTATAAATATCTAAGCTACTAGTCCAGTTTGAAAATTAATAATGTCCTTTATGTACAGCAAAGATATGTGTGTGTGTGTGTGTGTGTGTGTGTGTGTGTCTATGTGTGGCAGTTTTGTGGATATAGAGAGAAAGCCTACTAAAAGTCAAAACATTTGGAAAACCATTTTACTCATTTCCCTAGAAGACCCCAGAATATGTAGTCTTTTGTATTTATGTATTTCCTTTAAGTACTTGTCATGTTATTTAAAAAAAAAAAAAGCTTATTTGAAATATGACTGCTTTCTATGAAGCTGTTTAAATGGAATATAAGTTATGTGTTGTGGTTTGGATGTGTACCTCAAATCTCCATGTGCTAGAAGCTTTAGTCCCTAGTGTGGCAACCAAGTACAGAAACCTTTGAGAATCTGGGCCTGGTAGAAGATGATCAGCTCAGTAGGGACAATGCCTTCTAAAGGGACTAACCCAGCTCTCATTAGACTGTGGACTGTGCCCAGGAAAGCAGATTATTGCAGAGAGCAAGGCTGGCTTCTTGTCTTGCTATATCACCCATGCTCCCTGGTCCTCCAACCATCAGCCAGGCGGTGATGCAGCCGGCCGACCTTACCAGACATGAGGGGACACAGCTGTTGTGCTCTTACCTTCTAGAGCTATGAAGTGAATAAGCTTCTAAATAAGCTACATTGCTCAGTGTTAAGTATTCTTGGAAATTAAAAACTGAGCTAAGCTAAAACATATTTAGACTGTAAAGTATACAATTCAATAGTTCTTAGTAAGTTTTCACAGTTGCACAACTATCTCCATATTCTAACTCAGAACATTTTCATTTCCACAAAAAGAATCTCATAGCTCACTTGTAATCCCCACTCACTTCTACCTCCACTAATTACTGGTCTTACACATGAGATTACAGCATAGGGTTTTAACTCTGGTGCTCCCAGAGTCAGTCATCCATGTCACAGCATGCTGAGTACTTCCGTCTTCTGCACTGTCATTAGAAAATGCTACTTTCCTAGGAGTTCCTGCCTTGGAAACTAATTTATAGCAGAAAACATTTCTAGCTACTTGTTTAGAGAAAAAATTAAGTAACTACCTCACCTACTTAGAATATGTTCATTTAGAATGCCAAGATTTGTTTTTAATCAGATTCTTACGAATAACTGCTATTAATTTTTATTCACAATTGCAAGTTCATGTCCAATTTTATTGCTTTTGCATATAAAAGACTATCTGCCATCCTGGAAATTATCTCATGTAAGGTGGAGAAAAAGCCACTGTCACCTAACATGACTGTGTGCGTTCAGAGGGTCTTAATTCACAGGAAGCACCAGGCATGTCTTGCTGCCCAAGTAACTGGCTTAGAGTTCTACCTACACTGTAAATCCCTTGAACAGAAGTTTGTCAGTTTAGTAAAACAAAAAACACAGGAACTGAACAGATGCTTTGCTGACTCAAGCAGTAAACATTCACTTCACTAATTCCTCTATCACCCAATCACAGGTGGTGTTAGGATTTAAGAAAATATGGAAATCTCTTACTTTTTTTTTTTGCCAATCAATATCTATCAGATCGTTTATACTGTGACGTACCAAAAAGAAAAGTTACAGACCTCTGCCGCCCAAGCAAATCCCATGCTTCTCTTCTCTATTTTACATAAGAAGAGTCACAGTTCAGATTTTAGCTCACAGGACGGTGAGCATCTTCAGAAAGCTACTCTAAATCATGCCAGTTTAAAAGTCTCATCCAGAAAGAACTTCTAAAGCTATAGGCATTTCAAACTAATGTTAAAGTAATCGACCAAGAAATAGCTACAAATGAGAGCAACAAAGACACCATTTCTCTGACAGAAAGACAGACAGCAAGGGTGCTAGAAGGACGTAGGGAAGCTGATCATGGTAAGTTACTGTTTATATCAGAATGTGGGAAGCAGACACAGATTTCTGAGTTCAAGGCCAGCCTGGCCTAGAAAGTAAATTCCATGTTAGCCTGGGCCACACAATAAAAACCTTGTCTCAAAAAAGAAAAGAACAAAAAGGAAAAGACCAGAACAGAACGAGAGAGAGAGAGAGAGAGAGAGAGAGAGAGAGAGAGAGAGAGAGATCTATGCACACTACTACTTGTGGAAATGTAAAATAAAGCAAAGTTTACAATTATGAACTAGTAATTTACCAAGAGAGATATGAGCATATGGTTATACAAAGGTCTGCACATCAATTGTTATATCAGCCTGGTTCACAACTGCCAGAGACAATCTAAATGCTAACTGTGAATGCTGAGGTAAAATGCACACGAAAACATCTTTACCAAGAGACTATACTGACAACACAGTGTTTGTTTTATTCTGTCTCCACTATACTTTAAGGAAAAGAATTCTCTGTGCTTAGTAATAAAAGCAATTTTAAAAAACAGAACCTAGTCTTTATGTGTTCAGTTTAAGCTAATAGCTTTTTATAGAAAAAAACTAAATCAGAAAGACCATATTCACTTTTATATAAATTGTTCTGTATATTTTATGTATTTTAAAGAAGGGAACTAAGCACCAATAAAGTCAGAAAACTTCAGATCCCAGGCTTAAGACCCATCCCCACCACTAAAAACTCTGACTCCTATCTGTTACTTAGAACTCCAGGTTTTCTCATTATTATAATAGAGCTTTCTGAAGAAATTTCCCTTTTTAGAATTCTCTTCATTAATCTTTCTACTCAGAAATCATGTGATAACATGTCTGTATCAGGATTTTTGTTTGAAAAATAATTTGTACAAAAACTGTAGGTTAAAGGGTTGACTTGAAGTAAAAGTTACTTAAAACAAGGTTTCTAGGGCACCCAAGGTCAGACTAGTACAAGATGTCTAACTCTTCACTATCCATCTGACCATTGCGACCTGAACCAACTGAGATCCAAACCCGGCTATGGACACCAGGGGCTTTGGTAATAGTCAATGTGGTAAGAATGGTAACAAAGCAATGGCAATGAAGAGTTCACAGTAGACACCAGGCACACGCTGAACATACTAACCCAATCTTTACAAGACTAGGAAGCAGGTAGTAAGTCATTCTCTTTATAGGTAGAAAAAGCAGATTATACAAGTAAATAGCAAATGATAAAACTAGGAAATTCAAACCTAGATAGGTTAACTTCACAGCTGAACCCTTATCAGTTATTCTGACCTTCTTAAATACACACAAAAGCAACTCATTGTTCTTTTGCTTTTACTCTGTTCAGGAACCTGTGGGCGGGAAGGGTGCCATTAAATGCCTACTCATTTTCTGACACTTATGCTTCTACTGATCCTCCATGAACTTCCCTGCCAACAGTGAAATGGTCAGAGCCTGGTAAAGCCAGTAATATACAAGACCCATCAGAAAATTGAACTTGGCTCTAAAAATGTGAGAAGTAATTATGAGGATTAAATGTTCGGATATGTAGCTAACAACAATAACAAACACATAAAAGCTCAATAGATGCTAGATATTATGCCATCTCAATGACTTGGCCAATGCTTCCTTTTCCTTGATACTGTAGAATAAGGAAGTATAAATGCCTATTCGCATGCCTTTACTATTAGTCACACATTATACTGACTTGTTATTCCAGCACAAGACACTGACTAATTCATAGAACTAAAGCACTTTTCTTGTACATATATTTTTAAGTTTACTAGAAGTAGCAAGAAAAATTAATTCATATTTTAAATGACGCTATTAACATGTCTTGGTTATTTAAACAGCCTTGTTTTTTTTTAAAAATGTATCTAACATATTATTGCTATTCATTCATCAGCAATTAAAAAAATGAAGCCATGAAACACATCTGAATTAACTAAAACTTGTTTGGATTCCTTCTAATTACTTACATTTGGGTAAAATTAAAATAGTGAAAAGGCCCAGATAAACTGCAGCAGGAGCTTCCATTCGAACCATCTAAAACAGGAGTCTAAGGGAGCCAGACCACTCTCTTCATCAGTCAAGGCAGATGCTGTGGCTCTAAATGTTTACTAAGGCTTACTACGGGTAGGCCAACAGAATTAAGACCTTCTGCTATTCTAGGATCAGAGAAAAAGGCACAGCAAGTGAAATTCCCTTACAGTACCTGTTCCATTTGTAATGAGCTGGTTACCGAGGCAAACGTGTACCTAAAGAACTAGTCTTTGTCAAGTCTAATCAGGTGGAGAAAATTTAAGTCAAAATAAATTGTGCAACATCTTCCCTATCTACCTCTTAGACAATCAGGCACACTGCAGATTATTTGCATTGTTAAATCCTATACTCACAGAACTTACCTACCCTCAAATCACTCTATAGTTTCCAGACTAATTGGTCTCAAATTCCTTTTTATATAATGCTTTCTATAATCAGACAGATGACACTTTGGGAAATGTTACAACAGGCTAAAGTATAATGTTTAATACTTAATGTATTAGCAGGGGAGATGAATTACACTGTTATGCTAAACCAAATGTCACATAACATAGAAGTAGGAGAGTGACTGATACTGTAAAAAGTATTCTCATGTAACTGTGAGATGAAGAAAGATGTATTTAGCTCCTTCCATACTATGAACAACAAGATTTTATGCCTAGAATGGAAAAATCCATCAGAATAAAGATCTCTCTGAAGCTGTATGCAAGCAGGGTATTTCTTGTTTCAAACAGTTTCATCAAGGAATATAGGCTAATAGTACCAGGGTCAAACAGAAGCCACTGAAAAGCCAACTCATTGAGTTCCTTACAGCAGGATATAACAACCACTACTAAGGACAGTGTTGTCACAAGGATGAAACAGCACATTATCCTGAAGGCCAGGAGTTCATAGTCATTAAGGCAAATATACAGTGTTTTGTAAGCACACAAGGTAACTGATGTGATTAAAGATGCTCCATTTGATGCTAGGCATCCATCTTGATACCCACCAGCTGTTTGTCTCTGACTTAAATCTCTATAACCCTGACTCAATGACACCCCCACCCAAAATGTACAGCTGTGACTGTCTTGTTATGGTATGACTAACTGCTTTTTAACTCGCTTACACAGACAGTTTTGAGTGGCCTCAACCACTTAGCTTGGCAGAATAGAACAGTTTTGGTTTGCTTGAATAGATACTAAAGGCCTTCACGTGGTTTTACCCTTTAAAGTTCCTTCCCCATACTCCTCCTTTGCAGCAATGTCAAATTTGGCTCAGAGACTGTTTATCTAGCTAGCAGCTACTCAACAAATCTTTAATTGGACTGAGTCTATGGTCTTTTCTTAACAGTGACAAGTACAGAAGACTAAAAGCACTCTGATGCCATGAAAAGAGCATTCTCCCACCTTTTCTACAGCTACCCTAGGAGCAGACACCCAGATCCCGGGGGTGATGAAAGATGTCCTTTAGGAGAACATGGCCTTTGCATTTTTAAAGGCCAAGTTGAATTAGTTATTTTAAAAAATAAAAAGCCGAGTGGCCAGTTTGAGCACCAATGGGCAGACTTCTCTAAAATGCAAGAAGAGTTGAAGGCTTCAGCCATTGTGTGCATGAGACTATAGCTCTAGCTGAAGCTTTCTTACCCACCACTTAGATGGGTAAGTGTTTCATAGAAATTCTCTGGGAAAGGCAACCACATTGGAGGTGGAACTCTAAGATACTGAGAAAAGGTAAAGGCTCAAGTCCAGGGTAAAGAAGAAATTGGTGATGCATTTTGTCTACAGGTCAATTCTTCACCCTGAAGCTTAAGAGAAAGGAGGTCAGTGCTCCCTCAATTGCTGTAAAATGATGAAAATGGCAAAACGATTCCCCTATTCAGAGTACCCAAATGATGGAAGCCCTTGTCCAGAGCACCCAAATGATGGAAGGCCTTGTCCAGAGCATCCAAATGATGGAAGCCCCTGTCCAGAGCACCCAAATGATGGAAGCCCCTGTCCAGAGCACCCAAATGATGGAAGGCCTTGTCCAGAGCACCCAAATGATGGAAGCAATGCTGGAGTATGCACAGGTAGTCACCTAGACAAATTCCATTGTGGTAAATGTTGTCTTTGACCCCAAAAAACCAATTAACAAATAATTGTGTATGAGTTAATTAAAGACATACAGACATACATACAAATGTTTGTAAATCTATGCAGAATCACATCAGAAAACAATCCTGAAAGCTTTGTGAAGAAGCTTGGATTTGACCTTGTATGTAAGGGGGCACCTCCTAAGAGTTGTTAAGCAGGAAGGAGACGAGCCCGAGTTTTTGCAATTACAGCATCTTAGAGCAGAGGTGAAGAGAAACAACTATCGCCAAGTATGAAGGAATTTACTACAGTTGCCATGGCAAGTTTGGGATACACTAGGAGATGGAAGGGATGACAGGACAGTGAGCAGCAGGACCCTGTGAGCAGACAGACCATGTGACTTCTCATGCAGTTCTTACATTTACATCTGACTCTTCCATGCTTCAGAACTTTATGAACATGTCTAAAAAGGGCTGTGTCTGACACACATATGCCTGTCAAGTAGTAGTTAAAATTATGCCCTGCTACATATTATTTTGAAAACTGGAAAAATAAGAAAAAAAATCCTGCTTTATAGAATTCTAGAACAGTTTCTAAAAGACTGTCGTACTGTTTCTCTTCATTGATCATCAAAATATGTCTCATTTACCTTTTGATTTTGGAGCTTAGCATAAAATAATTAATTTCACCATGGTATATTTAAACATATGTACCATATACCCTTTTCTTATTTGCTCCTGTATTCGCCCCTTTCTTCTCCAGTTAGTCCCAACCCATGTTTTCTTATTCCATATTCTCCACTACCTTCCCTATTCCAACTCTCCTAAGATCTAGTCCTCTACTCTCCAGATCCCCTTTCTATTAACAGCTTCATAACCTATACACAATTTATAAATATATATTATATATATACTCACATAAAAGATGTATAAACACATATTTCAAGCTCAAGTTTCTGATTATAAGAGAAAATGTGGTATTGTCTGAGTCTGACTGATTTAACAGAATGATTTCTGATCATGTTCATTTTCTGGTAAATGTTATGACTTCATTTTTTTCTGGCTCCACAACATTCCATTTTGCACACATGATACATTCTCTTTATTCATTTACCTCTCTTTCTCTCCCCCCCTTCCCCTTCCTCCCATTTTCTCTCTCTGAGAAAGGGTTTCTCTATATAGACCTGGCTGCCCTGGAACTCAGCTCTATAGACTAGGATGGCCTCAAACTCAGACATCTTCCTGCCTCTTCATCCTGAGACTAATGGGATATGCCACCATGCCTAACATATATCTGGTATCTTTATTTATAATTCTACTTCATCACAGGGGGAAAGACAGCAGAAAAGAGAGAGAGAGAGAGAGAGAGAGAGAGAGAGAGAGAGAGAGAGAGAGAGAGAGAGAGAGAGAGAGAGAGAAAGTAAACCAAAGCAAGCTTTTTTCCCCACTGGCAAGATAAACACTGCATTCTGAGTTAAGAGTTCAAGCAGGAAACCTGTAGTGCCTGTTGTGAGTACTTATTCCCTGTGCTCCATCCTCAGGAGGGAATCAATAGCTTTTATTTACTGAATAACTACCATGGGCAATTCCAGAAGCAATTTAGCATCTAAGTTACCCTGTTAAATAACATCTATAAATGTCATTTTTTTCCCTAAGACTGTAACGGTTTAATATGGATCAGTCTCTTTCCAGCCCTTTTCAAAGCTGGCACACTGGCCTAATTTAAGGCTGTCAATTGGTAGTTTACCAAATTACTTCACCATTATGTCTGTTACCATGGTTAAAGATAAACTGGCTGCAAGATATTTGGAATTAGCTGGAAAACTCTCCAGCTCTGACTAAAGCCTCTGTTTTAAATTTATTCAGAGAATTTTTAAAGTTGAAGGCTAGTTTTTTAGAATGTCACAGAATTATTTTTCAAAATAAGCCTTTACCCACTGAATAAGTTCAACTCTATTCAAATCACACTATTTCTTAGTGCTCTATTTTTGGGGAGAGGGAGGTCTGTAGTCATTAAATAAATTCACTTCTATTTTTTTATTTGAGACCATATTTACTAAACAACTTTATTCAAGTTTTAACATTTCTTGGGTATTCTCATCCTGTGGAAAAGACTATTTTGTTAGGTAACTGCTCTGGTCAAATGAGTACTGCCTTTGGTTTTTTGGGGGGGGAGGGGTTCCTCCCAAAAGACAGGGTTTCTTTGCGTAGCCCTGGCTGTCCTGGAATTCACTCAATAGGTCAGGCTGGCTTTGAACTCAGAGACCCAGTTGCCTCTGCCTTGCAGTGCTGCAATTACCGGCGTGTGTCACCACTGCCTGGCTAAGGACTTCTTTTTAATAAAATAATTAAACTGCCTAAAAACTCTTGAGCAAATGACTACAAGCTACAGAGGAAGAAAGTCCTAGTTCACAGACACTAATATATTTACTAATATTCTACTCCCTGGGTGTGTAGATAACAGTAAGTAAACCAGGATTTGTGGCACATGTTCACATGTGACATCCTAGCACTTAGGAGGCAGATGCACTGAGACTGCAAGTTTGAGGCCAACCCTGGACTCCAATGAGGCTCTAAGCTGGATGAGTCGATCCTGTCTCAAAAACAAAAGAAGCTTCACATACAGGTGAATCTAAACAAAATGCCTCAAGGACCTTAAAATACATCTTATTATCTTCTAGTAATACTTTCTCCTAACCCGGGACCTTCAGACTCTAGGGTGAAGCATGTGCCTGTCTAACTCTGGAAATACTGTTGAGTAACAGCCTAGTAGGCTACTGCTGAGGAATTACTCTGGATTCTACTTTTCCACTTTCTTTGCAAGAGTTGCTATATGCACCAAGTAAGGAAATATTAGTTTAAAAGAAATATTCTATCATTTATGACATAGCTGACAAAAATCACTCGAGTGAGCCTTTTAAAAGGGGAGAAAATTAACTCCCTACTCTTTCGATCTCTCAATGTTTGTCTATAAAGTAAACATAAACCGAGTAACTTTTTGTTGTTGTTGGATTTGGGGGGGTTGTTGCTGCTGCTGATGCTGTTTTTTTTAAAGGCAAGGCTTCATCAGGCAGCCCAGGAACTCGGAGGGGCCCTCATGTCTCACTCTGCAGTGTGCTGAGACTACAGGCATGTGCTACCACAAGGAGCTAGAAAGGGTAACTTCCAGTGCACAATGCTTCTCTAAGTCTGATTCTTTTGTGAAGAATACCCTCAAAGAGGAGTGTAATGCCCTCAGGCAAGACAGCAGGAGAAAAGAAAGGGAAATTATGGAGGGACCTGTGAGCCAAACCAATCCAGGGAGCCCAGCTCCTTCAACTGTGGGTCTAGTAACAAAACATTGGTAACAGTAAAAGGTTTCTGAATAAACAACAGCCAAGACTTAATTCAAAATCAACGACATAATATATCCAGTGATCCTGGCAGTACTTACATCTCACACACAGGTGCTGCACACGCAACATCACTGCACTGTGTATGCTGTCCTGCCACTCACAACTATTTGTAGTATGAACTACAATGTTTTCACTACACGAATAGTTTTTTGCCCTTTATGAAACTCGATGTTATAATTTCTGAAAACAAAACCTTTTGACATTTTCCTACCATTATCTCTCAGCATGTATTAAGTTAGTATATCTTTGGGTTGTACTGAGTAAGAATGTTTGATTTTAAAAATGATAAATTGCTGACTTAAATTCCATTTATAAAAGAAAAGCGAAATGGTGGCTGGGACGATAGCTCAGTCTTTAAAGTACTTACATTGAAAGCAATGAGGAAACTGAATCCTCAGAATACACATTCAAAAATCAGGCACAGTAGCACACCCATTAAGATGTCTAAAGCTGCCTATCAGCCAGTCTAGAATACTTGACAAGTTTCAAGGCAGTAGATTATCAAAAAGAAAAAAAAATGCACACACGTACACACATACACACATACATACATACACACACATACATACACACACATACATACACACACATACACACACATACATACATACACACACATACATACATACACACACATACACACACACATGTTAATGAGTTTTGCTTGAGATTAATACAAAATGATATAATAGCAGTAAAGGTCAATAAGGGGAAACTGGTCAAGATGAAGAAGTCTTTAACCTGGGAGGAGACCCAGCATTCCAGTTGAGTAGATCAACAACTGGATAAGGGAGCATCCCTCAGGAAGGTGGATCCACAAAGCTACACTAAAGTGGGAGGCATAATCATTGAGAAAATGTACTTTGCCTTCTCAGAACTTTCACCCACTAGTGTAGCTCTACAAGCAGCCATAAGGCGTGTTGTAAGTACATTATATATATTTATTATGAAAATAGAGAGAAGCTCTATGGGAGAATGTTGTATCAAAGTATGGTTGGTAATTTCTTTATTATGACTACCACCATCACCATCAAAACTGTTGTCAAAGTCAATGTACAGAGAGAAAGAAGGAAAGAGAAAGAGAGAGAGAGAGAGACACCAGAGCTTTAAAAGAAAGTGAGTACCTCTCAAAGACCCTCACATTAGAAAAACTTTTAAAAACTCAAATTAAATATGCAAATTAATTAAAGTCTTTTCTGGAGACCAGCAAAGTGGCCCCAAGTGCTTGCTACTAAGGTTGATAACCTGAATTCCATATCCTGGGAGAAGAGCACTGACCATGGCATACATCTCACCCCTCAAAAAGTGAATGGATGGATGGATGGATGGATGGATGGATGGATGGATGGATGGATGGATGGATGGGTGGGTGGGTGGGTGGGTGGGTGGGTGGGTGGGTGGGTGGGTGGGTGGGTGGGTTTGGGGGCTGCACTGTCAAGTTCACCTTTTAAAAAACTGTTCTCCAGAATGAGACAGCAGATCTGAACTTGGTTAATCATAGTTGTGACTGTGATCAGGCTTTCACCGCACATCTGCCATATTCTAGGAACTCGACATCTCCAAGTCAACCGACTAGAGCTCATGTTTTCCTAATAAACAAACAAAGCTAAAACCCAAATTATTTAGGCTAGACAGACCCAAATTGGTACATGTGATTAAATATCAAGAACTTTGACAAAAACAGAGGGGAAAAAATCCTAAGTGAAAAGGCAAATATTATAGCAACTAGATTAATGAAACTATTTCTGGTAAAACAAGTCATATTTTTGGGCAGTCGTGACCAGTAACTGAAAGACAAAGTTGAGGCTTTAAAATGACACTTAATCACGACTGCTATATAAGGGTCACAGAGCAAACATCAACTCAATGTCTGCTGTTCTAATACTGGGTATTAGAAGCTTAATATTTTAGAGTTCTCACAAGTAAGAATCATTTTTAGCTTCATGATAATCTTAAGCCATCTAAAAGGACTCAGCCATCTTGGGAGAGCAATTCCCCTGACAATATTATCCAATATGAAGAAGTAATCACATCAAGGGGAGAGACAACCTTTAAAGAAGATGCAGCACATTGGGCACTACACTACCACTTCATTATTCCATCCATTCATCTGAAAATACAAAATATGATATCGCCTTCCTTTATATGCATAAAGTACACAACTCGGAAGAGTTACGCAGCTATACCAAAACCACACAGGCATTCCAGAAGCTCTACTGACCTTTAGCCTTCTACTTCCTTGACAAAAGAAGCTAAAGAGTCTTTGTATAACAGCTTGGGTTGTTGAGCATCAGACTGATCACTGTTGCCAGAGTAAAATATCATTTCTGGCCCTGCCTCAGCCACATACTCAACGCTCTGACAATGGAAGGATTATGTATAACACAGACATGGTCATTAGAGAAACTGTTGAGTACTGGAAGATATTTGATATAAGACTGATAGCTAGCTGGTAGTGGCATACTGTGAGTCAGCCTGATCTAGACAGCAAGTTCCAGGCCAGTCTGGGCTGCATAAGAAGGCAGCATCTTAATACATAATAATACAAACTAAGAAATTAACTTATAATCTCACACAAAGAAAAGAATAAACAGCAGGACACTACCAGAGTTAATTCTGTAGCTTAAAAAGTCCTAAAAAACCTCATCCTTCATCATTCACATCAGCGATTCTTTGCTGGCAAACTTCTATGGGAACAAGGTCACCATAAAAATCTTTTGACAGCAGAATTTTACCCAAAAAAAGCCCAAAGATGAGACATCCTCCATTTTATTCACTTAGCTAGCATATGTAAGTCACTTTAAAGTATTTGGTACATAGTAAACATTATGTGTTTTATTATTATTATTACTGCTGCTGGTTTTCTTTCCAAGAAATGGAAAAGCCTTTTCTTAGGTTTCCGATAAAAAAAAGTTTCTCTGTCCCGCCTAGCCCTGAGGTCTAAAAGAGTCTCTCCCATTCATGGTATCACATCCGCTTATAAAATAATTACTCAGAGGCTTATAATAATTACAAACTGCTTGGCCTATGACTCAGGCTCATTACCAACAAGCTCTTATAACTTAACTCACTGCATTTCTATTAATCTATGTCTTTCCATAAGCTTCATGGCATTACCTGTACTCACATCTTGCTTCTCTAGGCGGCTCATGGCATCTGCTCTGACCTCACATTTCTCCTCCCTATATCTCTTTGATTTCCTGCCTGACTGTGCCCTGTCTTTTCATAGGCAATAGCAACTTCTTTATTAACCAACTGTAGCAGCACATATTCACAGCATACACAAAGACACACAGTATTTTATCTTTTCTGTCTAATCAAAAAGAAAGGTTTTAACTTTAACAGAATAAAGCTACAAATAACAGAACAGATATCAAACAAGAATTACATTTACAATATCTAGTCTATTTGTATTTGGAAAAATTAAAGAAAATATTCTATCATCTATGCTATTTTTGTGAAGCTAAAGTTTCATATCTAATTTACCTTTTATCATAACTAAGGAAAACTATAATTGTTATCTAGTCTTCAACTCCATCAAAGACCTCAGAAAGATATATTACTCAAGTAAACAGGAAGTGCATTGAAAGCAACTTTCCAAAATTCTAGAAATGATAGAGACATCTGGTTGTTTGGACAGTCACCCAAAGTTCCTCTGCAACATTGGGGCATTCATCTTCAACCCACAGGCCTAGAGTATCTGGCAGACCCTTCAGTGAAAAGGGAAATTTGAAGGATTGTCCCACCCATTCTGGCAAAGTTTGTTAGTCACGTCTCCCTGTGTCCTGTAGAAAGTTTCTTCTGTGAAGCAGGAACCTGAAGGACCATCTTATCTTAATCTGGCAAAGTTCAGTGGTCACTTTCCTATGGATCCTGCATGTCCAGTTCCTGTAATACAATGTCAAGCAGTTGAGGCAAGAACAATTTCTTGTCCAATGGCTAACTTTTGCCCAAATGAAAGTAAAATCCATATGGAGTTTCTTAGATGTTCATCATCCTCTTGAAGTAAATTGGTGCTGCCAGGAGCAGAGATATGTCTCATTGTCCATAAAAGTCTAAATTCTGAAAACATTTTAAATGCCATATTCTGTAGGTCTCTGAACTGTTTGAAGATTACTTATCTGAAATATATCTTTGTATACCAAAAAACCCAACTAACATGACTCTAAGTATGATTATCATGGATGACTATTTTTTTTTTACATAGCATTAGATTTTATAAGCAATTTCGAAATGACTAAAAATATACAAAAGGGCATGCATAGGTTTGAATAAACACTCTGCCATCTTATATAATGATTTTGAAATCCATGGGGCAGGGAGAGGTGCTTTGGAGCCAAATGTCTATGGATGCTGAAGGATGAATATACATTTAAAACTGACCACTGGTGACATGAATTTCTTCATTTATTTTGCTTGCCTTTGCTCGCCCTTTGGCTCTTTTAAGATTTTTTTTTTTAATTTAAAAAAAATGTCATTCTTATGTATTTATCCCTCTGCAGCTCCTCCTTTCCCTCCTCCCAATACCTCCCAGTCAGCCTTCAGCCTGCCTCTCCCCATCTACTCATCCCTACCCCAAAAAGGGCAAGAAATCCCAAGGTGGGCCAGCCCAGCTGAGCACATCCACTCCAGGCAAATCTTAAACTTGTGTCAATAACCCGAAACTCCTACCAACATAAAGTATTTTGATATTAACAGTTGTTTTGGGGGGTCAAAGTAGATTTAATAACCTATCTTTTGAAAAAATCATTTCTATATCATATCCCCCTTTTTCTTTAGAAAGAGATTACATTTATAATCAACCCCCTTTAAATAACAGCAAGCATTCATAAACAATATTTTGGGAATTTGGGCAAAGTTTTTATACTACTTCCTGCAGATGGAGGGTGCTGGCAGTCATATGGAGACCCTGAGAAACTTTAGACTTATGATTAAACTTTCACTGTAGCAGTCTGTAAGGCTGCATAGTCTCAGTCAGGTGCCATAAAGCTGTTCTGGATGTTGGATCATCTGGGCTATCTGTCCCATTGGAGACCTCTCAGGGGGGTCTTCCTTGATGGAATCGTATTAACCTTGAAGGAATCCACAGCTTCTCATCTTCTGTGGAAAAAAAGCAGAACCTCTTTTCCAAAGCAACATAGCCTTAGATCCAAATTAGGAAGTCAATATACCTTTAAAATATGTTGGTTTAACTTAGCAGCCCCCACAATCAAATCTCTCTCTTTAGTTAAAAATCCCAAAGGCAAAACAATAATATGCAGTATCCAGACTCTCTGTATATATTCCATCTTTGCAGCTTTTTTATTATTACTTTATTTATTTACTTTTTACCCCCCCCCCCCACGAACCTATGTATATTTTTAAACACACTGTAACCCGTCTAGAGTTTATTTCCATCTAAATATGTTATAGTGTGTATCTGGAATCATGGCCATGCTCACTGCCATGACTCAGGGAAGCCGCGGGTCTATGTCCTCATGAAGCAGCTTGCAGCAGTCTACTCATAAACTGGTCCAGCCTAGCACCACAGTCCAGATGAATCTCTCCTGCCTGCAGCCTGGCCGAGCCCAAGGTTCAGACCTGCAGACCCTCTTGGTCCCATATAATCACACAAAGGCTTATTATTATTTACATGCTGTTCCGCCTATGGCTCAGGCTTATTGCTAGCTAGCTCTTGCATCTTATCTCAACCCATTTCTATTAATCTGTCTTGCCAACTGGCTCATGGCTTTCCTGTCCTCCATTACATACTATTTGTTCTTCAAAATTTGAGTCTAAGGATATGTTGCTTTGGAAAGAGGTTCTGTGTGGTAAAGAAATGCTAATTCTAGAGAAGCTGAGAAGAAAAACGAGAAGCAGGCACACACATCTGGTGATGCTCCCGAGCTCAGTCGGATTCAGTCAACACTGAGGTAAGCCTAGCCATTATGCAGCTTCAGCTC
Source organism: Phyllotis vaccarum (assembly GCA_033318265.1). NCBI lineage: Eukaryota > Metazoa > Chordata > Mammalia > Rodentia > Cricetidae > Phyllotis > Phyllotis vaccarum. The sequence goes on along the minus strand of JARWLC010000006.1, from coordinate 27,132,793 downwards.
TTTTTTTAAAAAAGCCAATACAATCTCTCCCTCTTAGTGTTGTGTTCATTTTACAAAAAAAAATAAAAAATAAAAAAATAAAAAAAATAAAAACCTTAATAGACACAAGATCATGTTAAAAGATAAATAATAGCAACAGTTTAGGGACAACAGAGACTTAATATTCTTAATGATGTTGTCATATGATATCCAAGTTATCACTCTAAAACGCCCTATAATGGTACTTATATACACACATGAAAACACTCACAGTGTTGTCTTAGGGTTACTACTGATGTGAAGAGACATGATGACTACAGTAACTCTTATAAAGAGAACATTACTTAGAGCTGGCTTACAGTTCAGAGATTCAGTCCATTATCATCACGGCAGAAAAAATGGTGGTGTGCTGGCAGACCTGGTACTGGGGAAGGAGTTCAGAGTTCTACACCTTGATCCACAAGCAGCAGGAAGAGACAGTGAGCCACTAGGCAGGCTTGAGCTTCCGAGAAATCAAAGCCCACCCCCAATAACATACTTCCTCTAACAAGCCTCAGCACCTAATACTGCCACTCCCTAGGAGCCCATAGGAGACCATTTCTTCTAACTACCACTTATTATCATTGGACCTTTTAAAGGTGACACTCAGTGTGTCAACTACCTTTGGCTTGATATTTAGGATTCCTTCCTAAAGAAAAGTAAGTCTCTCACCTCAGAAATGAGAGATACAAATATGAAAGAATAGTTTATAACATCCGGCTGTCTATTATTAACCTGACTGTCTGGCTTCTCTGTTGTCATTTGTGTTGCTGAGGCTGTTCTTGCAAGATAGCTAAGCACTATTTTTAACAATAAGAACTTTCAAATTGTTCATTATTAGGATGACTATATAATATTAAATATTAAAAAGACCAAAGTAAACGATGCACAAAGACCTCTCACATTTTATTTTAGAAGGCAAGTACAAGCAATCATCCAAAGAAGTGAGGTAAACATGCTGGATTGTATTTAGAGTAACAAGACCCAGGTGAGTGAAGCCCACTCAGTAACAGTCAGAAAAGCAAACTGCTAAAATCTTAAGTGTTTAACTTACATATTCTAGGACATATTAAGCAGCATTCTAAAGCAAATGTGACATTTCAAGAGTAAATGTTATATACATTTTTTGAAAAATTATATTCTTAGCTTTCTTCACTATATCAAGGGGCTTATGATTGAAAATATGTTCTGTTCACCTTTAAACAAAAGTGCTAATTGGAGCTCAAAGAAATAATTAATTGTCTATGCTGGAATAATCAGCAAGTATCTAGTTCTCAAGATTTCTAAATATTGCAGCGTATTTAAAAGGCTTTCACTTCAAAAACAAATCTGTCTGAAAAAAGGACCCATATGGGGAAACCCTTGAGCTACACTTCAACAATGCACAGCATTAGAAAGCGTCCTGCAGGAGTCCTTATAATTCTAGGAAAATCATTCCCAAGGAAACAGAAGAAAACATAAATGTGAATGACTACAATGAAAAGAAATCTGAGGCTTCAAAAAAGAATCTGAAAAATCAAGCCAAAAATAAGTCATACACACTAGAAATATTGTTACAGTATAGTATATTATAGAGCATTGTTATAATTCTCTCTCTCTCTCTCTCTCTCTCTCTCTCTCTCTCTCTCTCTCACACACACACACACACACACACACACATACACTCATGTAAATAAATTTAATAACATTTAATCAGAATTTCTGGTCATTGGTCAATAGTAGAACACCTAGGGAGAGCTTATTAAAACAAACAAAAAAACAAAAAAACAAAAAAAAGCCCCATATTTACCACATGGTCACAAATGCACATTGGAATAAAATGGCCAAGAGAAGACAAGGCAGACAATATTCCTTAGAGGGGCTACTGACTGTGTGACATGAGAGGTCACCGAGCACAGTCTAACACTAAAATCTGCAAGCCAGCTCTAATATCTCACGAGAAGGCAAGCAAAGCCACACCAACTCACGAGCGACACTGTCTAATGGCTGCTTCTTTACAACAATGGCTGAGTCAAGTATTGCAATAAAAACCTTACAAACTTCAAAAATTAAATTATATGCTCTCAGCATATAACACTTTACACTGTTCTTACACACTCTCATACAGCCCTTTCACATAGGTTTATCTCACACATTCATTCACACACATGCTTTTCTACATCATTCTCTCACTCTTTGCTCCCTCTCTCTCTCCATTCATTCCCTCACACATCTCTCACTCTCTCTTTAGGCTTCTTCATTTCTCACTCAGCACATGCACACACACTCACGTTCTGCACAGCTCCATCCCTACATTGCTGCTGCTCTTACACACTCTCACTCATACACACTCATTCCCCCTTCTTTCTTACTCCGGCATTGCTGCTGCTCCCTCTCTCGCCTTAGCCAAACTCTGGACCATTATATGCTACATTTTCAGGACCCAACCCACTCTCCTAACATACGAAGTCATACCGTTTTTCTCAGGCTAGTAAGGTCACAAAGATGGACCAGTGTAAATGCTTAGCCTTGCTCGTAACGTTTTCCCAGCAGAGAATGACATTTAAGTTCAGGACACAACAGTAACAGCAGCAGGTTGAACCATGAGTGGTCAGGGTGTGTGCAGAAAGTCAACTACTGCAAGGGGGGTTACGTCTCAAAAGAGCCTGGCCTTGACTTAACACTAAACAACATATAGAAATTAATCTTTACATGTTTCCTGCAGGAACAGTTTAGTCTGTAGAATTTGTTCTGAAGTCTAAGATTAGCTGTCTTAGAGACTGGGAATACTGTTACTTTCCTGTGTCAGTAAAGAAGAATATTCTGGTATTATTTCTATACATCAGATTTGAATATCCATAACTATAAGTGTTCCTAAAGGTGTAAACACACTACCAAAGGGCGGTGGAAAGAACTCTACAGCTGTTCTTATTAAGGAGGCATAGCAGTGGCACCTGAGAAAGTTATAGACAGAAGACAACCAGTATCCACAGCCAGTCACCCTATAGGCTTTGCCTAGTGGGGCCACTCCACAGATTTTGTTTAGTGGGACTCCATGGACTTTGCTTAGTAGAGCTCCCCAACACAGAGTTATTCCTCTGATAAGACAACCTGTAAAATACTGATTGTCATCTGCTGTATACTCCCACAGACCTCAGCACTGTGTCCTGTGTGTGTGTGTGTGTGTGTGTGTGTGTGTGTGTGTGTGAATACATACATATGGATTTATTTAATCCTTTATTTCTAGTTTCTTTGAGAATTTTATGTTTAAACTGATTAGAACTTTAAAAGTAAAGGGGAAACCAATACAGAATTAGAACAATTAATCTATTTACATGTAAATATGAGTTTTTCCAATTAAGAACTTTGTATGGAAAACATTTTATATATCTGTACATTTGTGTTATATTTTACCAAGAATCAAATAACATCCTCCAAATAGACTATATTATCAGATTTGCCTCATATTTAAAGTGTTTTAATTATCATATCACTAATTCAAAAAATTATAAACTTGTCTTGTATTCTTCACATTCAAAAAGCTTATAGATCTAGTTACATTTTTAATAAAAACTGAGGAATGAAGCAGCACTGTTTTTAAGGACTGTAAATGTGGCTAGGGGCTGAGGTGCTGAATATTTGTCTTATAAGTAAGTACAAAGCCATGGGTTCAACAATGGGGATTCTTCCCAAGAATCAAAAGAAATGTTTTTAATGTGTAACAACAAACATATTTCACTACAAACACTAAGATATAAAAAATAAACTGAGGCTGTTAGACTTTTTACAGAATCTAAGTATGACAATCTAGCTTTTAGAGGAAAAGAAACTGACAAAATTTGGAATATCTTTATATAATCCTACTCATATGTATGACCCTGGTGAGGTGACAAAGGTTATAACTGGCAGTGATTAATCTGGCTACTTTGATATTTTGTGGTAAAGGAATGGACAGTGTCTTAGGCACTGATTTTCTAATTCACTTAAGGATAATATAAGAAAGTAAAAAGCACAATGACATAATCTCCCCCCACCACGTAAATCCCAAACCTCTCTAGGCAGTATCTGTTTAAACTGATAGCATAGAATACACATCAATTTGTGGAATTCAAATGATTTAAAAAATGAACAGCTCTGACTTCAACTCACCTTCTTCTGATACCAGACTATAGCATCTGTGACTTTGGACGCCATTTATTCCACTGAGATCACACATTCGTCATTTTAAGCTGTGCAGAGAGAAAAAAAAACATGCAAATGACTACTTCCACCATCTAGGAGTCTAGCATGCATACACAGCACTCTCGTTATTGCATCGTAAGGCTGTATGACTGTTCTTAGATTACACCCTTCCTCACTCCTATTTTAGCAACACATTCTCGCAAGTCAACAAAAAACGGTTGTCATAATAAAGAAGTTGCTTTTGGATGAATATAGTAATTAAATACTCTTAGAAAAATAATCCGTTACCTAAGAAAAATAAATCTTTTAAATAAATTTCAGAACAATGCAGGCTATAATGAAAATTTTACCTTTATAACTAATGTATAATAGAAACTAACAAACAAGTCAGTCTTCCTTTAGCTCCTATCTAGGAGCCAGTGCCAGTTTCTGTTGCTAATGCATGACTTGAGAGAAGTGACAGAATTCTGAATCATATATTTTTATAATAAAATCAAACATCAACAAGACAAGCATAATAAATGTTAAGCCAATATTAGGGCTACTTAAACAGAAATAATACATATTAAGAACAGTTTAGACATCACAGTTTGTGAATACTGAGAGATTTAGCATCTTTACATATTTATGTAAGACAGTTTCATAGCCCTACAATTTTCAGACTAAGAGCAGTTAATCCCAAGATATTTTCTGTGTTATAAGACAAGAAAGTCACCTCCTGATTTTGTTTTAAGGAAAACAGATTCTGGGCAGAGCACTCATTACAAACCAGCATCCTCAAAAACCACCCAGGACGTCAGGAAAATTAAGGGAGAAAAGAATCCTATAGTCCATCCATCCAACCACGTGGAGCATCTTCAGCTGAAGAAATGCTAGTCTGCCAAGGTAAACTAACTAGACATCTCAAATGTTACATGCCATTCTTGGGAACATGCAGGCTTCCTGAACATGTCATAATTCAAATATAATTTAAATGATTAATTCAAATGTGAGGTAATAACCTCTGAAATTTAAAGTAGAATTGACTTAATGTGTGTATTCTTGATAGTATTACCTCTCCTAATGTACCAATGACTAACTTTTAACTGGCCAAACCCAGGCAAAGCATATTTTGAAATTACTGTCAAACCAAACATATGGAAAGGAGAAGATTCACAAAACCAAAAGATACGGATTCAGATATTGGCTCCAATATCCACTACTTAATACTGGAGACGTCATTTAAGCTCTGTAGACTTGGTCTCTTCCAATGCAAGTACCTACTTAGCCACTACAAATAATACACATCGGATGCCTGTCATAAACTACAGTATAGAATACACACCAATTTTAATTAATTTTTCAACTAAAAATTCTTCAGGAAGAAAGTACTTATAGCGTCTTTTAATGTTGAAAAGAAATACCGTGAGATTCTGTTGACAGCAAAAATAGAAATAGCCACCTGATCGATCATCATAAGATCTTTGGCCAATTCTCAACTACATACATAATGTTCAGAGATGTCAAAGTTCACCTCTGAGATTCACCTCATTTTTCTCACAGTATAAACATAATAATAATAATGAGGCTCAGCAAGAGGGCTCAGCCCCAGCTTGAGCTGGAACCTTAGAATCTACATGCTGAAGAGGATGAACTCTAGTAAGCTGTCCTCTGATGGTGACATATGCATCATGGCACACGCATGCCCACACACCTACACACACAATAAAATAAACATAGACAACAAAAATGCATGTAAACAGAACAAGGAGAAAATGCTCAATCTCAAGATAAGATGATCTAAAGAGTCAATTCTTACTTTTAATCAAGTGAGGACTTTAACTTTATTTACTCTTACTGTGCATGCCTGGGATTTAATAAAAGCTCCAGAAGTTTCGGAGATATTAGAGAGAGTAAACACCACAGTCAGATCTTACCCAGCTGTCTTCCTCAGCCTGGCTTCTCTTGGCTTCCCTCTCTCTTTTTATGCCCACCTTAAATACTCTCTTGGTAAATTAAGGCATGGCCCCACCACTGCCTGCCTGGGAGCCTAGAACTCCTTCTGTAAAGTAAGATGACCTGAACTCAGTTTGGATTAAGGGTGTAGGTCACCACTCCCAGGATATTTCCTGTGCTGGGATTAAAGGTGTGAATCACCACTCTCTCTGATCCTCCTAGACTGACTGTGGTTAGATCCCTCTTATATCTCCAAAACTTTCAGAGCTTTTATTAAATCCCCACATATCCCCTTTTCTTTTATTAAATCCCTACATGCTTGTCTACATGTCACAATGTTCATAGTTTCATGGGCTGTGGACTAGACCTCAGGTTGTCAGGCTTAGGTGGCAAGCACTTTGACCCACTTCACTACCTCAGCAGCCCGGACATGGAAACTGATTTAGGAATCAATGTCAAATGTCCAACAACTATCAGTTATAAAAAGAAGTCTGTAAATTTTAACTATATATATCTACAGAATAAAACCTTAATTTTCTGTTATTATCAGTGACACTGAGGAGCCCAGGCTAACTCTTAACACATGTTTACAACATACTGTGACAGACTTCTGAATCTGACAAAGCACACTTGCAAAAAATAAATTTCAGATAAGTAAAACTTACCAAAAAGACAACAAATTTCAAATTAGTAAACAAAAGAATTAATATACAATAAATGATTTTCTGGGCAACTAAAGTTTTCCAACTTTGATTCTGTAACAACAGTCCAAGTTGGTAGTCTTCTCACCTCTAGAACTATTCATGTTAAATAACTTTTTTAATGATAAACTATACTCAAGTGAGTGCACACGGGGGTAAAGGGAGATGGGCAGACAGATGGGGATCATTAAAAGACTTACTGAGTACCTTGAATAGAGAATCTGAAACTTTTATGTGGACCGGCTGGGCTATATGCACAAGTTTGTAGCCATGTATGGTCACATGCATCTCAGACGCCAACATCACATATTTTTCTTCATCTCTTTCCCACTTGTTTTTAAATACTAATTTATCTTTATTTTATGTGTATGAGCAGTGCATGAGTGTCTGAAGAGAGTCAGATCTAGAGAATTGCACTTGTTTGGTTTTCTCAGACGACAGCAGCCCTATACAACCCTGGCTATCCTGAACTCAGGACATGCACGATACCTGAGGAACTGGGAGTTAAAGACAGTTATATGCAGCATGTGGGTGCTCTTAATCACTGAGCCATCTCTTCAGCCTCTCCACTTTGTTCTGTCTCTCACAGACTGGCAACACTGGCCAATGGACCCCAGGGATCCTCATATCTCTGCCCCCCAAGCACCGGGGTTACAGAATGCTCATGCTGCTGTGGCAAGTACATCACCATCTGTGCCACTTCTCTGTCCTCTGAAACCTTTTCTTAACCAGCTACAAGGATGGGAGTTCCAGTAAGAATGAAGTCTGACTTTATAGCCATAGGGCTAACTGTAGGCATGACATTTCAATTTTACTACAGACAGTCTGGGAAAATGTTCTCTGTCACACAGGCTTAATCTGGTATCAAAGATTAGTTTGCTGAGAGAAGGTAACTAAACTAGATGGGACAGTGGGTGAACGGTACTTTAGCTATCAATGTAATAATGACCAGGTGGAGAATATTCTTTGTACAGATCTGTTTTTAAAATCCAGATTTTTAACTACTCTTTGTGCTTCAAATCTCTATGAAATATTGTATATTACAATGTATTCTTGAACCACTTCATGTTCCAGCATGCCCGGCACTTTGCTTGTGTCTTTTATTCCCATTATATGCTTTTCTCTAGTCATTTTTACTTCCTCCAAAATAAAGCCCTTCTAAGGGGTGCTCACTTGAACTAAATAAAAACAGTGGAATTTAATGTCTCTTTGTTCACACTGATGAGAAAATGGAGCACCTAAAATGCAAACAACATAGTCATACAGGTTACTTCATTTAATGTAACACCTGCAGAAAAAAGGAGGGACCTTCATCCTTTGCATCTCACGGGCACCCACTAATGTTAATGCAGAGGAAGTAGACTGGAGATATGAAATGTCTGAGCATCAGGATTGTAGTTCAAATTTCACTAAAACCTATCTGCTCTGCAGGGACCATGTTCTCTGCACCTAAGCTTTTCACCACAAAACAATAGATTAGCAAACAATTATGTATGAGTTCCTCTGAATTACGTTACTAACACACCTAAAAATAAAAGACCAATCTGTCTTAGATATGTGGACTTTAACTAGATCAAATGTGTTTTAAAGACAGTTCCATGTAAATCTGCTCAAGCCTGGTGATCTCACTGTTACTACCCTTTCTAATAACTGTCTTACCACTCCTGTCTGGTTACAGACTAAAACCACCTTAGGACTGTATTTCAGCGTGCAGTGCCCTGCTCAGACTAGTAATGAACAATGCCACCCACAGTCTGCTCATCTCCTGTCAACTACATCACACTTTCTATACTTTCTGCCTCAGAACCCAAATGACTATTGCCTCTTCCCAAAACAGAACTTTACAAGGGAATCTGATTCTACTTTCTCCACAATTTCCCCCTCATCCCTCTAGTCAAGATTTTAAATCATTTTTGCTCTGTGTTTCTGTTATATTTATATCTTTTTGCATGTATTTATTTGCATATAACCCCCAGGCCTAAATTTGTTGAGAAAGGCCAGAGCCTTTAAGTAACAATCTGATGACTTAGTAGTTCTTAATTTTCTTATGTTGTGACCCTTTAATACAGCTCCTCAGATTGTGGTGACCTCTAACCATAAAATTTTGTTGATACTTCATAACTGTAATTTTGTTACTGTTACAAATTGAAATGTAAATATCTGATATGAAGGACATCTGATATATGACCTTGTGAAAAGGGTTGTTCGGCCCCCAGAGGTTCAGACCCTCAGGTTTTCCTATCTGAGTCTTTTAACTATATTATACACTAATGTTTATAAAGAAATTTAGAAATTACCAACCAAAGACCATCACAAATGAACTTAGGGGCAAGAATCAAAACTGACTATACCTTCCCAAGGTGCATACAAACACATAAGCATATTTTTCTTAACATTAAAAGATATAAAAAAATATATTGAATGTGGCTGACTTACTGACATAAAATTCAACCAACCAATACAGAATAGTTTGCAGACCTAAAAAGTCTAATAAAAAATGACTTGAACTTCAGTATCCACAGCTTAGTCTAACTAGACTCCTACATGCTAAATATAACAGTTACCTCTTAGGAGAGTAAAAAATGCTCAGGATACTGAAAACTGACGTTGAGGCTAGGAAAAAAAAATATACTCTGGTAGAAGGAATATAGTGTGAGCAAGAATGAAATCCACTAGTGTGCTCTATAAGTTGCTACAATTTCATTAAATTTTTCATGTTTTTATCTAGAATAAAGATATTACAGATATAGTGAAGAAAAATACATTATATGCTAAAAAATGCTTCAATTTTGGAATACAAAGTGGAGTGAAAAAAAGTGATCTAAATACAGCCATCGAGTCTCTATGACAGTCTGTAAAAGAAATGTTTGATTTTAACCCCTTGAACAAAACCAATGCACAGTCAGTGCACTTCAAATGAAGGATAACATATATTCTAAGAGAAAAATCACAGCCAAGTATGAGCTTGCATTAACAAAAACACTTTGTGCTGTTAAGAAATCTAAGAGACAGCATTGTGGCACACTCCTTTAATCCCAAGCAGGAGGATTTCTGTGAGTTGAGGCCAGCCTGGTCTACAAAGCAAATTCCAAGATAGCAGAAAAACCTGTCTTGAAAAACAAACTAACAAAACATTCAAATCTTTTAGACTTTTTATTTGCTTATTTATTCATTCCACTGTATATGAGTATTATGTCTACATGTGCACTGTGGTAGTTGGCATGTAACTGGTCCCCACACTATTAGTATTATTAGGAAGTGTGGCTTTGCTGAAGTGGGTATGGCTTTGTGATTTCCTATGCCCAGGATACACCCAGTGTCTAAGCTGACTTCCTATTGCCTATAAAATATAGGCCTCTACTTCTCCAGTGCCACAGTCTGCTTGCCTGCTGTCATGCTCTCTGCCATAACAGACTGAACCTCTGAGCAAGCACCCTTAATTAAATAGTTTCCTTATAAAAGTTGTCATGGTCACGGTGTCTTCACAGCACAGAAACACTATTTAAGACAGGCACCACTTGTATGCTGTGTCATAAGAGATCATCCTGTCACTGGAGTTACAGACCACTGTGGGCTGCCAGGCAGTGCTGGGAACTATGCTCAGTTTCGACTGTTTGAGTGGAAGCCATATCTCAACCGTCAGCTGCAATCTTATTATTACTATGTAGGCTGGGCAGTGGTAGAGCATACCTCTAATCCCAGCATTTGGGAGGCAGACTCTGGAGGAGCTCTATGAGTCTAGGCCAATCTGGTCTGCAGAGTAAGTTCCAAGACAGCCAGGAGAGAACACCTAAATAAGAATTACATGTGATTTATCCACACAATCAATCACACTTTTTTTACTTGATTTTTTCCCCCTGAAGATTAAAAATTGCTATGTATTGTTATCAAAGTGCCTGGATAAACAAATCAAGAGTGGTATACATAGTATACATAGTATACTAGATTTTAGATAATAAGGTTAGATTAAAAGTGGGCGGGTTGTACAGTGAGTAAAGATAAGAAGACAAAGAAAGATAACTTAGAAAAGACCTCTAGGTGCATAAGCAGCTAGGAAGAGAAAGGTGGGTACTGTAGGTGGGTAGGATTTTAGAGACTGCTATAGCTAAGGAGGCTATAATTAAGATGTGAAGCATGAAAACAAGATGGAGAGAGATGTGAGGGTAAAACGGAAATGCTTGGAAAGTGGCTGAAGGAAACTGTAAAGAATGTAAACAGTCCTTAAAACCCGAGAATGTACCAATAAAAATGTCATACCCATCGTGATGCATGCACGCAAGAGTGGAATTTAGCAGAAAGAAAGGAAGATACTTATGGAGTGAACTCTTGCACAGCTGTTGGACTGAAGGGTAAAGTTCTCAGATTCCTGCGGCTCTAGCAGGCTCTATGTGGTGCTGTGGAGAGGGAGGCTTGTGAAAGCATCAGCTTCTACAGTCTCACTGCTCTTGGACTCCTGAGTTGTTTCTTGATCCTCTCTATAATTTAATTTTAGAATACAGTCTCCTGAGACTGGACTCCTGGACTGGTGACCCTTCACCATCAGCCTCCTAAGTGGCTGGCACTATAGGCATATCTCACACACCTAATTACCCTGGCCCATAATAACAGAGTCTCTCCAAATTTTATCACTAAGGTCTGAGGACTCCAATGTTTATCCTCCAGCAGTTATTGAGTCAAAGGGACCTTTGGTACCTGTAGATGTGCTAAAGCAGCTGTAGTAGCCTTTACAGTTACTACCTCCCTTAGGGAAGGGTTCAGAGATTATACATGTTCCTGGACTAGAGACCTGTTTTCTGAACTACATACTCAACTTGAATACATCTCAGGAACAGTGAACACTACAAATACTTCAACTGAAAGAATATAGCGGATTGGGAGGGGCAAGCAAAGAAAACAGCAAATATTAATTTTAACATAGAGAAACATGAAAACCAAGACAATATAATTCCCTCAAAATTATTAATTCAATCATAATGACATCTAGGGAAGATGAGTTAAGTATAATCCTAGACAACAAACTCAAAATAATTAAAGTATATTCAAAAAATGCAAGAAGAAAATAAACTTTTACTGGCTTTCTTTCACATATTGTACATAAACTGAATAAAATTTAAAAAGGTGTTGCAAGGTATGAAAGAATAATTTAATAAGCAGATAAATACTGAAAAAATCTGACATGCTAGAAATGAAAAATGTTTTAAAAGCTCACGTCTCATTAACAGATCAAGAAAAGGACAGAATATCTAAGCTTGAACACAAGGTAGAAGAACCAGACAGACAAAATTAGACAGTCCAGTCCAAGACATATGTGACACTCCGAAAAGATCGAAATCTATGGGCATAGGAGAATCCATTTCTAAAGGCAAAGAAGCATTTTTTTTTTTTAAAGGAACTATAATAGAAAAGTTCCCTGAGTTAGGAAAAGAGGTATCAATCCACATACAGGAAACAATTGGAATACCAACAAGCAAGACCAGCAAAGAATCTTTTTAACCATATTATCACCAACAACTAAATACAAATAGTACACTACAGGCAGAGAGACGCCCCATAACAAGAAACATCAGTGTAAGAGCTACTAAAGCAAAGCCGTCCTAACTGAAGGAAAAACGTGGCTTTTTCCATGACAAAAATAGACTAAAGAATTCATGACCACTAAGCCAAATCTACAGACTATATTTGAAGAAATCCTTCAAACTGAGAAAATAAAATCTATTCATGAAGCAGGAGCAAAGAATAAACCACACTCGATTAGTAGTTAAGCAAGACAAGGAAAAAGAAAACCCACATATTTCAAAAATCAACAAAATGGAAGGAACCAATACACACTTTTCAACAATAACTCTGAATCTATTGATCTAATTTTCCAATCAAGACACGGAGAATCAAAAAGCAAGAACCAACTATTTTTTGCCTCCAGGAAACACACTACAAAATAAAATAAAATAAACACGATCTTAGGATACAGGATGAAAAGTTATTCCAAGCAAATAAGCTAGGAAACAAGCAGTGTTTCCAAGGGTTAATGCATCAGAAACAGAACAAGGGTATCTGGTTTCTCCACTCTAATCCAGTGTAAGACTGGAAGTCTTAGCACAAAAATATCAATTATGCAAATAAGGAGATACAAATGAGAAAGGAAGTAAAGGCCTTTCTATTTGTAGATGACATGATTCTACACCAGAAAACAGTTAGAAGTGATAGGCAATTTCTACAACATTGGAAGATACAAATTTAACACAGAAAAATCATTGGCCTTCCTACATATCAATGGCAATTGAAAAATTAAAGACATATAAAAACTCACTACTTTGTAAGCTAATTTAAAAATATAGCTTTTTTTAAAAAGGAGTTTGAACACAAGTATCCTGCATAGGCAGACAACATTTCCCCATAGAAGTCATGAGTTATTAAATTAAAATTTCAATGCTAGGCATGGGATACCTGACTGCAAATATTAATAACAGAAACCCCGCAGCCTTTCCACCCACCACTGAACACCCACAAATAACAAACAGTACTATTTTTATTTATTCTTGGTTGCCCACAATAACTAGATACTAAAGCCCTATTGTTGAAAACTCAACATACTTTGGTTGCAAGACAGAGAAAAATTTTAAGCAGCATATGTATAAATTGCCAAACTGTTTACAGTGGAGGATGCTACCCTGAGATCTACTGACTCTGGACAGTCAGCAGGTTCTCTCAGACAGTATCTGGCAGCCCCACGTAGCATCGATATGCACACCACAAACACAAATTCATTCCAAGAACTGCTTACTGATTTTAGTCTACTTCTCTATAATCCAAAGACGTATAAAAGAAAGAGCTAAAGTGCTAAGTACAGCAATTGCTGAGGGTTACTGAAGGTCTTGTACCAGGATCCAGTCAGAGGCTGGCCTGCCATCCCCAACTCTGGCTCCATCCCTTTATTCAGAATGCTGTTCAAAATAGCACTGCTCTGACTGCAGAGGCACAGGACTTCTATGAGGGTCATCTCAAGAACTTTCTTTGACTATTCTGCTGCCTCCTTGTCTCTGAGAGTACAAAATCTTTCTTTCTTCCTTCCTTCCTTTCTTTCTTTCTTCTTAACTTCGCCATTTCCTTAGGCTTGCTTTTACCGCATAGGACTAGAATTAGAGCCTTTCCATATACTTCATTTTCTTGCTCACAACTTTTGGAAATGTTTAGCATAGAGTTGCAGTCTTTATCTGTATCTCACTGTCTCCTTCCACCCAACCCTAATCTCTCTCAACCTCTCACCACCTTCCCCTATCCATTTCCTCCCCTTTTCATTTAATTTTACTCAAAGAAAATTCCGTGGTATTATTTAAGATTTACCTAGAAATTCTTACATTTACTGTTTGAGTTTTTTCATTTTTGTTTTTGAGAGAGGATCTCATGTTCCAGGCTGTTCTTAAATGTACTATGCAGGTGAAGATGACCTTGGACTTCGCTGGAGCCTCCTGCTCCAGATGCTGGGATTATAGGTGCGCACCACCTCACTGTCTGAGGCTCGCCCAGGGCTGAGAGGTACCTCTCCAGCCCATCTGTATTTACTTTTTGACATCTTTTTTCCCCCAATAAATGAACTCAGTATTTTATGCTACTGACACAACTAAAAAGTAAAGTATAAACATTCTAAGACAGAATTACAAATTAGCAGCAGCTGTGCTTTTAACTTCCCTTATTTCTAACAGAAGGAAGTGAAAGACAGTTTCCATTTTTGTTATAAATTCAAGATATTAGACAGCAACTACAGAGCTGAAAATTAAACTCTGATGTGAAAATATAACATTTAGAAAACACCAGGGTGTTGTTTACTACTTCTCATTTACTGTGTACTCAATTTTCCAAGCAAGAAGCCCTAGAGTATTTCTTATAGCCTCACATTTCTCACTTCCTGTATCTGACACAAAGGAACCTATCAGTGAATATGGCACGCATGCAGACCTATCACCTACTCACCATACATCTACTCATTCCTGTACCTTCCTGGCCCCAATACCACAGAACTGGTACACGCCCACATTTTCTAATTCCAGACTACTCAGATTTATCTTATTATTTCTTCATTTCCAACATTACAAAAAAAATCCAAAAACCCAATTTCATTCTTTTAGAACATCTAATGATTTCCCAGAGCCTAATGAGAAAGAAGAAAAAATGTTTAAACATTTGGCTACAAACATAAGGGCTTTCTTTTGCAAACTGACCATAGATTTACTGCAAAATCAGCAGATCGACCTCCTCAGTTTGTGTGTAGCTCACACGCATATTCAACACATATATAACACATACTATCATGCTTGCCTTCCAACCCTAAGTAGTTCATCTCCCTTAAACAGCTTTTTCTTCTTATCTAGTTGACAAATTATTTCAGACTCATTTTGGCCCACATCATCTACCATAGAAAATTAATCTGTGGAACATATGATCGATAAAATTAAAATAACTGTATCACTACAAGAATTTGTGTGAAAATACATATATGTGTGTATATGTGTATGTTGCGTGTGAGCACATGTATGTGGCTATGCATACCTATGCATACACATGAAGAGGCCAGAGGAAGACACAGGTTGCCCTGCTCTGCCAAAAAAAGGGTTTCACTAAACCTGGAGCTAGGCAGAGACCAGTAAATGCCAGACATCCTCCAATGTCAACCTCACCATGGACTGGAGTCACATGTACCAGGGCAGCGTCACACTCAGTTTGTTTATGTAGGTACTGGTGTCTGGACTCAGGTACTCACTCTTAACACAGAGTGTTTACCTTCATCTACAGAGCCTCCTGACTCCCTATTGAAAGAGTAATTTTAAGATTAAATATTCCAAATGTTCAGGAGGAAAAAAATGGCAGACTAAACATGGGCATTTAACGTTAGTTCTTTATAAAACATAGCTAAAATCAAAGCAAAGTC
Source organism: Phyllotis vaccarum (assembly GCA_033318265.1). NCBI lineage: Eukaryota > Metazoa > Chordata > Mammalia > Rodentia > Cricetidae > Phyllotis > Phyllotis vaccarum. The sequence goes on along the minus strand of JARWLC010000006.1, from coordinate 27,117,055 downwards.
ATAAAATACAAGGAAGAGATGATCACTAAACAAGTAACCGATCACATGATCAAGAAAAGCAAGAGGACCAGCCAATAGAGGTGAACTGAATGAATGATTCAAGAGGACCAGCCAATAGAGGAGAACTGAATGAATGATTCAACAGGACGAATGTGACAGTAGATGTGGTGAGTGCTGCCTGAAGACTGGCTGAAAGCTGTTAAGGTCCTCTATTTCACATTCAATGTTAATGAGTATCTGAGTGTACAGATAACTGAAGTCAGCACACACATCTCCCTCCATTGGGAGGATAGCCAAGGCTTTCCATTCAGTTACCTTCCTCTGCAGATAAAAATCTATGCTACCCCTACAACTGAGGTGATCAATACAACCATCTTTTTCTCTCAATAACGTCTAGTCATCTCAAGAATAGTAGAGGAGGCTCTTTCATTTTTCAGACCTGAGAACTGAACTCCAGTCCTCCTTACTTTTCTGTAACAAGATCCCATAAACTTCACCCTTGCAATGTACCAGAGGAGGTCTCCCAAAATGGCTAGTATTGTAAATACATACTATCACACGTAGCTTTACAATTTCTCTGAAGAACATAATAACGAGATTAAGTAGCTAAGATTATATTCTCTTTATTTTTAATAGCCATGACACCAGTTAACTCAATATTCCTTTCTGAAAAACAAATATAGCCCCTTCTCATGCATGTGTATATATATAAACATACTCATCTAACTGTGTCTGCTGGGGGACCTAGAAGTAGTGATTCATTGTAGCAAGATTTCTAGCATGCAGATTTCTAAACCCATTTCTGATTCCGTAGGTAAATACTTGACTCCAGATCATGGGCAACAGTACAAAGTGATCCTAGAGTATCTTGCTGACTTAGGACATAAGAAAATGTGCTAAGACTCACAGGATCTTTGGCAGAAAGTAAATGAGTAAATGAAAATATATATATATATATATATATATATATATATATATATATATATATAGAGAGAGAGAGAGAGAGAGAGAGAGAGAGAGAGAGAGAGAGAGAGAGAGAGAGAGAGAGAGAGAGAGAGAGAGAGAGTGCTGTGTGGGGAAGCACTTAGAAAGAAAATGGGATAAAAGAAATTTGCTAAACTGAGAATACAACTCAGTACCTAGCAGACACCATGTGCTGGTTTAAAATAGCACTGTGAGGTGGTGAGCGGCTTAGCTGTATGGAACATGTACTGTGTTTGCTGGGGACCACATTCAATTCCCAGCTTCCATACAATCACCTGTGCATAAATAAAGGAAACTCAGAGCCAGATAATCTGGGGAAGGCTAAAAAGAGAGGAAACACCACAGTCAGATCTCACCCAGCTGTCTTCCAGCTTCCTCAGCCTCGCTCCTCATGGCTTCTACTGCCTGCTCTGTCTTTCTATGCCTGCCTTAAATACCCTCTTTGTCCACTTGTTTCACATCCAGGTAAGATTAAAGGTGTGGGCTACTACTATTTGGTAGTTAGCCTTGTACTCACAGAAACACAGAAAGATCTTTGCCTCCGGAGTTAGGGGATTAAAGGCATGGTACCACCATTGCCTGCCTGGGAGCCTGGAACTCCCTCTGTAAACCAAGATGGCCTCAAACTCAGATCTGCTGGGATTAAAGGCATAGGTCACCACTCCTGGATATTCCCTGTGCTGGGATTAAAACTGTGAGTTACCACTGTCTGATCCTCCTAGACTGACTGTGGGTAGATCCCTCTGATATTTCAAACTGGTTTTTATTAAATATGAAACATATCCCCACAATCACCTGTAACTCCAGCTCCAAAGGGAATATGTCCTCTAGAGACCCCACATTCACAGGCACTTACTCACACAGAAATGATAAAATCTTTTTTAAAAATATATTTGATAAATCTGAGTAATGGATACTGAAATATGAAACATATCCCCACAATCACCTGTAACTCCAGCTCCAAAGGGAATCTGTCCTCTAGAGACCCCACATTCACAGGCACTTACTCACACAGAAATGATAAAATCTTTTTTAAAAATATATTTGATAAATCTGAGTAATGGATACTGAATTACTAAGAATTCAGAAATTCTTTTGAATTTGAATCATTTTGGTCTAAAATTATAGAAAAACGGTAAGCTGTAATACACTTTTAAGCCACATCCTTTTGAGGGGCTGGAGAGATGACTCAGTGGTTAGGAGCATTGCTCTTCCAAAGGACCTGGGTTCAATTCTCAGGACCCACATGGTGGCTCAAAACCATCTGTAACTCTAGTCCCAGGAGATCTGACACTCCCTTCTGGCATCCTCAGGCACCGGCCACAGATGTGGTCCACATACATACTTGTAGGCAAAACACTCATACACTTATAATAAAAATACATAAATCTTTAAGAGCAAAAAAGGAAAGGAAGAAAGAGAATAATCCTAAATAATATGTAAATGAATACGGAGAAAATACAGATAGAAACCATGTCAAGTCTGGAACCCAGACAGAATTTACCAGGCAAATAAAGGAAATACAACCTGTAAGGATGAGAGGAAAACACAACAGAAACAAAGGTAAGAAAAATGTCAGGACTTGTAGACAAGATAGTAAAGCCATCTGTGTTCAACACAAATCAGTTATCCAAACGTTGCTGGAAGAAACCAAGACATTTGAAAAGAAAAACACTGCATGCTCAATGACTGAAATACTTGTTCATAAGATGCTGTGCAAAATAATCTACAGATGCAATGCAACCCTATCAAAATTCCAATGGCACGTTTTACAAATAAGGAAATTTTCATTTAAAAAATATTAAATTTTACAGGGCCTGAAAATAAGGCCAAAAGAACTCAAACTTCCTGAATATAAAATATATTTACAGTTATAATAACAAAAACAGTGTGGCTCTGACAAAAAAGGCAAACGGACAAATGAAACCAAACTGAGATCTCAAGGGTATGGTCTAATTATTGCCATTAGAGCAAGACCACTCCTCACAAATGCTATTCTGAAATATGGGTATCAGCATGCAGGACAATAAAGATAGGTCTTTGTCTTACATTATATATAAAAAAGAATTCAAAATGAAGACCTAAACACAGGTCCTAACTTTATAAAACATGTTTTTAAAAGTACAAAAGACAGGCTTTATGGCACTGGGCAGTGGTGTAATTCAGCTGGTAATTGTTTCCCTAGGTCAGTGACAAATCACTTATGTTGAAAGGTCAAGGACCTGAGCTTCATTCCCACCACCAAAACCACTAGGTCTTTCAGACATAAAAAGGATGATAGAATTCAGCAGCAGAAACTTAAGCACACATTCAGAACTAGAATGTATGAGCATAACAAGTGTCTTTGAAACAGAGTTTTGCCACGTAGCCCAGTAACTTGCTCTGTAGATCAGGCTGGCCTCAAACTCAGAGATGTGCCTCCTTCTGCTTTCTAAATGCTGGATTAAAGACACGCACCCCCGCTGCTCAGAAAGCCTATTAAGTTTAAAAGAGAACAAGTGTGTCGTTACACAATATAAAAGTTTCACTTAAACTCTGGAAGGTATATACTAGCCAATGTAAACAAGCAATGACAATAAAAATACAGACCCACTCCATAAGGCAAAATGAACAGACAGAACAGACAACAAGGTGTCAAATTTAGGCCAGGCACTGTGGCACATGCCTTTAGTTCCAGTGTTAGGGAAGCAAAGGCAGGGAGAGCCAGCCAGGTCCACATACTGAGACCCAATCTCAATAAACTCTAGAACAACAAAGATAGTAGATTTAATGCCAACAATATCACAACCATTAAATAAAAATGGAGATGATAAAGTGAATTTTAAAATGCAAGCCAGAATTAAGACGCTATCACCAGGAACACACTCTCACCCCCCCCCCACACACACACACACTGGGCCTGGTGTGTGCCTGCCAGTCAATTTAATCATTCAGTGGCTCAAAAGAGGCAGTCTCAAAAAGTACAGTGGAAAAGTTATTGAGAAAAACACCTGTCCTCCACAGGCACATATGCATACACAAAACACATATACAGGCGTCTATAAACATATACATGAATTAGTAAGTAAATTCTAAAAATTAAAGCAGTAAACTGGACGTGGTGCACATCTTTAATCTCAGCACTAGGAAGGGAGAAGCAGAGGATCAAGGGCCAGCTTGGCCTACAGAGCAAGTTCCAGGACAGCCAGGGCCACAGAGAAACCAGGTATCAAGGGAAAAAAACCAAACAAAACACACAAAAATAAATAAAACAACATACCAAGCTAACAGTAATCAAAAGAAGCTCAAAGGCCAGATAGAGTAGATTTCAGGCCAAAGTACATCATCAGAAATAAGGAGGGAGCAATGTTATGTGTTGGATAAAGGAATCCAATTCACTGAGACCATAAAATCCAAAATACGAATGTGTGTAGTAACAGAACTTCAAAATGTATTAAGCAAGAACTGAAAGAAGAGCTAGGAAAATCAGGTAGTCCGCAATGAAGACTTCAACTCCCCTAGAAATTAAGAGAACAAGTATAAAGGGGAAACCAGAAGCCTTTAAAGAGTTAATGCTATCAGCCAACTAAAGTGCACTGCATTTACATAACACTCCACCCAGGATTCTTGAAGAGTACTCCCAGCACTTGGGAGAGGCAGGAGGATTACCACATGCTCCAGACCAACCAGAGCTACAAAACGGGAGCATTTCAAAAACAAAATTAACACATAATAAATAGATAGACAGATCATACTGAGGGTTAATAAATGTCTTACTAAATTTAAAAGGGGGCCAGCTCCTATGCTAAGAGGCAACCAAGCCCTACCAGTTGTCCACACATAAGCCGTCCGTGCCTACGAACACAAACACAGACAACACACAAACAGTAAATGATTAAAGATTTTAATTAAAAAAAGAAAAGGAAACAAAGATACCAAAAATCTCTGAGGTCAAATGACCAAAACAGTGTCTAGAGAAGCTTATGAAATGAAAAGTTCTTAAAATATAAAATAAACGGTCAATAAACATGAAAGAATGTTCTATTTTTCTAGCCATCAAATCAAAATTACAAATGCAAATCAGGATCACATTGAGATCTGACCTTGTTCCCATCAGATCCGTCAGTTATGAAGAAAACAAGTAACCAATGTTGGTAGGGCTGCGGACAGAAGGGAACCCTTGTACATCAACAGTGGAGATGTAAACGGTCTAGTCTAGTCAGTGTGGAGGTTTCATTAAAAATTAACACTACATCTTCTACAGAGTCAGATGCACACTCCTGAGTGTACACCCACAGGACTCCCAGTCAATACATCACACAGACACACTTGCACATCAATGTCCATTGCAGGACTACTCACAATAGCTAAATTATGGAACCACCTTAGTTGTCCAGTAGGTGGATAAGAAAATGTGACAAATATACATAAAGGAATTTTTTTTCAGCCATAAAGAACATCATTTACAGGATGCAACTAGACATAACCACACTAACGGATTAAGGCAATCTCAGATAAAACAAATATGTTTTCTATTATTAGTGGGTCCTAGATTTTATATAGATATATGTCAGCATACACTCCTGCTAGAGAGTCAACAGGAGGGTAGAACAGGGAGAGAGGCAGGACATGAGGTGAAAATAGCCCAATGTACACAATATATATATACATATGTTTTTAAAATAAAAATTTTAAAGTACCATTAAAAAAGAATTTTATAAAATTAAACTTTTATTTTGCAGAATAAAGATTTCAAATGAGCTAAGTTTCCAGCTCAGGAATTAAATCAAGAGGGGAAAAAAAAAAAAAAAAAAAAAAAAAAAAAACCAGACAAGAAATAATAAAGACTATAAAGCAGTGATGATGAATATTAAAAAACAGGAAAACCAAAGGCTGGTTCATTGATTATATTGATAAACCCAATGCCAGCTGGTACTGGAGATGCAGGGAGTGAGACAAATTCCTGGAGTCAAGAATAAAAGTAGGAACACCCCATCAGTTTTGTTCCCTTCCCTTCTCCGTGTGGCCCTGGCTGTCCTGGAACTCATTACACTGTCCAGGCTGGCCTGAACTCAGAGATCTGCCTGCCTCTGTCTCTCAATCTTAGGGGCACCAGATCTTAGGGGCATTAAAAAGATTACGAGAGCTAATTATACCCATGAATTTTAAATGAACAAATCCCCTCAGAGAAACAAGACATCAATGTTCAGTAAAGAAAAAATAAATATGATCAATCCTTTGCCTACTTTAAAAAAAGTAGTTAAAATTCTCCCTTGAAAGAAGCCTGCAGATCCAGATGGATAATCAAGGAAAGCTGAAGACTGCTGAACCCAAAGCACATGAACAGACCCAGTGCTTATGGAGCTGGTGCATATACATTTTATGTTATGTAATTACGATATAACTGTTAATAATTTAGAAACAAAATTGGGGAAGGCAATATGTAAAAAATTGATTACTATGAGGATAAATAAAGAGTAAAGAAATTAACGCTATTACCTTGAAAGATGATGAGGCCTAAACCAAATCAGGCAAAGGGGTTTGGTCTGTGTATATTTTTCAATTGCTGAGTACTGGGATAGCGCATGGTTGAAAGACAGTTCTTAAAATAAAGAAATGTATTATTAATTAGATACAGAAGACATGGGACGGTCCTGTAAAGATACTCCACAACTCTTGGCTGGCATTAAAAAAAAAAAAAAAAAATCCAGCAGGACAAGGAAAACAAGATAAATTTACCTTTCAACAAATTTTTACATTTGTTTACCCAAAAGTAGACAAAAAGATGTATGGCATAAACACTTAGGAAATGTTTACTTTATTTAGGAAATGTTTAATTTAATGTTTAACTACCCTCCTCTATCACCCAAGGATTACTTGCAATTAAAGCATCTATACTATATCATTAATGGCTTGGCACCAAGGTTTGGAAGGAATGAATCTGAGGCCTATTCCACAAGAAGAAATAGGCTCCTGCTACTGTAAACATGATCCAAAGCCCATGGCTAGGGAGGTAATAGGCCCTAGGGGTTTCTGTTAAGTGCTTATGTTGTCAAACTGTCTAAATATTTTTGTTTATACACATAGATTAGTACTGTTCTCAACTTGGACCGGCTGCAAATCTTCTCTGGGAGGTGATAAGCATTTAAAGTATTAGTCCGGGTGTAGAGAAGAAATGACTGTTGCCTAGCCCTGAACGGGACATCTGTATCAAACTCTGTACCCAAGGCTTAGTAAACATAGAGGAGGGAGCAGAAAACATAAGAGCCAGGGCCAAGAAGAACGCTGTCCTCTGGACACGGATGGCTATTACACTCATCAACTCACTACAGCTATCAAGTCAACGATGTGGGTCAGCATTCCAACAGACAGCACCAACTACAACAACAAAAGGAGCAGACGCAATATGACGGGGTACAGGGGCACATGGGAGGGAGGAGGCAGCTGTGGTTGTATAAAACTGTTACAAAGCACTCTATCAAAAAAGATAAGGGCTGTGTGTTTTGAATGAGAACTGTCCCCACAGTCTCTTATGTTTGAACATCTGGTACCCAGCTGATAAAATTGTCTTGGAAAGATTAGGAAGTATGGCCATGTCTGAGGAGATATGTCACTGGAGATGGGTTTTGAGCTTTCAAAAGCCCAGACTCTTCCCAGTTTAATTCTCTGCCTTCTTCTTGAGGATGAGATGTAAGTTTTCAGATTCAGCTTTAGCACCTGCCTGATTGTGCCACCCTTCCCACCAAGATCACGAACTAATCCTCTTAAAACTGTTAAGACCCCAATAAAGTTCTGTAAGTTGCTTTGACCTTTGAGGATGGACTAAATGCACTGTGCATTATGATATGGCTACAGGTATATGGGAACCAGGAAGTGAAATGTGGTGCTTGAATGAGAACTGTCTCCCCATAGGCTCACTATTTAAATGCTTGGTCCCAGTCCCAGGTTTCAAAGACCCACACCACTACTAGTTAGCACTCCCTCACCTCTTCTCCTCTCCTCCCCTCGCCCCTGCCTCATGTTTGAGATGTAAGCTCTCAGCTACTGTTCCAGCACCATGCCGGCCTGTCACCTCATGCACCCTGCCAAGATGGCCATGGACTCACTCTCTGAAATTGTAAGACCTCAATAAACTCTTCCATAAGTTGCCTTGGTCATGGTCCTTGTACCAACGGTAGAAAAGTAATTGAGGCCCAACTAGATAGTTCAATGGGTACAAAAGCACTTGCCACACAAGCCCAACATTCTACATTTGACTACTAGAACCCATGTAAAAATGGAGTCAACAGCACAAAGGTCTTCTTACCTATATACACATGTGACACATCCACACTCGTGTATCGTATACAGACACAATAATGAAGTTTTGTTTTTAAAAATACATTTAAAATAATTAATGGCATGTATCTATTAAAGATTTTAGGAACAAGGGACTGGGAGATGTGTTACTTGTTTATGCTGTGGAAAATGTATTTAATGATGCAAAGATGTGTTGCATTATTTTATGAGGCATTTGTTTAACTCTATAAAGCTGTCACTTTGCCTGTCTAAAACACACGATTGGTCTAATAACGAGCTGAATAGCCAATGACAAGGCAAGAAAAGAGTGGGGGCTGACAGGCAGAGAGGATAAATAGGAAACATCTGGGGCCTAGATGGAGCGCAAGAACAAGGAAGAGGAGGGCGTTAGGACCAGCCTCAGCCAGACACTGGGGGAAGGAGGAGAGAGACGGTACCTGGTCAGAAACTGAGAGAGGGAAAGTCCCACGGGCAAAAAATAGACAAGAATAATGTAAGAAAAGATGGCAAGAAACAAGACAAGCTAAGACTGGGCATTCATAAGGAAGAATATATACCCTCGTATGATTTATTTGGGAGATGGTGGACCCTCCCCCAAAAGCCAAGAATAAAAAGCAACCAACTACAGAAATGGATCAATTACCACTTTCCCTGCACACATGAGGATCTCACATCCATTCCCAGGCCCAAGCAATAAAACTCAAGTGCAGTCCATCTGCAGTTCCATCGGGAGAATCCTGGAGCTTGCTGGCCAGCCAGGCCAGCCAAGTCAGTGACACTGTCTCACCATGTTAGATGAAGGGTGACTGAGGGTGTCTTCCTCACCCAATGCCAACTTCTGGGGAACACACACACACACACACACACACACACACACACACACACACACACACACACACACACGAATGCATGCATACCACACACACACACACACACACACACACGAATGCATGCATACCACACACACACACACACACACACACACACACACACACACACACACACACACACACGCGCGCGAATGCAAGCATACCTCACACAAATGCAGGAAAAAGTATTTGGGAATAAGATGAATAAGAGGAAAGACAAGTCCCTTTATCTAGATACTTTATTCATATTGCTGAGACCTGACTTCAGTGATTTTATGTTTTTGACAATAAGAATTAAGAAAACCTATTTACTCTCCCCTCAAGAGTCTGAACTTTCTTTGGGGGGAAAAAACTGAAAATACAAAACTCACTCTAGATCTATAGAGAATGTCTCTGTAGTAATTCTTTACTGAACTCTGCCTATGAATGACCCCACAGAGTACTGCTTCTTCTGGAGTTATGTTCCTGTTTGCCATTTTGTGTTTTGTTACCTTTATATGGACTTTCCTATTTGTTTGTTTTATTCTTCTGAGACAAGGTTGCCTCACTATGCAGCCCTGGCTGTCCTGAAACTCACTACAAAAAACCAGGCTGAACCTGAACTCAGAGATCTGCCAGCCTCTGCCTCCGAGTGCTGGGATTATTAAAAATTATGCTACCACACCCAGCCTTTTGTTTGTTTGTGAGTTCAACATAGCCAAATAATTACACCAACTTCTGAGTAAGTCGTAGAAGCCAAGCAGTGTCAAGGCATCTAATATCTCACTTACATTTTTTAAAAGAAAGTTTAACAAGACGAACATCCCCATTTTATGAACACAACCAAACTACAAAAAGGTTAAATAATGAATCCAAAGTTGCCAAACTGTGAACGGCAGAACTCAGAACTAAGCCTCAGTCTCCAGAACATGGAAACTTGTGTCCATAACTTGCACGTATCTTTCCTATCTTTGCTATCTCTATTTTTTCAGATTCCATATTCAATGTTTTATGAGATCAGTGCCTTACTACTTCTCTTCAAAATTCCTGCAGAAAAACTAGCAGTCCTTCTGCTTCTACAGCCAGAGAGCTGCATTCTTTTCTTCACTTCCTCTGGTTAAATGTCACACTTTATCATGTTATGAGTATTATCAGGTAGGTCTTCAGGCACAGCCATTTCCTGCCCCAGGTCATGTTCACTATTCAGCATATTTTCTTTCTTGCCTAAAAAAACCTACCAGCTCTAAGAAGCACTCATCAGGGTTATTATTTGCAAGCTCACCTCGGGATTGTTTTCCCTGCCTCTAGGGGTTTGTTTTTATTTTTAACAATCCATCCATTTGCATGACACTAACAACCTGAACTGAAAATGCAGCTGTCCTAAATGTTACCTTTATTTTAATCTTAGTCATATGCTTTGGGTGACCAAGTGATGGGATGGTTCTCTTTTATAAACCCGATGAGTGTGCAGTCGTGCTAACCAGAGAAATATAAGCACAGAACCTTTGTCTCAGTCTCAAGTGCAGTCCCAACTTAAAACACTCTGCCTCACTACCATATCTCAAGGCAGCTTTAACAGCAAACTAGAGGGGCTGGCGCACACCTTTATTCCCAGGCAGAGAAAGCAGAACCGGAGTTTAAGGCCAGTCTGGTCTACATAGGAATTCCAAGACAGCCAAAGATCCATAAGGAGACCCTGTCTCAAAAACAAAGGCAATCAATAAAGAAGTTTCTAGACATAAAGAACTTGGGGAAAACAAAAATCACTTTAAGGTTCATAAATAAAGAATGTCAAAATACAGTCCATAAAGTAAGTGTAAACACCTCTAGAGGTGTTTTGTTAGCCTTTGCTTATAGGATGGAAAATCTCAATGAAATGAAGTGGCTGACTAACCAGGCATATTTAAAAAATATTGCACAGGCACTTGGAAAATAGTGTTGAAGGGTACTGGGTAAAATATAACAACAGATTATTTCTTTTTATTAGTGTACGCAGTGGTTTAGGTGACGATGGTCCCCATAGGCTCGTGTGTTTGAATGTGTGGTCCCTAGTTAAGAACTAACTGTTTGAGGAAAATTAGAATGTGCAGCCTTGTTGGAGGCGCTGTGTCACTCCAGGGGTGGGTTTTGAAGTTTCAAAAGCCATTTCTCTGTGTCTCTTTCTGCTTCATGATTGCAGATCAAAATTTAAGTTCTCAACCTAAAGTGCCTGGAGCATGCTCTAAGAACTCAGTAGGCAGAGGCAGGAGGATCTCTGAGTCAGAGGCCAGCCTGATCTACAGATGAGTCCCAGAACAGTCAGGGCTACACAGAGAAACCATCTCAAAGAACCAAAATAACAATAATAATAAAGTAAAATTAAAAATATAAAAATGAGAGTTTTCAACTACTATTACCCTGCCTGTCTGATGCAGACTCTCACCCTATAAAATGATGAAACCAAATTAAATACTTTTATAAATTGTCTTGGTAATGGCGTTTTGTCACAGCAACAAAAAAGCAAAGATGGTTTGGTATTTAAGTTTTCAATTTCCAACCACCAAAAGCAGATGTACTCAGACAGCCCAGACACAACCTATGCAAATTAACATTTATCACTGGTACTCTCGAGTACTGTTATGTAAAACCACAATTCCCATTTTCTCAACATAGAGTCATGTTCCGAAACTGCCTTCTTCTGCATGGAATACCTTCCATCCCTATTTACGAAAACTCCTTTTAAGTTGCCACGGCTCTTGAACCTACTACCCATCCTCCTAATTTCCATTTAGAAGTACTGACATCTCTGATAACAAATAAGGAAACTGATGTGGGTATCAGAGTCACAGTAAGACCAAGAGGCATTCAACCTCTGACGACTCTATCACTTTGTAGACTTGGCTGTCCTAGAATCCCTTGCCTCTGCCTCTCAAATGCCAGATAGGATTAAAAACATGTGCTACCCCACCTGGTCCCAGTGCCTACCCTTTAAATTGTCCATAAAGTCAGCTAGATTTCCCACATTCTCTCACGATATAACAGGGTATTATTGTTTGTTTACATAGCTCTCCTCTTAAACAGCTGCTAACAGTGATAGTGACTGACTGCACCCCTATCTTAGCAACACTCAACACTGCCTATTACACAGTGATCTCTCTAAGTGTTACAACAATTGGAATTTGGATTCAGTTTATCACTTTGCAACACTGTTGTCAATTAGTCTCTTTATACCAAGTCTAAGACAGTATTACTGTAGTGGTAAAGAATAATGGCTTGAAATGTAGTCCTTGTAATCAAACTGGATATAAGTGAACCTGTCAACTAATTACCACTGAAATCTTAAACCATTCGTTAACTAAATCTTAGTTGTAAAATATAGAATAGTAATTAGTCATTGGGTTAAATGAGATAATACATAAATAGTATAACTACTTTATGATCTTCATTTTTTCAACGTGATCTTCATTTTTTCAACGTATTAACAAAGTCTCTTAATGTAGGACTTCCATTACAAATATCTTACACTTATACATAAAATGGGCTAGCCAAAAAGGTTTCCACTTAAAAACTGTTCAAGTCATCTTTATTTTTAGGATCAACTGTCCAGTGCCAATCTGGCTTTTAAAATATTTACTCTTGCAGGGTGACTATGGAAGAGTGCCCACACTGTTAGCTGTACTTGAAATGCTTACGTTTTCAGGCTCTACTACAATATGGTAAAAATCAGAATCTTCCCACCTAACACCTAGATTGGCACTATCTAATGAATTTAACGGCTTCTCTGTGCAGGAGGCAGGCTACTTCCAAAAGAAAAGAAAAAAAATTATTGAAAAACTACCTTGTTTTCGATCACAGACATAGCTCAGTCTACCTAGCCCTCCTGATTCCTTTCCTATGGAGACTTAGCCATAAAACTCATAGGAATTCATGGGGTTTTTGGTTGTTGTTGCTTTTGTCTTTTTTCTTTTAATCTACACCCTGTATACCAAACCGAAGTTGGGACCTGAACTACAGTGCTGTGGAAGTACAGTTTTGAAAAAAAGAATCTACAAAAGTACCTCGTCAAGTCTAGGTTTATAATCAAAGATCCAAAGAATGGGGGGAAAGGGCAAGAAAGCTTAAAAATGTTTAAGGAGAGTAATAAAAAAAAAAATCACAAAAGTATTACACGTAAAAACATCAGAGTAAGCAACATCTACTACTAACAAAACAATTGTAACTTGCATACCTAATTTCAGTAGTACCTAAGTGTGTAAAATGCACAGGGAAGTAAATTAATTGTTCCAAATTCTAGTTTCCCCGTCGCACATGTTTAATGCAGTTCCTCGGTTTTGTCAGAATAGAAAGAAAATGCTCAGCAAAATGATCCCCGAAGTTAACAAGGCGGTGATGAGTTAGAGAGCACAATACCAGAACAATACCGGAACGACGGCTGTCAACACGAGGCAGAAACAAGGTAAGCATGCCAAAGGACCACAGCATTGTTTGCAGACCTGAAATAGCCTGCGAGGCTCGTGCACAGGACTCGGGCAGCCGCCCCTCCGCAGTAGCTCTGTGCCAGGGCTGCAGGAGCAGCAGCTGCCCTTCCTTGCGGGCAGCGCCTGCACGCAGGACGACCTCTCCGCGAGTCCGCGCCTCCGGCCGCTAGCGGACCTCGCGCGGGCCCGGGCCAGGCCACCCGCCGCCCCCACATTCCCTCTGGGGACCCCAAGCCAGCGGAGCGCGGAGGCACGGGCGCCTACAGCGCGCCAAGCTTCGGCCCGGAGCCTCGGCGCCCCAGCGATGGGAGGGGGCCGCGGCCGAGCACGGCCCGCAGGTGCCCGTGGCTGGGGGGCACCGTGCTGACCCCGCAGCCTGCGCTCCCATCCCGCCCGCCGCCCCGTCACCCGGTCCTCACGACCCTGGGACCCTGTCGGAGCGCGGCGCCCTCCACATGGCCCGCCGAGCGTGGAGCCGTGGCACTTACCGTAGCTGCCCGCGCCGCTACGAAGCTGATAGACGAGCAGTGACTCCCAGGCTAGCGCCGCCGCCGGAGTACGAAGAGCTACAGCCCCGCCGCCGGCGGCGCGCTGCCTCCTCCCTCGCGCCGCCCGGCCCGCGCTCCGCCCCCCTGACGTCCCTCCCTCCGCTCGCCACGGAGTCTGCGCCACAGCCAGCAGGTGGAGAGACTCCAGGAGATGCGAGGGCGGGGCCGGCGCTGGGCTAGAGGCTAGACTGACTCTTCTCCCAACCTATAGGACTAGGAGGCGGATCCAGTGAAGACGCTCAGTTACTGGCGGCCAAATGGACCAATGACTGCGGGGAAGGGGCCTAAGGATACGGACCAGCGTCCCCTCCGTTCTACGGGATAGGCCGAGGGCGGCGGGAACAGCCCCGGATATGGGCGGGGCTCTGAGTTGGGGGAGAGCCTCCGCTGCAGCGGTTTGGAGACGCGGAACTGTGTCTTCTCTTTAATGATGTGAAGGGCTAAGAATTTAATGGGGGGAAGAGTGTGGACGAGGACTGGGATCCAAACTGGCGGATTTCCCGACCTTCGCTGCTCTCCCGCCAGCTGCGCCACCAGGTGAGTCGAGAGAGCTCGCCCCTGCCCACTCGGAACCGCGGCGCTGCCTCCGGGTGCTTGGGTGACCCTCACCCCATCACTAGCGGCCACACGATCGCGCGCGCGGGCGGGCGCGCGTGGCACGACGACTACAGGCTACATCTTGCAGAAACCGCACTACATTTTAGCATAGGTTTAGGAGAGTAAGGCCAGCCCAGCGAAACCACCATGGGCATTTACATACCTAGATCAAGATAGCTGAGCAGCATCCTTACGTTCCAGGGCAGATGAGCCCTAAAGTCAGCCAAGTTGTAAGCAGTTGTCATTGATTTTGTAGCAGCAGTTGTGAGCTTATTAAACAGAGCTGTCTTTGGGCACTGAGAGTTCATTTATAAGACAGTAGCGGGAGAAGGGAAATGGAATGGTTTGGGAAGGACCTTGGACTAATCTCCTACACACAACCGATCACTACATGCAGGAGATAGGATAAGGGGCCTGCAGATTGCCACGTGGGAAAAACTCTGAAGGTTTCGACAATGGATTGGGAATCGTGAGCAAAAATACTTATTTTCCGTGTACCAGAAATAACCGCCTTAGTGGGAAATCTCTGTTGAGCAAATCATAGGGAGTGTGCCTTTGACCTCCCTTAGAACGAGGTGATAATAATAATAATAAAAGTAAATTCTATTAACCCGAATAAGATGTTTTTGTAAAATTGAAATCTGTATCACCATTGTAGCTCAGCCTATGCAGTACTTTAATGTCAGTTAAATATCAGTAAGGCTGTTTTCTTTGTTGAAACTATTTTCCTGCAATCGAGTTTTGTTTTGACCCACAACTAGAAACTTGTAACCACAATAAGCTTACGCCCTGGCATCCTTTCATCTCTTGTCCTAAAATGTCTGTGGTCATTGCAGACAACTTGGTACTTATTCTGAAGGAGAAACGAAAATGAAGTTTGTATTCTGTGACACACAGAAGTTATATTTAAGGGGCTTATCACAAATATTTTTAAGGTTCTTACAATTGACCAAATCAGAGGTTGGGACTGAGCAACCATTCACAAGATTAAGAACATATATAGTCAGTTAAGCAGGCTGCACACATCTCCACCTCTGCTTCCAAAATAATCTCATTCCACTATATAAGGCTTCCACCAAGGAAAGCCCAGCAAAGAACATTGATGTCCAGGACTGAGCCCAGAGTGAGCAGTTCTTTTACACACACACCCCACCCTACCCCCACCACCATGCCACCACCATGCCTTTAATCCTAATGGTGTCAAAGTCTGGTAGCTCTTGCAGTTCAAGGCCAGCCTAATCTCCATTAGCAAAGTTCTAGGCTAGCCAGGGCTACGTAAACCAAAATACGACAGTCCAAAGCACTGGCAAACTAAACAAATGGAGATTGGTGGGTCAGAGAAGGT
The DNA here is from genome assembly GCA_033318265.1 of Phyllotis vaccarum. Lineage (NCBI taxonomy): Eukaryota > Metazoa > Chordata > Mammalia > Rodentia > Cricetidae > Phyllotis > Phyllotis vaccarum. Next base: position 27,100,998 of record JARWLC010000006.1, on the reverse strand, counting down.
GCAGGGACATCCACATTTAAATACTAAACTATAATGGATGTATATTTTCCCCAAGATTGCCATCCTAGAGATGTGTAGAGTGTATCAGTACAATTAAGCACACTGGTCTAGGCAGTTTCTCCATCTATTTAGTTCTCCGGCCCTTCCTGTTTCTTCCTGCATCATCTCTAGCACCCATTCCTTTTGTTTAGTTTCTGATCTGTCTACCCCTCTTGTCTGTGTTCGTATTCATAGTGTCAGTGCCCCCCACCCCGGCACGGGCTTTATGAAGGAGTCTGCTTTCCTAAATATTTCTTCTTAGGCTAGGAAGATGGTTTAGCAAGTAAATGCATTTGCCACCAAGACTGATGACCTGAGTTCATTTTCCAGGACCTATAGTGGAAGGAGAGAACTAAATATTTTTCTTTATTCTTCTCCACATAGCTAAAGGAATAGTGTTTCTTGGCTGTTTCCATTTTGCTAACTCCTTACTCAGCTGTATGTAGTTTGGCTTTGATTTCCCATTGTATCTACCCTTTGTCTTAATGGTCTGTAAATCCATATATGAAAATTAGATATATTATTTATGCCTTAAGCTAAGATATAAGTTAATACAGTCCCTGTTGAAACTGAAAATTTTAAAGATTAGTTTAGTAAAAATAAAATTTGTTAATGTTAGCATTGAAAAAAAGTAAAAAAAAAAAAAATGAAAATTCTCTGACAGTGAGTGGGCAGTAGGCCTTTCAGATTTAAGGGTACATTTTAGAGTAACAGTAAGTCTTAAATTATAAACAAAAGTAAAGGTCATGGAGAGATGTCTTGGTGACTTAAAAAGCGTACTCTTCTTCCAGAGGACCTGAGTTCACATTAGGTTGTTCAGGACTACCTGTAACAATAGCACCAGAGGACTCCAGCCAGAGATGCCAGCTCATGGTCACATTCAGAAAGAAGCTTAGCATTTGACACTTTCTTCTTCAGCAGGCACTTCCACACGTGGCACACACAAGCAGACACACATACACATGAAAAAAATCTTAATCGAGTATTTTAGAATATACTTAGAATAGTGATCTAAAAGCCCCTTGACATAGAATTAGACAGTAATGACAAAATACTAGTTTTTAAAGTGGTCTACTTTAGCAAAAAACACTTTAAAAATATAAGCAGCAAGGGTGAGATGAAAATGTAGTTGTCAATCCCTCTGCAGTCCTGATGTACTCAGTTTACTTTAGCTATCGCTTCCTTTCAAGCTTCATTTCCTTTTCCACTGCTTTGACCTCTGGTGCTTTATTTTAGCACCTGTTGAAATTAAATGAAAAAGGTTTGTAGGTGTACAGAGAGGTTAAGAATGTCTCTGAGGTGCAAATAAAGTTACAACTTGGGCTTGAGTGATAGCACTAAGAAGGAACCAGCTGCTCTTAAATAAGTTCATACTTGGTATCTGTACTAGTCTTAGCACTATAGTGATGGAGAAATGGTGCAATGGCCAGAAAGATGCTCTTACAGAGGGCTAGAGGCCAGTTCCCAGAACCTACTGGTGGAAGGCTCACAACTGCTCGGGATTGCAGCGCGGCAGGAGACTGCCACCTCCAGCCTCTGGGGGCACCTGTAGTTGCATGCAGGTGCTCACATGCATAATTCAAAATAGAATCTACATAAATATATATCTATACACACACACATATATATATGCACACATACATGTATACAGAAATGGTTGTTGGGGATTGCCAAAGAGGTTTTGAATTGTAGAATGTTTTCCAAATTAGAAAGCCTGAGAAGTGGGAGGCAGCTATCTTTGGAATAGACGTGATTTCTGCTGTCAAAACCTGATCTTTTTTCCTTTTCTAGGGTGTATCTCCCTTATTTCAGCCCTGAAACAGCCTCTTGAAACTGTTTAAATGAGAATGTCCTTGGCTCAAAGAGTACTCCTCACCTGGCTTTTCACATTACTCTTTCTGATCATGTTGGTGTTGAAACTGGATGAGAAGGCACCTTGGAACTGGTTCCTCATATTTATTCCAGTCTGGATATTTGACACTATCCTTCTTGTCATGCTGATTGTGAAAATGGCTGGACGGTGCAAGTCTGGCTTTGACCCCCGACATGGATCGCACAATATTAAAAAGAAAGCCTGGTACCTCATTGCGATGTTACTTAAATTAGCCTTCTGCCTGGCGCTGTGTGCTAAACTGGAGCAGTTTACTACCATGAATCTTTCCTATGTCTTCATTCCCTTATGGGCCTTACTGGTTGGCGCTTTAACAGAACTTGGATATAATGTCTTTTTTGTGAGAGACTGACCTATGAGTACATCATCTTTTTTTCTGTTGCTGTTCAACAAGCTATACAGTGCTCTCCACCTTTGCAAATTTCCAGACTACCAGAGATCTGACAGAAAGTACCAAATGTTTTAACCACCATAAAAGAGGATTGGTGAGGCATGAAGTTGAAGGCAACCCAAAGCTAAATTATTCAACATTTGAGTTATTGATCTTTATTATCCCCATGTAAATAAAGCTTGTTTCTGGCCTTATTTTTCCATGTGCCTCATACCTTGTGTGTGGTCAGGACTTTGAAGTAAATGCAAAGCCTTTAGTTATGTAAGTGTATAAGTTTACTAGACAATGGCTATGTATAAACAAAGTAAACTATATTTTTTCTAACTTGGTTATGAAAACATTTTAGGGATGCAACATCATGTCCACCTCAGAAAGAATCTTAGTTTGGCATTTTTAAATGGGATAGGCTCACTTTGAGCTCTTCCTGCAGCTTACAATGAATGAGCTTCTTACTACTGAGTTAGGGGAACCTACTTTCCCATTCTATCAGGAACCAATTGTGCCTATTTGCCCTGGGAGTCTCAGACATAATGCCTTATTCACTCTGAAAGTGATCAGGTCTGAGAAACTCTGGCTATCATAAAAGTATACTTAACCAACCCCAGTAAAATCCAGGTAGCAATACTTGTGAGAAGTTTACAAGTGTGGGAATGATGTGTGTGCTTGCATGATGAGTTCATGTGTATGTTTTGTGTGCAGCAGTTCAGAGAGACCAAAGAGCACAAGATCCCCCAGAACTAGAGTTGCAAATGGTTGTCAGACCATCTGGGTGCTAGAAATCAGATCCTGATCCTCTCTGTAAATGCTCAGAACTGCTGAACTGAGAACTTTCAAGAACTTTTAAGAATTAAATTTTAATCACATAGGGTGTACATGTGTTTGTGCATGTGTACACGTAAATGCAGGGGCTTGCAGAGATGTCAAGACTGCCTCAAGCTGCAGAAATACTCGATTTGGGTGCTGGGATGCAATCTGGTCCTTCACAAGAGCAGTGTGAGCTCCTGACCACTCAGCCTTCAAGAGATTGATTTTTGTCCTATGTTGCTTTGACTTTTAGCTCTGTCAGAAATCTGAAGTGACCATTTAGATGTTTTTAAAAGATGTAACATAGGCAAAGAGTGAGGTGATGCATCCTCGAATCCCAGCACTGCTGGAGGAACAGAGTTTTGAGTCTGAGGAAAGCTTGCCTCAAGTCTTAACACACAGGCTATTATTTTCTCACTGCTAATTTCTGTGTAGGTGGATACTGGTGTGTGCAGGCATCCATGCATGTGTACGGAAGCCAGAGGTCAACACTTGCTGTATTGAATTGTTGTCCACCATAGTTTTTGAGAAAAGGTCTTTCACCAAATATAGTTTGACTGTTGTTCCAGAACTTACTTGCTACTTCTCTCCACCGCTGGGTATCCAAGCTTGGGTCCTCACACTTCCGCAACGGCATCTAATCCACTGAGCCATCTACCAAGGCCCCCAAAGATATTCTAATACATTTCTTCCTTGTAAATGTAGGTAACAAAAGCAGCCACATAACACAAAGACAAAATACCTTAAGCTTTGAGCTTCCCGTCGTTTAACTGGCCATGTGGTGTTATTTTTTAATATCTAAAAATAGGAATCATAAAACTGTATTTGGAAGTGAAAATTCCAGGCTTGATCAGATAACCATCCAAACTGGTCTCTGGAATATATCATTAATTCAAAGTTCTCATTGTAATAAACGAGCTGGAGAGCCATTTAGTTCAGATAAAATTGTTCAAGTAATTACTTGTTTCTTTTTATCCCACCCCCCCCCATGGGTTTCTCTGTGTATCCCCAGCTGTTCTGGAATTTGCTTTGTAGAGCAGGCTGGCATCTACTCATAGATTAAAGGCTCACACCACTGTCTGGCTTCAAGCAATCCTCTAAAGTATAAGCTCTCCTAGGGGACAGTATAATAGGTCTTTCTTCCCAAAACAAGTGACACAGGAGGGAAAGAAATGGGTAAGAGTGATATGCAGAAGGCAGAACACAAGCTTGCACACGAGGTGAGGCAGGGTCTCAGTATACCGTCCTCATGTGACACTAAGGCAGCACAGTAACTGATCAGTGGATGCCTTAATAACAAAAAGTACATCTCCACATTAACTCATGAGAAACACTGAAATGAAATAATGTAACTGGCAGTGGTAGTGCATGCTTTTAGTCCTAGCACTTGGGAGGCATAGGCAGGCAGATCTGATCTCGAGGCCAACTTGGTCTACAAAGCAAGTTCCAGAACAGCAGAAACCCTGTCTCAGAAAGAAACAAAACCAAAAAAGAAAAAGGATGCCCTCAGGTGGGAAAATAAATAGTATGCCAGAAAAAGAAAAAGGCCTTTCTGAGTTGAATAAACACTGACTGCCTCAGGTAACAACCAGAGGCTCTTACTGAGGACATTATTGCCTGGGTGATAATAGACTATATAACTTATGGATAGCACTTTTTAATTTGAGCAAAAGATCTGTTATTTGAGTAAAAACAATTTGTGAGTAAACATCTTTGTGAAATAAGTTGCGATCTATGAACATCTATGTCTTTGCCATAGCTAACTCCATAAAATAAGAACCACCACCAATGCAGAGTTCTCAAATACCAGGGAAAGACCTATGCTTGGATCAGATATGAGCATGCCCAACCTGCAACACATGTGTTGTCCACAGACAGCTACTAACATAATCTAACACATGTAGGTGACAGGGTGAGATGAGAATGTCAGGTTGACACCATGAAAAACTTCACATAGTTTACTAGCCTTATACATTTGTTTTCCACTTTGTTGTTTTTACAGTTCAGCAAATAAGTAGATGAGAAGTTAAATAATAAACAGGGCTGTGAGGGAAAGAAAAGTACATAATCATTGCCATCCATGAAGGGCCCATACACCCCTAAGCACCTGAGTCATATAAGACATATTTCTCTTTATTGAGAGTTAAATGGGCAATCCTTTCAGCAGTTACAAACTAAAGGAATTTAATGTGTTTATTCACAGAATAAGCTCAAAATTAGTGTCTATGGAGGCAGGACAGATATATAGACTTATTATCCCTGAAAATAATTACATGGCATTCACATTATATTAGATATTATAAAGAACCTAGAGAATAATGTAACATCTGAAGATGTGGGTATACAAAATGGGTCTCAGAGACACCCCAGGGATACCTTGAGATGACTGAACACTATGAATTTGGTAAGGCTGAAAACTGACCACATCAGATGGAAAATAATTGTTATATGATGCTGGGTAGAAAGAATCATAGCATAAAGGCTAAATGTATGACTTTATCTTTAGAAAAGGAGCCACCATGAAATATTTCTCAACAGAATAAAAATTCTACCTATCTCAACAGTTCATCAGGGGCAAAACATGGATTGGAATTATGAATGAAGAGAGACTAGGGGCACCCTAGAACAGCGGAGACCACCTCAAGATTGCAGGTGGAATGTCCATCCACTATGGCTATCACACTATATGAACTACAAACATTTCTGCAGTCATCTTATCCAGCACAGGAAGAAAGAAAAAATGATTTCGTCAGAGGTAACAATGTAGACAGAGATGCCAATAACCAAATGAGAGGGGAAGAAGCAGCTAATGCTTGAGGGTAAGGGGGGATGGGTGCAAACTAAATCCAATCTCATGATAATTAAAACCTAAGTGAAAAACCAGGCTAACTCAAGATCCTGCAGAGAAATAACTTGAGGAATCAAGCTTGGAGACTAAAGGAAAGACCATAGAGTCAACCTTATATAGAAAGGCAGGGAAGCCGATGAACTGTCTAAACACTGAGCACTCACCACCATTCCCACAAAGAATAGATATCATAGAGATTTAATAAGGTGGTGAGTGAGAGAGAGACCAGCTATAACTGGTGATATATTGGATATTTGATAAAAATCAGTCTGGAATATCAGAACAGAACCACCAGCAGTAAGCCATGGAAGTCTGAGAATATCTACTCACACCTTTAAACCCATTTCTCAGATGACCAACTAGTGACTCATGCCTTTAATCCCATCACTCAGGAGACAGAGATCTTTCTGGATTTCTGTGAGTTCAAGGCCTGACAACCAGGCAGTGGTAGCTCAAACCGTTAATCCCAGCATTTGGGAGGCAGAGGCAGGAGGATCTCTGTAAATTCAAGGCCAGCCTGGTATACAAAACAGTTCCAGGACAGCCAGGACTGTCATACAGAAAACCCTGTCTCGAAAAAACAAAACAAGTCCAAACAAACAAACCAAAAACCAAAAAAGCTGGAGGAAGGCGGGCAAGCTAAGTGCTGCAGGATTAAACAAAAAGGACCATGGAGTCTGGCAGTCAGTGACCACCTTTGCAAACACCACTTCTGAGGAATTAAGAGTGAAGATTAAAGAAAAATGTACAGTGACATGAGGAAAGGAGAAGTGAAGGCACAGACTTCCAAGAATTTGACTGATGAGAACGAGTAATGAAAACCCAGCTCAAGAACAGGCATGTTTCTGAAGACAACCAATGAGATGTTTCACATGATAATGTGGCTCAAACGGAATTTCTACAAGATAATACTGTAAGGATGGGCAAAACTGCCCAAATTAATTTGAGAATCACAGTTCTTGTATTTTCGTAATGGTAGGGCAAATCATAGTGAAACACACAAGTGTGCTAGAGAGATGGCTCAGTGGTTAAGAGCAATGGCTGCTCTTCCAGGGGACCTGACTCAGTTCCCAGTGCCCCATGGCAGCGCACAATTTGGCTCTAACTTTGGTCCTAGGTCAATGATTCTCAAATCTGTGGGCTGCAACCCCTTTAGGAGATCAAACTATGAGGGTCACCTAAGACCATCAGAAAATACAGGCATTTGCATTATGATTCATAACAGTAGCAAAATTACAGTTATGAAGTAGCAACAAAAATAACTATGGTTGGGATCACAATATGAGGAACAGTATTAAAGGGTCGCAGCATTAGGAAGGCTGAGAACCATTACTCTAGGGCCTCCATGGGCACTGCACACAAGACACATATGCAAGCAAAAGACCGTACACATAAAATAAATTTTTTAAAAGCTAAAACAGTTTTCTTTCAATTTCTACTTACCATAAATTCTACCTGCCCATGTACTTCTCTCGTCTCATTCGTGTTCTTTAAATGGGTGTGATATCAAGAACAAGCTAGAAAGACAGGTACCTGAAAATAAGACAACTTCCTCCTGGTTCGTTGCTCTTTCAAAAATTAATACAAACATCTCTTAATCTCTTATTATTCATAAGGGAGGAAGTATCTTCAGGCTCTGTGTTTAATATTCTCTATCTCCATCTGCCATACACAGCAATCTACAGGAACTGAACACTAAGGCTAGGGACAGTTGGGTGTGATGGCACAGGTCTATAATCCCAGTTCCTTAGGAGACTAAGGCAGGAGGGCACAAGTTCAAGACCTGCTTGGGTTACAAAGACAGCCTGCACTACTATATGACAGAGTACTTGAGAGCTGGTACTACCGCTGTGTGCAGCGCTTACCCATCAGTTCAATCTGCAATACTGCAAGACAGCTCACAAAGGGGGGAGTTAGAGGCAGGCCAGCCAGCAAACCAAAGGGCTTCAGAGCTTCCTCCACTGCCATCCTAGTCACTATCTGAAGGAGCTGTCAGAGTCAGATTAAGCATCATTTTTTTTCATTTAACAAAGAATGCATTTGAAAACCAGTTAAATTTTGTTTACATGTCAAAGTAGTTATAATCGTGTTGGAGAAAGAGCAGGAGCTTTTCCACCGCTCAGACAAGTATAAAAATTCACCATGTCACTTCTTAACACCTAAACATGTTTGAAAAGAACAGCACTTCCATCTTCTTCCTGAAACAGACATTCAGGTCAAAAAGAGACTTACTGTGCACTCCAGCACCTACACCCGATTTACTATCTGAATTGACCTCAGTGTCTCCTCTATTGGTGCAATGTAATGTTTTATTACTGAACTTTAGATAGATTAAGGAGACTTTCAGGTTAGAGTCACTTTCAGGATTTTACAATCTGAAGACAGAAATAGAAACTTTCAAACAGTCTGAGACTAAAATATAACGTCAAATTTAAGAAAATAATTACAAAACAAAGCTAAGAGGATGTGGTTGTCAATCTTAGTATTTATTGAAAGGTGGAAGACAAGGAAAATAGCCTCTCAAATGCCAAAACAAATATGTACCTTGGCTAATGTAAATAACTGCATTACATATCAATAAACTGTCCCTCTCTATCCCCCCCAAAACTGAAAATTTACCAACAATACTAATTTATTATTTACAAAAAAAAACCCTTACCTGCCATAAAACTGACTTTAGAAAAAAACTCTTATTTTGAGTACATTAAATTTCTTAAACATTTAACCTAAGAAATTCTTTCCTCAATTGTCTACCCCTCCCATTTTAGAAACATACATATTTATTTCAAACAGGTTTATACAGAAATGCACACATACATACAATACACAGTGTTGTGCTAAACCAACCTGATCATTAAGGTCAATAATCTTGTCATAAGGAAGATAATCAATATATGGCTTTATGTAAATTCGCAACTAAATATCAAAAATGTTTAATTCTTCTGATAGCTAACCTGAGTGTGGAATATATACTAGCTAAGAGGATATAAATAAAATAAGAAAAAAGGAAAAATTGTGCGTGTGTGTGTGTGTGTGTGTGTGTGTGTGTGTGTGTGTGTGTGTGTGTGTGCACGCGCATATATAACACTAAGATACCAAAGTTTTATGTGAAGGTCAGTATATATCACTTAATAACATATAACAGTCACTCTGTATAGCATATGACCTTATTAAAACTGTATCTTAAGTGCTTTATTTTTCTGGTCCAAGATATTGGAAATGAGAAAAAAAAATCTTATATTCACATGAAGAATGGGAATATGCTAAGTAAAAACCATTAATATGCAGTATTAAAATAGGTATTTGTGTGTAACAAAGGTAGTCAACAAGTTTTCGGATGGCATCTAAAGAGAATTTTTTAAAAAATAACCCGTAAGACCAGGGGCATAAGTATGATTCAAGTCTGTAAGGCTTTATGTTGAAATCTTGAGTCTCATACCTCACCTTCACAGAGACAAATGCGTTTGACAAATCAACTGAAATTATGGATAACTGACTATGTTACATAGAAACCATGCCTAAGAGAAATAACTATATTGTTTCAGATGTGCCTTCTTTTAAGCTAAAACTGTAAGGCTCATATATTCTGGAGACAACCTAACAGCATTTTCTTATAGTACAGCTTCAGTGTGTGTACATGTATGTGACTGGAAATAAAACATACTATGTTAAATATATCACCCTCAAATTAAAATTTAAATTTTTAACATTATATTCCAATTTCTTAATACTCATTTATTAAGAACTTTTGTTTCCCAGAAAGATGATGAAGAACCCTAAATCTAGTTCAAAGTGGCTTAAATAAGTGTGGTAAAAGATGAGACAGCTTTACACTGTTATGATTTTTACCTTCTCTATCCCATGAAGCATCCCTCACTACAAACAACTGAGTTCCTACAAGCCAGCAAGATTTCCTATTTTATTTGCCTATCTTCTTGTTAATTCATGAGATAAGCTTTCCCACTGTTGACTTTCATCGGTCCTGGTGAAAAACTTGTTTTCTAAGTGGTTTCTCACCAACTAGAAGCATGAGCTTTGATGGCTTACCAAAAATGAGGTGAAAATGGAACCCAAGGGACGGAACTAGCAGTCTCCCAAAAAGAAATGCAGCACAAGGAAAGCCAACTGAAAGTCACCGATCAAGATAGGAGCAAAATAATACAAAGAACAATACATGTGCAATGCTTAGAGCTCCTTCTGTGCTTAATACTTAACTTTGAATTACAGAACAGAAGCAGATTGTAACTGTGCTAACATGGGTACAGATTTCTTTACTCACCTTGCCGGAATTGGCCACTCTGCTTTCTACACAGTGAACTCTCTAGAGCATCTTTAGGAACAACACCTGACATTTGCCTTGCAGGCTGGGGAAGGGTCCTGAGAAAGATGAGCTGACAGTGTTATGTTAGGTACATCTGTATATGGCAGCTGAGTCACTGTCATTGCTCCTATTTTAAAATTTCGTTTTTTTAACATGAAAATTTAAAAGACAACTTTTAACTTCATAATTAAACATTGTGCGTGCCAATTTTTAACTCCACTATTATTAAACACACAGGTGCTTATTAGAAAATTTTCTAAACTTATTACTTACATAACAAAGAAAATTACACTAGGGCTAAAGAATCTGGCCACATAATTTCGTTGATTAGAAAGACAAAAACCTTCAACATACTTAGTTTCTCCCAACTTCTAAAACTCTATTGTTTTCTTATTGTTGAACATAAATATTTTAGGATATATTCTAGGAAGTAGCACTAAGAATTTTCATATACTCATCAATTTAAGAAATTGTGCAAAACAATATACATATATACATCCCCAAATACATTCACACATGTGTGTTCACACAGCCACACAAGCACACAAAATATATATATGTATATGCTTTCAAAACTTAATCCTGGTTTTCTGAAGGCTTTTACAATATGGAAAATTTAAATATTTACTAGATTTAAACACATATTTTTCCTCCATTACCTCTCCCACATGGTATATATTAACAGAAACATAATACATATCAAACTGAACTGTCAGGGTTTTTTTTTTCAAACTCAACAGAAAGCATTTATTATTATGAACCTTTATTAAGTGGCTCACATTTCAATATAAATCACACTAAAAAGATTTTAAAGCTATTTACACTACAGTGCTGACACATTTAAAATGAAAAAAAGTTGGTATAAATAAGCTCTATGGAAAAACCTTAAATTGTGAAAAAAGAATTCTGGCTCATATTACAAAAAATATATTTATATGATTTTTGTCAGCTCCATTCTAAAACCTACATCTCCAACTCAAATGACTTTTCTAAAAAGACTCCTTGTATTTTATTTAACCAGCAATGATTACAGTGCATCTGGCCCTAAGTGCTTGAAACTTCACAGTTACGGACAGGCACTGAGGAATGTTACAAAGCTACATAAACTATATTTTGTAACAGACTTGAGAGCAATTCTTAGGCTTGCTTTCAGATTTCATGAATCATTATTACAAATTATTTTTTTAAAGAAATTTAAATGCAATGTACAAATTTAGCACAAATTGTCATCATCATTTTTATCTTGATTTGAATGTATAGAACTATGTTGCCGTGTATCAGCTATATTAATGAGACCTCCAGGACTCAATTCTTTCTTTAAGTCTTTGTTACTGTTTTCAAATTTAGAATCCATATCTACCTGAAAATCTGAAAACTGAACATGATCCAGCTTTGCCTTAATGTTCTTGCCTTCTGTATTATTTGGTGTTCTAGTCTTCACAGGTATGTTAACTTTCACAGGTTCCTCCTCGGTTTTTGTAGGTGTAATAGGTTCATGCTTAATCTGTTGTAATTCATATTTAGAATAAAGTTTGTCTGAAAACACGAAGTCTGATGCGGTTTGGTTCACAGCACAAATGATGTTGTCAGTGTGAGGTCCATGAACTGGTGACTTGGGATCAGATGATGCACATGTTTCATCATGAGTGACTGTACTGTGACAAGTGTCCTCCTCTGCATGGTATAATTTAAGTCGAACATGCCACGCCAAACTGCATACAGCAGAAACTGTCTTGAACTGATGAACAACATTCCTCGGAATAAAATAAATGTCATTGTCATACAGCTGAATCCTGGCATAGCGAATACCTTCTCTCCTCAACTGATTAAGTTTTGCATCATCAATCCACTGGACACACTTTAAAAAAAAAAAGAAAGAAAAGAAAGAAAAAGAAAACAAAAAACCAAGAATACAGGTAAGTCTTTTGCACAACAAAATCTAAATAAAAAATGAAAATTATTTGAGTTTTACCTGGGACAATGGAGGTTCGTGTAAATCTAATTGCATTCGTTGAACTACTTCTAAGAAATCTTCTGCATGAAAACAAATTACATCTTTGGTTATTCGGGGTTGATCAGGCCTGTAAAGAAGGAGAGTGATAATAAAGGAATCTTCCATTAATGCTTCATTATAATATGTCCTTATGATCAACACCAAAATCTTCTTACAAATAAAAAAGCCATTATATATATATATATATATATATATATATATATATATATTTAAATCAAGAGTTTCCACCATGAGTTCCAGCCTAAACATCTTTTAAGTGTTTAAAATAGGAAATGCCTCATTAAAAAAGTTGAAGCAAACATAGAAAGACAGATAGCCCACTTTCTCATTTGTTTATACATGCTGAAGTATCTGGGCAAAGCACAGAATGGGAGTTCTCAGAGACTGGGTGGACGCAGGTAGGATATGAGGGTGAGGACAGAACAAACGGACATGCTCTGTAGTATAGGACTGTGATGTGGCTAACAGTGAATAGTATGAACAGTATATTGCAGAACAGGCAGAAGAGAGAAGCTCATTTCCAGCACAGAAAAATGGTCCTTGTTGCAGTGGATATTTGAAATATAGACAAAGCAGTTGCCCTGCTCTGTTATACAGTGTATGCCTGTGTTGCAATACCACAATGAATCAATCTCATAAGTATGTATATTTAATATATCATTAGTTTTTGTAATTAAAAGTATGGACAGAGATGGCTTATGCCTATTAATGGGAGTTACAGCGTGACAATTTCTTCAATTAGAAATATTTCACAGATGTTCAAAAAAAAGTTTTTTTATTTACTACAATCAGCGTAGTATATAAGGAACGTCATAATAGGGTCTTGCCTAACAGAGACAACTAACAAAAACCACAACCAATCAGTATGCAGAGTTGTGGAGCCCAGTCTCAATTAACACATCTACAAAGCACTCCCATAGCTAAGGATCAGGGAACACCATAGAAGAAAAGGTAGTAAGATCCTAAGGGCCGGATGATACAGGCTGTGCTGTGAGTTTGTACCTCCTGATAATGTCAAAAGCTACACCCATAAAGTCTCACCAACATGACTGCCCAAAGAGGACATCAACAGACAGGCAAAATTACATGGGAAAAAGCCCAGGAGATCTCAAGCCAACACAAAGAATTACAGACATCCTAGTTAAAAAGGGAAGTGGGACAGGTGGCCCTCTCCAAGGAAAAGCACACTACTTGTTTGTCCAGTGACAATGAGCCCTGGAAACACAGATAAAAGAAACATTATATGGACTCTGTATGCGGGTTATATTTGTAGGCGTGTATGTGGACACACATGTACACAGTAACAACTGATGAAAAACAGGCCATAGTTTGAAGGAGAGCAGGGAGGATTTATAGAATGGTCTGAAAGGAGGGAAGGGAATGTAATTAAAATACAATCACACACACACAGAAAAAAAGTTAAGTCATAACATAGCCAAATCTCTAAGGTTCAGTGAAAGGATCATGGGTGATAGTACACACAGAAATGAAAGGGCCAAACACGAGAGTGCAGACCGTACAAACAAAAGACAAAATATGGACAGAGAAGCACAGCTGCTCAATAATCCTACCACCATGATAGTCTGTCCAAGAGCATGGACCAACCCCTCTAGAGACATAGTGTAAGTCAAAAATCAATCAATCCCTCCCTCCCACTGCTTCAGACATCTTAATCACAACAAGACCCACAACTTCATCACACCCACAACTTTGTGGGTATAATTATGGGCTAGAAAAATGGCTCAATAGGCAAAGCTCTAAAGCAAGAATGAGGGCTCAGGGTTCAGATCCTTGGACCCAGGAAAGCTGAGCACTGTAATCCCAGAGGAGTTGGAAACAAGAGAATCCCAGAAAGCTTGCAGGCAGCTAATCCGCATAGTCAGCAGTTGCACAAGACATCCCATCTCACAGAAGTGAAGACCAACATGGAGGCTGCCCTCTGGCCTCCACACATATGTATGTATCCATGCTTACATACATGAACAAACATATACACAAAACATTTTTACAAAGGAAAACCAATTTTCACGACAAATCCCAAATACATAAATCTGTGTGTTATCTTAATAATGCTTACAGAGTTGTAAAATTCGATTAATGATTCACAAACCCTGTCCTATCTACAGGAACGTTCTTTATAGTTTAAATCAATGCAAAACTAAGCACAGCTGAGTACTGCTATCTCAGCAGTCAAGAAAGTGAGAAAAGAGGTCTGTGCGTGTAAGGTTAACACAGACAACATAGTGATGCTATCTCAAAAAAGTGTTTAAGGGCCAGGCATGAGGCAGGCAGTTCTCTGTGAGTTCAAAGCCAGCCTTGCCTACACAGTAAATTCTAAGAGACAGGGCTGTATAAAGAGACTCTGTCTCAAAAACAAACAAACAAAACCAAAAAAGGAAAAAAAAAAAAAACAACAACAACAAAAAAAAAAACCACCCTAAACTGGGGGCCAAAAAGACAGCTTAGCAGTTAGGAGTATTTGCTGCTCTTAGAAGGATCTGGATTTGGTTCCCAACAGTCGCATAAATCAACACAATCGCCCATGATGCCAGTTCCTGGGGATCCAATACCCTGTTCTGGTCTCATAAGTGCTCTGGCTCCAAATCTGCTATGTCACACTGGCATAGCTCAAAGACAGAATATTTTAATAACCTAATACTTAATGTCATAAGAAAAAAACCACAAAACTTAGAGGAAAAAAAGAAAATGACAATAGCTTGCTTAGTGTCACTTAGCATCAGAAAAACAGTGAGGACACACTGCCTTGTCACTACAATGAGCCTGGCAGACATTTGCTCCCCCTAACTATGGCAGTGCTTTGTCACACCCACGGGAAGCAACTGGCATAGCACTTTAACATCAAAAGACTGAAGAGCAGCAGTGAGGCTAGTGGCTGGCTTCTGCATGGCAGTTCCCATGGTGGCACACTCTACAGAGCAGTAACTTCTAAAGCAGGACAACACTCTCTCTTTAAGAAAGAGCCCCTTCCACATTAGCCATCCTTAAAGAGATTTCCTTACATAGGAATTTCAAGTTATATTTTTCATAAACCGTAAGAGCTACAAATTTTTCAAAATATTTCCAGAATTAAGAATGGCTTCTAGAGGTCATGGAGATGGTGCAACAGGTGACAGACAGTACTTGCTGCTGAGAACCTGAGTTCAGATCCTGACACTTACGTAACAAACCAGGCACAGGCCCCTATAATTGCAACCCCAATATGGTGGCAGACAGACAGAGGAAGGAAGCATAAGAGGAATGAGTCTCAGACTTAGTATATACTAATTAATGCTATAAAAGGTTTCCTTTTTTACAACTGGGGCATAATGTATTTCCATATGTAATACAGGCAAAAAAAACCAAAGTAAACTGAGACATTAGTAAATGGGCATATAATAAACACCAAGTAAATCTAGTTTTCCATTTGACCATGAATTTCTCCTTCATTAGTCATTTTAAAAAGGAAATTATTTCACTCAAATTAAAGACTAGAAATTTAAATATTCAAATGGAAGAGTACAATGGAGTTAATCTTCTCTAGCAAAAAGAAATTATTTAAGAACATTTCCAATAAAGAATTTTGTTTTGTTTTTCAAGACAAGGTTTCTCTGTGTAGCCCTGGCTGTCCTGGAACCCTCTCTGTGGACCAGGCTGGCCTCTGACTCACACCTTTAATACCAGCACTTGGGAGGCAGAAGCAAGAGAATCTCTGTGAGTTTGAGGCCAGCTTGATCTAGGTGAATTCTAGGACAGTCACATATAGTAAGGTCAGCTACATAGTAATATAGTGTCTAAAAGAAAAAATTAATGAAACAACAGTAGTAGCTAATATGTGTAAGAACCTATATTCACGCCCTAGTACCACCACTAAAAGCATTGGTGTGGGCTGAAGCAGTAATTCAGTAAAGAGGCACTGGCTGCTCTCTGAGAGGATTCAGGTCCATCCCCAGCACCCAAGTTACAACTCACAATTGTCACTCCAGTTCCAGGGCATCAGATGCCCTCTTCTGGCCTCCACAGGCACTGTACACATGATATTCAGGTAAAATATTCAGGCACATATAATAAATCTCAAAAAGCAACTACAGAAGTTCTATGTACCGCTGTCCACAGTGCACAGCCTTCAGCACTCCCACAGCAGCTGTAGTCTGGCGCTCAAAGCCTTGTCCTATGTGATCCGCATGGGCTCTTGTCCTGTCTTCAAAAAGCATCTCCCGAGGCTCACTGGTTCGAGGTAGGTACTGAAGGTTTTTTATTTCATTGGTAGTTCTGTTTTTTAAAAGAGATTTGCATTTAAATGGTGAGGCTTGTTTCCTTATCAGACATTCCATAATCACCTAATTTCAGACAAAAGGAGATATTTAATCCTTAAAATGAATAAAGGCAAACCAAAATTAGAAGTCAATTCCCTATTCTGCGAAATGCCTTTCACAAAAGTGGCAGCCCCGGAGTTTGGGCTACTTTGTAGTGGACTGTGTACTTACTTAATGCAACACATACATCTTTTTTAGATGTATTTGTGTATACAGTGTATATACATCCCTACCCAGCAGATGAGGACACCAGATCTCATTATATACATGGTTGTGAGAAGGGTTGTGATTGCTGGGAATTGAACATGGATCCTCTGGAAGAGCAAGTCAATGCTCTTAACCACTGAGCCATCTAGCCAACCTTTGCCTATCCACCACTCTTTTTGGAGGAGGGGGGTGTCAAGATAGGGTTTCTCTGTGTAACAGCTCTGCATGTCCTGAAACTCACTCTGTAGAACAGGCTAGCCTCTAACCCACAGAGACCCGACTGCCTCTGCCTCCCAAGTGCAGGGATTAAGTGAGCAACCACTGCCCAGCTAACAGATAAATTTTTGAATACATTAATTCAAAATTCATATGGCACGTGCTTTAGGCCAGGTACTACCTAGGTATTGAGACTAGTAAAGGAGACCACAGATAAGGCTACTATTCTTAGGAGAATTTCAAAGAAAGATAAATAGGTTAGCAGAAAAGAAACCCCCACTTCCCGGCACACCCCCAAAGCTAACGACGATGACAACACAGGCAGTGGCTCCACAGTTTTCTAGAGGCAGAAAGAGAGCCTTTCACTGCATTTTGCAAGATAGTCATTTTCCACTGGCCCTCATGTCCAAACCTGTACCCACTTACCTTCACATTGCAGAGCTATCTCCAGTCAGTCTGTAGGAGGGGGAAGGAGGAAGCAACACTAGCCAGAAGCTCCTTTGGGTCCTCCGCAGTGTGCCCGCTATTCCGGATCCCCCAGAATCTGTCCCTCTCCTCCTCGCTGACCCTGTGAGTCATCCGATAGATCAAACTCCCCATCCTACTGCCTGCTGCTCTCTGGGCATCCATCCCTGCATTCCTTTTACCAGTCAGAAAATCCCTCATGCTGGTGCTATCTACAGAGAGCTAATAGACTTCAAATCCCTCAACACATAGGTAGCATGTAGTATTGTATTATCTAAACTGCAACAGGCCATGAAAGCATAACATGTTATCATGAGCCCTAAACCTTGAAGTACATAGGAATTCCTCCAGGGACTGGTGAACCTTTTTAAATTATATCTAGAAATGTATTCTGTATTATTCTGGCAACAGACTTTTTGATTAATGCTGTTTGAGTTCCTGAAACAGAGGAGGTGTAATGGCACATACCTTTAATCTCAGCACTTGGGAAGCTAGAACAGGTGAATCTCTGAGTTCAAGGCCACCCTGGAGTACATAGTGAGTTCCAGGACAGCTAGAGCTAGATGCTGTCTAAAAATAATAATATTCCTAAAGCAAGCATTGAGAGAGGGCTTAGCAGTTAAAAGCCAGGGCTGCTCTGGCAAAGAACCAGAGTTCAGTGTCCAGAATCCATGCTAGGTGACTGAGAACCACCTATAACTCCAGCTCCAGGGGAGTGTAATATCTCCATAGGCATTTGAACATACATGAACATAACCACACAGAGACACATACCCAGACATAAATACATAATTTAAAAAAATTTAAGTAATCTTTCAAAATACAGAAGTACCACAAACCACAATTTTACAATGCTACAAACTTAACTCATTGATTCCATTATTTATTGAGCAGTAGACACCATAAAACAAGCAAACAGAATCCCTGCAGTCAAGAATCCCAACATTTACTCAATGACATCTTGTCCTGTTTTGTTGGTTTAAATTTATTCATTTTATGTACATGAATGTTTTATCTACATATATGCATATATCATGTGCATGCGTACATGCAAGCGTGGGGGTGGGTGTGGGTGTGGTGCCTTCAGATCAAGAGCAATGATTCCCTGACACTAGATGGTTGTGAGAAACTGGTCTTCTACACAAATAATAATTTATCCATGTAACCTTTAAAAAAAGACACACTCATCTCTAACACATCCA
Source organism: Phyllotis vaccarum (assembly GCA_033318265.1). Classification (NCBI taxonomy): domain Eukaryota; kingdom Metazoa; phylum Chordata; class Mammalia; order Rodentia; family Cricetidae; genus Phyllotis; species Phyllotis vaccarum. The sequence continues at coordinate 27,082,287 of JARWLC010000006.1, read as the reverse complement.
ATTCTATGAACACAATTTACTTGGTGTACATTTTTTTCTAACTCTTGCTCCATGTACACAGTTTGTAAAATAAAATTTTAATAATTCCTTGAGAAGATCACACATGCATAAAATATATTTGATCATGTTAATCTCTTCTTCCCTAGAACTCCTTCCAGATCTAAGCCACCCCCATCTCCCTTGTCTCTTTAATTACCCAACAAGCCCATTGTGTGCTGTCCATATACTCATGCGTGAGAAACAACCGCTAGGACACAGTTGACCTTACTGACCAGGGGCCAAAAATTTTACAAAAACAAAACAAAACCGGACTGTCCCTCCTTCAGAAGGCATCAGCTGTCAACAATTAGGAGTTGGGACTCATGATTTCCTGCCCCTCCATGACAGACTGTTAACTGGCTTGATCTTCTGCTGGTCTTGTGCAGGCAACCATGGTTGCTGTTAAGTTCACAAATGCAGCATCCTTTACTTACTTCCAGAAGACACTACTTCATCGGGGTCCTCTCTGAGCTCTGGCTCTTACAATCTTTCCTTACCACCTTGTATTAACCTTCTGAGTAATGGGGTGTTATTAATGCCCCTTACAGGGATGAGCACTACACTGACACTGGAACAGTACATTCTGACCAGCTCTGAGTTTCTGTATATACCACTGTCTACTACACAAAGATCAGAGTGCTTTTTGAACCAGAGTTCCTTTTGTAACTGTGAACTCCCTATATAGCCCTTTGAACTCAATCTCCCTGCCTAGACTTCCTAAATACTGGGATCACAAGCATGAACCACTATACTGTCAACACAGACACAAATACATTTTTTTCCTTTTCATAAAAACAGAATAATAAAACAGGCATGGTTATGTACGACTGTAACCCAACACTTAGGAGATTCAGGCAGGAGAATCTCAAACTCAAGGCCAGTTCTGGATATATAACAAGACCCTGTCTCAAATAATCATATTAACTTCATCCCTGGTTACAGTGTGAAATAATCACCTGGGAGGCCAGAGACTCAAACAGTAAGGGAATTTTGAAGGACATGAAATCACAAAGAATTATTGAATTATATTGCAGCAAGCCTAACAATGGGACCACACACCTAAAATGCAGTTAACGTTCTTTTATAGCAGCTAAAAGGGAATTATTTGGCCTCTATTTTATGAGACATTTGTTCCTTGTTTGGATAGATAGGTGAGAACCTTTATTACTCTGTTTAGTAAATGTGGCAGCATTATTTCTCCTAATACGGGCTGTCTGTGCAGGTCCCAAAGCCATTAGGAGACGGGCTCCAGATGACTGTAGAGAAACCATGTCACTAGGGTCAGTCTCCAAGCAGCCCATTCCTGATAAAGTATGGGAATTCTGCTCTCATTTTTGATCTTTGGTCTCTCCACTGATTTTCTACATTTTGCTCTTTTCAAGGGTCATGAATATTATAATGTTTAATCTTGTCATCTTGGATCAATGTATAATCACCTAGAACACCTAGTCTTTGAGGGAACTTCCGGAGAGATTTAACTGAGGAGTGCTGCCATTCCACCAAGTAAAGCTCCAACTAAACAAGAATTCCCCACAATAATGCCCAAACAGCACTGCATTCCTATGTTTCTGGTGAGGACGGAAAGTAAGCCAACACCTCATGGCGGATACCCCTCTTAAAACATTTAATCACTACCCTCAGAATTGCTTAAAACTGCTGTCAGATATTTTATATGGCACTCTAAAAAGTAACCAATACAAATATCCTTCCAGAACTAAAGAATATTTTACCATTAGTTTTTAGAAGAATATGTGATACATGCTCAACCATTACCTGAAAGTGGACAGACACATTTAAATTTCTTTGTTACTGCAAACAATGCCACAATTGAGATTCCTATATACTAGCTTTCAGTGATTTTATTTTTCAGATCTTCTGAAGGGTAAGAGGTCACAATTAGAGGTTTCTTTCAGAAAACTGTAATTGTTTACTCTTCTGTGAACAATATATAAAAGGCTTACTTCATATGTCTGTAAGTCTGTAATTTTATTATTTTTGACAAAATAATGAGAAGAAATTAAACCCCATCCCCACTATTAAATAAAACTTACTGCCTAGTGATTGTGTTTCTACTGGATTTTTACATGTTCTCATCAGTTTGAGAAATCTCCTTGGTGAGTTTTTAGTCTGTCACATTTTAATCCACTTAGTAATGATTTGGACTTTGCTGTTGAGACCTATTTCCCCAATAGCTCTGTCACTGGGCGGCTGGATTTGTTTGTCTGGCCTTGCAAGGAAGATATCTTTCAGGCTTCTTAGTTTTATGGTGGCATGTTACTGCTGATCAGTTCATCTCTGACATTATGAGACAAGAGCTCTGCCTATTTCTTTAAGACAGACCACCAACAATTAATTCCAATTTAACTTTCTCAATCTGTCTCAATAGATCATTAAGCGTAAGTATATTCAGATCTATGTATGAGTTTTCTCTTCTTCCAATAATCTATTTGAGGCTTTTGTTTGTTTGTTGTTTTGTGACTTTGGATTTTGGAGACAGACTGTTTTGTAGCCCGGGCTGTGGCTCATTTCTGCCTCCCAAGTACTGAGCTAAAGATATGTGCAATCCCTGGCTTTATCTGAGTCTCATCCTAATTGTCAGTGACTCTCAGTACCTTTACTTCTTCCCTCTAAAATCTAAATTCATTCTCTCCAGTGTTAGGAGTAAAAATCCACATGAGATGAAAAACAAATTGAAGGTCTTATCATTTTCTCCAATCCAGAAGATTGTAATAATGTTTCATGTCCCCCCACAAGGTGGGTTAGTTATTTGATAAATTTATTCTAAACAGTTCATTTCTCTGTATGAGTGACATCCTTTTCCCACTCCTATTGTGGAATATCATTTTAATATGTGTTGCATGTGTTTATACTATGGAACATTTGTTTAATGATACAAAGATGTGTTGGATTCTCTTGTGTTGCATTTGTTTAAGTCTGTAAAGCTGTATTACAGTGCCTGTCTAAACACCTGATTGGTCTAATAAAGAGCTGAACAGCCAATAGCAAGACTTCTTGCTAAGGAAAGATAGGCGGGGCTGGCAGGAGGAGGGAGTAAAAAGGAGCAGAGAGAAGATGAAGGATCAAGAAAAGACAAAGAGGAAGACGAGGGGCAGTCACCAAGCCAGACACGGAATTAAACAAAGGCACACAGAAATAGAGAAAAGTAAAAGCCCAGAGGCAAAGGGTAGATGGGATAATTCAAGAAAAGCTGGCAGGAAACAAGCCACGCTAAGGCTGAACATTTATTAGGAATAAAAAAGCCTCTGTATGATTTATCTGGGAGCAGGGTGGTAAGCCCCCAAAAGAGTAAAGAACCCCAAGAGTAAAAACAGCCAACTATACAATATAATTGTAATTTGTTCTCATTTGCCTATTTTTCATGTCTCATTTATTAAAGGTGTTTTATTATCAGATAATATTAACAATGGCCTATTTGGGGAATTTTCTCCTACTTTTTCTGTAAATTTGTCTTTCTTCTACAGCAGACCCTCCCACACACACCAAGCCATCCTCATTTGTGGACAAACCTTTTCCTTTTGAAGGGTGACTTTGGCATGTCGGCCACAGGGATCATTTGTTCTCCTGGACGCACCCACATGATGGGACCATCATCACTATCTTTCCGACTCTCTAATTTTAGACTAGACAGTGTTCCCCACGGCAATGTACACTAGAAACAAATAATTACACAAATTAATTATTTTCAAAATATATCTTCAAATACATACTAAAACTGTTGCAAGGAAGGATATGTGGGTGGGGGCAGGAAAGAGAAGAGGAAAATAATGTAATTACATTATAATCTCAGAAGAAAAAATAAAAAGTTGACCCCAAAGTCCAACAGATGAAAAGATTGTTATTTTTTTAAAAAAATTACTCCCTAATTCTCCTTATAAGAATCTTTACAATGTACTAACAAAGACTAAATAAAATTAGATTAGAGAAGAAAAAAAAATGTTCCTGTCTTAAAAACAAATTCATATACAATTTAAGCATTTGAAAAATATACTAATATATCCTTATTTATTAATAGATTTCACCTCAAAAAGTTCTGCTTCAAACATACCAGAGGAACAATTACACGCTACACACAGATAATTCACTGACTCACCCTGTTAGAGGTATAAGTCAATGTATTCATCCATCATCTGTTACTCTTCTCTCTAACAAACACAGGGTTATATATTTTTAAGAAGTTGTCAAAATTAGCAAGTGGTCTCCACACACAACAACCCTGAATTGGTGATAATCAGATACTAACAAAATTTAAAAGGATGATGGAAGAATGACAGGACCACGGTGATGGAGTGATGGCTTTATTCACCTCATAGCCCCATCCTAAAATAAAACTTGAAGCAACTATTTCAGTAATATTCTATAAAATATTGCTTAATAACGACTATTATTAAAGTACTCAATTTGATCTGCTGGAGATGAAGAAACGAAAAAGTTTCAAAGCTACAAAGGAAGAAAAGAAAGTCAAAGCCCAAGGATACATAAAAGCACAAAAGGCAGGAAATCAGTCATACCAGGGGAAACAGAAGCAACAGCTATGTGCTGTGGACCACAGCCCTACATCCAGGGGAGGTTCACACTGTCACTGAATTATTGATTATTAAATAATTAAGTACAGAGATTTCTCTCTCAATGGGATACCCAGGTGGTGCATAGTAAGAATGCAGCAGGTACGTCAAAACTAAAGAGTGTGGGTGAGACAGCCCAGCGGTGACACACAAAACTGGTGACCCGAGTTTGATCCCCACAACTCATGCAAATGTGAAAAGAGATCAAACTTTACATGAAGACTGGGGGGAGGTACGTCCCCCCACAAAACTGTCTTCTGACAGCTACAGGTGCCTCATGGCACATATGCCCTGATCCCACATGAATATTATTTTTTGAAAAATATAAAATGGAATTTGATTAGAAAAATTTTAAGAGACTCTAACAGAGCATGAGCTGATACTGTACAACTGTACAACCCCCATGCAGGCTCCCACAGGGCACACCAGCACACTTTTGATCTTAACTGTTGACTAGCCATCCTTCCTCATCATCTTCCAGCCTCTACTTAGTCTACAAACACAAAAAATAGATGGTAGGAACAGGCAATGGGACTTGCTGGCTCACCCTCTAACTTTTCCAGTACAAATTGAGGTGGAGAAATTGCATACATATAGCACAAGATTATGGTTTTCTTCCTTTTCCTTCTTTGGATTTAAATAAAATTTAAAAAAATAAATCCTAAACAGCCATGTATCTGTACTAACTATAACTGGAAAGTAACACCCACAATTTAGAATGCTGACTTTCTCTTACTTTTAAAAATGGTGATTCCTCCAACATGTCAAGGAACTCAGGGAAGAAATCTCCCACTTCTTCATCAACAGCTCCCACCAAGCTTATCTGTCGCATGGGGCCAGCTCTGTAAGTACCATGAGAATATGTCCTTTTTACCTGAGGGACATGAAGTTTAATTAAAAGTTAGACATGTAGATATAAAGTGTTTGCTATTGTTGCATAGCAATAAATTATATCACGTCTGACTACTAGAACATAGTAAGAAATAACAAAAATACAAGGCAAAAAAAAAAGAAGCCTGTAATAACAATGAGGCATTTTATTTTAAAAAAATATATTAATCAAGCCAGATAATTTCTGTTTCTTTCTCTGCAAACTAATCATTAGAAGGGTTTGAATAAACAATAATAACTGTAGAGCACAAGAGTTTGGTTTTTGATACATAATGCTACTAAAAATAGTCAAAATGACACATCACTTTCTAAATTTGACAGCTCCCACCTTTTATTACAAGTGTAATTTGACGCCCATTGCCAGTGCTTTAAATGTCTAAAAGTCACTAAAGATTATCTTTCATTCTGGTTCATGATTTTAACGAGTGGCCAGTTCACATTTCTACATGAACTCTGATGAAATGGGTGGAATTCAGAGTTGGAGCAGATATTAAATAAACCCCTGCTCTCATCTGGACCCCAGACTGTGGAAGACAACATAAGCTAACTACATAAAGTACCTGTTGAAATGCTAGCCACTGTGCGCATCCAAATGCTCTAAACAAAGCAGCCCACGTCCTCGGGTTTGCTGACATTTAGGATTTTCACAGACACATTTACTCCTCACAAAATGAGGAGTTTGTGAATACACAGAGAATAGAAAACGGTAGGTACTATTTTAAGGTTCTTTTCCTAAACAAACTTTAATCAAAATCCCAGTGATCACTTTTTTCAGAAGACTCTGTGCCCACTATAAATAGATGATCAACTGATCAACTGCCCAGGACTGACCTAGTTTAAAACAAGGTCCTATAATACAAGCAAACCTAGATGACCAAGCTTCTGTCACATTATAAATTAATCTATACAACTGCACTGGCATAGTATTAACATATGCAAAGTACTTTAGTTACAACCCATAATTTTAGGAACCATGACAGTATTCTATTGTACTATAAAAACTACAAGAATTTTACTTTTATCATAGTCAACAAGCATTGATTCTTTAAGTTTTTATTATAATGAACAATAAGTATTTTTGTAAGAATTGTAAGTTTAACTTTTCCATTATTCATTAAAAATTTACTGCTGGGATTCACAAACTAAGTCCAAAGTCATAAAATGCATAGATTATACCCTATCTTATAGTGACGGTTTAATATACTTTCAAAGCAGGGGGGGAAAAAAAGGTCCTCTGCAATAATTAAATATCCGCATACAAAATAACACATCAGGAAAGAATGATGTGGGAATGTCTTTCTGTATGCTGTGAATATCAATCTTTAAATAAAAGAGCTGTTTTGGCCCATGACAGGCACCATAGAAGTAGTAGGTGGGGAATCAGAATAGGTAGGAAAGGAAGGGCGGAGTCAAGAGACAGACTAAGCTGGACGCCCAAAGAAACATGTAAGGAACACAGGTGAGCCACGGGCCACATGGCAGACAGATTAACAGAAATGGGTTGAGTTAAAATGAAGGAGCTAACTAGCAATGTGCCTGAGCCATAGGCCAAACAGCATGAACTTAATATAAGTGTCTGGAGTCAATTTTGGGGGCCTGATCAGCTGCGGGCAGCTAAAGGGTCTGCGGCTGCAGGTCTGTGGGTCTGGACCTCTAGCTGCCCAGGGTCAAGAAACCTCATTGTAACAAAAGAACACTGTCTAAAGTGAATTTAAAGGCAATTTAGGAGACGGGAAATGTAAGTCTGAAATTATAAGTCGATCTAGCTACTATGTAAATGAAGACACTGTTTGAAATAATTTATTTTTCTAATAAGTAAAAAATTGACTCCTACCCCATGAACATCTAACATTTTTTTAAAATCCAGATATTTGCACTCTACAAAAAAAGGGGGAGGCTGGTGTATGGTTAAGGACACATCTTTAATACTAGCACTCAGATCTCTATTGCTTGAGTCCATCCTGGTCTATATGGTGAATTCCAGGATAGCCAAGGCTACAGAGTAAGATCTTTTCAAAAACAAAGGGTGTGGGTAGTTAGGTACAATAGCACAGTCCTACTGGGGAGTGGCACAGGGTATTGTGAGCTTGAAGCCAGCTGAAGAAGGGAGACATAGATACTAAGCCATGACTAGCTTTAAAAAAACAATAGCTAATACTCAGAACACCAGAGTTATTAACAGGTTTAACATTTAGTGCATGTAAAATACAATCTGTATGTTTAAGTATAAATAAATGTATCAGAAACAGAAAAAAAAATGGGTAAAACTTGTTAGAAGCAACTGATTTGATTAGATCTGGCTGTTTTAGACAACAATGATCACATCATTGATTAAAATTCTTTATTAATCCAATCAAAAATATGTTGAAATGCAACATTTATCCAACATGTCAAACCCATATGAAGTCAGAATAATTTACCTGAAGTTTTAACCATGGTAAAGAAGTAATAATAATGTACTCAAATTGAAAAAGTATATACCTCTTAGTAAAATACAGATGGCAAATAAGCAAAGAATATGCTTTTCATAAAAATATAAATGGTTAATTTTAATGACCCCCATTTTATTCTAACAATGTGATACTCAACTATATTGGACAAAGTTAAATAATACCACATGAAAATAAAACCCCAATTCTCTAAAAATCACCTGTGACAATTTCAGGTAGGAATTACCCAAAAGGCAGTTGGGAGGGAAAAGGGAGGCGGTAAAGATTAGGAGATTCTAAGGAGCTAAAATAAACGGCACAAGACTGTGGCTCATAAAGCCCCCCACTGTAGAAATGTGCACTCCTATTTTAGGCACAATGATAATAATCTTTCAGATCAGATCCAAAGGGATTTAAGAACCCACAAATTTTAAGTGAAGAAGAAACTGATAGGCACAGCTGCAGCAGCAGCATTATAATGACACACTGGGGCAGAAATGAAAGTTAAATTACGGGGCACGTGTTCCTTGAAGATTTAGTAAAGACACAGTCATATCTGTACTAAAATCTTTGCAACTAAAAGGTTATATCTTTACTAAAATCTTGACAACATTAACTAGGGGGGAAAAATCACTTATCTGGAAAACTTCAAACCCTGATAAGCAGATGTAATGCATTTACTTCTACTTCACTAAACCATCAACCCATTACTTTTGATACATTTTTTAAAAGATTAAAAGATGTAACTATTTGCTTCTAAAAAGAAAATTCAATTATTATAAAGACTATCCATATAGTTCTCTAGATTTGAGCAGGAAATGGATTGATAGATCTCAAAAAGAAACATAATAAAAGACAAACATGATACATATTGTATTTTTTGCAAAAACCTATATATACACAGTGCCATTTATAAGACATGTAACATGAGCACATAAACATCCAACATCATTACCCAGTCAAAACTACAAATGAAATGCAGGCTGTATGTAGCTCAGCTGGTAGAGTGTCTAGCATGCAAATATGCAACCAGGGATTCAAACCACCACCCCAGGCTGCAGGAGACAGAGTACACTACTTAATTTAAATCTTCCCTGTGGTCTCCCTCTCCACAATGAAATTGTATTGTCATGGCTGCACGTGGGAGGCAGAGGCAAGTGGATCTTAGCTCAAGGTCAGTCTGGCCTACAGAGAAACTCTGTCTTGTACTCCAGCCTGCCCTTGCATGACCAGGAAAGCCCCATTCTTGGGCCTCTCTCCAAGCCCCGCCCACTCAGATTGTCCAAACAAAGGAAAGACACCAAAAAGCTCCATTCTGCATTCTCGGCAGCTACTGAGGCTTCCTCCACTGAATTTGCCTCCGGACAAGTCCCCACCTAAAGCGTTCAGTTCTTGATCATACTTGGACACAAACCAGCAGGTGGTAACGATATCATCACCCCTCACCTACAACCAACCACAACTACAATTACAAGCAAAGTCTCCTTGCTTTCCATTGTGGGCACAGCTACTCTGGCCTCTGGGACTAGAGAACCTGTCAGGAGTTAGTTGCTTTGCTCAAATAAACCTGTTTTATACTTTTTCAATCTGCCTTGATCTGGCTTACTACATCAGCACAGGAACCTATTGGGGGGGAGGGGGTGTAGAAGATCTAATATTTATAACACCTGCATGCTACTAAATAAATAAATAATGAAATGACATTGCAGCCATTCTAAACAGAAATCATGAACAGAAATAAACTCATAAGACTCAATGCTATTTTTGTTAAAAAGAAAGACTGCTCCATTTGGGGAGCAAAATAATAATGAGAGTCTTCACAGCATGAAAAATGACTTACATGAAACAACTTATTATTTCCCAAAGTATATTCCTTGAAACTAGATTTCTATAATCAAATAAGTTTGGAAAATCCTTTTGCATTAGATGCTCATATGTAAGGTAAATTTTTGAAAAGGCTCATAGTAAATAAGCCTCATTTGTTCGATATAGGAATGTATGAAGTATTTTTATTTCAAAACTCGGTTTAGTATACCTATCAATATTCCAAGCCTTTAAAAGTTATTATGAATAGCAACTCATAAAATACTTAAGACTTGTATCAGTGTCAATCTGGAGAATACAGAAAAACAGGTTAAATGCTGGTGCTTAAAGACAGAAGTGTACAGCACATGCTTCTGCCTCATTGCTCATTTTCAGGGAGTAGAGCAGAGTGCCTTACTTTAGTAAATGAGTTGTCGCATTATTGTTTAACATTTATTTGTCTGTTATTTACTTGTTTATCAAGTGGTGTATGTTCATGGAAAAGGGAATTTGGGGTAGGAGTTAGAATGTGTGTGGATGTGCCAAGGCATATGCAAATGTGCTGTATGGAGGTCGTCACAGGACAACACATGGAAGTTGATTCTCTCTTTCCACCATGTAGGTTCTGGAGATGAAACTCAGGTTTGGCTTGGTGGCAGATGCCTTTATAAAGCTATCTGCCCCGCCCGTCCTGTGCACATTCTTCCTGATGCAATGTAACCGTATGTGATATAAAGGGGGAGCCACAAGGGGGAGTCACTTCTATGCTGTTCTAACACATACTTTCAAACACAACTGTGACAGATGGTATTTCTAACAGGTTTTTGGGGGAAGGGAGAGGAGCGTGGTTAGTCAGAGGTGGAATCAGTTGTCTACCTCAATTGTTCACCACCTTAATTTCTGAGATACAGTCTTGCACAGAACCTTTGAAAAGCTGGCCAGACTGGCTTGCATCCAGACCTCACACCCTGCCCCCACCTCTCATTCCCCAGCACTGAAAACACAGAGTGCTCTGCTGCCATGGGCTTTACTAAGGGTGTCAGAGACAGAATTCAGGTCTTCATGCTTATGAAGACATCTCCTTAGCTCCATAAAGCTCATTTTATTTTAAAAATATCCATAACTTCGATAAAAAAGTTATTATTCAATAAGACAGAAAAATTAACTTTTCCAATTTACAGCCGTCTAATAATAGATTAGATCTATCTGTAGACACCTTACTGTTAACAGCATATAAGTACTTCTTAGTCCTAGCGGACTGTAATTCTACTGTAATTTTTCTCCTGGTCAACCCTACACATTCTTCTTTCTCCAGTACTCTTATCCCCTGGTAGCCGCCATCCATCTCAGGCACCTTCTTCTGACAGATGCACCGCTCCAGGTTCCATGCATGAGGCCTTGTGGGATTGCTCTGCCTGGCTCACTTTACTAATGTAATACTTCAGTAAATGGTAGACCTTATTTTTTAAATTGTAGAATAGGAGTCCAGATACATATACATAATTTTCCTTTATCCTTTCATTGGATAAGACTTTCCATTTCTTGGCTATTAAAAATACTGCTATAATACAGATATCTGCTTGACTTATTGATTTCATTTCCTTCAGATATATAACCACCGGTGGGGCTGCTGGACCACAGGCAGTTTTATCTTGACATACGGAATTTCATACTACATTCTGCAATGGCTCCACTAATAACATTTCTACCAACGGTACTTAAGGATTTCTTTGCTCAGCCTTCACTAGTAATTGCTGCCCTTTGTCATTACTATGGTACTTATAATCTATATAAATTGCTTTATTTTTCTAAGTTTAAAAAAATATCTTTTACAAGAAGTATTTATTTACATTATACATTACACTTCTTCATTTAAAGGTGGGAGAAGAGTGTGTCCCACTGCACACATGTGGAGGTCAGAGGCCAGCTTGGAATTGCTTCTCTCCTCCGCTGTGAGTAACATCAGGGATCAACCTCATGCTGTCAGGCTTCTTGGAAGGTCTTTTTACCCACTAAGCCATTTCTAAATGAAGTGAGGCGGCTCCACTGTGGCTTGGTATGTGTTCCCCTGGCGATCAATAATAAAAACAGTAACAGAAGAGCAAGGCCTAGAAAGAGACTCCATGAATGTGATCAAGGAGAAGCTGCAGGGTGTAGTAGGAGGTTTCTGGCCCTGACTTTCGGGCCTAACCTCAAGGTCTAGGCCCACAGACCTGCGGATCCACAGACCCACAGACCCGCAGTCCCACAGAGACACACAGACGCTTTCATTAATTTGAGGCTGGTTGACCTAGGCTCAGGAATATCACTTGCTAGCTCTTTACCCTTCATCTAACCCATGCCTCTCATCTTATTCAGCCATGTGGCTCGGTACCTTTCTTTAGAGCAGCAAGGTTGTCCTCTGCTTCCTGTGGCTTCTCTCTGGCATTCTGCCTGGCATTCTGTTCTCAGAGATTTTCTTAGTCTGGTAGCCTCACCCTCACTTCCTGCCTGCCTTTGGCCAATCAGCGCTTTTTATTAAACCAGTGGGTGGGACAATTATTTACCATGAAACAACACAATACCCCTACAGCAGGGTGCTGGGATGCAGGCATCACCTGATGCTGAATCCTCTGGGTGCCTGCTTTATTTAAAACTACCAACCCTATTTGAGTTTTTATTTTTTAAAAGCCAGAGTTTCACTATCTACCCACGCCAATCCTGATACCAGTGATCTTCCTGCCTCAGCCTCTTGAGGGCTCAGATCACAGGCATGCCATGCCCCCACATCTGGATGAACCCTGATCTTTATCTACTGCTGTAGAATCAATATAAGATGAACTGTAGATTTAAACATGAAAGAACAATAAAAGCTTTCAGAAGAGAACACCAAAGAATGTCATTATCCTTGGAGTAGACAAACATTTTTAAAATAGGACACAAAATACATTAATCATAATTAAGAAAAAATTATGCATTAATTTGACTTCTGGTTATCAAAAACACTATGACAAATCAAGACACCGAGCGAGAAGTGCCATTTGGCTGATCAAAAGGTCTGATTTACAATACATTTTTTTAAAGTTAATAGTTAGGAAAAGAGTAAGAAAAAAAGTGGGCAAAATAGTGGAAAAGACACTCTACCCAAGGCAGTACTTACGTACACAACAGTCATATTAGTCTTCAGAAAAATTAAACTACAGAGACTCTCCTGCTGAATTCCCCACAATGGCTAAATGAAAAAGAGAGAAGGCTAAATGTGGCCAAGTGTAGTCACACACTGTGGATGTAAAGTGCACCTTTTTACCTGACATTTACATGACAGGTGTACCTTAACACAGACACATATGCACATCAAGCAGGTGACAAAAATATTCATAGTCCCTCTTGTAACAACACCAAAGAAAAAACAACTAAATGTCCACTTATAGTAATTAAGACAACTATGCTACACACCAACACTGCTATCTGCAAGATGGACGGCACAACACAATACTGAAAGACAAGGCATGACAAAACACATACCATAACATGATCAAAGTAAATAATCTCTTGTTTGCAGTCAGTATAGCGGTTACCTAGGTGCTTATGTGGGCTGGAGAAACAGCTCCAGGGTTAAGAGCACTCACTGCTCTCCCAGAGCGCTGGGGTGGATTCTCACAGCTGTGTGCAACTGCAGTTGCAGGGACTCAACATCCTCTTCTGACTTCCTCTTCCAACCACACACATGGCATGCACACACACACAGACACCATATACACACACACATATGCCATACACACACACACACACACACACACACGGTATAAAAACACGCACATGTATACCACATACTCACACACACATACACCACATACACACACAGATACACCATATACTCACATACACATACACCACATACACACACACATACACATACACACACAGATACACCATATACTCACACACAGATACACCACATACTCACACACACATACACACACACACATTCTGGCAGACACAAACACACACTTAAGATAATAGTTTGATGTGGGAATGTCTTTGTATATGTTGTGAATATCAGTCTTTGAACGGGGGAGCTGTTTTGGCCCATGACAGGCACCATAGAAAAAGTAGCACACACACATATACCACATACACACATACACCACATACACACACACACACCATATACACACACATACACAGACACCACATACACACACACATACACACATGTATGCACACATGTACACACACATGGCACACACAAACACACACTTAAGATAACAGTTTTTTAAGACTATATATATTTACATGTGAGAGTTCAGGGAGACTGGCAGCGTAAGTGATAAAGAATGGTTTGAGGAGACCTCTAGCTCCTTTCAGCTCTGAATTCAATGGGTCTGGTCACTTCCCAAGTGCTCAACTCTAATGATACACTCTTCTGCATACAATTATCATTCAGTAAGATTTATGGGAAGAGAGATCAATTCTTGGAGGGAAACAGAATGGCTTTTCAAACTAAATGGACCATATACCTGCAACTCCAGCAAACAGAAGGTAGGGGCAGAGGATCAGGAACTCAACTCCAGACTCAGCTGTGTAAGAAACTAGGCCACCCAGGCTTCACCAGCTCCTATGTCAACACAAACAAATAACAACAGCAGAACAGCTCTCACTGAAAAAACATGAGGTTAGAAAGAACTGATCTAAGTAAGTGTGCTTATTACTTTTTGCTGCCTTGTTAGCCTTCAGACTCCAGTTTCATGAACCCAATGATTAAGGACAAGCCCAAAGCTAATACCACTCTAAAGACACAGTCTAAGTCATCCAGGCTTTTTTGTCTGGTTTTTCCTAAGCTCTCAATAAAAGAAAATGAAATAAAATAAAGAATACAGCCAGGTGTGGTGGTGCACACCTTTAATCCCAGCACTTGCACTTGCAAAGGCAAGCAGATCCCTGTGAGTTCAAGGATAGCCTGGTCTACAAAGCAAGTTCCAGGACAGCCAAGGCTACAGCAGAGAAAGCCTGCCAATAAATAAATAAATAAGCAAATAAATAAATAAATAGAATTGAAAAATTAAAGAATTCAATGTGAGGAAAGTATAAATGAGAAGTTCATTATATATTTTTGCTCTGCATTAAACAAGTAAGAGGATTTTTATAAAGGAACGTGGGTTTTGCAAAATTTTCTAAGAACCAACAGTAATTCTTGTGGATAACAAGCTTTAAAGAACAGAGTGGTCCAAGACCTGGGACCAGAGCTACAGCAACAGAGCAGCAGCATGTGCCTGGAGTCTCCTCTAGGTTTTCCTGACAACAGAAAAGACACTGGGAACCAGGTGCAGTGCTGGTTCCTTAAGGACCATTAACAAGGCCAGCTCCTCATTTTATTTAATAGCTACAGTAAAGTTATCATTTTGTAAATACATTTGTTCTTCATAACATTTTATTTCCTTACTGAGGAGGCACATGCTGTGGTGTATATGTGGTGGTCAGAGAGAAACCTGCAGAAGTTGGCTCTCTCCTTCACATGTGTGACCCAGGAAGCAAGCTCTGGCAGTCAGACTTGGCAGTGAGTGCCTTTACTCACTAGACCAGCCCTCCAGCCACCATAAGATGAAGTCTTATTATTTTCTGTAATTTCTAAATTCATTTTTCAAGTTAATTTAAAAACATCATCATGAATGCATGTATTTATCAGATTAAAAAATTTACTGAAACACACTTGCATAATGACAGCAACTTGGTCTGAAGAAGAAAATCACATAAAACCTGTCCCTTAGCACAGTACTTGACAGTGAGTCACTGACACAGACTCCGTGACAAAACAATGATCTAGCAGCACTACAGGACTTTCTTCTCTTGCTTCCACATTGTTTCACTTCTCAGTACTTAGCCCACTGTTCACAGTCCCTCGGGGTTGGGGTATTCATTCGTAATTTATTGTTTCTCCATTGCTAAGAATACACCTAAGCATACCGATATTTAACTAAAGTGGAAAGGCAAGCTATAATATAACTAACGGCATAAAATATGCTCAACACAAGACTTGAACAGTTACTACTCAATAAATGATAGACTAGATGTCAGTCCTGATTCAGCCACTAAACCCAGTAACTCTCAGACACGTTACTTACTATCTGGAATTCTATAAAAACAAGTTGGCTAGTAATAAATGCTCTACTGCTTCCTTTCTATTCTAAAAAGATTTAAATTCCAGCTCTCAAATATGCTGCTTGAAGGAATAACCCTCATACATATACATTGAAATTTAAATTTGCCCTACTTTCCAGGCCACTGTATGCTGCAGAGTACACACCAAACATGCTATTGGGAACATCAATTGCAAATATGACTAGAGCAAAGGGAAGGCCCAGGATGAAATGAGGTTTTTTGTTCTATTCCAAGTAGTGATGACAACCTCAAGCAGTCTACTAGCTAGTGTTTCCATAGAGAAAGCTTTCCTGGAGACTGTTTCCTCCCCATAAACCAGAATGTTTCATCAGTTCCTACCACCCCCACAAAACTGAGTTTTCGGCCCATGCCTTTGTCACTGAACCAAAGGTGAGAGAGTTTAGACTATAGCCAGTTGATTACAGTTGTTCAGTTTCCAGGGCCCACATGGCAGCTCCTCTCTCCAGTTTCTAAAACAATGTGTGTAGAATACAGAACATGGGAATTAGCATAAACTACTGTGGTGGTTTGGGAGGGAATGGCTCTCCCCAGACTCATGTCTGAAGATCTGTATCCTAGCTGGTGGACTGTTTAGGAAGGACACCTAAACAGTGTCCTTGTGAAACTTGTGTAACTTGGTTCAAGTGAAATCCTTGTCCAAAAAAAGGGGGGAATGGGGGACTCCAGAATCTTAAGTATTTCACTAACTGATTTTTAAGAAGAATAAAAAAGGAAAAGTTGAAATTTATAGATCCACACCTAGAAGTTACTCCCCAGCAGAGCCACTGTACTCTGACCTCTTTACCTCAAACCTACAGTTGAGAGGAAAACCACAAGTCTATCTAAAATGTACAATTAAAAGCTATAAAAACAAAACTAAAAATCTCTCACCTGAGCGTGAAAATTGGACATAGTTGTTGTCTCTATATCCTTCTTTCCCAGTATCTCCATCTTCACTGGTGAATTGGGGAAATTGGATGAGAAGTAGTCTAGGAGGTCGGGTAAGTAAGTAGCTGCCCCATGAACAATACCCATCACATAGAAAGCTGTACAACTTTCATCTTCACTGAACACTGACCCCACGAACTCTTCTGCAAACCTCTGCATCTCCACGGGAGACAGACAGGAGAGTTCACTGCTGTAGGCGTGGATGACAGATGCACCTCCATTAGGCTGATGCTCAATATGAATGAGCCGCTTCAACTCCACAGTGTCCAACCTTTTAAGGTTGTTCTGAACTCGAGGTTCCTTTAGTGAGACAAAGGGAAATTCACTGTCATCGGTCATTCTAGAACCACAGTTCTTGGTATCCAAATGTTTTCCAATGTGATCCTTTACATCATCATTTACGATGCCTTTGGCTTCCTGATCCTCAGCATCAGACAGCAATCCTGAACAGAGGGTCTGAATAGACTTGCTGTACATTTTTGGACGCTTGCGTTTTTCATTCTCTTTGTGTTTCTTTTTCTTTTTCTTCTTTACCTTTTTAATCTGTAAGTCTTCTACATTTGTTTTTGGTTTCTCCTTCCCACCTGTTGGAAAAAACGTGTTTTGAAACTCCATATTTTAATTACTTTTAAAAATGCTTTTAGGAACTGTTTTGTAATAAGTAAGTTTACTTCTGATACTTCTGAAAAAAAAATCACTGAGAATTCATTTTCTATTCAAGTTTGACTCTGTCTTTCTCTCTCTCATCCATTCTCTGCCTCTTCACACACAGACAGCAGGCTCAGGACAGATAATGAAATATAGCAGACGCTAAGTGCTCACCCAAGTAATGAGTGACTCAAAGTTTCAAAAGGGTGGTCTTCAAATGTAAAAAGCAGAAGCTCAGAAATAAACGTAAGCAATACCCTTCAGATAGTTCTCAAAAGTTACTGTAAAGTTCATTTAAACTGAGGTTGTAAAAAATCAAATCCAGCCAGGCGGTGGTAGTGCACATCTTTAATTCCAATTCAAGGGGAAGAGGCAGGCAGATCTCTGTGAGTTCAAGGCTAGCCTGGTCTACAAAGGGAGTTTCATGACAGCCAGAGCTACACAATGAACCCTGTTTCAAGAAATCAAAAAAGAAAAGAAAATAGAGATGGAGGGAGGGGGAAAGAGAAAAGGAAGGAGAGAGGGGAGGGAGGGGAGACTTATAAATCACAGTCAGAAGCCTTCTTATAGTGTGACATCAGTGTGAGAGCAAAGGACAGTACACAGCACACCAGCCCCTCGGCTTTTCCTTCCCTCCTCAGTAAGCTGCACTTGCTCTACTGCAGTCTACCACAGTTTGCAGAGCACCCTACAGGAGCTGACAGATTAGAATGGGCTCTCAGGTGATACAGGTAAGGAGAGAAATGGACGAGAAACATGAGGCTAGAACAGAAGCTTAAATACTAAAGTTTCTATGAACAAAGGAAGCAAACTCTGGGTCAAAATTCTAGAAATGCCAGGAATTAAAAACTAATCTAATCCACACAGGCTATTTAATTAGAAAACTTATATTTACACAAAAGCGCACACATAATATTTTTTCTGTTTTTCTTATATTAAAAATAAGCAGAGTAGGAAAATACATATGTATTAACAAAAAATAGTTTAAGACACTATTTAAAAAGTAACAATTTAGAAAAGGAGACATTGTTTCTGCTACTTCTTTTGTTTTTGTTGGGGGCAGGGGTTCTGTGAACCACACCATGCCTGGTGCCTTGGAGACCAGAAGGGAAGGTCAAATCCCTAAGAAATGGAGTTACAGTTACAGATAGGTGTGGGCCTCCACATGGGGTGCTGGGCATTAAATCTAGGTCCTCTGACAGGGTAGCCAGTACTCTTACCCATGATTCATCTCTCTAGTCCCTTTTCTGAGTTCTGTTTTGACTTTTAAAGCAAGATGATGTTGAACTCATGCCGCCCTGACTCAGCCTACAGAGACTATATATAGTGCTGAGGTTACAGCCCTGAGCCATCCAGCTTTGTGAATTTGTTCTTATGAAAGGGCATGAATAAAATTATCCCATCCTGTCTATTGGGAGGGAGTGTGTTATAGTACGGTTTTTTGGCCCCGTGGCAGCCAGAGGTCTAGACCCACAAGACTTGTCGCAACAGACTCTTTAGCCGCCCGCCACTGATCAGGCCCTAGAAATGATTTAGACACATATTAACTTTATGTTATTTGGCCTATGGCTTAGGCACATTGTTAGTAGCTGTTTTATCTTAACTTATTTTTATTAATTTATTTTGTCATGTGGCCCGTGGCTTATTTGTGTTTTTTATATGCCCTGGGGGGGAGGGGGTGGCTAGGTCTGTCTCTGACTCCGCCCTTCCTTTAAAAAACACAAATAAGTCATGGCCACGTGACAAACATATTAATAAAAATAAGTTAAATTAAAATATAAAAGCTAGCTAACAATGTGCCTAAGCCATAGGCCAAACAACATAAAGTTAATATAAGTGTCTAAATCATTTTTTAAGGCCTAAGCGGTGGTGGGCGGCTAAGGGGTCTGGGGCTGCAGGTCTGTAGGCGTGGACCTCTGGCGCCCTGGGCCATGAACCTCATTGTAACAGGAGTGGGTGTGCATCTTCAGAAGTCAAACATGGTAGACAGCTGAGAATAACCCTGAATTTGCTCTTCCTTCCTCCTTCCCAAAGTTCTAGGATTACAGGTGTGCCCACCACACCCACTATTATATAATGCTGAGGACAAAACCCAGGACTTCCCATAGTAGGGGGTATCATCAACTGAGCCACATCCCCAGCCCTCACAAGGCTTCTTTTACATGAAATGTCCCATGTTTCCATCTCTGTTTAGTTCTCATGACTGAGATGTTCTATCTATTTTCAAAACTACATCTCTCAAGCCAGTTCCCAAAAGATTTGAATCTCAAAAAGAACCACCTCCACCTAAGTGTC
This sequence comes from Phyllotis vaccarum, assembly GCA_033318265.1. NCBI lineage: Eukaryota > Metazoa > Chordata > Mammalia > Rodentia > Cricetidae > Phyllotis > Phyllotis vaccarum. Next base: position 27,062,513 of record JARWLC010000006.1, on the reverse strand, counting down.
TTTCCTTTATTCAACACTGTGTGTGTTTTCGCGTGCGACCTTCAAGAGTTGGTTCTTTCCATGTAAGTTCTATAGATCAAGGGGTCAAATCTAAGTCACTGATTCTCAGCCTGTGGGCCATGACCTCTGAATAGCCTGCATATTGGATACTGACTATTCGTAACAGTAGCAATGGGGTCACCACAAATGAGGAACTGTATCAAAGGGTCAAAGCTAGGGAAGGCTGAGAAAGCAAACTGTCTAGGTATGTACTTTCCAAACATCAGATTAGGTACACATCTGAAAAACCAAAACTAGGGACTGAGCATGTTGCTCAGGTGGTGTAATATTTGTCTTTAATGTAAGTAGCACCTGGGTCAATTTCCAGCACTACACAAAACCATGTAGGATGGCATACAACTGTAGCCCTGACCTCAGAGACAGAGGTGGAAGAATCTGGAAAGTCAATATCATCTTTGGCTTCATATTAAGTTCTAGACTAACCCGGAATACATGAAATATTGTCTCATTTAATCAATTAACCAAATGAAAGAAAGAACAAGGAAGTTTTAAGCAAAACCCAATAAAATAAAAGTCTATCAATAAGATTAAATACTTAAAGGATATAGGTCGCTTGTTTGTTTGTTTGTTTTATGGTTTTCTGAGACAGGGTTTCTTTGTATAGTCTGGCTGTCCTGGAACTCAGCGACCCACCTACCTCTGCCAGGATCCTGGGTGGCCAGCATGGGCACAGGTATAATAGCAATCTCAAACCCCATAATGAAAACTATATGTAAATTGCACAAATTAAATCATTTTGAAATAAACAAAACCTCACTGCAAATGAAAATGTTTAAAATCTAATTAAATTTACACTTAACATACGTTTGTATTAAAATAAATGCCCTGCAACCAACCATATTACTTTGAAATAAAACAGACATTTAGTCTATTCCCTAGTGCTCAGGATAAACAAAAAAAAAAAAAAAATTATATATATATATATATATATAAAACAGTCAGTAATTTTAAAGTGCAAACTTCTAAGTCAAGAGGAGACTCTTATGTTGGACATGAAGGAGCTAAATCATCCTGGAAAATCACTGTGTAATTAACTATTACAATGGGCAGAGGAAATGATATGCCTAAGATTGCCTATTAGGATGGCCCTTGCCTGGCGTCTGGAAACTTCAGTTCTGAAGGGTGCCTCCTGTGTGCTTCACTGCTTCCATTTGCACAAATAATATGGTGTATGCTGAGCACTTTTTTCCTTCTGGAAGTCTAAAATTTGGGGTCATAGCAGGCAGATGGTGTCGATGTACCATGCCAATAAAACTCTGAGTCACTAAAGAGCTCCCCTGGTCCAGAACATTCTATGCATGCTGTCACAACTTATTGAGTTAAGTATAACCCTCCATAACTCCACTTAGAGAGGGTTCTTAGAAACTTCTGCTTCACTTCCCACGGGTATTGTCCCATGCACTTTTCCCTCTATGCCTATTTCCTTTGTATACTTTCATAATAATAAATCATATCATAAGAACAGCTATGATGCTGGGCCCTGTGAGTCTTCCCACCTCTTCACAAAACTTCAATGTAGGCCTGGAAACCCCAAATAGCAGATAGCAGAGGTAAATGTATTCTTTACATAAACCAAACTAAGAAACTGGCTTGCACTGGAAAGATTTTAAGAACATGATATAATTTCTCATTCATTCTGTTTCTATATGTGCAATTCACTAGATGCCTATGTAGAAAATTTTAACGTACCTTAAGAAAATATCATTTTGAATACTAATCCTCTTGCCTTAGAGTAAAAAATGCTGAAATTTCATATTACTCTAAACTTATAATTTAACAAAACCCACTGATTCTGTAATAATAAAAGGCCTCGAGAAAACAGAACTGCTATCTAAGGAATGGACAGCTCTCAAATTCAGTATGACTCAAAGTAAAAGGATGCCAGAGTGCAGAAGAGGCAAGGACACACAGACTAGGGTGGGAAAAACCCCAGATGCACACAGGGACACACACAGGGGTGGGGGAATTCCACACACAGACAGGGACACACACATGGGGGGCAGGGATGCCAAACTGAAAGCAAAAGAAACAGGAACAGAAAACAGATAAACATTCAGTAAGAGATAAAGGGCCACCCACAAAGAACAGAAGAAAAAACCGCAACAGCAGGGATAGCAGGCAAGGTGGTGTACATGTGACCCTTAAAGCAAAGGGATAAGGAGCTTGGTCCAGCAAGGGCTATACAGCTGAGAAGGCATACCTAGAAGAAAAAAGAGGTGGAGGGAGAGGAGAGTAGGGGGGGACGATGGGGTATGAAAGAGGGAGTGGGGGGGGACGATGGGGTATGAAAGAGGGAATGGGGGGGTGGGGGAGAGTCTGGGCTGTGAAAAGGGAGGGAGTGAGAAGAGGTGGAAGAAAAGGAACAGAAGCAATGCTCTGGGTGGTGCATGCCTTAAATCCCAGCACTCAGGAGGCAGAAGCAGGCCAACCTAGTCTTACGGAGTCCCAGGACAGTCAGGACTGTTATACACAGAAACTCTGCTTGGAAAAACCAAAAGATAAATAAAGAAAGAAATGTTCACTGATTGTAGTGGGATTATGTTCCAATGTAAATAACTGTCCCACCTATTAGTTTAATAAAAACGCTGATTGGCCAAAGGCAGACAGAAGTATGGGCGAGGCTACCAGACTAAAAAAAATTCTGGAAACAGGAAGAACAGGGCAGAGATGCCACAGAGATGCCAGACAAGGCAGCAGATGCAGAGGACAATATGCTGCTCTGAGAAAAGGTGCCGAGTCACATGGCTGAACAGGATAAGAATCATGTGTTAGACTAAGAGTAAAGAGTTAGCAAATTATATGCCTGGGCCCCAGGTCAATCAGCATAAAATTAATGTAAGTGTCTTGTGTCTTTGTGGGTCTGGACCACAGGCCAGACAGGCCAGAAACTTCATACAACAACTAATTGCTACCACTAACTTCAATCCATCTTTCATACTAACAAAGTAAAAAATCAATTTTAGCCAGGAAAACAGGATCGTCTTTCATACCTGATAAAGGCTATACTACATTCAACTCTATTAGCACACACAGAAAACAGAAGCAATAATAGCTTACTGATTTTCAATCTCTGAGAGCAATTTCAGTTTTGAGTACTGTGGGTTGGTAGGGTGGTACAAGCATGGGTGGAGGCCAGAAGACAGTCCTGAGTGTCACCCTTAGGAACACCATCAAGCTCCTTCAAGGAAAGAACTCTTGCAGATTAGGCTCTATGTGTAAGAAGCACGAGGATTCCTCCTGTCTCCACTTCGCCAGCAAGGGGATAAGAAGAGGACATCATAACGCCTATCAACTCTTACATGGGTTCTGGAAATGAAGCTCAGATCCTCACGCTTAGGAGGAAAAACACTTCACAATATGTCTATAATCTGGTTCAACAAGTGCTGTGGAATATTTGTTTACACTGTAAAGATGTGCCTTTGTCAAGGTGCCCTCTGGTTGGTTTAATAGAGAGCTGAATGGCCAATAGCTAAGCAAGAGAGGACAGGTAGGATTTCTGAGGAGGGAGGAAGAAGAGAAATTCAGACAGTGAAAAGCAGCAGACTTGAAGCAGGTCAGATGTGCAGTACTAAGAGGTAACTGAGTCACATGGCAGAGCATAGATTTAAAAGGGGGGGAGGAGGTAATTAAGTTTCAAGAGTTATCTGGGAAAAAGCCTAAGCTAAGGCCAAGCTTTCATAACTAATAACTTGTCATTTGCAGTCTGGTGGTCCAAAGATAGTCCAATAAGAAAGCTTGCTACCACACGGAGGTTCACAGCCTCTGTAACTCCATTTTGGAGGAGTCTGACACTTTGTTCTGGTCTCCACCAACACCAGACACAAACATAGTACACATACATTCATGCAGACAAAACATTCATACACATAAATTAAAAAACAAAACAAAACGTTTTTTGAAAGGGTAAATAGCTAAAACTACAGACAGGCATGGAAGTACACACCTTTGGCCCAGCACGCCAAACAGAAGGAGGAGGAGCTATATGATTTGGGGGCCAGCCTAGTCTACACAGGGAGCTTCAGGCTAGCCAAAGAAGACCCTGCCCCCTCCCCAAAAAATACAACAACAGTAACAGAACTACAGGGCAAAAGAAACAGCAAAAGGACTGAGAATGCTAAGCAACAAGTCATCACCTGAGCGGGTCTGTGTCTTTTAAGGTGTGAAGACTATTACAGGAAGAAAACTGCAGTTGGAGAGGTGGCTCAGTGGTTAGGACACTGGCTACTCTTCTAGAGGATAAGTTCAGCCCCCAGCACCCACTCTGAGTGGCTCACAACTACTTACAACTCTAGCTCCAGGAGATCCGACCACCTCTTCTGATCCCTGAAGACACTGCATGCATGTGGTGAACACACGTACACTGAGGCACACATACATACAATAACTAATCTCTGAATAAAAATTCTGGAAAGAAGTTTATTTAATAAAGAAACAGAATATTTGTAAATATGACAAAGAATGAAATGAAAATAGAGACTCCACATTTATCCTAATATAAATTAGTTACTGTGTTTCAGATCCAACAGGGAAGTGTTTTTTCTCCCTGTGGATAATAAATGTTTATTGACAACCAAATTCAATCTGAAATTAATGGAAGCCAAAGGGTTCTGATCAACAACTGTCCATGTTATGGAATAGTCCCTGTCTGCCCAACTGTCTAACAGGAGGACATCACCAATTCATACCTACTACCTAAGTGAATTTGGGACTGTTCTTATTTCTATTTTAATAGAAGTTCTGATTTTTTATAGGATTTATAAATGTGCTTAGCCCAAAATTCTCCCCAGTACAACACGTACAAACACTGACTGAATTGCTTAACAACAGAGATACAGGAAGAAAAAAAAAAAAGAGGATGTTGGGGGAAGGAGCTGTTTGTTTGTTTGTTTGTTAGACCAAAAAGAATACTTTCGGCCACAGGAGGTGGTACAGACCTTTAATCCCAGGAGGCTAAGGCAGGTGGATGTTTGTAAATTCAAGGCCAGCCTGGTCTACAGAAGGAGTTCCAAGACAGACAGGGCTACACAGAGAAACCCTATCTCAAAAAGAAAAAAAACACAAGATACTCTGAAGCAAGCAAGGTTTAGAACAGTGAAGTATCTCTCTCAGCCCTATTCTAGGATGTCTGATTATGCGCTAATATCTGATAGAGCTTGTCACCAGCCGTATTGTGCAACTATTACTTCACTTATTACTTTACTTATTTCAGCTATATAAATATGATTAAAAAGTAATAACGCATACAGCAAACTACTAAGTCATCTGTGTAGTGAAGCTTAACCAGGCAAGCTTTAATAACTCATTAAATATATGACAAAGCACGTCACCATGCATACCACAAGCACCTACCAACAGCTTTACTTCTCACTTTTAGAACATTCTTATTCTTAGTAAACATCGGTATCAAACGGCACTTATTTAATAACTTGGCTAATAAGTACACTGAACATTATAAAATGCAGAAAAAGTTCACTGAATATAAACTTACTTTTCAGAAAAACTTTTACATCTCCATCTTCTTTCTTGACCTCACTCATTACTTTATGCTTCTTTTTCTCTCTCTCTTTTTCTTTGTCTTTGATTTTATCTGAAAAAACAAACAAAAAAAATAGAAATAAAACTGTTAAAATCTCTTTTTTCTCCAAGAACTTTAGTTCAATTTCTAGAAGTATAATACATAAAAAAGCTGAGTGGTTGCATATGCCTTTGATTCCAGCAGAGGGAGGGGGATCTCAGGGAGCTGGAGGCCAGTCTGGTCTACATATTAAGTCCAGGGTAGCCAAGGGCAACAGAGTGACATCTGATTCCCCAAAAGACAAAACAATGAAAGAACAAAAACAAAATAAATGTCATAAACCACGATGACTGGAAAAAATATGCTTTTTATTCCTTTCTCAGTTTTAATACAAATTTCTACATTTCTTCCACTGGGTATATAATACAGATCAAAACTTATCACTGCACACCTAATTTCAATGATTATTTTTCACTCATTTCATGTCCATCAAAATATAGGATTAATTCAAATCATATAAAAAATAGGCTATTTTTACTGGAGCAAATAAGTAGACTGGACAGTTGTTGCTCTGAAACTGCGTCTTATTGTTGAGGGAATGGTAGTGGACACCTTCTCACAGGACTACCACATCAACTAAGAGACTACACAGAGCTACAATAACACTACATTCTAGTCCTCTTGCCCTTCTATGTTTTAGGAAGAACATGGCTAGCTAGTAAAACTGTGATATTAAATTATGGGACATAAGAACTTACTGATCTATATCCTAAAAAATCCAAACAACTTTATGAAATGCACACTATCTTATTTTGTTTGTTCAGTCAACTTCCTATGAATCTAGATAAGGATAAATAAGCAATATGTCCGTTGCCTTCAAAAGATTATTTTACAAATCTATATTAGAAGCACATAATCTTGTAAAACAATAAAGGTTTTTAGAATGTATGTGAATACTACATAACCCCTTAAAAACTTCTCCTTACTTTCTTTTTCTAAACAATACCCTAATTCAGGCCATAATCATATGATACCTAGAATCTGGCCTTCAGATCTTACCAGCAGAAATATAAAATTTGTAAATGTTCATTTCCAGCAACCACATTAAAAGCATAATAAGCAACAAGTGAAATTACTTTCAGTAACATATTACTGAAGTATTTTATATTCACACCTCTCTGTCTGTCTGTCTGTCTGTGAGCTCGGGTGAGTGGAGTGGTGGGAAGTGTGTATATACCCCAGCATGCATGTGGAGGTCAAAAGACAACTCTGTGGAGTTAGTTCTTTTACATGAGCTCTGGAGAGTGATCTGGAGCAGCAAGCACCTTTACCTGCTGGGCCACCTCACTCACATTGAGAAACTGAAAACCCCATCTTAATGCCTCTTTAAATCTCATGCAATTCTCTAACATGAGAGCTGCGATAAAGTAAGGTCACACGTTCCAAAGTGGGAAGGTCAAGGTTAAGGCTGCAAACTTGGTAACTAACAAGCTTTCGGACCTCTGGTCCTCACTGTAAAGTTTACATGTTGTCATTTCTCCATCTCCTCATGAGGAAGGGATTAAGAGGGAAAACAGGACGTTGGCATTGTTGTTCTAAGACACTGTCCCTGAAAAGACTGGTTCTTCATCACTTTTGATTCAATCATATTCATGAGCAAGAATTTAGCCAGGTTTAATGACTCATGCCTTTAATCCTTAAGTTGGAGGCAGGGCAAGGAGGTTCCTGTGAGTTCAAGGCTTCCCTGGTCTAAGCAGAACAGCCAGTGCTAAAAAGACCCTGTCCAAAAAAGTAGTTTTACCCTTCACATTAAAACTAAAGGTTACACTGAACTTTCTAACTCGTCTTCTGATCATAACCCTTAGAATGACAGCAAGTAGTATCTTACTGTAAGAACACCCTGTCTGAAAAGTCAAAGGCAACGTTAAGTACAATCTTCTTCAGAAAATGTTAACCAGTATTGAGATAGTTACTGGCAAAAGACCGGAAGAACAAATCTGGCATTGAGAAAGGAGCCCAGCTTACTGCCTAGTTGGTGTCTAACAACGGGGTGAAAGTGATGAATGGGAAGAGTATTTCCAGACAGCACCACCACAGGCTGGTCACACTCAAAACAAAGGAGAGGCTAATCAACCTCCCAGAAGACACCCAACACTACGTGAGGTGGCAGCTAGTGATACTGCACAAAGGTCATGTGTCACAGGAAAGACTGACAAGCTACATCATTAGTGTTCTTCACAAGACACTATTGAGACTAGACAGATAAACCACACAAAGGAAAAAATAATTGTCAACATAGACTCCTTTAAAGATCTGCAACAAAGTCAGATTTTAAAATGGGTCAAAGGCTTCACAATAAAAAACATACAGAAGACTGTGTGGTGAGGGCGCTCAACTTTAATTCCAGAACTCTTTGAGAGGCAGAGGCAGGAGGATCTCTGAGTTCAAGACCAGCCTGGTCTACAGAGTTCCAGGACAATCAGAACTACACAGAGAAACCCTGTCTCAAAAAACAAAATAAGCAAAATATATCATGCAATCATATGCCTCCCACTATGTCACTAGGATTGAGAACTACAAGATATCACTACCTAGCTATTAAATTGACCAAAATCCAGGACATTGGTAGCATCATTAAATGCTAGTAAGCAAATGGGACAGAATCAATAAATTTCACTGCTTAGTTTTTATCCAAAAGAGCTAAAAGCTTAGGTCCACACAAAAACACATGCATAATAGTTATACCGGGTCCATTCATAATTATCCCAACAAAAGGAAGCAGTCAAGATATCCTCCAGAATACATCCAAGCGACAGGATACTCTTCAACGCTAAGAGGAGAACAGAGCCATGAAGCCATGTAAGGACAGAAAACTTACACAGTATTACTACCTGAAACTCATATACTACATGAGTCCAACAACACAAGATTCTAGAAAAGCCTAGAGCTTGATAGCCAGCTAGCAGAAGTGGAATTCCAGCAGAAATGGCAAGCCTTAGAATACAATGAAAGAACCTAGCTCAAAAAAGAAAGAAAAAAGCTGTAAAGCAGCTGACCGCCTGGAACCCACAAAAAGATGGAAAGTGAGAACCAGCTCCAAAGTCGTCCCTTACCTCCACACAGGCACTGCAGCACACAGGCACACACACTAAAAAAAGCAATAAGGTCCTTCTTACTAATAATTATTAATAAAATAATAAACTCCCGAGGAATGAAACCTAGATTGAATTCTGGCCTCCACATGTACCCACCCAACACACATATACATGCGGGAAAAATATTCATGCACATATAGTAAACAAATAGTCCTAAAAGCAAAAAATTAAAGGTTCATTCAAATTTAAGTAAAAACATCATAAAAATTCAAATTGGAAGTTCCTGTGAAATACTGAAAAATTCTAAGTTAAAGTTTTAGCAGCAAAAACTCAAATAGGCTTCATATCATAAGTTTTAACGATCCTGGATATAAGGCGTAAGTCAAGACCATTCATCACAATGCAGTTCATGAAATCAGCTGATCTAAGCAACCACATTGATAACTCCCTGTCCCTCCTATATCCAGCCAAGAACAATCCATTGCTGGAAAAAGATCAGAGAGCAAGCAGGAAACAGAGGAAAAAGAAACTGGAGAAGCAGAAGGGACAGTAGATGTACAAAATGACAGGAAGATTAATAAAAAATAGAAGATAAAGGAGATGAAGGATATTGTAAAAAGAATTCCAAGATCAGTGATTGGGGCAAGAAGGATTTCTCACAGCATCTCCCCAGCATAGAGCTAAGCAAAGCTACTCCTTCCAAGGCCCTCTGCAAAACAACACTGGTCTCTCCAACAAAATTTCTCACTATGCTTCAGTGATACTATCATATACCAGCCTAATTCTCCCAATCCTATCATCCAAACCTGCACATCTCTCTAGAATCTATCTTAGGCATCTCTCTTCCCTATACTTCCCATGATTACACAATTATCATTAAGTGAATGACTCTCCAAATCTACCTAGCCAGTCCCTGCCAGACTCCGCACCTTCATTTCCTTAAACTGTTATTTTCCCTTCTCTCTCCAGAGAAAAGGTCTTGAGGAAGGGTGGAGAGAAAGAAACAAGGGTAACAAAGCACATGAGATGGAGGTGGAAGAGGGTTAGTGGGGGAGGAGACATCACATGTGAGAACCCAATTCCCTCGCCAAATGACCTTGGGGTATCTAGCCCCATAGAGGAGTGGCTTCTTGGCTGAATCCATGACTGCTTAAAAGCTAAGGAGGTGCAAGTTCATTCATTCTCTCTTGGGATGGTTGAAGACCCCACAGCTCTCCTGAAACAGAAGACAATGACGGCTGTTTACTTTTTGCTCTGTATCCATGAGTTTTTCTCCCCATTTTATATCTTAAATCCTTGATACCCATTAACAGACTCTGGTAGATTCACATAACATGCATGAAAATGTCCTAATAAAATCCATTGGTTTGCTTATTAATTTTTAAAAAGCTAAAACTAGGAGTGTCTCAAAGGGGTGACACATTAATTACATCTCTTCAAAATAGTTAATCATATCACTCTGCTTAAAACAAACAGAACCCACTTGCTTCTGCCTCAGTTTAAAAAAAAAAAAAAAAAAAGATGTCACCAGTGTTAGCAGGGTGAGAAGATAATTCAACAATGCCAGGCTTGAGAAAATATTGTATAGCTATGCCTCACAGAGGAGCAGAGGATGCCATGATAGGTAGCAGATATCCAAAAATGTCTTTGTTCTCCCATATGTTCTTTGAAAGATTGTAGGGTAGAAAATGGCTGCCATTTTCTTTAGAATATTCCTACATATCTGTGAACACACATTTTGCAAAGGAGAAGCGTAACTGAATTTATCTCACACAACTCAGAATAGACTCAAAAGGGGGCAATAGATGTGATTTGACAGGTGTGAGGCAGACGATATTTAAATTACCTGACTCTGACCCCTCCTCTAGATGTGTTTGTTTTTCCAAATAGACATAATTTGCTGAAAGGTAAATGGTCTTTAAATCAGTAAAAACAAATATATATTAAGAACGCTGAGGCAGGAACTGGTCACACATATCTTTAATCCCAGCACTTGGGAGGCAGAGGAAGTCTGATCTCCATCCCACTCTGCAAGGTGAGTGAGTTCCAAGACAGCCAGAGCTACACAGAGAAACAGACCAACAAACCACAACAACAAAAAGACCATGAGATAGAAACACCTAGTCTAATCACTTAATATTCAAGAATAGGAAAGCTGGTGCCAGAGAGATGACTCTCGGAGGTTAAGACCACTTGCAGGGGGCCAAGGTTCAGTTCCCAAGACCCACATGACAACCCATGGATGAGATCATTTCTAACTGCAGTTTCAGGGGATCCCCCTCTGGCTCCTACAAGCAACAAGCAAATAAACTGACCTGCAAATACTCTCCAAGTACCTGCTCTTTCTTAGCCTGACACAAACCTACACATATCCCGGAAGAGAGGGTCTAAATTGAGAGAACGTCTCCTGCAGGCACACCTGTGGAACATTTTCTTAAAAATGTGATTGATGGGGGAGAGTCCAGCCACTGTGGGGAAGGACAGGGCTGCTCCCTGGCTCAGGAAACCATGGGGAATAAGCCGGTAAGCAGCACTTTTGTGGCTTCTGTTTTGAGTCTTGCCCTAACTTCCTTCAATGATGGGCTGTGAGGTGAAATATAAGTTGAAATAAAACATTTCCTCCCCCAGGTTGCTTTTGATCAGTGTTTTACCACAAGAGGAATAATATTTTCTTTGAAATAGAAATACTAATACACACACACAAAATAAGAAATAAATATCGTTAAAACAAGGAAAGACAAAGCAAAACAACAGCAGGAGGGAAAAGCACAACAGGGAAAAGGCGAAATTGTGAAAACGGAGCAGGTTCCCTCCCACCCGAGGAGTATGAACTCCCAAATATGCTCTAAACGACAGAAGCACCGGCTTTGCAGTCACCATACACAAAATCAATCCAAAGCTCTGACTACAAGTGGTCAACAGCATAGCAAGTTACTGAACTGCTGTACCTCATTATTCTCATCGGTGAAAGATAACGGCATCCGTCTTTTTATTTGTTATGAGGACCAAAGCCAGCACATCTTTATTTCCAACACTGAACGTGATAACTGAGATTGACAGTGGAGCTGTATTAGGAAGACATCACATAACACAGATAGCAACTACAGTCAGAGCAACAGAAAACTGAATAGGAAACTTTATTTATTAGATCTCTTGAGGTCAGAAGAGAGATTAAGATTCCCTGGAACTGGAGTTACCAACTGTTGTGAGCTGCCATGTGGGTGCTGGGAGCTGATCCTGGGCCTTCTGTAAATTCAGTCAGTGCTTTTAACTGTTGAGTTATCGCTCTAGTCCCAAAGCTTTGTCTCTAAAAATGAGATAAAAATCCTTTTTCTACTTTGAACATTCTAGAAAACTAAGCCATAGTAAGTAAGATACTGTATGTGATATATCAGTTACAGAACTACCTGATCACTGAATCTTAAATAGACTACAAAGCAGTAACTACTGATTTTAAGTTATATTTTACAAGGCAAACAATAAATAACTTTTTGATTAATGAGTCAACATAAATGAAAGAACCAAATTCTTATTCTATACAATTTTTAGAAAAAAGGTTCTGAGCCAGTGGAGATGTCTTGGCAGGTTAGCACATTTGTCCCCAGGCCTCATGGCCTGAGTTCAATCTCTGACTCCTGCATGGTGGAAGAGAGAGCCTATTCCTCTGTCCTACACACACAACAAAATAAATAAATTGTAATAATAATTTAAAAAAAAAAGGTCTAGGCTGGACAAAGGGACCTTTAATCCCAGCACTTGGGAGGCAAAGACTCCATGTCCATGTGCTGGACACCAGCCTAATCTGCAAAGTTCCACAGTAGCCAGAGTTGTTGAACACAGAGATGGGGGGGGGGGGGAGTAGATCGGCCTAACATGGCAGTACATGCTTTTAATCCCACTCAGGAGACAAAGGTAGACAAATCTAAGGATACCCTGGTCTATAATAGCAAGTTCCAAGATAGCCAGAGGACTACACAGACTGTCTCAAAGAAAAAAAGTTTATTTAAAAACAACAAAAGCCAAACATTAAAAATTAGTAGGACTTCTTTTATTTTTCCTATATAGTATTTCACCCATACAGAACTAGCAGGCTACCTCCTACTCAAAGGATTGGGTGTAGAAAAGGACCATCTTTGAGGACTTCCTGAAGATTTATCTAGCTAGGAGTGACATCAAGACCAAGCTACCAATTCACTTCCTTAACAGGCAGCCCCATCAATGTTCCCTTAAAGGAGCAGCATGTGAGTGTGGCCTGAAGCTTAGGGCAGCTTTACTGTCAGCCCCTATAAGTAATGCCAGTTCACTTTGTGTCTCACTGACTGACTACAGATTGGAAGATGTTATTTTTTCTCTTCTAACAACCACAAAGGTTAATGAGGTCACAGAGAGAGGAGAGAGAGAGAGAGAGAGAGAGAGAGAGAGAGAGAGAGAGAGAGAGAGAGAGAGAGAGACACTACCCTAGAAAGGATCCAGAAAGTAAACTATCCACAGTGACCTTTTCCTTTTCTTAGGCTGGTACAAGAGTTTGCTGCACAAGCCTAGCAACCTGATTCATTTCCCTGAGCTCACAGTGGAAGGAGAGAACAGACTCCAGAAATTATCTTCAACCTCCTACATTTGCCATAACACACCTCCTTCCTTCCTTCCTCCCCCCTCCCTCTTTCTCCCTTCCTCCCTCTCTTCCCTTCCCCCTTCTCCCCTTCTCTTTCTCTCTCTCTCTAGCACACAGTATTTTTTGTTTGTTTTTTATTGTACACCTCCCTTTCCTTGACAGGATCTTGTGTGGCCCGTGCTGACCTTGAACGTGTTTGCTACTGCAACTAGCTCAGAGCTGCTTTTAAGTTGCACAAGTCAGCAATGGCCCTCTACATCATTCAAAGAGCCCAGACCCATTTGGCAAGAGGCCCCACGGGCATCTGCAAGTAGCAGGATACCTGGAACTCAGTCTCTTCTCTGCTCATAGGAGGCAGCCTCCAGGGACCCAGTCTGAAGTAAGTTGTATATGTTCCTATAGCAAGATTGTCAGTGGTAATAGAAAGCTGGAGACAGAAGCTTCCTTTCCCTCAAGTATCTGAAAGTATACCTCCAAAAAGGCTAGTTGCCATCAAGCTACAGAAAATTAATCCAAGCAGTTTCCTGGAATAGGACTGACATCTTCCATCCATCATTGGTCCTGAATTTCTTATAAGGATGATCCATATTATGGTCTCAAAAAGCTAAGATAGTGATTTTATTTTTAAAGAAAATGTCTCACTTGGGTATAGTGGTGCATGCCTTTAATCCCAGCATTCAGGAGACAGTAGCAGATGGGAATCTCCTAGTTCCAAGCTAGCCAGAAGCATATACCCTGTCTCAAACAATAAAAAGAACGAAAAGAAATGATCTCCATTTATAGTCTTGGCTGGCCTGGAACTCATATAGGGATCCACCTCCTTCTGCTTCTCAAATGCATGTGCCACGAAGCCAACTGACGCTGAAATTTTGAATAAGTTCTGCTTGAGGAAAACTTGGCCCTTGATGATCACTTTATTAGTGTGCAAAAGTAACATCTTAACATATAATATACTCCAACAAGCCTGACACAACCAGACAACTGGTGACCTCTGTAACAACAATAGCACATCTATTCTGCAGTGTGATACACTCTGGTTCCACTAGGTTAAGTGTCCTTGCATGGACCCTCTGACCACTGTTGGTAAGTTTGAGCTTGCTGCAATTACCAGCAATTATGTTCTCTCCTCCTTGAAGAGCACTTAATGAGGATCTGGGTTCAGCTCACAACACTGCTCACAACCATCTGTAACTCCAGGTCCAGGGATTGTAACATGCTCTTCTGATCTCCACCAGGCACACCAGTGGTGCACATATGAAAGCCAAACACTCATATACATAAATATAAAAATCAATTTTTAAAAAAATGTTCTCCATCTTGATGTGGCAATAGAGCTACCTGCAGCAATGGCAATGCCCTCATGGTTTTCTGTGCCTGCAATTGTGGGTCTGCACCTCTTACAGGGCTCCCTTTCCATGATAAATTCAAAGAAGTTTTAGCCACAGCTCAGGTCTCTCATGGACCTCCATGATCTAGGCCTCTTAAACCAGACCAGGAACCTAATGAAACCAGAGATCCCCAAGCTCACCTTTGTTATCAGGACCACTTCCACAGGCACTTGGATGCCACTGGGCAGCTCTTTTCGGCTGGAAATCCAGTCCTTTTCCACCTGTTTGAGAGCCACTGGCAAAGTGCCCACAACGAGGGTACCTGAGCAGACAAGAGTCGAAGCCCCAGCCGCCCAACAGCAGGCCGATCTGGTTCTGTGACTTCAGGGGCTCCTTCCTCTTTGCTGACCAGAGCGGCGCACGTGCAGGTCAAAAAGGGCAGGATGGTTTTGAACAAAAGCATCCAGGTTTCTGGGCATAAACACAGCGCTGACACGAGCAGCAGTAGGAACAGGGTTGTGCCAGCAGAGCCAGGCTCCCCATGGAACCACAGGCGCACACCACCAAGCTCTAGTGGCCGCCGTGGTGGTGGCAGCTGCTGCTACTCATCTGTCACCAACAACCCCTCCTCTGCCACCTCCACCACTGTGACCTATGACCTTTATACACTTGTAAATTATTTTTCATAAAAACAATCATTGGTCTAAACTATAAAAAGTTATATATTTCATTAATGTCATAGATAACTTTCCTATTCTATTTAGTTCAATTTAAAATGCATCTAAATAAAAAATGTTAAGCAGTTATACAAACACATGCACAAAAGAAGAGAGAGAGAGAGTGTGTGTGTGTGTGTGTGTAGAAACTAGCTCAAACATCCAAAGCTCCATAGTAAGCTCTAGTGCTCTTATGAGACCAAATTGAAACCTCCTAAGAAGACATGGAAAGAAGCTGGCAAAAATGGCTCATGAAGACTCAAGTTTAACTCTTGAGAACCCACACAAAGTCAGCACAGGAGCTCAACACCTGAGGCTCTCATCTGGCCTCAATATGTATGTCATGATACACATGTCCATACTTAAAACAAATACGCATATATCATACTCATGCATACAAATTTAAAACATGGGGGGGGTCAGTGTATTATCTGGTCATCTCTCCCGTAGCAGATATACACTAAGTCATCTTGGTTCTGAGGGTGTGTGGGGGGGGGGGGAGTCCAGTGTATTATCTGGTCATCTCTCCAAAGTAACAGGTATACACTAAGTCATCTTGGTTCTCCCACCTGTAATTCCTTATTCCAGACACTGAAGCAGAAGGAAGTCAAAGTTTAAGGCCAGCTTGGGTTCTAAAGTCAGTTCCAGGTCACTCTAGGCTACAACATGAATCTCTGCCTCCCCGGAAAACAAACCTTTCTGTTTATGTGATAAAACACTAACCAAAAGGCACCTTTTGGAAGGGTTTGTTTGGTGTACAGGCTGCAGTCCATCATCAAAGGACTGGGCAGACACTCAAGGAAGGGTATTGCTGCACAGTGATCCTTCTGCACACTGTGCATATGTGTTACTCTCATGGCTAACAGGAAGCTGATAGGCCGGAGACCAAGTAGGAAGTTAGGCAGGAAAGCCAAACTGAGAATGATGGGAAGGAGGGCCGAGTCAGAGGAGACACCAGGAGCCACAGAGAGAGCAGGACATGCTGTAGGATAGGTAAAGCCATGAGTCACGTGGCATAATGCAGATTAACAAAAATGGATTAATTTAAATTGTAAGGGCTAGTTAGTAATAAGCCTGAGCTATCGGCTGGGCATTTGTAATTAACAGTCAGTCTCTGTAGTATCTGGGAAATGGCTACAGTTATTTGGGAGCAGGCATCACAAGACAGAAAAATTGCCTACAGCCACTTACTCTCTGGCTTTCCTCTCCAACTCAGGACCACTGCCAAAGGGTCGTATGAGCCACAGTGGGCGGGGCCTTTCCAAAGCCAACCTGATCCAGGCAATTCAACAAATGGGGTTCCCTCTTTCCAGATGACTTTGATTTTTGTCAAGTTAACAAAAGCCTAGCCTTCAAAAATCATAAAATGTCCAAGTTTACAAAGACTTTGGGCATTTAGCCAAATGTTTCCTTTTAAAGATGGAGACAATGAAATTAATATAGAATTTGCCCAATGAGGGAGACAGTTTAGTCAGTAAACTGCTGCACAGGTATTGGATTCCCTGCATCCGTATAAGAAAAGCCCAAGCATGGTAGTGTAGACTTATGACCCGAGTCCTAGGAGGGAGAAAGAGGCTCCCGGAGCTCTCTGTCCAGTCAGCCTAGCCTAATGTACAAACCTCATCCCAGTTTTCTGAGAGCCTGTCTCAAAAAGGGAGCAAAAAGGGATGGAGACAGCACGACTCTCCTGAGAGACAATACTATAGGTTATTTTCTAGCCACTATAAGGCTTCTCCACCCCACCACCACCACCAATCCAGAGTAGCAATGGCCTGCCTTTTAAGCAAAGTCTTGAAAGGCAGGTAGAATTAGGTGGACAGTATGGAGCTGGGATGGAAAGATAACACAATGAGGAGCAAGAGTTCAGCAACGATATAAACATCCAGAGCACTTGGTGACACTTAAGGAAACTGAGAGCATCTCACAACAGCAAAGTGATATGAGCAGATATATATATTTGGATCTCATTATCACTCACTACAACATGAATCTGAAAGATCACAGACCTGAAGGAGAGAGGACATGAAAGAGGCAACTATGAATAATTAGCGCATGATATGGTCGTTTAAAAGTAAATAAAGACACAAAAGACAATGGTTAGAAATAACAAGATTTGGCAACTGGATAGATGAGAATAAAGGGTAAATTACAGAATTCTAGCTTGAATCACTGCATATATGGTGACACAGACAGGAACAGCCAAAGCAAGACAAAGGTAGGTGAAGGACACGGTTTCCAACACACATCCATCCAATAGAAGGCATGGTGTATAGTAGTTTCCTCCAAGATTAGGCCCCTCCCTGAGAGAGTAAACACAGTAAGAGACCAGAGGAAGTCAAAACTGAGCTGGTCAAGACTCAAAAGCAGAGCTGCAAAGACATCAAAGCAGAAAAGCTATAAACACTTCTCTCAGACCACAAGAGCTGCCTGGAAGAAGCAGAAACTAACCAAACTGTCTGGAAAGGGTTAGGGCACCTGAGGCACCTGGAAAGGACACTCTCCAACTGTTGAGCTAACTACTAGCTGTGTAGTGTGCTCCAGGTTCCCATATTTTTAAGGGTCACCTACACTGAGGTGGGCTTTGGTAATACTGCTGTCTTTGAGTCATTTCTGTAGTAAAAGGTTTCTGGCCTAGACTTTCAGGCCTAGCCTCAAGGTTTAGACCTGCAGACCCAAAGAGACACACAGACGCTTACAATAGTTTTAGGCTGATCAGCCTAAGGCCAAGGCATATAACTTGCTCTTTACCCTTAAACTAACCCATGACTCTTAACCTGTTCAGTCATGTGGCTTGGTACCTTTTCTCAGAGCAGCATAGTTATCCTCTGTTTCTTCTGGCTTCTCTCTGGCATTCTGCTGCATTCTGCCTGCTCCTAGAGTCTTCTTAGTCTGGTAAGGCCACCCACACTTCCTGTCTGCCTTTGGCCAATCAGCGCTTTTTAATTAACCAGTGGGTGGGACAATTATTTAAAATGGAACAACATAAATCCCCCTACAAAATTGTTAGAAAAAAATGTTCACAGTACTTACAATTTTAGGCTGATCAGCTCAAGGCCCAGGCATATAACTTGCTAACTCTTTACCCTTAAACTAACCCATGACTCTTATCCTGTTCAACCATGCGGCTCAGTACCTTTTCTCAGAGCAGTATAGTTGTCCTCTGCATCTTCTGGCTTGTCTGACAACTCTGGAGTCTCTGCGGCATTTCTGCTCTGTTCTTCCTGTTCCCAGAGTTTTCTTAGTCTGGTAGCCCCGCCCACACTTCCTGTCTGCCTTTGGCCAATCAGTGTTTTTTATTAAACCAGTGGGTGGGACAATTATTTACAATGGAACAACATAATCCCCCTACACATTTCTGCTCCTGTAAATAGCCCCTTATTCATACTCTATAAGTAGCCTCAATAAAACTCATCGGTTCACCAAGTTAGAATTTGGTGGTATCCGTTCTTTGGTCTGTCATGGGCTCCCTATCTGGGTAGACTTGTGTGTTGTGCCTCCCCAGGAAAAACTTTTGTCACCTAACATTATGTCAGGAGACAGTTGAGTATACAGATCTAAAATGATGGACCAAACTCAGACTTTAGAGGAACAGATACCAGGGAACAAGCAAGGCGATTAGCAAGGCCGCGGTGCAGAGGGCCCAAAACTGAACAATCACAGGAGTCAGTAACAAAAGAACTAAGCAAATACCATGACAGGAGGAAAGCGGGAAAATAAATGATCAAACTATAGATGATGAAAGGCTAAGGAATCATGCTTAATCTTGGCTTTTAGATGACCTTCCTAGGCTAACGGCTAAAAACGAGGAAGGAATCTGGAATGACTTGCTCCTTACAGGATTCTCCTGATGTCATTAGGATTTCAGGGAGGTCCTCTCCACAATGTTTAAATAGCTAACACACACTCTAACAGTGTAATTTCCTCCACGTAGAATAGTTAAAGCACACGTGAACTCAGCATGAATTTGAGTTATATCTAATAACAGAAGTCTGCAATGAGGTATTTTTGTCTATGGCTCGAATTCAGTTCTACACACAATTTTTAAATCATATACTTATCCTCTCCATCAGAAGTCATAAATTTATGTATGAATAAATTCAACTTTTTAATTATTAATTTATTTTTATGTGCACTGGTGTTTTGCCTACATGTATGTATGTGTGAAGATATCATATCTCCTAGAACTGAAGTTACAGACAGGTGTGAGCTACCATGAGGGTGCTGAGAATTGAACCCAGATTGCAGTCAGCACTCTTAATGACTGAACTGTTTCTAGTCTCAATAATCCAATTTTCTTGCTATAGATTTAACAATCAATATACCTTACTACATATTTCCTCCAAAAGAAGTTAACTTTCTGTATTCAGTATTCGGAATATCAGCCATTTTATCAATTACAAGAAAAACATGTCATTTTACTAATATAGTAGGTCTATTAATCTTCCGTACTTTCAACCAGTCCATCATACATTCTACCGAGCTATTTTTCCTACATTATCAATCTGAATATATTATTACCCACAAAAAACAAACAACAAAAACCTGCCTTGTTAATGCTCACAAAGTGAAGTGTAAACTCTTTATTCTGGCAAAAATAAGAGAATGTGAGACTTCAACTATTACTGTGCCATCTTATCTTCCAACTGAGCACAAAAGCCTCATATCTCAAGGCTAATGAGATGGTTCAGCACGTAGTTTGAACGAGAAATAGCCCCATTAGCCCAGCTGGACCCCACCATCGTGGATGGCACTGTCGGAGAGCTGGTACAGCACTGCTGAGGAGCTTTATCACTGAGGGTACCTTGCTCCACATCTAGCTGGCTTTCTGTTTTGTGCTTGTGGTTAAAGACGTGATCTCTCAGCTTCCTAATCAAGCTACCAGGCCTGCTGCTTGCTACCATGCTTCCCTGCCATGACGTATTCTTATCCCTCTAGAACCATAAACCAAAAACTCTTCTGTGAAATTGCTTCAGATCATGGTGTCTCACCACAGCAGCAGAAAAGTAACTAACACAAGCTTACGGCCATACTTCCGTCCCTAGGAGAGAAGTGACTTCACAAGCACACTACAACAAACGGACTATATAGCACATACACCCCAATATAAGCAAAATAAATAGATAATAAAAAGCATCATTCTCATCAAAATGGCTCTCTACTCATAGACCACTAAATATTCTATATACACATTAGTTTTTTTATAATCTTTTTTTTTTTTTTTTTTTGGCATGCATGGGAGGGTAAGTACAGAGGGATGACAGAAAGAGGCACTGGAGCCCCTGGAACTGGAGTTACAGGCTGTTGTGAGCCCCAGTGTGAGCGTTAGGAACTGAACTTAGATCCTCTTCCAGAGTATCGAGTGCTCTTAACCACCGAGCCATCTCTCAGCTGCCCCACTGTCCTTTCCAACACTTCCCCAGCCTTTCTCCATCATTACCATTTATCTAAACCCAACTGGTGTTCCAAAGCCCAATTTTCTGACTGGCAAATAATCGCACAGTCCCACCTATGGGTCTGGCTGAAGACCTAAAACAAAATTAATACATTTACTTAGAGTTGGAACTCTGAAGCCAGATTACCTGCAGTCTGAAACCTAGACATATCCATTTTATAGAACTGTACACAGTGTCTGTAAAATATTAGTAGGTAAAATGCCACCTATAGCTCACAAATGTTGGTCACTGAATGACTGTCACCTCTGTTCTCAAGTTTGTATCCCAGACCCAGTTGTGCCTAAGAACATGCTAAATTAGTCCATGACCTGTCATAAAAACGTTGGATGGAACTTACTACTTCTCAGATCTTCATTATCATGGAAAACTGAGAAGGAGGCAATATTTACTATCTTTTTTTTTTCTAGACAAGGTTTCTGTGTAGCCCTAGCTGTACCAGACTGGCCATGAACTCTAGAGATCTGCTTGCCTCTGCCTCTCATGTGCCAAGATTAAAGGTATACACCACCACGCCTAGCCATGTTTGCTGTATCTTTTATGTATGTATGTATGTGTGTGTGTGTCTGTGTGTGTGTGTGTGTGTGTGTGTGTCTGTGTGTGTGTGTGTGTGTGTGTCTGTGTGTCTGTGTGTGTGTGTGTCTGTGTGTCTGTGTGTGTGTGTGTCTGTGTGTGTGTGTGTGTGTCTGTGTGTGTGTGTGTATGTGTGTGTGTGTGTCTGTGTGTGTGTGTGTGTGTGTCTGTGTGTCTGTGTGTGTGTGTGTGTGTGTGTGTCTGTGTGTGTGTGTGTGTGTGTGTGTCTGTGTGTCTGTGTGTGTGTGTGTGTGTGTGTGTGTCTGTGTGTGTGTCTGTGTGTGTGTGTGTGTGTCTGTGTGTGTGTGTGTGTGTCTGTGTGTCTGTGTGTGTATCTGTGTGTGTGTCTGTGTGTCTGTGTGTGTGTGTGTGTGTGTGTCTGTGTGTCTGTGTGTCTGTGTGTGTGTGTGTCTGTGTGTGTGTGTGTGTGTGTGTGTGTGTCTGTATGTGTGTGTGTGTGTGTGTGTGTAAGTGCTCTGTCTTCCTGTAGGTCTGCACAACAGAAGAGGACATCATATCCCCTAGAGGTAGTTCTGAGTCATCCTATGAGTGCTCAGGATGGCACTCAGGACCTCTAGAAGAGCAGCCTGAGTGCTCTTAACCACTGAGCCACCCTCCGGACCCATATCTGCTACCTTTAAGATACAATATTCACCAGTAACTCAGCAAGAAAACAACAGAACTGCTTTCCAGAATATTGTTCCACATAACAAACCAATTAATGTGGCTCTGAATTAAATATTTTAAAAAAGCAGAATTGAAGCAATATGATCGCCATGCCCTAATATATTAGTCTTAATGTTCTTCTATATTACATTTTTATTATAAAATGTTAAATATTTTTTGAATCTATAATTCAAAAACATACAACATGGGTTAGCATATGTTCAAAAATAAAAGTGGCTGCAGTTGCAAAGTAAGTTAGTGGATAAGATACATATTTTTGTTTTCTCTACATATACAAGATTTTGTAAGATATTCCATAATTATTATTTATATTCTAGCACAAAATAAGAACTTTTATTTTTCCATGTCTTATTTTAAACAGTTCATTTATAATTTGAAAGGTTTAATTATTAAGGAAAGCAAAATGTTGAGATTTATTATAATAAACATAAAATCTCTGAACTATTGATTTCTTTCAAAAAGCTAGTATAGGGTTGTCAAGGTTGTCACGAGGTAAAGGCGTTTCCCACCAAGTTAACAACATAGCTCAATCCTGGGACCTAGACGGTGGCAGGAAAAATGGGCTCCTTCCTGTACTCTGACCTCTACACACACGCTGTGACACGCGCATACACATCTCCACATATACACAAAAATGAATAAATACTGTCTTATTTTTTAAACAAATGTTAGAACATAGCAACATTTTATACGAATATATACATGGTATTTCCAGAAACCAGGAAGTCATATGTGTATCAGATTCCAGCTATCAAAGTCAGTGCATTTAATAAAGCTAAAGGGTTTCAATGTATTAGCTAGAAAAGGAAGGCTGGGAGTTCTCACCCCTTAGGAATATCTACACTGAAAACAGAAGAGAATGAGCTGGAGAGATGGCTCAGTGGTTAAGAACACTGGCTGCTTTTTCAGAAGATGGAATTTGATTTCCACACGGTGGCTCCTGGCTGTCTGTAACTCTAGCTCCAGAGATCTCCACTCTCTTCTGGCCTCAGGTACCAGGCAAACAAATAGTGCCCAGACACACACCCATACATATTAAATAAACAAATTTTACAAGTACATTAAGCCCCTACATTTTCATAAACAATGTCTACAAAATGCCAGGCTTATATCAATCCAGCAACCACCCTATGAAAAGGTAACATCATCACATAACGAGTCTGGATGCCTCTCAGCCACAAAGAAGACTTCCATCATTGCTGGGAAATAAAAAGTGGAGATCCAGTAAGTGATGAAGCCAGTCTTAAAAAGACACATAGCATATCTTTGTGGTTCCTGGGTCTTACACATAAAGCTATGAATGCAGATGACATGAAAGTAGAAACAAAACTGACTAAGGGAAGGAGACTAACAGAGGAGGGTAGAGCATAGGGAGTGTGCTCAACACACAATACACTTGGACAGAAACGTCACAAGATCGTCTAAATACGTCTGCCTAAAGACTCAACAAGAATTAAATACTTGACCAATGATCTACAAAAAGGAACAAATCAAAATAAGGCTAAAATTTATTATCTCTTCTAGACAATGGAAATAAAAAGAAATGTAAAGACCGTCTTTGGTGTATTAGAGAGTATTATAACTATAACCTGGAATATAAAACATAAAACAACAAAAAAGGTAAAATGGTAAATGCTTTGGTCTAACGGGCCAGAAAATGATAACAATCTTGTTTTCAGGAGGGGTTTGAACCTTGGGCTTTTTGTGCACACCAGCCAAGCAGCGCTCCACCACTAAGGTATCACATCTTGATAAGGACAATCCTATATACCATTTTAAAAAAAATGTTGGAAATGGAAGGCAGTAGGCAGAGAGGGCAGAATACCCACAGGCTCCTAAGGAAAACAGACAGGTGTAAATCAGGAATTCCCAGAGAGAAAGGAGAGGGGTTGAGATGAAAACAGGGAAACTGAATGAATTTTTGAAACAGCTAGCAACATCTGTAGCTCTCTCCTCTCACTAACCACTAGAACCTTGCCACCTAAATGTATCTCTGTGAGGGAGGAACATTAACATGACTGCATCTAGAGACTGGGCTCTGTGAGGAAGAATAGGAAGTCCCATATGGAGGAGTCAGAACCAAGTAAGACTGGTGGCCTTCTAGGAAGAAGAGAAACCAGTATCTCCATCCCCCACAAAAAGCACGCACCTAAGAAAGGCGATGTGAATACCCACAGTCGAGAAGGCAAATGTCTGCAGACAGGAAAATGGCCCTTCCACAACAGAACTGTGTCAAAACACTAATCTCCGGCTTCCAGCTCCCACAACTGTGAAGAAATGAACTTCTGATGCTAAGCCACCTAGTCTGTGAGGAAGCTGGCCCAAAAGAAACAAAATGAAGTTTAGTCTGAAGAAGCAGAGTGCTTAACCCAGGAAAAAAAACAAAACAGAAAACCATGAGCTCAATCGGTAAGCCCTGCCCATAAGCTCAGGAGCTTTCTATGAATCTTGGTAACTTTCTCTTTAATATGAAAGAACTGCTAAAAATAATAGAGATTTGAGAGCAGTCTCCAAATACTTGAGACCAAAACAAACGGGGGGAAAAAAGATTAGCAGAACCAAAAGCAAGGCAGGAAACAGAACTTTCAAATAAACTATAATTAGCATCCTTGAAGAAACAACAGAGATGCTGAGGCCATTTAAATATATAAATTGCAATATAAGAACAAAACACGAGGGCTTATACTTTTCTTTTTATTTAAAGCTGAAAATTTTAAAATCAATGAAAGAGCTGACATACCTTGAAAGTAGAACAGATAACTCTTCAGATCAGTTTCTCTGAACAGCAACATCAGAAGGCAGACAATAAAAGAAAACCATCTCCAAACTTTTTGGGGCAAGTGGCTTGCTTGAGAAGGTACAGCAGCCAAGTGTGGGGGCGAAAATAAAACCCCAAAAGTACAGAGTCTACAAACTCCTTATAGTATTGCTAGTAGGAAGAAATGAAAACAAGAGAGTAAGCTAAAGGCAGGGGTCCAGAGGAAAGGAACACAACAGCAATGAAAGAGGCCGAAGGCATCCGGAGCTCACGTCCCAGGGAGGACATGCCCTGGGCCTTTAAGAGGAAGCCACCCGGACCAAATCAGGAAGAAGGTACAGGAGGGATTGTCATTTACCTGGCAGATTTAGCCACATGGAAAATCATACTAAGAAGCATGTTAGCTGCTGGAGGGTACAAAAAGGCTTTGCTAGACGTGTGCGGGGGGGGGGGGGGGGGGGGGGGGGGGGGGCAGAAAATACAATGGGTCACCCCAAACACAATCTTAGTGAACTATTAGCTCTCAGCTGTGCACAGGGCCTGGAGGAGGACCGTCTTTAATCTGCTCATTTATTCTCCTAGCTTTAAAGGTGGGTTAGGACTGACCCTCCTTTCATTGTAGGGTTAAGAAAATTAATAGCCGTGCTTCAGACTCAACAGTTATTAAATGCTGTCTCAGGTTGTTTCAAATGTACTTAACATCTAGCCAGGTGTGACAGCCTACACACAACATAAAGGTGGCTCACACCTATATAACCCCAGCACTAAAGGGGCTGAGGTACAAGGATCACAGGCTGAGGCCCACCTGTTTGTTCTACAGGGTGGTCAGTCAGCCAGCGCTACAAAGGGAACCCTATCTCTAAATCACACAACAAACAAAAATAAACAACAAAAAAGCAGTTCTAAGACTTTTAGGTTTGGGGGTTACTACATTTATTTGGAGGGACACACTTGTCTCAGAGAGGACCTGGAGATCAGCTTCCTTGTGGGAAGCTGGTTCTTTCTACCCTGTGGTTCCCAGGGACTGAACCCAGATGGTCATACCACACAGCAAGAGCCTGAGCAATCTCAACAGTTCCCAAAAAGAAAGATTTTAAATGTCGTTCAAGACTGTAAAAACTTATCTCTAACAACCACTCACCATAATGGCCATACACACACACACACACACTTTAAGCCAATAAATTAAATACTGTTCCTTAAAATAATGATTTCTTTTCACTATTCAAATATTGCAACAATGGAGCTCACTTCTGCAGAGAATATTCAAAAGGCAAATATGGGAACCGTACACGAGTAAGAATGATCCCAAACTGCATATGAATGAACTTTGAAGCATTTTGTAACTTTAATTGTATATTTACCACTGCAACATAGACAACCACCTAAAACTCTGGAACAGAAGGAAAGTAAATTTTATCCTCAAAACACTCCTGAGGCAACACGCTAAGAAACTGGAACAGTGTACAGGTCCATTAGCTTGGCTTAGACGTAGAAATTGTTACACAGTATGTGTAGCATTCTTTTAAATTGTAAATAAGGAACCCTTCTATTGGGAAAATTTTTCAAGTTCTCTAAGCCTACCATTAGATCAGCAAGGCCAAAACAGCTTAGTATTCACTCGCATTCCAAAACAAAACAGACTACTTCACAACACTGCGTGGCAATGACAATGTATATTTATATAACCTCGTGATCACATAAAGATCTACTTTCCAACCCGTCCACTTTGTATTAGTCAGATCTCTTCATATCCACAGATAACTAAGGACCTCTTATTTTAAATGCCGAAAACTGTACTAGTTTGCATTATAAAAGAACACTGAAAAGGAGCATTTAAGAAAATTTCCCATTTCTTATGCAGAAACACTTTTGCAGTCACTTGATTTGTCCAAGAAACGTTAAAGCATCTGCTTTTATCATTTGCATGGGGGGGGGGGGATGGCGGAATGCTTCTGAAGAGTAGTATTTAAAACAGGACCACTCGAAACCTTTTGAGATTATGGAAAGATGGGCACCTCAGAAACCGCACACTCGGTGCGGTGCACACTACACCTCATTTCCCTAATAGGAATGAAACGTTATTGTCCTGGTAGCTTCCAGCTTGTGCCATTACACCCACCACCCACTTTTTCTTCTTTTCTTTTCTTTTTTTTGGGGGGGGGGATAGTATTTTCTGGAGTGGGAGGCAGCGTCGCAAATATGAATCCCTGCGATCACGTCCGATCCCCTCGGTCATCTTTGAAGACCCGCTCTCGTCCATCTCCCTACCAAACACACCAGGAGAGGGGTCCTCCAGACCCACTCCTACACGTCCCGCAGCGCCTTAACAGAAAGGGAAATCCGACCTCCAAACCCCGGGAGTTTCGGCCATCCTCCGGTCGGCGTCCCGGCCCGCGGAGGGCTGCAGCCCGAGCCGGCCCGCGCCGCCCCCCTCCCCCGCGGCACCCACCTCGAGGCGGCGGCGGCGTTGGCGTTGGCGGCGGCGGCTTGGCCTCTCCGTTCTCATCGCAGGCGGAGGCGCCCGGGCCGTGCCTGCGCTTCTCCTTGGATCTGCGCGGCTTGGCGGCCGGCGAGAGCAGGACGTGGGGAGGCTGAGCGCGCAGCAGCGAGGGGGCGACCAGCAGTCTGCGCGCCACCGGCTGAGCCGAGGAAGCGGGGGCTGACGAGGCGGTGGGGCTCGCCGAGAGAGAGAAGCAGCCCCGGGGAGAGGCCGGGGAGGAGGAGGCGGCGGGCAGAGCCGCGAAGCTCCACGCCGCCGGGCTGCCGTAGCTCGGAGGCGACGGTGCAGCGGGCGGCTGCGGCTGCCTGCCGTGCCCGCCGCTGCCCCCTTCTCCGTTCACTCTCCGTGGCGCCTTCTTCTCCTCGGTCCGGACCTTCTTGGCGGACGCAGGGCCCGGTGGCTCCCGCGAGGCGGGCTGGAGCTTGCCGAAGGCTTCCTTCTCCGAGAGGACAGCCACGGCGCCGTAAGCTGAGTTCGGCGGTTCCGCCATTTTGCGCTCCTGTTGTATTTACTCTCGTCCGCTCCCGGCGCGGGGCACGGGGCGGGGCCCCTAGGCCCCGGCCGAGCTGCCATTGGGCGCGCTAAACTGAGGGATTCTTGAACTCACCTATCAGGAAGCTGATATGAGCCGTCGGGGCGGGATTACCGAGCGGGGCCTTCTTTGGAGGTCAGAGGTCCTCTCGGCGCGGCTGGTGGCGGAGTCGCGGAGGGAGGAGGTTGTTGGACTGTCGCTCGAGGGAAACTAGGTGCCGCGGGAAGAGCCCCGAAGCCTGCAGGGACCGAGGTAGAGCCTAAAATTCTCTGCCGTACTTGCACCGCTCGCTCTCTCTGCCGTGAGATGGCTTGGATCCCTTCTTGCTGCTGCACGTTCTGAAAACCGGCTTCCAAAGTTGTTCATCTCGGAGAGAATTTGTAGAGAGTCCGATTGACAGGAAAGGCCAAAAATAGTGCAAAGATGACTCATTTTAACTAAGGTCGTAAATGTTAGTGCTTTAAAAGTGAGTTTCCTGCAGAGCTAGAACTTGGATCACTTCGGAGCGTGAAGATAAAAATCACCCACTGTTTGGAAACTTTCAATTGAGCTTCAGTGCTAAAGGTTTTAATTTTAATTGTACCTTTAACTCGCCAAGAAAAATCCGTTAGCAATGTTGATAAATGTTTGAAAATCATGTTAGATTTCTGTATTTGAGAGTTAGTGCTATGAAAGTTCGCCAGGCACGTGCTTTGACTTTTATCTCAAAAGATTTGGAATTTGGGGGAATGGGTTACAACACGGTTGAAGCCTTAGGCAAGAGCATGCCTTTAACCTTAGATGCTGTATGAGATCAGAATCTCAAAAAGCTAAATGTAATTATAACAAGTAGTCAAATAAAATCAGTAGGAAAAAGAAATTTTGTGATTACTAAGAACAGTCACGATTACTTTCTGCAAACAGTTTTTACATTTACTTTTCAAGAATAAATATTCTACTGACTTCAATTCAGGAAATTGGAATACTTTGTTCGTTACCTTTCTTTACTTTCATCCCCACTGCCTTAGGACTTGGAATTTTTAAATGTTGTTTCTAAATATATTTTTTAGTTTGTTTGTTTGTTTGAGTCATAATCTCTCTATGTAGTCCTAACTATTCTGTAGACTAGCCTGGCCTCAAACTCACAGTCTGCTGGCCCATGGAGCCCCCTAACACCATCCCCTAGTGCTGGGATTAAAGGTGCCTGGGGTTTCACTCTTTAGTTTTTAGAACAAGGTTGATAATATAAAGAATATTTCCTGAAGCTAGACCCAGAAAGACAAATTTTGTATATTTTCTCTAATGAAATCTAGATTTGAAACTACACACACACACACACACACACACACACACACACACACACACACACACACACACTTAAAAGTAGAAGGGGAGATGGAAATAAGGCAATGAAGGAAGAATGTTCTCTCTCTTATGGGGAATAAATATGTAGATGGCATGAAAGCAGCGGGGGCCGTCAGTGAAGGGGCTGTGAAAAAGTGTATGAATATGAGCAAACAAGGACATCTGCATCTATGAAAATGTCATAATGGAATTGTCAGTGCCAAAGAAAAGATAAAGTGGAGACTTTTTACTTCTGTAGATTATCTGATTTGGCCATTCATAATTCAAATTTAAGTTGTGTGAACCTATCAATTGGTCTAATGATCTTTTTAAAATTCATGTTTCCATTTTCTCTCTTTTAGAAAATATTTGCTTGTTCAGTGGGGTTAAATCTACTAAATAAATACACTATATTTATGCATCTCAAATATTAAGTATCAAAATACACAGTTCCTGGCAGTAAGAGAGCAAGTGCTGAAATGTGCTGGTATAGTATGTCTTTATTAACAGTAGATACAATGAGAGAAGACAGGATTGGCATCATCCACTCACCAGCCTGCTTTCCTAGTCAGGCCACTCTGCCAGTTAAGACTTCTGTTGTCTTTGTTAAATGAGTGGATTTGACTACATGGTTACTATATCCCATATCTGTCATTTTAAGATTTGCAAAATTACACTAAAACCATTGCAATTAAGATAATTTCTCATCAGACATGGAGATATGGTTCCATGGTCCTCAAATTTAAGAAACAGAAGCAGGAGGACCAGAAGTTCAAGGTCCTCTTCAACTAACTACATAGTAAGTTCAAGGCCAACCTGGGCTACATGAATATCTGTCTAAAAACAAAAGTAAAAGTAATTTTTTAAATATTTTTATTTTTATTATATGTGTGCCAGTGTTTGCCTGCAGGTATATATGTGACCACATACATACATGCCTGGTGCCTGTGGATACCAGAAGAGAGCATGGGATTACCTAGAATTTTTTTTTTTTTAAGAGATGTATTTATTACTGATAGTGTTCTGCCTGCAGGCCAGAAGAGGACGCCAGATGTCATTGGATGATTGTGAGCCACCATGTGGTTGCTGCAAACTGAACTCAGGTTCTCTGAAAGAGCAGCCAGTCCTCTTAACCTCTGAGCCCTCTCTCCAGCCCCAAGGATTCCATAGAATTTGTTATAGATGGTTGTGATCTGCCTTACTAGGAAACAAACCCATGTCCTCTAATAGAGCAACAAGTGCCCTTACCCACTGGCCATCTCTCCAACCCTCCTCCCCCCCCCAAAAAAAAAACTTTTGTAGCTACTAACCCTAAAAAGAAGAGTGCTTTTATCAGTTGTCATGCCGGGAAATTTGTACTCATTTCCTACACTGTTATTCAGAACAATGTAACCTCACAGCTAAAGGGCACTATGTGTAACCTTACTGTTTCTTGCCCCACAATACACTGCTAATAGGCCTGCTCCTAAACTTGATGAATCTGAGCAAGGATATGGTTGTGGAGGCCTGGCATCTTACAAATCAAGTTAACAAATTCATGTAAACTACTGTGGTAGTTTGAATTAGAATGGCCCCCATAAGCTTTGTTTGAGTCCTTGGTCCCAGTTAGTAGAATTGTCTAGGAAGGATTAGGAGGTGTGGCCATGGAGTGGGTGTGGCCTTGTTAGAATAGGTGTGTCATTGGGGTGGGCTTTGAGGTTTCAAAAGCTAGGAGTCTCTGTCTGCTTGCTGCCTGTGGGTCAGGAGTAGGTCAGGATGTAAAGCTTGCAGTTATTGCTCCAGCACCATACCTGTCTGCTTCCTATCCCGATAATAGTGGACCAATGCTCTGAAACTGTAAGCAAGCCACCAATTAAATATTTTCTTTTAAAAAATTGCCTGGTCATGGTATCTCTTCACAACAATAGTAACT
This sequence comes from Phyllotis vaccarum, assembly GCA_033318265.1. NCBI lineage: Eukaryota > Metazoa > Chordata > Mammalia > Rodentia > Cricetidae > Phyllotis > Phyllotis vaccarum. The sequence continues at coordinate 27,031,449 of JARWLC010000006.1, read as the reverse complement.
TTAAAAAAAAAAAAAAAAAAATCTGTTCTGCTGCTTTGGACAAAGCGACTTCTACAATGATCTGGAAAGCCAAGTTTAAATCCCAACCTCTGAAAATCCATGTATATACAGGATGTGTTTAAGATAAGTTCATATACTGTGTTCCTGAAAATAGTTACAACTCAGTGTACCGTAGGATCTAGGCAATGTGGAAGATATGTAGGCTTCTTGACCTCATGGTCTCCTTGCTCTGGGCCAAAAATAGCTGAGTAGACAAAAACCTAAGGGCAGTATTATGCTTAATTATAACTAACTCCAAGGGTTATAGCCAGTAAAAGTCTGCCTTTGTATAACCAGCCATTTCCTTTCAACTGTATCATACCTAATAATGCTTAACTGGAAAAGAACTTCTACCTTGTCATCAGCTCCTCTTAGGGTAATCTTTGTGTGTGTGTCTACATGTGCATAATGTTCAAGCCAGAGAATAGCCTCAGGTGTTGGTCCTTGGATGCCGTCCATTTTTTTTTCCTTTGACAAGCTTTCTCACTGGCCAGGAACTTAGCAAATAATGGGCTCATCAGCTCATCTGCCATTACCCACAGAACCAACCACATGACCAGGCCTATAAGTTTGGTTATTGGGTTTTTTTTTTTTTTTTTTAAGATTTTTGTTTGTCTCTGTGGATGTACATGCGGGTGCTCATGGAGGCCAGAAAAGGGCAACAGATCCCCTGAACCTGGGTTTACATGAGGTTGTGAGCTACCTAATGTGGATGGTAGGATCTGAATTCAGGTCCTCTGCAAGAGCAGCAAGTGCTCTTGCCCACTTAGCTGTCTCCCCAGCCCTGTGACTTTATTTTTAAAACCTTTACTAAGAGATTGGAGTCAAATGTAGAAAGTAACCATATAGCCTTTGTTTCGACTTACAGTATCTGAAAGTAATGTTTTACATAAATGAAGCTTGAGTGAGTGACACTGGGGATGAATTACCACCTTGAACTGGTGCTGCCCTTTTCACAGTATTTTGCAGACTTCTCAAACAGGAAATGACAAATACCTTCGATGTCTATACAAAGACCTTTCTTTATCTCTCAGTGTGTTCCTTGGCCAGTCCTGAAAATGCCCATAATGTCAACTAACTGCTAAGTTAGTTCAAACCCCGACTGCCCAGCATCTTATTCAGATATGTCTGTGATGGAGTGTTAGTTTTCTGCTGAAGACCTGTACTCTTCTTTTTAATTTCTGAATCTTATTAATTTTTTTGAGGTTGCTTTCCTTCACTAAGGAATAAAAGAGTTTACCTGACTCTCTTTCCTCCTGGAGCTGGTGATAAACTGTCAAGGCAGTGGTCCTAGGGGACTTTCAAGAAAGCTGTGGGAAGAGAGGTAACTACTTTGGGGTTCTCAAAACTTAGAGAAACTGTCAAGATTGTAAACTTAAACTTAGAGGCATATTTTTCTCTTTTCTGGAGGGAGGTGGTTTCATGACAGGGTTTCTCTGTATAATAGTGGTAACTGTCCTGAAACTCAGTAGATCAGGCTGGCCTCAAACTTAACGAGATCCTCCTGTCTCTGCCTCCCAAGTTAAAGGTATTTGCCATCAACTCCAGGAAGCCCATATTTTTCACCACTAATATTTTATAATAAATACAAGCATAACTAGGTTGGTTGGTTGGTTGTTGGGTTTTTGTTTTTAAAGATTTATTTATTATGTATATAGTATTCTGTGTGCATGTATGCCTTCAGGCCAGAAGAAGGCCTGATCTCCTTACATGGTTGTGAGCCACCATGTGATTGCTGGGAATTGAGCTCAGGGACCTCTGAAGAACAGCTAGTGCTCTTAAATGCTGAGCCACCTCTCCAGCCCCTTGGTTTGGTTTTTTGAGACAGGGTTTCCCTATTTAGCCCTGGTTGTTCTGGAACTCACTTTGTTGACCAGGCTGACCTTAAACTCAAAAGACCTACCTGCCTGCGCCTCCGGAGTGCTGAGATTGAAGGTGTGTACACCCGCCACCTGGACAACATAACCGTTTTTTTTTTTGTTTTTTTTTTTTTTAGTGTGCATTGGTATTTTGCCTGTATGTAAGTCACTTCATCCTCAGTTCCATGTGAAAACACTCACTTCAAACTTCAGGCGATAGCATACTTCAGAAGGTCATCACTCCCTAAAAATACTACAGATGTTTACAAAGGACATCTCAGGAGTTGGAGAATATCCCCCCACACAATCTATTCTATTTATAGTGGCATGTTTCATAGTTTCGGCTGTGCTGATTGATGTTACTTTCTACTGTATTGGGTTGCTTGTTTTTGTTTGTGGGAGTAAATGTGTAAGTCAGAGATGTGGGTTATATCCTTGTATGGGAATTTACATAATCATTGTTACAATAAAGTGGTTTGTAAATAAGTATATTGTGTGTCATAAATTGAAATGTATACTTCCCAAATTCATGTTTAGATTGTAACCCTCATTGTCTGAAGGTTAATCCCAGCACTCCTATAGTGGAAGCAGGCATGTGGATGAGTATCTGAGTTTAAAGCCAGCCAGTTCTGCATAGTGAGTTCTAGGTCAGCCAGGGCTGTGCAGTGAGATCCTGTCTATTAAAAAAAGGGGGCGGGGCTAGAGAGATAGATCAGTGCTTAAGAGCACTGACTACTTTCCCAAAGGACCTGGATTCAATTCCCAGCACCCACATGGCAGCTCACACCTGTCTGTAACTCCAGTTCCAGGGCTTCTGATACCCTCACACATACATACATGCAGGCAAAACACCAATGGACATAAAATAAAAATATATATTTAAAAAATTATTTAGGAAATGTAGAGTCAGCCCTTAACCTAATGTAACATGATGTGCACATTTACAAAAGGAAAGGTATTACTTGAAGATAAAAGCAGGGTTGATAAGCCAAGGAATTCCAAAGTGGCCAGAAAAGCATCAGAACTGGAGAGGATGCAAAGGATACTTTCTGGCTGTGGCCATAATATACAGAATGAGCCTTATTGGAGCTAAGCAGGGCCAAGGCCTGGTTAGGACTTAAATGAGATCATTCTTCCTCAATGCTCAGATGGAGCCAACCATACAGATTTCTCATTGCAAGCCTGCAAAACTGAGACAGTCAGTTATTATTTATGTCATGCGCTTTGTAGTTTAATTGTGGCAGCCCTAAACAAAGTGATTTGTGATTGAGAAATTTAGAGACCCTCATTACATAATCAGAGCTGGCATACATTTCAGTGTCCAAATTATCAATGTTTTATCTTCATTCAGTCTTTATATCCAGTAATTCAATCACAAGTGATTTCTTGGATTTACAATACATGTTCTACTTTTAAAAGCCATTGTAGAGTTAAAACAGCTTGTTCTAGTCGGTTGGTAGAGAGTACACATAACATATAGAAAGCTCTAGGTTCAATCTCAACACCAAGCCCCAATAACAAAAAAAAAAAAACAAACAAACAAACAAACAAAAAAAAAAGTTGTGTGTATGTGTTTGAAATTAAAGGAGAGGAGTATCATCTGGAGAGAAGGAAGTAAAAATCAAAGAAAGTCTTACTGTGGGATAGAGAGATGGCTCACTAGTTAGGAGCATGTACTGCTCTGGCCGAGGACCTGTAAACAGAGGCAAAGCTTCTCTGGCCAAACTGTCTGGTACCAAATAAATACACAAAAGTTTATGTTAATTACAGAATGTTCGACCAATAGCTCAGGCTTATTGCTAACTAGCTTACATTTAAATTAACCTACTAATCTATGTATTGCCATGTGGTCATGGCATTATTGGCTCTCTGGCATCTTGCTTCTTGAGCAGCTCATTCCTGTCTCTCCAGACTCTGCCCTTCTATATCCCAGTCCTCACCTAACTTTATCCTGCCTTGCTATAGGCCAAACCACTTTATTATCAAACAATGAGACTAATATATATTCACAGCGTACAGGATCATCCCATAACAGGACCCACATCAGATGAAACAACTGTCTGTAACCCCAGCTCCAGGGGAATCTAACTTCTTTTTCTAGTCTCTGGGTACTTACATACACAGAAATACACACATAATAAGAAGTAAATCTTAATCTTAAAAAGGTCTGTTTTGGCCCAATGGTAGCCTTTAATCTCAGCACTGAGAAAGCAGAGGCAAGTGGATCTCTGTGAGTTCAAGGCCAGCCTAGTACACAAAAGGAGTTCCAGGACAGCCAAGACTACACATAGAAACCCTATCTTAAAAAAAAAAAAAAAAAAGTCTGTTATGAATATTTGTGTCTCCTGTGAAAATTTGTATGTGCAAATTTAATCCTCAGTACAATAGTTGGTAGAATCTTGTGTGTGTGTGTGAGAGAGAGAGAGAGAGAAAGGGGGGTCAGGATAAACATACCCATCTTTTAAAATCTTTTTAATTTGATATTCCAGCTGCAGTTCCCTCCCCTCCTCTCAGTCCCGTCCCCCCCACCCCACCCCACCAGTCAGCTTCTATTTTCAGTTCAGAAATGGGCAAGCCTCCCATGTATAGCAACAATACATGGCATACCTCCCTTTTATTAAGTCTAGGCAAAGCAACCAATGTGGGGAAGAGGGTCCCAAAGGCCATCTAAGGAGTCAGAGATAGCCCTGCTCCCACTGTTGGGAGTCTCACAAGAAGATCAAGTCCTGTCCAATATATTCAGATGCCTAGGTCAGTCCCATGCAGGATCCCTGCCTGCCCAGGTTAGTCAATTTTGTGGGTTGTCCTTGACCTCTAGCTCCTACAGTCCTTCTCTCTCTTCTACAAGATTCCCTGAGCTTGGCCTAAAGTCTCCACATATCTTCCCACCAGGTGTCTGATGAAACATCTCTTTTGACTACTGGGCTAGGCACCAATCTATGAGTATAGCAGAACGTCATTGGGCATCATTACATTGATCATTTTTTTTCTCCAGTTGTGTTTAGTTCTATCCTAGGTCTCTGGGCCATCCAGCCTCTAGGTCCTGGCACTCCAGACAGTGTCAGGAATGGGCTTATTCTCATGGCATGGGTCTCAGGCTACACCAGTCATTGGTCGGCCACACCCTCAATCTCTGCACCTTCCTTACCGCAGCTCACTCCATAGGCAGAACAGACTGTAGGTAGAAGGTTATGTGGCTGGGTTGGTGGTGTGATCTCTCCACTAGAAATCTTGCCTGGCTACAGGAGAAGCTAGTTCAGACTCCTTGTCCCATATTAAGAGTCTTAGCTGCTGAGTCATCCTTGTAGATTCCTGGGAGTTTTCCTTGTACCAGATTTCTACTTGGCCCCAAAATGCCCCCACCTTTCCAGTAGTCTCCTTCGGGACTCTTACCCCCACCACCACCCCAACCTGATCCCTTATGTTCCCAACCCCATTTGTCCACAGTCAACAAAAGAAATTTCTCCTTCCCAGGGACATCCTAGTGAACCACCTTGAGCCCTCTTGGTTTGTGGATTGTAGCCTGGTTATCCTTTACAGCTAATATTTACTTACAAGTGAGTACCTGCCATGTTTGTCTTTCTGAGTCTGGGTTACCTCACTCAGAATGATTTTTTTTCTAGTTCCATCCATTTGCCTGAAAATTTCATGATGTCATTGTTTTTAACAGCTGAGTAAGACCCCATGTGTAAATGTACTACAATTTATTTTTTTCTTCAGTTGAGGGGCATCTTAAGTGGTTTCCAGGTTCTGGCTATTACAAATAAAGCTATGAAAATAACTGAGCAAGCGTCCTTGTGATATGGTAGAGCATCCTTTGGGCCCAAGAGTAGTATAGCTGGGTCTTGAGGTAGCTCGATTTCCAGTTTTCTAAGAGACCTCCATATTAATTTCCATAGTGGCTGTACAAGTTTGCACTCCCACCAGCAATGGAGGAGTGTTCCCCTTGCTCCACATCCTCTCTAGCATGAGCTGTCACTTGTGGTTTTGATCTTAGCTGTTCTGACAGGTGTAAGATGGCATCTCACAGTTGTTTTAATTTGCATTTCTCTATTGGCTGAGGATGTTGAGCATCTCTGTTTCTCTGCCATTGAGATTCTTCTGTTGAGAATTCTCTGATAGATCAGCACCCCAGTTTTTGATTGGATTATTTGGTTTTTTGATATCTAATTTCTAGAGGGCTTTATATATTTTAGAAATCAGACCTCTTGTTGATTCCTGACATCAGGCTGGACTGTAATTGTGCCTATGGAAAATTCCACCTTGACTCTTATGGCCCCTCCTCCCCGAAGGACTGAACCTTGTGACAACTAAGGGGATAAACATAATGTTTTCCTGCTCTACAGTTTTCTTGTTATCGCTGCCCCCCCCCCCCCAGAGGCATTCGTCCTTGGGATCTTCCAACACCTTGGGTGTGTCCTGACTAGGAGGAAGTGAGGGAGGGAGCTAAGGAGAGAAGCATGGCAGAGAATGTAAGAGTGTATTGAATAAAGCTCGGGTCTCTCTTTGTGATCCTGGATGTTAGAACCTGACGACTCCTGAGTGCTGATTTTAACCTTGACGCCCCTCACCTGGCTTGGTCCATTCAGCCCGATGCGGCAACCTCTATCAGATGTGCTGTTGGTGAAAATCTTTTCTCATTCTGTAGGCTGCCACTTTGTCATATTGGCAGTGCCCTTTGCCTTACAGAAGTTTTTTCATTTCACGAGGTTTATTAATTGTTGCTCTCAGTGTCTGTGCTATTGGTGTTCTGTTCAGGAAGTGGTCTCCCATGCCAGTGTGTTTAAAGGCTATTCCTCACTTTCTCGTCTATCATGTTCAGTGTATTTGGATTCATGTTGAGGTCTTTGTCCACTTAGAATTGAGTTTTTTGCAGGGTGATCGATATGGATCTATTTGCATTCTTTGACCTGCAGACATCCAGGTAGACCAGCACCATTTGTGGAAGATGCTTTCTTTTAACATTGTGTAATTTTGACTGCTTTGTCAAAAATCATGTCTTTATAGATTTGTGGATCTACATCTAGACCTTCAATTCAATTTCATTGATCCACCTGTCTATTTTTACGCCACTACCATGCTGTTTTTATTACTATAGCTCTGTAGTACACCTTAATCATGGATGGTGATACCTCTATAAATTCTTATATTGTACAGGATTGTTTTAGCTTTCCTGCTGTGGCTCCTCTTCCTTCAGTCTTTGATTTAATGGTTCAGGAGGGTGGAGGGAACAGAAGCAGGGAACAGGCAGTGTGGGTACAACAGAGACAGCCCTCTGGATATGACTTTAGTGAATCAGCTCAACTTTATTCCAGAGTATAAGGAATATATAGGATTGGAAAGCCTGGGGATAAATACTGATTTTGCATTAAATGGCATGCTCCTTTCATAAGGCTTCACATGTTACAGCAGGGTCCTATAGCAAAGCTCTTAGTATGAGTCTTAGTTACCATATGTACAGCAGAGGAAAATCTTCTAGCAGGAAACTGCACCAAGGGTCACTCTAGAGATACATCAGGCATCCATGCTTGGAGATAGATTTTAGATAACATCAGTCCTCTGGGACCAGAGACATTCTCTAGATGAAGGCAGGTAGAGAGCAGGAAGTCTCGATGGGAGTGGGGTGAGACCTCATGTTGTTGAACTTTGGAGAAAGCTGCCAAGCCATGATAGGCTGAAACCTGTGACCAGCAGGGCCTTCTAACATCCTGGGTTTTTTGTTTTTCCATATGAAGTTGAATACTGTTTTTACGGTTGGCAAAAAAAAAAAAAAAAAGTGTTGGGATTTTAATGGGGATTTCATTGAATCTGTAGATTGCTTTTGGCAGATTGACCATTTTTACTATGTTGATCCCACTGATCCATGAGCATGGAAGACCTTTCCTTCTTCTGGCGGCTTCTCCAGTTTCTTTCTTCAAAGACTTGAAGCTCTTGTCTGACTTGCTTGGTTAGAGTTACCCAGATATATTTCATATTATTTGTGGCTATTGTGAAGGGTGCTGTTTCTTTGATTTATTTCTCAGCTCATTTATCATTTGTATATAGGAGGATTACTGAATTTTTGGAGGGCAAGAGCTTTATCTTGTATCCAGCCACTTCACTAAAGGTGTTCATCAGCTGTAGGAGTTCCCTTGTAGAATTTGGGGGGGGTCTCTTATGTATATTATCATATCATCTGCAAATAACAACACTTTAACTTTTCCTCTCTGATTTGTAGCCCCTTGATCTCTTTTAGTTGTCTTATTGCTCTAGCTAGAATGTCAAGTACTATATTGAATAGATATGAAAGAGAGTAGACAGTCTTGTTTTTTATTTTAGTGGAATTGCTTTGAGTTTCTCTCCATTTAATTTGATGTTGGCTATTGACTTGCTGTATATTACTTTTATTATGTTTAGGTGTTTCTCTTGTATTCCTGATCTCTCCAAAATTTTTATCATGAAGGGGTATTGTTGAAGGCTTTTTGAGCATCAAATGAGATGATCATGTGGTTTGCTTCTTTCAATTTGTTTATATGATGGATTATATAGACAGATTTTCATAAGTTGAACCATTCCTGCATCTATGAGATGAAGCCTACTTGACCATGGTGGATCATCTTCTTGATGTGTTCTTCATTTGGTTTGCAAATATTTTACTGAGTATTGTTTGCATCAGTGTTCATGAAGAAAATTAATCTGTAATTCTCTTTCTTTTTTGAGTCTATATGGTTTGGGTATCAGGGTGACCATGACTTTATAAATTGAATTTGGCAATGTTCCTTCTGTTTCTATTTTGTGAAATAATTTGAGGAATGTTGGTATTAGGTCTTCTTTGAAAGTCTAGTAGAATTCTGCACTAAAACAGTCTGGCCCTGAGATATTTTCGGTTGGGAGACTTTTAATAACTGTTTCTATTTCCTTGGAAGTTATTGGTCTATTTAAATTATTTATCTGATCTTCATTTAATTTTGGTAAGTGGTATTTACAAAGAAATTTGTCCATTTATTTTTAGATTTTTCCAATTTTGTGGAATACATGTTTTTGAAGCATGACCTAATGCCTTAGTTAGGGTTTTTATTTCTAAATAAAGGAAGGGAAATCATGAACACTACAACTTTTATAAAGGAAAAACATTTATTTTGGATGGCTTACATTTCCAGAGGCTTAGTCCATTGTCATAATAGAGTATGCAGGTAGAAGTGGTGCTGGAGAAGCAGACAAGAGTGCTACATTTTGCTTACAGGCAAAAGGAAGTGAACTGAGATCCTGGGTGTGGCTTGAGCATATATGAGACCTCAAAACCTGCCTTTACAGTGGCAGGCTTCCACCAACAAGGCCACACCCACTCCAGAAAGGCCACACCTCCCATTAGTGTCACTCCCTTTGGGGGCCATTTTTTTTCTCAAACCACCATACCTAATGATTTTCTGAATTTCATCAGTTGTGCTGTCCCCATTTTGCTTCTGATTTTGTTAATTTGGATATTCTCTCTCTGCCTTCTAGTTAGCTTGGATAATGGTTTGTCTGTCTTGTTGATTGTCTCAGAAAACCAACTCTTTTATTCATTGATCCTTTGTATTGTCCTCTCTGTTTCTATTGTATTGATTTCAGCCCTGAGTTTGATCATTTCCTGCCATCTACTCCTCTTGGGTATTTCTGCTTGTTTTTGTTCTAGAGTTTTAAGTGTGCTGGTAAGTTCCTTTGTGCAGGAACTTAGTGTTATGAAGTGTCCTCTAAACACTGCTTTTATTGTGTCTCATAAGTTTGGGTTTGTTGTGGATTCATTTCCATTGAAGTCTAGGAGGTCTTTAACTTCTTTACTTATATATTCCTTGGCCAAGTGGTCATTCAGTAGAGAGTTGTTCAGTTTCCCTGAGTTTGTAGACTTTCTACTGATCTGTTGTTGCTGAAATCCACTTTAATCCATGGTGGTCTGATAAAATAGAGGGGGTTATTTTATTTTTTTTTATGTATATATTGAGACTTTTTTGTGACTGAATATATGGTCAATTTTGGAGAAGGTTCCAAGCAGTGCTGAGAAGAAGGTATATTTTTTTTTGTTTGGGTGAAATGTTTTTTAGGTATCTGTTAGGTTCATTTGAGTCATGATATCTAATAGCTTTGCTACTTCTCTGTTTAGTTTTCTGTCTGGGTAACTTGTCCATTGGTAAGGGTGGTGTAATGGAGTCTGCCACTGTTAATGTGTGACTCTGATGTGTTATTTAAGCTTTAGCAATGTTTCTTTAACAAATGTGGGTGCCCTTGCATTTGGGGCAGAGATGTTCAGAATTTTGGCATCATCTTAGTGGATATTTTCTTTGAGGAGTATGAAATGCCCTTCTCCATCTCTTTTGATTAGTCTTGGTTTGAAGTCTATTTTATTAGATATTAGGATAGCTACACCAGCATGCTTCTTAGGTCCATTTTATTGGAAATTTGTTTTTCTACCCTTTACTGTGTGTTTCTTGTATGTAGCAGAATGATGGTTCCTGCTATACACTGAAAATGTGTTGCTCTCATTATTAATTAAATTTGCTTAGCTAGGCAGGATTTTTGAGTCATAGAGCATGCTGGGAAGAAAAAGGTTGGAGTAGTCAGAGTAGAGGAAAGCAGAAGCAGACGGAAGCAAGACAAATGTGCCATGTTCAAAAATGGTACCACCACATGGCAGAGAGAATATCAGAAATATGGGTTAACTTAGAATGTAAGAGTTAGCTAGGAACAAGCCTGAGCTTTAATAATTAATATTAAATCTCTGTGTCTGTTACTTGGGAACTGGCGGGCAGGAAAGAAAAGCCTACCTACAGGATTCTCTTTTAGTATTCTTTCTGTTAGTACGTGTCTTTTTATTGGGGAATTGAGTCTATTTATATTAAAAGATTTAATGACCAATGAGAAGTAATTCCTGTTATTCCAGTGAGGATGGTAGTGTGTGTGTGTGTGTGTGTGTGTGTGTGTGTGTGTGTGTGTGTGTGTGTTTCTCTTTATTTGAGTCTTGCTCCTCTGTGATTGTCTATTGCCTGTGTCTCCTGGATATAGTTAATGTCCTTGGGTTGGAGTTTTCCATTTAGTATCTTCTATAGGGCTGGATTTATAGATAGATGTTGTTTAAATTTGACTTTGTCATAAAATATCTTGCTTTCTCCATCTATGATGATTAAAAATTTTGCTGGGCATAGTACTCTGGACTACTATATCTGTGTTCTCTTAAAGCCTCTAAGACTGCCCAGACTCTTCTAGCTTTTCAAGTCTCCATTGAGAAGTTGGGGGTGATTCTAATATGTCTGCCTTCATAGTTACTTGGCCTTTTTCCCTTGCCACTTGTGTTTTGATTATTATGTGGTGAGGAAATAATTTTCTTTTCTGATTCAATCTATTTGATGTTTTGTGAGTTTCTAGTATCTTTATAGGCATGTCCTTCTTTAGGTTAGGAAAGTTTTCTTCTTTGATTTTGTTAAATGTATTCTCTGAATTTTTAAGTCAGGATTTTTGTCCTTCAGCCGTCCCAATTATCGCTGGGTTTGATCTTTTCTTGGTGTCCCAGATTCCCTGCATGTTTTATGTTCAGAATTTGGTGGATTTAACATTTTCTTTGACTGGCGAATCTATTTCTTCTATCAGAGATTCTCTCTTCTGTCCCTTGTATTCTGCTGGTGATGTTTCATCTGTAGTTCCTGATGGCTTACCCAGACCGTCCCCCAGCTTGTGTTTTCTTCTTGCTCTGTCTCCATCTTCACCTCTTTGTTTTTTCTTGGTTTCTTGGCTTCCTTTGGGGGATTCTTGTCTTTTCCTCGGTCTCTTTGCAGGAGTTTTTCATTTCCTCTCTAAGGACCTCTGTCACCTTCATAAAGTTGTTTCTAAGGTCATTTCTTGTGCTCCGGCTGCATTGGAATAGCCAGGTCTTGCTGTGGTAGAACAGCTGGGCTCTGGTGTGACATATTGCCCCTGGCTGCTGTTCATTGTGTTCTTATACTGGCATTTAGGCATCTGGTTTGAGGATGATTATAGGTCTAGGTCCTCATTTCCAAATGTGTTTTTGTTTGATGAGTGCTTTGTTCTTGGGTTCTGTTTCCTCTTTTCTCTTTGGTCTTTGCAACCTCTGATCTAGTAGCGAGTCTCTGTGTTTAGGTTGGGAGCTGACCTTCAGGTGCTGAGCTTGGTCTTTGGTGGGGGTATGTTGGGGATTCTCTCTTGATGACTGGTATGGGGTGTTTTTCTGACTGCTGTGGCCTGCACCTGTTGTTCCGATTGGTGTGGTCTATACCTGAGCCACCGAAGTCCCTCCTCAGACTGGTGTGGTCTGCACTGAGCAGTGGGTGAAATACCCTGGAGTTGGGGGTAGGGCCTAGCAGCTGTGCTAGGGATGAAATGTGAAGGCTCAAGCAGCAGAAAGGGTCATAGGGGAACAGAATCTGGGAAGTGGTGCAGCCAGGCTGGCAAGCAGGTCACTCATCTGTTCTTCAGACTGGTATGAACTGTACCTGATTTAGTGAATTCTGCTGGAGTTGGGGAAAGGGCTGGCCTCCAGGAGGAGGATGAGGTAGGAGGACTTGGGCAGTGCAGTGGGTTTGGGGGAAACAGGATCCACCCAGTGGGTCAGTCCAGCTGATAGGTGATCACCCTGAAAGTGGAATTTTAGAGAGGTATTTGGGCTATAGAGCTGGAGCCCATGTGAATAGAATTAATACCACTACAGGAAGAGACTGGAGAGCTGGCTTGCTCTTTTCCCATGTGAGTACATAAGAAGCCTGCAGCTGCTGAAGAGAGCCAGAATCCTGCCATGCTGACACCCTGATCTTTTCAGCATCCAGAAAGCTGAGACATAAGTTGTCAACAAGCCATTCAATCTGTGATGCTTCCTTTTATTTTTTCCTTTCTTGCTCTCCCTTACTCTTGCCTTTATTCCGCCATGCTATGAACATGATTCTTGCAGCAGACTTGTTACTATGAACTGTATATCATTAGTGTGGGGACAACTGTAAGCAAAACATGTTCCTTCTACCTACACGATCTTTAAACATTATAGAAAACGATTTGGCCAGGCAGTGGTGCACACTCTTTTAATCCCAGCACTTGCGAGGCAGAGGCAGGCAGATCGCTATGATTTTGAGGCCAGCCTGGTCTACATATCAAGTTCCAGAGCAGCCAGAACTACACAGAGAAAACCTGTCTCAAAAAAACCTAGGGAAAAACTGTTTTAAAATACTTATATAGTGTTATTATCTTCTAGCAGTTATTATGCTAAACTTTTTAAGTATACAGTGACAGACTAAATAAAGATGATTCCAAACTCATAAGTATTATACAAAGTGTGTGTGCTACAAAGGAAATGAAATACTAAAATTTTAAACCCTACACTAATTATACAAGGTACTTTAGAGTAAAGCAGGATTAAGCATGACTGATGCCTGTAATCTCAGCATCTGGAAACTGAGGCAAGAAGGCCACCGCTGTGAGTTCAGAGCTCTGTGTACAGCCATTTTATTTTGCATGTGATCACTACATTTGTTGAAGATTCTTTCTTCCATGCTGCCTTTGTTTTGGTGTTTTGATCAGCTGACCGTATTTAGATGGGTCTGTTTCTGTGATCTCCATTTATCAATTGGTTTCTTTCTCCAAAACCACACTGTCATGGTTACTATAGCTTTAAAAACATCTTCAAGTCAAGTAGTGTCAGTCCTTTATATCTGTTCTTTGTTGTTGTTGTTTGTTGAAAAAGAGCATCACCATGTAGCTTGACTGAGCTGGAACTCACTGTGTAGAAAAAGCTGACTTCTAAGTGCTAGGATTCGTATCCACAGAGTACTTCTCTGGCATTTTCATTGGGGTTGAACTGAATCTACAGATCAAGTTACAAAGAACAAACCATGGACATTGGCTGTCTAGTTGCACGAATAAAGGAAACTCAGCACCAGATCTCAGGGAAAGGCTGAGATATCAGAGAGGAAACACCACAGTCAGATCTCACCCAGCTGTCTTCCAGCTTCCTCTGCCTCACTCCTACTGGCTTCTTCTGCCTGCTCTGTCTTTCTATGCCTGCCTTACATACTTTCTTTGCTCAGTTAAGGCATGGCACCACCAGTACCTGCCTGGTAGCCTAGAGCTCCTTCTGTAAACTAAAATGACCTCAAGCTCAGATTGGATTAAGGGCGTAGGTCACCACTCCTGGATACTCCCTGTGCTGGGATTAAAGGTGTGAATTACCACTGTCTGATCCTCCTAGACTAACTGTGGGTAGATCCTTCTGATATCTCGGACTGTTTTTATTATATTTGAAAATATCCCCACACTATCTGTTCATTTAATTCTTTAAATTCTCATTAGAAAACTGTAACTTTTCTTGGAAGATATTTGTTAGACTTATACTTAGCTTGTATCTTGTTTGTTTTATATTTTGATATTTGTATATATTTGGGGTCTCATGTGCCCCAAGCTGGCCTTGAACTTGCTGTGTAGCTGAGGAGGACCTTGTTTCCTAGCCCTCCTGTTTTCTCCTCCCAAGTGCTCGACTACAGGCACACAACATTGTAACACCCATCCAGCCCTGTCCTGTATTCTCTCCATGGTCTTTTTTATTTGTTTGGCTGGAATTTGAGATCTTTCTCTCCTCCTTTCTGAGTGCTGGGTTATAAGAATATTCACTATACCCAGTTTTCTTTCAAGTAGGAAAAAACTATTTACCTTGAGTTTGTTCCTGAGTTATAAAAGCTCTGCAAAAGAGATACTCCATAATCTCAGTACTTACGAGCCTGAAGCAGAAAGACTAGGAGCCAGAGGCAGAAGGAATAAAATCTAAACTAGGCTATATAGTGAGAACCTCTTTTAATGAAACAAAAGGGAAAGAGAGACTTAGTGGGATAGTTTGTTACACGCAATGCATGTTGACACTGCTTCTCCACCCCTTTCCTCCGCGTTACTGACTTTTAAACAGTTAGGCCAAGTCAGTCAGTCACCCTGGTGATTCTTGTGACTTCATTTAAGATGAAAATCCCCTTGACTACCCAAAACTCACGAGAAACTTTCAAATTACTCCCCCACCACATACTCGTGCCCAACCGCCAGACACACATTAAAGAAAAAACATTAGTCATACTGGCACACACCTTTAGTTCCCGTTCTTGGGAAGCAGAGACAGATGGAACTCTGTGAGTTCAAGGTCAGCCTGTTCTACAAAGCAAATTCCAGGCCAACCAGGGCTACAACACGAGACTCTGTCAAGAAAGAAAAAAAAGGAAGTACAATTACCTGGCTCTGCTGGTATGACAGCCACCAAGTAATGTAAAGTCCAGGTAGTTGTCATGTTTCCCGATTTTCTGCATATAGGAGTATTTGCATAACTGATGGAGCATTGTCCACACCCTATGGGCTGGAGAGATGGTTCAGTGGTTAGGTCCAATGTCCAGCACCCACATGACAGCTCCAGGGGATCCAACACTCACTTCTGGTCTCTTCACACACATGATGTACATATGTAGTAAGTTCAGGCAAAGCACCCACTCATATAAACACAAAGACTAAACATTAAAAAAATACACAAACCAACAAGATAACATCTTAGAGCTCTCTGGTTCTGGTCCTCTCAGCAATCCAGTCTTGGGAGACCTGGTGCTCCAAGGTAGATCTGCCCCACGATACTCCAGAGGGACCAGCTGTTCCCTGGCTACACTCTGCCTCTGCAAAATCTGGACCATGTTGACCTGCCGCCTCCACCTCCTCCTTTTTCCTCTTCTTCTTTTCCAAAACATCCTTCTCTACCTTCCTTCTTCTTTCAGAAATGTAATCTCAATCATAGGCAGCCTCTCTTCGGGCATTTCATTTTGATGTTGTTCGAGAGAAGACTTTCATCTGTAATCTTCCTGCTGATGCCTCCAAATTCTAGGTGGGACTTCAAGTGTACATCATAATAGCTCCCAGGTTCTATTCCCTCTTTCACAACTTTGAGACAGAATTTATAAACCCCAAGATGGCTTCAAGTTTACTATGTGGCCGAGATACCCTTGGCCGTAACCAGTTGTTATTCTGGACTTCCTGCCTCCACCTTCCAGAGCTGAGTTTTATAGGTATTTATCACCACACCAGTTTGTAAAATGTGGTGCTGAAATGGACCAAGAACTTCATACACACTGTAGACATTCTGACTGAGCTTCTGTCTGTGTCAATGGCATTAACCAAGCCCCTTCTGCATTAAATCATGATAATGGCATTCTATCACTGTCCTTCGTGAACCAAAGACATTAAACACATTAACAAATTTGAAGATTAGAAGAAAGAAGCACTTTTGTTAAAAAAAAAAAAACCTTCAGTTATCTCACATGAACACAACTCCATTTGTCTATTTGTATTCATTCGATATATTAGGTATGTATTAAATGTGTTGATGCAAAACCATATCTCTCTTCTTAAAAGGAATAAGAATTAGTTTATTCTGGAGCCATTTTGAGTGACTGCAGCCTGGGAACACAGATTTAGGTTACTGCAATTCCATATCCCAATGTGAAAGCAGTTCCATGATGTTATAAAAGTTTTATAGAACAGGGAAAGTCAAGTTAAGGCGAGTCTAAAACATACTGGTGGATACTGTTCAGTTAGAACTTGTGGCTCACCCCTGCATGGACTACCCCATCCCTCCCCTACTCACCCTGCCCATTCGAAGAATTTCTGAGCAAAGGAAAGTCACCAAAAGTCCAGTTCTGCTTCTTGGCAGCTACTGTGGCTTCTTCCTCTGATGTTACCAGCTATCCAAGCCCCCTGTTTAAATCTCGGCTTTGACAAACCTTGGGCACAACCCCAGCTTCTGGTGGACACATCATTATCCCTTGCCTACAAGCTATAAAACCTTCCTGCCTTAGCTTGGGTGTTTGCTTGACGATTCTGGCCTCCATCTCTGAAACCAGTGAACCTGCATGGGAGTTGTTGTGCCCTCAAGAAACCTGTTACACTTTTTCAATATGGCTTGATCTGGCTTACTGTATCAGCAGAGGAACTTATAATTTAGGGCAGAAACCCTATTGAGTACACCAGAGAGGCAAGTACAGCCAGATGGGAGAAACTTTTCTATTGGTTCAAAATGCTCTTTAATGACATTTTAGCTTTTGGATTGGTGAAAGCCAGAAGTCTGCTAAGCTAATAGATTTTATATAACTATCTGTCACAAGGTATTAGTTCTGACACAGAGGTGGGTAAGGTATGGTTGTTCCAGTGGACTAGAACTAGCCCAAGAAATAAGTCAGTTAGCCTCTGGACCTACAACATTTCAATCAGTCTCTGCAGACATAGCTTCTCAGGAATTTTCATTCAGAAATGTTCATGATGGCCTTTAGAAAGTGAAGTCTAATAAGAAGCTGTAGCCAAGTAAAAATCATTCTCATTGAGTTCTGTTATATCAGGGTTTATCCACATGCATGTATTATATATGTGTGTATGTGTGTATATATATGTATGTATGTATGTGCATGTGTATATGTGTGTGTATATGTATGTGTGTATGTATGTGTGTCTGTCTGTATGTGTGTATGCTTGTATGTATGTACATGTGTATGCATGTATGCATGTATGTATGTGTATATGTATTATGTATGTATGTGTATGCATGTATGTATGTGTGAATGCTTGTATGTATGTACATGTGTATGCATGTATATGTGTGTATGTATGTATTATGCATGTATGTATGCATGTATGTATATGTGTGTATGTATGTATGTACGTGTGTATGCATGTATATATATGTGTGTGTATATATGTATGTGTGTATATTTGTATGTATGTACATGTGTATGCATGATGTATATGTGTGTGTATGTATGTATGTGTGTATGTATGTATGTATGTGTGTATATGTATGTATGGTATGTATGTGTATGCATGTATGTATGTGTGTGTATGTACATATGTATACATGTATGTATATGTGTGTATGTATGCATGTATGTATATGTGTATGTGTGTATGCATGTATGTATATGTGTATATGTATGTATGTGTGTATGTACATGTGTATGCATGTATATATGTGTGTATATGTATGTATGTATGTGTGTAGAACAAGAATGACAAGAGAGAAGCAATGCAGTCTACTTATCCTGCATCCTTGCCCTTAGGAGCAAGATTGTTACTTTGAACCGAGGTCAGTTCTTGTTGGTGGCTCCACTCTTGTCTTATTCCCAGAATCTGCTATACTCTTTCATGCTGCACTAGGTCAGCCATGGGTCAGAGATGCCAGTGTCCCCAGTCCAGCAAACTAGGACATTGTGGACACGAGTCTGGAGTAGTCAGTGGTCCAGCTGCATAGCAGAGGGCAGGGATCAGACTCAGGGCTTCAGACAAAGCAGAAACATGGATGTTTTCTCCTCTCATAAATCACTCTTCTTCCCCAGCCTCCTGCAGTCCTGTTTCTGTCTTATCTCCCCAGAGATCCTGATTTCCACCAGACTGCTTAGAAAAAGAGAATGGAGCCTAATCCGCTTTATCTTCCTGTGTCTTCCAGATTTTGCTGTAGGCATCCCTCCGAGGCCTACAGCTCTTATCTCAAGTGTGTTTTCTATTCCACTTTGCAGCTGGAATCACACTTTTACTGTAATTTAGTCATAGCCAGGGTCTTTTGTGCATTCACAGAGCCCTGTGGCCATTACTGAGAGCTTCTGTCTTAGGTCTTAGTCACTGCTCTATTTTTATGAAGAGACATATGACCAAGGCAACTCTTATTAAAAAAAAAAAAAAAAGCAATTAATTGGGAACTTGATTATAATTTTAGAGGATTAGTCCACGATCATCATGGAGGGAAGCAGACAGGCATGGCACTGGGGCAGAAGCTGAGAGCTTTATATCCTGCTCTGCAGTTGGCAGGCAGAGAAAGAGTCTGGGCCTGGTGTGGGCTTTTGAAACCTCAAAGCTCACCCCTAGTAACACATCTCCAAGAGAGCCGCACCTCCTAATTCTTCCCAATCAGTTTCCACTCCCTGATGACTAAGCATTCAAGTATGAGCCTATGGGGGCCATTCTCAGGAAACCACAAAAGCACCAGCCTTCAGCCCCTGGATCCTCCATGCCTCTGTCTCTCTGTCTCTCTGTCTCTGTCTCTGTCGCTGCTCTTGGGCAAGAGAAAGACGGGCAATGCCCAGAGGCTTTTGTTTCTGACCTTTGTCTGCCATTCTCAAAATAAGTAGCTAAAACTCCTTGCACTTTTGAATAGTAAATTAACCCTTCAGATTCTCATCTGATCTTCAAGATAGAAATATATTATATTCATAGATAATATCTACAAACATATTTATACCTAAATTTGGTCTTACTTAACTTTAATCTTATTTTTTATGAAGTAAAATCTTAGCACACATATATATACACATACACACATACACACATAACTTCCTTGCCCAGGACATTTCAAAGTTATCTTGTCTGAGCTGGGCGCAGTACATGCCTGTAATTAAAGCACTCAGAAGTAGCGGGAGTTCATGGCCAACCTGGACTACTGTGGTGGTTTGAAAGAAAATGCTTCCCCAACCCCCCGGGGAGTAGTACCATTGGGAGGTACAGCTTTGTTGGGATAGATGTGGCCTTGTTGAGAGAAGTGTGTCACTGTAGGGTGGGCTTTGAAGTCTCCTATTTTGAAGCCAGGCTCAGCGTGTCACAAAGCTGCTTCTGCTGCCTATGGACCAAGATGTAGACCTCTTAGTGCCTTCTCCAGCACCATGCCTGCCTGCTGCTGCCATGCTTCCTGCCAAACAAAAACACAAACAAACTATTGCTTGAATTGACATTGAAGAATCTATGCTCAAATGCTCTTCTCCAGCTTATAGGCGCTTCAAACAAGGGTCTCATACTTATATCTTGCTCATTTTACATAAGTTATCAGTTAAAAAAAAAAGATATCAGAAGTGATTAAAGACAATCAAATGAGCCAAAAGGAATGACTTGAATGAACGCCTCTCCATAGGGAAGGTCACAGATAATGAGGATGTGGCTTCTGGACTCAATGATCAGGAAGGAGACTTCAATAGGAACTCCTGGAAACCCTGAATTGTCATAAACTAGGCCTGAGAAATAGCTCCACGGTATTTACTTGCCTTGCATGTGTAACAACCTTTCAGTTTGGTCCCCAGACAGAAAAAAAGAAATAAACAAAGCAGCAGCCATAGCACCAAACAGTAGACAATTCCTTCACACTCAGGCCAAGTGCCAGTGGCTTGGCCAACTGACATGCCCATGTTCTTCCTCTCCTTCCTATAGTATCCTTTGCACCTCTTCTGGGTGTCCCCCATCCTGTACCTCTCCTGAGTGTCCCACCCTGTACCTCTGCTGAGCGTCCCACCCTGTACCTCTCCTGGATGTCCCACCATGCACCTCTCCTGGGTGTCCCACCCTGCACCTCTCCTGGGTGTCCCACCCTGCACTTCTCCTGGGCGTCCCATCCTGCACCTCTCCTGGGCGTCCCACCCTGCACCTCTCCTGGGCGTCCCACCCTGCACCTCTCCTGGGCGTCCCACCCTGCACCTCTCCTGGGCGTCCCACCCTGCACCTCTCCTGGGTGTCCCACCCTGCACCTCTGTACCTCTCCTGGGCGTCCCACCCTGTACCTCTCCTGGATGTCCCACCCTGCACCTCTCCTGGGCGTCCCACCCTGCACCTCTCCTGGGCGTCCCACCCTGCACCTCTCCTGGGCGTCCCACCCTGCACCTCTCCTGGGCGTCCCACCCTGCACCTCTCCTGGGCGTCCCACCCTGCACCTCTCCTGGGCGTCCCACCCTGCACCTCTCCTGGGCGTCCCACCCTGCACCTTTCCTGGGCGTCCCATCCTGCACCTCTCCTGGGCGTCCCACCCTGCAGAAGCCTCTTTGTTGCTTTTCTTTCCTGCCAGGTCCTCACAGATCTCCCTCACACCAGTGTTTTTCTGGCCTCACTTCATTGCTGTATGTGGAAAGATCACTTCAAGTGAGTTGTTTTTTTTTTTTAATCTCCTAAAGCTAGGGCTACTTCAAGAAGGCAGAGACAGTGAGAAGGCTGTTGTAGTAAGTTTCTGGCCCAGCCTGTCCAGCTTTCCTGAGGTTCTGATCCACTGTCCCAAAGAAACACACAGACACTTACATTAATTTTGTGCTGATCAGCCTAAGGCCCAGGCATATCACTTGCTAACTCTTTACCCTTAACCTAACCCATGACACTTATCCTGTTCAGCCATGCGGGCTCAGTACCTTTTCTCAGAGCAGCATAGCTGACCTCTGCTTCCCTGTGGCATCACTGCCTCTGCTCTTCCTATTCCCAAAGCTTTCTTGGTCTGGTAGTCCCGCCCACACTTCCTATCTGCCTTTGGCCAATCAGAATTTTCATTAATGTACTTCGTGTACATGAGTGTTCTGTCTTCATGTACACCAGCAAAGGGTCTGTTACAGATGGTTGTAATGGCCACCATGTAGTTACTGGGAATTGAACTCGGGACCTCTAGAAGAACAGACAGTGCTCTTAACCTCTGAGCCATCTCTCCATTCCAGAAATAAACAAATCTTAAAAACAAAAACCCCCAAACAAGCAAACAAACCCCCCACATGACAACAACAATCCTTTCCTAATAGCCATTTGAGGTGTATATGGCTTGGTAACATGTGCTGAGTCAGGACAAAAGTGACTTGAAAACCACAGCACACTCCGGCCCCACGTGTTAGCAGTCCCAGGGTCTGGTAAGGAACAGCAGTAATGGCATGGATCACGTGCTCCTTCTTGGCAGGGCGTCAGCGGTTTACCAAGCCTTCCTGCGATGGTGTGCAGAGGCGCGCGGTCCTTCCTTCCACTCAGCTCCAGGTCTAGTGCGAACTTTGTGCTCTAGCTCTCATTGTACAGACCCAGCCCCCCCTCAGTACTGGGGTGTAAACCCAGAGTAAGGTACATGTAAAAAGCAAACGCTCTGCTGTCACCCTGCAGCCCCAACTGAGTTATTTATTAAAAAGAGAAGGTGGGAGACAGCTCAAAAACAGGAAAAAACCCAAAATCCAAAAGCAAAAAAACAAACAAAAAACCCCTTCTTACTAGAATCCTGAAGATTTCTTCTTTTGTTTGGAAAAAAGAGTTAACATTTTATATTAAATTTCTCTATTTAAATTTAATGCTACCTATTATGTTATGTAGCGATTTTCAGCCCAATGGGGCTCAATGACATCCCATGTGTGGTGGGTCTCTTTTAATCAGCTCATTACTTTTCTTTGGTAAGAATGTCCAGAGCGGTGAGGTGTGTTGACCAGGGCTCTGTGTAAGTGCTCCAGACAATGAATACCGGGTCCCTGTGTTCACAGAAAGCAGCAGGAAAATGAGCAAACATTGCTGCTGTACACAATGCTCAGAATGGAGCATTTGCATGTGGGGATACTAGCTCCACTTCTGCCAAAACAAATGTCCCCAAACCCCATCTCTCAAAACACCCAACATTTAATGTATGTTAAGAACTAATTTCCATAAATATAACATCCTGAGTTAATTAAGCTTTCTGGTGCACGTTTCTCATCCAAATAATTATATTGGAATTTGTAACAGCAAGAAACATTTGCCTCAGTGATAAGAGCTCTCTCCTGTTAAAAAGAAGAGCTGAACAATGGTGGCTCACGCCTTTGATCCCAGCACTCAGAAGGCAGAAACAGGTGGATCTATGTGCATTCCGAGGCCAGCCTGCTCTACAGATCGAGTTTGAAGACAGGCTCCAAAGCTACACAGGAAACCCTATCTCGAAAATCAAACAAAAAAAAAGGAAGGGAGGGAGGGAAGGAGGGAGGGGGGAGGGAGGGAGGGAGGGAGGGAGGGAGGGAGGGAAGGAAGGAAGGAAGGAAGGAAGGAAGGAAGGAAGGAAGGAAGGAAGGAAGGAAGGAAAAAGAGGGCATCAATGTGAAACACAATTCTCACTCCCAAGAGAAGGAAAGAGAATTTACTCTGAAGCAAAATATGAATGACCATAGCCCAGGAAGACAAATTTAGGTAACCCCAACTCCCATGTTTTAAGAAATATTTAATTTTTTGTATGCACAAATACCTGCAGATGAAGAGACATTAGGTCCCTGGAGCTGGAGTAAGTAATTACTGTGAGTCACAATGTGGGTGCTGGGAACTGAACTCGGTCCCTTGTAAGAACAGACCACTCCTAACCACAATCTTCTCTCCAACCCTCCAAATAGCATATTTTAGCAAGGTAACAATTTTTATAATTTTTATAGTA
Source organism: Phyllotis vaccarum (assembly GCA_033318265.1). Taxonomy (NCBI): domain Eukaryota; kingdom Metazoa; phylum Chordata; class Mammalia; order Rodentia; family Cricetidae; genus Phyllotis; species Phyllotis vaccarum. The sequence goes on along the minus strand of JARWLC010000006.1, from coordinate 27,008,376 downwards.
AAACAAAAGAAGTTATATGTAGTAGGAGGTTTAGACCCGCAGTCCCCCAGACACGCAGAGACACACAGATGTTTACAATAGTTTTCAGCTGATCAGCCCAAGGCCCAGGCATATAACTTGCTAACTCTGTACCCTTCATCTAACCCATGATTCTTGTTCTGTTCTGCCATGCAGCTCGGTACCTTTTCTTAGAGCAGCATAATTGTCCTCTGCTTCTTCTGGCTTCTCTCTGGCATTCGCCTCTGTTCTGCTTATTCTAGAGTCTCCTTAGTCTGGTAGCCCCGCCCACACTTCCTGCCTGCCTTTGGCCAATCAGCGCTTTTTATTAAACCAGTGGGTGGGACAATTATTTACAATGTAACAACACAATCCCCTACAGTTATATATCAAAACATTTTCAAGCATGTTGACAGGAGCATCAGGAGGCAGGGGGATTGCAGCAGGGCAACCTCTGCTATTCTCCAATTCACTATCAGATGACCTTCAGATGACCGTCTAAGCTTCTGGTGTGGTGCACGTTAACCGGGAGTTGAGGTCATACACAGATGGGCGATATGTGGCTATTTAGAGGCTGAATATAGCCTGAGACAACTGACCTGGGTCTGTAACAGTCATGAAAGTTCTAGTCAGCCAGGTGGCCTTGTAGAATGTCCAGTGTAGATGCACCTCCTCAGGGCCCTCAGCACACCAGGGGTAGAGAAGATCAAGAACTGCTTGTGGGTGGTCTGGTGGCTCTCTGACACTCTGTCACTAATTGATGACTCATGTACTCCTTTTCTAGACTGGCCTCAGGGCCTTACTAACTTATTTTATGGCCTTTGGATGCCCTCAAGTGGCCAAAGACTCTCTGAAAAAAAATTCTCTTATGACCAACATGACAAGGCAAAATATTTGTAAATAGTCTCATCAGGGGACTGGTCTATGGGTTGGTGTATGTCTCAACACTTGTACTTTTGAACATCTATATGTTAAGTTCTGAACCTGATAACCTAGGAATGGTGGGGCATCCCTTTGACCTCTGTACTCAGCAGGTGGATCTCTCTGAGTTCAAGGCCAGCCTGGTCTACAAAGTGAGTTCTAGGACAGCCAGGGATACATGGAGAAACCTCTCCTCTTCCTCCGACTCCTCCTTCTTCAATATTTGTTTATTATGTATAGAGTGTTCTGCCTGCATGTGTCCCTGCATGCCAGGAAAGGGCACCAGCTCTCATTATAGATGGTTGTGAGCCACCATGTGGTTGCTGGGAATTGAATCCAGGATCCCTGGAAGAACAGCAAGTGCTCTTAACCTCTGAGCTATCTCTCCAGCCCCAAGAAACCTCTTCTTAAAAAACCAAAAAATGAAAAAAAGAAAAAGATGAAATTTAAATTTTCACATGATAAAATTGTCTTAATAAACATGGCATTAATTTTAAATGTCTGAAAAGGAAAGTACTCCTTAAGACAATGAGACTGCTACTCTAGGGTATACTACGCTGTGTGCCTTTAAATGGCCTTGGAAGGATGGAGTATGAGCCTGCACCTGGGTCAGTGAACAGGAGCCATCTGTCTGGCACACCGGGTGGAGCAGACTTATTCCTGATAGTAGAAAGTATCTCCATATATATATATATATATATATATATATATATATATATATATATATATATATGTATAATTTTTCACCATGGGATTCAGACCATAGGGGTACCCGAATGCATTAAGGTCTTCCAGATAAACCAGACCCCAGAATTTACCAGGCATAGCAGGCCAAAGAAAGGGTGCGACTCCTTCACCTGGACCCCATAAAAAGGACAGATGCCCAATAGGCCAGTGAGATGGCTCAGTGGCTAAAGGTGCTTCCTGCCACGCCTGATGAACTGAGTCCTATCACTGGGGCTTGCTTGGAAAAAGAGGTTGATGCTTCCATGTTATCCTTTGATCTCTATATGTACGCTTTGGTGAATGTGCATGTACACACACACACACACACACACACACACACACACACACACACACACACACACACACACACACTGTGTGTGTGTATCCAGGACTGATGAGCTGAGAATTCCCAATTGTCTCTGGGGCTTCAGCTTGTCTTCATTCCTGCCTTGATATGGCTACTCAACTGCCATCTGCTTGTCTGGGCTGCTGCCTATCCATCATCCACCCATCCTCCGGTTGCTTCTGTACACAGTACTGTTCCTTCGCTTATGCATCTGGACCCAGCTCTGCACCTCTGCCCTCACAGCCATGGTCCAAAACAGCCTGGCTCACAATGGCTTCCTCCCTGAAGCTTGGTTATGTCTTGGTTACTGACCGATCAACACAGAGGAATCTCTGTAGGCTTCTCAGCTGTGGCTTTCCTTTTGGAATACCATGAGTCTTTGTGGACACTTTATAACCTACATATATGGTATGGATCTATGTATAGATAGAGTCACTACTGTGCAATGTGTGACCAGAGAGTTCATATTGCAAGCCTGGAGCAAAAGAAGTGGCATGAGAAGTGAGATGCAGTGGGTGGAAGGTGCTGCCACCAAGCCTGGTGGTCAGAAGAGATAACTGATTCCTGGGATCTGTGACCTCTATGGGCATATGGTTTCACCTCAAAAATAAATACATTTAGAGAGAGAGAGGGAGAGGGAGGGAGAGAGAGAGAGAGAGAGAGAGAGAGAGAGAGAGAGAGAGAGAGAGAGAGAGAGAGAGAGAGAGAGAGAGAGAGAACAAACTGTTTATCTTAGCCAGGGATTTCAAGCAAATTGAAAATCTGACTCTTTGTGAACTTAATGTTATCCAGTAAGTTCTGATTCTGTGGAAAGGCACAGAGGTGTTTGTTTAGCTTCCAACACAGGGTAGCCATGACAAGCTACCAATTCAGTGTCTGACTGCTCTGGGTAAAGTGGATTTGAGTTTTGGTGGCTGTCATTTGTAAAAAGATTTTTATGTTTACTATACTTTAAGATTGATATATTTTTATTTTGTTTGTATGAGTGTTTTTCCTGCATGCATATATGTGCATGAAGTCAGAAGAGGGTACCAGATCCCCTGGAACTGGAGTTACAAATATTTATGAGCTACCATGTGGTGCTGGAACAGAAGCCAGGTCTCTGTAAGAGCAATAAGTGTTCTTCACCTCTCAGTCATCTCTTCGCCCCAGTTTTTACTATTTTAAAGTGTGTGTGTGAGAGAGAGTGTATGTGTGTCTCTGAGTATGAGTGTTCGTAAAGTGTTGTAGAATATTAGTTGAAGATGTGTTACATTCCTGTCTTAGGGTTTCTATTACTGCAATTAAACACCGTGACCATAAAGCAAGCTGGGGAGGAAAGGGTTTATTAGGCTTACACTTCAGCATTGCTGTTCCTCACTGAAGGAAGTCAGGACAGAAACTCAAACAGGGCAGGATCCTGTAGGCAGGAGCTGATGCAGAGGCTATGGAAGGGAACTTCTTACTGGCTTGCTTCCCATGGCTTGCTCAGCCCACCTCTTATAGATGTAGGACCACCAGCCCGGGGATGATCCCACCCACCATGGGCTGGCCCCTCCCCCACTGGTCACTAAATGAGAAAATGCCCTAGAGCTGGATCTCATGGAGGCCTTTCCTCAGCTGAGGCTCCTCCGATGACTCTGGCTTGAGTCAAGTTGACACACAAAACTAGTTGGTAGAATTACTTTAAGCTGTGTTACATTTGTTTAGTGATGCAAAGATGTGTTGCGTTCTTTTATGTTGCATTTGCTTAACTCTGAGAAGCTGTGTTACTCTCCAGTCTAAAATACCTGGTGGTCTAATAATAATGGCCAATAGTGAGGTGATGTGGGAATTCTGGCATTCTGCTCTGTTCTGCCTGTTCCTAGAGTCTTCTTAGTCTGGTAAGCCCACCCACACTTCCTGTCTGCCTTTGGCCAATCAGCACTTTTTATTAAACCAGTGGGTGGGACAGTTATTTACAATGGCACAACATAATCCCCCTACACAATTGTTAGAAAAAATGTTCACAGTACTTCTTAGAAGAGATGCACAGATCAGGGTTTGATCATAACAAGACTCACGTTTGATCAGTTTAAACCAAAGGTGGTTTATCATGAGATTACAGAATGCTGCAGGTTAGAGAAGCAGCCTGTAAGGTGAGCTCCAAGAATGACTAAAGTTTATACTATAGTCCCAGGCTGTGACACTTGCTGAGTTAGGATGTTCCTGATCCACCCACTCATTCTAGAGACACATCACCTTCACTGTAACATGCTGCATCATGGAGGCCCATAACTTCTGTCTCACCATTTGTGGGCAGGTCAGCATCAGGGGCAAGTTAGGAACCTAGGACTTCAGAACACTTGAGTTTTGCACCCACCCTCCTTGAATAAATAATGCATACTCTTGTTGTTGGTTATTTTGTCTCTTTTAGGGAGCCCACCATCCAGAAGCTTAGTCTTATATATTATAAATGCTCAGCCTTAGTTTGACTTGTCTCTGGCCAGCTTTTCTTAATTTATATTATCCCAATACCCTTATATCTCTGGGCTTTTACTGTTTCTCTTCTGTAAATCGTACTTTCACTTTTACTCTGTAACTGTCTGGATTGCTGAGTGGCTGAACCCTAGAGTCCTCTTCATCTCAAGATCCTAGATCTTTGTTTCTGCCAGATTTCTCCTATTTATTCTCTCTGTTTGTTAACCCCATCTATCCTTTCTCCTATCTTACCATTGACCATATAGCTTTTTATTAGACCAATCAGGTGCTTTAGACAGGCCAAGTAAGAGCTTCACAGAGTTAAACAAATGTAACATAAAAGAATGGAACATATCTTTTCATCACTGAAGCAAATGTTCCACAGCATAAACAAATGTAACACACCTTAATATTTTACACTGTCCTCTCCCCTTTCTGTTTTTTTGTTTTGAAACAAGGTTTCTCTGTGGAGCTTTGACTGTCCTAGAACTTGCTCTGTAGATCAGGCTGTCCTCAAACTCAGAGATCCACCTGCCACTGCCTCTGCCTCCTGGTACTGGGATTAAAAATGGGCACCACTACAAAGCTCCTGTTCTGAATGCTTTACACATGTTCCCTTTGTTGATGAGGTTAAAACACATTCCTGGTAGTTTGGTGTATATGAAGTCAATTCCCAACTCTGGGGGGAAATCACATTTGTAACAGCTTCCAGAGAGTCTGAAAAACAGTTTCAGTTTTCTGAAAGCCCAGAAGATGTGAAAAGAAGGTGACATAAAGGCTGTTGGGAACTGACTAGTGAATGGATCATGTTGACAAACCCAAGTGTACACTGTCAGTGATTAGGACACTTAGGAGGTGAAGGTAGGAGGTTCACTTAAGTTAGAAGCTACTTAGAGAGTTCCAGGCCATCCTGGGCTACTAAGGGAGACTCTGTCTCAAAAACAAACAAACAAACAAAACTGGAGAGATAGCTTATGAGCACTGGCTGCTCTTCCAGAGGACCTGGGTTTGATTCCTAGCACCCACAAGGCAGCTAACAACTATTTGTGATCCCAGTAGCAGGTGATCCAACAACCCTCTTTAGACCTCCTGTGGGCACTGGGCATGCATGTGGTGCACAGACATACAATCAGGCAAAACACCCATAACATAACATAAGCCTTTTTTTAAAAGTGAGATGAGAGAGTTTGCAGCATTGGTCATTTTGTGGATGTTGTGGATATGGTTATGTATTTATGTGTATTGCATTAGGAGTCTTTCTCAATTACTTTTCACATTCTGTTTTCACATCTTTCACTGAACCTGTATGTTGTAGAATATTATTTTAAGGGGTGTTACATTTGTTTGTGTTGTGAAACATTTGCTAACTGATACAAAGATGTGATCCATTCTTTTATGTTGCATTTGTTTAACTCGGCGAAGCTGTGTTACTTTGCCTGTCTAAAACACCTGATGGTCTAATAAAGAACTGAATGGCCAATAGTGAGGTAAGAGAGAGGATGGGTGGGACTGGTGGGCCGAGAGAAGTCTGAGAGAAGAGAGAACAGGATCAGGAGGAGGAGGAGGAGGACACCAGGCCCAGCCACCCATCTACATAGCCAGCCACAAAGAAGGAGTGAAAATACAGTTACAAAAGCAAGAAAGGGAAAAAGTCCAAAGGCAAAAGATAGATGGGACCATTTAAAGTTAGGAAAATCTGGCTAGAAACAAGCCAAGCTAAGGCCGGGCATTTATAATTCAGAATTCATTTTGTGATTTATTTGAGAGCTTCGACTCTTCAAAGAGTCAAAAAGGAAAAAAAAAATCAAAAAAGACAAAAGAGTAAAAAAACCCCACAAACTACATTTTTGGCATCCAGTGTGGGGGCAGAGGAAAAGGCAATCCAACATTTTTGGCATGTCAACATGGGCCATATTTTCATGTAGGGCCTGAGAAAGTTGGAAAAAAAAAAAAAACAGCAAAAGGACATGGCTTCTTGGTTCCTTTAAAATATGGTACTGTTCAGCTGGCAGGGCAGTGGCTAAATACAAATGGTAAGCTAAGCAAAGACTGCTTTTGGCTAGGAAGGTTGAATGCAGTTTTTGGTCACATGACTAGGCAGCAAGCTTTAGGCTTGGTTTTCACAACCCATGAAGCCAGTGGAGCTGCCCAAATGCTGTGTGGAGGAACCAGATGTCAAATTAGCAGTCTAAAGTTTCTCGTGTGGTCAAAAAAGGCTAAAGGTATATAGTTAAAGAGGTCCGGATTGGGGGAAAAAACCCCTCTAAACAGATTTCCGTGCGTTTGACAACATGTGAAGGCTTAAGAAATAAATAAAATGGTATGACAGTCAAAGAAAAAATATTTTAAAAATAGTAAAGTCTTTAAAAAGAGAAGTAAAAAATAAAAAAAGAATAAGCCACATAGAGATGGGAAATACACAGGGAGTCTGGATCCTGTATGTTGTTATGCTGATTTGAATTTTTTGAATGTTGATAAGCAAACACAAGCTGCTAAGAGACATGGGATTGAGAAAAATTCAACCAACCTAGATAGTTTAGGGATATCTTAACTTAAAAAAAAAGAAGTCAAAAAATATATCTGTCAAATGAAAATCAAAAATGTTTGGAGTTTTGTTACCTCAGGATATGAGAGGCTGTGGATTCCTTCAGGAAAGATATTAATCACATCTGATTGGGGAGACATTCTGAATCTTGACAGGTGGTATCTATCAACAAAGGTTATAGCTGGTCTTTCCAGGTCTTTGGCATTATCTCAAATTTTCTCAGGGACTCTAATGATGTCTCATCCACAGGCAGCAGGAAGGAGTTTGGAGAACACAACACCCACATTCCCAAGAGGGGGTGTGGGAAGCTTTTGGTTAATTGTTGGGTCATAGATGTTTGTTATATTTAGGGGAATATAGGAATGATGAGGTAAATGGGTAGATTATTGAATCTACCTTAAACTAAAAAATAACTATTAACCTAAAATATTTTGTATTTGTATGGATTTTTGTATATTAATACAAATTTAAGGTAATTTTTGTTACAACAGACTGTATAAGTTTCTACTCTTGTTTAAAGGATTTTGGTACATTGAAACAAATTTAAAGTTAATTTTGTTACATTGTATATATGTTTCTGCTCTTGCAGTTCATTTTTAAATGCAATGTATAAATGAGAAATGAGGTTAGTAGTTAATTTATAACAATCAAACTATATCAAGGTATATTTTAGATAGAGAAATGCTTTTGCAACACTTCAAAGACCAACAGACTATGGCATTTAAAATATTCTGCTAACCTAAGGGTTTTCATGACAATAGGACACATGCTCCCAGCAGCACCAATTTACTTCAGAGATGTTGAACATCAGAGAACCTCCTTACAGACTTTGCTTTCAATATGGCAAGGTTTAACCACTGAGCAAAGAAACTTCTATTGCCTTGGACTACTGACAATGTGCTATGCCGACTGGACATGCAAGGCAAACAAGAAAAAGACTGTTGAATTTTACTAATACAAGGCAGAACACTCATTCAAAATTCCAATTTATCTGAAAAGTTTGCCAGATATTCTACGTCTGTAGGCTGGAGATGGATGTCTCAATGTTGCAGAGGGGCACTGGGTGACTGTCCAGCCTCTGTTGTTAGATAATATTACAGTCCTCTGGGGCTTTGATGGAGCTGAAGATTAGACAGTTACAGTTGTAGTTCTTTTTCAGTTATGATAGAAAGTAAGTTAGGTGTAAAATTTTGGATTCACTAAGATAGGATAGATAATGCACATTTTCTCTGAATGTGCTAACCACAAATGGACAGAATCTTATAATCTTACTTGATAACTGTTTTTGATGTGTATAGTTTTATTATGCTAAAGTTAAAACTTTTTTATTTAGACAAAAAGGGGGAAATGTGGAGTATTGTTTTAAGATGTGTTATATTTGTTTATATTATGTTTATGTTTAATATTTGTTTAATGATGCAAAGATGCATTCTTTTATGTTGCATTTGCTTAACTCTAAAGCTGTGTTGCTTTGCCTGTCTAAAACACCTGATGGTCTAATAGAGAGCTGAATGGCCAACAGTGAGGCAGGAGGAAGGACAGGCAGGGTTGGCAGGCAGAGAGGATAAATAGAAGGAGAAATCCTGGAGAAGAGACCTGGGAGTGAGAGGAGAGGAGGGCTCCAGGGGCCAGCCACCCAGCCACCCAGCCAGCTACAGAGTAACCAGCCACCCAGCCAGCTACAGAGTAAGATTTACAGAAGTAGGAGAACAGTAAAAGCCCAGAGGCAAAAGGTAGACAGGATAATTTAAGAAAAGCTGGCAGGAAACAAACCAAGCTAAGCCAGGCATTTATAAATAATGATAAGCCTCCATGTGTCATTCATTTGGGAGCTGGGTGATGGACCCCCAAAAGAGCAAGAAGAGAAAAGAGTTAAAAGCAATAAACAATACTTGTAGATCACAAACCCTTGGGCTCCCCTGTCTCTATGTCCCTAGTGCAGGGATTACAGCCTGGCTTCTGTGTGAGTACTGCATATTAAACACAGGTCTTCATGCTTGCAAGGTAAATAGTTCACTACTTGAACTACCTGTCTAATCCCCAAAGCACACTGTTTTTATGTGGCGTGAATACATATTTGTGGGAGATTATGTTGTGTTCCATTGTAAATAACTGTCCCACCCACTGGTTTAATAAAAAGCGCTGATTGGCCAAAGGCAGACAGGAAGTATGGGTGGGGCTACCAGACTAAGAGAACTCTGAGAACAGGAAGAACAGAGCAGAATACCAGAGAGAAGCCAGAAGAAGCAGAGGACAACCATGCTGCTGTGAGAAAAGGTACCGAGCCCCATGGCTGAACAGGTTAAGAGTCATGGGTTAGTTTAAGGGTAAAGAGTTAGCAAGTTATATGCCTGGGCCTTAGGCTGATCAGCCTAAAATTAATGTAAGCGTCTGTGTGTCTCTGTGGGACTATGGGACTGTGGGATTGCAGGTCTGTGGGTCCTAAACCTTGAGGTTAGGCCCGAAAGTCCAGGTCAAAAACCTCCTACTACACATGTTCTTTGCATTCCCTTTGTCTTCAGAAACACTCCTAAGCTGTGAACCATCCCCCAAATCTTCTAAGATATTGACTGGAAAAAAAAACAAAACAAAACCTTTTGAGATGGTATCATGTTTTCCTGGCTGGCCTAGATCAGGCTGGTCTCCAAGTTACAGAGATCCGCTTGCTTCTGCCACCTGGGTGCTGAGATAGAAGGAATGGGCCACCACCCTAGCATTTCTAGACTTTTTGCACTTACCCTGCTTACTCTGCTGCCTTTACTGTGAGCGAGAGAGAGACTTGCCATCCATCTCTCAGCTATTCGAATCGCCATAAACTATCAGATGTTCTGAATCTTTGGTCAAAGAATCTAACTTTCACAACTCTGATTTTAAATTCAAGGAAAAGGTAAGCCTAATGTAAAGCTTGTGCCGATCACTTCAATTTAAGTAATTTTAATAGCTGGGATAGCTAATATTAAAGTGAATGACTCATTTTAGGTTGAAAGATCTAAGAATGCCTGGTCAATCTGAGTAGCAGTAGACAATTCCCTACAAATTACATTTCATATATACATAGAACTTTGTTTGTTTGGAGACTGTCTCTTGTAGTCTAGTCTGGCCTCACACTGTGTAGCTGAGGATGACTCTGAACTGTTCCTATGGCCTCTTACTCCCCTACCATGGAGGTTCTATGTATCCAGGGATCGCCCGGCGCTTCATGCATGCTGGGCACACACTCTACCCTCTGGCCTTATCCTTAGGCTCCAGCATCTTAATGAAACAAGATTTTTCTAATGTTATTTAGGCTATTTATTTCAAATTAAAGGAGCTATGGAGTGTCCTTAGGTTGTTTTAAAATGTTTCCCTAAAAACTGCATGCGAAATGTTACTGTGAACTTACTTCAAATACAGTAAGAAAGGCTAAATACAGATTTTATATTTAATATTATAAATGAACTAAAACCTTTTCTCACATTCTTAGGTTTTTTATTATGTTTGTTTATGTGCACATGAGTGTGTTATGTGTGGATGTCAGAGAACAATTTGAGGAGTTAGTTCTTTATCATCACATCTGTATTTTAGAAACCACTGGAAACAGTCCAGATTATATATGAAGTTGAAATTAGAAGACACGCATTTGAAAATACCATATGTCTGAATATGTAACAAACCCTTGACCTACTGCAGAACTTTTGATCAGAAACATATTTGTTTTGTTTTGGTACCAGGCATGTTAAGAATAAACCTGGCTGCTTTCTGTTATTCACGTTTGGCTACTTAGGTATAAATCTACATTAGCTAAGAATATGCTCTTCCAAAGCCATGAGTGCTACTTCACGCAATCATGGCATCACTACATATGTCATGTTATGACTGGAATCTTTGGGATGCCAGTCCTCTACTTAATCAACAGAAGGCCAGCTCTATGTTAGTGGGAACACAGAGGCCATGCTCTAGCTGCTAGCATCTCCACTTTCAGGAGATATTAGGCACAGATATTGGTCATTTGCATACTTACAAATTTTGCACTTTGAAGAGAAATGGAGAACAGGTTAGAGAATATCTGTTAAGAACATGGAGTTCACATTCAAAACCACATCTATATTGTGCAGGCTGCCTAATAAAGCCTTTGCATTCTCTATGTGTGAGGATGAAAACATGAGCAATTTGTGAGATATATTCCCTAAAATTGGAGAATAAAAGATATAAGATTGAATTTAAATCACATCTCATTATTTCAAAAACTTTTCACAGATTCTTCCTTCCTCCTTTCTTCTCCTATTTTTTTTTCCTTTTTTTTTTTTGAGACAAGGTCTCTCTACATCGTACTGGCTGTTCTAGAATACATTATATAGACAGACTGGTCTCAAACTCACAGAGATCCTTCTGTCTCTGCCTCTCAAATACTTGTAAAATATACATTTTTAATAATTTAAAAATACAAATTAAAAAAAAAAAAGGTTAATCAGGCAAGAGAATTCTAGAAGAGCCGAAACCCAGGCATCTGCATTTGTGGACAGTGTGCTCCCATATGTAAAGATCCTCAGGGTTTTAACAAGAAGAAGTGAGTGGGAGAGGGCTTGCCTAGCAGGAGTGAGACCCTGAGTCCAAACAAAAACCAATTGAATAACACAAAACACAAAACAAGATAAAAATCAATATACAAAAATCTTTACTTTTCTGCACCAATATTAACAGGCTAAGATGGAAATGACAAGACTGCCCTTCACAATATCACACACACACACACATACATACATACACACTCTCTCTCACACACACACACTCATAAACAAATACACATGCATACTCACACGCATACACACATGCAAATATGCACACATGCGTGCACTCACAAATACCTTCCCCCCCCACACACACAAAATATCCCCTCATAAAAAGCAAGCAACCAACCAACAAAGCAAACAAAAACCCTAGAAATAAACTTAACTAAGGAGGTAAAAAACCTCTACCATGAAAGCCTGAAGACATGAAAGAGATCTAAGATATCTCATGTTCATGAAGTGGCAGAATTAGTACTGTGAATATTAAAGTCTTCTTAATAACCCAGGGCCACCTGTCCAGGGATGGTATCACCTCCAGCAAGTTGGCCCTCCATATCAAACATCAAAAAAGAAAATGCTGTGCAGAATTAAAGCAGCTAATGGGGACTGAAAAGGTGGCTTTGTGGCTAAGAGCACTTGCTATTCTTGTAGAGGACCCAGGTTAGGTTCCCAGCACCCATATGGTGGCTCACAACCATCCATAACACTAATAAGTAACCTGATGTCTATTTATCTCTGGGGCATCAGGCATACACTCACAGGGTACACAGACATACATGCAGGCAAAACAGTCATAAGTAAGATAAATAATCTTTAAAAAGCAGCTATTAAAACCAGTAAAGTGAGCTAATTTAATTTAATCTTATATTTAGTATTAAAACCAAAATAATTTCAGAGGTCAAACACCAAATATGTATTTTAACAAAATATTGTAATTGGATATTTTATCAAACATAATTTAGGTGTTATTCTACAGTGAAATTCTTCTCAACCACATGGGTTGTTTTGGCATGGTAATATACATCTGCTTTCCTAGGGCCTGGGCCACTGAGGCAGTCCTGAGAGCCTGAATCCAGTCCAGACTACATACAGCTCCATCTCAAACAAAACCATCTTCAGACTTTCTGATTGCAAGATGCATTATTTTCTTTTATTGCTTCCCTACATAGGAAGCACAAAACCATCTTAGCAAACTATGAAACAAATGTTTATTTTAAAAGACATGGTCTTAGTATACACAGCCCAGGTTAGCTTTGACACTTGATTCTCCTGCTTACTTTAACTCCTGTGGGCTGGGATTACAAATGTGGGTTACCACATCCAGGTAACAGTGGTTCTCAACCTTCCTAACACTGTGACCCTTTAACATAGTTCCTCACGTTGTGGTGGTGACCCTAACATAAAATTATTTTTGTTTCTACGTCATGACTGTTATTTTGTTACTTATTTTGAATCACACTGTATATCCTGTGTTTTCCACTGTTCTGGACTGATGTCCTGCAGACTCTAAGAGACCACATATGCCATCCCAGATGATATACTTAGCAAAACTGTCAGTCACCACAGATGGAGAAAATAAGGTATTTTATGACAAAGTCAAATTTAAACAATATCTTTCAACAAACCCATTCCTACAGAAGGTACTAGAAGGAAAACTCCAACCCCAGGAAGCTTACAACACCCACAAAAACACAGGCAATAAATAATCTCACACCAGAAAAAGCCAAAGAAGGGAAACACACACACACACACACACACACACACACACACACACACACACACACACTACCGTCAATAACAACAAGATGATATGAATTAACAATTATTGGTCATTAAGATATCTCAATATTATTGGACTCAATTCCCTCAATGAAAAGACACAATCTAATTGAATGAATGTGAAGTAGGATCCGTCCTTCTGCTGCATCCAAGAAGCATACACACATCAACATCAAAGGCAGACATTATCTCAGGCTAAGGGGCAGTAAAAAGATTTTCTAAGCAAATGGACCCAAGAAGCAAGATAGTGTAGCTATCCCAATATCTAACAAAATAGACTTCAAGCCAAAATTCATTAAAAGAGATATAAAAGGACATTTTATCTTCATGAATGGAAAAGTCCACCAAGACAACATTCCAATTCTTAATATCTAGGCCCCAAATGCAAGGGCATCTACATTTGTAAAAGAAACATTACTAAAGCGTAAATCACACATTGTACCTCACACATTAATGGTGGGAGACTTCAATACCCCACTCTCACCGTTTGACTGCTCATCCAGACAAAAACCAAACAGAAATAATGGAGCTATCATATCTACAGAACATTTCACACAAACACAAAAGAATATGCCTTTTTCTCAGTACCTTATGGAACATTCTCCAAAACAGACCACATACGCAGTCACAAGCATATCTCAACAGATACAAGAAAACTGAAATGACTCCCTGAATCTTATCAGCTCACCAAGGATTAAAGATGGATTTCAACAACAACAAAAACAACCGAAAGTCTACAAACTCATGGAAATTGACCAAAAAAACCCCCAAACCAAACCCCTCCCTACCTAATAGCCACTGGGTAAAGACATCCTAGAATTCAATAAAAACGAATGTACAACATACTCAAACTATGGTTCACAATGAAAGCAGTGCACTAAGTGCCTACATAAAGAATCTGGAGAAATCACACACTAGTGACCTAACAGCACAGCTGAAAGCTCTAGAATGAGAGAAAGCAAGCTCAGCCAAGAGGAGCAGACAGCAGGAAATAAACTGAGGGCTGAAATAAATAAAATAGAAACAAAAGAACAATACCAAGAATCAATGAAACAAACTGTTGGTTCCTTGAGAAACTCAATAGGATAGACAAACCCTTATCCAAACTAACTAAACAACACAGAGGAAGAACATCCAAATTGATAAAACCACAAACAAAAGGGGGACATAACAACAGACACCAAGGCGACTTAAAGAATCCTCAGGTCATACTTAAAACCCTCACAAAACTGGAAAATCTATAAGAAATGGACATTTTTCTCAATAGATAACATGAGAGTTAAATCAAGATCAGATAATTTTAAATAGAGCAATAACCCCTAAACAGAAACAGTCATTAAGTCTCCCAACCAAAACAGCACAGGGTCAGATGGTTTTACTGCAGAATTCTGTAGTAGGAGGTTTCTGGCTCAGACTCTCAGGCCTAGCCTCCAGGTTTAGACCCGCAGACCCACAGACCTGCAGAGACACACAGATACAAAAGATAGTTTTAGGCTGAACGGCCTAAGGCCCAGGCATACAACTTGCTAACTCTTTACCCTTAATCTAACCCATGTCTCTTATCCTGTTCAGCCATAGTTGTCCTCTGCTTCTTCCAGCTTCTCTCTGGTGTTCTGCTCTGTGCTACCTGTTCTAAGAGTTTTCTTAGTCTGGTAGCCCCGCCCACACTTCCTGCCTGCCTTTGGCCAATCAGCACTTTTTATTAAACCAGTGGATGGGACAATTATTTACAATGTAACATCATAATCTCTCACAGAATTCTACCAGACTTTCAAAGAAGTGCTAATACCAATACTCTTCAAATTAGTTCATAAAATAGAAAGATAAAAAACATTGCCAAGTTCTTTTTATAAGGCCACAGACACCCTGATCCCCAAACCACACAAAGATTCAAAAAGGAAGAGAATTACAGACCAATTTCCCTCATGAACATTGATGTAAAAATACTAAATAAAATACTTGCAAACTGAATCCAAGAACACATAAAAGATGATTCACCATGGTCAATGGGCTTCATCCCATAGATGAAGGATGGTTGACTATATGGAAATATGTCAATGTAATACACCATATAAATAGATTTAAATAAACAATAAAACACCTGATCATTATGCTGCAAAAGCCTTTGACAAAATACAACACCCATTCATGATAAAGGTCTTGGAGAGATATAAAGAACATACCTAAACATAATAAACACACTTTATAGCAAGCTGGCAGCCAATATCAAATTAAATGGAGAGAAACTTAAATAAATGGCACTAAAATCAGGAACAAGACAAGCTTTTCCACTCTCTCCATATTTATTCAACATCTTAGCTAGAACATAAAGGAAGACGGGGATACAAACTGGAAAGGAAAAAGTCAAAGTAGTATTATTTGAAGATGATATAATGGTATACATAAATTACTCTAAAAAGGTTCCACCTGGGAACTCCTGCACTGATAAACATTTTTAGAAAAGTAGCTGGATATAAGGTTAACTAAAAAAATCAGTAGCTCTCCTATTTACAAATAACAAACAGAATGAGGAAGAAATCAGAAAAACAACACCAGTCAGAATATTCTCAAATAATATAAAATATTTTGGGATATCTCTAACCAAAAAAGTAAAAGACCTATTTGGTAAGAGCTTCAAGTCATGCTGGGCTGTGGTAGTAGATGCCTTTAATATCAGAACTTGGAGACAGAGGCAGGTGCATCTCTGTGAGTTCAAGGCCAGCCTGGTATACAAAGAGTTCCAGGACAGCCAGGGCTATTACATAGATACACTCTTGAAAAAACAAAACCAAGCCAAAACAACAACAACAAAAACCACTCCAAGTCTTTGAAGAAGCTGAAGATGATATCAGACAAAGAAAGATCTCTCATATTTATGAATTCATAGAATTAACAGAGCAAAAACTGCTACCCTGTCAAAAGCAATTTACAGATTCAATGCAATCAACACAATTGTGTTGTATTAACATATCTTGAAAAGGATAATTCTCAACTTTATATAAGAAAACGAGACCAGGGTTAGCTAAAGAAAATCCTGAACAATAGATGAACAGCTGGGGTATCACTATTCCTGATTTCAAGTTCTATTACAAAGCTATAGTAATAAAAATCACATGGTATTATCAGAAAAACAAATATGTGGATCAATGTAATCATCTCAAAGACCCAGACATAAATTTGCAAACCTATGGGCCCCTGATTTTTGACAAAGACAGAAATACACATTGAGAAAAAGATAACATCTTCAACAAATGGTGCTGGCCAAACTGGACATATGCATGTAGAAGAATGTAATAGATCCATATTTATCATCATAAGCAAAACTGAAGTCCAAGGAGCTCAAAGACCTCAAAATAAAATCACACACACTGAACCTGATAGAAGAAAGTGGAAAATAGCCTTGAGCTCATTCAAAGCACAGAAGACAACTTCCTACTCAGAACACTGATATCACAGGCCCTAAGATCAACAGATAAAGGGGACCTCAGGAAACTGAAAAGCTTTTGTAAAGCAAAAGTCATGATCAATAGCACTAAACAGCAGTCTACAGAATGAGAAAGGTCTTAATCACATCTGACAGAACTCAAGAAAATAGACATCAAAAAGCCAAATAATCCAATTTTTAAAATGGAGTACACATCTAAACAGAGAATTCTCAATAGAGAAATCTCAAATGACAGAGAAACACTTAAGGAGATGTTCACCACCCTCAGTCATCAGAGAAATGCAAATCAAAATGACTCTGAGAGTCCATCTTACACCTGTGAGAATGGCTAAAATAAAAACCTCAAGTGTCAGCTCATGCCGGAGAGGATGTGGAGCAAGGGGAACACTCCTCCTCCAATGCTGGTGGGAGTGCAAACTTGTACAGTAACTATGAAAATAAATATGACAGTTCCCCAGAAAACTGGAAATGGAACTATCTCAAGACTCAGCTA
The DNA here is from genome assembly GCA_033318265.1 of Phyllotis vaccarum. Classification (NCBI taxonomy): domain Eukaryota; kingdom Metazoa; phylum Chordata; class Mammalia; order Rodentia; family Cricetidae; genus Phyllotis; species Phyllotis vaccarum. The sequence continues at coordinate 26,991,138 of JARWLC010000006.1, read as the reverse complement.
AATTCTTGATTTTATATAAACCCAGAGGATACTTGATCAAGTTGAACAACCTGCTCAACAATGTTCATGGCAGCTTTATTCATAATAGTAGCCGGAAACAACTTAGATGTCCCTCAACTAAAGAATGGATAAAGAAAATGTGGTCATTTACCAATGAAATATTATTCAGCTGTTAAAAAAAATATCATAAAATTTTCAGACAAAGGATGAAATTAGAAAAAATCATCTTGAGTGAGGTAACCCAGACCTCAAAAGACAAACATGGTATCAATTCACTTATAAGTGGATATTAGCTGCAAAGTAAAAGATAATCATGCTATAGTTCACAGATCCAGACAGGCTAAGTAACAGGGAAGACTTAAGGAAGGACACTCAAATTGCACTGGGAAGGGGAAATAGAGTAGATTTTGAGGGTGTACTGGAGGTGTGTAAGGTTGAGAACAGCAGGGATCAGGTAGTGGTGGGGAGAAATGACTGAAATTGGCCATGTCAGGGGTGAAGTGAAAACCTAGTACAATGGAAACTCCGTGGAATCTCTGAAAATAACCTGGCAAAGACTCCTAGTAATGGAGGACATGGAGTCTGAACTGGCCATCTTCTGTAACCACGCAAGGCCTCAACTGGAGTGATCGGGACACCAACCAACCACAAAACCTTTGACCAACAGCTTGCCTGCCTTCAGAATGTTCTGGGATGGGGGGTCTAGTAGAATAGTTATCAGAGACCAGAGAGGTTTCATCCAGCAATGGATGGGAGCAGATTCAGAGTCCCATAGACAAACATTGGATGGAGCTGGGGAGTCCTGCTGATGAGGGGAAGAAGGAACAGAGGAACCAGAGTGGTGAAGAACATCACAAGAACACAGCTCACAGAATAAACTGACCTGGACTCATGGGGGCTTGAGGAGAGCCGGGAGCTATAGGGGTCTGATCTAGATGCTCATCTAGGTTATGGCTAAGCAGCCTGCTGTTCTGTGGTACTCACTCCTAACACTAGGTAGGGTGTTCACTGGCTCATTTGCCTACTTGTGTGATCTTTCTCCTCCACTGCTGCATTCAGCCTTGATGTGATGGTATATGCCTGGTCCTATTGTAGCATAAGTTGTGTTCTGGTGATGTCCCTGGGAGGCCTGCTCTTTTCTGAGGGGAGCAGAGGAAGGGTGGATCTGGAGGAAGGGAAATTGTGGCTGGGAGAGAAGAGTAAAAAATAAAAACACCTAAAACTTAGCTCCTCTTCACATATTTAGCTATTGGTGAGTCTCAGTCCCCACTGCTCCCTCCATTAAAATTTTTGGTCTTTTGTCTCAAAGGGGCCAGGTTAGTAGATCATAACTGAAAGCAAAATAAATACAATACAGAAACAGAATGGTTGACTTGGCTGTAAACACAATAGATTCTTTAATAAAGGAGATGACACTTGACAGGAATATGGAGGACTCACAAGAGCAAAGCCAAAGAAGGGATGTAGTATGTCGCATGAATGAATGAGACTCAGGGATAGATCTCTGAAGAAGTTGGAGATACTAGAGGGAATAAACACCACAGTCAAATCTTACCCAGCTGTCTTCTAGCTTCCTCAGCCTCAATTCCCTTGGAATGGTTTTCTCTGTGTTTGAATCCCGTCTTAAGTATTCTTTCGGTAATTAAGGCGTGGCCCCACCACACCTGCTTGGGAGCCTGGAATTCCTTCTATAATCTGAAGTGACCTTGACTCAGTTGGAATTAAGGGTGTAGGTCACCACTCCCAGGATACTCCCTGTACTGGGATTAAAGGTTTGAATCACCACTCTGATTTTCCTAGACTGACTGTGGGTAGAGCTCTGGGACTTCTGGAGCTTTTACTAACATCCCACATAGACTGTGGGTAGATTCCCTCTGATATCTCCAAAACTTCTGAAACTATATTAAATCCCTACAGTAGTAGCACATGACAAGGAATAACTAAAGTGTGTGTGTGACAAAGAGATGAGCAGCAGACAGACCTTCTACAGTCTGCAAAGCAGGCTGAATCTGATCTTATAGATCTTATAAACTGATGTGGGATGTCTTTCTGTACAGTGTGAATATCATCGGTTAATAAAGGAACTGTTTTGGCCTCTGGTAAGACATCTTAGAAGCAAGTGGGAAATCCGAGCATAAAGTAGGAGGGTGGAGTCAAGACAGAGACATTGTGAGCTGCTGCTAAGAGACCAGCTGCAACCCATGAGAGCAACATCTAATGGAACACAGGTAAGGCCACTAGCTATGTGGCAAGACAGATTAATGAAAGTGGGTTAAGATTCAAGAACTAGTTAGCAATATGTCCGTGCTATAGGCCAAGCAACATGCAATTAATATAAGACTTTGTGTGACTATTTGGTGCTAAGCAGCAGCAGGGCTGCAAGCTGGCTAGAATCTTAGGGCTAACAGAAAGGCCAAGCCAGAACTACATACTGCACCTGACTATCCAACTTCACTATGCAAGGAAACAGCCTATGGCACTTGCTTAAAATACACCTCCTTAGCTCAACTATAGCACAGTCTCCAAATTCTAATTCAGGAGAACTTGGGCTGGGCTTCAAAGATTTTGAAGGAACATTTTCAGAACCATTGAACACTTTTGGAAAGTAGGATGCTAAGATGGTCCCACTATAACCATGAAGCTCAGGACAAGCTGGGACTAACCTATCCTCAGATAGGATTACATAAGGATGCTATTACACCCAGCCTAAGTAATATTTTAATAAACAAATAGACGCATTTCCATCTAAAGACAAAAATTCATTTATCTCAGCAGTGGAGAGCTGGGCCAAGGGTCAGTCTGGATCACATTATCAATACTCAAGCTCAAAACAAAATTCATTTGAATATCAAACAGTCTATTTATTCTCACTGTTTTGTGTGAACTGTTTTATTCATGTCTATGTTCATGTTCTTAACTTGGTCTTCAGTATAGTTTCATAAGGCTTTCAAAATCTTTACTTCTACCAATTATCTAAAATTAAAATTACTCAAAGCTGACACTTTTCTTTTCTGTTGCACAAATAAAGGAAACTCAGAGCCAGATCTCAGGGAAAGGCTGAGATATCAGAGAGTAAACACCACAGTCAGGTCTCACCCAGCTGTCTTCCAGCTTCCTCAGCCTCACTCCTCCTGGCTTCTTCTGCCTGCTCTGTCTTTCTATGTCTGCCTCAAATACCCTCTTGTCCCAGTTGTTTCACATACAGGTTAAGATTAAAGACCTGGCATCACCAGTGTCTGCCTGGGAGTCTGGAACTCCCTCAGTAAACAAAGCTGGCTTCAAACTCAGATTTGCTGGGATTAAGGGGTAGGTCACCACTCCAGGATATTCCCTGTGCTGGGATTAAAGGTGTGAGTTACCACTGTCTGATCCTCCTAGACTGACTGTGGGTAGATCCCTCTGATATCTCAAACTGGTTTTTTTATTAAATTTGAAACATAACACCACATATACCCTGTGTCAAAATTTAAAAATTTTATAGCTAATTTAAGAAAAACCATATACAATAGGTACAATAATTATATACAACAAATAAATAAGCAATGTCTAGTCTTTTAACAATTGACAGTTTAAAGAAAATATTCCATTAATTATCCTATTTTGGCAAGATCAAAGGATTATTTCTAATTCTTTTTCTTTCTAACTTGTATTACTAACTAAAAACTATATTTTGATGTTTCTTAAACTTATACACTTTAACTTCGAAGTTTCTTTTAGCTGTCACTAGAAAACTATAACTGTCATCTTCAATTACCTCAGAGACCCAAGAAGGAAATAATATTAACTAACCAAAAAGCATGGGCAAGCAATCAACTTCCAAAAAAATATAAAAAATGAAACAGCTGGCTGCTTGGACAGTCACCCAAGGTTCTTCTGTATCACTGAAGCATCCATCTTCAGCCTACAGGCCTAACAGGTCTGACAGACTTCTCTGTGAAGCAGGATATTCTCAAAGACCGTGTTACCTTGACTTGGCAAGGTTCGGCAATTCTCTTGTGGATGTGTCTCCTGCTTGTCAAATTTGAACATCATACTGTCAGCAGTCAAGGCAAAAGTACTTTCTTGCCCAGTGGCTAACTTTCATTACAAAGAAGGTCAACTGTGTATGGAGTTTCTCTGATGCTCATAATCTTCTCTGAAGTAGATTGGTGCTGCCAGGAGCAGATGTCCCATTGTCATAAAGAGAACCTATGTTACTAAATGCCATATTCTATGGATCTCTGAAGTGTTTGAAAACATGTTCATCTAAAATATATCTGTTTGATCTTGAAAACATATCTAATATGACTATGTTTGAATGTAATGCCTAACTACTAACTTGCATTACTTTATATCCTAATTTGTTGGTAATAAAATTAATTGTTGGACTAGCAATTTATATTACATCTTTAGATGAACTGACTAAGTATAATACCTTGAACAAACATAGAGATATATACATGAGTTTAGAGGAGAGAGCCACCCTCCAACTCTAAAGCCAGCTTTAAATTATTAATTAAACTGGGACTTCAATTTACCAAAACAAAAAACAAATATATATATATATATATATATATATATATATATATATATATATATATATATATATATATATAGAGAGAGAGAGAGAGAGAGAGAGAGAGAGAGAGAGAGAGAGAGAGAGGCTAAGCAATGAGATTTTACCCTATCAAGTATACTGGTACCAATAGGTCTGATATTCTTTTGCTTATTAAATTTTTCTGGATAGCCTCTCTTCTGCTTTAAACGTCTAGATGTCCAAGGTTTTAAAACTTAAAGAATTGTAATATAAGTGGATTAGCGCTCAATTCTTATTTTCATGAAATTAATCTGGTTCAAATCGAGTCTTTATTAATTTTGATGGTATCCATAACTTTTCTTCACCTGTGGAAACAAAGAAAAACCCCTTTCCCAACATAGCACATATCCTGACCTCCATTCAGAGGTTAGTACATCTTTGAAGTAAACAGGCTGATTTATGATTTAGTTCAGCTGTTTTTTTCTATAGTCCAACGCCTTTCAGCAGCTGTTGTTCCTTTCTCATTAGCATTGAGAAAATTCAAAATTAATAAAGCATTATGCAGCGTACCTCTAGGGGTCTTTGTTATTCCTGTTTATTTAGCATATCCTTTTTTAATATTTCGACACAAAAGGGGATATGTGAGGATATGTTTCAAATTTAATAAAAACCAGTCTGAGATATCAGAGGGATCTACCCACAATCAGTCTAGGAGGATCAGACAGTGGTAACTCACACCTTTAATATCAGCCACAGGGAATGTCTGGGAGTGGTGACCTATGCTCTTAATCCCTACAAATTTGAGTTTGAGGTCATTTTAGTTTACAGAAGGAGTTCCAGGCTCCAGTCCTCCATGGGTGCTGACCTTGCTTTTAAAGGTCTAAGCTACATTGTGCATTAGCATTCTCAAAAGCCAGTGATTGAATTATTATTAGCCTGGCTTCTGAGTCAGGTAACATTCTGTTTACCGCTGCAGTTAATCTGTGCAAAAAGTCTATAAAAGTTTCTTTTGGGCTTTGAAATACTTTCAAGATTCAGTTTTCTTTCATATTTCATCAATCCAATTCCAGGCATTTAAAGCTGCCATGCAGCATAAATCCAGGGCATGTTCATTGTATAAGGACTGCCTTTCCATATCAGCATAATACCCCTCCCCAAGAAGTTGGTCTTGGGAGACTTTTATGCCTCTGGCCCTTCTTTGTTCTATTGTTTTAGCTCCTCCTTCCACGTTTTCCACTGTAAAAGTGGCTCAGCCTCTAAAACAGCAGTAACCATATCTAACCAATTTTAGGGGTGATCCAGTTACAGGATGATCAGCTATTTAACATTTGTTTTACAAATGGTGAGTACATCCCATATGTCACTATGGCTTCTTTTGCTTTCCTTAATTCTAGCATTTGTATTGGAGTCCAACTAGCTTCTCTATCATCTTCATCATTGTGCAGTTTTTTAAAGATTATGGGATATATTAATGTTCCCCGTTTTGTGTAATTTTGGACAACTTTGCTGAAATTGGTTCTTCATATTCCTGTTTGAATTTGAACTTTGTGTTCTCTCTCGACAGGCTTTTGTAAGACTTTTTTCCTGGAATTTACATTAATTGACTTTTTAAATAAAACAAATCAAACAAAAATATTCATAATAAACAGTATGATAAACATTATGATAGTCGCATCTACTTTATCTTTTCCTTCACTGGTTCTACTATCAAATCATCTAGAGAAAGATCACAGAAAGACCAAACATCCTCCATTGCCTTAAACAAATTCCCTCCCTTTAAAAAAAAGTCCAGTTCACTCACCAATCTAGTTGTGACAATTCAAATGACTGTGAAGTGGAGTAGCTACCTATTGTGATAGCAGCCCATGGAGGGGTCCAAAAAGAAAAGAAAAACAAAAACAAAAACAAAACAAAACAAAAAACAACCCACAGCTCACCAGAAGAAAAGAGGCCACTGTCTGAAAAACTTACCCAGATGAAAGTGAAATGGAAACACATGGCTGATCTGCCTAAGACTCAAGGTTAATCAGAACAGAAAGCCTATTTAGCCGGTAATTACTCCTTCGGCCAAGTATTGCTCTGACTGGCAAGTGTCTTTTTTGGGTAGGGTGGGGAGGAATTCGGGCCCCAAAGTTGGATGCCAAATGTTGGATGAATAAAGAGAAGAAACACAAAATCAAATCTCACCCAGCTGTCTTCCAGCTTCCTCAGCCTCACTCCTACTGGCTTCTTCTGCCTGCCCTGTCTTTCTAGGCCTGCCTTAAATACCCTCTTCACCCAGTTGTTTCACATCCAGGTTAAGATTAAAGGCATGTGACACCACCACTGCCTGCCCTGCCTGGAAGCAACTCCAGTGGTTTATAACATGAATCCTACCTAAGAGGCCATCCCACTAAATCACTTTATCAGTTACAGATTAAACCTAGCAATCAACAGAACTTGTTTTATTGCTTCATGCTCATCAATATATGAAATGGCCAAAGTGTGAAAAATATTACTTAGAAAAAAAATTACTCCCCAAAGTGCTAAGCCAGTGGCTACTATAACACGTACCATTCCCAAACACCAATTGATCATTATAGCACAATGATATAATTTATAAAATATAAATCACAATGAAATAATTCTTATGTATATACATGAATGAATAAATCTGAGTCCAAGGAGTAGCTTCTCAGCAGATAATAGTTCTACTACTTGAGCTGGGGAGACAGCTCACGTAGCATATATGTATATTTTATAATATGATTTTTGTGCCTATCTGAATACATGTATATTTTACAATGATATGATTTTTATGCCTATCTGAATGTTGCATCAAAATGCAGGTATAAAAAAAAGCCAAACCATAATCTTTACAAATCATTTTTGTACCAGATTTATAAAATTTGTCATTTGTGAAGAGGCTAACATTTTTGTTGTGTTCACATGTGCAGGTACATGTTAAAAGTCATTGGCTGACATCTTCAACTGCTCCTCACATTACTCTTTGTGCAGACTTGTGTGTGTGGCCACAGCATCTGTGTGGTGGGTCAAAGGGAAGTTTGCAGCATCTCCTGGAGACAGCAGGCTAGCTTTGGAAGAGTGTATTGTCCTTTTTTGTAGGTGTGCTAGAATTAGATATTTAATGCTAACTGGTCTGGCATGTGTTAATTCTGGTCATCAGATTTGCATGGTAAGCTATCTCACCAATCTTTTTCAGTTTTAAAAGGTTTAAATGTATTTATTTTATGTGTTGAGTTTTTACCTGCTTGCATGTACTGCACCATATGCATGCCTAGTTCCCATGAGATAAGTGTCAGATCCCCTGGAACTGGAGTTCAGATGGTTCTGAGAGATCATGTAGTTATAGGATCTGAATTGGACCTTCCAGAAGAGTAGCCAATATTCTTAACTGCTGAGCTATCTCTTCCTGCCTTCCACTCACGGCACTTTTGAGACAATTTTTCATCAAACCTGTAATCTGTTCACTATTCAGCTAGGACACCAAAACAAAAACTCCCAGGAATCCCTGCTTGTACCTCCTAATATTGGATTAGCAGCAAATACCTGGTTGCCGTCCAAGTTATTCTGTAGACTAGGTTGACCTCAAATTCAGAGATGTCTGCCTCTACCAAGTGTTTGGATTAAATGGCCTGACCCATACCTGTTTCTTTATGTTGAATGATGAGGATCCAAACTCAGGTCCTTGTGTTTGGGTAATAGGCACTTTTATTGACTCAACTATGTTTCTAGCCCCTAAAATTATTTTTTTTCAGTTACATGTCACAATAGTTTATGCATGGCTGTAGGACTGAGACAGCCTAAAAGTGTTTATATTTGTATCTTGTAATTGTTGAGTATCTAACTAGGCTACCATTTTCTTTTGAATTTCATTCTTTGGGTAACAGCCACATCTGTCCTGAAACTAACTCTACATCAGGCTGGGCTCATAGAGACCACTAGCCTCTGCCTCCTGAGTGCTGGGATTAAAGGTGTGGACAATCACAATCTAGCATTTTCTTTGTTAGTTTGTGCATTTAAAAAAATTACATTTGTTTAGTGTGTCTGTGCAGGTGTGTGTGTGTGTGTGTGTGTGTGTGTAAGAGAGAGAGAGAGAGAGAGAGAGAGAGAGAGAGAGAGAGAGAGAGAGAGAGAGAGAGAGAGAGAGAGAGAGAGAGAGAGAACACACACTAGGGCCACGGTATACATGAAGTCAGAGAACAACTTTTGGGAATTGGTTCTGGCCTTCTACCATGTGGGTCCAGGGAATCAAACTCAGGTCATAGGCTAGGGTTTGCGGCAACTGCTTTTACCCAATGATCTATCTTTTAGGCACCTTACTTTTAATAATCATAAATAAGATCATTTGGCAGCTGTGTTTTAAATAAGAGATATATCTTAAGTTCATGAATCATGAATACCCTATGGACCCTATGGTGACCAAATTAAATCAGAATTAAAAAAAAAAAAATCAAATTAACTTGTGTGCTCCCACACTTCAACATGGTCTCCTCAGGAGGATCTGCTGTTGGAAACCTACAACAGTGCTCAAGATGGGGAGAATCCAATATGCCTAGCAACTCTTGCATGTACTGCTTTTGGAAGGATCCTTGTTGCCACCTTTACATTTAAGGTCACTCGGATAGACATCACCAGTGTAGTACACTGCTTTAGTATTTCCCTGGCATCAGGAAGTGGTCAGCATCTTCAAAGCTTGCTGTTACATCAGCACCAGCTTATTCCAGGAAAACTTCTTTCCCACTAGGATGCTCTCTGAGGAATCTGGTGATATTGTAGACTCACATGTGGATCACTATCCGTATCTCCTCTGAGGAATTTCGTTTTATCACCTTCTCCAGCCAGTAATAGGAGAATGACAAGGAGAGGCCCTTGCCATTTCTGCTGCTGCAGCCAGCATCAGGGGTCACCATTGGGTCTGAGTCCCTCTACACCACTCGGAATATCATTTTTTAATGACTAATACATGAAAACTTTTCATATTCTAAAGACTCAACATGAAAATAATTTTTAAAAATGCTAACACAAAGCTGAAAGTAGTATCTTATAATACCAGCACTGGGAGATTGAGGCAGGAGGATAAACAGCAAATCAAACCAAACAAAAAAGGCCTAATTTGGCTAGATTAACAAAAACCATAAACAAGTAACTAAAGCAGAAACAACAAATGCTAACACAGTAACTTACCCATCCCTTTCAGTCTCATGAGTTCTCCATCCTTTTTAAGCACAGGGAAAATAATTCCTATCCCTGAGACTGAAATTTAGTCTTAGTGTTTATGAACAGAACTTGAGCTCTCATCATGGGACAGGAAGACACAAGACCTTCAACACCTCATTGTCTGATGTTCTAGGATCTTGGAAGAGTAACAATGACTCAGATGTGTAGTGCTCATCAATGACCAGTGCTGAGAACTGTCCTAAGCCATGATTTTCTCAGAAGGCACTTTCTAGCCTTTACACTTTTTGAGACCAAATTTCATTATGTTGCCCAAACAAGCTATAAACTTTTGGGCTCAAGTGATCACATGATCCTTCTTCCCTAGTCTCCTGCGTACCTGTTTACAGGCATCTGCACTATTTCTAGGCCTTCTTATTCTATAAATAAGTGATTAAACCCCATCCACAACTCATGACTTATCAAAAGATAAGAATGAGGGGCTGGAGACAGCAAACTGCTCTTCTAGGAAACCCAAGTTCAGTTCACAACAACTATGTCAACAGCTCAATCTCCTGTAATTCCAGCTCCAGGGGAGCCTGATATCTGGATGCCTCTGGCCTCTGTGGGCACTAGCACTCACATGCACATAACTCCACAGATGTACATATATATACATAATTAAAAAATAAACCTTTTTTTCTTTAGAATAAAAAAGCAATACAAAACGTAGCACTGTAAAACTTTTTTAATAGCAGGTCAAATATCCTGAAACATACATATATTCTGATAGTCTTCTAATCCCAGTTGAGTTCAAATTTTAAAGTAACACACACGAGCTAAGAGAATTCAATATTGTTCCAAGGCACTTACTGAATCTCTGTGACTAGATGAAAACAAGAACCATCAGGACGAACAATTAGACAGTAATAATATAAAAATAACTTCTTGCTTACAATTTACAAAATGCATTATTGTTACAATCTTTGATCTCTGATAACCTGCAGTGCTGGCTGCATGAATCCAGCAATTTTAAAATTCAGAAACTGTTTTCTAAAACTTCAGGGCAAATAATTTACAAATAAGGTACACAAAGACTTAGACCATGCAGAAATTCTTACATCTTGTTAATAATATTTTATGACTTCAACTTTATCAAATTATATACCTACTTGCCCTGTACATATACAAAATAATGCATACATGATAAAACAGCGAGAGAGTCATCCTTTAACTCAATTTATCATAAAAGTATTACTATATTAACAGGTCTACAAGCAGCTTGTAACAGGGTTAAGAGACATTAAGGCAATAATACTTGAAGTTACAAAATAAACAATATGTAATACTTTTTCCTAAGTGTAATATAAGGCAGGTAGATGGTCCCAGTAAAAAATATTAAGGTAACAATCTACACTGCTGTTAGTCCCACATTTTAAGATGGAATACTTTAAACCTGGCTTTCAGTGGCACTTGACTTTTCTGCTATAATTTAAAGTGTCTGGTAACCCCTGAATCATGTCCATTCTGAAGGTGGATCTCTTGGTCCTTTAGGTTTCCCGCAGCGGTTGCCAAAACCTATAGACCGAAAATACCACAATTACAGTTAACATTTAAAAGTACTTTAAAAACATTAATAATGCATCCATACCTCTGTTTCTTCAAACCCAATTCTCAGAGTCGGCCCTGGCACCACAACAGAACACCGGCCGCAGCCTTCCCCCACCCTGTGGATCCCACAGACAACCCCCAGCTCCACCACAGGCCATGCCTTCCAGAACAGGTAGGGTGCCCATGGACCTTCTCCACTGTGCCTGTTCTCTCAGGCCCTTCTCACAGTTGCTCTTAGTGCTATAATAGAACCAGCTACAGTGCCCCACCTCATCCATGCCTCCTGTACAGACCTTGTCCCAGCTTTCAATACTAGTCGGCATTTCCCATTAATACACCAGCCAACAGGCAAGAAAAACAAGCAACACACAGCAAACACACACTCTGAAAATCTAGAGGAAACAGAAACCTAGGAGCAAAACACCCACCCAACAAAGACAAACTTAGAAATCAGAACCTAGACCTACCTATAATCACCTCAAACCCAGATGCTCATATGCCAGTGTAAGAACACAATCAAATACACCTAGAGAAGTATGTTTTCACTAGAGCCCAGCTATCCTATGACAGTAGTCCCAGGATATTCCAACATACACAAAGCACAAGGAAAAAGGCCTTAAAACTAAGTATATGAAGATGACAGAGGTCCTTAAAGAAAAAAATGAATATATCCTTCAAAGAAAGCCAGGAAAACAGAAACAGTTGGATTAAAAAAAAAAACCTTAAAAAAAGCCAAGAAAAAAACAGCTGAAGAAAAAGAAATAAATCTGTTCAAGACCTGAAAATGGAAATAGAAACAATAAAGAAAACAGAAACTGAGGGAATTCTAGAAATGAAAAAATTAGGAATGTGAACAGAAATTACAAAGGAAAACTTCACAAAAGATGGAAAAAAATCTCAGACACTGAAGGATACCACAGAAAAAATGGATACATCGATAAAAGAAAATGTTACATCTAAAAGATTCCTAACATAAAACATCCAGGAAATCTGGGACACCATGAAAAGACCAAACCTGAGAATAGAGGAAAGAAAAACCCATATCAAAAGCCAAGAAAATATTTTCATCAAAAGCACAGAAGAAAAATTTCCTAACCTAAAGGACATGATTTATGAAGGTACAAGAAACATGGGACTGAAGAGATGGCTCAGTGGTTAAGAACACACTGGCTGCTCTTCCAAAGGACCCAGGTTCAAGTCCCAGCACCCACATGGAAGCTCACAACTGTCTGTAGCTCTTCTTTGGAGGGATCTAACACACTCATACATGTAGGCAAAACACTAACACACATACAATAAAAATAAATAAATCATTTTTAAAAAGCAGCAGCATACAGAACACCAAACAGACTAAGACAGAAAGCAAAGTCCTTTTGCCACATAATAATCAAAACACTAAGCCAGGTGATAATGATGGTGCACGCCTTTAATCCCAGCACTCAGGCAGAAGCAGGTGGATCTCTGAGTTTGAGGTCAGCCTGGTCTACAGAGCAAGTTCCAGGACAGCCAAGACAGCTACACAGAGATCCTGTCCAGAAAAAACAAGCAAAAATCAAAACACTAAACATACAGAAGAAAGAAAGACTATTAAAAGCTGCAAGGAAAAAAGACCAGTAACATATAAAGAAGGCAGACCTACACCTATTTCTTTCTCAACAGAGATCCTAAAAGCCAGAGGGTCTACATTTACACAATGGCATATTACTGTGAAAGACAGACATGGTATGTACTCACTTAAAAGTGTATTAGCCATGAAGTAAATGATAACCAAGCCACAATCTATAGACCCATAGAGGTTAGGAGGAGAGATCTAGAGGGACACGATTTCCTCAGAAAGGGAAAACAGAATTCGTGGGTGGACGGCGGGAAGGAGGGAACAGGAGTGAGAGGGATCAGGTTTGGTAAGGGGAAAGAGTATTGGGAGAGCTGGCTGCATCTGAGGAGCAGGATGGAAACTTCCTGGAACTATGAGGGTGACTCTAGTAATGGAGGATATGGAGTCTTGGAGCTGACATCTTCTGTAAGTAGGCAAAGCTTTCAGTGGCTGAACAGGGTTGTATTCGGTTGAGTTGTTGGCTGTGGGGGGTCCTGTGGAGATCCCCAAACAACTGAGATGAAAACTGACAGAGGGGCTTCTTTGATGAGGACATCATCATTGAATGTGAAGAGGTCAAGCTCCCTGCATGGTGCCTTCACATCAGTGTTTTAGTTTCTTTGGTGTGGGAAGGTACTCTTCAGGCTATGGAAACCTGACACCAGCCCATGACACCCTTGACCTACAATCTGTCCTGAGGTGGTGGTGTGTGGGGATTTAATAAAAGAAAAGGGGATTATGTGGGGACTTAATAAAAGCTCTGAAAGTTTAGGAGATATAAGAGGGGTCTAACCACAGTCAGTCTAGGAGGATGAGAGAGAGTGGTGATTCACACCTTTAATCCCAGCACAGGGAGTATCCTGGGAGTGGTGACCTATGCCCTTAATCCCAACTGAGTCTAGGCAGTGGTGGGGCCTTAATTTACCAAGAGAGTATATAAGGTGGGCATAAGGTCTTCTTCTCACAGAAGGTGAGAAGGCAGAAGAAGCCGTGGCTCACACTGTTAGTCCCAGCACTTAGGAAGCAGAGGCAAGAGAATCTCTGTGAGTTCAAAGTCAGCCTGGTCTTCAAAGCAAGTTCTAGGACAGGCAGGACTGTTACACAGAAAACTCTGGAAAAAACAAAGACCGGAAGAGGTGGATCTGTCCTCTGATAGTGGTGTCTCAGAACTTGTGAGAGTGGCCAACCAATGTCTGGGATCGGGTACAAAGATCAACAGCTAGACATTATGAGGAAAGAGTCTAAATCAGATCTCTCCCTTCCTAACTTGGGAACCCCGTAGAAGAGGGGGAGGAAGTGGGGACAGAGGACAGCAGGAGAACATGACCCACTAAATCAGCTAAGCAGGGCTCACATGGGTTCACAGAGACTGAAGTAGTAAGCCCTTGTGGATCTGTACCAGGTCCTGTGCATGCATGTACATTATGGCTGTTAGCATGGTGTTTCTGTGGGACTCTGACTCTCTTCCTCCTGTTGGGTCACCTAGCCCAGTCTCGGTGTGAAGGTCTTTGCTTGTCTTATTGTATCATCTTGTTTTGTCCTGTTTGGTTGTTGTCCCTTGAAGGCCTGCTCTTTTCTGAAGGGAAACAAAGGGAAGTAATACAGAGGAGAGGGGAGAGGAGAGGTGAGTTGGGAAGAGTGGAGGGGAAACTGGCTGGGATATTCTGTATGAGAGAAGAATCTATTTTCAATAATAATAATAAAAAGAATACATCCATAGACACACTTATTTTCTGGAACAAATGAAATAAAACTTTTATGTACTCTGGGTAACTAAGAAAAAAATTACTTCTTTAAAATATTATGGCCAGGTTCAGTGGTAAAACATCTGCTGCTCAGAGACGAGCCCAGGACCCCAGTGTCAGTCTGCCAAGGTACCAAAAGCCCAGCCTGAAATGAAGAGCAGGGCTAAGGCCAAGCTGTCTGAACAGTTAAACCACTCAAGACACTTCAGTTCTTTAACACACAACATCTGTTTTGTCCTGGACTCTAGTTCCCTTTTCTCCTCTTTTGAGGCCAAGTCACCCATAGTTTAGCCTGGCTTCTCTCTGATCGTAGACGCAGATAACCTTGAACTTCTGATCTTTCTGTCTGCTCCTCCCAAGTGCTGGGATTATATGGTGCTGGGAAATCAATCCCAGGGCTTCTTATGTGCTAGGCAAGGCAAGCAATTTATCAACTGAGTTATACTCCCAGTTTCTTACACTACAAGAGTTTTTAAAAACTTTGACTTTTAATCTCTACCTGGAACAGATAAGTTAATTATTTCATATTAATTTCAAGCAATTTCAACCATCCACGCTTTCACTCTTGGTATCTTTTCAGTCTGAATATGATATACTGTAAAGTTTCAAAAGGGCTAGAAAGATGACTCAGTAAAGGTGTTTGCTGCCCCAAGCCTGACAACCATAGATATAGATCAACACCCTGAGCCCATGATGGAAGAGTCATCTTCCTAGAACCATCCTCTGATCTCCACATGTACACCAGGCCACGCACATGTACACTCAGGTATCAGTAAATAAAAATATTTTAACATGATAAAACTGCCTTATGGAAATCCTGGAAAAGTAGTATATATTTTTAGAATATATTTTCTTACTCTCTCACTATGTAGCCCTGGCTGTCCTAGAACTCATGTAGACCAAGGTGATGTGGGAATGCCTTTCTGTATGCTGTGAATCTCAATCTTTAAATAAAGGAGCTGTTTTGGGCCATGACAGGCACCATAGAAGAAGTAGGAGGAAGAATCAAAATAGGTAGGAAAGGAAGGGCGGAGTCAGGCAGATCGAGAAGCCACCAAAGGAGCAACATGTAAGGAACACAGGTGAGCCACAGGCCACGTGTGAGACAGATTAATAGAAATAGAAATGGGTTGATTTAAGATGTAAGAGCTAGCTAGCAATGTGCTTGAGCCATAGGCCAAACAGCATGAAGTTAATATAAGCATCTGAGTCATTTCTGGGGGTCTGAGCGGCGGGCGGCTGGGCGGCTAAGGGGTCTGGGATGGCAGGTCTGTGGGTGCAGGCCCCTGGCCGCCCGGGACTGAGAAACCGCACTACTACACCAAGGTAGCCTTAAACTCACAGTAGCCTACTGCTACCTCTCAGGTACTAGATTAAATGCTTGGTTTAAGTGCACTCAATGACTGATCCACTTTTCCAGTTTCTGTTACGATGATCTTTTGAGAAAGGGTCTTATATAGTCCCGGCTTTTCAGAAACTCATGAGACCAGACTGGCCTTGAACTAACAAAAATCCATTTCTCTGACTCTTAGTGCCAGACGCAAGCATTAAAAGAATGCTACCATGGCTGTCTATTAGAATTATGAGGTAAATTACCGATATCTGTGTCTTCTGTCATTTGATCTTTCTTATCACTGAAAGAAGGTGGACAGTCTGTGCACGTCTCTGTGTGGATAGCCCCAGCATCTGAAATAAAAATCAAGGCCATGTTAATCACCACCCTTTAAGGCACAGAGTCCCAGTACTCTATTGGAAGAAGGGTAGAAAATAAAGGAGCAAGTTCCACTTTATGGCTGTAAATAATGGTAAATACAAGGAGAGTGGGCATGAAGGATATGCTGGACAGTTTTTCTGTAACTTTTGGGTACTGTTTTGAGAGTCTCACTACATATTGAAGACTGACTGCCCTGAGGCTTTGGCTCTCCTGTTTCAGCCTAAGTGCTAGTCACAAGTGTGTATGACAGGTCAGCAATCTGTAGTGGAAGGTTCTTGTGCACTTACCTCATCTCATCAATCCCAAGCATGATATGCTAATCTTTCTCAAACTACTTATAATCAAACAAGTTTTTAATTAATGGACAATTTACCACTCCCCATGATAACAGTAATTCAATAGAAGCCATCTTGTTTAAACTATAGTTAATTTACTCATTTAAAGACAAATAAAAAATTTGCTTTTTTCTTTTTGAAAAGTAATTAACAATCATTCTACAACTATCCTCTTCCCTCCTCCCCTTCCTGCAGGTCTGACCATGCACCCCCAGAGGGCCTGGAACTTCAGAGACTCAACTGCCTCCCTTTGCCTCCAGAGTGCTGGGATGGCAGGTGAGCACCACACCCAGCCCAGTCTCCTTCATAGCTCCTGTCAATCTCCTAAGGGATTAAAATCCCTCTCTGGAAACCCAGGATAAGTCTAAAGATGCTCTTAAGATGCTTGTGACCTGAAGAAGAGTCAACAGACCTAAGGACTGTCATATTCTTCTTTGGCCACCCCCTCCAACTCTTTCCATTTTGTTAGCAGGCTCTTGCTATGTGTGCCCAGGTGGGCATCTAATTCCTGTTCTTCCTGTCTGCTTCCTAATCGCTACAATTTCAGGCATCATCACCATGCTTAGATCTGTTAACTATGTGATCAATCAGGGCCATACCCCAGCTTCTGGATATTTTAATAAACAATAAAAAAGCAACTCATTTCCCATAAGCCTATAAGTTCTGGTAATAAAGTAGGAGCAATAACATCTGTGTGGGTGCAGCCAGCTTAGAATAATCATATCACAGAACTGCCCTTAAGAAGTTATCTTAGAGACTTCTATATTGAGAAACCAGCATAAAACATTGTATGTGCTGTTTTATAGAAACCAATCTATAAAGTTTATAGTAAAAAAGAAAAAAAAAAATCTAGTAACTTACCATACTTTTCATTTCCAGAGGTTACCAAGCCCTGCAAAGACATTTAATAGCTATTGTAATAAGTTCATCTTATGTGCAATAAATAGAATATTTAATCTATTATAGGCATAATCTATTATAGGCACATACCCTAAGAAATCAACTATCGATAAACAAAACATGGCCTATCAAGTTGCACAAGCACCTTTCTTGTATTAAGGCTGGACAAGGCAGTCCAGTAGGAGTCCGTGAGGGCTGCCTTTTACTAAACAGAAATGGAGGAGGAAAGAATGGGGAGCAGAACAGAGATGGGGGAGGGATTGGGAAGAGAGGAGGGAGAAGAAACTGTAGTTAGAATGTAAAATAAATAAATTAAAAATTAAAAATAACACTTAAAATAATAACAATAAACACACAAACAAAAAGGGTCAATTCTAACAACGGCAAAGCTGCTCCATTAGTGAGTGGGGTAACAAGCTCTAACCCTGTAAAAACATCAGGGCAGATGCTCTAAGATGGATGTTAAGCTAAAGCCATTCTAGTTCCCAAAGGACTCACTTCAGCTTCTCCTTGTTCAGACTGCTCCTGATATGGGTGTTCACTCCATTCAGGTCTCACAGGTGTAGCTGAGAAAAATAAAATCTCAACATATTAAAATTCTGTCTTTAATCCTTGAAATTTCCTTGTATTACAGTCAATATAAAAACATATACATTTTAGAAACTATTTTCTTAAGCATGCTCATCTACAACCCAACTTGAATGTTAATTTACATACACTAAAAAGTAAGGTAGAACATGTTGTCATTAATGAATGATGGCATTTAATTTAACTTTAGTAGTTTCCACTGAGTACTGCAAATGTGATCATTTAGCAATCTCAGGAAGGAAAAACAGTACTACTTAAAGAGTTTTTCAAGTGAGTAATAAAAAGCTGTCAGCATCAAATAAAACTTACACTTCAATTTTAATCACTCAGTATAATAGCTGCTAGATTAAAATCAGCAATGTAGAAGAAATACTCACTATGCTCACTTGCTAATACAAAAGACTCAGGAGTTCGTTCAGGTAGGGGAGGAGGTGACTCTTCACTAACATCAACATCTAAATTAAACACATTAAAATTCAGACAATTAAAAAGTAGTAACAACATTGAAACAACAGAGAACTTTCTTAATTATCTTAAAAAAAAAAAAAAAATCCCTGCCACGTACCAAAGACTTAGTTTCTAACATCATTACCACTCCAGTCATGATGGAGCAGAGTTACGAATATTACTGAGCAAAAAATTCCATTGTCCACTGCTTCTGTACAAAGTGAATGCCTTTGGAACCTGCTGAAACTGAAGACATTACTCTGTACCATGAGGGCAAAAGGCTTCATAAAGAAACCACTGGTTTCCTGGTGATGTAGGAAAGCCGGTGTTTCCTAAATGACTCAGCTGTTTAACTCTCATCAATTCTAGCACACACCATGCAGTTTGTCCACTTCACCTCATAATCTTCACTCATTTGAAAATTATGTACTAGCGTCCCATTTCAAGCAACTAAACTAACACTTGAAGTGCAATAGATATACCCTCCTAATAGATACAACTGCTAATATTTTAGTAACCATTTATGTATTACCCCAAATACTGTGAACAGTGTCATCTCACTCTACATCAAGAATATAAACTAAAGTCATTTTAAAGGTTTTTATACCAGTGGAGACCTAATTAGTCCCAATAAACGACAGAAGAAATGCATGAAGCCCCATAGGTTAGCCTTATAATTCAGAATAAGCCGGAGTATTACGTCTTTGAATTCTCGCTCTAGGGAAAAAAGGAAAACAAAAGCATACAGTTGTGCATGTGTGCTCAGTCTAGGCAGGCAGGACTCATACCAGCCCCTCTCACGTTCATTTAGCTGGTGATAGGCACACAAAGTATAGCCGCCAGTCCAGAGTTGCAATACAATACTTGATATATCTACCTAGAGTACCAGAACTATCTACTTTATCTAAGAATGGCAGTGGGAAGATGATAAGCCACCAAGCATCGTTTCTTCATGTCCTCTTACCACTAACTACCACAGTAAGGAGATGGCTATTTCAAGGAAAGGCATACAACACTGGCACTAAGTTCTGAATATTGCTAAGTATCTTTCTTGATACTTATCACTTGTCAAGAACTCTGTTTTCTAATTGTGGCCCTTGCTTTTCAACTGCATGTTTCTCCTTGGATCTCCAAATGGTCTTTCATACACTACATATAAGTTTTCTGTACAGATTACATAGTCACTAATGGGGCTAGTGCTCCAGGTTAGAGTATTAACCCATCATGTAAGAGACCTACATCTAATTCCCAGTAACCCCTCTCTTTACCCCCAAGAGTTATACAACTAGACTTCCCTATTTTACAAAGGCTTCCCTATATACATGCATGTCAGTGTGTGGGACCCACTCTAGTCAAATTTGAAAAACTAAAGTCAAAATTCACAGTGCATGTTTGGTATGTATAGGCCTAGGTATGTAAAAGGGGGGGGGGGGGGGAAGGGAACTTATGAAAGCATTCATAGTAAAAAATTTTTGTTAGGCAGTAACTATACAAAATACTATTTTTGGTTATCAATATAAAATTATTGGGTTAATTTACTAATAAATTCTAATACAAATTTTTTTGTGTCAATTGTTTTACAAAGCAAGAAGCAAATTAAGTGATAGTTAACTATAAAGTAAGTAACACACAATGCAGACTACAAGACAAGTGATTAGGAACAACTAAAAACAACTCCATTTGCCCAGTGGTGGTGGCTCATGCCTTTAATCCCAGCACTCAGGAGGCAGAGACAGGTGGATCTCTGTTGAGTTAGAGGCCAGCCTAGTCTATAGGGGTAGTTCCAGGACAGTAAGGACTGTTACACAGAAAACTCTGTCTCAAAAAAAAAAACCCCAAAACCAAAAAACAACAACAACAAAACAAAAAAAACCCATCTCTACTTGTCTTCTTATTTTATTTTTTAGTTTATGCACATTGGTGTTTTGCCTGCAAGTGTATCTGTTTGAGAGTATCAGATCCCCTGGAACTGGAGTTACAGACAGTGGTGAGCTGCTATGTGGTTGCTGGGAATTGAACTTGGGGCCTCTGGAAAAGCAGCCAGTGCTCTTGGACAACTGAGCCATTTCTCCAGCCCTGAAAAATAACTCTACTTGTGACAGTCATAGTAATGTATTCAGAGCACAGAGAATTGAGACAGAAAAATGAAAAACCAGGTCCACATCTCTAAAACAAAGAGGGAAGGCACAATGAAGATTTCAAGAACTAATACAACAGGCAGTGATGCAAACTAGAATCCCAGTGCAAGGGGGGCGGAGACAGGAGGATCCTGAGTTCCAGACCAGTCTGGCCTACATAAGAAGACCCTTTCTTAACACAGTACATCTTAAGGACTTAGCAGGCTGCTTAAAACAGAGTCGTTAAGTACAGACCTGGTAGCAGTGCATGTACATGCCCTTCTCAGTCTGAAGGATTAAATGGATCTAGTCAGCTGAGTCTGTAGTGGGTTAAACTCCCCCTGAAAGCAACTTTACTTGTAAGCATTTGTGAAAGGAGCTATTAAGTATTTATAAGAAGCACGGGTGAAATTAATGTCTAAGCAGGGGTTGTTAGCCATTTGTGTTACTGATACTTCAAATAATTTTATTTTGAGTTTATTCCTAATTATTTAGTTAGATAAATCTGACTCACACAAAGCATTAAGCTATACAGAGACCAAAGAAATCTTCTGTAGTAACAGTAGAACACAGCTCAATGACACAATGATCAAATTATGATAATAGTAAATATAAACTTATTTAAAAAGCAACCAAATTTTGTTGTAGGTTCAGGCATGGTATGAAATAAACCCTCATGCTTCAACAGACCTAAACTGCATAGAACAGAGATGTCAGACAATAAAGAGCCAAGAGTGAGACATATTACCTTTTTCAGCACCTGAAAGTGGCGTTCCTGCCGCATCCTGTCTAGCAATGGACATGGGCAACACTTTCCTAGTGGAAGCGCTTTCAGAACTGCTGGCAGCAGAGACTGTGGCACTTGCTGTTGAAATGCTAGTTTTGTTCTTGGTCACAGCACCATCAGAGTCTCTCTCATCTGAGTCCGAGTCATCAGAGTGAAGAGGGTTGGTAAAGCTGAGCGGTGCTCTCAACAGAGGGGAGCTGTTATGGTGACCCACATGGGTGTCCACTTCCGTTGTAGAGTTTGCTGTTGAACTCACAGTTTTTATAGGCTGAGAATGGTTATCTGGTGATTTACCTTCAGATGAGTCAGATACAGGCGTGACATTTTCAGGTCCGTGAAATGACCATGTTACATGTCCTTTCTTATCAAGAGGCAAGCAGTCTGGCCGTGGTGGTGTGTGTGAATTCTGAGATTCTTCTGAAGAATCAGGAGCTCTGTCCGAATGTGCCGCACTGCAGTCCACACAAGAATTTTGAGAAACACCATCAACTTTTAGATCACCTGAATTTAATTCCTGTGGCCTAGAAGTTTTGTCAACCGCAGATGATGATGCAGATTTAATTTTAATTGCATGTCCCCTATTCAAGAGTGTATTCCCATCAAAACTTTTGGGTCCCTCTTGGAGAGGGACTTTCTTAATTTCAAAACTCAAATTTCGCTCTAATTTTTTATCTATGTGTTCAATAGTTGATTCACTTTTCCCTGTGAGGTCTGATGATTTATTATAGTTTCTGTTGAGGTCTGTTGAATGCTGTTCTGATGAGACCATGTGCAGCACTGGCTTTGGGTGGTATCTGTCATTGTCCTGCCACACAGTAGTAACAGTTGGGAAGGCTGAAGGGGGAGAAGGTGTCAAGATGGGTGGCACTGGGTGAGGTTCTGGTGGCTGTAGTATTTCTTCCTTGGCATCCCCTTCTACAAGGCAACTGGAAAACAACAAATTGAATTTTAAGAATGCTTTAACATTTTAAAAATAAGTTCATTAATGATAATTTTGTAGCAAAACCAATTTATAGCCATTACATTATGGTTATAAAGTTCTAATTTGTAGGACTAAGAAAAATCAGTATTTATTAAGGAAACACAGATGTATTCTTTTAAAGTCATATGATGTTAATGAAAAACAGTAGCCCTGCCCCCCCCTTTTCTATTAACCAGAGGCACATACTCTGAAATTTCTTCACAGGGCTGGGTGTGGAAGTGCATTTGGAAAGCAAAGGCAGATGGATCTCTGAGTCTGAGGCTACTTTGGTCTACATGGAGTTCTCTAACTCTCCAATAGATTTCCATGTGTCCTATCAGGTCAAGCACACCAGGGAAGCATCCACACCACATCCACCCAGGCTACCACAGAACCTGAGCTCCAGACTCCCATGTTTCCCAGCCCATCTTACTCCTGCTTACACTCTCATTTCAGTGTGGTACACTCAAGTATATACAAAGGGTAAACTTTTGTTTTGAAAACCAGTCTCAGTGCATAGCCTACTCAGAGTAGAGAAGGGGTAGGATAATAACTTTTTTATCTGGGATAATTATGAACAAATCTCTATCTAACTGACTGGTAAAGTAAGGAAAACATAGATGCCTTCTGATGGCAACTTTCTTTTTTACTTCTTAAAAATAGTCTCTGACTGTGTCTCCACTCAGCTACATATCTTCATAATGCTGCATTCTATACATACAACTACATATCTTACTTTACATACAAAGGGCCATAACCTCTATTCATAGTTACATCTATTTTCACATGTCTACACATCTTTCTTTTACATACATTTCTCTTCTACATCTTTGTTTATAGTTTCATCTTCCTTGTCCAGTTACACATCTTCATACAGGCACAGGTGTTCATCTCAAATACACAGCTCTCACCATATGACACTTTACACTGTTCTTACACACTCTCATACAGCTCTTTCACATAGGTTTATCTCATTCATTCATTCACACACATGCTTTTTCTACATCATTCTCTCACTCTTTGCTCGCTCTCTCTCTCTCTCCATTCATTCCCTCACACATCTCTCACCCTCTCTTTAGGCTTCTTCATTTCTCACTCAGCACATGCACACACACTCACGTTCTGCACAGCTCCATCCCTACATTGCTGCTGCTCTTACACACTCTCACTCATACACACTCATTCCCCCTTCTTTCTTACTCCGGCATTGCTGCTGCTACCTCTCTCGCCTTAGCCAAACTCTGGGCCATTATATGCTACATTTTCAGGACCCAACCCACTCTCCTAACATACGAAGTCATACCGTTTTTCTCAGGCTAGTAAGGTCACAAAGATGGACCAGTGTAAATGCTTAGTCCAGACAGAAAATGACACTGAAATTCAGGACATAAAAACAGTAGCAAGTTGAACCTTGAGTGGTCAGGGTGTGTGCAGAAGTTTAAACACCCTAAAAAAAAAATAAATGTTAGTGTGTTTGAGTGTGTGCATGTATGTCCATGGAGGCCAGAAGAGGACATTGGTTCCCCTGGAGCTAGAGTTACAGGTGCTTGTGAGCAATGTGACATGGGTGATTGGGAATTTAACTTAGGTCCTTAACTGCTGAGTCACCTATCCAGGCCCAGAGTTACTTTTTTAAAAATAAAATAAAATAAAATAAAATGTGGTGTCTTCTATACTACTTACATCTCAGAATTAAGAAGGACGCTTTTACCCATGCTGTACCCTTTCTGATCTATCTGAGACCCAAAGATTTTTTTAACAGTGAAAGGAAACAATTCAATTGGATAAAATAACATGGAAAGCACAAAGTTGGAGAAGTACTGTAGGAACAAGCATACAACCCAAAGCATACCAATCTGTAATCGGTAATTAAAAACTTTAAAATTTTAAATGTCAAATCTATCTGGTTAGCTCAGTTAGACTGTGCTCTAAACTTAAGTGATGAGTTAATCTCATCTATGATTTTTTTATCTCTTCTGTTATATCTACTCTTACAAGTATGTCAATTATATTGTTTTCCTTTTAAAAATGAATAAATTTATTTATCTATTTATCTATCTATCTGTCTCTGTTCAGGAAAGGGCAGGCATACCATGAATATTAACAAAACATGGCAAATCAAGTAAGGCTGGGCAAAGTGACTCAGTATGAGGAGGTGGGTAAGAGTCAGAGACAGCCCCTGATCCCACTCTTAGGAGTCCCACAAGAAGACCAAGCTGTACAATTGTAACACTATGCAGAGGGCCTAGGTCAGTCCCACGCAGGCTTCCTGGTTGTCAGCTCAGTCTCTGTGAGCCCCAATGAGTTCAGGTTAGTCGATTCTCTGAGTTTTGTTGTGAAGGCCCCTCTCGCTCCTACAATCTTTTCTCCTCATCTGCAGAATTCCCTGAGCTCTGCCTAATGTTTGGCTGTGTGTCTGGATCTGTTTCCATCAGTTGCTAGATAAAACCTCTCTGATGACAATTAGGCTAAATAGCAATCTGGTCACAGAAGATGGTCAGTACAGGCTATGTGTCTGCTTTACTAGGAATCTTAGCTGGAGTCACCGGTGAGGATTTCTGGGTGATTCCTTTGCATGAGGTTTTTACTTAACCCTTAAATCCCCCCCCACACACACATTTCCAGTAGTCTCTTCCAGTACACTCTCTCTCTTCCCCCTCCACTTCATTTCAATAGTCTGAATTTTTTATATTCAATTCATTCAACTACCCAAAGCTTAATACTTGTTTGGTCTGAAAAAAAGAAATCTAAGTGTATGTTTTTATTTTCAAGATGGTAAATGGTTTTGCTGTATAGGAAAATATGGCAGTGTAAGTAAGTTCTGCTTAGCATATACATTCTTAAGAAAAATACTTTTGTGTGTGTACCTGAGTGTATCACATGTTCACAGGAGCCTGCATAGTTAGAAGCATTATTAGATGTCCTGGAGTTACTCTTACAGTTTATTGTGAAATGTCATGTGGGTGCTGCTGGGAACTGAACTTAGGGCCTCTGCAAAAACACCAAGTGTTTTTCATCGTTGGACCATTTCTCTAGCCTCGACAATCATCTAAAAAACACATATGCTTTTTGTGTGTGTGTGTTTCTCTGTGTTACAGTCCTGGAACTCTCTCTGCACACCAGGCTGGCCTGGAACTCAGAGGTTTACCTTCCTCTAACTCCCAAATGGTGTAATTAAAGGCATGTGCCTCACCAAAATAACATTCTAACTGTATCTACTACTCATTAGTGGTCTATTCAAATGCATGAATTGGCAATACGTATTCATGGATACAGTTGCCTATTTATGGTCCCGTGAAGGTCAGTGGTCAAATCAAGTTATCTCCCATCATTTCCACCTTATTGCATAAGAAAGGCTTTCTCACTGAACCTGGAGCCTCCCTTTCTGGCTAGACAGGTTGGACACTGAGCTCCTGGAATCTGTCTGTCTCTATCTCTCCCTCATTCCACCATGCCAAACTTTGACATAGGTGCTGAGGAGCCAATCTCACATTTTCGTGCTTGCACAGCAAGTACTTTTAACCACTAAGTCATCTGCCCATCCAGCCCCAGTGATTTTGGTTTTTTTAATTAGTAGAACAAATTATTGTATTTTTGTAGTTAAATGAAATCTTGTGAGGACCAGGCTGTCATTGTGGATGGCCCTGAACAACTTTTTATTCATTGTTTGTGTGTGGAATATTGTAGTGGGACTATGTTCTGGTACATTATAAATATTTGTCCCTCCTGCTGGTTTAATAAAAAGCTGATTAGTCAAAAGACAGACAAGAAGTGTGGGTAGGACTGTCAGAAAAAGAAAAACACCTAAAGAAAAAAAAATGCCACCGAAGACACCAACAAAATGTCTAAGCTAAGCCAATCAATATAAAATTTATTATAAGCCTTTATATAGTTATTAAAGACAAGGTGACAACAGAACTAAAAACAAGTCCAAAAACTCACTACAGGATCTGAATGTGCATGTGTCACAGTGGCAGTCAGAAGACATCTTTCAGGAGTTGACTCTCTCCTTCCACTGGGAGTTAAACCCAGATCACAAAGTCTTCTGACACTGAGTTGTCACAGAGCCCTGACTTCTGCTCCTTCACCTTCACCTTCCATGTGCTATGGGACATGCCTGGTCTGAAACACACCATCTAAAAATAATTTTTAAATGGCTGGTCCTCTCATTATTCTCCTCTAGATTTTTCTTTCATAATTCTGGCTTCTAATAAATTCAGAAGCACTTTAACAGACTGCCGATTTTAGGAAGCTATATTCTGGTGTTTTGAAAATTGTGGCATTTTTTTAAAAAAGTACCTTAAATATTATTTAAAAACTAAGTGAAGCCAGGTGGCGTGGTGCACACTTTTAACCCCAGCACTCAGGAGGGAGAGGCAGGTGGATATGAGTTTGAAGTCAGCCTGGTCTACAGAGTACGTTCCAGGGCAGCTATGGCTGTACAGTGAAACCCTGTCTTAAAAAAACAGAAAACAAAAGAACCCCCCCACATAAGAAAAAAAAAGTTAAAAGACAATTTTTCCAACTAATACTTTGATTCTTTTGATTAGCCAAAATAATAAACCTCTACTTAAAATACTAGTTTCAATCTCTAAATATATTTCCTATTCTATAAATAAACCTCTTTAAGATGACTTATTTAAATTTAATACAGTTTTTTAAAAGTTAAAACTTGAGGTTGGTGAGATGGCCTGGTTATTAGAATATTGCTGCTTTTCCAGAGGACCAGGGTTTGATTTCCATCACCCACATGGTAGCTTACAACCACCCCTTACTCCAGTTTGAAGGATTCTGATGTACCCTTCTTGCATACATAGAAATTTGCCTGCATACACATGTACATACATGCAAGTAAAATACTTACACACATAAAATCAAATTAATAAAGCTTAAAAATAAATAAGCTTACTTGTTTGTTTTTTTTTTTTTTTTTTTTTTAGCCCAGGCTACTGTTTGTAGCAGTCCTCTAGTATACTGCAGTTTCTTCAATGTTAAGTCTTACACTCAGCATCATCTAACTGTATACTTGCCATTTTCTCAAGTTCCAACATATTCTATGCTGTTTGTGAGCTTCCCCAAGATAGTTCTAAATGCATCGACATGAACCAACCACAACTCCTTTGAATCTCCCAAATGTTCTTAGTTTTACACACAGGTATGAAAGTCTAGTGCGTTTTCCCAGGAAGCACCCAAGTAGATATTCATGCCATTTTTTGCATATAAGATGTTCTCTCGGGAGCTGGGTATATGGCTTAGTGATAGAATGCTTGCCGCCCAAACAGGAAGCCCTGGGTTTCTTTTCTGGCACTGCCAAACCAAATAAAATACTTTCTCCTATATGGTTTCACACTACTATTCTCCATATGTCCTTTTTCCTTTATGTTATACCCAGAATCTTAGAGATCTTACGTTCAAACCTGTTATTCTCAGTCATAGAATGACCTTCAGTAAATCTTGGCCAAGACAGTATTGGGGCACCTTCTTGAAATATGAACCTCTGACTAGTTCTCCTATCTTAAGAAAAACTACTTTAAAGGAAGCTAAGAAAATACTTCCTACTCTTGATATTTTAAATAAAATCAAACAAAAACTTTAGTATACCAGTAACAAGCAATTGCAAATGTGCTACATCCTAATGAAATAACCAGTTATAAAATGAAGAAATGTTCAGAATCTTTTCATTTTAGTTAGGTCAGTAAGATAAAGAGTCCTCTTAGAGAAAATGTCCTAGGACACACGGTACCTCCGAGTCCTTGGCGGCTTTGGAGGAGGAGAATCCTGTTTTTCACTATCAACGGAGCTGACCATATTTCCAGTGGTAATTTCATTCTGCCAATGGGATGAAAAGTTTCACTAAAATTACAGGAAAAATAATTTTCCTTGATTGACACACAAAAGAATTAAACCCACAAAGTTGTCCTATGACCTCCATACACATGCTGTGGTATGCATCCCTAACACCACATCATGATGTGCACATGCAAACACACACAACCCCTTAATAATACTTTTTAAAACTGAAGATCCAATAAGATCATTTAAGTTAAGACGGCAATGAATTATAAGATAACAAAAAGGGACTTGCTGGCAACCCCAAAACTGCTTTTTAGAGAACATGTAATACATGGTGATGCATGTCTACAATCAATACTCAGGGAGGCTGAGGCAAGAGAACCTCAAACATCCTGGGCTACATAGGATTGTTCCACAACACACAAAAAAGTATGGTGTATATACAAATAAGGAACAAAATGTTCTACTACCATGCCAAAAAAAAAAAAAAAAAATTTAAGTAGACCCAACTTATAATTATTTAGTTGTGAGTGAAAATGAAGGGAGAATAATGCAATTAAGTTTGTCAAATGTAGTTTATACTTGAAACAATGATAAATATTAACTTTGACGTAAGATCTTTTCTCTATTTTAATTATTGAGTTTGAGTCACTAAATCTCTATAATAACAGAGCAAGAGTTAAGTAAGTTAATAAAACATAGGTGAGATAAAAAAATAACTTTGTCATGATGAACCTTCTCACAGTTATAACAATTACAAATCTTGGTGAAAAGTTTAGTTTGTCAAGGCTAGTAAGGGAAGAATACTTACACCATCAGTGACTTTCTGTGTTCCGTGAATTTCATACAGTTGTAGTTGTTTTTCAAACAGTTGGGCAATAGCTCTATGAACAAGCTCATATTGCTCCTATTAGAAAAAGAAAAGTTGAGGAGACAATGAAAACTCCAGAGGAAACATTTTTGAAAATATAATTCATAAAGAGAGAAAAAATTAACTATACCTTTGTTTGTACTGCAGAATGCCTTTGCGTTCTCATTTCTTGAATTAAATTAAATACATTAAATTCCTCTGGAATTTTCTAAAACAAAAAATTTAACATCTATAACTATAGACAATGTCAGAAAATAATAAAAATACCAAATTTTAACACAGACCTTAGACACATGCTGGTCAAGTAAAACATGAACAGTGAACTATCTATTGGACATAGATGGCACTAGGGAGAAAGGTCATCAGGTCCTAGCAGTCACATGGCAGAGCATGTCTACAGCACACAGGGAAAGAGACCATGACAAACTCTGCTGAGAAGATGGCTCAAGTCAGTTCAGTGCTTACGTAAGTGCGAGGACCCAAGTGCAGTTCCTTGGAATCCACATAAATGCCAGAGGTGCTGGCAGAGTTTGAAACTCTAGCGCAGGTGAACAGCCGTCCTAAGTCAGTGAGTTTCAAGTTTACTAAACTAAGAGATATTATTTCAAAAATATGGTGGTGAATGAGCCAGGGAGACAGCTGATGTCAACCACTAACCACCACCACGTGTAAGTGCACATATAAACATATACATATACCATACATGCATGTGAACACATACAAATTTGAGTTTAAGCTTATTCTGTGAAATAAAGGAGATATATGCAACCATGGGGGACTGTTGATTTGGAGAACTAGGAACTTGAATATGGATAAAGCCATATGAATGAATATGAAACTTACAGATAAGTTAATTGAAATCAGATTATAAATGTAATGAAGAATCTGACTTGACTCTCTAGGCCCAAAGTTTCATCTTCAGGTGATGACTATAAGAGCTCCTGGACAGCCCCTATACATTGCAAACTGTGATCACAATCCTAAGATTCACTTGTACTCTGCCAACTACTAGTCCAGGAACGATGACATCTCAACAGGGAAGAAGTAATCAGAATCTGGTTGTCTAGTAATAGGGAAGATAAATGAGTAGAGAATGATTCCAAGGTTTATGGCTTCAGAGTCTTTAGAGATAAAATTATCAAGGGATACTACAATTGAGAAGTATGTTAGCAATGTTTTGAACAAATAATATTTTAAATATTTCCCCAAATTTTGTTTGATATTTATTTTAGTATCTTTTTCCAATTTTAATTTTTAACTTTAAAAATATTTATTTATACTATTTCTTTATATCTTATATGGTTGTCTGATACTTGCACAAGTTAGAAGGTCCTGGATACCCTGGAACTGAAGTTATGTGGGTCCTGGCACTGAACTCTGGTCCTCTGTAAGAGCAGCAAATGCTCTTTACTGCTAGGCCATCAATCAATCTAGTCCCAGAACATTTTACTATTATGTTAAAAGTGAGATCCAGGCACAGTGGTGCATGGTTTTAATCCCACAACCTGGGAGCCAGAGGCCAGAATGGTTTACATAGTGAGTTCCAGGACTGCCAATGAGACCCCATGCTTCAAAACAAACAAAAACATGAGAGAATCCTAGTCAAGTTTCTCACTAGAAATTTTCATATTAGGAAAAAAAAAGGAATTTAATCCCAGGGAGATTCAGAAGAGAGGATGTAAAAGGAAAACTAAAATCACACCCCCCCCCTTTTTTTTTTTTTTTACAAAATGCTGACATATTTATAGCCAATTTCAAGCTCTGGAAGATTAAGTTTCTCTGTAACACTGAGAAAATGATACAGCATGAACAGCAAGAGGGATTCATATACACAAAGAGAAAGAGTCTTACTGACTTATGTGTCTTCCACAACATCAAACACAATTTATGAAAAGAACAACAATGTTGACACCAACCAAACAACAACCACAACAAGTAAAATCCCAGACAGTAAATTTTGGACCCAAATTTTATTTTAGGCACTTTGGTCCATAGTCAACTGATGTGGGTGTCTTTCTATACACTAGGAATATGTGCTGCTTCCACTGGTTAATAAAGAAGCTGTTTTGGCCTATGGTAAGAGAGCCTACAGCCAGGCGGGAAAGGAGAGATAGAGAGAGAGAAAGAGAGAGAGAGATGGGGTCAGGGCAGATGCTGCCAAGGGAACATGATGTAATGGAACACAGGCAAGCCACAAGCCATGTGGCAAAACATAGATTAATAGTAATGGGTTAAGATGTAACAGGTAGGTAGCAGGAAGCCTGAGCCATAGATCAGTTTGTAGTTAAAATAAGCCTCTCTGTTTATTTGGGACCAAATAGCTGAGGGACAAAGAAAAATTTCCAGCTACAGTCAACAGTATAGGTGAAAACAGTTATTAAATATAGTAATTTATAGCAACTTAATAAAACTATGCGCAACTCCTCCCCTACCCCCAATGAAACAGCATCTAGCAGGAGAATGAAGAGAGGAGTGGAGAGAAAAGCTAAGCACTGTACTGACTTGGTGCCAATCTTTATCTGCAGCCAGTGTAGAGCCATTTCCCTGAGGACAGTAGTTCTCAGTGAGAGGTGAACAAATCTGCCCTGGTGTCCAGAATCTCAGGTACTATGTAACGTTTACACTCACTATCTTTATGTACATGGTGCCGTAATGTTAACAGTTAATATCAATGTGAAGTCCACAATTAAATGAATAAAATGCTATACACAAATCATTCTTACCCCAGCTTTTAGCAAGTTCCATGTGTAATCTATGGCACAAATAGCACCTGTTCTTCCACAGCCTGCACTAAAGATACAAAGTTTGAGGGGAAAAATTTGAATTTTTAAATAAAAGGCATATTAACATTCAGAAGCAAAAACCCTGTAAGAAATTTGATGAAATTCTATTTAGTGAAAAAAATACAAATTAAAGTACAGAAACAGCACTAATCTTAACATTAAAATTTGAATTCAAGAAATTTCTTACAGTGACTCCCAAGAAAGCTGTACGTCTTTAACTCTTAAGTTTGTCTAGCAAGTAGTATCATGTAGAGATAAAATTATTCCTGATAGCTATAAGCATATTAGAATGCTCATGATGGCTTTATGTTTTGGCCTAGAAGAACTAGAAAAATTGTAATAACTGTATGGGAAGGAGACTGCTACAAGACCCAGGAATCAGTTTTAAAGCAGCAGTTATTTCAGCAGTCCCCACCCAGTAAAGGAAGACAACTGAGGGAGGCGTAGGAGCAAGGCTCTTAAAATGATGTGTTAATTAAGTGAGAAGTACTCTTGTAAATGTACTCTAGAGCTGCACATGCCTAAACTTGCCTGTGCTGTCCAAGCAGAGCAGGCAAGAGGCTGAAAGAGGGAAGTATTTGAGTCCTCAGCCAGCTTGGTATAAGTTTTAAGATCTTGTCTACAAACACACACACTATATTGAATGGACACATTTTCTTCCCTTTTGTAGATGTGCTTAGTTACTGCAGTTAGCACATTATTTTTGCTGTTTAAAAGCATTAAATAATCAGTTTTTAAAACTAGGAAATTCAACTGCATCTCTGTGAGTTCCAAGGTCAGCCTGGTCTACAGAGTGAGTTCTAAGAGAAGCTTGAAAAACCAGAAAGAAAAAAGAAAGTGCATTTTCCCTAACATTTTTATGGACACTATATACATATATATATGTAGACCTTAAAAATAAGGAAAAGGTGTGCTGGTTTGGATGAGAAATATCCTGCACAGATTCATATTTGAATATTTGGTTCCCAGTTGGTGGCACTTTGTATGTGGAGGTGTATTATGACCCTTTAAGAAATAGAGCTTTGCTTGGAAAAGTATATCATTGTAGGTGATCTTAGAGGGCTTATGGTCTTGCCTTACTTCCTGATACTGCTGCCATGTCTTTCCTAACAATATGCGCTTTATCACTTTGCAAAATGTAAGCTAAAATAAACGATTTCTTCCTTAATTGTTTTGTGCCATAGTATTTTATGACAGCAACAGAAGAAAGTAACAGGTGCTTAGTATTTCACTTAGCTGTATCCCTGGTTGTTTGTTTAGAGGTTTTGCTGCTGTTCTGCTTTTTCCCCTCCCCCCTCCTTATTTTGAGACTTAGTCTCACTCTACAGCCCAAGCTGGTGTTTATCTCATATAGTTTCTCAACTAGTGAGAGTATAAGCATGAGCCACCATCAAATCCTTGAATACTTTAAAATTAAAAAAAGTCAGGTATAGTGGCTCTTTCTTGCTTGCCATCCAGCACTGGGAAGGAAGAGGTACAAATTCAAGGCTCACCTGCTCTACTAAGACTGCCTTGCAAAAAAGGGAGGGGGTGGTTATCTAAATGAGCCACACATTTAAAAACCTTTACAAAGAGAATTGAGGATTGCAGCAAAAGGTTCTGTTATAAATATAACACGGAGGGTACTGGAGTAGAAAGGTTGTCAGGTGAGACAAGGAACAAAGGAGTTACAATATTTAAGGATACAAAAATAATAAAAATGCTTAGGCATTTTTTACCAGACATGGAAAAAGTAATTCTATCTTCTGCTCAACTAGAATGTTTCTTTGCTTTTCATTTTAAAAAATTTCAAGGCTTATCAGTAGAAAAATAACAGACAATGAAAATAGCTCAATGTGTTCAATTAAAAACAGATGGTTATCTTATTTAACACAATTAACCTCTAACCCATACATGGAAAACAAAATTAGTTACCGATTTGATATACAATGTCACACCCATTACCCTAGAAGTTGAAAGCTGGGTTTACATGTCAAAATGACAGATTTTGCAAAAATCAATTAGAATTTAAACATTACCTGAAAAATGTGAAAACATTTCTATAAACCAGTTGAATATACATATACCTAAACTTAGGATTGCTAGGGGGCAAGTCATTACTTAATATTGTTGTCCAGTAAACATGCACCAACAGTTTACATTTAACTTAATACAAAAATGCTAGGTCAGGTACTATGGCACACATCTATACCCAAGCAGGGTAGTGGAGGCAAGGAGCCTGGCCTACAGAAGACACAGTATTAAGTTTTCAATCCTCAAAAAACCTTGGGGATTGGTGTATTTAACAATAAGTGAGCATCACCCATCACAAATTTCTTAAAAGGAAAAAAAAATGCTAGTTTTAGGCTCTGCTTAATATTTTAAACTATAAATTCATAGTATGACAGGCAGTGGTACAGACATGAAGGCTTGTTCTTCAGGAAGAAAAACACCACTGAATGTTTTCTCACTTGGAGAACACTGTATTAACCTACATTATAAGAGCTCTAAAATTTGGGTATCTTTGCTGTATAATTGTCAATGGATTCTTCTTTAAAAATCCTCACGTTTAAT
The DNA here is from genome assembly GCA_033318265.1 of Phyllotis vaccarum. Taxonomy (NCBI): domain Eukaryota; kingdom Metazoa; phylum Chordata; class Mammalia; order Rodentia; family Cricetidae; genus Phyllotis; species Phyllotis vaccarum. Next base: position 26,956,666 of record JARWLC010000006.1, on the reverse strand, counting down.
AAGTGTAAAATAATTAACTTTTTTCTTTCTGTTTTGAGATATTCTTAACAGGTAGCTCTGATTGGCCTTGGACTCTTTGAGATTTTCTTGTTTATCCTCCTTTGTTTTGGAATTATAGGCATGCTCACCACACCCAACACTTGTCCGGGGACCAATGGTATCTTAGACCAACCAGCAAGACCATTTCTATGCATATCTATACACATTTTTTTTTTTTTTTTAAAGTCTGAGGCTTTAGCCTTCAGGAATATTTGCCAGACATTGATCATATTAGGAAATATGTTTTACTATAACATCTAGATAGTCTATTATCTAGATTAGATTATATCAACTCACATAGCTTCAAACATACTCTAACAGGGCTAGGAAAGCTCAAGATATAATGCATCAAATTAATGTAGAAATGAACTTTATTTCACAACAAACAGCACTATACTTCTCTACATTTGGAAAATTCTTTTGTACCTGCAATGAATACAAATAGGCACATCTTCATGTTCTTGGTATTTTCTCATTAAACTTATCATGTCCAGAATAGAATCAAACGATGAAGGAACATCATGGTCTGGCCAGTTTACATAATGAAACTGATAAAGCCGCCGAGATTCCTTCACAAAAAACAGAAATTCAGTAATTAAAAAAAAATATATTTATAAACTTCTAGGCCATGCATTTCATTTAACTATCATTTCTAGGATACATTTTTAAAAATTAAATAAATAATAGCTTTCATTTACTGACTTCTTATCATATCCCCAGTACTGATGACTCATGTGACAACTTATTTAGCTTCCACAGGAAGGTGGTACTCATACCATCTTTTACAGTAAGGAAACAGACGTATCGACTTGCCTGGTATTTTATAGAATATAACAAATGCAGGATCTAATCTAAATGATTTTTAACATACACAATATGCTATCTATCCAAACTCTATAATTCATACTATGAAGTTGATGACATATCATCTTTAGAACTCATTAGAGTTAGAAGACCAAAAGAATATCCTGAAAAAGAATAAGGAAGTCCAACTCCAAATCTACTTTGTCACTACAGACTGCTGGTTTCCATTTGTGGTCTAGTGAACTATCTCCTCTTAACCCTTCAGAGGTAACTGCAACAGAAACGGGAGGGGGGGTATTTTCAGAATAATGCTAAGATTTTACTTTCCTTTTCCTTTAACTAGCTAATGTAATATATATTTATATATTCCAGATCTTTAAATATTTTCCAAACTTTAATTTTCTAGTAATCACTAAAAGCAATAGCCCACATAAATCAAGAAATCCAAAGAAGCCCTAAGAACTCCAAAAAATATTTATCTTCATTTATTTGTGTTGAGCTTTGTGCCCATGGAGGTCAAAAGAAGGCTTTGACTCTTCTGAAAGTGGAGTTATAGAGATGTGAGCCACCACAAATGGGCCGGAGACTAATATGGGTCCTCTGCAAGAGCAGCAAGGGCTCTTCACCTCTGAGTAGCCTCTCCAGGACCTCAATAACTTTTAAGATTGCTTATTCTAGATGCCAACAGAAAGAACAGAGCTTGGAATTCAGTTCCAATATTCAAGTTTTGCATCTGTCATTTACTAAGTATGCAAGCTATTTAACTTCTCAAATTCCCTTTACCTATGTCTATGTGCAATAATTGATTTATCTGATACATGTCTGGTTTCTTTCCTGAGAAAATATCATTTTGTTTGGGTCTGAAATATTTAAATCAATACCCTGAGGTAAATATGTATAATTTAAATCTAAATGACAATTTACTTATTTATTATTTTGCTAGGGATTGAATCTTTGTGACTGCCGGTTAGGCAAAGGCCTGGTAGCACTGAACTATATCCCAGCCTCTAAATAAAAATTTAGCTTTGCTTCTTAAAAAACTGTGAATACAACTGAGTAATAAGTAGGTAATGATATAATCTGTCTATTGTTAGTAAAAGAAAACCTATCTGCAACAAAGAAAACAAAATTATCCTACATACAGAAAATTTATGAAGTGGTTCTAAGTAAATTAAAATTACCTAACTTTCTTATGCAATTTGATAAACATAAGGTTCAGACACTAAAGTACATTGAGTACATAACAGCGAGACCGAGATTCAGAGCAAACATGAGAGGAGAGGGAGGAGGAAATGGGGAAGAACAGGATGAATGGGAATAGGCACTCTATCTATAATGGGAATTGCTTACATTCTGAAACTCAAGTAAAAGTGTTCGAATGAAGTAGTCTGTTCTTGCTTGCTCATTTTCCTAAAAGGAGAAAAACTTGTGAATCAGTAAAAAAACAAAAATGAAAAGGCATACATATCAAAACAAAATAATTAAAGTACACAATCTAAAATTAACATTAAGAATTTTGGACACATCTAATAATTATTTTAAAAATCTAAAAGTCATTTATTTAAGTTTTTTCAATAGTGCTAGGGTCTTAGCCCAAGATAGACACACACTAAGCTATATTCTCTACTTCCTAATGTTTCTTCTAACTCCTACAGGCTTTAAGAAGTGTCTATTAACTGATTATTTAATCATGACTCTATCATCTAACAGAATATAGCAAGGTATCAATCATCCCCAGAACAATGTTTTAAGCAAAACAATCCAAAAAGAATGTCAGGCCTTAATGTCTGCCACTACACCCCACTTTCAACCATGCTTTCACAACTCTCCATTTAAATAAACAGTAAGGAGAGAAAGAGCGAAGAAAACCCAAAGTTATTGTTCTTTATTACAGTTGTAGGAAACGTGAACAACTTCTAAGTCTGATACATCTCTTGGCTAGAGCACTGGAAGTCTGACGTTTGCCTGTTCCTGATTTCCTCTTTTTGCCTTGCTAGTTGTAATCACAGAGAGCTTAGGTCAGTCCTTAACAAGAATAATATATGCTACTCAATAATATAGACATCCAATAATTCTGGAATGGAAATTTTTACTTATTATTTTAACTTACTTATTATTATTTGTTTTTTCTTTCTTTCTTTCTTTTTTTTTTTTTTTGTTTTGTTTTTCAAGACAGAGTTTCTCTGTGTAGCCCTGCCTGTCCTGGAACTTGCTCCTAGACCAGGCTGGCTTCAATTCAGCATCAGCCTGTTGTCATGTCCCTACCTCCAAACGGGCATGCGTCATCACACCTTTTTTTCACTTATTGTTAAGAGGAAAGTAAATCTTTCTTTTCAAAAGAAGCCAAGAAGCCAGCATGGAAGTTCATGTCTATCACTCCAGTACTTGGGAGGCCAGGTGGGAAGACTGCTGTGAGTTTGAGGCAGACTTGAATACAAGTGCAACAAAACTATGCAAAAGCCTGGTGGGCTAGAGCTGACCTCAGGCTAAGCAGCCTGCTGCAGCAACACAGGACAGACTCCTGTCCGCCAGGCTCCCCCTTCTGATCATCACCCCAACAGTCTCCAGAAAGACCCATTTCTCTTTCTCAAACATTGTGACTCCAAGTAGGCCTGCTAGGTCCTAACATTCTCGCTAACATGTTTTCAGTCTGTAAACTTAGTTCTTATTTGCAGTTAAAATCAGTGTAATAAGTCCTGAGCTATTGAGTTGTACTATCACAAAAATACAAATGTTCCTTTTTAAAGTCTGCAGAATGAATTAATTTTGATACTGACAAGTCAGATCATCTTTTATTCACCAAGCCAAACCTCATATTAAAAGGATGACTAAAAATGTATCTTTTAATTCAAATGAAAAACCACTCAGAAAAGTCAATTTTTTCCCCATTTAGGAAGCTGCTTTGTTGTTGAATGCTAAACACCAAATTTATACTTTAACTGTAACATTCATTATGGCTATCTTATTGTATTTAAATTCATAAATGTTAAACATATCACAAAGAACTAAGTTCCCTGCACTGTCCTAGAACCTAGTGTAGAATCCTTTCTGCACTAAGAGGCCTTTACTGAAGTATACTGTGATGTGTATTAGTTATTATTCATTTTAAATAATACAAAATACAGCAGGATTAAAACAAAACACCTTTTGCCTAGTATGGTAATAAATTCTTTTAATCCAAACACTTGGGAGGCAGGGGCAGGCTGATTTCTGTAAGATCAAGGCCAGCCATGACTGCATAGTGAGACTTTGTCTAAAAAAGACAAACCACAAAAAGCTTTGACACTGTCCCACAAACTATTAATTTTAAATACAACTTTAGAGTATTCGTTGCAGACTGAATTTGAGTTCAACTTTAAGTTGACTTTTGATTTACCAGCATCTGTAACTTCATGATCCTTCTTTATGATAACGCTCTCTACACTTCCCACTCAAGGTCTTTTTGAATTGGGCAAATATGACATTTGTTTTAGGTAACTAAGAAATAAAATATTAAATGTCACATAAATAAAATAATTAAATTCTAGCTCATCTCATATTACTTCATTTTCTCCCACTTCCTCCTTTCTTGCTCTCTTCCTTCACGGTTTTTAATTTCATTTCTCAAATTTCTACTGTGATAGTATTTGAACTTGAATTTAACTCCAGAGATTAATCGTATGGTATACATTTTAGGCCTTTCCCTTCACACTTGCCCCAAGGACAGAATCTTCTAATGGGTCTAGAACCTTCCTAATGATACAGCTCCTCACACTGTGGTGACCCCCAACCATACAATTATTTTTGTTGCTACTTTATAACTATAATTTTGCTACTGCTATGAACTATAATGTAAATATTTTTGGAAACGGAAATTTGCCAAGGAAGTCATAATCCAAAGATTTGAGAACCACTTGTCTAGAACATGCTATGTGAACCAAGGCAACCTTGAGCATTCCTCCTGAGTGGATCTGGAAATACAGATGTAATTCCACCAGGCCCAGCCTACATCTTAGGTTTCATATCAAAATTACTTGCTCTACGGAATAATCTTCAAATTTAGGATAACAATTCTCAAGTTTAACTTTATATATAATTTTACAATGTGGAGGATAACAGGAAAGATTAATATGACACACTGTAATCCCAGTTAACAATGTTCTTTTCCATTTTGTTTGATTAGAAGTGAGTATACCTATTTTCAGAGGTAAGTTATTTCAAAAGCTCCTAAATTTAAAAGCACACTAAAATATTAGCAGTGCTTACTATAGTTAAGTGAAGGTTTATATAGAATTGAATCCCAGGCTTACCTGGGTTCATACCATATTGCAATTTAACTGTTCATCAGTATACAATGTCAATTTTCTGATTAAATAATGTATATAAAAATAGGCACTGCAGAGGCTTTTCCCCTACTGTCTAGTTTTAAAATGCAGGAAGGTGATATGCAGATTGGTGGAGTCTTGCCCAGATATAAATTCTGTGAGCTACAATAACTGACCTGGTAATATGTCTGGTGATACAATTGTGACAAGAACGTTATAGGATCCCTTTCACTGAACCCAAGGCCTGCTCCACAGGCTAGACCCATGCCAGACACTGACCTGGACCTATAGCAGGGGAGGTCATGTGCCCTAAGGGGAAACCACTTCCACTATTTGCTAATTGGATAAACTCCCCCTAAATACCGATCTGTGGTTATATGTTACATATTTAATAAAAACCAGTCTGAAATATCAAAGAGACCCACCCACAGTCAATGCAGGAGGATCAGAGAGAGGTAACTCACACCTTTAATCCCAGCACAGGGAATATCCAGGAGTGGTGACCTAAACCCTTAATCCCAGCAAATCTGAGTTTGAGGTCATCTTAGTTTACAGAGGGAGTTCCAGGCTCCCAGGCAGGCAGTGGTGGTGCCAGGCCTTTAATCCCCTAACTTCAGAGACAGAGGACATTTTCAGTGTTTCTGTGAGTTCAAGGCTAACTACCAAACAATAGTAGCTCACTTTAATCTTAACCTGGATGTAAAACAACTGAGTGAAGAGGGTATTTAAGGCAGGCATAGAAAGACAGAACAGGCAGAAGCAGCCAGGAAGAGCGAGGCTGGGGAAGCTGGAAGACAGCTGGGTGAGATGTGACTGTGGTGTTTACACTTTGATATCTCAGCCTTTCCCTGAGATCTGGCTCTGAGTTTCCTTTATCACAACCAGAATTCATGCAACACCGATCTTTATATTAATTCATCTGCCACTCTCAACTCTCAAGAAGCTTCTTTTGCAGTAGATGGAGGTTACTTTAGAGACTCCTTTTTTTGTTGTTGTTGAAATTTGCTTTGTAAAGACAGGGTTTCTCTACATAGCCCTGGCTGTCCTGGAACCTGCTTTGTAGACTAGGCTGGCCAACTACTCAGATCCATTTGCCTCTGCCTCCCAAGTGTTGGTATTATAGACATGTGCCACCAGTTCCTGGCTAATACAGAAACTCTTAACTGATTAAAGAGAGAAGACTAAATAACTATGCAGTACCATCCACATCTGGGACATCTATATCATAACCCTTCCCCACATAGCTCAGGAACCACTATAGGTAAGGAAGCAGAAAGATTTTAAGAGCCAAAGGTTGAGAAGACTGCTATAAAACTGTTTTCTTAACATAACAGGGCTGCTACACATTGAAATTCATAGTAGCTGCAGTTTCCTGCACAAGACAGAGCCAATCAAAATTCAAGCATGAACAGAGGAGGGGCATATACAGTCTCACTCCAAGGAGAGGGACTATTGGCAGCTGTTCGTTGCTAAGCAAGGGACAATTAATTTTCTGTAGGGCTCTGGATACTCTAGCAGATGGCTGTACACCATCTGCACTAACTAGACTCAGTGTTAATCCAAGGTCATCAACTTAGGGGAAGATATATATAGTAAGGGGATCTGAGGAGCTGGAAAATGAGGCAAAGATGGAGCTAATCAAAACATACTGTATTCATACATGAAATCTTCAAAGAATAATTATTTTGAACAAATAAAAATAAGTACTTACACAAGAAATTCTAAACGGTGCAAATGTTATAGGATCTTCTCCATACAAAGGCCAATAGCGTTCACATTTTTTCTGTTATCCAAAAAAGACAAATAGAAAAGAGTTCAGTAACTGTATATTTCCTAAACTTTTACAAATGCTTAATGTCCTATGGTTATGAAGAAAGAGCACTGCTTTGGATAAGAAGTATTTTGCCACTGTTAACTAAACTATCCTATTGGCGTGTGCTAATTAAGAGTAATTTTCACCACTTATACAATGAGATCCATTAATAAGTGAAATCCTACTTAAAATCTGACAGGCCTCAATTCATTATGTACACCAACCTGGACTCGAATTTGTGGCATGCTTCCCGCCTCTGCTTCTCAAGTGTTGGCATTGCAGGTGTACGATACCATAAGCACCTTAAGCTGTTATCAGATCACTTTAATATGCTTATTTGTTAAATTTTATTAATATTCCACAAATTACTTTTTAGACAATAAACTATTTTTGACTCTGGTACCATGAAACATTTGAGAACTATAAATAACAACACACAATTATTTTTAGTATATTATAAAATGTACTTCTGAAACACAGAAAGACGGTGCATTAGAGGGCATTTTGCGCCATCATATAAAATAGCAAAGCACACAACAGAAGCATGTGCCCCTTAATTACTTGGGATCAGAGTACTGTGAAGTAATAAATGCTCACGACCTTTTAGCCTCCAAAATACAATGTGTTAAGCCATATACATACCCTTCCCATCTCAAATTCTCGACATGCCATTACGATGATCTAAAAAGCAGTTGGGGTAGGAAATAAGGAATATATCAGTTAAAAATAGTTTTACTTTTAAAACTAAATACAAAATATCAATAATTATCTTTTACCCTCAGCAAAGTATACTTGGTCTCTATTTAAAAGTAGCTTTAATGTTAAAACTACAATATAGTGCTTAGAGGTCATTCAGTTAAGAGAACTAGTCGCTAATCTAGAGGATCTAGATTCAGTTCCCAGAGCCCACATGGTTGGCTAGGAACTCTCTGTGACTCCAGTTCCAGATGGTCCCATGCCCTTTTCTGACTCTGAAGGCACTACACTTATGAAAGACAGAAATACGCAGGCAAACACACACAAATAAAATCTCAAGAGTAAGTACAGGATAGAGAGACTATCTTCTAAATAAGAACTACCTACCTACCCAACAATAAATGATGTCATTTAAAATGACTTATTTCATTTCGATTAAACTGAAAATCTGACTTATTTATTTCTTATTTTGAGTTATACAAAAGGACTATTGAGATATTAATTACCTAATTTACTATTACCCTTTACCAAATATTAAAGTACATTTAAATATAACCTTTCTAAAGGTTAAACATACTAAAATTAACAGCCTCTAAATGTAAGTTATGCTATCTGATTCTTCATTTTATAATAGCATTAAATTATAAAGTTGAAAGATTTTTATAGTAACATTGTACATTATAACCATTAATCTTCTATTGTAACTATCATTATACCCTTTCATCCCTCCACTGTCTTATTTAAGAGTCTATTTCAATGCCTCAGTATACAGCAGGCATCAGTCTACTCTCCCTAGATACCTTGGTATGTGTACTATCTAGATCTCAATGTTTAATATTCTCTTCAAAATACGTAACAAAGAAATACAAAAATCTTCAGTAACCATTCTCCAAATTCTGACAAATGCATCCATCTGTGAAAGCCAAACTCCTATCCAGATATATATATAACATGCTCTCATTACTTAGAAAACGTCTTGTTTTAAATCTCATTTGAATGTGAAATTGAAAGCAAACTCTAAGTACTGTTGTCATCCCACCCTCTTTCACTGACCTCTCAAAGGGCTAATGGAAGATTCTAATGTGTTAGAATCACTGTAATACATTCATGAGAAAGGAATGAAGCTCACTGTGACTGCGTTTCCACATCCACTCAACAAATGGTGATCCCAACAATAACGAACAGTCCAACAGATGGGCTCTCTGCAGTATCCACAATCATACATCTCCCTGCTTTCAAACCTAAGGGCACACTACTTCCTTTATTCAAAATGGCCAAAGGAACTAAAATGTCAATATTTAGATATGCTTCCAACTGAATGAGGTGGGGAGATAGGTTCCTTGTGTTCTTTTGCATTTCACTTAACAATTTATAGTTAATATACTTACATCTATTTCCCTAGGAAGAGACCCAAAAGATTCTACTTCTAGAAAAAGGTCAAAAGACAAGGCTGACATGACTGTCATGGATGAAGGAGAGGTACACTGAGTCCCCACTACTAGCTGAGGAGATGCTGACAATTGATGGCTGTTAGGAAAGGGGAAATAGTTTCTTTTTATTTTCTTAAATAATTAAAAAAATATTTCATGTATATGGAGAGGTCTTTGCCTATACGTAGTCTGTGTACTACATGAATGCCTAGTGCCCACAGATGTCATAAGAAGGCATTAGATTCCCTGGAACTGAAGTTATAGGTTGATTGAGAGCCACCACATGGGTTCTGGGAATCAAAACTTGGTCCTCTGGAAGGACAGCCAGTGTCCTTAACTGTTGGGTCATTTCTCCAGCTTCATGTCAGTTTTCTTTAGGGCTATGGTCGTTGGTGGGCTCACCAGGCTTCAGTGGACTGTCGCTCCATATTCATGTGTTTATAACACTAATTGGGCAAGACATTGTGGAAGGGTGATGAATAGGGGGATATCCAAAAAGAGCTAATAAAGAGGGGATGTAGAGGGTAAATAGGATAGAAATACATTAAACGCAAGCATGAATTACTTAGATTAAAGATATATAGTTATTATTTTTAAAGAACATGCCTATCTTTTCAATCATTTTGTTTATCTATGGAAGTATTAATCTTTTCTTCAATGACTTTAAAAGTTATGTAGTAGCTATATCATTGGTTACTGACTTAGGACAAGATTAAATTATAGGCACACTTTTCTTTTTCCTTTTTTAAACGTACATCGGGGTTTTGCCTATATGTATGTCTGTATGAGGATATCATATCTTCCGGCACCGGAGTTACAGACAGTTATGAGCTGCCATGTGGGTGTTGGGAACTAAACCCAGCTACTCTTAATCCTGAACTATCTCTCTAGACCAGCACACTTGTCTTAAAACATTTGAATTAGTTTCTGAGAGTTTAATGAGCCAGTTTCTGTCTTTTTCAGAAATGTCCTTACACTTTAACCATTATACCTAGAAAGTTGTTACTCTTACAGACACCTAATGTTATTACACATTATAGATCTCAAAAATGACAAATCAGTCACTTACCACAACATTGTATTCCCATATCATCCTCCAGAAGTCTATGACTGTATTTGCTAAAGGCCCTTGGGTTGCCACATATGCTTTTGGCCCATAGACACCCTGAAAAGATGAAAGGTAAAGTTCACATTTACTATGATTATCAAGAATATTTCATAACTCAACTCATTAAGGTTTCAAGTTTTATTAGTAATGTTTTCATCTAAAGCCATTTTTTATAGTGCATAAAACACGGCAAAATGTGCCCAGTTCACTTCAGTTTTTGATAATCACTAGTACTTTGCATTTACTGGGTTTACTGTACAGAATCAGTAATTTAAATACTTTGTACTAAGAATTAAAAACAAAATCTAGGGCATGGTGGCTCATGCCTTTAATCTCAGCACTCAAGAGGCCTGCAGAGCTCTGTAATCTGTGAGTTCGAGGACAGGCAGGCTACAAACAAGAGAGACTGCCTCAGAAAACAACAACAAAAGCATAATACATACCAAACACATGACCACCTTCAGAGCCCATTCAGAGCCTATCATGGGGCTTTGAAGAAGCTAAGTGTAGAACAAGATAGTTGACTGACTGAAGCACATGAACTGGCCCACACCTGAATCAGTGTCCTAAGTATTGTTAAAAACTAGATTTCATAACACACATAGAAGAACCTACATATTGACAATCTGAAATATACCTATTTTTTAATCCATAAATTTTATGTTTTACTGTAATAGATAAGTTTACTTTGTTAAAGGATTCTTTGCCTGAAACTATATTTGTTCAATATTACATAAACAATATTAATTTTACCACTTACTCTATAAAATTTAACAAAATACTTATTAAAATGCTGACTGCCAATATAAAAATTGTTGAAAATCTTTAATAGTTGTTAAGACTAGATTTAAAAGTACAAAAGATGAAACAAACTTGGGCCTTTAGTTAAACTCACACAGAAGGTTGCATCTCTTTCTTTCTAACAGTATAAACACATGACAGGCAGAGAACAGCAGAGCAAGCCTATTATCACTGGGGAATCTACAGCAAGAAACCTCAAGTTCTAAGGCAGCCGAGGCCACATTAAGAAACTCTGTCTCAAACCAAGAAACCAACTTTCACTTCAATACTTTTGATTCAAGGCTGTTATCTAAATAAATTACTATCACTTTATTATTTAAATTTTAGCTACTTATTTGTCTATGTATTTATCTTGAGGCAGTCACATTCCTTACTTAGCTCAGGCTGGCTTTGAATATACTTCAATCCTCTGGCCTCAGCCTCCTGAATGTTGAGATTATAGGTATATGCCACCACATGTGGCTCTGAGCTGTCATCAAAAATAGTAACAATTATCAAAGGTTTCTAAAATTTATATATTATAAATTTAAATCAGTATTACCTAGTAATTTTTTGCACTATTAATTTATCCTAAGAAACTGTTCAAAGAACAGTGTTTACTGTAATTTCATGGCTCAACAATATATAGATATATCTAAGCTCTACAGACAATTTATAAGCCTTTAAAAGCAGCACACAGAGAATTATCTCTGCTATAACACGCATACTCGCGCACGCGTGCACACACACACACACACACACACACACACACACACACGCACGCACACACAAGTTTGATCTTTATATAGCTTTAGGTGGCTAGAAGGAAGGCACATAAGAAGCACAAGGCAAAAGATCCCTTCACTTTAATGCATACCTTAATAAAATTTGCATTGATATAGTCTGAATCTTGAGATGGAGTCTTCAAAGTCAACTTAACTCGGCTGTGGTCAACTACAAGAGAAAAGATTTTCATAACTTATGTCCAGGTGGCATAGAAGCATTTCCTTTTTCTGTTTTTCTTTTTATGGCAGAGCCTCACAATGTAGCCCACAAAAGCACTGAACTACTTTCAACCACCAACTGCTGGGATTACAAATGTATCACCACCACATTTACTTCATAAAATAGAAAGTGAAGTTTAAGTATGGGAGGGTAATTTTCAACATTATTTTAACAAAAAGTAAATCCTTGAGAAAAGCAACAAAAAATGTAAATAAAATACTAAAGCTGAATTAGAAAATATGAAGCATTAGGCACTGACCCAAATTAACTAGGGTGGTATCTAGCGTTTAAGCCTCAGCCTTTTTTCTTTAAAATTTAAATCCTGTCTTTAATCCAGCACTTCACAAGTAAAGGGAGGTAGATATCTGAGTTGCCAGCAACCTGGTCTACAAGTTCCATCACATACAAGATTACCTAGAGATGGTCTTAAAAGACAAAATAAAATAAAACTTATGTCTAACTTTATTTGCCTGCATATATGTCTGTGTACCAGGTGTAGAGTACCCACATAAGTTAGAAGACAACTTTAGATCCTGTGGAAATGGAGTTACAGAAGGCTGTGATATGAGCTGCCATGTGTGTCTGGGGGAACTGTACCAGTCTTCTAAAAGAGCAGCCAGTGCCTTTAACTGCTGAGCCATCTCCCCAGCCCAGACCTCAAACCTCTCATTGCTATTACTCAAGAGTTCTTTTGCCAAAGTTCTTACTAAAAAATTGACCTTTTCTTATTTCACAAGAAATTATGAAAACAAGGTAATTTTGACTAGTAAATAAAAATACTAAAGTATGACAGGACTGGACAAAAAAAATTAGATATGTAAGGAAAAAAATGCAGTCTTTCTTTTACCTTCCAATGTCAGGGCTCATTTTATTTTCATTTGCATTGATTGAGTTATAAATCCTTACATGCTTACACACACAGTATGTATGTGTACATAGTGTGTGTGTATATATATATCTATATGTATGTATGGAGAGCATGTATATGTTGTGTATAAAGAGTATACGGTGTGTATATAGAAAGTATGTGTGTATATATGTGTGTGTATATATATACAGACATATATATACAGACATATATATACACACACACATACAGCATGTGTATGTGTGTGTATGGTATATAGTGTATGTGGATATAGAGTATATGTGTCTGTGTGTGTTTGTGTATCTCTGTGTGTATGTGAATATACTAAAGGTATGCAGCCATTACACTCAGCCAGTATTATTTATTTTTACAGGAGGGAGGCAGAAAATGCTGATGGACGTGTGTTACATGGAGGTTATCAGAGGATTGTAGCAGTTGGTTCTCTCCTTCTACCAAGTGGATTCTGGAAACTGAACTTAGTAGCATGTACTCTACCATAACTCATAGAGACATCTTAATCACCTTTATGTTGTTAAAAAAAAAAAAATTAAGCTGGGCATAATGGCTCAAGCCTTTAATCCCAGCATCTGGGAGGTAGAGGCAGGAGGATCTCTGTGAACTTAGGTCAGTCTGGTTTACATAATAAGTTCCAGGCTATACAAGGCTACATTGCAACCCTATTTCAAAACAACAACAAAAACCCCAAGCCCCATTAACACCCCCCAAAATTACAAGAAACACTTAGAAATTACTTTAGATCTAAACAAAGACTACAAAAATAGTACAGAGCTACAAATACTTTCTACTGAGCTTCCTCTGATAGTAACAACTGTTTTGGAGGGTAGGAATATTTGAATCAGAATCTTGCTATATAGTACAGAATGGCTTTGAACTCATGATTCCTTGTACTCAGCCTCCTAGGTGTTGGAATTACAGGAATATTCTCCATGCCTAACTTAATACTAATATCTAATACAACCACAGATTAATTACCAAAACCAGAAAATTCAGCTATAAAACTATTAGATAACAGTTTTAACCTATTTTTTCAAGATTATGTATCGATTTGTTTTTTTTTATCTTCTCTCTCAATTTTTACCTATGACTAAGGAAAAAATTATCTATTTGGGGAATAATAACACAGGACTGAGAGCTGGAGAGATGGCTCGGTAGTTATAAGCAGTTGATCTCTTCAGGTAATTTCAGTGTGATTCTCCAGGTCCCTATCGAATGGCTCACGACCACTGTAACTCCAACTCCAAGGGATCTGATGAACTCTGGCCTTCCTATGGAACTTGCATGCATGTGGAATGTGTAAACTCACATAGGCACAAATGTGTGTATATACTCATTCGCATAAATAAAGAAAATAAGAATATCATAGAATTATGTAAAACATTATGGTTGAGGGTAGGGTGGTTCAGGAGGTACATCTTGCTACTTGTAATTTAAAGAAAACTTGTCACTTGATTGATAAGTATTAGAACTACCAAATACTTATTAACTTTTAATTAGAAAGGATCATAACACATAAATTGTAACTATGACTATCACATTGCTTTCTAATCCATAGATAATATGAAAATCAATTTACATACAAAAAGATAAACTGGAAATGGTAACAGCTACAAATAAACTTCTTACTGAAATATTACAAGGATAATTGTAATAAATAACTTATTTTCATTGGTTCACATTCTATATAAAGCACTAAAGTTCTTCTCACTTCATTTGTTGGGATGAGATCTTCATTTATAAGAAATATATACTAGTCTCTGGAAACTATTTATTTTAACACACATTCCAGGTGTTGGACAGAATGATCACATGTTTGCTAGTGCTGTCATTTACTTCACTCACATTACTTGGCCACCTCTTTTTAAATGTGATTTTGAAAAGAAAATACATGTACCAGAAATGCTGCTTCTGATGAGTCTAGAATAACCATACAAAGCTTCTTCTTAATATGTTGACCAGTAATAAGGGGTCCTAGTTAATAATTGTTATCCATATGAAAAAACACTTTCTAGTCAAAGTTCCTCAAAGATAGAGAGCAATAATTGGTTTCAAAATGATAGTTAAGATCATCAACCTACATGTAGGCTGTTTATATGAAGGCTGGGGATTACTTTCCCACTCATAAAATTGTCCTAAGATGGAAAAGTTTAAGCATACACAAGGAAGAATAATATAACCTTCCTTTTCAAAAATCAGAATAGGAGGAGCATCCCCAATTCACCAACCCCAAAGGCTCTCTCAATATTTTAGCCCTTACAGACAAGGAAATATAGGTAAATAACCTCTTATCCTCATAGAGCACAGAAAATTTTCAATTTTGGGAGTAGTTTCTAGTACCCAGGACATATTAAGAACTCTTGCTAGGCATTATGGCCCACCACCTGTAATCCCAGGGCGTGGGCCAATCTGGACCACACAGTATAAGACCTCTATCCTAAAACCAAGCAACAATACCAACAAAAAGAATTTTTTTAACACAGGAAGATTAAAATAACTTTTTGTTTAAATAATATGAAGACCAAAGAAGATATACAAATTGGCTAACAGCACATGAAAAGCTACAAATTAACAGTGTATCAAGAGCCACTAGGAAACTATAATAAAAAAAAGTCTGGGCCCAGAAAAATGTCTTAGTGGCTAAAGGATTTGAGTGTGGTGGTCTGCCTATAATTCCAGCCTCGGAAGCAGAGATAGGACTTCTGAACAAACCAGAAGGCTGCTACAATCTGAAGAGCAACGGAGGTTTATACATTCATGCAAGAAATCCAAACACACGAACAAGAAAAAAACTGCAAGTGAGTGCACCGGCAACCTGAACACCAAACTGACACAGTCTCAAACAAGCAAAATCCAACGCTGGTAGGAACATGGGAAACTGGTCCTTATATACCTCTGTTGGAATATAGTGACTTTGAAACATAGTGTATCTCAGTTTCTTAAAAAGTTACATATAAGCTAGGTGTTGTGTGGTACATGCCTATAATACCAGAGCTCTCCCTAGGCTACACAGCAACTTGCTGGCTCATAAAACAAAAAAGTTAAATATAAACTTCTGTAGGTCTGTAATTATACTCCTACGGAAGCACCTAAGAACAATAAAATAGTATATAAAAAGCCTTGTTCATTATGAGTACATTATGCAGAGTAGATAAGAAAAATTCAATATAGTCACAGAATTAAACATTCTTCAATTTTAAAAAGAAATTAGCTACTAATACTATACTATAATACAAATATAACCAAAAATGTGCTAAGTTAATGAAGTCAGGCACAACAATCAAATATTACATGATGTTTATGTTGAATTTCTAAAAAACAAAACAAAACAAAAAAAAACAAACCAAAATCTAGAATCAGAAAGCATACTGACAATTGCCTAGGACTAAAGAATACAGAACTTTTAGAAGAAATGAAACATCCTAAAACAGAATTGGCTGGTTACTATCTGACATAAATTTACTTTAAAAAGTAATTATATATTCTGTATTTCTGCAAACAATGGACATGTTAAACATTCAGAGGAAATTGACAAATTATTTTCTGACAAATATATTAAGTACAATTGCTTTCAACATAATATACTAAATCTAAACAGGTCAAAATTTACTAAAATTTTTCTTGTGAAACCTTCAAAAATTTAAGGAAGAACAAGCTTCCTGTCCTGACTCCATCACTGACGTTGAGAGTTGGTACTCTAAGAAAGGCTTCTCAACTTTAGATAGGCAAGTCTCTGCTGCAGGAAAAGCCATGTCGTTTGTATGCTGTGAACTGCAGGCTATGCAGCAGTACCCTGAGAGTGTGCTTACTAGGCGCTAACAGCAGCAAGACAGCCAAAATGACTCGTGCCACATATCCCTGAATGCTACAACCATCCTTTCTGAACATCAAGGCTTTGGATACAAGCTACCTTTCATTATGTAAGCACTGTGATAAGTTACTTAACTCCTCCAGACTCAGTTTCCCATTTGCAAATATAATTATGAGGGAAAAAACCCTATGTATCACAAAAATTAGCATACCACAAACTTTCCTATCTTCTCCTTGTACTTCCTGCTTTCTCAAAGGCTCTTACTCTGTCTCCATTATCCCCATTAGCACTAATCACCAAATAGAGCTTTAGGTGAGTTTGCATTCCCTAACACTTAGGCTTGAACATGAAGTACAAAAGCAGGGATTTTTGCATGTCTGTTTTCTGTATCATCAGCACATAGATTATGCTCACAACTTTTGTAAAATGAATGTGAGAACAGAAACCTGGAACCAGTTAAGATTTATTTCTCTAGACTACAGAGAAATCAGTGGACCATACTGAAAGGTCACACGAAGAGTATGTTTAATGAAGTATCGAGAAATCCGTATCAGCTCCTATTCTGAGGTAGATTAATGCTACAGTCTGTTTGTATCCCCCAAATTCATATGCTGAAACCTAATGCTCAATGAGAAGTGCCTTTAGGTGGCAAGGAGGACATATTCTGATGAATTCACTGACTGTCACTGAAAGAGACCCAAGGAAATTTGTTTGTTGCTTGTTCTACATGAGGACTCAGCAAGAAGGTGCCAACTATGAATCAGGGAGTGTGAGCCCTCATCACATACCAATGCTTGTGGTGTCCTAATCTTGGACTTCTCTCAATGCACTTTTGTTGTTTATAAGCCACCAAGTTTATGGAATTTTTGTTATGACAGCCTGAACAGATTAAAGCGGAGTATACTTAAGAAAAATCCTTGAGTGGTTACTGTGCTAGATTAGTAGAAGATAACTATATAACATTCAAAAATTTCCTTAAAAGTATTATCACTATATCTGCAATTTACAAATGAGAAAAGCTAGACACAGTGAACACTAAGTCCTGAGTCTTATAGCTAGAAATTGATGATGCTCAAATTTGAACTTCCAGAGTGGTACCTCACCACTGTTATTCTGTGCTATTCCTTGTTAATTTTATTAATACTATCTAATCAGATAACCTATAGATGAGAATAATGTAGAACAGTTAACAGAAAGTAGAAGGATTAAATTTAGGCAAAGAAACCAATGAGGCGGTTGGAGAGATGGCTCAGTCAGTAAAGTACTGGATAAGCAAGCATGAAGACCTGAGTTAAATCCCCACCACATATAAAAAGTCAGACATGAGTGGTACTTGTAATAGCAGCACTAGAAAAGCGGACATAGGTAGGTCCCTGAAGCCTAATTGCAAAGCTGTGAGATACCAAACCTCAAAGAAAGAAACACAAAAGCAGAAGTGCCTCCTGAACCACTAAACTGGAGGCTGACTTCTGACCAGTCCCCAGCACAAAACACAGATATGCATGCGCACGAGAAATCAGTGAGAAACAGAGGAAGATAAAGAGGAGGAATCATCTGAAAGAGGGTTATCATGGAAGAAGAAAATTCCAGAAAATAAACTGGCCATTGGAGTAAAAACACTTAACAGGGAAAGAAAAAGACTGGAAAAGACCACTGGATCTAGTGAGGTTACATACTAGGTCACTGGGAACATCAGGATATTTTAGAGAGAAGCATTAATAATGACACTTAAGGAGAAGGTGCTATGTAGATAATTCAAGACACTTGAAGGGAAACACTATGGCAGCTTTAAATAAAAGCAGGTCCAAGGCAGTTTTCCTTTATAAAATGCAGACTCTAGGTTAAGCATGTGTTTAAAAGGAGCTTATCTAGAAAACAATATTATCTTAGCATATAATTTTAATGAGTATATAATGTTTTCAACTTTAAACATGCTTAGATACATAGACTGCTGAGGACAGCAGACACGTGTTTCTGAGGCATCTTATGGCCCACTTTTTCATGCAAAGTTAACCAATTAAGGTTCTTCTGTAACAGGTAAATCAGTGTTTTAGCATTTTAAGAAACTATCCCAATTATCTATATTATTTTAAAAACTGCTACAAGAAGGAAGGGCTTCTAGAAGCAGTTATTCTGTAGTGTGCGGACTGACACTACCTCCTTAGCTATTCAATTCAGGAACAAGGCTAGTGTGGTTACAAGAGCTACATAGATAGCATTTCTATGTATTCTATCAAGGGCATTTCAAACTTACATGGCAGTATGTCCTTATATCTGTTCTTTTTAACATTCTCTTCTTTTTCTCCAGTGGCTGTGGGGTAAATCTTTTCTGTTCTATATTTGGTAGACAATCTTCTTAATCGCTTAAAATACAAGAAAATAAAATTCAAGTTTAGAGAAACATTGATATTTTCAAATTGTTAATGATTTACAAAGAGCTTTTCAATGAATTCTGTTGACCCAATTCCTTACAACTAATTTTCCTATTCCTGTTAATTTTCCTATCCCTTAAAAATTAACTCAGATAATAATTTCTTTGTAGAATAAATGCAAATGTAGGATTGTTTAGTTCAAATGAACAGCAAAGGGAACAACTAGAAGTAATTTTACTTAAAGATATCAGTCAGCTGAGAATTTGTATGTACAGGGTCTTGTTAAGCAAGTTTTAAAATTGTAACTCAAAGAATTATATACAGGTTTCTTCTCTCAATAAAAAACCCAGGAATACTTATGATGCACTAGGCTCTTTCCAAGGCATACCCTAATTACCTGAAAACACTGCAAAACAAAGTTCTT
Source organism: Phyllotis vaccarum (assembly GCA_033318265.1). Lineage (NCBI taxonomy): Eukaryota > Metazoa > Chordata > Mammalia > Rodentia > Cricetidae > Phyllotis > Phyllotis vaccarum. Next base: position 26,937,197 of record JARWLC010000006.1, on the reverse strand, counting down.
TCACACTGGATTGGAAATGCTCAACACAGACTAATTCTGCTTATTCACTGCATTACAGAAGTGGTTTGTGGGCTAGTGACAAAGTCTTACCACATATGGCAGTTCTTTGGGCTGGAATATTTCTGCTTGTCAGTAATATACTTCCTGCTTTCAGAAGAACTAAAAGTTGGCACTGTGAATTGTTTAGATTCTACTTAACTACACTTCTAAAATATAATTTCAAAGGAGATTACTTTATTGATGGATTAAAGACATTTTGAAAGCACACTGATTTTAGTACTGAATTGTTAAATACAATGAAATTAAAAAAGTCTGGTAGCAATTTAATTTTTTCACCAGATTATTTTTATAGCCCATGATGCTGATACTCAAGCAATTAAGAATTTTCATGACTGTATTTTTTTAAAATCAGAGAATTTTAATCCAAGAATCTTGTCATACTGTTATATTACTTTAAATAATTTTACACACAGGCACTCACATCAGAAAGGATTATTTTTGTTCTACTCAGAATAAGATAAGACTAAATTTTAGAGACTGAACACAGAAATATACATTTTTAAGAAAAATCATGCCATTTACTTAGTCACAATGCCTAAGTAAAATTTCACAAGCTTATGGTGACTTTTCCTGTAGTGATTAAAAAAAAAAAAATCTCAAAATATACAGATGTGTAAAACATTCATGTCTCCTTATGTCTACAATCCAGTACTCATGGGACCAGGCCACTGGACTACACTAGAACCAGACCTCAGTATGATGTGGGTCCAAAAAGAACATTACCAAGGAGGGAGAGTTGGCAGTTACAGATCCACCTATCTTAAATTTCTACACACGTGCCTCAAGATAAAACTGGCACACATATGAAATTATGTATGTACAAAGCTCTTTATTGCAATATGTTCATGATAGCAGAAGTCCACAAACAATAAAAAATCAGCTTATTAATAGGATTAGATAAATTTATTTCATATAATCAAATATGATATGACTAAAAATCAAGTAAGGAAGGTCTGTCTTGAAATAGTAATATGGCACCATATCAAAAATCCTCATTAAATGTAAAAAGAAAACACAAGAGTATTCTACTATTAGCACTAAAGGAATTTAAAACATGTCTGCTTGTACATATACATCAAACATCTCTCCAAGAAATCAAGTACCAAAGGTTGCAGCTGTGGGAAGGGAAATGAGAACTCTGAGAAATGGACAGAAAGGAGAGTACTGTCTCTTTTCACGCTTTCATGTTTTATGAATATATTGCCTACCCAAAAAATTAAATGTAAGATAAAGCAATGGAAAAGGCCAAAAGACTGCTTACAGATTTCATTACTTCCTTTAATAATCACAACTTGTATATCTATTTTCTCTGCTCAAAGATATGACATATGAAAAGATATATTTTAAGATACAGTACCTTAATGTAAAGTACTATGTGAAAGTCAAACTTAAAGAATGTTAGTTTAAATAGCCAAAGGAACACTGGCAGAAAAGAAATGTACTTTCTATCACTGTAATCAAAACAAGAGTTAACTACAAGAAAGGAATAGGGCCAACGTGAAGTAAAAGATGTTACCATAGTTCGAGAATACCTACTGCTCACACCAAGCACTTCCTTCTGTAACAATTACTGAGAAATATATTTGCAAAGTTTTTATGTGAAAGCTGATAATTACTAGAGAATGTCTTTGCATCATATATGTTTAACTTTGAAATTTTATTTACCTAATGTTCTTAAAGCCTGCTATGAAATGCTTTATTGTTATTCAACTTTAAAATGAAGAATGTTTTATGAAAATAAAAGAAGTAACCTAGAATCTACATAAATGGTATATTCAGCCTGATCTGGTCATTGCATATTTTATATGTGATGTGTGTATGTGTATGGACACAAAAAGATAGATACATATATATGTTAAAATGTCAAACTGTACCAGATTTAAATGTACAATTACTAGGTATAAGTTAAGTCACATATAAATTAAATATAGTTCCTTAAAACTCATTATACACATTAGAGATATGCAACATAAAACAGAATAAAACTTAGCACTCTGAAAAAGCTCAACATACATTAAATTCTACCAAGCTACTCTAAAAAGACATTTACTTTATTCCTATCTATCTATCTATCTATCTATCTATCTATCTATCTATCTATCTATCTATAGTCAGCCTTAGAATTAATTAGTTGCATTAATTAAAATTATGGTTTGGATAGTGTATGTTACAACCTTTATAAAAAGACTCAGTAAAGAGTCTGGCACAGAAAATGGCTCAATAATCATTAAATACTAATAGCCAATTAAAAAATGCTTTAAATTCTTTCAGATTTGTTTCTTTGATACCTTTCCAAGACAGAGTCACAAAAAGAGATACATTGTGGGCCAATCTATCTGCCTAGAACTGTTGTACAGTGTGAAGCAGTTTGTCTATCTAACCTGAGCTGGCTTTAGAATGAATCACTTGGAAGGTCAGGCTGCAGAGGGCCCAGCCATTCTCTAATGTAGGTTTGGGATAAATGAAGCACACTTTCGTTCTTAGTTACCAGGTGCCACTACGGCATGTCAGACCAAGTCCTTGAAGGAGTACTGACTAATTAGCCTGGTAAAACAAAAAATTTTCAATTATTAGGTTCCTTTGTATTTTACATACAAGTTTGCAGTATCAAATAATTCCAAAAAGATGCTCATAGGAAGTTTGGGAAGGAATTAGCAAGGAGGGAAAAAAATCATAGTTAGTTCTTAGAAGGACTAACACAGCTGAGTAAGAAACGAAAAGAAGACACACAGGATATAACAGAAGGGCATATATACAAGGACTGAAGTGTTCTAAGAATGACACAGGAAAACTCCTTAAAACTACTCAGGGTTTGCATGACTGAATGTGGTAGATGGGGAAAAACTGGCTGCACAGGGTTTCTGAACACATAACAACCAAGAATAAATTCAAAATCAGACACAATAAATCTGAGGTTCTGGCAGTGCCTGATGCATCGGGTGACTTTACTACAGGCTTTTTTTTTTTTTTTTACCTAACATCCAATGAGCATCCTCTACACATGCCTTGTGCTATACAACACAATCACTGCCTGAAACACCTCAGCTCAGATTTGAGAGGACCATATAAAATAGACTGCAGTATTATTTTGTTTTACTGTACACAGTTTTCAGCTCCTATAAAAACATTGGTTTAATTACAGAAAAGACTTTTTAAAAAGTTATTAATTAGCACATAACTACCAAATTAGCCTATCTTTGCACAGTACTGGTTTAGAATGTTTGATTAAAATCAAACTAGTATGATTTAGTTGGTAAAGTAGTGCTGCATTAACATGGGTCCTCGGCTACATCCCAGAACCCATGTTATGAAGCTGGGCTCAGCAGGCCAGGTCTGTGATCACAGCACTGGGCAGGGAGAGACAGAAGGATTCCCTGGGACTTTCTGGCACAATTTAGGTGAATCAGGGAACCCCAAGTTCAATGAAAGCCTATCTCAAGAACACAAAGTGGGGAGTGATAGATGAAGACACCCAACATCAACTTCTGACCTCAACACGTACTCATGTACCTGTGCCTGTAAATGTATGCCTCTCCCCCAACTGCTGGTTGTGTTTCATTTTTTAAAAAACAAAATCACTTAATAAATTTTGGCTTGGGATCAAGAGAACTTTAGAACTTCTGAGATGGCCTTAAAATTATGCTATGACTTTTTGTACTATTTATATATGCAAAATGCTATTTTCAGCATAAATAATTAAAGAAATCAAAGTTGGTCAACTCTGAAAAAACACTAAAGATGCTCTACAATCTATACTAGCAAATATTCAGGCAAGATTTATTTCTTTACATAAAAATACATAAGCATGGGCAAGTGAGATAGCTCAGAGGCTAAGGGTTGGCAAACTGATGAAGACCAGAGCTCGATCTTCAACTCTCACACAAATTCTATCTCCATATGCATGCTATAAACTAGCACAGTCTCCTCTTTCCCTCTCTGCTTCTTGTTGCTATGATAAACACCACTACCAAAGCAACATAGAGAGGAAAGTGTTTGTTTCAGCTTACAGCTCATAGTCCATTAGTGCAAGCCAAAACTGAAGCAGAAAACACAGATTTCTTTCTCTGGCTCATGCTCAGTTACTATTCTTATAGAGCCTACTAGACCCAACTGCCTAGATATGACATCTTAGTGGGCTGGGCTTCCTACATCAATCCTAACAATCTCACACACATGTTGATTGACGGGCCAATCTGTCTGGACAATACCTCAATTGAGGTACCCTCTTCTCAGGTGACCTTAATTTATGCCAAGAAGCCAATATCAGCCCATAAACACTGTAAAAAGTCTTTAAAAGCATAGCTACCTTATTAGTTCACACATCTCTCTAATCTTAAACCCTTAATTAATGTGGATTTCAGTGCTAGACTCTCTACCTCTAAGCTATAGCCTTAGCTCTACTCCTGTATTTAATAAATATATATGCCAAAGAATTGTTTCTTAGGAACTATGACTTCTTATCTGTGTTTGACTGGGATATCTATTGTATGTATCTATAAACCTGGGGTTCCAAATGAAAAAAAGTTTAAAACTGTTTAAAATAACAGAATTATCTAACGCTGTATAAACTTTAAATCAGCAGGCGAAATTGGCAAAAAAAAAAAAAAATCACCATTTTTTAAAAAAAATTTGAAGATGGATGTCAGGACTAACAAATGATATATAAGGAGAATAAAGGAGAATCTCAGGGTCTGTTAGGTAGAAAACAGAAAGAAACTAACAAACAAAAACCCAAATCCATTGTGCGCTTTACTCCAGCTGACTTCTCGGCTCATTTATTCCATTTGTCTTTGCTTCTCAGTATGTCAAAATAGAAATTATTTTGAAACATTTTCCTGAGACTAGTAATGTAACACACGCCGTCATCTACTTCCTCCCAAACTGCTTCTCATCTAACTCAACTCTAATCAAGGATACACCCCGACACACATACACATCATCCTCGATAGAACTAGGACTCGCCAGACATTCACATCTGATTAGCAACAGCCCTTGTCACCAAAATCCATGACACTCTATGCCCACCTCTCAAGTGCTGAGACCTCAGGTACACACTATCACTTGTAGCTAGAAACACAAACTTTTAATCTAAGTTTATTCTTTACTTACCATGGAGGTATTTTATGGAATATCATTTAAATCAGAGGGCAATGAAATTATGCCATATTGGTTCAGTGAGATGGTTCAGAAGATAAAGGTGCTGAGTTAGAACTCCAGGACTCACATGGAAGAACTAACTCTTGAAAGTTGTCTGCTAAGCTCCACATGAACACTGTGGCATACCACACACACACACACACACACACACACACACACACACACACACACACACACACACACACACACACACACACACACACCTCATGCACACATGCACATCAAATAAGTAAATGTAATAAAAATGTTGCCATACACAGCCAGGTGTGGTGCCATATGCCTTTTAATCCCAGCACTCAGAAGGCAGAGGCAATCGGATCTCTGTGAGTTTGAGGCCAACCTAGTCTACAAAGTAAGTTCTAGGACATCCAGGGCTACACAAAGAAACCCTGTCTTGGAAAAATAATTAAATAAAATTGCCATATGCATTAGTTTTACTGAACAAATTTAACAAAGAATAAATTTATCTTACCTAGTAAATTGGACAGGAGAAAGTGTGTGTGTGTGTGTGTGTGTGTGTGTGTGTGTGTGTGTGTGTGTGTGTGTGTTCATTCACAGGGCAGGCTCATGCACCTTCCTTTTCTTTACCTAATGTCACTCCACCCATTAAACTCATGCAATCAATGCCTACTGGTTCTTTAATTTCAACTCTAAGGATTTGTTTTTTCCTTCCTGCCCTCACAGTAAACATCTCAGAAATTCCAAAGTCTAGGCATTAAAACTATGACCCCTAATCTGGGTGTAATGGTGCCTAGCCAGAATATCCCAATGTTTGGGACGAGGCGGATCTAAAATTCAAGGCAATGCTAAAAGTTGTAGCTCAGGTCTTTAATCCCAGCACTCAGAGGAGGCAAAAACAGGTAGATCTCTGGGAGTACCAGGAAGGCTAGGACTACATACTGAGACCCTGTCTCAAAATAAAAATAATAATAAAAAGAAATAAAGAATTCACAGCAAGTTCTGGCTACATAATGAATTTGAAGTCACCCCGGGCTGAGATGCCATCTCTAACAACACACACCAATGTGGCTGTTAGTACTACCTTCCTTCAAATGATGGCGTTATCTTACCTTCAAAAAAACAGCCGTGAATTTTCTAAGGGACTAAAGCAACCCATCATTGCTAAAATTAAGACCATCAAGATCCAGTGTTATACATTAACTGACAATCACATCAATTTTCTTTACCTCCTACTAAAAAACAAACCAAGGACAAGCCCTAAATTTATAGCACAGATATTTGTCACTGCCAAAACAAATATAGCACAGGTCAATTATCACATCTGAAGTTTAAATAGCATGATATATATTCACCACAATATGGAAAATAATTATTTTTGCAAGAAGACGAGAGTGCCACAAAGCTGTGGTCAACAGACCAAAAGATTTTTTTGAAGAGAAAACATACATTTCCTGGTAAACTACTAGCTTTCTGAAAAAAAAAAAAAATTCTGTTACAACTCTTACTGAAATTACTTGTAAGAAGATCCTGTCAGTAATCTCATGTGGCACCAAAGCTCAACTGAGCTCAGAAATTGGGGGGGGGGGGGGGTATTCAGGTTCAGATGCAATCATCACCATCATGCTGATTGATTTAATGTCATTTTTTCCTGTTCTGGGACTTATTATTTACCATCCTTGGCTTTCAATGACTATAAATCACTGTCCCATTTTATCTTTATTTCCTCCACTACAGTGTCTTCTATACATTCAGTAAAACAGAACATATCTTTCAGACATTATAGATATTGATAATCTGTAACACACTCAAGTGAGTTATATAATATAGCATTACAACTGGAGAGGATAAAATGCTATTTAAAATTTGATCTTTGTTTTTTAAATATACTGATTTGAAATTGATTTAAAAAAATAAAGTGGGGTGGTTTGCCTCAACTTGTCTTTCCATCCACGCACTAACCAGGCCTGAACCTGAGGAAATAAAGCCCACTCAGGGTAGTGCACCACAGCCATCTTGTCTTAAATAACTACCCAGCCAAAGGTTTTTTTTTTTTTTTGGGGGGGGGGGGTTGCTTTTCAAGATCCCAGCTGTCCCCTGTATACAAGGCTGGCCTTGAACTCATAGAGATCCACCCCTGCCTCTGCCTCCCAAGTGCTGAGATTAAAGGCATGGGCCACCAGGTCCAGCTCTAAACAAAATTTTTAAGTTCCCTTCATAACCCACAATCTCATCAGGCAAAGCTTTATTTCAACTTCAGCTTCTTAAAAAACATTTTTATTTTTACCTGAGGGCAGGGTGAGGAGTGAGACATCATGTATCACCACACCTGGCATAAAACTCATTCTTTCCAGCTGGGAATAGACAACTCAGTGGTGGAACACTTATCTACCTCGAAAGAGGCCCAAGGTTCAATTCCCAGCATCATACAAATAAACCTCATCCTGTTTCCTCTGGCCTGCTAATCAGCCTATTTCCGATTCATCCTCTAATCTTTCCACCTCATGTGCCCTCTACTAGTCTTCTGTTTCTCAAACATGCCATCCGTTCCCTCCTGAAGAATGATGTTCTTCCTCAGTTTGTTAAGGACTCTGTCAATATCTGGTCCTTCCAGGACCAGTACTGTAGCCATGTGACAAAGAGGTCAGACAACACTTACATATAAAAAAAAGCTGCCAAAGAATCCAAGGTGATCCAAATATAATCACACTCAGAGCTATGGCCAAAAGATACAAAATGAAAGGTGTGTAAAACAAAGTTCCTGAGAACAAAGCCGGGAAGAACAAGGTTCCCACAGTCCTCTCCCAATGATGTCACAAGGACCATGAATTCCTGAAGCAATCTGTTGTGACAACCTGTGTAAAAAGTTGTCTGCCAGACAATCTCATTAGAGAGGTGGTGTCCGGGGTTCACTGCCTAGCCTCACAGGCACTCATGGAGTAAGTAGCACATCCCAACCATCTAAACTCACTCCTACATGGAAGGCAGGGACTCAACAATACCACTTAAGCAAACGAGACACAATGAACCACTCTTAACAAGGGTGGTTCTAAAGGTCTAGGTTCCCAGGTATCAGCTAAAGCTCAACCACACAAAGATCTTCCTGAGAAGAGCAATCCCAGGCCCACTAAGCAATTCTTTTCTTCACACGAGTATAAAATGAAAATGCAAAATTACTCTCTCTCCTTGAAAGTCCTTTTCATCTTATATACCTGTCAGCAGGGTAAACTACCTTACTAAAGATACATATCAAGAATTACAGAAAGATTCAGGAATTTGACATGTGTCAGATAGCATTCTATTACAGGTGGTCAATTGCTCTCCCAAATAGGCATCACTATTTTACTTTCGCATGAATAGACCTAGAAATATCATTTTCTATACTCTTTTCTATATTGCTATTGTTTCTAATTTTTTCAGTTACAAAATTTTGAAGTTTGCCAAATCAGTTAGACCCTCCAAAAAAATTAATGATCACTAATTTGCATTTCTCTTATTACTGGAAAGGCTGACAGTTTGCTGCTCTGTGTTCAGTAATCATTTACCACCTTTTCATCAAGTCATATACCTGTTCCTATCTTCCTAATGCTGTGACCCTTTACTACAGTCCCCCAGACTGCAGGAACTGCAACCACAGAATCATTTCATTGATATTTCATAGCTATAATTTTGTTATGAATCATAATGTAAATGTCTGATATAAAGATATCTGATAGGACCACTGTGAAAGGGTAATGTGACCACCAAAGGAGTTTGGACCCACAGCTACTAGAGTGTTTTGGGGGTGGCTGTTTTGATATTTAAAAGATTCTTAAGTTTTTGGATAATAATCTTCCATCTGTTCCATTAGCTCAATATTTTTGTCTTAAAATTACTGCTTCTCTTTGCATTACTTTTTGTAATTCAGATGTGCATTTGAAGTAGGAGAACAACTTACAAGAGAGTAGGTTCTCTCCTTCCAACATACGGGTTCTGAAGAGTTGATATACCTTATCTATAGAAGGCCGAATATAAAAATTACTTGTTATCCCAAAAACCAGAATGAAATAAAATGCTGAAGAAAATAGAGAGAATGTCTTACTATACTGCAAAGGTTGGTCCTGAAGTCATTCATACCTGTAGCCCAGATGAGCCCTGCACTTGTCATTCTCTTCCCCCAGTCTCTCAAATAGCTGGAATTATATAAAATTCACACAGAACACCCTCCATACACACACGCACAAAATTTATACCTTCTGTATATATTATTGTGTATAATTATGTTCAAATGAAATAGTATTGGCAATGACAGAAGGAATAAGAGAAGAGTAAGTAAGTACTTAGTCATGAAAAGTGCCCCTTGCCAGGCTCATTTTTAACACTGTAGTCTCAGCTGGTGGTACTGTTGGGTGTGTGTGTGAATGTGTGATGGGACTTGATGGTATAGAGCCTTGCTGGAGACAGTGTATCATGGACGACAGGCTTTGGGGGCTTATGGTCCCACTTGGAGTTCACTTTCTGCTTCCCACGTATTCAGGTGGGGTGGAAACTCTAGCTTCCTGGTCCTGCTGCCATGTCCTCCCTGTCACTACAAACACCTAACCTTCTGGAACCAGAGTCCAAATAAATTTTTCCTTAAATTTCTCATTCATGCTATTTTACTTATCACAGGCATGTAGGGGGCTGGGGGACAAAAACAATACAGCAACAACAACATCCAAAACTAATACAAATCTTACCTTATCTAAAAAAGTGAAAAATAAGTTGATTAGCTGAAAATGTGCACTACAACTTACAGGTCAATCACTTTAAAAGTTTAAAAAAAATGACAGTAAAAGGAAAATATTAATAATATAATATGCTCAGTGAAAAACCAAAAGGCAAAAAAAGTGGAAGATAACAGAGAACAATGAAAACATGAAACACAACAAGTGCAGCAGACAGGGCTCTAAATTACCAGTTATCTGAATGTCACTAGTATAAATGCATCACTTAAAAGACAGATTATGAGAAGAGATAAAGACAACTTTATATTTACTACAGAAATTAACTGCAATAAGAAGGCATATTTAGATGAAAAGTGAATGGATGCTTGGACTATGTGTAGTGACATTACAGATAATGTCTGAGTTCAGAAGTCGTAGACAGGGAGAGTTCCAGACTAGTCTAGGCTATATACAGAGACCCTGAATCAAAAAGAGGGAAAGTAAATAGATACAGAAAATCTATCATTCTATCTATCATTCTAAGGTGAGTCAAGAAAATGGCCATACTAATTTTTGTAGAGTGGACTTTACAGCAAGTTAAGTAATGGAGACTAAAGGGGCTATCACAAAACAACAAAGGAGTCAATTTTCCAGGAAGACACAACAATCTATGTATATATCTAACACCAACTCACCACAACTCATATGGAAAAACTGACAGAAATGGAGGAGGGATATTGGAGTCCACTACTAGTTGGAGACTTCATGTGTGTATCAGAAATAGGCAGATGCTGGGGGCGGAAAATAAGGAATAACTGAACTCCACAGCACTATTGATCTGCTAGATATAATAGGCACTTATAAATTACAGAATACATGCTCTCCTCCAGTGCAAAGGAACTCTGACCAAGACAGATCATATAATGGACCACAGTAACATAAAGCTTAATAAATTTAAAAGAAAAGAAATTATATAGTGTTTACTATTAAACAGAAATGGGATCCAATTAGAAATCAGTAACAGAAATACTTGGAGATTAAACAACATATTTCTAAACAATACATATAGGCTAGAGGTGTGTTCAGTGCTACCACTCAGTACAGCTCTTGCCTAGAAGACACAAAGTCCTGGATTCAATCTTGACCACTACACTAAGCAAATAAATAATAGATGAGTTAAATAAGAAACCTCAAAAGAAAACTTATTTTAAACTGGCCAGGTGTGGTAGCATAGGCCTGTAATCCTAGCACAGGGAGGCCTAGGCTGATTTTCAATTATAAGCTCGCTGAACTGGCCCCCTTTCCATGGAACATCATTTTAATATCCTAGCTTAGTAACTATTAGACATGCTCCTTCCCCTTTTCTTTTCTGGTGCCAAAGACCAAATCCAGAGCTTCATATATGTAGGCAATCATTCCACAAAGAGCTAAAGCTGTACTCTAGACGTTTCCATCAAAATGAACAAGTAAAAAACCTATCACTTCAAAGGGAAAGAAATGACATAGAACTTTTAAGCAAAAATTCAGAATGTGCCCCCCCCATGCACCACAAGCTTAACAGCTTTCAATGTTTGAACACTTTCCATCGAGGTAGTAATATTAGCATGTATAATTATTTGCTATTATAAATAAAATGTATTAACATTTGGACGTTGGCGGTAAACTAAATAAACCAGTATTTTCCCAATAACAAATGTATATGAAAGGAAAAAAGAAGATTTGGAGAGAAAAATAAACTAAAAGTAAAGGTAATCGATCCCCTTGTTATCTCATCTGTAATGGGCAGTAGGTTAAGTCATACTGGAATGAACACACACACTTTAAATAGAAAGTAACACCTGCTTTCTTTTTCTCAGATAGGGCCCCATCATATAGTGTTGTCTGGCCTGGAACTTGCTATGTGGGCCAGGCTAGCTTCAAACTCACAGAGATCTGCCTGGCTCTGCCTCTCAAGCGCTGGGATTAAAGGCTCACACAACCACATCCATTTCTCTTTAACACACTATGAGGATTAAATACATGCACTACATTAAACTCCTGGGAAATGGTTGGGATTTTAAGAGGTGAAGACTAATAGGTCATCAGTGAGCCTTCAAATGGGACCATGTGTTAACTCCAATCTCCTCAAAGTCCTGGCCATGAGACAGCTGTCTGTTCTGAGACACTCTGCCATTGACGCAGTAGCTTTGTCATATACCCAAAAATGATGTGACCAACCACCGTGAATGAGAACCTCTGAAAGTACAGGTCAAATACAACTTTTGCCAAACCTCATAGCACAGGCCTACAATCCTAGATCACACTCAAGTTCAACGGCAGCACAAGCATTTTAGCAAGACTCCACTATCAAAAACAAAGTGTGCTGGAGAGATGGCTCAGCAGTTAGAACTTGCTGCTCTTGCAGAGGACATGGTTCATTTCCCAGCACCGATAGGACAGGTCAAAACCCTCTGTAACTCCAGTTCCTGCCTCTGAGGGCTCTCTACGCATGCGCATGGTGCATAAACAGAAATGTAAGCAAACACTCGTATACATAAAATAGAAGGTTTTAAAGGGCTGGGAAGATATTAACAGCTCAGTAGCAGAACATCAACTTAACGTGTAATGTAAAAACAGTAATGCAAAACCAAAATATCATTTTTCTCTTTTAAAAGGTGACAATCTCAGTATTTGTTCCAGTAACAGAAAGGTGACTAAAAGACAGATGAAACCTTAAAATAGATTTTTCAGGTTTGGTTCTGAAAAACATCTTATTTTATACTACACCCTTCTCAGGCTACCTTCCTCCCTTCTCTTCAGAAGTGTCTCCCATACACATATGAATAGGCTCTCACTGTGGCCAACTTCACTTTACACTTACACAACAGAACACTTACCTCATGGCAAGTTGCCTCTAAGTAACTTGAAAGTGAGATATAACAAGTCTAGTCATCCTGAACTTTTCCCTTAAGCTCAAAACAGATTAGTTACTGTAAGGTGTAAGGGACACCTTTATTAGGCAGAAATGGGCAAATTGGAAGAGTGCAAAGAGGCAAAGCCAAGTAAAAAAATTACCCCAATAGGTCAGACAGACATGGAAGAATCACAGAAGGACTGACATGCAAAGAGTCACCTAGGCAGCGGATTTTTCTCCCTTATAATCTTAACCTAGGTTGGATATAGGCTACCAACATCAAAGATTTTTTGGAAATTTTTCAAGATATTTATTTATGCTCCACTTGGCGGAAGCTTTAGGAAAGCTTCTGTTTTTATTCTGTGTCTTGGGTTAAATTCAGCCTGTCACCCTTCAAGATCCATTAACCTTAATTTCCAGTTTCAGTATTCTTTAACATTAGACTCTATGACTCCAGAAGTAAAACCATCCTATACAAAGGTAGGAGAGAAAATGTCTTTACATTTGTAGCACATGACAATAATTGCTTTTCTCAGCACAAATGCAACCTTAGAATCTAACGACATTTTTATACATACTCTCTTTTTAGCATGTGAATATTCAAGTGTATATGGGTATAGAGTATGGATGCCCAGTTCAAGGTTCGGTGTAGTCCTCAGTTGTCCTCTACCTAGTGTTTGAGAAAGGGACCTGTCACGGAATCTACAACTCATATTTGGCTAGTGGTAAGCTCCTGGGATCTTCTTTCCTCCACCTCTGTATTACTGGGATTACAGGGGTACACCACTATGCCTGAATTTTTCATAGGTGTTTAGAGATCTAAACTCAGGATTCTATACTTAACACGGCAAGCACTTTATCAATTAAGTCATCTCCCCAGCCTGCAAATGCAAATTTTAAACAGATACTTTTTTTTTCCATTAGTGCATATATATGTGTCTCTGTGAATGCATGCCACAAGCATACATGCCTACAGAGGCCAGGAGAGGGTATTGAATCCTCTGGAGCTGGAGCTACAGCAGTTGTGAGCCACCCAATATGGGTGCTAAAACTGAACTCAGGCCCTCTGCAAGAATAATGCTTTTAACCACTGAGCCATTTCTCTGATCCCTCAAATGTAATTTTTAAATGGGGTACTAAAAAACAAAACAAAACAAACAAACAAAACAACAACAACAACAAAAAAACAGGTATGACAGAACTTTTAAAATGGGGTACTAAAAAACAACAAAAACAAAAAACACCAACAAACCAGGTATAACAGAACCTGTGGAAAACACTGAGCTAGGGTATTGTGTTGGCTAGTTTTTTAACTTCACAGGGGTTAGAACTATTTGGAAAAGCTAACCTAAATTAAGAAAATGCCCCAACCAGACTGGCCTATGGATAAGTCTATAGTGCATTTTCTTAGATAATGATTGATGTGGGAGGGTGTGGCCCACTATGGGTAGAGCCACATCTGGGTGGGTGGTCTTGGGTGCTATTAAAAAAAAAAAAAAAAAAAAAGACCAAGCAAGCCACAGGAATAAACCAGTAAACAGCACTCTCCTTGGCCTCTGTATTCTGTATTTCCTGCCTTCAGGCTCCTGCCCTGCCTTCCCTGAATGACAGACTACAAACTGTAAAATAACATAAACCCTTTTCTCCCCAAATTACTTTTGGTCATGGTGTTTCATCACAGCACTAGAAACTAAAATAGGTGTATAGCCTAAGAGTAGATCACGGACTTATCATTTAAGGTCCTGGGATGAATAATCCCCATGAAGAAAAAGAAAGAGGAGGAGGAGGAAGAGGAGAAGAAGAAAGAAGAAACCCCAAGCTTTTTGTGTGTTTTGTTTCTTAGTGTTGGAAGGGATTCCAGGGTCTTGCACATGCTACACAAGCACTTTCCTACTGAGCTAATTTCCCAATAAGAACTGAACAGAGAGAAAATACAATACACACACGTCTATATGAAATAAAGTAAAATTATCAGATTTAAGAATACTATTAAACTGGAGTAGGGGTTCATACCTGTAATCCCAGTACTCAGAATAAATAGTAAGGCAAGCTCCAACAAGTTCCAGGCTAACCTGTGCTACATACTGAGATTCTGTCTCAAAAAACATTAAAAGCAACACTAGTCATACAGCCAGAATTCAATTTTAAAAGGTCCCTCTCCGACATTAAACAAATAACAATAGGACATAAAAATATTCTTTATCCAAAATTTCCAAGAGAGATTGTTTCATTTAAAGTTGTCTCCCTTTGGATGTGTCATCTGTTATTTAGATAGCTGTTTAGTATATAACATCATACCTCCATCCTCCACATTAGTTGACCTGACATTCTTCCAGAATCAGCTTACAACTGGCAAGATGGGTCAGTGGGTTAAGGGAGTTTACTGCTAAGCCTGAAAATCTGAGCTCAACCTCTGTGACAAAATGACAAGAAAACAGGCTCCACTAACTTGTCTCTGACTGCCACAGGCAAGCTCCTTCCTGTAATAAAAATTTTAAAGTAATTTCAAAAAAGAGAACCAGATCAAATGTTATCTTTAAAGAACCGATCTCTGATCTGCTTGGGCACATTTATGTTTTTCCTACCTCTTCAAAATTTAAATTTACTTTTATTGGCACGATAGAGTATTGTCAATTGCTACTGACAACATTGTAAGTACTATTTAGACACTCTAAGCACATATATCTTAGTCTTCCCAGGTAGGTATCAGATCCCCAGCTTCTTTAGATAACTTGCTCATAATGACAGCAGCACTGAGACAGAAATTAATGCCTGTGGAACTGCACCATTCATTATCTTTCTATAGTCAACATGGACTAAGATTTGGGGAGCCTAAATCCTTAGGTATCTAAGGACTACAATCCTTCTTTCCCCTCAAATGGGCTAAGGAAAAACTTGGCTATATTTCAAGAGTCTTCAGACTTCCCTGAAGAACAAACACTACCTGTGATGAGTCTTCTAGGACTTCCTAACTGCCAGACCTTCAGTGCCCATTCTACACACGGTCCCTATAACATGGTAGGCACTCTAAATCTCAATAAATATTTTTCTTTTATAATTAAGTGTATGCATGTCAGAGACCATAGATGAAAAGGACAAATCTGTGACTATCTTTAGTGCCTATCAGGTACTTACATGTCAAAAACACCTTTGAAAAGAAGTTGTTACAGGAAATGTAGACTAATATACAGCCCAACACCCAAGAATAACAGGATCCTTGCCTCACACTCCAAAAGCCACTGCTGCTCGTCTCTAGTGTCTCCCACTGTAAGTACATCAATCTAGAAAACAACAAACCGTAAGAACAGGAGAAATGCTGAACAAGTTCAGCTTCCTTGTGAAGAGTGGCGGTTCAGAACAATTGCTTATCATTTAGCTTAGCTTACTTTAGCACCTTTCCAATTAAAACCTAATCAAAAACCATTTTTCTTTTTGGTTTCTTTGTGTAGCCCTGGCTGTCCTGGAACTTGTTCTGTAAACCAGGCTGGCCTTGACCTCACAGAGATCCACCTGCCTCTGCTTCCTAACTGATGGGATTAAAGTCAAGTCATCACCGGCCAGCTAAAGGCCTTTTCTATTTGGTATTAAAAATACAATTTTACAGTGGAAAACGAGTACTTTCAGATCAACTACATGAATATACTTACTCCAGGAAAATGAGAATTAAGTACATGTTTGCTTCTACACTTTAGGTGAATATTGACAGGGTGTAGTGGTCAACGTGTGTAATTCCATCATGGAAGGCCAGGTCTGAGGCTAGTTTAGGCTACAAGCAAACAAAATTATTTATTATTATAAGAGCAAGGTCTCTCTATGCAGTCCTGGTTGTCCTGGGCTATCTATGTAGATCAGGCTAGCCCTGAACTCAGAGATCCTCCTGTCACTGTCTCCCAAATGCTGGGATTGAAGGCATGTTTGTGCTACTATACTCAGCCTAAAAATTTTTAACTTTTTGATCTTTGAAGTTCCACTCCGTAAAAGGCAAATTTATGATTTCTAAGAAGGATGCCCAACAGTACACCAGATTAAGTACATTTAAGGATGAGAAATAACTTATTTCAGAAAGAAAAAACACATACCACAAAGTATAGGAGTTTTTACTGCAAAGGTAGTGGGAGACTGAGGGACGCTTTGGAATGTCAGTCAAGCACCACAGGCTTTTTCATACTAGGAAAGTGTTTTGGAGACAAAGTTCAGTAGTATAGTGCAGTATTTACCTTGAAGGCCCTGGAGAGGAAGAGAAAAGGGGAAGGAGTGGGAGGAAGAGGAGGAAGGGATGAGAAAGTGAGGGTGGAGAGAGGTAATAAAAATGAATCATGCTTCCAGTGTGTCTTACATAGATACATTAGAAGAAACCATACAATTGAGATGGAAGAGGTTAAATGTATGTCTCCTGACTTTACTAGTATGGTTTCCTTTAGTCTAAAGATACCAACACTTCACAAGTATAGGAGAGTGAATATGATACATGGTCTGACTGAATGAGACAAGAAGCTGGAGGCAAGAAGACAGCAAGTACTGCTTTGTAATTACTTCCCAAGCATCTGCCAGTTCACACAAGATCACAGTGATAGTTACCTAGATTTTATTAATTAAATTCAAAACCAGAAGTTGAAACTGGTTTTTATTAACATTCTGACACAATCCTCTTAAAAGTACATGATTTATGGGGTATGCCTCATTTAGGTGAAACCTGACTACCCAAATATACTAAGCACCATTCACAGAAACAGAAGACAGTATTATTTAGATTTTTGCAGAAAAAGCTGCAAATAACAAACCATACTTTAAAAAAAAAAAATTAAGGTTTTATTTCAGTCTAGCTTTTTCTAAAACTAAAAACAAATTTTTTTAATCTATTTATGTGTATGTCAGTGTGAACACATGTGAATATAGGTGCATGGAGTCCAGAGAGGATCCTTTGGAACTGGAGTTACTATGGGCAGTTGTGAGCCACCAGCTGTGGGTGCTGGGAACTGAAGTGAGGCCATCTGTAAGAGCAGTGTGAGTGTGTGCATGTATGCCACAGTGCTCATGTGGAGATCAGAGAATTTGAAGAGTCAGTTTTCTCCTTCCATCATACAGGTTCAAGGGCCCACACACAGAGTCATCTCACTGACCATTCTAATTATTTATCCCTTTCTTTCCCAGTGATTGCTAAAAGTACTACATTAGTGTAACCTAGCCACAGTGCACAGTAGGGGAGAGAAACAGCTCTCACAGTAGTCAAAACTACTATGGATTTTTTTTGAAGAGTTCACCTGATGAATGCATCTGTCTTAATGGCAGAAGGCTGACTCCCATTTCTACTTCTGCAATGGAAAGTGCTTATACTACAGTCAAGACATGGAGACAGATCAAGAAAGTGCCTACAAGAGATACAAAAACAAGTTTAAATGTATGAAAAATTAAATTTTCTGAATGTTAATGTCTATTTCATCCTTTTAAGACCTTTTCTAAACATGAAATATTGGGGAAAAACAACAAAATTCTAAAAATACAGAAATCACTCTAGGAGATTAATACATTAAGTAAATTTTTAGTGCACTGTATCAAAGATCTATCTGGAAAAGGTTGGCTGCCACTTTTGAAATTTAAAATTTAATTGTTTGGTTGAACACAGAGGATGGCAAGAAAGCAATAACTAAATTAGTGACACCAAGGATTAAGATTAGCTCAATTTTAAGGATGTTAAAATATGTCCTATCACTGGCTTTTAAAAACTAGTTACATATACAATTTCATACCTGCAAAGGTACAATAATCAGAAGAAAGACAGACATGGGGAAATAGCAAAACTGGGAACTATATATATTCCATTATGTGGGATGCTAAATATATAGTTTTAGAAGAAATTCAACCAGCTAAACAATTCCAATAATTCCATTTTTAGATGTGTATCTAAGAGAATTGAAAACATACACCCACACAAAGTTACACACAAACACTCATAGCAGCATTATTATTCATAGTGGCCAAAAGGGGAAAACAATTCACATACCAGTCAGTAGACTAATGTACTCTCCATATAATAGATTATAATTCAGTCGTTAAAAAAATTACTATCAACCCACACTGCAACATGAATGAATCTTGAAAACCTGTAAGCCCAATGTGGTGGCACTAGCCTGTAATCCCAGCACTGGGAAGACTGACAGCAAGGTCTACACAACAATATCCCAACTCAAAGAAACCAAACAAAAAGAGGAACAGGACAAAAGAACAAAAAGAAAACACTGCAAGAAGACAATCATAAAACAAATATTCCAATTCCATTTACATAGACCATCCAGGTCAGGCAAATCTTCAGAGACAGAAAGGGGATTGATTCCTGATGGCTGCAATGAGTGACCACCAACATATATGGGGTGATGAAAATGTTCTGCAACTGATTGTGGTGTTGACTATCCAACTCTGTGGATATACTAAAAACTCGTCAACTGTACACTTTCAATAAACTTCATGGTAAACAACTACATCTCTATAAAGTTATTACTAACTTTATTGAGCAAGTATTTTAATTTCCCTAGTGTCTGAAGCATAAGATCTTTGTAGACCTCTAGTCATCTCTCCCTTTTTGTTTCCAACATTTCTAGTTATAAGCACCAAATTTGAAAATTTCAAGGTTTTACTTAATTGTATTTAAAAGAAAATAAATCCACAGATACTAAGTAGTAGAAAAAAAAAAAACATTCTCAAAGCTTGGATCTTTTTGCAGTTTCTACCACCTGGTTTCAAAATGTTAAGATAAATGGAAGAAAAATATACCCATACTTCACCTATTTTCTCTTTAAACCATTGTCATCTGGCCTCTTCCACACTCTAATCCCAAACTGCTTTCTCTAGATAGCAAAATTCCCACCTGTCAAATGAAATGGGTGTTTTCCCATCTTACCCTACCAGTCTTTCTAGCACTACTATTTGACTCTCATAACAATTTCTTTCTCAAATTCCTCCAAGGCTTTCCTGACATCTCTGGTTCCGGTCCCCTCACTTTAAGCACACCTTCCCTGGAACAATCACAAACATTTCCCTCTAGCTGCTTTTCAAGACCTATGTATGCCATTCAAGGTAAAGCTGGTCACTATGCTTGTCTGAATCAGCTTATTCACTCAATATGCTTTCAACTACCTCAAATTCATGGCTCTTCCTCCTTAAAGCCATTCTGTGAATAACTGAGCTCCATATCTGTACTGGACACTTCACAGGCCTTTAACATGTCACAAACTAAATGTTCTCCTTGGAAACTTTCTCCTACAATCTTGTTTGATCAGCTCTAGTTCCTTCTTCTATTATTCCTTCATCCACTGTACTAAATGGTACCTTCTAGCTGGATTGTATCCAAAAATAGAAATCTTTGAGTCATGTGTTCAAACCTAGTAAACACTATATTCATACCTAATGTATCATTGAGACATCTCTCTTCTTCCCCCACCCTAAGTCTAGTATTTAGCCCAGGTTAGCTCTGAACTCAGGATCTCAGCCTTCTGAGAACTCAGGATCTCAGCCTTCTGAGAACTCAGGATCTCAGCCTTCTGAGTCCTGGGACCACCACACTGGGCGTAAGGCTTGTTAATTCTCATCAAATCTTTTATGTTGTGTTTTTCTTGACTTAATTCAGGACAAGCCCTTTCTGCCAAATAACTACCTTTCTTAAAACATTCCAAGGCCCTCCAGAGAGTCTATCTTTCAGCTTTGCTATCAGAACATATCTGAATAAGATAAGGCTTACAGTAATCTTAGAGAGCAGGCTAAGAAGGTGGGGTGTGGGGAAAGGGAGGGAAGACCACAGGAATGTTAAACTAGCACATTTGTTGTTCTCAATAATCTCTTTCCCCCGTAACCTTAAAAGGTATTTCCAACTAGCAGCCTTCCACATTGACCCTAGGATAATAAAGAATGTGGCCAAACACCAAATGGTACTCATTTTACATAGTAAGATTTTACTGGAGCATTTTTTTGTTTTGTTTTAACTCAGTTGCATGGTTTTCCAATGTGAATTTGTAAATGATTATACTTGGTGTTGCAATGTTAAAAAGTTGAACATGCCTGCAAGAGATGCAAGGGAAATCAGTGTACAATTACTATTATGGCCTTACAGAAAATATAAATATTAAATATAGTAAGATTCTTCACAAAGAGGCAGAGGAAAATAAAGAGTAATCAGACCCGCCCCCCACCCCCAACACACACACAGCCCTAAGTGTCTCAGGCATCACCTTTGTCTGAATTATATATTGGCTCTCCAGTCCTCAACACATGATCCAAAGATGCCTCTTTGCTGGTCAACCTCAGGGAATGTGTATCAAATAAAACCTAACACAGAGGCTAGAGAGATGCCTCAGACTTCATCAAGGCACTGGCTATTCTACAGCACCCATAGACAACTCACAATTGTCTGTACTATAGTTCGAGGGGATTGACACCCCTTTTTGGGCTCTTCTTCACTGACATACATACAGGCAAAATACCTCTACACATAAATAACCCAAACTTAAATAAATAAATAAATTTTAAAAAACCTGTTAAATACTAATGAGTACCATCATACTACTCTAAAAGTTGAGAGTAAAGATCAAGTTCCAGACCTGTCACAAATTAGTTATTTTGTCAACAAAATTAGCATGTCAGGAATAATGTCCCCAGCACAATTTATCCAATCTTGGTGCCTATATTCTCCTTCTGAGAGAATGGGAGGGCACCTCAAGTAGAGGTGGAAACAAAGCAAACTACAGTTAATTCCTTCTTTCCTCTCCATCTTTAAGACAAGATCTCAAACTTACAACCTCCGCGCCTCAGCTCTTGGCTGCTGGGACCACAATATGCCTGTTGAGGTAGAAATTTCTATCAATAGTAATCAAGAAATTGATGCCAGGCATGGTGGCAAGGTATTTCTGGCACTTGATTGGTAGAGGCTAAAGAATCCAGAGTTCAAGGTCAGCCTTATGTATGTAGTAAGTTCAAGGTTAGTCTGGACTATATGAGATCTAGACTTAAAAACACCAAAAAGAAATGAAAACTTTCAAAATAAGGTACAATTTCTAAACCATTAAGTAAAATCAAGATAATTACAATACTTACAAATTACTGAGCTATATAAAGTAACTTTATAAAATTGTAAGCATATATAAAAGTTGTTCCCTCTAACATAGTACTTCCTATAAAGAGATATTAGGCAATAAACATATAGGTTTAATGTTAACCAAAGTATTTAATAGAAAATACAATAGACTAAACATTCAACTATACGCAAATGGCTAAACTAAAATAGTCACATTGTGACACAGCTACTGAAACTGTCCCAAGAAAGTAGTAACTATAATTAATAAAAGACACCAAAATCTAAGTTTAACAAACCCCACAAGACAAGAATGTTAACACAGGCTCATTCCTTTAATCTCAGTACTGGGGAGGCTGAGGTAGGCTACCACCAGTTCAAAGACAGCCTCAGTCACAGAGTGAGTTCAGCTCCCTGCCCCTCAGAAAACAAACAAACAAAAACAAAACAAAACCACTCCCAAATATTTACAATATTTACATCATAGATTTATTTATTGTGACAGATATCTTACAAGCACAAACAAAGGAAGAATAATGGAAATAGCTCAATGCTTGGAATAGGGCCACAGTATGAATGACCAATACACTTTCCCAAGTATAAGCATGGTTACTACTGTTAATAATTAGTATTCTATAATTTTAAATTTTGAAACTGTATTATTTTACAATGAAACAGTTGTAATAGTGATAATACTTTCTAAGACAGTTTTAATCCACATTAGAATTTAAGAATAACAAGAATTTATCAGATCATTTTCAATTCTCTTTCCAGGACAGAGGATAGTTCCTTTCCAGTCTTCTAGTGAAGGAAAAACAAAACAAAACAAAAAAGACCAAATGCCAATAGTCTTAATTATAGCTGTTGCTTATCAAGTCAGGAAATTAAAAAAAGCAAGTACTATAAAAGAATAGCTTTAGTCATCAAATTTCTAATGTAGAATACATTAGAATAGCTATTGGTATTATGGAAGAATGGGAACAAATTTGGTCCTTGGGAAATGACATCTCCAGTAGGAATCCATGACTCATCACCAAAGCAAGAGCCCCAAGGCTATCTCCCTAGTACTCAAGTTCAGGGACTGGGCACCTCTGAATGGCCTTCATTACCAAACAGTGCTCCTTGACAGAAAGTGTGCGGAATAGCCAGATGACAAGCATGCAAACAACCAACAGCCAGGACCACATGGCCCCTTCCATAACCAAGAGACTGAAAGCCATTAGCTTTAAACATCTGAAATAAATTGTTTTTATCTACATTCTACAGAGTACTAAAAAGAGGACTCTATCCAATTTTGTAAATGACATCATTCAAAAGATACTAACAAAATCAAAATTCTTGATAGTTGAAGGGGAAATTACATTTTAACCTTTATAGATCAAAAGTCCTTTTACCAAAACACTACCTAAATAACAGAAAATGTTTAAAATAAAGGATAATGGAATTATTTGATCTACATTTTTCAGTCTTCATGTTAAACAAAATCTTGCTTCTACTTTCTTTTGTTATAAATCTGAAAGGTGGAAATCAAATCCACAATACTATTAATTCTGTGCCAACTTTAACACCAAAGCCTTACTAGACGGAAGTCTCTTTAAAATATGAAAACCTACTTCTGTACTAAAAGTCACTTCATTTGCATTTTGAAATAATAATTTACCAACGTTCCCACTCATTTTTATAGCCGTCAACTGTGTATAGTTTTTCGTAGCCAAATTTCAGTTTTAACTGATTATTCTTAGAGGTGCACCTTGTCCAGGAGCACAATTTCCCAACTAATTTCCCAACCCCCGCTAAGGAGCAAAGGACTTCCCAAATCCCATTTCCTTTTCCATTCCCCAGACCTCCAGGGTTTCCAACGCCCCGGTCTTGCGCAACATCCGTAGGAGCAGCAGCCACAACCACCGCCTCCTAAGCCGGGAAATAACCCTAGAGGGAACATTGTCCAGCAGAAAAATAGAAGGAGCAGGGAGGGGGTAATGTAGGAAGTCAGCTTCTGGTCTCACGCCTTCGGAACTGACACTCTCCCCCTCCCCCCATTCCGTACCTACAGCAATTTCACCTACTAGACTTTTAACCCTCACCTCCACTCTCGTCTGCCTACACAAGCCGAGTGCGGAAAGGGGGGTGGTGGCGGAAAAGGGGGGGCGGGAAGGTTATCTCCCAGTTCAGGGCTTCAGCCCATATAGTCGCCTCCACCCCACCAGGACTATTGTTCCCAAGTTCCCCACCCCCACCCCGGATAGGAAGTGATAGTCACATCCCCTCCGGCCGCCGCAATATCCCCTAGAGTCCGGAGTGAGCTTCCTTGAGGATAAGTCCCATCCACACCGACACCCCCTCCCCTCCCCGCAGCCTGAAGCCGCGCTGGCCTTACGACCACCTTAAACCTGGGTGTCAGAAAAGAACCCGACGAGACGAATGGAAATCGGGTAAACCATGAAATTCCTTACGGACAACCCTTTGGCAAGCGGTAATAACCGTGAACTCGGAGACTGACGGACGTCAGCAAAGGGACTCCGCGAGTTAATGCTAACACCAGCCTCGCTCTCCGCCAGCCTCCAGCCGGCCGCACCACGACAGCTCGCCCCGACCCTCCCCGGAGGGGCAGGCGTGGGAAGGCGAGCCCGCACCCCAGTCGCCGCCGCCCGGCCGGGGAGACAATAGGGAGTCGCGGGTGGCGGGGCCGGAGCGGGCCGGGCCCGGCGGCCGCTCCCTTTGCTCCCGGGCCGGCTGGACGAACGGGCGGGCGCAGCCCCGCGGAAAAGGGAGGCTGAGGGGCGGGGGCGACCTCGCCTCCCGCAAGCTCGCTGACGGCGCTCGCCGCTGGGCGCGCGCCCCGCGCCCGTCCTCGCACCGCACACAAAGCGCTGGCAGCCCCGGTCGGCGGGGAGAGGCGAGGAGAGCTGGGGGTCTGGCGACACGAGGCGACGGCGAGGGTGGACACTCACCATGAAGTCCCGGGCGAAGTTGTCCTCCCCATTGTGGTCCGGACTCTTCATGGCCTGTACCCTCTGGATAAACCGCCTCAGGATCTCCACTTGCTCCATCCTCCCGCGTGCCCCCCGCCGTCCGCCCGCGCGCCGCAGCGCCCGCTCCGTCTTCCCCAGCTCGCTCTGGCCCTCCCTCCGTCCGTCCCCGCCGCGCGAGGCGGCTGCGGCTCCGGCGGCACCGGCCGGCTCCCCGCGCAACTTGAAGAGCGGCGCGGCTTCCCTCACTACAAGGCGAGCCGCAGGCTAGCGCCGGCCCCAGCCCCTAGCTTGCCCCATCCTCCTTCCCCGCCCTCCTCAGTCGGAGACGCCGCCGCCGCCGCCGCCGCCTCAGGAACACGGCTCTCCGTTCGCCCTGCCCCCTTCCCGGTTCTTCCTCCCCCCACCCCCCACCAGCAGCCGCAGCCGCCTCTCCCCACGGGCGCGCCCCCGCCGCCACCCAGACGCGCGGGTCCGTGCGGCGGCCCCGCCCCAACAGCGACGAACCAGCCGCCCCCGCTCGCCCGTCGGGCCCGCCCCCGCCCGCTCTGAGTGGTTGGAAGCCGCTTCCGGGGCGTGTCCCTCCCGGGCGCTCGCCGCGGTCCGCTCCGCGGTGAGGCTGGCCTCGGTGGGCCGCCTGCGTCTGGAAGCGGGGCGAAGCCTAGGGGGTCAGATAGGACACTTCGGATGGGACTCGTGCGCTTCCCCCCCCCCCCGCCCGATTCCCAGAGTGCCTCAGCGCTACGGCGGGCCGCGGGCTGGGACGACGAGACCCCGCCCGCCGGGAGTGGCCGGAGCCGGGTGGGACAGAGGTATGCTGGGAACTGTAGTAGACTCAAGTCCACCTTCACTACCCGTAGGCGCTCTCTTACTAGTGGCTTGGTGAAGGGCATCCCAGGCTTTGGCACTTTGCCTTGGCGAAGCCAGTTGTTTCTTGGGTGAAATGCTTACTCTTTGCAGATCCATCTTAACCCCAGTGAATAAAAGCTTGAAATTCAGAGTTCATCCCTTCACATCACATACACGGTAGGAACCCTGTTTGCCAAGTGGAAGACGGTATATCCTCCCGTCTTTAAATTCGCGAGGTTTCGTAGTCTGTAACTCTTATCAGAGAACATGCTGATGTAATCTGTCCTTCCATAAATAAAGTGATTTGCTCAAAGTCCACCTCCACCCCCAGCATGTTCATGTGGAGTCAAAACTAGAGCCCAAGCTTCCTCACGAAGGGATGAGAGTTTGTGATGGTACTGTTGCACAACTGAGGGATTTGATCCATGGACTGACTCTGGTCACCTACACGGACAAACAACATGTTTTCATAGAGTAGGTTGCCAGGAAATTTGATTAAAATAGGAAATATCAATACAGGATACATTGCCTGAACTAATGTTTGGCTACACCATGAAATTTAATTTTAAAAAGTTGAAGACAACAAATGTGAATAGCAAAATACACTTTTTTCGAGACGGGGTTTCTCAGTTGCTTTGTAGCTTGCCCTAGAACTCACTCTGTAGACCAGGCTGGTGAGTGCTGGGATTAAAGGTGTGTGCCACCACCGCCCGGCTACAGTTTTTATATATGTGTGTACTTGTAAGAGAGTTTTGTTTTGGCTTTTAATACAGTCTCAGTATGTAACCCAAACTGGCCTGGCTCTCACCAGCCTCCTACCTCAGCCTTTCAAGTGCTAGGAGTGCAGACTGCCTGTCAAGAGATCCAGTTTTGCTCTGTAGTTAAACATTCAGGAGCCACATATGGTAAGGCATGCTTGCAATACTCCCAGTCAGGAGGGTAAATTAGGGAGACACTGAGTCTGAGGGCTACCTGATGAGATCCAGTTTAATAAAACTGAATCATTTCGAGGAATACTTTAATTATTAAAATAAACTTTGAAAAGAGTGTAATGTAACCCACTACAAAGGCTAAATTTCACTGAATGTAAGCAAAAATAGGTGGATGGCCCCAAAAGCCTTCATTTTTATTTATATTTTCATAGTTTGGTTTCTCTGAGACAATCTGCAACCCAGTCAGGCCATTAACCCATGGCCATCTTCTTGCCTCAGCCTCACGGGTGCTGAGAGTACAGGCTTGGGTCATTGTGACCACCTACACTTTTGATATGTCCAAAGAATATAAAACCAGTTAGTGATCGCTGAGCACAATATGGACATGCTTTATAAGTGCTGCTGACAGTGTGATTTGGGCTGGACTAGGGTTTCTCTTTTCCAGTATGAGGAAGGCTGTGTAATGTCTCAGGGCTTCTTGAGTACACTGCAGCTACTTTTGGAATTGTCTACAGGTTAGTGAAATTTTAAGTGTCCCTGAAGACTTCCACTATTTGGAAAGGCGTAACTTTCCTTGATGATTAGCTGGCTGTGTTTTTAACTTTTCTTATGGTTAGAAACTGTACAAAATGAGTTTAACTATGACAGCTTCACATATCATATCATATTCATCCCCCATTGCCCTTTCTTGTCCTTCCTCTTCCCATTTTCCCTCCGTAAATATATGTGGGAGGCCATCAAATGACTCTGTGTATAAAGGTCCCAAGTCTGATGGCCTGTTTGTTCCCAGGAAGAAGAGAATTTTCCTCAGGTTGACCTCCACACATTCATACCTGCTACTGCTACAGCTACACACAAATAAATGTATAAAAAATCCAGAATATCCTAAATATATTTGGATCAACTTTCAACCTCTGTGTGTGTGTGTGTGTGTGTGTGTGTGTGTGTGTGTGTGTGTGTGTGTGTGTGTGTGATGGAAACATGTTTCAGGAGAACTCCTTTTCCTAAGAAGTATACAGCTTCAGAAGACAGAAAAATATTAAGCTAGAAAATGCCAAAGTCTCAAAGCAGGCTGTGAGGAGAACACAGGAGGGAGAATAGCAGGCAAGG
Source organism: Phyllotis vaccarum (assembly GCA_033318265.1). Classification (NCBI taxonomy): domain Eukaryota; kingdom Metazoa; phylum Chordata; class Mammalia; order Rodentia; family Cricetidae; genus Phyllotis; species Phyllotis vaccarum. The sequence continues at coordinate 26,909,526 of JARWLC010000006.1, read as the reverse complement.
GAAGTGATGCAGCAGAGTAGAGGTTGAAAATACACTTTGTGCGTAAGTGAGAAGACTCCAGAGCAGAGTGGTCTCTAGAAGAAGAGGAATACTTAGTTAAGGATTCACACTTGATACTGTGGGCACTGGGAGCCTCCAAAGATTCTGATGTTCAAGGTGAAATGAGATTGGTAATAATATTAATGTGGTACTTTTCAGAATAAGTCATGAATTAACAAAGGGAAATGAGAAGAGAGATACAAGGAGGCAGTACATGAAGCCACAGGAGCTGAAAGAACAGGCTACAGAGTCGGGAACTGATAAAGGGCATAAAGGAGAGCTGGACAGAAAATGGGGTGGGATGTAGCTCAGTGGTAGAGAAGGTGCATCCATCCATGAGACTCTGGTTCTACCTTAGCATTACACACAAGGAAAGGACGACAAAAATCACAATGAATTTCTGTAATATTTTTCAAAATAAAAAACAATTTTTGTATTTTGACATGGAATGGTCCTAAATATCTATTTGCTTTCAGAAAAGCGAGGCAAATTTTGGATGTACCCTTTATGCATTTGTTTAAAATTTAAATGTTTGTAGATTCATATTTTTTGTTCTGGAGGATACTTTAAGAACTATTGACTTTGGCTGCCTCTAGAAGGGCCTTCAGAATAGATGATTTCCTTTTATATTTTAAAAAAAGATTTTGTTGTGTGTGTACATGAGGTGTGTACCAAAAGAGGGTATCAGATTCCCTGAGTAGGAATTACAGCTGATTGTCAGATGCCTGCTGTGGGTGCTGAAAGCTGAACTCCGGTCCCTTGGAAGAGCAATATGTGTTCTTACCTAATGAGTCATCTCTCTAGCCCTGTGTCTTTATTTTTAGCAATTGGTTTCTGAGACAAGGTCTCATTATGTAGCCAAAGCTGGCCTCAAACTTGCTATGTAGGCAGACTGGCCTGGAATTAATAGTTCTTCTGCCTCAGCCTCCCAAATACTGAGATTGTAAGTGTGTGACACTATGCCCAAAGCTGTATATCCTTTTGTATGCTGAATATTTACTATTCAAATGCATTAGTTTTCAAACAAAATTAAGCATTATTCCAAGTGGTAGGGAGAATGTCAGTATCCTTTTTGGAAGGTAAGTAAAGAGTAAAGGAGGCAGTCTTGTTTGGGGGAAGTTGGCTTTTTTGAGACAAGGTCTCATGAAGCCCAGATAGGCCTTAAACTTGTTATACAGACAAAGACAGTCACCTAATCTTCCTGCCTCCTCCTCCCAAGTGCACACCTATGCTCTGCTGTGGTTTTTGTTTATTTTTGTTTTTGTTTTATGACTGTGGGCAGCATCATAGTTTTGAGGAAAATTTAATGTCTTGTCCATCCTCAGCTGTACCTAAGTGTCTGGACACTTATCTTATTACTCATGTTTTCAGTCCGTAGAAACTGGCCAGAGGCCTGTGGCCTGGTTTAGGAGGGTGATCTGAGCCAGTTGCTTCTCTTAGAAATCTGAACTTGGAAACCAAGATAGAAGTCATTAAAATAATGAGGGCAGGAATGTATTTTGCTATGAGGTAAGATTAGGTTTTGGCAAGCTAAAGCCAAGAGGTGGGGATGTGGATGACATGAGAAAAAAATCTGGTTAGTAAAGAACACGAGCAGGATGCGGCAGTGTGTAGAGGTGTTAAAATGTAGCCTATGTGGTCACTACGGAGAATCCTTGGAGCAACGTGGACTGGTCTGGTTGATTTTATACGCAAGTAAACCCAGCTTTTCTTGAAACAGAATAAGCAATGCTATAGAACATGGGTTCTCAAGTCAGAGAGATTGCTCTACCCCTGACATGGGGCCAGTCACCTAACTTCTGTCCATACTCTAGGAAAGTCACCTGGTGGTCCTGAGCTGCATCTCAGATTTACTATACTTTACATCATAATTGCACATAGAACACAAGATTTAAAAACTTGTTAAACATGGTGGCTTCTGTATTTTCTGTTTCTTCCCTCCCATCTTACCTCTTTTTAGCTCTTTTCCTGCTTTCTGGCCACCTACACTAGAGGGAAATACATGAGGCCTTAAAAAGGAGCCAAATAGCATTTTTAAAAGTGATGGTACATTTGTGATTTCAACAAGAAGAGGTTTTTGAAAAGTTAATAACTGGAAAGTGGTTTCAGGTGTGTCTGTTTATTTGCACTTATGCTGTCCTTTCACAGTTCACTTGAAGAATTTTTAACTTGTGACTCTATCTGTCCTAACAGCTATGGTTATTACAGCTTCTAGAGCATTCAGGGCTGTTTGCGAGTTCTATAATTTTTTCTTCTTAACCAATCTTGGGAAGCAATTTGCTGTCACTAGCCCCATTATTAGAAGAAAGGCTAAATAAAACATAGGGAGTGAACATGATTAGCTCACTTGAAGTAGCAAACATGAGACTCATGAACATAACCCACAGGTCCTGACGTTTTCAGCTTGTTACACAAACCACGGAGTCACAGCACTTATGCCTGATGATAGAATTTATGTGACACTAAAGGTGAAGATTCAAACCATTCCTGAGATTCTAGCTGACCTCCCATCTTGTTCTGTGTCGGTCACTCTGTAGCCGAAGGGCTGTTAGCTGGGACGTTGTGGGAGCACATGCTCCAAGAAGGAGAGTCTTCTATGGTTCTTGCTGTCCTTCTACTCAGCCTATCTCAGCAACAACAGCTGTTAGCCATTTTCTTAATTTGTGGATGTTTTGCTGAAATTGTTTAATCCAATGAAAAGGAAACTGAGCTGAGGAGCCACACTTTTTAGTATCTTGGGGGGTAACAATATTTTCCAAAGAAAGGCTCATAAAAACAAGCTTGAAAGGATGAAATTTGATAATCTATATTCCTAAGGCTTAATATTTACAGCTTTTAAAAATACTAACCTCTGTTTAGAGCAGGTATTTTTATTCCATCTTTAAATGTGCATTAGAATACTAGCAAGGGGAGCCCAGAGATTACTGAGCTGGGACTGACCTGAAGACCCCCCTCCCTGAGGACTAGCTTTCATGGTACCAGAAGGCACCGTGCAAACTCCCAAAGGAGGGAGGCAACCTGCCCAGCTATGAATGCTTATGAACTCATATCAATGGCCAGCATGCATGACAAGCCTAAGGGTGCAGTAATGGCATGCATATCTTGGCTGTAACCAGTAGCTCTGTAATCAGACTGAATAAGAGACAAACCATGCCTGGCACTGGAAACCTAGCTAACTACCCAGTGCTAGTGAAGTCATAGTTACTGGAGGAGAATCTACAGCCACTTTACTGAACCAGCGTAATCCCTAATGACAATCTATAAACATTTATCCTCATTCACACAGATAAGTATAGTCTACACTGCTCATCAAGAAACTTGTACTCACAATAGATGGAGACTACTACAGAAAACCACACCAATCAAAATACACAGCTGTAGAGCCCAGTCCCAATGGATATATTTACCAGACACCCCTGCACATAAGGCTTGGGAAACACTGCAGAAAATGGAAACAAGAGGTAGTAAGAGCCAGAGGATCAGACAGTTTGCTGTGAGATTGTGTCTCTTACTAATGTCAGAAGCTACACCCATAGGGTCTCACCACAATGTCCAAGCATGGGTGGAAGAGGGGTGACATCAGTGAAGATGCCAAACTGCTGAGGCAAAGGCCTCAGCGCTATGCAAAGACCTATAGGCAACTAAGGAACTCTGGGAATGGTGTATTTGCTCTCCACAGGGAAGAGCACACCAGCTGTTGTACACTGCCAAATGGTCAGCTACGTATGTTTTCAATATATACAAGTAACTAACCTATGGACTGAGCAGGTTATATTTAGCAATATATAGGTACATGAACATATGCAACAATGAAAGAAGAGGCCATGAATTTGAAGGCTAGTAGGAAGGGAATAAAGGAAAGAGAGAAATGTAATTATATTATAATCTCTAAAATAAAAAGGGGGGCTAAGGAATAGCTCATTAGTTAAGACTGCTCTTCCAAAGGACCCGAGTTTGATTCCCAGCACCCACATGGCAGCTAGCAACAGTCTGTAACTCCAGTTCCAGGAGATCCACCATCCTCTGAGGGTACCAAGCACACATGTGGTTCATGTGCATATATGCAGGCAAGATAGCCATACGTATAAAATGCTAAAATACACAAAAATACTAGCAGGGAAATTCAATGATTTGAACTACAGCCCATGTACACCCCACTCAAGGAAACTATAGCCCATTAGCAAAGTCTATATATATAAAACAAGTACCACAGGAGAGTATGGCAGTAAGATCCACCTTCTCTAACTTTTTTCTGGTGTTTCCTGTGCCATTTAACAAAGAAAGACAAACACTTTATAAATAACTTTAAAGTAAATGTGCCACGTCAACATCTGGTTAGTGGTTCTTTAACATGGTGACTTTTTCATGAGGTTTCTGCCTTCAGGTTGTTCATACTTTTGTAATTAGCCCCTCACTCTTCACCTATCAGTAACCTCAATAAAATTATTTTTTTTCACAAACTAGAGAATCATTTCATTGGCCTGTTGTCTGTCTCCTTTCTGTGTAGAAGAAGCGAATAGACATTTGTTCACAGCTCCCAGAACGAGTTACACAACACCTTCCTTTCTGAAAATTTCCTTTAGTTAAAAAAATTAAGTTGATATATAATTTTCTGGTTTTTATGTGTGCATGTTTTGTGTTGTACATGGTGCAAACGTGAGTATACAGGTGTGTGTACCTTGTGGTGACCAGAGCAGTATGTATGTCCTTTCTCTGTTGCTCTCTACTTGATTTCCTTGACACAGTATCTCTCACTACACTAGCCTGTGAGATCTCAGGATTTGCTGTCTCTACTCAATTCCCAGTGCTGTGGCCATGACCGCTTTTTTAATGTAAGTGCCACAAATTTAAACTCAGGATCTCAAGTCTACATAACAAGAGATCTTACCACCAAAACATATCTCCCTAGCCCTTAGTTAGTTAGTTTGTCTTTTGAGATACGGTTTCTCTGTGTAACCTTGGTTGTCTTGGATCTCAATGTGTAGATCAGGCTGGCCCTGAACTCAGAGATCCACCTGCCTCTTCGTCCCAAGTGCTGAGATCATAGGCATGAGCTGTCATCACCACCCAGCTTAGTTAACCATTTTTTAAGCAAACAGTTCAGTAGTGTTTAGTATATTTCACAATATTTTCATGATACTCCCAAAAGGAAACCACATCTCCACCAAGTGTTTGCTCTCTACTCACACCTTGCTCAAACTCTGACAGGCACTAATCTGTGTTCTGTCCCTGTAAATTACTTAGAATCTGCATAACGGGATCACATACTTTATGCTCTCCTATGAGGCTTCCTCCACTTAACATACTGTTTGCTTGTCAACCGTTTTCTTTTATGTAAAATATTGCTTGTTGCATGCATTTGTAACCGTATGTTAAGTAGGATGCTGTCATCATTATTATTATTAATGTAAAATACATGCCTCAGTTATAGTACTGAGGATGCTGAAGCAGGGAGATTGTTGTAAGTTCAAGGCCAGTCTGGGCCACAAAGCAAGATTCTGCCTCAAAAAAAAAAGTAAGAAACATGTAACATAAAATTCACCTTTTTAATCGTTTAAATATTAAATATATCTACATTGTTTCAAGACAAATCTCTAGACTTTTTTCATCCTGCAAAACCGAAATCCTGTGTCAGCTTCTACATCAGCACATATCGATCATTGTGAAGTTAAATGTGTACATATGTATGTGCATATGTGTGCTTATGATCTCAAAACAGTAAGAATATGAATTTTTGCTATAGGAAGGGGTGCTGGCTGCTCTTTAGAGAATGGCTGGCTGCCCTGCACATTTGACCCATCGACTTCCCTCTCTAGAATGCTCCTCTGTTTGAGTCCAGCCAACAGCTTCTTCAGTTTTCTTTCTCCTCTGCTCTTTTGCTCTGGCCTCCCTGCTGTTCCATGAATCTCCAAACTTGCTAGCATCCGATTTCTATCTATATTGGCTTTTAAAATTGTGTGTGTGTGTGTGTGTGTGTGTGTGTGTGTGTGTGTGTGTGTGTGCAAATTTAGTTTTTGAATCTTACATTACTCAGGCTTTCAAGAAAGCAATACAAAATATATTACCTGGAATAGTGCCATTTACTCTCCTTCATGCAGTAAAAATTGATTGACTCATAACTGGCTCTTTAAAGGTCCTTTTGTGTTCTTTTCCTCATTAAGAGTATTGGCAGCTATAATCTACTGTTATTTATAAGACATGCACACCAGCCATACTGATGAGTGTCTTATTTATGGTATAATTAGCTAACTCATAAATTTACACATCAATTATTTGCCTCTGGGTATTATAGGTAATATATAGTATCATTTCTAAGAATAAAAATGGGAAAGTGTTAATACACAATTATTTGAGGCCATGCTGTTTTAAAATTTTAGTAAGTTTATCTTTCCATACTTCTAGAACAGAAACAAATCAGTGGTATAAATGGGATTTTAGGAAGTTAATCAGGATATTAAAAAAACAAAAACAAAAACTGCCTGCAAGTAATCGTGTGAGGCAATCATTTATTCATCTGGCCATATTTATTAAACATTGTGTGCATCCAGCATAGGTCAGCAACTATAAGGACAAATGAGGCATAACGTGTACCTTTAAAGAATTTATGATCTATAGCACATCAAGCAAACGACTAAGTACAGTAGAATGTGATAAGACCGACAGACAGTCTAGGGGGCTCATGAGAAGACCATGGGATTGAGAATGAAGAATAAAATCTACAAAGAGATTGAGAGAGGTTGAAGAAGTGAGTTTGATTTTTGGAACCATTGCTTGTTTTGTTTGTTTGGTTGGTTGGTCTGTTAGTGTGTTTTTGAGATAGAGTTCTTTTGTGTAGCCTTGGCTGCCCTGGAACTCATTCTGTGTACCAGGCTGGCTTTCAACTCACAGAGATCTGCCTGCCTCTGCCTCCCAAGTGCCACCATCACCCAGCTCAAGACTAGTTTTGATGATAGTTTGAGGGTAGCCTGGGCTACTTGAGATCCTGTCTTTAAAAAATAGCTTAAACAAAAAAATATTGAGATTTTCAGTCTGGAATGTAAAACCACACTATACCTAATGCTCCGTTTAGTTCAGGCTACGGTGTCACAGAGCACGCATCACAGTCACATCATCATCTATCTCACAGATGGCCTCTGCTGTCATTTGCATCTGTAAGTCCTACACATATCCTAGTATTGGCCAGCCCACCAGAAAGCCAAGGGTGAAGTGTGCATGGTATGCAGCTTCTCTGCTTTTGCTCCAGTGGCTGTCATGTCTGTCTGCACAGACATGCCAAAACAGCATTTGAGCCTCTATTTCAGCTTCACACTGTGACAGGTTATGTTTGTTGGCCTTTGTTATTTTTCTTGGGAGACAAGATCTCCATATATAGCCTGGGCTGGCTCATGATCCTCCTGACTCAACCTCCCAACTACTGAAATTATAATAGGTGTGAACCACCACACCCAGCTGATACTGTGTTCTTTTTGGTGGGTGAGAATGCTGGGGAATTAAACTCAGAACCTTGCACAAGCTAGGCAAGTGCTCTATCGGGAACTGCATCTTTATCTCTTAGTAACATGTGCCTTACAAACCAGAATCTTCTATGAAGACCTTTAAAAGAATTTCTCTTGTCAGTTTTATTAAGAATACTGGCTAAGCTCATCTGAAGCAGTGAGTTTATTTTTCCCTCATAAGCATGCCTCTTTATCAATTTACTCTTGTTTACCTGGTGGCTAAACATTCTAAAGCCAAATCTGCAGGCCGAATCAGCACCTTTCTTGGCTACAGCTCATATCCCTCTGTCCTTTGCCTCACACAGTCTTCACTGTCACATTATGCACACAGTAACATTTATTACATTTTAATAGAGAAAAATAGAAGACTAAAGAGTTTAATACTTGGTGTTCAGGTTTCATTCCTAATGTGATAACCCTGATGAAAAGCAGTGGGGACACAGGGAGGTGGCAGGGAGGGTTTACTTGGCTTCCATTTGCAGACTATAGTCATTGCAAGGACTTCAAGACAGGAACTCAAACCATCCAGCCAGTCAGGAGCAGGGAGAATTGTTCTCCTGCTGCTCAACCTGCTTTCTCTACTCATAGACAACACAGGATCCAGCCTATGAAATGGTAACACCCATAACCAGCATGGAAGACAGAGACAGGATGACAATGAGTGCAAACTCACAAGGACAAGAACAACAGGATGAAAGACGGGTCAAGAGATCCAAGGAGATTTCTAAATAAGGAGAGCAGGAAACCAGTGAGAAAAAACAGCTTGGACGAAAAAAGGCTAAAAATGAGATGGCTAGGAGCGGAGGAGGGGAGCTCAGCCACTAAGCACATGCAAGAGTCAGAGCTGGAGCTTGGATTCCTAATGCCCACGTAAAAGCTAGGTGATCCTCTTGGTCCACAGTTGACTAAGAGGTGAGTGACACCACAGCCCAGGGACACAGCCCCCAGCACTCCAACCACACCCAGCTCTGCCCTAAACCAAAGAAATCTGGGAGAATACCCCCACAGCCTGATCCCCCAGAAAAATACAGCTCTAGAGACATCCCAAGGGCCAACCCCTACCCCAAACTCAAACTGCATCATCACTCACTGACAACTGGAGACCACAAAGCCTCCTGGTCCACAGCTGACTAAGACCCAACTAAGAGCCAACTAAGAACGACCCCTGTGACAACTGGAGACACACAGCTCTTTGGCCTACAGCCAACTAAGAGCAGCCCCTGAATTACTGGAGACACTCAACACCCAGGCTCACAACTGACTAAGAGCTGACCAAGAGCTGACTAAGAGTGAACCACGGAAGCAATGGGGAGACGCCAGTGCAAGAATACATATAACAACATAAAAAAACAACAAGACACCACCAAAAGAAGTTGGTGGCTCTGCAACACGAAGACCTGAGCAGAACAAAGAAAAGGAAACACAAGGAAACAACCTTAAAAACAACTTTATGAAGATAATAGAAGCTTTAAAAGAGGATATAAATATCTCCCTTAAAGTAATAGAAGAAAATACAAACAAAAAATTGGAAGAGATGAACAAATCCCGAAAGAAGATAGAAAACCAAGAAAAAGAAAACAAACAGGTGAAAGAAACATCCCAGGGATTAAAAATTGAAATAGAAATAATAAGGAAGACACAAACTGAGGCAAAGCTAGAAATAGAAAACCTGAAAAAATGAACTGGAATTACAGATGGAAGAAAAACCAACAGAATGCAAGAAATGGAAGAGAGAATCTCTGGAGTGGAAGATTCAATAGTGGAAATAGATATGTCAGTTTAAAAAAAAACACTAAAACCAAAAAATTCATAACACAAAATGTCCAGGAAATCTGGGAGACTGTAAAAAGACCAAACCGGAGAATAATTGGAATTGAAAAGGGAGAACACCAGCTTGAAGGCACAGAAAATATATTTTACAAAATCAAAAGAAAACTTTCCCAACTTAAAGAAGGAAATGTCTATAAAGATACAAGAAGCTTACAAAACACCAAATAGACTAGACTCCCCAAAAAAGTCTGCTTGCCACACAAAAATCAAGCCACTAAACCTACAGAACAAAGAAAAAATACTAAGAGCTGCAAAGGAAAAAGGCCAAATTACCTATAAAGGCAGATCCATTAGAATGAAAGCAAGAAGGTCCTAGTCAGATGATATACAGACGCTTTAGAGCATGGCTGCCAACCCAGACTACTATACCCAGCAAAACTAACAATCACCATAGATGGAGTAAACAAGATATTTCATGATAAAGCCAGATTTAAAAATACCTATCCACAAACCCAGCCCTACAGAAAGCACCAGAGGGAAAACTCCAACCTAAGGAAACCAGATACACCATTGAAACCACAACAACTGATAATCCCACAGAAGAAAAACCCAAAGAAGGGAAATATACATAAGCTACCACCAAAAATAACAGGAAATAACAATCATTGGTCATTAATATCCCTTAATATCAATGGACTCAAGTCACCTATTAAAAGACACACTCTAACATGATGGATAACAAAAACAGAAGCCATCCTGCTGCATACAAGAAATATACCTCAGTGTCATAGACAGACACAGGCTCAGAGAAACATTTTGGGAAAAGACTTTCCAATAAAATGGTCCTAAGAAACAAGCTGGTATATATCTAACATGATATCTAACAAAATATACTTTAAACTAAAATTATTCAAAAGAGAACAGGACAGACATTGCTTATTCATCTCAGGAAAAATCCACCAAGATGAAGTCTCAATCTTGAATATGCCTCAAACACAGGGCACCTACATATATAAAAGAAACACTACTAAAGCTTAAACCTCACATCAAACCCCACACATGAATAGTGGGAGATTTCAATACCTCACTTTCACCCTTGGATAGGTCAACCAGACAGGAACTCAACAGAGAAATAAAGGATCTAACATATTATGACCCAAATGGACTTAAATAGATATATACAGAACCTTTCACCCAAAACCAAAAAAAATAAATAAATAAATACATATTTCTCAACACCTCATGGAACTTTATCTAAAACTGACCACATACTTTGTCATAAAACAAATGTCAATAGATACCAAAAAAAAAAAAAAATAGGAATAACTCCCCTTATCATATCAGACCACCACGGTCTAAAGCTAGAGTTCAACAACAATAACAAAAATTAAAGAAAGCCTACAAACTCAAGGAAACTGAACATTTCCCAATTAAAACACTTCTTGGTCAAGGAAGAAATTAAGAAAGAAATCAAAGACTTCCTAGCATTTAATGAAAATGAATCCACAACATACCCAGACTTTTGGGACACAATGAAAGCAGTGTTAAGGGGAAAACTCATAGCACTAGATGCCTATATGAAAAACCTAGAGAAATCTCACACAAGAGACCTAACAGCACAGCTGAAGGCTTTAGTACAATTAGAAACAAACTCACCTAGAAGGAGTAGATGTCAGGAAATAATCAATACAATTAGAGCAGAAATCAATACAATAGAAACAAAGAGAACATACAAAGAGTCAATGAATCAAAGAGTTGGTTCTTTGAGAAAATCAACAAGATGGATAAACCCTTATCCAAACTAGCCAAGAAGCAGAGAGAGAATATCCAAATTTACAAAATCAAAAATGAAAAGGGGGACATAACAACAGACACCCAGGAAATCCAGAGAATTATCAGGTCATACTTTGAAAATCTATACTCCACTAAAATGAAAAACCTAAAAGAAATGGACAGGTTTTTGGACAGATACTACTTACCAAAATTAAGTCAAGATCAGATTAAAGATCTAAACAGACCTATAAGCTTAAAGGAAATTGAAGCTGTTATTTAAAGTCTCCAAGTTAAAAAACAAAACAAAACAAAACAAAACAAACAAACAAACAAACACAAAACCCCAGGACCAGACAGATTCAGTGCAGAATTCTACTATACATTCAAAGAATAACTAACACCAATACTCCTCAAACTGTTCCATAAAATAGAAACTGAAGAAACATTGCAAAACTTTTTATGAGGCCACAATTGCCCTGATTCCCAAGCTACTTAAAGATGCAACAAAGAAAGAGAATTACAGACCAATCTCCCTCATGAACATTGATGCAAAAATACTCATAAAATTCTGACAAACTGAATCCAACAATATATCAAAAAATAGCCAACACGATCAAGTAGACTTCATCCCAGAGATGAAGGGATGATTCAATATACAAAAAACTATGAATGTCATCCATCATATAAACAAACTGAAAGAAAAAAAATCCACATGATCATCTCATTAAATGCTGAAAAAACCTTTGACAAAATACAACACTCCTTCATGATAAAAGTCCCAGAGAGATCAGGAATACAGGGAAAATATCTAAATGTGATAAAGGTGATATATAGCAAGCTGACAGCAGTCATCAAAATAAATGGAGAAACACTCAAAGCAATCCCACTAAAATCAGGAACAAGACAAGGCTGTCCTCTCTCTTATCTATTCAATATAGTTCTCAAAGTTTTTGCTAAAGCAATAAGAGAACATAAGGAGATTTAGGGAATACAAATTGGAAAGGAAGAAGTCAAACTATTTCTATTTGCAGATGATATGATTGTATACATAAGTGATCCCCAAAATTCTACCAGGGAACTCCTACAGTTGATAAACACCTTTAGTCAGGTAGCTGGGTACAAGATTTATTGAAAAAAAAAATCAATAGGCCTCCTGTACACTAAGGATAAAAGGGCTGAAAAAGAAATAAGAGAAGCATCACCCTTTATAATAGCTGCAAATAGCACTGAATATTTTGGTGTAACTCTAACCAAAGAAGTAGCAGACATGTTTGACAAAAAATTTAAGTCACTGAAGAAAGAAATCGAAGAGGATATCAGAAAATGGAAAGATCTCTCATGCTCCTGGATAGGTAGGATCAACATAGTAAAAATGGAAAATTTACCAAAAGCAATCTACAGATTCAATGCAATCCACATCAAAATCCCAACACAATTTTTTACAGACCTTGAAAGAACAATATTTAACTTCATATGGAATAACAGGAAACCCAGGATTGCCAAAACAATCATGCTCAATAAAAGAACTTCAGGAGGAATAACTATCCCTGACTTCAAGCTATACTATAGAGCCATAGTAATAAAAGCAGCCTGGTACTGGCATAAAAACAGACTTGTGGATCAATGGAATCAAATCAAAGACCCCAACATTGACTCACACACCTATGAACACCTGGTTTTTGACAAAGAGGCCAAAAATATTCAATGGAAAAAAGATAGTATCTTCAATGAATGGTGTTAGCATAACTGGATAGTAGTATATAGAAGAATGCAAATAGATCCAAACCTATCACCATGCACAAAACTCAAATCCAAGTGGATCAAAGACCTCAACATAAACCCAGCTACACTGAACTTGATAGAAAAGGAAGTGGGAAATACCCTCCAATGCATTGGCACAAGTGACCACTTTCTAAATATAACACCAGTAGCACAGACACTAAGAACAACAATCAATAAGTGGGACCTCCTGAAACTGAGAAGCTTCTGTAAAGCAAAGGACACAGTCAATAAAACAAAACGACAGCTTACAGAATGGGAAAAGATCTTCACCAACCCTACATCGGACAGAGAACTGATCTCTAAATATATAGAGAACTCAAGAAACTAGAGCCCCAAAACCTAAATAAACAAATTAAAAAATGGGGTTGAGAGCTAAAAAGGGAATTCTCAACAGAATTACAAATGGCTGAAAGGCACTTAAAAAATTGCTCAACATCTTTAGCCATCTGAGAAATGCAAATTGTAACAACTTTGAGTTACCACCTTACACCTGTCAGAATGGCTAAGTTCAAAAACAGATGACAGACTATGCTGGAGAGGGTCCACAGCAAAGGGAACACTCCTCCATTGTTGGTGGGAGGGGAGTGTAAACTTGTACAGCTACTCTGGAATACAGTATGGCTGTTCTTCAGAAAACTGGGAACCAATCTCCCCAAGTATCCAGCAATACCACTATTGGGCATATACCCAAAGGACGCACATTTGTACCCCAAAGGCATTAGCTCAACTATGTTTATAGCAGCATTCTTTGTAATATCAAGAACCTGGAAACAACCTAGATGCCCCTCAACTGAAGATGGATTAACAAACTGTGGTACATCTACACAATGGAGCACTACTCCACGGGGAGAGGGGGGGGAAGACATTCTAAAATTTTCAGGCAAATGGATGGATTTGGAGAATATCCTCCTGAGTGAGATATCACAAGCCCAGAAAGATAGGCATGGGATGTACTCACTCATAAGTGGATTTTAGACAAAAAGCAAAGAATACCCAGGTGCAAACCACAACCCCTGAACATTTTGGGATTAGAAGGAATTTAAGAGAGATATCCAGAGATTTCCCCTAAGAAGAGAAAATAGAGAAGATCACCTTAGCAAATTGGGGTCATAATGGGTTGTAACCAAGAAGAGTTGGGAACAAGTCTTGAAAGGAGGAGATGGTTGAGTGAGAGGAGCAAAGAGGGAGATAGAAAGAGATGGATATCTTGATAGAGGAAGCCATTCTGGGATTGGAAAGAGACTGGGTATTAGGGAAATGTCCAGGAACTCGCAGGATATCCTTGGCCAAGTCTCCAAACAACAGTGGAGGGGGTGCCTAAATGGGACTTCCCCTATAATCAAATGAGTAAACACCCTAGGTGTCATCACACAACCTACACCCAACAGGGAAGGGAGGTAGAGGCACCCAACTACAAAATTATTTTTGTTGCTACTTTATAACACTAACAATAACAGTATATAACTGTAAATTTTATACTGTTAAAAATCATAATGTGAATATCTCTGTTTCTGATGGTCTTAGGTAACCCCCATGAAAGGGATCATTCTACCCCCAGAAGTGTCTTGACCCACACAGGTTGAGAATCGCTATCTAAAGTACCTAACAGCTCCAGGAATATTTTTTTAAGGAACAAATATATTCAGTACACTTCCAGAGAGCAACAACCTGGGCAATAATTAAAGTAACATCTGTAGTCTTCAGAGAAGCACTATTGGAAATAGAACTACTTATAATTTAGAAGATACATGCAGTGCAAGAAAGATATTAAATTATGTTTTCTGGAAGGACATATTACATCATAACAGACACTTGGTTAGTGATTAAGAGCACTGTCTGTGACCCACACTGCTTGCATCTGAACACCCACCTTTGCTGTGCACAGCTTGGATGCTCTTGGCCTCTCTGTGCCTGTGCACTGGCATCTCTAAAGTGGAGAAGGCAGCGGCACCTACCTAAGAGCATCGGATCCTAAACAACTCAAATGAATTAGTAGATACACAGTACTGGCCCAGGACCTGGCCAGAGGAAGAACAATATAAGTGTTAATAAAAATCATGTTGTAAATGGAGTTAGCAACAACTGTAGGAGAATCGTGACTGGAGTATGTTTCTCCATGATAGTCAAGATTCCGAACTCCTATAAAAGAGAAATATGAAAACAACAATTTGAATCTGATTGTACAGCAAATACAATTCTTATGTAAGCAAATGTAAGGTAGTTTGGGAAATTCTAAAAGATGTCATTGTCTTCATGTTTATTACATAGCAAACACATTTCTACTTAGATCTCATGTTTAGTCATTTAGATGATAGGAAGGTTAGTATGGCTGGAGATGGAGCCTCTGGCCACTGTCAGGTACATGACCTGTTTTATCACATTGGAGAAATTATTTGAATCTCTTGAAGCCTCAGCTTCTCTGTAAAACCAGGACATGGAAATATATAATTTAAAAACTTTGTTTCAGATTCTGTAGTACTGGGTCTTTTGTGTCTAGAACTCAGATGAGGAGATGATTCCAGGAGTAAAATACTTGCCCAACTTCTACAAGACTCTGGATCTACCTAGCTCTGCAAATACAGAGTGCAGTCATGGACATATAACATGAGTTGACTCAAAGAAATGACTTTTTAAATCATACTTAATCAGCATTTATGTTTATTTTCAGCATGTTTTTGGAATATTGTTATTATTATCATTATTAGAGGTATCAAAGAATCCTAGTTAGGAATTCATATTCTTGAGCACAGGATTTAATAGCTCATATCCAATTCTGCAGAGGACTTTAGTTCAGTTCCCAACACCCATGTCAGGTCATTCACAGCCTCCCTAATTCTAGCTCCAGTGAATCTGACAGTCTCTACTGGTCTCCATGGCAATTGCACTCACATGCGCATACCATCCCCCATTCACATGCTTTTAAAATAACATTAATAAATCTTTTTTAAAGATTCAGATTCTAAGCCAAGTGTGATTGTACATGGCTGCAGTTCCAGCATGGGGAGAAGGAAGGAGCTCAAGTTCAAATAAGTATAGACTACATAGATGGCCTCTCTCAGAAAACCAAACACTGTAGATGCAGCTCAATTGTGGAACAATTGCTGAGCAGGCTGACAGCCCAGGATTTGGTGCCCGGCAGAACAAGAACCAGAAGTAGTGAGTAAGAGTCAGAGAAAGAAATTTCAGATTCTCTAGTGTACAAGTCTGACAAGTCTGTATTCAGATTTCTTCTGTGCCACTTCCATCCTGTGTGAGTCTGATATCCACAAAATTAAAACGAATCCAAACTTAACCACTGAGTGGTTCAACTGAATGAAATAACACATTAAAATAAAGGATAAAGGTGTTACCTACTACTATTTATAAAGCCGTGGAAACCAGCCATCTAACATTACACTTGGTGGTAGACCAGTGTATTACGAGAGCAATGTTCTTCCCCTATTTGGCTACCTCTCCTGCCACTTTTTCACCACTTCTGCCTCACTTTGGTCTTCAAAAATCACAAATTGAGAAATAAATTCATTAGGCCACAGAATCCTGCTATAATAATTATTTTTCAAGAAACTCACCAAAAGCCAGGCCTAAAGACACACAGCTGTAATTCTAGTACTTGGTCATCCTCTATTACATAGCAAATTTGAGGCCAGCCTTTGGCACGTGAGACCCAGGAAAGAAGGGAACACAGGTAGAGGGAAGGGACAGGGGAAGAGACCAGACACAATTTATTACCATGACTTTTGACTTTTTATTGCTTAAGTAAGGAACCAAGTGTGTTTCTTGTCATTCTTGTCATCAAATAAACTTACCTGTAACAAGTAGAAATATAAAAAGCTGGCCCAAGACATCAAAAATAACTTCCCAACAGGAAAATCTGACATTGGTGCCATTGTCTATTTTTATATATCTATCACTTAATTTCTGTGGAGACTGAATCCACAGCCCAGTGTGTGCTAAGCAGGCAGCTCTACCACAGGGTTACAGCCACAACTAGAGCTTTTGGATTCTAATTATTTAAAAAAAAATCTGATCACATTGTAAGAATTCTCTAGAGATTTATTTTTAATTACGTGTATGGAAGTCGGTATGTGTCTGGGTGCTGGAGCCTACAGCCAGAAGAAGAAGTTGGATCCTCTGGAACTGGAGTTACAGGCAGTTGTGAACCACCTGATGAAGGCACTGGGAACTGAATGCCTGTCCTCTGGAGGACCAGTAACCTTAACTGCAGAGCCATCCTTCCACCCAACCCCTGAAAGCGCTTTTTTCTTTTAAAACAACCTTTACTACATCAAATATGAGGGTCTGGGGAAAGCTGTAAGTTTATCTACTTATTGTTACTGCAAAGCTATGTTTACATTAGACTGCCCCCTCCCAGAGACTGGCCCTCCCCTTTTCCTACCCAGCCCTCAGCAGCACTCAGCTCTTGCCATCAGCAGTCATTTTATCTGCTCTTGTTGATTTGGACCTCACAAAAGTTGTCTTATTCTACAACATGTGCTTTGAATTTAGGTTTGATCCAACTCATTTCTCTTTAGTAAGAGACCTACCTGCCTTTGCTGAGTCTATGCTGTTCTCACTTGGGATAGCTTGCTCTTTTCTGAAAGGGTTTGCACCTACAGCTTGGCTTCTTTGACTGCCAGTTAATTACATGTTTTTGTTTGTTTGTTTGTTTTGTTTTGTTTTTTATTCTCCAGTCTGGTGCTTGCCTCTTAGCACACATTTGTTTTAGATGGTGACATGGAAAAGCCTCTTGGCTTTCTTTGCTTTTTAGATGAGAGAAAAGATGACCATAGAATCCAGTGTTCACTGAGCACATGATGAGCCCAGGCAGAGCTGACTTTTCTTCACAACCCTTGCACCTGTAAGTGATGTGTCATCAGTGCCCTTGAGGTAACCACTTCAGAAATAGGTAGCTACTTGAGCAAGATGGGTTTATTGCCTGTTGTAAGAAGCAGAACACTGACTGTGGAGAATGATGGGCATCTCCATTAATGGGATTAGAAAGGATGCACTGTAAGTATATAGTTAGAGTTTTATTGCCATGAAGAGACCCATTACCATAGTAATTCTTATATAGAAAAACATTTAATTTGGGCTGTCTTTTAGTTCAGAGACTTAGTGTAGGGGGATTATGTTGTTCCATTGTAAATAATTATTCCACCCGCTGGTTTAATAAAAGGCACTGATTGGCCAAAGGCAGACAGGAAATGTGGGTGGGGCTACCAGACTAAGAAAACTCTGGGAACAGGAAGAACAGAGCAGAAATGCCACAGAGACTCCAGAGTTGCCAGACAAAGCAGAAGATTCAGAGGACAACTATACTGTTCTGAGAAAAGGTACCGAGCCCCATGGCTGAACAGGATAAGAATCATGGGTTAGTTTAAGGATAAAGAGTTAGCAAGTTATATGCCTGGCCCTTAGGCCATCAGCCTAAAATTAATGTAAGTGTCTGTGTGTTTCTGTGGGACTGTGGGACTATGGGTCTGTGGATCCAAACCTTGAGGGTAGGCCTGAAAGTCTGGGCCAGAAACCTCTTACTACAGCTTAGGCTGTTATTTTCATGGTGGGAAGCATGTCAGCATGCAGGCAGACATGGTGCTGGAGAGGTAGCTGAGAGCTTTACATCCGGATAGGCAGGCAGCAGGAAGAGAGAGACACACAGAGCCTGGTCTGAGTTTCTGAGACTCAAGCCCACCGCCAGTGACACACTTCCTTCAATAAGGCCACACTCCTAATAGTGCCCCTTCCTATGGGCCTTTGGACAAAATTTTCGTTCAAACCACAATAGGATCTGTCAGGTAATTCCAAGGAGTGTTAAAGGAAGGCAGGCTTTACTCTGGATTAGGTATCAGAAGTGCTGCTATCATCAGGTATTTTAAGACACTGAGAAATGAAGCACAGCCAAAGCTGTGATTGATAGGAAACCATACAGGCAGACTAGGGAGCTATGGCCACTTCACAGTTTGTACAATGTGCCATGTTATTATCTCCAGGCACCATTCACTGTGAGGGATTACTGAGAGTGTGAGGCCAAACACAAAGCTAACTTCCTCCAGAAAGGGTTTTGCTTTTTTATCTCGGTAGGGCCCACAGGTACCACTGATTGGAGATAGAGCACCAATTAAGTTCCCAAGTCACCTTCAGCCATCTAGCTAATGCTAGCTCAAACCACTGCACTGAGCACTGGTTTATCCTTATCTCAAGGTGTGTTCTCTCAGAGGTTCAGCTTATTGTTCTAGCTCAGACTGCCTGCTGGTCTCCCAGTGGTTATCAGGTGCTTTGTGCCCTTGTAATCAAAATTAAAGCTGGATTTACTAGAGGTCAGTACATGTCTTTAGCAAATGGTTTCCGTGCTAGCTCTCCTGAGTTCATTTTCCCTTCATTCCAATGCTTTTAAACTATGTCTTCAGATGTTTGCCAGCATTTTAAAGTTATTTTTAGAAAGATTTTGGTTCAAATAATCTAACATACCATTATTAGTCAAAATACTTATAATACTAAAACATATTTCTATTTTGCTTTCTTAGCTTTCCATATATACATATTTCTGTTACATTAAGTTATAAGAACTATAAAGCTAAAAAATAATTATTTAAACTTTGAATCGTAATTTATGGATTTAGGTGTATTTAGCATTATACTAGCAAAGTCTAAAATATTTCTAGGTCTTCAATGTAGGTCATTGTTCTAGTTTTCTGTCTTTTACTGTGATAGACATCATGACAAAAAACGACTTTGGGAGGAAAGACTTTATTTCACCTTACAGCTTGTTGGGGGAAGCTAGGGAAGAAACTCAGGCAGGAACCTGGATGCAGGAACTGAAGCAGAGGCTGTGCAGGAACATAGCATGTTGGTCTCCTCTCCATCATTCTCTCAGCTTGCTTTTGGTTTGTTTGTGTGAGATAACGTCTCATGGCTCTTATTTGTAGACCAGGATGGCTTTGAACTCCCGGAGACCCACATGCCTGTGTCTCCCTGGTGCTGGGATTAAAGTCACACACCTTGTGCTTTCTTTTGTCACCCAGGAGACCCACATGCCTGTGTCTCCCTGGTGCTGGGATTAAAGTCACACACCTTGTGCTTTCTTTTGTCACCCAGGATCAGCTGCGCAGGGGTAACCCTACTACAGTGGACTGGACACTCCCACGTTTTTAACAGAGAAGATGCCCAGACACTGCCTATAGGACAATCTAATGTATGCAATTCCTAAAGTGAGATCCTTCTTCCCAGCTATGTCCAAGTTTGTGTGGTTGGCAAAAACCAACCAGCACAGTCATAAATTGCTCAAGCTCACTTTCTCAGCAAGTACTATTCTGACCTTTCTGAAAAGTACACCATATCCTACCATTTGTTTGTAATATCTACAGTACTATTTGTGAAAATACATACTTATCTTTAGAAATACTTGTTTGATACCATGTGGTAATTTAGCTCTGCTTTAAATGAATGTGATTTATTTCTTCCACTAAAAATTAAATTCCTTGAAGAAATTACATAGTGTGCATCTTTACAGTTTACATGGCATCTTACTCAATATTTTTGGTAGGTCATGTTTTTAAAGTTTTGGAAAAGATAGATAATTATTTCCAGAATAAAACAAAATTTAGTGGCGGAGTAATCCTGAGTTTGAGACCTATCTGGGCTATATAGCTAGTCTGAGGCCATTTTAGGCTAGAGAGAAAGCCCCTGTATAGGGTGAGGCAGGTTCAGAAAGCATTTTTAAAACTATAACACGAGATTGCAGGTGACTCAGTGAATAAAGTATTTACTGTGCAAGCATGAGGACCTGAGTTCAGATCCCAGGTACCCACATAAAAAAGCCAAGTGTGGTATTGATCCAAGAGTTCAGTAGGGCAGAGACAGGAAGATCCCTGGGGCGAGCCAGACAGTCAGCCCTGCAGGGATTTAGCCAGAGAGGCACTTCCTCAAATCTGAGAGTGTTAGAGGAAGACATGTGAAGTCTACCCCCAAGCTGCAAACATGTGAGCCCATACACATACAATTACAGAGCTTGTGAGATGCATCAGCAGGTAAACGTGCTTGCCACCAAGCCTGATGACTTGAATTCGGTCCCTGGGATCCACATTGTGGAAGCTGAGAACTGAGTCCAGAAGTCGTATTGTAACCTCTACACAAACCCTGCAAATAAATAAATGTAAATTTAAAAAAAAAAAAAAAAAACTTTTTTGAGGCACAGTCTCTCTATTTAGCCCAACTGACCTAAAACTTGCTAGATAGACCAACCAGGCTGGCCTCAAACTCACAGTGACCTGCCTGCCTCTGCCTTCCCATTACTGGGATTAAAGGAATAAAATGTTTTTATTATACTAATACATGGAATAAGAGAGAGAGAGATTGTTATAATATGGTTTTTCTTCTTAAAATTCCTTTGTATTTTGGGATGTGCTAGGCCCCTGATGGGTTACTGAGCTGACTTTACTGAACAGAGATTTTTACAGTTTGAAAAGTACCTATTGTTCCTGCTTCCTGTCTTTTAGATATTTCCCATTTACACCTAAGGTAGACAGAGTTTGATGACTAAGCCAAGACCGAGGAAATACCAATAGACTAATTAGTTGGACCTGAGACGTATTTGTTTATAAAAGCACATTTTTTAATATGGACATTCTGATGGTAGTGTTTTGATTCAGAGTAACCTTTTATTAAGGGGATTCAAATGAGGCAAAGGAACTTTTGTATTCAATGACCACAGCAACCGCTTAATACAGTGTTAATTTTCCTTCCTTCTACATCTCCATGACTTCAAAGAGCTAGCCTTGTGTCCACCAGCTTAGGAGTGATTATAACAAGAAAAAGGGCTGATAAATATTCAAAATTTCCCACGGTTTTACAAAGACTGAAATACAAAGTTTCCTAGGCATAAACACAGAGAAGGGTTTCCTCAAGCCAGAGACAAAATACCCAAGGCTGCCAACAAGGGATAGGAAGTTTTTAATAGCTCTGTGATTCTAGGACAAGGAGCTCGGGTTTTATTTCTGGGACAGGGAGAAGAATTATGCAAGCCTGCTAAATGAATTAGTGTATAATATGTTAGGGAAATCTTTAGATTTGAAGGGTTGCCCAATACTAGTTGCAATGTTAGTATAATAAATTATTGCTCTAAAACTTAGTAGATCACAACAACAAATACTTATTCGTCTTTCTTATGTTCTATAAGAAACAGCTTAGCTCAACAGTCTGGCTCCTGAAATTGTTGTCATCACTAGTACAATCATCTGAAGGTTTGCCTGGGGCTAGAGAATCACCTTCAGTGGTACATCCCCCTACAGTGCTGGCTGTTGGCAGGCCTTATTTCTTCATCTTTTGAACCCCCGCGCAAACTTGCTTGGGTATCATTATGCATAACATCTAGCTTCAATGAATGTGGCACCAAAGAGTGAAAGTCACAATGGCCATGTCATTTTTTGATCCAGTCTTAGAAGTGACACATTATCATTTTTCTCGACTCCTGTGTCGCACAGACCAACCTTGGTATGAAATGGAGGAAGATCGTGCAAGGGCACAGATATCAGGAAGTAACGATCTCTAAGAACTGTCTTGGATGTTACGTGCCCACATATAATGGGGCAGGAATTGTATCAGTAGGCTAAAGCACTGCCTACTAACTGAATGACACAGAATATGTGTCAGCTTGGCAAAGTGGAAGACACTAGAACCAGGCATAATTGAGGCAGACAGAAAAGCTTAAGGCTGACCTTGAATGGGGGCTAACTCTTAATTTTTCCAAGTGACTCTGCTTTCAGGAAGCTATTTTTAATCTTGGAAATATAGATGACTCAGGTAGGATGAGCCTCTTATTTCATTGATTCAGATCAGGGCCTGGGTATTATGTTTTCTAAAGGCGCATAGGTTGAGTGAGGAACAGACAGTTCAATAGAGTACTTGCCTACATGTGCAAGACCTTGAGCTCAATTCTTAGTCACACACACACACACACACACACACACACACACACACACACACACACACCCTACATGATTCTAATATGTAACAAAGTTTAACATCCAAAACTTTAAAAATGTCTCCTTGACAAGAAACATGGTGGCACACACCTTTGATCCCTGCACTTGGAAGGTAGAGGCAGGCAAATCTCTGTGAGCTTGAGGCTTGCTCTACAGAGTGAGTTCTAGGTCAGTCAGGACTGTATTTTGAGACCCCGACTCAGAAAATAAACATCTCCCTGGACTCAAAAAAACGTAACTGATAGATCTTTATTCTTTCCTAATCTGACAATACCAGCCTTCGCTAACTGCTTTCTCTGCCCGCCCTTAAAGCACATTCCCCAACCTTCTGTTCTTGCCTCTGTTTTCATCCCCCTCTGCCCTGTTTTCCAGAACTGAAACAAACTCCGTTTCAGCAGTTACATCCACTGTTTAATGTTCTTCCAAATCTTTATTTTCCAGTCCAGAATAACCCATGTTCCGGATTTCATTTGTGTAGCCTCCTATTAACTAAGCCTAACACGTTCAAAATCAGTCTTTCCCAAAGCTGCCTCCCAGGCAGCATCTCATCTTCTATTTTTATAGTACTGAATTTCCCCACACTTCCTTAGTTCTTAAATTTTTGCTTATTTCTTTATCTATGCAGGCATTTTTCCTGAATGTGTATCTGTACCATGTGTGTACAATGCCTGAGGATAACAAAGGAGAGCATCAGATCCCCTGGAACTGCAGTCACTGTGTGGTTTCAGGGAATCAAATCTAGGTCCTCTGGAAGAGCAAGCAGCTAGTGATCTTGAATGCTGTCTCTCCAGTTCCCACATTTCCTTACTTTAACCTCATGGTTTTATTTGCCTTTTATTCATCTTTATTGAGGTATAATCAATAAAATGTGTATATTTAAGGCATAAGGTATGTTTTTGGGACACACAAACATATAAAAATCTACGTTGGTTTGTTGTAGAGAGTTCGCGGGTCCGGGGCAGCCAGAGATCTGGGACCCACAGCTGCCGGGACTGCTTATCCGCCCGCCGCCCGGGTCTCTAGAAACAACTCAGACGCTTTATTTATTTTAGGCTGTTTGGCCTATGGCTCAGGCACATTACTAGCTAGCTCTTATATCTTAAATCAACCCATCTCTATTAATCCGTGGGCCCGTAGCTCACCCGTGTTCCTTACATGTCGTCCCTTGGGCGGCTTCCGCGCGGTCTGCCTCTAACTCCGCCCTCCTTCTGCTACCTGAACTGACTCTCCTCCCACCTTTTCTATGGTGCCTGCCATGACCCATCAAACAGCTCCTTTATTTAAAGATACAGCACACACAAATGCATTCCCACATTGGTTGGGCATCATGAGTCGAGTCACTAATTCTAGAAGAGTCAGAACAGACCGTCACATTTGCTTGTACCTGTTACTATTATTTACTATTACCTATATTAGTTTTGTGTAGCTGGATTTTCCTTTGGGCTTCCAGCTCACAAATAATAATATGGAGACATAATGAAAGCTTGGCTTTAGCTTAGGCTTGTCCCACTTATAACTTACAACTTATAATTTATAATCCAGGTATTTGTGCATGGCTTTTTACAATTATTTCATTCTGTGTATGTCAGACTCTCTCCAAGTCTTGCTGGCCCCTCCCTGCATCTCAACTATCTCCTCTACTTCCTTCCTCTGTGCCCAGAAGTGCCACCTATACCTCCTTCTAGCTATCGACTGGCCAGCTTTTTTTTTTATTACACCAGTCACAGCAATACATTTTCACATAGTGTACAAATATCCCACAACACTTTTGCCAACTCGCTTCCAACTAGTACTTCAGAATCTTTAGGAGATCGCTTAAGACTTAGGAGATTTTGCATGAAATACATATTTAGACTTGTCTTAAGAAGTCAGGTGAAGCCACAAGAAGCCCTGTCTGTATAGAACTAGCTAAGATTGAACAAGTGTCTCTGTGAGACCCAAATGAGTTTGTGTGGGTCTCACAGTGGCCACCAGGGATGCCAAAGGCCCCTCTAATGGATGCATGTATACACAAATACATGTGTGGATAGAGGCCATGGGACAGCCTTAGTTATCATCAGAAGGCATCCACCTTGGTTTTGGAGACAGACTCCATCACTGGCTTAGAGTTTACCTACTAGGTCAGTGAGGCTGACTAGCCAGAGCTCCAGTGATTCACCCACCTCTGCCTTCCCGGCACACTGTTTAAAAACATGCATCACATTTCTAGCTTAAAAAAAAAAAAAATTTGGGCAGTGGTAGTGCACATCTTTAATCCCAGCACTAGGGAGGCAGAAGCATGCAGATCTCTGTGAATTTGAGGCCTGCATGATCTACAGAGTAAGTTGAAAGCCAGCCTGGTACACAGAATGAGTTCCGGGACAGCCACGGCTACACAGAAAAACCCTGTCTCTCGGAAGAGAGAGAGAGAGAGAGAGAGAGAGAGAGAGAGAGAGAGAGAGAGAGAGAGAGAGAGAGAGAGAAGAAAAGAATGTCCTCCTTAACTCTTGGCTTCCTTTCATCCACTTCCCAAGGGCAGAGAATGTTCACCTGTACCACCACACCCAGTTTCAAATTTTCAACTATTGCATAAGTCTGGTTAATTATTTCTGTGAGCTAAGGAGATCTAGGTTGTGAATAGCTAGCTAGAAGAGTGAATTAATTTTATAACCTTTAGGTAACCTGCCACAGGTATGCCTCTGTCAGCATATATGCTTGTTTTAGTTATTTCCCGAGTTTGGGGTAAGATCAAATATGATTAATTTGGAATTAATATGGAATCATTTTTAGACTGGAGAGGTGGCTTAGCTGGCAAAATATTTGCCTTGCAACTGTGAAGACCTCTAAATTGGATTTCTAGCGTTTACCTACACAGTTAGGTGTGGTGGCAAAAGCCTGTAATCCATGCTGGGAGGTGAAGGCCAATGGTTCCTGGGAACCTCTTGGTCCCTGGTCTTAGTGGAAAATACCAGGTCTTAGAGAGAGAGCCTGTCTCAAAAACAAGCATCTCCTGAAGAACCATACTCAAGGTTGTTCTTTGGCCCCTCCATGCACATGTATGTCTACACCTGTGAACATACACCTAACCCCACATCACACATACAGACCAACAAAATAATAGAATTCCTTAAGCAACACGAGGCCCCGAGTAAAGTTACAAAGGAAGAGATAGTGATACATTCATTTCCCATCACGACCATTCCTTCTCATTTTTTATGAGCTAATCAAATGATCAGCTGAGTATTAATTTTAAAGTTACCTTTCCTCCACAGCACTCTAGTGATTAGGAAAGAACCGGCTTATCTTACAAGGGCAGCTTCACAGGGCTCTTACAATTTTTTAAAAATACTTCTCATCATTGATATTAATGCTTGATTTCCTTCTCCTAAGTAATCAATGGAGGTTTATAGATTATGGACCTCATAAAAGGGCTTGGACTAGAGTTCTTTTAGAACCAGAGAATATGGCTGAAAAGTCTAAATGGTGCATGAAATCCTGGCTCTCATGGTGGCTGCCCTTCTGATGCATATGTACCAGAAAGGCTGCGTCAAGAAGAGTGCTTCAGCAGCTCTTGTATTAGGGTTTTCTCACAGACAAGCATATTCAACTACTGACAGACAAGGATCCTATTTCAAGATGACTTCTTCACATAGTCACTAAAATCAAACACAGCTAGACATAAACTTCAGAGACTGCAGCAAAAATGTCAAATTTATTTACATTTGAACTACAAATCCAAGAAACAGTCTTGTAAAATTAAATTTAGGTACAGGACTAAATAGTTATAGGATTAATTAAAGAACTATCCTAGAGTGTTTGGTGAAAATGGGGCATTACATTAATATTGTATGGATTCATGCATGGAGCCATTTACTTGTTTGAGGGTGACACCCTTAGGTGCCCATGACACCACATAGTAATGCAGCCAAAGAAGCCAGTGTCTCAGCATGCACCTCTTGTGAGTGTGGATTGCCCAGTGTTTTCTTCTAATTTGAGGCTTAGCATTAAGAAAGAGCTCAGACATACTAACTTTAATTATAATGTGTCTAATTAAAAAGAAAACCAGTTTTGGCAATGTATAATTATTTATCTAAGTTTTCCTAAAAATGTTGTAGTTTATAGTAAAGTACAGTTTATGATAAAGGTGCGATCTTTAAAAGCCCTGCCGTTTATAAGTAGGATAGTGAGAACAGAAGGCACAGGGATCATGAGCAATCAAAATGGAATCCTAAGCACTGCCAAGAACTGAAACTAAGCAAAAAAAATGCAGCTCTGGACTTTTGGCAAAAAAAGGAAATATAAGTTGTATGGTTCTTATTTTTTAAAATATTAATGGGTATGTATATGCCTGAGTGTAAGTTTTGTGCACTGTGGATGCATGCATGGGCCCAAAGTGCTAAGAAGAGAGCACTTCACCAGATCCCCTGCATCTGGAATTAGAGGTGAAGTGATCCGCCATGTTCATGTGGGGACTTGAACCCAGGTGTTCTGTAAACACTTAATTGCTGAATCATCTCTCTAGCTCCTCAGAATTCTTACTAACTACTAAAGTGAAGCCTACTGTTTTATCAAGTCAATATTACTTGTCTTGCATTGAAATCTTGCACTGAAGTACAAACCAGAAAATTTGTACCCTACAAATCTCATTATGAGAGTGCACCCTATAAATCTTAGTATAGAGGTACAAAACAAAGTGTGATCCAATTGTAATGTCATAAAAGATGTCTAAATGTTTCTCACACGGTCATTTCAACATTTGCCTTTGACATGATTCCAAGAATGTAATGATAAGGGGATTCAAGGAATGAGAATGTATCTGTAATTGAGGAGAGTAGTGGTGTGAACAAGGACTCAGGGTTTGTCTTGCCTCTGAGTGTCCCATTTGGTAAACAGTGACAGAAATATGAACACATTTTAAAGGTCACAGACCTGAGATTTTGTTTTCATTCATGTAGCTGGTAGTTATTGGTTTAATGTTGTACACACTAGTTTCATATGTGCCCTAGAAGTTTCATGAATTTTTTCATTGCTGGATAGATAGAGAGACCAGAAGTAATAATAGCTAATGTACATGTCTACTTACCTGATCAAATTCTAAATAAAAACTAACACTAAAATTTCCAACTTCTTCCTTATTTTCATGGGAATTTGTGTTTGACATTAATTTGGGATAGGTGAGGAGTCTCTCCAGAGGCAGAAAAAAGATGAGGTCTTCTTTATTGATGCTTCCTGGGAAAGACATAATAAAGCATTATGATGGACATTTCCACAGGATTTAAACCTCAACCATGGTCTCTCACTTATGAGCAAATAGGTAGACAAGTTGGCTGACGAAGAAAAGATGGTCAGGATAACAAGAACATAAGGAGGTTGCTACAGAGGGTGTTAGGCAGCTTCCCCAAAGTCCCAGACCCAAGATCTCACTCCATAGTCCACATGTGGCAGACACAGAAGCACACTCTTCAAAGGGAAGCCGGGCAGTGGTGGTGCACACCTTTGATCCCAGCACTCAGGAGGCAGAGGCAAATCTGTGAGTTTGAGACCAGCCTGGTCTACTAAGTGAGTTCCAGGAAAGCCAAGGCTATAAAGAGAAACCCTGTCTTGAAAACCAAAAAACCAGAAAAAAAGTTCAAAGAGGTATCATAGACCATGGCACAGAACAAAGCTCCTCATACACACTCCAGTTTTCCAGAGAAGAAACTGTGGCACCTTACTACTAATTTGCTTTCTGATAATAACAAGGGTGAAACTGTTGGGTTAACTTAATTTTTTGCTTAATATACTAAAGACTTTTATATTTTTATAAAGGAGCAAAAAGATGCTGTGGTTATTATTAGTGGTTTGTGGTAAGAAGGATGCTTCTGGCAGGGGAATCATCAATGTGTTTTTCTGAGCTCCTGTATTTCCTCCAATGCCACTGCGTGTGTGCATGTGTGTGTGTGTGTGTGTGTGTGTGTGTGTGTGTGTGTGTGTGTGTGTGTGTATGTGTAAGGAAACCAGAGGTTGATGCTATGTGTTTTATTTAATCACTGTCTATCTTAGTTTTTGAGTCAGGCTCTTTCACTGGACTTGAACCTGGAACTTAATGTATGGCAAGTCTGTCTAGCCGGTGAGATCCATGATCTGTATCCATCTCTCCAGTCCTGGGATTATAGCCATATGCCATTGTGCCTAGATTTCTGTGTGGTTGCTTGTGATCCAAATTCAGGTCCATATGCTTTTGAAGTGAGCACTTTACCAACGGAACCATCTACCTACCTCCTGCCCTATTCCCTTTTATATGCTAGCTAAATTGCTGAGAAATATTAGAAGTATATAAAGTTCCCTCTTATTAGCCTACTTCTTACCCATTCAGTTGGAGATACTCATTTTCTAAAACAGTGGTAGAGGTGGCCCAATTACAAGAAGAGATCACTAGATAGGAAATTCTAAGCTGCAAGATTCTCCGGATTTGCTTACTAAGTGTCTCTTGCAGAGTAAAAAGTCTCCTGAAATGCGATACTGTCTACTCTTGTTTTGGATCGAAACAAACACTTAACTCAATATTTAGTTTTCACAAGGAAAATCTCTCTGCTTTTCATGCAATCAAACTTACCCTCCTTCCCTGTCTCCAGTCCTGTCTGGTCAGAGGTGCATCAGTCACAGGGCTGCTTTGTACCACACAGCTTTTCTTTATGAGAAATTTCTCTTTCCAGAACGGAAATCTTACAGATTCCTTCTTTAATGTGGGGGCCAGTGTTTACTCATCTTTAAGCCAGGAATTCCTTGTGTTTATCATGTGTGATTCCTACTGACTCTCTGGTTCTTTTACTATGCAATGGACATAAACTGACTCCATGGTCACTTCCCAAGTTCTCCAGCAGATAATGTTCGGTGGAGTGGAAGCAGCCATAGGAAGTGCCAGAGCACATTGCAATAAAGTGTGAAAGGCTCATTGAATAAAGTGACTTCCAAAGTTCAGATTCCTCATGAGAGCCAGGCAGACATAACAGTGGCCTGAAATCCCAGCACTGGGGAGGCAGAGATGGGGACAAGGTAACTACTAGATTAGCTGGATCCAGCAAGCTCTGTGTTCAGTGAGAGACCATTCATTAATAAATAAAGCAGAAAGAGAAAGATACTAGCATTAACTTTGGCCCTCTATATACAGACTCATATGTGTGCACATATAACACATATTGCACACACACACATACACACACGATGCAGAGGGGCTTATTATGCACTGTAAGGGATATAGTCTCATTTTAATGTCAGTTTAAACTGGCTGCCTATGATATCTCAGTACCTTCAAATTATTCTATCTCCCCTCCATCCAAATGATTATTTATTAGATGTAAGGAATGGAACAAGAAATTATGTAATTAAATATTTTTAAGTTTGTTGTGTTGGCTTTTCTTGGGTAGAAATGAATAAATGTCTATATAAAGAGCACCAGTGATACACCAAAGGCATGATTCCGCCCAAGTCCAGGTTGGTGAACCAATGGGCTTATTGTTATTACTGGAGCATGGATAAGGGGTTGGTTACTTATAAGAGCATGGGTGACCTTCAAACAGCTTCCATTACTGAAATATCCCACATTGTATGCTTGCCAACTTCCTCATAGCTGCAAAACTAGAAGCCCCCTTCAGCTAACACGGAACTCTATCTACGCTGGCACTTCCGGAGGCCAAGAGCATTAGGGTAGGATTACATACATCTGGGAGAGCAGTCAGGAATGAGTGCCTAGAGTCGTAGATGAAGGAAGATGATCTTCCCATCCCGCCTATGGGGGAACATCAGCAGGACTGATCTTGGGAGGCATTCATGTGGGGAGTCAATTGCTCTGAGGAGGGCCATGCTATGCTCAGAGGACAGTGTTCCATAGAACATTTGATTTGAATGCTTGAAAGAACTCTTTGTTTTCCTCCACTAGGCATAAGGGATAAAATGCTTATTACTAAAGACATTAGCACTTAGGGTTAATTTACTTCCTTTCAGGCTGATATAAAATTTAAAAATAGTAACGAACATTTTAGCAGCCTGAATTCGTGTTGATCTGTTGCTACATATTATGACTGCTATCTAAAGGGCAAAATTATCTTTGATTCCATGAGTAAGATTTCCATGGTTTTATATGAAAGATTTTTAGTCCATTTTGATGATTTAGTCTATTTGGTGACAGAGTAGACTTGTAAGCTCAGATTCTTAAGTTTGTCCTTGAAGATAAGATTGTATATTCTTCAAAAGCTTTGGTTGTCTTTCCCTGGGATTTCAAAAGTGGTTTGTAAAATATCCATAAACAAGTATCTCCCAGGATTTCTTTACAATGAATACATTTCTAATGTGAGAAGGCAGCATAGAAACATTGCTGTAACTAAGATCCAACCGATGGGAGAACAAAAGATGGTAAATTTTACTTTACTAATATGTAACACAATTACACTTACTCTTAAATGTGCTTTTTAATGCATATCTAGGATGAGACTTTTCCTAAGCCTCTATTCTTTGTATTCATCCTTGATGTACTATAGATTGTATGAAGGAATTCTTGTGTTTGTTCCGTAGAGTAATTCTACCTCAGGAATCTTACAAAATAGTTTCAGTTCTTATCCATTCATTTCTGTCTTAGGGGAAGTTTTCATTTTAATAAGGTTGGGCCTATTCCCTGCAGTTTGGGGTTATTTTCGATTCTTGCCGCTCACAGCATGAAAAAGTGCTACCTGGAAAAAGTTCAGGACCAGCCCTTTAAGACTGATGAATGTACAGGTTCCAGGTGGCATCTGAAGGAAAGGAGACTACATTCTAAAGGTGGAGAAATACATAGAAAAGGAATGAGACCAGGATAAGAGAGCAGGAGCGGGAGGGGAGAGAACCAAACACCCAGGAAAGGTGGAGGGATAGAGACACAGATACCTGTCCAACCATAGAAATACAGGTGCATACGAAAGAGGGTGTGTGTGTGTGTGTGTGTGTGACACGTGTGTGTGTGTGTGTGTGTGTGTGTGTGACACGTGTCAGCACTGTCAGTGTTTACCCATTTCAGTGCTTATTTTTAAATATGCTTTTAGTCAGTCATGGTAGCACATGCCTATAATCCCAGCACATTGATGGTTGAGGTATAAGGGTTACAAGTTCCAAGTCAGCCACACTACCCAGAGTTCCAGATCAGCCTGAGTTACACAAGAAGGTACTATCTACACATATGCAATCCACCACTAGAACTTTAGTCATTAATAACATATACTTAGTTGTAGATAGCACATAGAAATATGTTTTTTATTTAATTGCACACAATATGTTAGAACAAGCCGAAATTTGAAAAGCAGGTAAATCTGGGTTCAGTTATAACCTATGGAACCTAGAGTCATTGGATTATTTTTGCCTTAGTTTCCTTTTGTGCAAAATGGGGCTAATATTAAAATATTTGAGGCATCCACATGTTTTGGAAGTATACAAAATGTGTTGCAGACAGAATACATAAAACAAACCAAAGATATTTTTATAAGATCATGTAGTTCAATTAATTATAAGTAATGTTTCTCTTCTGGATCCTTGGCATTTACTATCAGGAAGTGTGTATTTCCTTGCTTTGTATGTTCTACGTTTTGCCATTAAACATGAAAATTTAATATTCAGACCACTGACAAAAGTAACTGAAATTTTATCTAATTAAATCTTTTTTGCCACGAGCAATTTATCTTATTTTCCTAATGGGTGTCACCTGGGCTCAGTGATCAAGCTCATCATAGATGAGAAAGCTCTCAGCATCTGCTCCCAGCATGGCGTATATCAGGACACATCATCACCTGGTAAGAATCCTAGCCCCAAGCACATACTTTGATCTGATAATGAGAAAACACAAAGAAATTCAGATTGGAGGATAGTGTGTAAAAAAAAAAAAGGACCTTATTGTAAAATAATGTTAATGCTGAAACAATCGGAGCAATTTTCAAGACTGCAGCAGATTTGTAGATAGAATGCAGTGAATGATAATGACTACCTATTTAGTGTGTATGTGAATATGCATACATGCATGCTCCTGCATTCAAGAGTGCACATAAAACACGAGTGGGTATCAGAGGACAGCTTTGGTTCTCTCCTGCCACTGTGTGGGGCCAGGGGCGGAACTCAGCTGTCAGGCTGTGAGAAGCACCTTTTTCTGCTGATTCTGCTTTTTGTTGGTGCTGCCTTGAGCTGACCGTGTAACTGGACTCCTGGTGTGTAGTTTCTACTCTCTGGGTGATGGAATCCTGGTGTACACCATTGCATCCAGTTCAAGGAGTGATTCTGAGTTGGATTTTGGAGGAAGGATAAGTTTTCCATAAAGATCAGTTTGGGGACACTGGAGAGATGGTTCAGTTGGTTCTTGCTGTGCAAGTCTGAGAACTTGAGCTCACATCTCCACAACTCACATCAGAACTCACAATGGTGAGTCTGAGCCCAGACAGACCCTGTCTCAAGGAGGAAAAAGTGGAAAGCAATCGAAGAAGATGCCTGATCTCTGCCTCTGAGCTCTACCCTATTGAACATGCAGACACATTACCCACTAGCTCACACATATGAATCATCATTGGGAAAAGTTTGAAATTAAAAGAGTTGTTTGCTTGTTGTTTTTTTAAAGAAAAACTGTTTTGAAGCTGAGGCAGGAGGAATGCTCAATTTGATGCCAGCCTGGGCCACAAAGTGAGTCCCTATCACAAGAAAAAACAAAACGAAACAAAATCTTCTTTTGTAGAAAGCAATTGATCTCTTGATACAACTGTTTTTCTTAAAGTAGGATTTACTTAGAGAGAGCCAATCAGTTCAGATCAGGCCTAAGTGTGCCTTTGCCGATACATGGACATGGTCCATCATAATCAATTCTGTGTCCAGCCAAGGACATGGTCACAGTTAGACCTGCATGTAAAAGTTTGCATTATTAATGTCAACTGAATTCATGATTAATTGGAATGTCATAGCAACACTGAATGGTTTTAAAACGTACACAGGCAAATTTGGATCCAGCAAATAAAAGTAAAAAATAAATTCCAATTTAGTACATTGGTTTTCACAGCCAAATATCAGTATTATATATATTAACAATTAACAAATAACATATTGACAGTTTGTTTAAATGATTTAAATGTGTATCATTCAAAATTCTCTGGGACCTGGAAAGATTAAATGTGTGTGCCCTATAAAGCACATGTACATGTGGGTGTGGTGGGCATGCTTGTGCATTCAGAGTCCTGAGGAAGATGCCAGGTGTCTTGTTCTACAACTCCCCCCTTATTCCTTTAGAAGGGTTTCTCACTGAACCTGGAGATAGGATGTTGGCCAGAAAGACCTAGCAATTATTTTGCCTCCAACTGTTCCTTCCTCCTAGAGACTCTTTTTATTCATTAGTGGGTTACAGTGGCTGCTCCTAGGTATTTATGTGGGTGCTGGGACCTAAATTTAGGTCCTCTGCTTTGCAGCAATTGCTATAACTCACTGAACCATCTCTGCATCTCCACAATTAAATACTACATTCTGGTATTTGATATTTCAAAAGATAAGGGGCAGGGCTGGGGAAATGGCTTAGTGGATAAAATGCTTGGCATGTAAGCATGAGGACCAGAGTTCAGATCCCCAATTCCCACAAAAAGGTCAAGTGGGCATGGCAGCCTGCCTGTGGTTCTAGCACTTTGGAGACAAACGGACCCCCATAGGTGACATGGATAACGAGCCAAAGTAGTGAGCTCTGGGTACAGTGAGAGATCCTGTCTCAGTAAGATGGAGCCAGACTGAAAGAGACAACTGCTGTCAACCTTTGGTACACACACGCACAACACACACACACAGAGACATATACACACATGCACACACACAAGCACACATGCACACGCATAACACACACATACACAAACACACACAGACATATACATAGACACACAGAGACATACACATACACACACACAGACACACAGAGAGACACACACACAGACACACAGAGAGACATATACATAGAGACACACACAGACATACACACAGAGATATAGACACACACAGAAACATGTACACACACACACACACACACAGACATATACATAGACACACAGAGACATACACATACACACACACAGACACACAGAGAGACACACACACAGACACACAGAGAGACATATACATAGAGACACACACAGACATACACACAGAGATATAGACACACACAGAAACATGTACACACACACACACACACACACACACACACACACACACACAAACACAGAAAGAGAGAGAGACATCCCCCAAGAGGGAATCTTAAAGATTTTACTTAAAATTTTTCTTATCAGTGCAACTTCCACATATGTAATAATCAAAATATAGCATAATATCTCTCCTCCCTTTACCCCCTCTCAGTCCACACACATTCTTTTTATTTCCCAGAGACAGTGACTGTCATAGGTATTGTATGACATAAGAGCATGGTCGCTGTATAAGAATGACCTTAACTTTTAAAGTGTTTGTCATTTACTGATTTTTCAGCTTTTGAAAAATTACTTTGAGATACCTTATGCAGAAAGGCTAGCTTTGACACTTTTTTCTCTTTAGTTTTTGAAAAAAAATTATTTGCTTACTTTTTTATTCATATGAGTGTTTTCTTGCATGAGTGTAAATATATCACATGTGCCTAGTGACTATGAAGGTTAGAAGAAGGCCTCGGGTCCCTTGGAAGTGGAGATCCTGAGTGCTGTCTGAGGAGCAGCCATGCTCCCCACTGCTGTCTGAGGAACAACCATCCTCCCCACTGCTGTCTGAGGAGCAGCCATGCTCCCCACTGCTGTCCAAAGAGCATCCGTGCACTCCACTGCTGTATGAAGAGCAACCAAACCGTGCTCCTCACTGATGTCTGAAGAGCACTGGTGCTCCCCATTGCTGTCTGAGGAGCAGCCGTGCTTCCCATTGCTGTCTGAGAAGCAGCTGCCCTCCTTATTGCTGTCTGAAGATCATCCGTGCTCCCCACTGCTGAAACTTCTCCAGTCACTTCTCTCCAGTTATTGGAGATTTGTTTTAGTTTCAATTGGCAAAGTGATAGATATTGACATTGTATAATAATCAAATATGGATAATTAGCATGGTCTTTACTTTAAATTCAAAATCCTGTCTTCTGGCTTTCCTGAATCCAACAATAGATTATTGTTAGCTGTAATTATTCTCCTGTGTAATAAAATTCCAGAATTTATTCTTATCTGGCAATAACTTTGAACCTGTTAAACAACTTCTCACCCACACCTCACTGCACTCCCCAGCCTTTGAGATCCACTGGCCTGCTGTCTATGCCTGAGAGGCTCGTGCTTTCAATTCCCTATGTAGAGAGAGCATGTGGTACTTACCTTTTTGTGTTTGGCTTACTTTTCTTAATATAATTCCTTTCAGGGTCATTCATTTCTCAGCAAATTACAAGATTTTACTTTTGAAAAATGGCTAATCAGTTCTCCTGTGTATTTATATATTTTCTTTCTCTATTCTGACTGGAAGCCCTTGTTTATTGTGAATAGTGTAGTAGGAGAGTGCAGATATCTTGTCAGATACTGGCTTCATAGCCTGTGAATAGATACCTAGTATCATCCGATGCTGTACCTTGTCACTAATGGTGTGAAGGAAGTCCTTCCTCTCCAGTGTCAGCAACATGTGGTGTTACTTTTGTTATTAATGGCCTTCTAACTGGGACAGGTGATACTTGCTGTTTGGATTTTCACCTCCCCAATGATAAGTGGTGCTAATGCTGAACATTTTTCATGTTCTTGCGTTCTTACTCAGAGGTCTTCTTTTGAGAAGTGTCTATTCAGGTGGAAGGTTCATGTTTATTGTTGTTGCATTAAATGTAGTTTGCAAATGTTTTCCTGCATTTTTTAGGTTTTCCTTCACTTTGTTAATTATTTCCTTTGCTGAGCAAAAAACCTTTAGGGTGATGTCATCCTGTTTGTTAGTTTTGGCTTTGCTGTCTGTGCCTTTGTGTCATTTAAACACAGGCCAGCGAGGTGGCCATGGGTCAGATGCTGCCAGGCCTTATGACCTGAGCATGGTATCTGCCACCTACACAAGGGAGGGATGGAACCAACTCTCACAACTTGTCCTCTGGCCTTCACATATTCTCTGTGGTGTTGGAACACACACACAACCACACACACACACACACACACACACACACACACACACACACACACACACTTCATTATGTAATAAAAGACTTTAAAAAGTCTTCCACGGTTAGTTACATGAAGCAGTTTCTCTGTTTTCATCAGGGGGATTCAGGTTTTAGTCTCATATTTAAACCTTTATTCCATTTTAAGTTTATTTCTATGTGTGATGAAAGAGATGGATATGATTTTTTGTATGTAGATGTCCTGTTTTTCTGGCAGCAGTTATAGAAGGAATTGTCCTTTCCTGAATGTGTGTCTTTGTGAAAATAATTTGGTTGTAAATGTTTGCAAATGTGTTTGTTTGCTTATTTTTATAGTGTTTATATGTAGTCAGAAGTTTCTCTTGCCGGGCTGGACCTTAAGCCATTTAGTCCCAAATAACCACACAAAGGCTTATATTAATTATAAACTGTTTGGCCTATGGCTTAGGCTTGTTACTTGCTAATTCTTACTTTTGAATTAACCCATGATTCTTACACATGTTTAGCCATGTGGCTTTTTACCTTTTTCTTAGTGCTTTGGTCTCATCTTATGTCCTCTGCATCGGGCTGGCCTCTCTGCTTTTCCTCTTCCCAGAATTCTCCTTGTCTGATCACTCTGCCTATACTTCCTGTCTGCCTAGCTTCTGGCCAGTCAGCATTTTATTAAACCAGTATTTACAGTGACAAATATTTACAGTATATACGAGCATAGGCCCACAGCCTTCATATGCCAGTGTTCCTCTATAATATGTCTCTGGGGTAATATCCACACTCACGCCTTTCCTTGATAGTTTTGGCTATTGGAGATCTTCTGTGATTCACCTGTGGGATGCTGGAAGAGATGATTTCCTGTTTCTGTAAAGAATATTGGCATTTGACAGGATTTGCACTGACTGTATATCACTTTGGTTACTGTGGACATTTTAGCAATATTTATTTTTATAGTCTGTAAATATGGAGCGCTTCCTATTGAGTGCATAGTTTTCAATCTCTTGTCAGTGTTTAATAGTTTACATTGTAAAGAGTTTTAAGTTTTGATTGAAATTATTCTTAGAAAACTTGTTTTTTTTACTGTTTATTTGTAGCTATCACAATGGGATGATTTTCTTGTCAGACAGTTTACTATTAATGTAAAGAAACACTGAGATTTCTGTATGCTGATTCTTTTTATCATGTAATTTTATTGAATTTATAGGCTATGAATTTTTTGGCAGTCTTTATTTTTCTTATAATATATGAAAATAACATCTGTAAGGAAGGAAATTTGCCTTCTTTCCACTTTAGATGTCCTTTATTAAAATGTGATGCTTTTAGCACAATAAAAATAGTACTAGTGTTTGTATTTTTATCATTTTTCTTTTTACACTTTGTGTACATGAATCCCTTTAAAGATATAGTTTCAGATTTCACTTAAAAATAATAAATTTCAGCCAGGTGTGGCAGGACACACCTGTAGTACCAGCATTTGGGAGGCAAAGGTAGGTGGATCTCTGAGTTTGAGGCCAGCCTTGTCTACAGAATGAGTTCCCAAACAAGCGGCGCTAGACACACACACACACGCAAAACCGTTTCAAAAAAACTATAAATAAATGAATGAAAAATAAATTTTCTTTATAAAACTAGTAAGAAATGTGCTAATTTATTTTCTATGTTTCCTGATTGACAAATGGTCACAGGACTCAGGACTATGTGTAACAAGATCAGAGAAACATAGAGACTGAAGTACTCTTGTAAGTCCTTGGGTGGTCTAGCAGGATTTCCAAGTTGTTATAACAATCTTTTATGTCATGAGATGCCTTGCCCAGGTTGTGCAATGTAGCCACTGCAGCCAAGCAAACCTGTTGCTCAACCATTTCAGTTCTGTTTCCTCTTAATCAAATCAATTTATTTCCATGCAAACATGGTTTAATAGATTTTTTAACCACCTAATGAGAAGGACTGTAAAGTTTCTGTAGGCATACTGATTATGAAAGTATGAAAAATACTTTGAAAATACACTATGGGCTATTGGGGGCTTAGGAGTCTTTGTTATCTTGATAAAATCCAGTTTCAACCAATGGCTGATGACATCAGGCACAGTTGTTTTTTACTGACGGCTCTCTCTTTTCTACC
This sequence comes from Phyllotis vaccarum, assembly GCA_033318265.1. NCBI lineage: Eukaryota > Metazoa > Chordata > Mammalia > Rodentia > Cricetidae > Phyllotis > Phyllotis vaccarum. Next base: position 26,870,464 of record JARWLC010000006.1, on the reverse strand, counting down.
CACATACCTTCCCACAGACTCCTTTACTAGTCACCCTGGGACTATGCCACAGTGATAGGTGTGTACACGACATTGGCAAAGTGCGGCAAAGTGCTAGAGGAGATGCTTCAGCTTCCTATCAGCCTAAGGGCTGTTGGCCATTCCAGTAGGAGCCGGTGGTCTTTGCTGTTTGTTTGGTTTTTGTTTTTGCTGTGGGAGGGGTCTATAATCCACCCCGACATGAGATTAGGTACTGGCTTCTCTTGCTTCACATTTCTATAATTTTAAAATAATGAACTTAGTAGTCAGCCATCTATTTCTTTTGAAGTAGGTAATTTATTTTTTGCTTTGTATTCTGCAAAAGAAGATTTATTTTGAGAAGAATGTGGAGACATCTAACCTAAAAGTCAGTTTTAATTTGTACTTAATGCATTAATTTGTCAAGAGTTAGTTCCACAAAGAAAAGTAAAATGACTGTGATACCTCCAAAAGATGGACTTGAAGAATTCATCTTGAAGCATGATCCTAATGTCTTATCAATAAAATCAGGAGTCAAATATCCAGGTAATAACCTGAAAGATCAGAGAAGCAAAAGAGCAGCCACCAGTCAGTGTCTTACCTCCAGGGATCTCAGACCCAAAGGGGCCAGGATGCTGTTGCCACCCACCTTATATCTTTATCTCCACCTCCTGACTGTGCTGGGATTAAAGCTGTGAGCCTCCCAAATGCTGGGATCAAAGGTGGGTGCTACCACCTGCCTGGCCTCTGTGATTAACTGTTGCCGGCTCCACCCTTTGACCTCCAGGCTAGCATTATTTGTCAGAACACAAAGTATCATAAGTATCATACATGTCATTTAATCAGAAGAAAAGAAATCAACAACATTTCTTTGAGCAAATCTGTTCCATAACTTTCTATTTCAAAGATGTGGAACTTCCAGGGATTGTGTTTGCAAGAGCTGCTTTGCTGGTAGGTTTCCTGCCTTTGGTTCATTCTGTGTTTAGAGCCTACAACTACTTTGCTGTGTTGTAAAGACAGTTTAAAGTTCATACCATGTGATTATTATTGATCTTACATATTAAATAAACAGATAATTTCTTTAAGGTATTATATTCTTTTTTATTTTATTTTTGGAGACAAGTATGTCATGTGGCCAAGGATGAATTTGAGCTTCTGATCCTTCTGCCTCATGCTCTTGAGAGCTGTGATTACAGGTGTGCACATAACACTCTCTGTTATGTGATAATGAGATACTTTGAACCCAGGACCTGAAGCATACCAGGCAAGCTTTCTATCAATTGAGTTACATCCCAGCTTATATCACTTTCTATTTGTATCAAAACATACCGAACAATGAGTTCTGAAATGCAAAAGAGGATTTAGCTTTTTACACCTATTTTTAGTCTTTGTCTAGAGTAAAGCAAACATACACACAAGTGCATTAAACATGGATTTCTACAGCCAAAGTGGGCAAGTCATTATTTTAGTACCAAAGACAAAAAATTAAGCTACCTGTCTATTATATATAGATAATAAAAATTATCATAGAGATTAAAACGTATACTTACAAAGTGTAACTGAGAGTTGATAATGGTCTATGCTAAAGAATGGAGGATTATGGTAGTATTTGCTTTGGGGTCTTGAAGGATGGCTGGAGATTCTCTCAATGGATCTTACTCAGTGGGAATAGGCATTTTAATTCCAGAGAACATAGTTTGCAAAAGCATGAAAACCTGAAACGTAAGATAATCCCTAAAATGACTAGGAGTCATTGGAATTCAGCAGAGAGTAAGCATAACTCCCATTCTGTGGTTGGCCATCTCATCTGCTTCTGGCCTTTTCCTCTGAGGGCTTCAGCTGCCCATCCATAGAGCTCTCTCACTGATTAGTCTCTCTGGCCCAATAAGTAGGTGACTTCTCACCTGCTTTATAAGCATGACCTTGTTCATGAAGGAAGTATAGCTGGTGTCTTTTGTATGTATGTTATTCCCCAAACAAACCCACACCACCTATCTGATCACTCCTACTGTTCATTGGGATTTATTCCTGAAGTCTTCATGGCAACTTTCAAATTAAACCTATCTTTGAAGAGTGAGAGCAGGCAGTGATTTGGAATGCATGAAATCCTGAAAGTAATTCTGAGATGGATTTTGACAGGGCTGATTGACAGATTTTAAGATGATTCCTCGAGGTCTGGAGAGATGGTTTAGGAGCTCAAAGCATTTGCTACTCTTGCAGAGGACCCAGGTTTGGTTCCCAGCACCCAGATTGTAGTTCGAAAACCATCTATAATTCTAGTTCCAGGAGATCTGAAGTCCTCTTCTGACCTTCTTGAGTATTAGGCACATCCATGATGATATACATCACATGGAGGCAAACACTTATGCACACAGAATTAGCTAAATCTTTAAAAATAAAAAATGGCAGAGAATACTCCTTCAGATACACAAATGCAGATGTATTTAAAAATAAACCACCATCTATGGCAGTATATGCCTGAGAAGCTGAGGTAGGAGGCTCAACTGAGCCCATGTGTTTGGTGCCACAATTTACTACACTCATTGATGGTGAGGACTGAGTGATCAGTAGTGGGAGCATGCCTGTGAACAGCCACATACTGTAGTGAACAGCCATGTACTGTAGCCTGGGCTCACACAGAGACCCCTTCTTTTTAATAATTCATTTATTTTTTACTTTATTTGCATTTGTATTTTGTCTACATGTATGCCTGTGTGAGTGTTGGACCCCTAGAAATGAAGTTATAGTTATGAACTGCCATGTGAGTGCTGGGAATTGAACTCAGGTCCCCTGGAAGAACAGCCAGTGCTCTTAATGACTGAGCCATCTCTCCAGCCCCAGGAGACCCCTTCTTTAAAAACAAATTTACACTCTTAACTGTTTAAGTGTGATTGATTATATTTTGGCTATGATTTTTATAGAAAGCTGTTCTTTGGAGAGCTATGTACTATAATAATGGTTGGTTTCACACATGAGATCAGACACATACTACAAGCACCACACTAGAATTTATTCAAGAGAGTTGCCGGGTGAGTATAAGGGCAGAAAAGCGGAAGAGAAAAAGAGACAGACTCTTCTGTGGCATCTCCTTGTAAAAGAACGGGTGGGCTTGGATTTACTTAGCCATGCCTAATGGTGTGCCCTCTGTGTGGTTGTATGTTCTGCTGGTGCCATGTTGGGTTTTGGCTGTTATGTGCCAGGAATTCTTATCTCTCCTAGCACCTTGTTGGGTTTACCACATGGCTGCTACATGCCAGGAATCCTTACAATAATAAGGATAAAATTATATGAGATTCCTTTTAAAATCATCCAGTGAGAAGACGAGAGAAAAGTATGGGGAATATGAATGAAACAATATTACTTAGAAATTGGTGGTTATATGGGGTTCCAGGCTACTTTTGCATATGTTTTAAACATTGAACAACAAAAGTAAAACAATTTTGCATTATATTTACATCTGAATTTGTATTTGAAGTTGGGAAAGGTATAATTGTTTTCACGGATATAAAGATAGACTACAGTTAACAATATTTTTAATTTTTGAGATTATAATATAATGACATTATTTCCCCTTCCATTTTCTTCCTCAATATTCTCCTATATACCTCCTCTTTCTCCCTTTCAAATTCATGACCTTTTCACTCATTGTGTTACATGCATACATCCTTGTACACATATAGTCCTAATATAACCCGATAAGGTTGTATATGTTGCTGCGTCTGTTCTTAGGACTGACCACCTGCATTGGATAACTAATCAGTGAGCTCTTCCCTGGGAAAAACCATTTCTCCCTCCCCCCAGAATCCTTAGCTGCCTGTCGTCACTTGTGTAGTCTTTCTCTCGTCTCCTTTGGCCCGTCTATTGCTGTCCTTGTTCAGGTCATGTGTAGGCAGTCCTGTTGGTGAGACTTCAGGGGCAGCTTCTCACATTACAAGGAGACAGTCTCATAGCAAACTCGATGATCCTCTGGCTCTTACAACCATTCCGTCGCCTATTCTGCAAAGTTCCCTGAGCTTTAGGTTCAAGAATTATGTTGTAGATGTATCCATTGGTACTGGGCTCTACAGTTCTGCATCTTGATTGTGTTTTTCTGTAATGGTCTCTATTTGTTGCAAAAAGGTTTCCTTGATAAGAGCTGAGGACTACACTTACCTGTGGGTATAAGGGGAATATTTAGAGTGTAGTTAGGTTTGGTAAAGTGGCAATACAGGTTCTCCTCCAAGACCTAGCACTTTCCTAGCCCTGGGTACCTGGCTAGGTTTCCAGTACCAGGCACGATTTTTATCTTCTTCAGCAGGTCTTATGTTCAAGCTGAAGGCAAACAGGAAGTGTGGGTGGGGCTACCAGACTAAGAAAACTCCGGGAACAGGAAGAGCAGAGCAGAGGTGCCACAGAGAGGCCAGCTGCTCTGAGAAAAGGTACCACGCTGCATGGCTGAGCAAGATAAGAAAGATGGCTTAGTTTAAGGGTAAAGAGTTAGCAAGTTATATGCCTGGGCCCCAGGTCATTCAGCGTACAATTAATACAAGCATCTGTGTGTTTCTGTGTGACTGCAGGCAAGAACCTCAGGGCTAGGCCAGAAAGGCCCGACCAGAAACTTCATACTACGTTGGTTACAGACAGGATATGTGTGCCACTTCTTTACCCTAGGATTATTGTGCCAGGCTGATTGCTGTTGTGGTTCGCAGGCATCATGGCTGGGTAGGGCTGTTGGTCGCTTCTCTCCTTTTGGCATCATGTCCACCAGTCCTCAGGGAGGAGGCCTTCAGGTCAGCTCCATCTGAGGAGCCTGTTGGCGCTGTGACATACTGTATCTTAGCACCATTGATTTATCACTTCTGGCTGATATGGATTCTTATGTAGATAAATAATCTTTAGTAATTTAAAAGGGACTAAGTAGGCTGCCAAACACTCGGGAAATTTGATAAATTAGCATATATTAAACATTTCATCTCTTTCTACAAAGAATGCGACACTATTTCAGCTGTGTCTTTATTGTTTTATAGCACAGCCTCTGTATAGACTTTGAGAATGAATATTGCAAAATGTATGTAAATATAGAGGTGTTTCCTCTTTATTACAATGTGTCAGGGCGATTTCCTGGTTCACCCTTTTTATACCTTTCAGGGAGATTTCTTTATTTCACCTTTTTTATACCTTTCAGTTTTATTTTTAAGAACTCCAGATGGGTCGGGGACATAGCTCAGTGATAGAGCAATTGCCTATCCATCAAGAGAGAAAAACTGATGAACTCCAGGTGTTCTTGGACTGTGAAGTTGTTTTCTTTCATACAAATTGCTTAGCTCAGCAAGGAGGAGTTTTACTTGCCTGTAATCCCTGCATTTGGGAAGCGAACACAGGAGGATCAGGCATACAAAATCATCCTACACTATGGGGCAAGTTCCAGACTAACCTGGGCTATGTGAGACCCTATCTTAAAAAGCCAAACAATTGAAAGGAAACGTGTTTAGCCTGTAAAGAACTCATACCTCAGACAGCAGGAGGTCTCCAGTCCATTTCAATCATCTAAGATTTTTCCACCCCCCAAAATAGTAAGATGACTCAGAAAGCCCTAGACTGAGGAGTGCAGGGCAGCTCATGGATAATCTTCTTGGGGCTTCAGACATTCATTCCTTGGGGGTGACTCCAGAGGCACTGGATGGTTCTCCTGGTTAAGTCAGTGTAGAACTCATCTTTTGTATATTCTATGGTGGTTTTCCTTGCTCCAAACCAGTTAGTTAACACACCCCTAGCTTTTAAGTTTTCACTTTATAAATCACCTCTATTGATATAAATTTGTATTTTCAAGGTGGTTGTCCTTTTATTGAACATTTCTAGAACATGACCTAAGACTGCTTGTAACTGAATTTCTCAGCATGCTAAACATACAGATTCCTGCCCCTTACCATAGACATCTTGGATCAGAAGCCCTGGAGTGAAACCTTAGCAGAGGGTTCTTGGGTATGTTTTGGATTGATAGAGAACTTTGGAGAGTGGCATGGCCAAGGGCAATAAGTCACCCTTGTACCCACCTGTCTTCTTTAAAAATGTATTTGTTGTTTCTCAAGAACATCTTGTGCAAAAAGAAATCTTATGTTTGGAATTTTAGAAATTTTGGAAATATTAAATATCAGAATCCCCATCAATTCTAAAATAAAGGGAACTAGCAATATACATGCAGGGTAACTTTATTGATTGATTGATTGATTGATTGATTGCTGTTTTTGGTTTTGTTTGTTTTTTGAGACAGGGTCTTTCTGTGTAGCTCGCTTGCTATTCTAGAACTCACTCTTTAGACCAGGCTGTCCTTGAACTCACAGAAATCCCCCTGCCTCTGCATCCTGAGTGCTAGGGCTAAAGGCATGCACCAACATTGCCCGGCCAAGAAATGTTTTAAAGGTGTGGAATTCTGTATATTCAGTTTCTCTCTGCAGTAATGAAAACTGACCTGTGCAAGGAAACTTTTTCAAATTTCTTTTACCCCTCACCCCCTCATTGCCTTATGTTTTTAAAGAAAGGCCATTTTTTACACTAACCTGACTACAGTTTCCCATGGGCAGAAAGCTCTATGGAATCCACTGGGATAGCGAGACACATAGTATAGTAACTGGAAACCACACTGTGCAAGTAACAAATGGATTCCTAGTTTGCTCTTGTACAGTTTCAGGACATTCTAAAGTGGACTGTAAACTAATACGTTATATTTATTTGTTTGTTTCTGACTGGTCTCATGTAGGTCTGGCTGACTTTAAGCTCACTCTCTAGTGTAGCCTTGAGCTCTGCTCCTCTTTCCTCCACTTCTTGAGAACTGAGTTTACAGTCTTGTGTGGCCATGCCTGGCTTGACTGATAGATTACTAGAAAAAAAAATCACACTATCTGTCCCAGGATTTTTGACATCATTTTAGTGGAACAAAAAATTGAGGGCAGCTTCTATGTCCTTCTATTTTTCCTTTCAGAAGTCACATAAATAATCAAGCAGAAAAAGATAGAGATTGAAGTTGGGACTTGTCTCAATTCAGCAATAAAATTATCTACAGATACTTGGCCCGATTTTATCAAAACCACAAAATCCAGGTCATTTGCAGAGACATTTCTGTTTAATAACTCCTTATCAATATATACAATATATTCGTGTTGCTTTTATCAGTAACATGCCAATAATAATTTAAGTAATTCAATCTAGAATTTTGTGTGTGTGTGTGTGTGTGTGTGTGTGTGTGTGTGTGTGTGTGTGTGCACAGACCAGAGGTCAACACCAGGAGTCTTTCTGCCATTCTCTACCTTATTTTCTGGAGGGGATGAGTGTCTCTCGCTGACTCTGGAATTCACTGACTGTAGTCTGGCTGGCCAGCTCGCCCCTGTGGTATTCCTGTCTCCACCACTCAGTGCTGTGGTAACACCCAGTTTTCTACATGGGTGCTATGAATTCAAACTCAGGCTCCCACTCTTGTCCTGCAAGCACTTTATGTACAAAGTCACATTCCTTTAGCATCTAGAATAATTTTTTTTTATATCTGGTTTTTGAGACAGGGTCTCTTTATATAGTATAGCCCTGGCTGTTCTGGAACTCACTCTGTAGACCAGGCTGGCCTCAAAGCCCACAGTGATCCACCTGCCTCTGACTCCCTAGTCCCAACTGCTGGGATTAGGGTGTATGTAACAACTCACCTGGCCTCTAGAATACATTTTAAACATAAGTCTATAGTCACAGGGATTAAATGTGCTATAATTTCAATTTATAAACTTTCATTATGATATTTAAGATGATACAAAGTGTTAAGATAAATGTCATGAGTACTTGCAGCTGGTGGATGGTCCCCATGCAACCAGACAACACAGTCAGATACACAGAGCCTTGGGAAATAGAAAGAAGAAAGGGAAGGTCAGAGACAAGCACCCTCTGGCAAGGTCGGGAGAACAAGAAGGAATTGGAGGGTAGAGGTCTTTTTAGATGGAACTTGACGTCAGGACCCTGGCAGTCCAGGTTATTGCTTATGGACCAAAGATCCAGGAGGTGGGTCAGAATGCTAGCTTTCTTCCCTTTTTGATTTTATAAGAAGGTGAGTTATTGATGGCAAGTAGGCAGGAATGAGGGCACAGAGTTTTCTGTTCTCTAGGCTACTTCCTGCACAGCAGGCGGTGTGAGTGAAGAGGCATTTAGTTAGCTTTCATCTTGGAGACCTTAGGCATCTGTTCCTTAAGGGGGCTGAGAAGGCAGTTTGCTAGGAGAAAAAAATAGATTATTAATGTTGGTCCTATGAATGGGGCTGGCTATGGAAAGAACGATAACTGCCAGAAATAATGGAATGGAGTTCCCCGAGTGTACAGAAGAGGCAAAGATGAATGGAAGAGGCATAAGGGCAGATATGTCCTTCATTGGGACATCCTGGAAAACCAGGGTCCAGTTTCTGGGTGGGTGTCTGCTTGAGTCTGGAGAGGTGGTACCAGAGGTGATGTCCCAGGAGCTTGTCGAGGTGGCCCAGCAGACTGAGGGATGGCGTGTTCTAGGAGCACAGGAGCCATTGCATCTGCTGTTTCTCTGTTGTTGGGCAGGGGGGGTTGGGCCTGTGCAGAAACTTGCAAATATCTGTAAAACAGCTGGAACAGATTGGCATTTTGGTGTGTCATAGCAAAAGCTATGGTTTTGAGTTAGAAGGTATGAACATTTTCCCAGGGCCTGGTTTTCGCCCAATGAAACACATTTTTAAATCTGTAACCAAAAGAAATTTACTGGATGAAAGTGGTTGAGTGGGTGAAGGAAGCGAAGGGAGGCTTACATCTCCCTCCTCCTGTTAAATTCTGGTAGCAAGGTGAACTATGTCTATACTTATTATTGGCTTTAAGAAAATGAGGACTGTGACTTTTATGTAGAGGTCTGAGAAGGCAGCTGAAGCAAGCCTAGTTGTCAAATGGCATCTGAGATCTGAGATTAGTAATTGAAAGGGATCTGCCGGCCACCTGGGCATCCACCTCTCCAAGGTCGGTAAGGGCCGAGGTCTCAGAACAAGTCAATCTTTGGCTACCAGGCCTCAGAAGGTCGGACAACTGTGAGGTAGGAACCCATGGGGGAGACCCAGCCTACCATGTCTAGGCAAGAGTGAGGCAGTAGATTCCTCAGGGTCCTTTTGTCCACCTTCTGATGGGGGCCTTGACAACAGTCGAGGTAAAAGGCAGCTTTTGTGCAAAGGCTGATGTTGCCATTGTGGGGCAAGTTCTAGGTGGAGGTTCTTCTGTGCCCATTGATCTTCTTGGAGGAGATACGGGTTGCTTGTCAGGAATTAGCATGTCTGTCTATCACGGAATGCTTTTTAATTAAACATTTTAAATGCCATATTCTGCAGATCTCTGAGCATTTGAGAACTGTCTCTCTATTAGGTATCAATGACTGTCAAACCTGTGTTCTCTGACAGTCTTTAATATGTTAGCAGCTTTCGTATTTAAATTCTCTAGAAAGCTTGGTATCAAACATTTGGCAAAAACATAGGTGTAAATCTCTAAATTGGCTTTCACTAATCTGAAGAGATCCTTTTCTACTTCTATGATCATATAGAGTGTATTATCTACAGCTTACCAAAGTTAACAAAGACAAAGAGGCTAAACATACATTCGTAAAGTGACTAAACCTTGAGTAAGGGGAGACATTTTAAAGCTACTGGCAACAACTTCTGCATCTACTGTCATTTTTAAGCCCTGTAGTTCTGATCTCATCTTTGAGTACAGCCAGATTGTAATCCTGAATGATTTATAGAGAAATAATAAGTACTTAAGGCCACATAATACCTCTCTGATCCTGTATAAAGAATGTCAAGTGTCTTATCTTATTGTAGAACCATTTTAGTCCAGAGAGTTTCTTTTGACTTAGTCTTTTAATCTGTCTCAGAAGCAAAGGTGATGTGTTCTCTTCTAAAGCTTCTTCCAGCCGAAACAGGTCATTATTATCAGGACTCAAAACCGCTGAAAGCCTAGTCAAAAGGCCAGGAGGGAATTTAGCAATGGAGTGCTTAGCAGATGCATGTGGTTGTCTGACCTCACTGTCCAGAGTAAGTTGTAGAAGCGACTGATGCTTGGCTGTGTCTGCCAGTCAAGTGAACATCTGTTGAGACAAGCCAAACTAGGAACAGAAGGTAGAATTTATGGACTTATTTGGAGCTTTTAGGCCCATAGACTTGTGCCAATCTGGTGAAGTATTTGGCAGAAATAAGGAAAACATCTTCACTGCCAAGACTGGATTAGAACCTTTTAATCTTGGTAGTAAAATTGTTCCAATGCATATAGATTGACCAGTGGTCTACAGTGAATTGTTGTGAACCATGTGGCAAGCATTCGCCTAAGAATACTGGAAGAAGGTCCTGAATACTGGTCAGCTTCAAAGCTTATATGGATTTTATACTTTAAAATGAGGCAGCAAGCCCCTCATAACCTTATAAGTTTAAATATCTTTAAAAATGTTTTTATAAAAAAAAGCTTTAAGATCTCTGAGATATCTTCCTGCAATATCAAAAATTATCATAATCAAACCATTTTCATCTGGGTGACTCTTAAATTATAAAGTTTAGCTGCCAGAGCAAGGCATATAAAAGCATTAGGTGCAGCTTTAATATCTAGACCATGTATAGACAGAGTTTCATAAGCATATAGGCAGAATTAGTTAGCATACATTCACATATGAAGGGTTATTGAATAGAGGCTAATAAGAGAAAAGGGGGACCCAGTGTGCTGAGCAGGAGCTGGCATCTCTGACTCACACTTAGTAGCAAACGAGTTGTTGGTGAGCAAGGAAGCAAATTTGTTATCCATAGAGGAGAGCCAATCAGAAAGTAGACCTGGTACAGGTCGGAGCAGATCTGCCACAGAGAATGAGATCCTGGCATGTCTGACATTAATTGGGCGACCTAGACAAAACAAAACAAAAAACAAAGCAACAGAGTTCATGAAAGAGGCTTGGGAGCAGAAGAGCGGAAAAAAAAGTCAGACCGAGTCAGGGCAGGAATTTAGGAGATGGAAGCGCTGATCACAACAAAGATGGCAACAAAGCCAAATGGCCTGTCTTTTGCCCTCAGTCAAAATGCCACCTGACCGTGTGGTCTTTGCCCTCAAGATGGTGTCTGACCATGTGGTCTTACCCCCCCACCCCAAGACAAACGAATTTATAATCTCAAGCATTTAAAATCAGTAAAGAACGGAGAGACAGACAAGTGGGTGAAAGCTAGCTAGGGCCAGAAGATAACGGGGCCTTAGCAAGCCCTGGGTCTCCCGCCTGGGAGTCTAGTTGCTATCCCAGAATGGTGAGCTTGAGCCAAGCTGAGGGTGGGCATGCAGGACAGGAGCTGGTAGGAGGTGAGGGTAGAGCCAAGTGGGAATGGAAACCCTCAGCTAGGCCCATTTTCCCCTAGTGAGATAATGACCAAAGGGCTATATGATCTTCCGAAGATCAGCCGAGGGTTGAGTAATGGCCGGGCTGTGAGGTGAGTGTGGGTAGGCACAAGCCATTCCACACACTATCACATAGGAATGGGAGCCTGGGGCTATGACTGCATGGTAGAGGGGAACGAAATGGCACAAACTGCCCAATGATCCATCGACCAGAAGACGACAGGGGCCCAGGCCAGAAAAAGTAAGAAGGTCAAAAGTCCGAATAAAACCACAGTCGAGCAGTACAAAGGACCAGAAGGTCCGAGAGACAATCCTCATTCGTGGAAAATGTTCAGAGGGGAAAGCTTACCAAATGAAGATCCCAATGTTATGTTATGATAAATACATTGTGAGTCCTGTAGCTGGTGGATGAGCCCCATGCAGCTGGGAGGCACAGTGAAACACATAGGGCCACAGGAAAGTGATGCACGGTCTGGGCGCACGTGGAAGGACTTTATTAAAGAGGAAGAAAGCGGGGAAGAGGAGGGCCAGCGACACACGCCCTCTGCCAAGTTGGGGCGAGAGAAGGATGGAGGGAGAATCAAAGGGGGCTTTTTAAAAAGAGCTTGAAGTCAGGATGCTGGGCAGGCCAGGTTATTGCTTATTAGCCAAGTTTCCAGGAGGTGGGTCAGAACGCTAAAACGGAGTGTCAAGAATTACAGTATAGAACAGAATCAAATTCTTCCATGGAAGTAGAGCAGAATACATGTTAAAGAGAGAAAGAAAGAGAAACCTCTGATTAAAGCAGCTTGTTCATGCATTAGAAATAGGTGATGAGATATTAGATCCCATTAGGTAGATTTTTTTGAGTATTTTGTTTGCTTGTTTTAATAACCTATTTATTTGTATTTTGTGTACGCTGGTGTTTTGCCTGTATGTGTGTCTGTGTGAAGTGTTGGATCCCCTGGAACAGGGGTTATAGACAGCTGTGAGCTGGGTACTGGGAACTGAACCCAGGTTCTCTGGAAGAGCAACCAGTGGTCTAACCACTGAGCAGCCTCTCCAGCCCTTTTTGTTTTTTTGAGACAGGGTTTTCTGTGTAGCCCTGGCTGTCCTGGAACTAGGTGCATATACCAGGCCTGCCTCAAATTCAGAGAACAGCCTGCCTCTGCCTCTTGAGTGTTGGGATTAAAGGAATACATCACACCACCTGGCCCACTAGATTGATATTTAAAGTGTCTCAATATTTTATTTTAAAATAAAGATATTTACAGTATGTGGTGATATACTTCATATTTAATAAAATAGCCTGGAATGTCAGAGGACAGAATCACTCACAGACAAGTATTGAGGGTCAGAGAGTGGTAACTGACGCCTCTAATCCCAGCACAGGAATGACAGTTGGTAATTTACACCTTAAATCCCTTAGCTCAGGAGACAGAGATCTTTCTGTGTTTCTGTGATTTCAAGGCCTCACAACCAAACAGTAGTAGCTCACACCTTTAATCCTAACTCTAGGATTATGATGCACAGTCAACTGGGCAGAAGAAGATATTTAAGGCAGATGTAGGCAGACAGCGTGGTGTTCTATAGAAGCAACAAGCCAGGCTGAGGACTCTGGAAGATAGCTTTTACCCTGAGAAGTTGTCTGGGTGAGAATTGACTGTGGTCTGCTCCTCATTCTGATAGTCCAGCTTTCCCCCAATATCTGGCTCTGAGTTTTCACTAAATACCTACTAGAATTCATGTTTCAGCAGTATAAATTTACAATATTTTAACTTGGGCTGAAAAAAAATGTGTCAGCTTTAAGGGACTTTGACCAGCTTGAGCATGGAGATCACGGCTCTGGCAGGCCTTACCCTTCTCACCCATTTTCCCTGTCTTGCTAACAACTATTATTAGATTACATTCCTATTCCCTTATTCGATCAATTCCTCCTCCTTAGGCTGACTGCCAAGGTCCAGCTATCAAAGAATTAAAAGTCCAGCAGTCAGAAGTCAGTCATTTGCCTGTGGGCATGTCCGGCTCCTCTCTATCCGAGGCAGTCCTCTGTCCCTCTGGGGCTAACATCCCTCCCCCTCCTTGTTTTCTTCCCTCTCCCCTGTACCTCTGGGCCAAATAAATCTCCTTTGTTCTGAGAACTTGGTCGTGGGGGTTCCCGAGCCCATACTTTTTCTTTACAAAACAAAATTCTTTTGGAAATGATTACAACAAAGTTTGAAGACCACTGTTTGAGGAAATCTAGCTCAGGAATGAGTGTGTAGAATAGGGCTAGAAAAAGGAAGAACTGGGAGAAGACGAGCAGGACATGAGGCAGAGCGGGAACACACCTGGCAGAGCGGGACACACACCTGGCAGAGCGGGACACACACCTGGCAGAGCGGGACTCACACCTGGCCGAGCAGGACTCACACCTGGCAGAGCAGGACTCACTCACACCTGGCAGAGCAGGACACCAGGCAGAAGAAATTTGAAATTTTCCAGACCTGAATAATGTGAACCATATTAATTTCACATGCATGGAAATAAGAGAAACAGGCAGAGCCCAAAAGCTTCTAGCAAATAAGAGTTACTGTTCTCCCCGACTCTTTCTCTAAGGTTTTAAATGATGTCAGAAGTGAGTTCCCTAGAGTTTTCTGCAGTAGACTTTGGCCTGACCTGGTTCTGAACAACTTCCTTCCTTTCTCAACTGTTCACCTAACATTCTGCTGAGTTCTGACTTTTGATAGGGTAAAGCAGGATACCTGTCCTTGGAGCATGACTCCTCTAGCAGAGCTGAGTCTGATGCCAAGAGATGTGTGGCCAGCAAACTAGATTCCTCTTCCTTGTGTGCGTCAGCTTCTGTTTCCTAGGTGCCTGAACAGACATCCTTTGCAAACAGAGATGTAAGTGTGGATGCAGGAAGGGATGAGACAGAGGCAGTAAGGAGGGACATGGAAGCCTGGGTTATTATTTATTTATTTTAATGTCATGGCTACAGAGCCTGAGTGTGTGCTGCCTGCTGGTATGAGGCCCAGGGAGCCCATTTGGTTTCATGGATCTGATAAGGCAGCATTTGAGCCAGTTATTCCCTTAGACCTCAGTGTTTCTGCTTCTTTTCCTGACCACAGCTCAGGCCACAGCTAACTTGGTAGGTACTTGTGGCAACCATTTGTAGAATTTTGGAGTCCGTTGTTCTGGCCTTCTCAATTATCTTGTAAGTATCTAATTGTACAGATGCTGCTTGACTTATCCTTAGGTTCCATCCCAATAAACCAATATGAGGCTGAAAATATGATTAAGACAGAATGCTTTTAGTACACCTAACCACTGAACACCACAGTCACTTAGCCATGGCTCCGAGCACCTGTTGTTCATATCTGTGATCACATGGTTGTGCTTCTCTGCCGTCCACAACACTGGGAGGGAACGCCATGCCAGTCCACATAATGTTTTAGCCAGCAGAAGATCAAAGTCCCCAAACTGAAGTAATAGTTCATTGACTACTGATGTTTTCACATCATTGTTAAGTTGAAGAAAAGGCCATGGCCTTAAGCCATTGCAGTTGAAATATCTCTAAGTCAGGATATCCATATTAGAACTCTGAGTTCATGGTAGCTAGAATGGCTTTGTTTCCAGGCAAACACATTCTGGCTGACAGTCATTCATTCTTCTGAGCTACTCTCCAGCCTCCACAGTGTCTCTTTGGTCTTTTTATAATCTAATGGTGTTGGTCATAGGTCTTTTGTTTGATTGGTCTCCCTTTTGGGGGAAAGAGGTCTTTCATGACGTATTTTTGGCAAAAGCTACTCATGAATGGATCTGAATGTGATTTCAGGATGTTGAACCATTACATACTGTCTATACTGTTGTTTGCCTCTGAGTTTAACTTATCTGCACGGGACTCAGCTGCTCTTTCTTCAGTCTCTATTGTCTCTTCCTAAACAGTCTCTTCAGCCTGGGTACCTTACTCACCTGCTCCTTCACAGTGGGACTGTCTGAGTCATTTCTTTAGCACTGATCCTCTTTAGGTGGTTTGAAAAGTTCTCTGGAGATGTAATTTAAAAATGCTGATCCTTAGCCAAGGCTTGAATCAGTAGGTTGAGGTTCAGCTGGAAGTCTGCATTTTAAACAATCACCATGAGACGTTCTGACTCACAAGTACTTGAACTACGCCTGTTGTCAGAGCTTTACTTAGGTTGATAGGTAGGCAGAGAGTAGATTACAGTTCTTTTCCTCTTCCCTGACCATGGGAATGGGAAACGACAGAGAGGTAGGAGGCGGCTTGTAGGTTGGAAGCCTGCTTGGCTGGGATTATTATTGTAGCTCTGGTTCACACAGGGAAACGAAACCAGTTTGTGGAGGAAGGTAATGAGCTCACCTGAGGCCTGTTGGGTTTGACATCCAAGTGAAGATGACGTGTTGGCAGCTTGTAAAATGCACTCGATGAGTCAGATCTGGAGATTGGTTAGTGGGATGGATTCTCTGTTTAGGCTTCAGAGAGTCATTGCTGGACCTAATTACTCTTTAATGTGGGTCTCTCATGGTTGCCTTGAAGATGAAATAAACCTACTGGTATCATTCTCAACCTGGTAGGGAATCAAATTCATTTTGTGCTTGTACTGAGTTGTCCAAGAGGGAAAGTGGAAAGGTCCATGCTGGGAAACTATCATTATGGCTTGCCTAAGAGATGCTGAAGGCTCCACTTTTTTCCCCTAGACCTACCTCACCATCCTTTCTCATGATCCTTCTTCCTCCTTATCCAGCCAACAGAGAAATGTATCATCACTTTATAAACTGAGGAAGAAGAAAATAATGTAGAATAAGGGTAAGAGAGAATAAAGGAAAAAGTAGAACTATTTATTTTCTTTATTTTAGTGCCCACAAATAAGACTAGGTTAAAAAATAATGTCTTTATCCTCAGCAAGCTTAATCTCTCCGGTAAGAAATGGAGCAGTTAGGCACTTTGGTCAAAGCAAACATTTACCCTTTGTGGTGACCACAGATCACCAGCTGCTGCTCAGAAGTTATTCAGCAGGTCCACAGTCCCAGCACTCACCCAGAGAAGAAGCAGTGCACTGTGTATGGTCAGAGGTGCTAAGGCACCAGCATGTAGGAGTCTTGGCCACCCGAGATAGCAGACATAAGGAAGCATTACATGAATTGTCCCAGGGAAACAGGACTTAATCAAGATCTCAAGCTTACTAGAAAGGCCTATTATGACCCCATGTTAAAGATGCCTACATCTCACAAGAGGAACCACACATGTGTTTGCTGCTTTGGATGCTTACATACCTCTGCATAGCATAAGAATAGAAGCAACCCAACCTGACCAGACAGTGGGACTGACTGGTCATATTCTCATGAATTGGTTACCGGGTCTGAATGACGGTCTCCAAAGACTACGGTAATATCCAGTACTATTTCTCCAGGGAAACAGAGCCCAAGAGTCAAGGATGTCCTCTAGTGCTGTCTGGAGTCTCCCTTCACTTGAAAACTGGATCTTTGGAGTTTCCTAGATACCCCTCAAAGTCTTTGAGGCAAGTGCCCTTTCCTGTTAGGAGTCCTTAGACACACTTTAAGAGACCACCCGATATTCAGTTTCTGGATGGGGCAGTATTGATAATGTAAGGAGATCTTTCTGATATCAACTTGAAGAAGGTGAATCTGAGTGTTAGTCTTATATGGACAAGATGGAGTACCAGCACGAGAAGAATCCTGGTCCTGAGAGGAGTGGACTGTGTTTGCTTTTCTCATACCTGCAAATAGTGAAAAGAAACAGTGAAATGTGTTGGAAATTTGACCATCTTAGGCCAGTTCTGGTTGGATTTCCTCATAAGACAGCAACAGGCTGTTGGTTCTTCACTGCAGCATCTTTCTGCTCAAGATGGAGTCATGCCCTTTAAAGCAGAGGAGGATGGATGCCCTGTCCTTGGCGATCAGTCCACGTCACGGTCACCCATGTGTGAAATGTAGTTGCAGTGGAAGGGAAGACTGGAAAAGGATGCACATGGATTATACAAATAACAAAAGCCCGCATATTAAAGAATGTGCCTGACATTGTCTCTCAGGTTTTTGTGCACACATTCTAGATGATCTTCCAACCTTACTGTAAAATCTGATTTTTTATCCCTCTAAAAATCAGAAGGCTTTAGGTTCTTTTCGCCAGTGAAATCTTATGCAGAAATAGGAAATGGGATTTTGTTAATATAAACATACTTAACTGAACTGAAACATGTGCACAAGCCTGTTGCCTGAGTTTCTTGAGATTAGTGAGGTACTTTTGATAGAGTAAACGTGTAAACTATCAGTCTGGGAGTGTACCTCAGTGGTACAGTGCTGGCCTAAGGCCCTGAGCTCCGTCCTCAGCATTGTGGTGATGGAGTGGTCTTAGGAAGGTAGAGGAGGCAGAGAAGGGGAGGAATTTTTAAGTGGGATATATGGATGATAAGCAAGAACATTTGTTTCCAAATTTGTGATTATTGTATGCTATTGATAGCATCCTGACATGTTTGGAAAAGCAGTTGCAAATGGAGTAATTTTTAAAAAACAATCCACATCCTTGTAATCTTGAGATAACGAATATAAACACAAAACACTCATGAAGTTTCACAAATATGGTTGCCTACACATGAGCTGAGCAAGGATGACACCAGTAGGTGTGTCAGGTGGACGAGGGAAAGACCGGAGGGCCTCAGCTCTATACAAGAACTACAGGCACCTAAGAAATACTGAGAGCAGGAAAATGGCCCTCCCCAGGGAAGGGCGCACCGATGGTCAGCCCTGAAGACATGCACACAAGTAAGTGCTCAGACTGAGCAGGTTATGTTTATGAATATATATGTGTATGCATAAATTCATGTGAAAACAATGAAAAGAGAGGCGTGAATTTGAAAGGGAGAGCAGGGAAGGGCATGTGAGAAAGTTTTGAGGGAGGAAAGGGAAGGAAGAAATGTTGAAAATAATCTCAAAATATAAGAAAAACCACAAAATAAATACAATATATAAATCGTAATTCTGAAACCTATGCAAAAAATATTTAGTCAGTGTGAGATATATGTAGGCGCCATCAGTCATGATATCCACTGAAACTTTAACATGTTCTACATCCTATAACATTAGAGAACAAAATGGATGCTTAAAATGAAAGCAAATAACTATTTTTTCAATTAATAATAAGCATAGACAGACAACACTAAAATAATGGTAAGTAATTATGAATTCATAAATTATAAGTTGGAAGAATTATAATTTCAATTTTACACTGGAGCATGCTGTCATATAAAAGTGGTATAAAAATATTCTTCCTAATTATGTTTCCACTGAGACATTAGAGATGAGTACACACAGAAAAGCTGGAGGTGGCCCCAAAGGCAGGAAGGAGCACCGTGTATTCAGGAAGCCAAGTCAGAATGGCTTTCTCTCCATATCTCGGAGGGAATAAAGAGCTGCGTGGAGAGGCCAGATAGTACAGGACATTGTCACTAATGTGTGAGGGAATTGGTAAAGTATTAATTGGTGTGCTTTTAATCCCAGAACTACATTAACCTTCAACTTTGGGCTACTTGGACTGCAAGCCAAAAGCTATTCCCTAAGACAGACTGTGTGCCACCAAGGAAGCCCCCAAGAGAACATCAAATACAGGGCTTTTAAGTGTAAACAGAGCAGAAAAGAGAAACTTGGAAAGTATACCTGCAGTACACTTGGAATGCGGACAGTTTGGACCTGAGAACAGCTCCCTGGGCAAGAGAAACCCACCATGAGCAGTGGAAAGCAGCTAGATGTTTTCCAGCCTGGTCAAAAAGGGACACAAGAGAAAGTTAGCCAGGAGGGTGCTGGGACGGTATAAATGCTGGGAGAAGCAGATAGAGGAGAAGCCAGGGTTAGTATACTGAAGTGGGGCTGGGCCTTGTGTATTACTAGAAAACCATGAAAGTCCTGTACAGATTTTAAACAGAAAATCATCTCACCAATATTCTTCTGCTTGAATGTAAATAACGGTTTTAAGGAGATGAGACTAATTTTTGGAAAGTAATTGTAATAGGTCACCATGGTGGCACAAGCCTATAATAGCATAACCCCAGCAGTTAGGAGGCGGAGGGAGGAGAATTCCACGTTTGGGGTCAACCTGGGATAAATAGGGAGATTTTCTCTCAAAGTGGGGAGAGAGACAGATGGAGGGAAGGAGAGAACATGAAAATAAAAAAAGCAGAAAGTAGCAATAGAAATAGCCGTCTGTGTCGGGCTGGCAGCAGTGGTGATGGAGGTAGTCAGCAGGCGGCTGCCTTAGTCTTCTTCAGGGGCTACCAGAGCACGATGCCACAGACAGTGGCTCAATAACACTCATTTATTTTTTGTTTGGATGTAGCCTGGACCAAAGTCTGACAGGAGCTCAGTTCTTGGCTTTCAGAGGGCCATGGTCTTGCTGTATGGGGTGGAGGGAGTCCTGAAGATCTACAGTTACAGACAGGACCTAATTTTAACTGCAAGTTTTTGGTGTATACAGTTTGGTCTATAGCTGTCTTTAGAAGCACTTGATTGACAGTGTGGGGAGAAGGGAAGAGTGGAAGATGCTGCCTAGGTTCCTGTGCCAACAGAAACAATAACACTCGTGGAATTGGAATCACCGGAAGTAAGGAAGTTTTTGCTGTTGCTGTTTTTGAGACAGGATCTTATGTAGTCCAGGCTAACTCCCGATTCACTATGTACCCAGGAATGACTCTAAGCTCCTGTTCTCTCTACTCCCAAAGTGCCACTCACCTAGTTTAAGAAGAATCTTTTGAGGGGAAAAAGTTTCTCTAACATTTAATATATTTGTTTTTTAAGTATCTATAAGATCAAAATGGAACTGAGGAAATGGTTAAGAATTTAGAAAAAACTCATCTATGGTTCAGATATTGGTTTAGGACCTATTGGCTTAGAGACACTGTCTTAGAAGCCCCTGAGTGGTGTGATGTAACAAAACATCACAGACTCTTCAGCTTAGAGTCAAAGGAAATGTATTCTCACATTGTTGGAGGTTGCAAGTACAAGAACATGGCATCATCCAGTATGCATCTGCCAAAAGCTGGTTCCAGTTCATCAGCAGCACCTTCCCATTGTAACTCAGCATGGGAGCAGGCAGAGGAGCCCTCAGAGTCCTCTTAGAAAGACTGTACTGTGAGTGCTCAGCCTCCATCACCTAATCACCTTCCCAAGACCCACCTCAAATGTCATGTAGATTTGGGCACACAGAGATATTCATCTATAGCAGGTGGTCAGCAAGCCGCAGGTGTGGGTGGAACATCGCTAGGGCAGTGATTCTCCAGCTGAAAGTGCTGAGTCGCTCTGATGGCTAGTAAAAACAAATGGGTCTCATCCTCAGAATCCTGATCCCACTGTTCTTGCAGTGTGAACATCTTAAGACTTTCGAAATATACTGTACTTTGCAGAGAGCTCAAAGGAATTATATTTTTACCAGCTAGGTAAGAAAACACCATCTTAATCTGAGCCTTTCTATATTGAATATTATAATTGGTTTTAAAAATTAGAAGCAGGGTGGTGATCTCATTTAAAAATATCATTTTTATGTCCTTTGAGTTTTTGGTTAAAAACTCTTGTAATTTTTCATATATCTATATTTTAGCACACTTATTTTTAGAGCCCTTTAATATGCCATTGCATTTCATGATAGGCAAATTTGGGAAATGATTCAGACATATAATTACCCTAATGTGTGTGAGTGCCTGTGATTGAGGTGATGATACTCTCCCTACTGATACTATTTCAAGTTGAGTAACATGTATAAGGGGAAGTGAAACCAAGACATGATCCTTCTAGTTGACTCTAGGCTGACCTGTGGCCTTTTATGGGAGCAGGGCCCCAGAAATACTTCTTCTAAATGTAGAACATACTTGACCAGTATTGGCAAACTGGGCATGACCTAATGTTCTGTTGCAGTGGTTCCCATTGCCAGCCCAAATGCTTAGTCAGACAGCAGTGAAGCTGCTGAAGGCAAAACAGGAGCCTACAGAAGCTCAGTGTCTTGTTTTTGTGGCCTTTTCAAGCGAAACTGAGCTGTTTTTCTGACAGCGCCTGACAGTCTTGAATGAAACTATACTTCAGCATATGCTTCAAACACTCACCACCCCTAACCTGAAGCCTCCTTTGTTAATCTGCCATTTCCTCTGCCATGGGCTCCCTTTGACATCTGACAGTTTCAATGCCACAAAGCTGAGATAATTGATAGCTGGTTTGATGGGTGGTTTACACTTCTTAAACATTGGACCCAGACTGAGTTAATCATAGCTGGAGACATATTTTTTTAGCTCTCTGAAGTAAAAACTAGCCATAAGATTTTCCCAGTAAAATGCATAAAAAGATAATGTGCTGTTACTGGAAGATCCAATCTCTCCATAGCCAAAGGAGATCAGTGTTGTAGTAGGCGGTTTCTTGGTCCCGGGTGGCCAGAGGCCCAGACCCATAGACCTGCATGCCAGACCCCTTAGCTGTGCGCTGCTGCTGCTCAGGCCCCCAGAAATAACTCAGACGCTTATACTAACTTCATGCTGTTTGGCCTATGGCTCAGGCACATTGCTAGCTAGCTCTTACATTTTAAATCAACCCATCTCTATTTTAATCTGTCTGCCATGTGGCCCGTGGCTCACCTGTGTTCCTTACATGTTGCCTGACTCCACCCTGCTTCTCCTACCTATGCTCTGATTTCTCCTCCTACTTCTTCTATGGTGCCTGTCATGGCCCAAAACAGCTCCTTTATTTAAAGATTGAGATTCATAGCATACAGAAAGGCATTCCCACATCAGATCAGAGTTCATAATATGTTTTCTTTTCAGATGTAGATTTTGGGGTCCTCTAGCAGCTTTTAATTGGAGAAAGAGTAGAATATGAGAAGGACTTGAGCTCGGAACTCAGGCAGCTATGAAAGTTTGACCATATGACCTGGAGCCACTGTCTTCTCAGAGTTGGTTCCTTCATTTTGAAGTGGGCTTTGTGTGTTTGTAACTGAGTCTCTGTGAGAATGAGGAAGCAAGGTATCTATAGTGCCTGGCTCCTAAGTCAGTTCCCTTCCTCTACTGACCAGCAGGAGCCACTTTATGAAAGAGATTTCTTTAAAGACTAGGACTCTCAAGGCAGGTCCCTCATTAATAAATAGCCTACGGTTTAGCTACAAGGGTTTGAGTAATTGTTTTTGGCTTTGGAGTTTCCTTGGAATGTAAAAATGACTAGCCCTGAGCAGTCAAATGTTCTCCAGTGGTAAGCACTTTCAAGACACATTTGCAAAAAGGCATTTAGTGTTCAAGAATATTTGAATGTTACACACAAAGACAGAGTGTTCCGGTTATTCCCGTGTATTTGTATGTTGTTATTGGCATGGTGACTTCATTTCTTTCGATAGTCTATGAAGGAAGGAGGTGATGAGGTTGGAAGATGGGGATATCCCTCCTTGCGGCTCCCTGAAAGCCTCTCCGGTAGTTTTCAACTAGTTTTTCCACTTTCTGTTCCTGCCCCCCCCCCAACACACACACACACACAATGACTGTAACACCATAAGCAGAGCTTCCAAAAATTACAAATTTAGATGCCATTGATTCAGGGTGATACTCAACAATTCTACTTCTTCACTATCTATATACAGCTGCTAAAATAAGACCCTTATGTCTTTGGAGGAGACAAGTCATCGTAGATTCATTGTTGTTTAATACAAAGAAAAACATTACTATAATTATTTTTAATCTATTTTTTTTTATCAGTTCAGAGTATGTCTCCCACCCAGCCTCCAAATCTTTACAGCTCAAATTTGGCATATATAGTTACTTGCATATATTTTCCTTTAAGAATACTAAATAGAAGTAATATTAATAAGAGTTTGTAAGATACAGAGTAAGTTAAAGTCTGGTTACTAAGTTTATAAAGAATTCCTTTGTCAGTGAAACTTATCTGATTTGATGGAGCTAATGGTAAGTCATGGAGATGGAAGGCTGGAAGCTTGGGAAGAGCTTTATCCTAAATTTCAAGGCTGACACTAACCAGCTTTGTCACC
Source organism: Phyllotis vaccarum (assembly GCA_033318265.1). Taxonomy (NCBI): domain Eukaryota; kingdom Metazoa; phylum Chordata; class Mammalia; order Rodentia; family Cricetidae; genus Phyllotis; species Phyllotis vaccarum. The sequence continues at coordinate 26,847,094 of JARWLC010000006.1, read as the reverse complement.
CTGGTTACACCTGATAATTCTGTAGTCTTTGATTTCTTAATATTAGATAGTTAAGCAAAATAATCCCCATGGTTTCTTCTGTAAATCAATTTATAGGAACTCATGTATTGTATAAACCATGACCTGAATTTCTGTCTTGGAAATTCTAATCTCTTGTGGAATTTAATGGAGTCGGGAATTTTCCAAAATGAGTTTCCGTCTACTGTTAAGTGATGCTGATAGTAGACTTTCAAATTTTCATTATAGCAACAGAAATTTATTGTTGAATTCAAGAACATATGATGAAAAAGGAAGGTGCAAGCTCACAACATTCCGTATACACCTCATAGGATAACTAACTTATCCAATAAACTCACAACATTCCGTATACACCTCATAGGATAACTAACTTATCCAATAAACTCACAGCATTCCGTGTACACCTCATAGGATAACTAACTTATCCAATAAACTCACAACATTCCATATATACCTCATAGGATAACTAACTTATCCAATAAACTCACAGCATTCTGTATACACCTCATAGGATAACTAACTTATCCAATAAACTCACAACATTTCGTATACACCTCATAGGATAACTAACTTATCTAATAAACTCACAACATTCCGTATACACCTCATAGGATAACTAACTTATCTAATAAACTCACAACATTCCGTATACACCTCATAGGATAACTAACTTATCCAACAAACTCACAACATTCCGTATACACCTTATAGGATAACTAACTTATCCACTAAGCCTATAAAAGTCTTGAACTAATTTACTGTTACTTTTTATAACATATCTCTATAAGGCTTAAGCAGCAGTTTTCCCATTTGACTTACACAACTTGATATTAGTGAGTACACTTCGGTTTACCCCCATCGCAGCCCATGACTTTAAAATCACATTGGTACTTCTGACACATTGAATAAGGTTACTATTAGTCGGCTCTTTTGTTTGTTTGCATTTAGGATAGCTCTTACTATTTAAGAAAAAGAATTAAAATGAAAATGCTAAATGTATTGACTATAAAAGAGACTAACATGATTGGCAATCAGCTTATTGTTTTAAGTGGAAAATTGAGAAAGCTAAAGGCTGTTAATAATGGTGTGAGGTGGGCGTGAGAATACATGTAGTTGATTGTGGTGGCAGATAATGTGAAGCTGCTGGAGCTCTGAAGAACCACATCCCTGACTTTATTTTGACACCTTCTCAGCATATGGTTTCCTGATTCGGAAAAAGACATAGTGAATGCTGAAATCATCAGAACTATTTTCATCCAAGAAGGTGTAAAGATTTTGATTTACTGCCTAGAACTCAAACACAATAATAAATACTGTTTTAACATGAGTTCACACAGTGAAGGAGATTAAACATTTTTTTAAGTATTTATAGTGACCATGACCAGAAAGTCCCTCATTCTTACTAGGCAGGAAGCTGTCAGGTGACACTTCCGGTACTAAGTATCTTCAGCTGCATCCTGTTCTCTGCATTTTACCCCTGAGGATGTGATCACCCCTTCTTCCCTGGATGCACCAGCTCTCTAACTGGCCTCTGTTGATTCTCCATTCTGCGAGCAAACTGACCGTCCAAAACACATAAATCTGAGTATGACTCTCTGCTGATAAAATATCCTCCATGCATTCCTGTTACCTCAGAGTGATGCAAAGGCTTCTTTAGCACCAACACACATCCTGCTCCTCTGTCTGCCATCAGCTTTTCCAAGTCAACACCTTAACTTTTTGGTTGTGTTGAACCCACTGTGACTCCCTCAGCCTACCTCGATTACTTAGCACACACCTCCTTCACTCTGCACCTCTGGTGTCAGCAGTTCCCCACTTCATGTGAGAAACCTTCATTTATCCTGTCAGACTCAGCTGACACATCCTTTCGTCTGTGCTGTCCCTGGGGTATACTGTTGATCTTGCTACGTCTCTAGAAAACACACAGTCCCAGCTCTGTAGTTTGCCTTTCTCTAGAGTGAGAACTATGCCCTTTTCATTTCTTACCTCAGACCTGTTGGCACATTTGGCACGTTCTATAAATGTACATCAAAAGAGTCAGTGCATGGGTAGTCCAAGAAAAAGTGTTGAACATGGAATAACATTAAAATGGAGGTTAGTTTTGACAATTGTTGCTTCAAATTGTTTCTAATGCTATTGAAATTGCTCTAAACTACAATGAAAAACATCAAAAACAGTGTTATAAAATAAAAACTTACAACAAAGATTCTTTTCCCCAGGACAAAATGACCACATCAAAACAACACCCGTTCCCAACACATCTAATTTTTACCTGGATAGAAGAAGGAGATATTTTTTGAACTCATGGTTTCTCTTTCTAGGTTGCAGGTGTCACTCACACAGCAAAACCTTGGAAATCTCCTCAGTCACATTCAAGACAGGGATAAATACTGTTCTTAGCTCTCCAGAAATTTTGTGAAATTGTTACTTTTCATGATTTACTTTCTGGAAAAATGTAACTCCCCTGTATCTTGACATTTTCAGGACAAATAGCCACCAACTCAGGATACCCTCCTTTGAGCTTGATGTCTAAATAAGCTCCACTACTAATGATAAAATGAAAGAGCATAGAAATGTAATCTGGGTCAGTTGGTGCTTCTCCTTCTGAGTCTAGAAGTTCGTTCTTGAGTGTTGGGAGGGGCAGAGAGGGGTCGTTTCTTGATTTCATAATCTCCCTAGCCATCCCTTAAAGGCAGCAGTTCTCGGTCTTCCTAATGCTTTAGTACAGTTCCTCATGTTGTTGTGAATCCCAAATATAAATTTATTTCATTGCTACCTCATAACTCTGATTTGCCTACTAATATAAGTATCTGATACGCAGGATATCTGATATATGACTTCTATGGAAGGGTTGTTTGACACCCAAAGATGTCAACCCACAAGTTGAGAACCACTGTCTTAAGGGTTTGTTTTTTTTTTTTTTTTTTCCAATGCAAGCATGAACAAATGATATGATGTAACTACAAATCATCCAGTTGACAGTCATCTGAAAGTGGTTAGTCTAGACAGCTGAAACTCTGAAACCAGGGTAGTGCTCTCTACCAGAACCAAGGGGTAGACTTCATTATATCAGTTTTAAAGCTGTTCTTTAGGATGTTCAGAACAGTTTCAACTAAGTTAGAAATGTCAGAAAATGTGTGTAATATATGCTAAATAAATAAAAATACTACATAGATAGGGCTTAATGTACATAGCATTATGTTAATAAACGAAGTTAGAAGGATTTCTAGGACACCATGTTGTCAAGCAAATCTGTAGTTGTAAACACCAAGGGAAACAATACTGGCTTCGATCTGCACAAAGAAAAGGAAAGAATTAAAAAAGAAAATTGAAATAAAAAAGAAATGCCTCCACACCCACATGTGCACACATTTGAATGAAATAATGGAAAAAGGAAGAAAAACACCCTTTGAGGTATTAGTAATTGATTATTTCAGGGCAACGAGATCATTGGTGAACTTTATAATTTTGTTTTATTTTTATTAATTTCTTAAATTTTCTATATTACACATGTATTATTTTTATAACGAAATCAACTGCCTCTGGAACTTCCTGCTTTGCAGACTGTGCTACTGAGCCAGCAGGGCCTATGTGCAGTCATGTAGGTGAAGGCCATGTGAGAACAGATAACTCACTGCACTGGGGAGAAACCCCGCTGATGGCGGCTGTGGGGCAGGCAGTCTGGCAGCGTAGGTGTGTCATGTGTCTTTAGGGACAATCATTACTCATTGCCTGCTGACTGCTGCAATGTCAAATTTTCACCAGAGGCAGTATATCTAATTGTTATTTGAAAATTGTAATGCTATAAATGAATTGTTATTTTTTAAGTCATCAACCCTGTCTCTGCCAAATCAAAAATATCTGCAGACCACCTGTGTGACTTCAGGAAGTGCATTTAAACTTTTGCTTAGATGTTTTGGTTTGTAATTTGATAACTTGGCTTACACCATTTCTGCATTGATACTGGGAAAGGAATAAAAATATAGTTAACATTTGTGTACTACACAGAGAGAAGGTTTTCATTGCCTAGCATTGTTCAGACTCTGGCCTTCTAATGTCTTGGCCCTATCCCTTGTCCCTCAAAGTGCTAAAGTGCTCAAGGGCTAAAATCTTAATTATCTCAGATATTCCTGTAAACCCATAATCTACTGTGCATTAGGAAGCGGGGAGTAGGCTGGGGGTGTGGCTTAGCGGTAGGCCTAGCTCTCGGAAGGTACTAGGTTCAGAATACTTGAAAGAGCTGTGGAGAAGTCCCCAGAGGAAAGCAGGGAGGGAGCTGGCTGAGCTAGAGGACCTGAGACCTAATCAGCTGATGTAGATTCTTTGAAGATTGAGTATAAAGGTCCTTGTATCCTTGAGGGTTGGCACAGGCCCTGATTTAGAAAAATGCCAAGAAACGATTGTTGGATGATTAAAATGCAATCCAGAGCACTGACTCAGGAGGGAAGGGTCTGGCCTCAAGTTTCTGCCACTTTTGAGAATGAAGATGGGTTTTCCTTGCTTATTCACCGTACTCCTTCCCCCTCTGGCCTTCCACGCCAGGCCCTGAAGAATTTCCTGTCTTCTTCCTGTAACCTTCAACACTTCTGCCTGCCTTCCTCTCTCCCTTCTTCCCCCTTCCCCTCCTCCTAACCTGCACCCACCTTTATTTCTTTCTCATTTGGGAAATTTTACTAGTTAACTGAGAGCACCAAGATTTCCAAAGCCTGTGAAAGCCTAAGAGAGTTTGCTATGGTCCTGGACTTCCGCATTCCTCCTAATTCTTATCTGCCTTAGCTCTTAGCAGCGTCTGCCTTTCTGTACTCAGCTTCCCTCGCACAATTCCCTGCCCACCAGTGTTGGGAAACTCTTCACATTTGGCAGTTAGGAAACGCCAGCATTCAGCAGCCATTGCCCCGGGGTGAGAGAGGCTCTTAACAAATGGCAGTTCATGCTATTAGCGTGGACTGTGGGAAGGGAGCGATCAGAAGCACTGGGTAGCAAATCATTTAGAACAAAATTAAAGGAGGAACTCGAGTGGTCAGTTGATGACTCATTAAAATACAGCTTTTGGTAGTGCATTACTATGTGATTTTAGACATATAACTCTGGAGGTTTGAGGTTTTTGAGTAATTGCAGGCCATCCACTCCAATAAAACTCCTTATCAATCTACTCATTTACATGGATAAGTTCTTTTCAGAACTTGTATTTTAAAAGGAGTAAAATGTATGTCTAATATAGCAATAACTAATATTAACTGACAAATCCATAAATTAATCAAAAGTAGGCTTCTCTATCTGATTACATAACACATTTACAATAATTTTTAAAATATTTAAATATGACATTTATGCTTATTTCTTAATATTTACTAAATATTCTATTGGTTGATTAATTGATTTTTGGTTTTTTTGAGACTGTTTTCTCTGTGCAGCCCTGGCTATCCTGGAACTGACTCCGTACATTAGGCTGGACTTGAACTCAGAGATATCCACCTCTTATACCTCCTGAGTATTTGGAATTAAAGGCATTCACCACCACCACCTTATAGCTAAATGTGCTACTTATGCTGGTTAATCAAATTTATTTATATAATAATTATATACATTAGTTATTACTAACAGCAACTACATACAAAGAAAAAAATAGGGCAGTTTGTATTCATATTGTAAAAAATTATGATAGGATTTTCAATAATATATTTTATACATCAAAATACTACACAGTAAGGTATAATATGTTGAGAAGTTAGAATGTAAATATGATTTCAAGGGGAAAAGAAAAATGGTGTGAAGTCTGTGACTGTGGAAAGAGTTGGGGGCTGCAGTAGTTCAGTGGGTAAGAATTGCTTATTGTGCTAATAGAATCTGAGTTTGAATCCTCATCACCCACACAGAAGGCTGGGCATTAATGTATGTGCTGTAATCCGGCATTGAAGGGTAGAGACAAGCAGATCCCAAGGGCTTGCTGGTCTTCAAAATGCTGAGCTTTCAGTTCAGGAAGAGGCCTAAGCTCAAGGGAATGAGGTGGAGCATGATAAAAGGTATAGTTGACACCTCCTCTGCTCAGCATGAATGTGCACAGCTCAAGGACCTGCACATTCATGTACATGCATCATAAAGACATCCACGGGGGGTGGGGGCACTATTTGAGATACAGCACATGAGTTTAAGGACAGCTTGTAGGAATCTGTTCTGTAATGTGGGTTCCTGGAATTAAACTCAGGTTTTTAGACTAGGTACCCTTGCCTGCTGAGCCATCACAGTGATTGATTTATATATTTTTAAGAATATATGATGGTAAGTGTAAGACACACATGGTATTTGCAATCTTTTGGTTTTGTGTGAATGATCTGATAGTTTAACTTTTAACATGTCAATAGGTATCATATACCCCAAATCACATGCCTTGCCATTAATTAAGTTTATGATGAGGGCTGGTGATGTGGGAATGCCTTTCTGTATGCTGTGAATCTCAATCTTTAAATAAAGGAGCTGTTTTGGGCCATGACAGGCACCATAGAAGAAGTAGGAGGAGAAATCAGAGCATAGGTAGGAAAGGAAGGGCGGAGTCAGAGGCAGATCGAACAAGCCTCCCAAGGAGCAACTTGTAAGGAACACAGGTGAGCCACGGGACACGTGGCAGACAGATTAATAGAAATGGGTTGATTTAAGATGTAAGAGCTAGCTAGCAATGTGCCTGAGCCATAGGCCAAACAGCATGAAGTTAATATAAGCGTCTGAGTCGTTTCTGGGGGCCTGAGCAGCAGCGGCAGCAGCGGGCAGATGGCGCACAGGTCTGTGGGTCTGGGCCTCTGGCTGCCCAGGACTAAGAAACCCCCTTGCAACAGGCTGGAGAAATGGCTCAGAAGTTAAGAGTGTGTATTGCTCTTCCTAGAGATCAGAGTTCAGTTCTCAGCATCCATGTCAGGTTTTTCATATTTGCCTGGAATTCCTGCACTAGGAGTCTCTGATGCCTCTAGCTTCCTTGGGCAACTAAGCTCACATACCCATTCCCAAACAAAGATGTACACACACACACACACACACACACACACACACACACACACACACACACACACACACACACGCATGCACACATGCACACGATTTAAAAATAAATCTTAAAAATGAAGAAAATTTGACAGTGTGAAATGTGTGAGGGAATGTAGTTTTTCAAGTTGATTGTAGGAGCTATGCAAACAAAACCTGAAGACATCTCATTCAACAGCCAGGCCTCAGACCTCAGGACCAAGTGGAACCCTGTTTATAATGCCTGCCAGTAAGATAGCCCGTATCTTCAGGCTTGTCAGAATCTGTTTTATTGTTTTCCTTTTTGGTAAGCAGATACCAAGGAATGCTGCGTGGGAATCTCCATTATCGGTCACTACTCAGTAACAAAGAAGGAAGCATCTAAAATATTCAGCTTTAAATAGCTAAGTGTAGATGACTTGTAAGCCTACCACTCCAGCCCAGGCCTCTTCTGAACTTCAGGTTTCTTTTCCAAGCGCACGTGACAGATCCACTTGGGATGAGCCTTAGACTCTCCCCTGTCAGGTCCGTATTCCAGTTCTGAAATGATTACCTCCCCCAGGCCCCAGCTAGGCTTCCTTCTCAACAACTGCCTCAGAGTCAGGCATCTTTGACCCTGCTCCTGTGTAGATAGAGGGTTACCTCAGAGGGGGCAGGACCTCCTGGGTGCCTTGGGACAGGGCAGAATACACAGAAAAGGAAAAGGGAGCGTGACATCTAAGGTTGGATTCAGGCAGGGAGTTCCTTTCCCTCAGGGCTCCATTTAGCTGCTGTGGAGCTCTTCACCTTGTCCTGTTCTTACTTCCGGTTTCAGGTGCCTTGGGCCTGTACTGACAATGGTGGAGGGAGAGAAAATAGAAAACCCTGCCCTTTCCGAGCATGATTTCAATTCTGCTCTTCTTCCTTAGTACACATTTAGTACACCTAATACACATTTGTGTGTTATTTATTTCCTCTTTAAGATTATTTTCTTTTATGTGTACAAATGCTTTGACTGCGTGGATGTCTGTACTTGGGTGACTGGTATGACTGGTACCAGAGGTCAGAAGTAGTGACAGATCCTCTGGTACAGGATTTTCAGGTGGTTGTAACCCTCCATGTAGGTGCTGGGAACTGAACCTGTGTTCTCTGCAAGAGCAGCAAGTGCTCTTCAGTGCTGAGCCACTTTCCCGGTCACTTATATTTTAAAATATTATTATTTTGATTCGGGGGACTCTGTGTGTATGTGTGTTTGTGTGTTTGACAGAGAGAGAGGGGGAGTGAGAGAGAGAGAATGTCTTGCTATGTAGAACTGGCTGGCGTGGTGTCTGGTTTGTAGCCCAGCTACCCTCAAACTCCCAGTAGGTCCTTCTGCCTCAACCTTCTAAGAGCTGGGACTACAAACTAATATGCCTGGGATTAGAATTAATCTCTATATGGTTAGATTTCTCTTTAGAAAGGTGATAGTGACTTATAGTTCTAAAATATGTGAAAACACCTATCTCATTACACACTTACCAGTCATTCTCACTTTCAAAATTAATTAATTTGATAGATGAGAGATGACACTTCCTTGTTTGAGATGTGTTTCTCAATCACTAGTAATGTGGAATGTTGCACTTGGTCCCTGATGGCCGCATTTCCTCTTCTGTGATTCACCTACTACCATACACAGTGCCCGTCTATTTTCCTTTGTGAGTGTATGTGCTCCTTTTTAAACATTTGACATTTCATGTCAATTAGGAAAATCAACCATGGAAATTAATTGAAGTATGATAAAATTTTATTTTCCAGTTCTGGGAGTTTTGACAAAATTGTATTAACTGAAATGTAGAGAGACTGCCTAAATTAGACAATGGTCCAAGATTTTTTCTTCCAACTTCTTTTATTCTTTTATGTGTTGTTTATTTTGTGGATGTGAGTATGTGCCAGAATATGTGTGTCATGTGTGCCCGGGAGGTCAGAAGTGTGAATTCCCTGGAAAAGGAGTCACTGATGGCTGTGACCTGCTTCGTGAGTGCTGGGAATAGAGCCCTGGTCCTCTACAACAGCAAGAAGCCCCTTTGCACTGAGCCTCTCTAGCACTGAAAGTGCATTTCCTCCTGCCCTGCCTGCCCTCTGGTGGAGCTGCCTAAGGAGCAAGCCCCAGCTCAGACAAGCCAGAAGGGGAGCAGAACCCACTGAAGTCAACAGGAGTCAATAGAGCAGGGCTAAGTGGAGCAACTTTGTTTCTGCTAAGTCTCTTTGCAGGCTGGGAGTTTTCCAAGGCTTTTTCTCCTGGTGGTCTTGCTGACCCAGGGAACCTGAGTTCCATCTGTGGAGCAGAAGGCAGGTTGGAATGGGTCGAAAGGCAGCTGACTATAGAGTGAGAACTGTTTCCAGCTCTGGCTAGAGCGGTATGGGGTTGGGGGTGGGGGAGTAGGGGTGTGCAGTGGGGGAGTTGGGGGTGGGCTAGCAGGGCATTCTCTAAGCCCCTCAGTCTCATGCAGGCTTGCTCATCTATAAAACAGTCACGGCCTGAATGGGTCTCAGGGAAATAAAGCCAATGAAAGTGCTTTGTAAACAGCCAAGCACCCAGTGGTGCTGACAGCTTTGCTCCAATAGGCATTTAACTCAGATAGTTGTCTGCGTGTCTTAAAATGGAAAATAATCAGTTTATCCTTTTAATCTTTAGCAAATAATGGCAGCCTTTGGTCTTAGATCCATAAGAAAAGCAAATTATATGTCCCGATGTGACTCAGGCCTGTGCACAACCTACTAGATTCACTTTTATTTTGTTTTAATTATAGCACAGACAGAGGGGAAGGGTTAAAATTACACCTTTCAGAACCAGTCATTATTTAGTGACTCTACATTTCAAAAATATTGCTCATGTCTTTAAAATAGATTACCAGGTTTTATTATTATTGCCTTGACCTAAATATAAATTTATCAACAAAGTGGTGATAACTGGCTTTTGGAGTTTTAATTTTAGCCATTTTCAAGAAGCTTGTAATAATGTAGGAGATGTAAATATGCAAACATACTAAATGTTCAAGTTGCTTATACCTTTAATTCTGTGTGCCTAACGACACCTGTAACAATACATGGATTGTATAACTGGAGGCACAAGTTCTTCCTTTATTTTTCTCCTACACATGCGTCTCCCCGCTTTAGGGTGATATACTAGGAGAAAAGCAGACGTGGTGGCTCTCTGTTAAGATAGAAAATGGTCGAAGGTGCTTGTTCTTTACTAGGTAGATGAAGTAGCCCCTGCTCTTCCTTTTTAGTGTATTCTTTTTGTTTGTTTGTTTGTTTGAGACAGGGTCTTCTCACAATGTATCCCTGGCTGGTCCTCACTCACTTCAGACTCACAGAAACCCATGTACCTCTGTCTCCTGAGTGCCGGGATTAAAGGTTTATACCACTCTACCCCACCTTAGACTGCTCTTAACAATAGCAACATTAAAATCCAAGTTAGAAAAATGTCAAGTAAGTGCTCAAAATCCTCAGAGGGCCTTTCTTCTCAGCTGTCTCGTACCCCCTCCCCTCACTCAGGGTCAGCGGCCACACAGTCTCGAGTCCTGCCACAGGATGATGTTTTTTCTCATCTGTTTGCAGAAGTTGCTTCCTCTTTACTTTGGATCTCATCACCTCAGTGAAAGCTTTCCACTGGTTTTTTAAAAAGTGTATACATCCTTACATCTTCTCAGATATTATCCACCACTTAACATATGACATGTTTCCTTGTTATCTGTCTCCACGTTAGGATATGGAGTTTCACTCCCATGGGGCAAAAGCTTTTGATTGCTCCATCCTCAACACCCAGGAGAACACTTGTCCAGTAGTCAGTGTTTGCTGAGTGACTGAGTGAAACACAGATAAGCTGTGACCTTGTTTGATTTACAACATTGCACAAATAGCAAGTTTTTCATTAAAACTTTACCAAAAAATAGTCAGATGCATTTGAATTGTCAGATTGAGACCTGTTATTTTAATGTAAAAGTAATGGCCACCTCTCTTCTCCTTCCTCAGATTTTTGGTCTGCCGACTTTCTGCTTTTCTTTCTCTCTTGTCTCCGCAATACCCTGCTCCAGTTGTCTTGGTTTATATGTTCTCTGGGAGCAGCTGCACCCACTTCCATGGCTCCCATCATCTCTTGGCCTTAGATTTCCCTCCAGTGTATAGGTCCAAGTTCTTAAGTCTCATGTTTAAAACCACTGTGGTGATATATTTTATATTTAATAAAATCAGCCTGGGATATCAGAGAACAGAACCACCCACAGTCAATTCTCATCCAGCCAACTTCTCAGGCCGAAAAGGGTCTTCAAGATTCTTCCACCTGGCTCATCGATTCTACAGAATACCTCACCTCAGCCTATGCCTGACTTAAATATCTTCCCCACCCAGTTGTTTCACTTCCGGGTTCAATTCTGCATCATAATCCTAGAGTAAGGATTAAAGGTTGTGACCTACCACTGTTTGGTTATTAGGCCTTGAACTCACAGAAATACAGAAAGATCTTTGTCTCCTGAGTGATGGGATTAAAGGCGTGGGTGACCACTCTCTGACCTTCAATGCTTGACTGTGGGTGATTCTGTCCTCTGATATTCTAGGCTGATTTTATTAAATATAAAACATATCACTACAAACCAGACTTCTCTCTTTCCCTTAAAATTGGATTCTGTTCTAGCAATTATTCTGCTAATGATTTTGCCCTCTTAAAATCTGGAAACATTTCAAGGCTCATAGTCCTAGACGGTACATAGTCAGTCTTCACACTGTCAAGTCTGTTGCTTATCTTTCTGGAGAAGGCCTCCATCCCTTTTTTTGTGTGAGACCCTGTATTCAGCACAGTCTGAGTCTGCTGCTGGCACTGGCCCGCTGAACACACTCTGGGCTAACAGTCGTTATCTGAGGCTAGCTTTCTCTCCCTGTTTCATGCCTGAAGATTCTTTTTCAGAAATCAAGACCTGATACTGTCCCGTTTTGCTTTTAAAAAGAAAAGACTTCCTTTTTTTTTTTTTTTTTGTAGGTCATAGGAAATTTAGCTAGTTACAGGCAGAAATTAAAAAGTCAATCAATTCTGTTGACCATGCAAGCCCAATGATTTGAGTTCAATTTCCAGAACCCGCCGTGGCAGAAGTGAGTCCACACAACAAGCACACAGCGCATATACCTGTGTACATATATAAACAATGATAGTAAATAAAAATTCAAACCAGACATAATGTTAATTTAGAATTCATCATTAACATTTTGATGTATAGCTTTTTAGTTTTTTTCTCTAAGTATAAATATCTGTTCAAGTTACAGTTCTATTTTTAAACCATTAAGGGATCATTTATTTTGTTATTGTTGTCCAGTGTGTAAATCTGCTCCCTGAGTTTGCTAGGGTTCCGTGCCCTTTTCACCATATGATGCTGTTTTTACGTGACCACTCTTATGAGGGGTACTAAGGACTTGGTGCAGCCAAGCAGATGCATCCTCTCTGGCTTTTAATTCTGGAACTGTTGACTCAGAGCAGCAGGGATGACGCAGAGTCCACTGTGGCCAGGGCACAGCAGCTACAGCAGCTGCATCCGGTTTCCAGCCGAGGAAGAGACAGCTGTTGTGGGGTAGTATGCAGTGTCCTACATCCAAGGACTTGGCAGTGTGAGCCATGGGGTCAGTCCTTGGCAGCTGGGGTGATGACTTCATGGGAGTAGCCCTGTGGAATGCTTGGGTGTGGCTCTTGCCAGCCGGGATGATTCTCCTTCCCACCTTTGCTTCTTGAATTAACTTAAAAGTTGGCTTAATTTATTGACCATAAAAACTGAGCTGTCAACAATAGCTAACTCTTAGATGGTGCTTTCTGAGTATCAGGCACTTGTTTGAATGTCTTGTGTATATTAACTTGTCATTTTTACAACAACCCTATGAAATAGAGATGAGTATTGGCCCCATTTTATGGATGATGAAACTGAGCTACAGGAAGACTAAGTTACCCAACCAAGGCTACACAGCGGTCAGTGGTGGCTCTGAAGCTCGACCCTGTCACTCTGGCCTAGTTCTTAGGAGCCTTGATTAATTCACACCCTGTTTTATAACTTGATCTTTTTTTCATGTAACAAAATTTATGAGCATTCCATGTTGTTAAATATTCAGTTAAGTTGTATAGTATTCAAAGGATGATTCATGATTTATTTAACCAACTCCCTATTGTTAAACATTAGGGATATCCGAATGGATAAAGTTATTTTAACTTTTAGGATGCCATACAAAGTCTTGGATGGTTTCATCATCTCATTTATACATATGTGTCATTTTGCTTTGTTCTCATTTGGTCCCTTTTATGCTGTGTCTTAACATCCATGACTTATCTCCTTGCAATGAAGTCCCAGAGGTGGAATGCTTGGCCAAAGGGAAATTTAATTGCCTTCTAGAAAGATAACCCTAATTTTATTTTTATACACAGCAGCATCTATGAGCACTCTGTTTCACTGAGTTATTGACATTGAACGTTTAAGTGGGGTTTGTGTGTGTCATAAAAAATTAGATATTTCCCTTTTAAATTTGAAGTTCTTTAAACATTTAAAAATACAATTTTAGGGGCTGGAGAGATAGTTTAATTGGTTAAGTGACAGATATGGGAATCTGATTCTAGAACCAATGCCAAAAGCCAGTTCTGCTAGTGTATGCTTATAATCTCAGCACTGGGCAGAGAGAAGGGTAGTCTCCCCGGAGCTCGCAGGCCAGCTCACCCCAGGGACAGACTCTGCTTCCAAATACTGAGTGGGTGGCTGCTGAGGAATGACACCCGAGACTGGCCTCTGGGCACAGACAGGCACACATGTAAGCGTGCACACTTGATCATACATATACATTCTCCCACATGAACACATGCACACGCAAAAATTTTGGCCATTTATCCAATAATTTTATAAATTGTTTTAAGATGAAGTTGAGACTACTGTAAGACTTTTTTCTTTTTTTTTTTTGTTTTGTTTTTGTTTTTGACAGGGTTTCTCTCTGTAATCCTGGCTGTCCTGAGACTCTTCTTATAAGCTCTGGCTGGCCTCAAATTTACAGAGATCCCCCTGCTTCTGTGCTGAGATTAAAGGCATGTGCCACCATGCCTGGCACTTCAAGGCTGTTGACTTTGATTTCAACTACATTTCTCAGTAATTCAACAAGTAGCAAACATTTACCCTACACACCTAGAGGGATGATATTGTGTGAGATTGAATTACATGAATATGCTACTTTTGTAGGCCAGAAAGTCACCGATTATTGGTCATTTTATATGGCGAAACTGGAGAAACCTTCATTGCCTTTGCCTGACACTGTCATGCTTTTACAAATGCCTTACCCCGTTCTGGGTGACATTTAGTTTATGAGGCAGAGCTACAGGTCCAGTCCTATCTCCGAAATGTCCTTGCTCCCCCCCTCTACCCCCAGGTCTTCCTCTCACCCTTCTTTGTCATTTCTGTTCTCAGAGATGTAAGCTGGTCTCAGTGTTTGTCTGTGTGTCCCTGGCTGTCCTGAACTCGCTCTGTAGACCAGGCTGGCCTCCAACTCACAGATCCACCTGCCTCTGACTCCCAAGTGCTGGGATTAAAGGCACATGTCACCACTGCAGTTTCAATCTAATGACTCTTAATGGTAAAGCTGCCATCTAGCTGACACCTGCATAGATTGCTGACGAAAATAACACAGGGGAAGTAGTTCAGTACTGTAAGACAACAGTCTTGCCTCATTCCATTTGTATTGGCTGAGACTGCTGGGTCCACACACAAAGACCCAACAAGCAAGGGCCCAACTGTAAATTGACAAAATCTTAACCAAAGTACTTATTAGCTTGTGGTTTCTACCCTTACCAATGTGTTGGCTTCATCATTACAATCTGAGACAAATCTTCGGCACATCACGTACCTGTCTGAAAGGAAGAGGAAGATGAGGCACAAGATGTGTGAAGGCCATTATGGGTATTTGAAAGAAGAAAAGGATACTTACTGTAGTCGGGTGTCCAGTGTGGTTGAGAGTCATTAGATTTAAACAGTCTGTGAGCAATGCAAGATCTTTGTAGAGAAAAATATGATCAGTGTCCGAGATGTCCCCACCCATCTGTTTCTCTCCTTAGGACAACCAGCTAAAGAGGAGGAAGGGTGTGGTTTGTCCCCTTTGATATGCTGTGAGTTGGAGAAGTTTGCTTGCTCACCAGGTTTGAGCAGGGGTCGGGTGTAGATAGTCTTTTTTAGAATTTTGTTTTTTCCAGACAAGTTTCTCTATATAGCTCTGGTTGTACTAGAACTGGATCTGTAGAGCAGGCTGGCCTTGGCCAGGTAAAATATGGATGATGTGGATATAATGTGCATAATGACAAGGAGTTGTATCACCATGCATGACTTTCTCCTTTCTGCTTCCTCTCTGCTGCCTACCCTCCTTTACACACTCCCTAGGAGTGAGCTTTTCTTTCCCGTGCCCTAAGGTAATACCATACTTCCATAAACCATGAATTCTTATATCAATATCACATAAAATAAGCAAGCAGATAATGACAATGAACCCTGTTTCTTTGATTGTAGAAGGGAAAGAAGAAAGCATCTGAAAAATAATCTGAATTTTTGCACCATTCTATTTTGAATGCCAGAAGCTAAGTATTAATTTCATCTTTGTATCCTCTTTAGAATTTGCTAACTTCCAGTCTCCCTCCCTGAAATGAATGCCATGAACTGACAGTGCCAAGGATTCTCTTTTTCAGGGCAATAGAGAAGAACATTTCAGAGTATCTTATTACCCAGTGACACAGTATTGGTATCTGTAGTGAAGAAGTTCCAGAGCTACCCCCTACCCATGATAGCCAAATCTGCAGATACTTAAATCCTTTAATAAAATGGAATAGTGTTTGCTTTGACCTCACATCTTTTAAATACTCTCTAGATTACTTATACTGCCTAGTACAATTGAGTGCTTGGGTCTTACCAACAGCTTCTTGGCTTTCCAACTGGAGTCTAGCAGTGTCAGAAGCTCAGCAGTGACCCCTGCCCCACTGGGAAGTCCACCTTGACCAAGCCAGGGTCAAGACTCCTGGGGTAATTAGTGCAACCAGGTCTTTCATGCTTTACCATTCTTCAGCCAGCCATCTTCTTTTTTCCTGACTCTTCAAGAGGCTTATTCTTGATAACCATTTATTTCTTAGCTAAATTTCTCTTCTCCTGAAGATCATTCTGTAACTTCAGGATTCTGTCTCTGACGCTTCCCTTCATGTCTCCCACCACAACTTGTATTCCATTGGCACTTAGGGTTCTTGTCTATGTTGTAAGTCCCAAATGCCAGTGATCCCATTCATTCTGTTCCTTTCCTGTATCTTGTGCTTGTCAGTGTGCCTGACACAGAGTAGGTGCTCAGTAAACTTTTGATGATTGGATTACCAAACAGCTTATCACACAACACCAGGGCATGTGCTTCTGAAAGGTAGATGACTAAGTATCTGTACTTCAAATCATGTGGTAGCTTTTTGCATTTGATTTTTTTTTAAATAAATAGGTTACATTTCAAAATTTATAAACTGGTAGCTGGACAGTCAGAATATCTTGCCTCATAGAAAACCCTCCTTGCTGATCCAAGCCTGTGTCTGTGGAAAGCAGTAGTTACAGATCTGTGTGTAAGCTTTCATATAACACCTAGTGTCAGTAGAGCTCAGTTCCCAAACAGGACTGCTAGCTCTTGGCTTCCATTGGACTGTTAAGTAAATGGAAGGTAGGAGTAACTTACTAAGATGATTGTTTGTTTGTTTTTTTCTTATCTCCCAGATGTTTTTTCCATGGTCTGAATTCTCCACAAGGAAAGAGAATATAGTCATAAAGTTATGCTTAGCATAAGGAGTGGCCTTCAGTATCAGAGAAGCAGAGGTGGGATTTCCCCCGTCTCCACTGAGCTATCTTAGCACATCCTAGAGCATAGCACACAGTGGTGGCTTTAAGAGTAGAAATGCATTTGTATAATATATGTGAACTGAGGCAGGGTTGAGTGGGGAGAGTATGGGACAGGGCACAACTCTGAGATTTCCCTATGTGCTGTGTGTTCCCTGTTTAGTCACAGCAGCAGCTGCCCAGCTCTGACCACTGTTGGAATGCTGTCTTTGGAAGCCTAGTCAACGGGTAGAGTTGCCACCCACAAACGCAGAGGTAGTTTTGAGAGCCTGGTGCTTGCCAGGGCTCCTTGCTGCAGTGCTCTGTGCTCAGTTCAAACACTCTCAGGCACCTCCCCCATGATGTAGAAAAGGACACTGAGTGGACAGAAGTGTCCTGGCCGGAACAGAGTTTCCTCTACACTCCCAACAGTTGTTCTGCCAGCCTTTGTTTACTTTCCTCTTTGACAAGACACTTTTTTTTTTTAAACAGGTCTTACCATTTCTTCACACTGCTATGAAACCTGCCTTCTGGAACGTTCCCCATTTGTTTCCATCCCACTTTTGGAAGCTACAAAGAATGCCATTGGTTCAACATGACAGCTCTTCAAACACTTGGAGTCAGGCATCATATTGCTTACCTGAATTTTTCTCTTTCTAAGGACTTCTACTGATGTTTTTATTTAAAAAAAAATCTCTAGGCACCTCAGACTCAGCTTAGTTGTTTATTCAGCTTATCCTTCGTGTATTTATTCCACTGAATAATTAATTATTTTATCACAGTGATGATAAATGCTACAACACAGAGGCACATAGTTCATCAGGTACATGCACTTGGGAAGCATTTGACCAAGGCTGGAGCCCAAGGCTGTCTTTGGTGTAAGGGAGGGTAGGAAGTAGTAGGTGGAAGGGCTGAAGAGGAGGGGATGTACTTTCCAGGGAGAAGGAACAATGTACAGGGTGGCCGGGGACACATGACGGAAGTATCACTTATTCACTTGCATATTTAGTTTCTGCTTATTAAAAAGATTCCATGAGACACAGATTGCTGAGTTCAAGGACATTGTTCATAGGAACCCTAACAGGCTTGTCTCCCTCAGTTTCTGAGATCTCTATCACACATCCAGCTTTTCCAGAAGGTCTGTCTGCACATGAGTCCAGCACATCTCACTGTCAACAGATGGACCCTGCTACCTTACCACTTCCTAAACTTGCCTCCATGAAGATGGGCCCTCCCCACCTTTTGCAAGAGTAAAAGTTCATTCATTCATGCCGGCTTTAGGTGGCAAGTAAAGTCAGGTCCAAGGTCTTTATAAAGATTAATTTTTAGAACCTTCCTTACCAAAAGTCTCTTGACAGTTTTACATAATATAAATGAAATTAATTTAGAAATAATGGTTTTTACATTCAGAGCCAGGTATGGGAGCTTACACCTTTAATCACTGAGAAGCAAAGGCAGGCAGATCTTTGTGAGTTTAGGCCAGTCTAGTTTACACAGCAAGTTCCAGAAACACCAGAGCTACACTGTGAGACTCTGTCTTCTTTATCTTTTTAATTAATTAATTTATTTGTGCATTTACATCAGTGAGGTCAGATTTTACCCCCCGGACTGCAGCTGAGGTTGTAGTTCCTGGATATTAAATTTCCACCTTGAAAAATTAAAAATGATGTGTGAAATTGCTGAAGGCCTTTACACTAAGATTATGTATGCTCTTGTACACTGTAAAGATTTGTCATTCAAATTGGTTTTAAAAAAATGCTGATTGGCCAGTAGCCAGGCAGGAAAAATAGGCAGAATTCTGGGAAGAGGAAGGGCAGAAGTAGAGATGCAAGGTAGCCACCTAACAAGCTAGATATGTAAAAATGTAATAACAAGCCATGAACCACATAGAAAAGCATAAATATAAAAATGGATTAACTTAAAGTGTAAGAGTTAGGCAGTAACAAGCCTGAGCTACTGGCCAAGAATTTATAAGTAATATTAAGTCTCTGAGTCAATTATTTAGGAAGCAGCTGTAGGGTATTTGAGAGTTGCTGGTGGGACAGAAACTTCCAAGAACATAGTTTGATAAGACAAGTAATTTTATTTTTTTGTATAATTAAAAGAACCTGCAAAATAGAATGGAGACCAATACTGTGCTTGATGTTTAAGCATAACCCTTGACAATACTGACCATAAGGATTGTGCCTCACAATTTTGCCCTACTAGGCTACCAATCATGAAAGACATTAACACTTGTCTACTCCTGTAATTGATGCAACTCACTTAAATTATCCTTTAGCAGGCTCTGTTAAAGATTAGTGTCTAGGTCGGGAGCTATGTAGTGAGATCAGGCCATTGTGTGATAGCCTAGGTCTGTGAGAAATGGCTGAGGAGAGTACTTGGTTATGAGTACTTTTTACATGTTTACCCAGGCCTGGGTATCTGCTCTCTAGGGAGATGCAGCTCTTCTTTGTCTGCTGACCAGAGTACTATCAGCTGGCTTTCTCTTGCCTGTCTGCCTCAGTCATATTTACCTTGCTTACTGTTTTCACAGCTAGGGAAAGCAGAGCCAGTGAGCCTTCTGTGTTGGTCTCTGGCATCTGTGCTGATTAGAAGTGTTCAGCTGATATGGTAGCACATTCCTTGCAGGAAGGTCCTGCGTTTGAGGAAAGCCTGTTCTATATAGTGAATTCCAGGCCAGTTAGGGCAACACTCTGACATTTTGTCTTTAAAATAAGTACAGACCGCAATATATAAAATATCACTGACACACTTAGTTGGAACTTGTTTTAAATGTATAAAAGCATCATGGCCATATGTTTAATGCCGACAGATGGTCATTTTGCTTTCTTCTGATTCATCACAATGAAAATGTGCATTTTGTTCTGTTCATTCTTTTTATCTGTCCTCTTTAACTCGGCTACCACTCCCTTTCTTTCTTTCTTTCTTTCTTTCTTTCTTTCTTTCTTTCTTTCTTTCTTTCTTTCTTTCTTTCTTTCTTCTCTCTCTCTCTCTCTCTCTCTCTCTCTCTCTTCTTTCTTTCTTTCTTTCTTTCTTTCTTTCTTTCTTTCTTTCTTTCTTTTAATTTTCTTCCCTTCTAAACTCATTTTCTTCTCACTGTCCTCCTGAATGATGGAGACCAAGTCTATATTCCTAACACCTTTGCTAAATTAATGTCTTTCACAAGAAGCTAGGAGTACCACAGAGCCAATACAACAATGAGTGCTTACTGTTTGGTTATATCCACTTCTCCCCCATACTTTTATATTTATATTTTGTGTTTTTATAAATTTTTATTTTTGTTGGTTTTTTTTTTTTTTTTTTTTTTTTTTTGAGACAGGGTTTCACTGTGTAGTGGTGGCTGTCCTGGAGCTCGATTTGTGGATCAGGCTGGCCTGGAACTTATAGAGATCTGCCTGCCTCTGCCTCCTGAATGCTAGGACTAAAGGTATATGCCACCACTGTCTGTAATTTTCTTTACTAAATTTTGGGGGTTTTTTTTTGAAATTAATTTATTTATTGTATGTGAAAGAGAGAGAGAGACAGACAGGACAGGACACAGAGAGAGAGAGAGAGAGAGAGAGAGAGAGAGAGAGGAGAGAGAGAGAGAGAGAGAGAGAGAGAGAGAGAGAGAGAGAGAGAGAGAGAGAAGGAGAGGGAGAGAGGGGGAGAGGGGGAGAGGGGGAGAGAGGGAGAGGGGAGAGAGGGAGAGAGAACTCCCAGGAGTTGGTTCTCTCCTGCCACCTTGTGGGGGTCAGTGATCAAACTCAGTGGTACCCACATATAAATACATACATATATATATATATATATATATATATATATATATATATATATATATATATATATATAATACTGTGCACTTATATTTATTGTGTGTATGTGCTCATATGAGATCATATGTGCCAGCATGTGCATGGAGGTCTTAGGACAACTTTGGACAAATTGGAGAACTTTGGGTATTAGTTCTCTCATTCCAGTATATGGGTTTGAAGGTCAAACACAGGTCATCAGGCTTGGCGCCCAGTACCTTTACCTACTGAGCTATCTCAATGGCTCTGTTTTGTCTTTTTGAAACAGGGTCTGTTTGTGTAGCCCATGCTAGCCTAAGACTCGGGCTCCTCCTGTCCTCCCTAACCCTGCTAAGACAGGATAGTGACACTGTTCCTAGCCTCAGATTTATTAGATTTTTCAAGACAAAATTTTTTAATGTATCATTGGCTGTCCCGAAACTCCCTCTGTAGACCAGGTTGGCCTTAATCTCAGAGATCTCTAGAACTTGTCTCTTGACTCCCAAGTGCTGGGATTAAATGTATGCACCACCATGTCTGGCTTCTTTAAGTTTATTTTTAAGTCATATGACAGCAAAAACTAATATTAGTGAGCTACATATAATCTTTTAATACATGTATAGTTTATGTGAGGTTTAAACGTACTTAAGTCCTTAATCATTTACCATTCTCCCATGGTGGAAAGTTGTTGTAATGAGGTTTCTTGGTCCCGGGCGGCCAGAGATCCAGACCCACAGACCAGCCACACCAGAACCCTTAGCCACCCGCAGCTGCTCAGCCCCCCAAAATGATTCAGACGCTTATATTAAGTTCATGCTGTTTGTCCTATGGCTTAGGCACATTGCTAGCTAGCTCTTACATCTTAACTCAACCCATTTCCATTAATCTGTCTGCCACGTGGCCCGTGGCTCACCTGTGTTCCTTACATGTTGCTCCTTTGGGCTTTGGGCTCTGTCTGTCTGACTACGACCTGCTTTTCCTACCTATGCTCTGATTTCTCCTCCTACTTTTTCTATGGTGCCTGTCATGGGCCAAAACAGCTCCTTTATTTAAAGATTGATACTCACAGCATACAGAAAGACATTCCCACATCAGAAAGTTTTATAATCTTTTCGGCTTGCTTTTTACTTGAGTTTCCTCCTCCCCTTCCTCCACTTTCTTCCCCCTCCTCCTCCCCTCCTCTCCCCTCCCCCTCCTCTCCCCTCCCCCTCCTCTTCCTTCATGATCTTGAGTATCACACATTTTGATGTAATAAGAATTAAATTGAAGCTTCATTTTTTATTTGCAATATTTTATTTTGACAAATTCCATACATATGGGAAGGTTGAAATAACTGTACAATGACCACTCATATCTATCCACCTGTACACATTTTATAACATCTGGCTATATTTGATTCATTAGCCAAATGTGTGCATATAATGAGCTGTGGGAATAGCACCATTTACTGAGTTTTTATAACTGTCTACTGTCCCCTAAACTTCACTCAATACATGAGTCATCATTACGCCGAAAGGCCTTCATACCCCTCTTCCAAACCCTCTCTCCTCATCTCTGGCACTCTGTGTTCTAATTCATTTTATATCACAGATTGCTTGGCCTAGAGCAAATGGAATCATAAAGTATGAACTTTTGTGACTAAGACATCTATCACTTAGCATGTGTTTTCTGAGAATATTTACCATGCATATCAATAATTTCTTTGTATTATTGACTTGTATTCTGCTATATGACTGTCCTACAGTTGTTTTCCTATTCTATCCATGAGTATGGGTCTTCTCTGATTTATGGCTATGATGAGGAAAGCTGATTATAGATGTTAAGCTATAGAAACAAGGACTGAGAGTTACAGTTGCTTTCTATCTTCCAAATTCAGCATTGTTGGTCTTTTCAATGTTCAGGGTATGTTTTGTTTGGTGTGTGTGTGTCCATCTGTCTGTCTGTCTCTGTATGTGTGTCTGTGTGTCTGTGGGTGTGTTTGTATGTATATGTGTGTATGTCTGTATGTCTCTGTGTATGTGTGTATGTGTATATGTGTGTGTGTATGTGTAATGATATCACTGTGGCTGTCTTTTTGTTTTTGTTTTTCCAGACAAGGTTTCTCTGTGTGGCCCTCGCTGTCCTGGAACTCACTATGTAAACCATATATGGTTTGAACTCACAGAGATCCAGCTGACTCTGCCTCCTTAGTGCTGGGATTAAAAGCATGCACCACCACTGCCTGGCTCATGGTAGTTGTCCTATTCAGTGTTCTATTGCTGTGAAGAGACGCAATGACCATGGCAGTTCTTATAAGAGAAAATATTTAATTGGGGCTGGCTTACACTTTTGAAGGCTTAGTCCATTATCCTCGTGGTGAGGAAGCATGGTGTCATGCAGGCAGACATGGTACTGGAGAAGGAGTTGAGAGTTACATCCTGATCCACAGGCAACAAGAAGAGAGAGACACTGGGCCTGGCTTGAGCATCTGAAACCTCAAAGCCCACTTTCTCCAATAAGGCCACACCTCCTAATCACTGTCAAGTAACACCTCTCCCCAATAACCAGACATTTAAATCTATGAGCTTGTGGGGGCCATTCTTATGCAAACCACCACAGTATCTGTTGACATTTGATTACTGGAGATGTTCTATACTCTTCATGTGCTTACTAGCTAGTAGCTGGCTGTCTTTGTGAAACATTTAAAATTTTTGTTGACTTTTTATCCCATGGTATACATTATTGATGAGTTGTAGAATTCTTTATATGTCCTGAAAATTAGTCTCTAATGAGATTTATGCTTATTAATGAGTTTCTTTTTTTGATTTTATCCATCTTGCACCTCATTTTGTAGCTCATGTGAACTATGACAGCACTGTTCACCAAAGATCCTTAGAAACCCGTGAAAATAAATGTGTGCTAGTCAGTTGGGAGAGTACTTGCCTAGCATGCATGGTGGAGGCAAGATCAGAAATTTTATCCTCAGATACACAGCAAGTTCCAGACCACCCCTGCTGGGTGAAATCCCTGCTAGGTGATAGCTTTCTTTGAAGCTATAGCAAGGCCAGAAACATGCTGAGTGTCTGTCAGGAGCTGTGCCTTTCTGTTTTCTATGTCAAGGGTCATTCAGCGTGGAAGGTAGTGCTAATGTCCCTAGTTTATTGCAAAACATCAATTTCATCAAGGGACTGCCTTCTAAGGTAAAAGGAAACAAAATTTAAATTAGTAAAAAAGAAGAAAACATTTTTCTTTTACATAATTATCTAGGGAAGAAGTAGTACTGTTCAACATAACACAATTGTCCTTTCTTTCTGTGAGTTTTTCTATATGGTTTCCATTTATACACAAACTGAATGACCACAATACCCATCCCCCCATCCCACCCCCCACCACCCAGCCCCTAATCTTTTTCCTCAGGTCCACATTGCTCTCTTCAGTGTTATTAATATAGGCCTTTATCAGGTATCCCTTTGCTCCTGGAACTTCAGTGGTTTTTGTCAAACTAGTCCTCTCTATGCCAACCACCCTGCCCCTGCATGCCCTTTCTTCCCCTTTCATACTACATATGATTCCTGTGTAGTCCTTGGATGTCTATTCCCTCTTCTCTTCCCCCTACCTTCCCTTCATCCCTTATGGCTTACAGCTCAAAATTCGGCTCAAAGCTCTGCTTTCTCTGTGAAATGTTTTGGACTTTTCCTCAGGGAAGGTGAGCTTTACTTTTGAGTACATATCTCAATGTCACTTCAGCAATAGAAACATTTGCTAAATCTTGTGGGCAAAACCCCTCAAACCCAGTGGCTTTACCATCACAGAAGTTATATTCTTGCTCATCAACAACAGTGTGTACATTCTTGTGGAGGAGAGCTGCCCCTGTCTCCTCTTAGGGATCTGTGTGAGGCAGCTCTGGCATCATTCATACAGGGTCTCAGTTACCTAGGGCATCACCTTCAGATAGGAGGTGGAAACAGCGCAAAAGCACATCTGCTCCTTAGCTACCTTGGTTAGAGTGACATGTCATACTAGCCCAGGGCTCCACTTTGTACTGAAAAGTGCAACCTGGGTTGAGCATGTTCATGTCTTAGCCTACTTTATGAATATTCATTTTAATATTTATTTATTTATTTGAATATTCATTTCTGAGCATGAGCTTTCCCCATAACCTTGAGTTCAGCTCATATGTATTACAAGGCAGCTCTGAATAGTGAAGAAAATGTTCATATGCTATCAGCACTTGCCATCCTATTTTGTGAGCACTATTTTGGAGAGTGATACTAAAGACATTTCCAGCTGGGTGCTCTGTGCTTGGGTGGGATGCGCTTGTCAGTCTCGACAGGTCAAGGTGTCTGTAGTTCTTCTGTGTTCTCGAATCTAAACCTGACTTCCTGTCATGCCACCCCAGATCATACTCTGCTTTTCCTTCACAGCTGCTGCCTCAGTGTATTATTGGGAATGACATTTGACATATTGGAGTCCGTGGGTGTGATGCTGTGTATAACTGAATCATACAAGTTCTAGTGTGGTGTATGAAGCAAAGTCAACAATATGACAATCAGATGGGAGTTTTTTCTCTGTGGCTGAACATTAACTGAACTGGGATTCTTCCTCTCCCGCTCTTCTCTCTGGGCCAGAGGCACCCCAGACATCTGCCATCCATGTGTGTATGTGTGGGTGCATGCACATGTGTGTGTACATGTGACCCTTTATGTGCTCACCTGCAGGCTAGAGGCCAGCCAGTGAGCCCATTGGGACCCATGCATCTGACTTTTATGTGGTGGCTGAGGACTCTGACTCAGGTATTCTTGCTTGCATAGCAGATATCCTGGACCACCTCACTAGTCCTTTGTGAACTTGGTCTTCATCCCAAACTGAGGCTGGGCTACTTTGCTTGCATAGACTTACTGTTATAAATACAATGGTAGTGATCCAGGGGGGTCAAAGGAAAACACAGGGTCTAGGAGACACTGACACCCCAATCCTGGTAAACTTTCTGGGCAAAACTAAGAGAAGTAATTCCATTTGTTTATTGATTTATTAACTGTCTTAGTTAGGGTCTTATTGCCATGAAAAAACACCATGGCCAGGCAACTCTTAGAAAGAAAACAACTGGACCTGGCTTACAGTTAAGAGGTTCAGTCTGTTATTGTCATGGTAGAAGTCTTGGTGGCATGCAGGTGACATTGTGCTGGAGAAGGAGCTGAGAGTTCTATATACAGATCAGAAGCAGCAGGAAAGAAGACACTGGACCTGGCTTTGAGTATTTGAAACATTAAAGAGTACCCCCCAGTGATACACTTTTTCCAATAAGGCCACTCCCTAAGCATTTAAATATGAGCCTATGGGAGCCACTTTTTAAAAAAACTTGAGATTGCACTTCTCTGTGTAGCATTGGCTGTCCTAGAACTTGCTATGTTTATAATTTTGTTTTCTTCTTTTGAGACAAAGACTCATGTAGCCCAGACTGGCTTTCAAACTCATTGTGTCATTAAGGATGACCTTAAGTTTCTGATCCTGCTGCTTCTACTTCTGAGGGCTGAAATTCTAGGCATGTACCAGTTTTATGTGGTTCTCGGCTCAAACCCAAGACTTCTTGCGCTCTAGGCAAGCAACTACAGGCCATGCTCCATGTTGCTGTTGAAGGCAGGTTTTTTGAAAGAATCTTCTTGTATATCTGTGTAGTCCAGGCTGACCTCTAACTCAGTCTTCTGGGTCTTAGCCTCCAGAATGCCAGGACCTTAGTCAGTTATGCAGTTTTGCTTTGGCTGTTTCTGTGGGAGGAACTTAAGAGACCAAAGACATAGTGTTTGCCTTCTCTGTCCATAGCACCTGTCCCAGTGACATATTGAATAAATAACCATCATTGCAACTGTAGCTTCTAAGATATTTTCTGCTGAAGAGCTGAAATGCCTTCTTTAATCTCAGTGCTTCCATCTTGGGATGGCACTGAGAACCTGGTCTGTTCTCAGCACACCTTTCCCACTGGACTGTATGACAGCCTTCTTCTCTTTTCTGGTTCTGGGCAACTGTTGGTCCTGTCTGCCTCCAACTCACTCCCCTTCTCAGGACCCAAGTATCCAGATTGGGATATTTGTGAGGTCTAAATGTCCAGCCCTGCTGCTGTTCCAGATTTGATGGCTAGGAAGAGGCCACACATCCAGGAGGGTTTAACACAGTCACTATCTTCTTTTGAAGAAACAAAAGGAATTTTATAAAATATGGCAGAACACAGCTTAATATCTATTGTATTTAAACTATCAATTTGTACCCCACCTCATATATCAGAATATTTGAGGTGTTCCTTATCTAAAATACATGTTTTAAATAAACCCACAACCCAGTAAATTTTTTTTTGCTTGGGTGGTTGTGGTCCATGTGAGGATAGAAGAGCTGGAGAGATATGGCTCAGTGGTTAAGAGCACTTGCTGCCCTGCTAAAGGATCTGAGTTGGGTTTCTAGAACCTAAGATGGGTAGCTCACTCCAGCTTCAGGGGATCTGACACATTTTCTGGTCTTTGTTGGCACTTGCATATACATGCATAGTCACTCTCATACACACATGAATAAAAACAAAAAATAAATCTAAAAAAACAAAATGTCTGGCTTGGCACATACCTGTGATCCCAGCACTTGGGAGCTGGAGAATGGAAGATCAGGAGTTGAAGGCTAGACTGTTTGAGAGTCAGCTTCAGTAGAAACAAACCAGAAATCCCTTATGAACTCCTATGTGGATTAGGAAAGTGTGGGCCCAGTGCAGTACTCCCCAAATTCAACTGGTAAGAATTTCCTGTACTGTTGGTAAGATTCCGGTTTCCTCGACTTTCCCTGTGGACAGTGTGAGTCACCTGACTGGGTGGCTGTGAAGGGTCTCTTTGTTTTCTTTCTTTTTTTACTATATACATTTTTAAAAGTTGAAAATAGATTCTTCTCTCATACAATACACTCCAACCACAGTTTCCCGTCTCTCCATCTTCCATTACCCCAGATCTACTCCCACCCACCCCGTTTCCTCTTCAGAAAAGAGCTGGCCTCCAAGAGACAACAGCCAAACAGGCAAAAACAAGATACACGAAGTCAAAGCAAACACCCTCATATTGAGGCTGGACAAGGCAACCCAACAGGAAGAAGAGAATCCTAAGAGCAGACAAAAGAGTCAGAGACACACCTGCTCCCACTGTTGGGTATCCCACAAAAACTCCAAGCTATTGGCTACAACATACACAGAGGACCTGGTGCAGACATGCGTAGGCCACATACTTGCCACTTCACTCTCTGTGAGCCCATAAACGCTGTCTTATTTAGGGTTTTTAATGCTGTGAAGAGACACCATGACCATGCAACTATTATAAAGAAAACATTTAATTGATGGGGGCTCTCTTACAGTTTCAGAAGTTCATCCACTATCATCATGGCAGAGAGCATGGCAGAGTGCAGAAGTAGCTGAGAGTCCTACATCTTGCAGCCAACAGGAAGTGAACTGAGACACTGGCCATAGGAAACCTCAAAGCCCAACCCTACAGTGACATACTTCCTCCAACAAGGCTATACCTACTTCAACAAAGTCACACCTAATAGTGCCACTCTCTATGAGATTATGGGGGCCAAATACACAAGTGCCCTGCTTAGTTGGTTCAGTGGACCATGTTCTCCTAGTGTTCTGCTTTCTCTCTGATTCCTACAATCTTTCTTCACCTGTTCCTCAGGCTTCCCCTGAGTGTCAAGGGGAGGGACCCGGTAGAAACGTCCAATTTAGACACTTTGCATAATGTCTGGCTGTGGTTCTCTGCCTCTGTTCCCATCTGCTGCTTGAAGAAGCCTCTCTGATGATGAGTGGACGAGACACTGATCTCTGACTATAGCAGAGCATCATTAGGAATCATTTTATTTTATTTTATTTTTTGCCAGTCATGCTTGGTTCTACCAAAAGTCTCTTGGTTGTCCCATTTCCAGTTTCTGGCCATGTAGGCAGTGTAGGGCACAGGCTACCTCAAGTTAAACCAGACATTGGTTGACCACTCCCACTATTTTGAGCCACCATTGCCCCAGAACATTTTTTAGGCAGGACAGATTGTAGGTGGTGGGTTTTATTGCTTGGTAACTGTCTGGGTTTCTCATACTGTAGCCTGCAGAGTACCTTATTAAACCTAAGAGACTAGAATGTAGGGGTGAAGACTCCAAGCCCACGCCAGCTTGACCTTTATATGTTCAATGAGCTGAGTGGAAGTTGTCCTTAGTAAGGGACCCACTCTTAGTTTTCAGAGGTAACCTTCTATACTGTCATCAGCCTGGACTGTTTGGGGAACTCCAAGGACTTCCTTAGCCAACAACTCAACCAAATACAACCCAGTCCCACCACTGAAAGCCTTGCCTGGTTACAGAAGATGTCAGTTCAGACTCCCATGTCTTCCATTAGTAGGGGTCCTCACTAGAGTCACCCTCATAGGTTCCACCTTGCTCCTCAGATGCACCCAATTTCAGCCAGCTCTCCCTCCTTCCTCTTCCCTAAGCTGATCCCTCCCACTCCTGTTCCCATCTGCTCCAGTTTACCTGCAGAATCTATTCTACTTCCTTTTCCCCAGGAGATCCATGGTTCCCCCTAAAGCATCCTCTTTACCTAACTTCTCTGTGTCTATGGATTGTAGCTTTTACTTAACAGCTAATATAAGTCAATATGCATCCTATTTGTCTTTCTGAGTCTGGGTTCCCTATAGTAGGAGGTTTCTGGCCCAGACTAATGGGCCTAGCTTCAAGGTTTTGGACCCACAGACCCACAAACCTGCAGACCTTCAGAGACACACAGATGCTTTCATTAGTTTTCAGCTGACCGGCCTAAGGCCCAGGCATATCACTTGCTAGCTCTCTCCCCTTCATCTAACCCATGACTCTTAACCTGTTCAGCCATGGGGCTCGATACCTTTCCTCACAGCAGCATGGTTGTC
Source organism: Phyllotis vaccarum (assembly GCA_033318265.1). NCBI lineage: Eukaryota > Metazoa > Chordata > Mammalia > Rodentia > Cricetidae > Phyllotis > Phyllotis vaccarum. Next base: position 26,817,529 of record JARWLC010000006.1, on the reverse strand, counting down.
CTCTGCTTCCTGCAGCTTCTCTCTGGAGTTCTCTCTGGCATTCTGCTCTGTGCTTCCTGTTCTCAAGAGTTTTCTTAGTCTGGTAGCCCCACCCACACTTCCTGCCTGCCTTTGGCCAATCAGCGCTTTTTATTAAACAAGTGGGTGGGACAATTATTTACAATGAAACAACACAATCTCCTACAGTTCCCTCACTCAGGATGGTTGTTTTGTTTGTTTGTTTGTTTTTTTAGCTCCATTCATTTGCCTATAAATTTCATGATGTCATTTTTAACAGCTGAGCAATACTTCATTGTGTAAATATACTACACTTTATCTGTTCTTCAGTTGGGGGACAGCTAGGTTGTTTCCAGGTTCTGGCTATTATGAATAAAGCTGCTATGAACATAGTTGAACAAGAGTTTTATGGTAGGATGGAGCATCCTTTGAGTACATGCCCAGAAGTAGGATAGCTGGATCTTGAGGTAGATCAATCTTATTTTTCTGAGAAACCACCATATTGATTTTTGTAGTGGCTGTATAAGTTTGCAGCAGTGGAGGAGTGTTCCCCTTGCTCCACATCCTCATCAGCCTGAGCAGTCACTATGTCTATGATCTTAGCCATTCTGTCAGGTGTAAGATGGAATGTCAGAGTTGTTTTAATTTGCATTTCCCCGATGGCTAAGAATCTTGAACATTTCTTTGTTTCTCAGCCATCTGAGATTCCTCTATTGCCAATTCTGTTTAGATCTGTACCCCATTTTTTAATTGGATTATTTGATATTTTAAATCTCGTTTCTTGAGTTCTTTATATATTTTGTATATTTGACCTCTGTCAGATTTAGAGTTAGTAAAACAAAACAAAATAACTTTTCCTATTCTGTAAGCTGCCATTTTGTCTGATTGATGGTGTCCTTTGCCTTACAAACGCTTTTCATTTTCTTTTTTCAACATAATATTTTATTAATTACTTGAGATTTTCATACTATAACCAACCCTTATCTTACTCACCATTTCCCCCAGGTCTATTCTCTCACCCTGTGCCTTCCCCCTAAAAGAAGAAAACCATTACACCAAGTCCAATTGTATGGCCCATATACTCATCGGAGCATGGTCAAACTCCCAGTGGCCAACCCGTTAAAGATAACTGAGTCCTTCCCACCTACCCTCATTCAGAAGCCACCAACTGTGAAGAGCTACACTTCAGCACCTTTATCACATTTTTTTTTAAAGGACTCTCTTCAGTAGTGTTCTGTCTGCGCTGTTTCTTTATAGAGGGTGGAGGTTGTCACAGAAACCTTCAGTATCTTTCATTCTCAATTCTGGGTTTACAGTCATTGAATTCACTGCAAAATCTTCCTTGCCCATAACAGCCAGTGGCAGCATGGGTCATGGACTTGCACATGGTCCCCAGTGGTAGCACAGACCACGGACACATGGCCTCCAGCAGCAGCATGGACCACAGACACTAGCACAGGCCCTGGCTGTACCACAGATCAACATGACCTCTAGCAGTAGCATGGAGGTCTTTCGAGAAGGCCCAACAGGACACCCTAGGACACCCTACTGTTGCTCGGAGCCAGGGCAATCATGTGGCTGGGTTGCACATTCTGAGGCAGAGCTTGCAAGAGCTCCAGGCTGCTGCAAACCACCCTGCCTGTCCTACTCTGCAATCTGTCACCACAGCAGCGTCTCTTGTTCTGCCTCTCCCCACCAGGATTTCTGCCATTGTTACAACCTCTCCATCGTACATTCATTCATCAAATTGACATTGTAAACCACCCTTTGTCATATAGGATTCCCCCCCCCCAACAGCTTTACATGCAAATACTTATTTCAATAAATTAAAGTCATTGGTCTGGTTCAAGTTTCTGGTTTCTGAAGCATCACATATCATGGAATATCCCTGAGACTCGGATATCCTGTTGCTGCTAGAGTCAGGGTGATCTTGCAGCTGGGCAGAAAGTCTGGGACCAGGATCCTCTAGAGCTCCAGGCTCCTGCACACCTCTCTGCCCTTGGTGCCCTACTGGCTCACTGGGTACCGGTATCACCCTCATGCTTACAGCCTGTGGACAGCACTATAATCCCATGCTCTCCTTCCTGAAGCAGGGTAGTATCTTGAGATGCTCCCATACCGGTCACTGCTGTGTACCTAGTTTTTTTTTCTCTTCACTGGATGCATGCCTCTGCACTGCCATCTTTTTTTTTTTTTTTTTTAAATCTAATTTCATGCAAGCACTTCTTTTTGTTGCTTTTTTTAAAACTTTTTATTGATTCTTTATGGATTTCACAGGGTCTCTGGGTTTAATACACTACCAATACTGGATCCTTACCGAGACTCCTCTTGGATATCCTGTTGCTGCCCTGGATGTTGGAGGTCCCCTTTACATGCTCCAGTAGTTCCTAGACCGGGTAGATGTTGTGGTGGGCCAGCCAATAGCCTTGGATCTGGTCCTCTGGGGTAGCTGAGTCAGCCTACCCACTCTTCCCTCACCACCAGGGCAAGCTCTCCAGCACTGCCCCAGCTAGCTCACCCAATGCCACAAGCAGCAAGGTACAAGGGCAGTTCTCTTGTTCGCATACCCCTGGGGCTGGCTCTCCAGAGGTACTCACACCGGGATGGAGGCTCTCCCAAGTGCTGCAGATGGTGAGGAGCAGGGCCAGCTCTCCTGCCCTGATGACCTCAGGGTCATTCAATCACCTTTGAAGATCACCTTTCCGTAAGACTTGCTTTTCTTTCTTTCCTTCTTCCTTCCTTCTTTATCCCCCCGAGACACTACAAGTTCTGCAGACTCGTCTTTGTGGGTCTCTCTGTGATCCCAAGGGTGCCAGCAGCCAATGTCATCTTAAATCAATCACTAAGCTTTCCAGTTTCATGAGGTCCCACTTATTAATTGTTGATCTCGGTGCCTGCGCTGTTGATGTTCTGTTTAGGAAGTGGTTCCTGTGGCAGGGTGTTCAAGGCTATCCCCACTTTCTCTTCTGTCATGTTCAGTGTGTCTGGCTTTATGCTGAGGTCTTTGATCCACTTGGACTTGAGTTTTGTGCAGGGTGATAGATATGGATCTATTACATTCTTCTATATGCAGATATCCAGTTTGGCCGGCACCATTTGCTGAAGATGCTTTTTTCCAGTGTGTATTTGCTGTTGTTTGCTTTTTGCTGTTTTGGGGAGCCCACCACCCAATTCCCAAATAAATCACATGCGTCTAATTGTTTCTTAATTATAGATACCTGGCTTTAGCTTGGCTTGTTTCTAGCCAGCTTTTTTTTTTTTTTTTTTTTTTTAACTTTAAATTATCCCTTTTATCTTTTGCCTCTGGGATTTTTTTTTCTTCAATAATATTACTTTCTCTTAATTTGTGACTGGCTGTGTAGCTGGGTGGCTGGCCTCTGATGTCTTCCTCCTTCTCTGGCTTCTACCTTCCTTCCTTCTATATAGTCCCCCTGCCTGCCAGCCCTGCCCATCCTTTCTCCTGCCTGGCTATTGGCCATACATTTCTTTATTAGACATCAGGTGTTTTAGACAGGCACAATAACACAGCTTCACAGAGTTAAATAAACGCAACATGAATAAAAGTAACACACCTTAAAATAATATTTTCAACATGTATTTCTGTCTTCTTTATAAAAAACATCATGTGTCCATAGGAGTGTGGATTTATGTCTGTGTCTTAGATTCTATTCCATTGACCAACCTGTCTGTTTTATGCTGATGTTATTAGATTTTTATTAGTATAGCCCTGCAGTGGTGCTTGGATCAGGGATGGTGATACCTCCAGCAGTTCTTTTATTGTGCAGAACTGTTTTAGCTAATCTGGGATTTTTCTTTTTCCTATATAAAGTTTCAAATTGTAATTTCAAGATCTGAAAAGATTTGCGTTAAGAGTTTTGATGGTGATTGCATTGTATCTGTAGATTGCTTTTGGTAAGATGGCCACTTTTACTGTATTAATCCTAGTGATCTATGATATGAGCCTGAGAGATCATTCCATCTTTTGATACCTTCTCCAATTTCTTTCTTCAAAGACTTAAAGGTTTTTTGTTGTTGTTGTTTTGTTTGTATCAAAGGAGATTTTCAGTTTCCCGGTTAGAGTCATCCCAAGATATTTTATATTATTTGAGGGTATTGTGAAGGGTGTTGCTTCCCTGGTTTGTTTTTTCACATGGTTCATTTTTCCTTAGGAGTTTAAGGAGAAAGTTCATAGTGTGCACAGTGGAGATGAAGGCATGAGAGGCACATTGACAGAAACCTGGGAGAACCAAGAAATTTGGGGGTAAACGAGTTTCCTCTAGTGCTGTCTCCACACAACCCATGGATAGTCATTTCTCAGGATCTTCAGTCTCAAGGACCCCACAGACATCAACTCTGAAGATGTACTTTTCTTATGAAACCTGCACACATTTGCCCATGATTGGCTCATAATACTCAATACGACACAAATGCCATATACCTGGTTCTTTTATTGTTTAGAGAATCTTGACAGTGTCAGTGCAAGTTGATTGGTGTCTTTGGGCTTTTGTTTTTGTGACAGGATCTCACTATTGAAGTGCCGGCTGGCCTGGGTGTGGACCAGGCTGACCTCAAACTCCACAGAAACCCATCTGTTTCTGCCTTCCACATACTGGGATAATAGGTGTGGATCACCACTCCTGGGTTTTGTTTTGTTTTGCCTTTGGAAGTTTATTTATTTCGAGTTAGCATCTTACTAGGTGGCTCTGGCTGGCCTCAAACGCTCTATGTAGCCATCTGTACCTATTTGGTATAGATGCAGTTTAAAAACATTTTACATCTAAAGCTGATTGACTTTGCAGATTCTAGAACTTACTGATATGAAGAGTCAAGAACTCATAACCTTATGAAAAGTGAAGACTATTGATGGACAGACCATTAATGTGGATGGTATCAAAAGATTCTGAACAAAACAACAGCAACCATAACCAAAGACCTTAAAAGAACCCAAAGCATCACCAGAGTAGCTCATCACCATGTAACTTAAATTGCAAACTGGATTTGAACAGAAAAGTCATTCTTCTCTTATAAAGGAGAATATATCCATTTGTTTATCATTTTCTTGAAAAATATATAAATTCATAATATATTTAATATAATATGTTTATATGTGTGTAATATATATGTGAATGGCTGCTTTGCCTTCCTGTACCATGTGCATATTTAGTGTCTGTGGAAGCCAGAAGAATGCATAGGGTCCCCTGGAACTGGAGTTACAGATGGCTGTGAGCCACCATGTAGGAATCAGTAGCAAGTCATCTGCAAGAGCCGCCAGTGTTCCCAATGACTGAGCCCTTTAGGTACTTGCTTGTATCTTTCTGCGGTCTTCAGTAGTCATGCAGAATGTCACCTTCTCGCTCTGATAGCATCAGGAGGAACAGCTCACTCATACAGAACTTAGAAACCCTTCTTTGATCTTTGGGTTTTGAATTAACATCCTGCAGAATAGCAGTTTGCCCATCATATAATCTCTGCCTTTTTTTTTGAGAATTTCATTCATTTTTGTGCAGTCTTTGAACAAATTCCACATTTCAAAAATGTACTGTACTTGGCAAAACCTGAAATGTATAGAAAAGGAAAGTCCTGAACCTTTATAGTTAGAGACTTGAAGCTTCCTTTTACTTCCTGCAGTCTTGGGACCTTTGGCATGGGAGGTTTTTGGGGATATCAGCCTTAGGGAGCCACTGTAGGTGAGAGGCAGGAAGAAGAGATGGCTGCAGGACCACCCTTTATGGGGAGCATACTGGGCCTTATGGAAGCTGGAGATTCCAAGACAGACAAGCCTGATTATGATCCTGCTTTAGTGTTCATGACTTGAAGATGAGGGCATTAAAATTATTTTTAAATGCGTGTTTGTATGCGTGTGTGGTATGCATGTCTATGCACCTGTATGTGTGTGCTCATGAGTACATGTATGTATACGTGTGTGTGTGCATGCATTGGGTGTATATTTCTGTGTTTGTGTGTATGTGGGCCTGAGGCCAAAGTAAGATATCTATTTCTCTACAACTTTATCCATCAAGGCAAAATCTCACACTGAGCTCAGAGAACTAGCTATTTCATCTCGTCTGGCCACGCCCACCCCACATTTCCTTAGGTGCTGAGGATCTGACCTCTGGTCCTTGCACATGTTCAGCAACCCTCTAACCACTGAGCCATTTCACCAGCCCTGAGGTTATTACAATTCATAAAGGGCCTAGTTGTTCTCATATGGATCTCTTCTAGAAAACAAGGTGCAGTAGCAAAGAGGGTTGATAGTGTGGGCTTTGGGCTGTTTCTTCTTCCTGGGATTGTGGCTTTGTTCTGCAGCGTCACTAATGTGGCATCAGACCGGCGACAGCACATTACACTGAAAACTATTAAAATTGGGAAACATTCCCAGTTTCATAGCCCTTTCACACATCAAGTGCTTTCTATTAGCTTAGGATCACCCATTCTCTATCACACAGTACGACGTGGGCAGATCAGAGTTGGTAGGATTTAGCTGTGGAGAGCCCTGATCATCTTATCCGTAGAAACCAAATTTGGTTTCCATAGGCTGGGACGGCTGTACCCATATTGATTAGTTTTGTCATGTCCTCACCTCAGATGACCCCGCAGAGTTTTGTTTTTCACTTTAGCAAAACTAACAGAACAATGGAGGTTCCAATGGCACAAATAAGAGAGAGCAGGATGGTATGGGAGGTGGATTGCAGTGGAGCCGGCTGGGCCTTTTGTTTGATTCTCTTGTGTTTGCCTATTCATGTGTGAAGAGGACATAATTACACCTGCTCCTTATTTGCCTCAGACGAATGTTACAGAAATACATTTCAAGAGCCTATAAAGTCTGCAGAGCATGGAGAAGTATAATTACAAGGAAACACATTATCATTGGAACAGTCCTGCAAATCTTGGCTAATTTTGGCTATCAGTATATTAATGACGATGTGCTAGTACATTATTACTATCTCCAATTTCACTAAGAGTCTCTGTGCTCTGTGATTTGGAACTGTAGTGCATATGTTTAAGAGGAGAATATGGAGAATGGATACTCAGCTGGAAATGAAGTTCTGAAATGGGTCCATCTTCTTTGAACTCATTGTGTAGAGTCTTAAAGTGGGAAGGGATGAACTAAGAAGCCATGCACAGTGAGCAGCACCCTGACCATCACCATGCCCATGCTAGAACAGTGGACAGCACCCTGACCATCACCATGCCCATGCTAGAACAGTGGACAGCACCCTGACCATCACCATGCTAGCACAGTTAGCAGCACCCTGACCATCACCATGCCCATGCTAGAACAGTGGGCAGCACTCTGACCATCACCATGCTAGCACAGTTAGCAGCACCCTGACCATCACCATGCCCATGCTAGCACAGTGGACAGCACCCTGATCATCACCATGCCCATGCTAGCATAGTGGGCAGCACCCTGACCATCACTATGTCCATGCTAGCACAGAGGACAGCAAACACTCTGACCATCACCATGCCCATGTTAGCAGTTTTCTGATTCATGATTAGAAATGATCACTAACATTAGGGAAGATTTCTTCAGTTCAGAAATGTTTCTCACGTTCTGGCTCACTCATGGGTTTGTGTTTACCCGTCTTTCTTAAACAACCCAGGGCCACTTTCTTAGTGATGGCGACACCCACAGTAGGCTGCGCTTATTATCAATTAACAGTCAAGATAATCCTCTGAAGACATGCCCGCATGCTAATCTGGTCTAAGCAATTCCTCCGTGGAGGCTTTCCTGTCAGGTGACCACAGCTGCGTCAACTTGATGGTTAAAGAAAACCAGGGTAGCAACCCTAATGAAAATAATTGGACCATGAAAAATAAAGACAAGAAGACAGACGATGGCTAATTGGGAAGAGGAAGGGACCAGTGGTTCCAAGAGGACAAGGGAGGGTGACAGGGAGGAGGGCATGCATGGAAACGTCACTGTGCTGCTTGGTTTTGTCGATTTAATACAAACTGGTCTGTCAGATCACCCTGTGGGATATTCTGTGGGGTATTTTCTTGATGAATGATGGATGTGGGAGGGCTCAGCTCACTGTGGGCAGATGGTCCTGGTTCCTAAGAAAGCAGGGAGAGTGAGCCATGGAGAGCAAGCCAGTAAGCATCCCTCCTCCGGGTTTCCTGCCTCAGCTCCTGTTTGAGCTCCTCACTGACTTCTCTCAGTGATGGACTGGGAGCAGAAATGCTCATCAGAAGCTCTAGGGATGGCGCTCAGCAACCAATGTTTTAACAATGTCTGCGTGCCTACAAAAGGGGCTTCTTGGAATTAGAATCCTGAGGTGAGGAACTGCACAGTCTGTGAGTTTAGGGGATCCTGGGCTGACCTTATCCCCAGACTCTTTCTGGCCCAGCTCAGGACTTGCACTTAGGAACAGTAATGGTTCTCTCTGATTCACAGTTTATTCCACATCAGTTATATCTCAGATAGGAGACCTTCCAACTTGTGATTAGTACAATGTGCCATGGAGACAAAGCTTCCCTCTCTGGCTTCATAACACCCAGCAATAGAGCTTGGAAATGGGCCAAAAAGAGAGAGAAGGGCCTGTAGAATCTTGGAAGGATTTGATCTCTGACGTTTGTGATTCTCTTCTCTCCTAGTGTGCCTATATGCTTTCCTTCTTTGCTTTCTGGCCTCTGACTGGGGAGCCAGAAGCCGGTGTGACTGACTCTAGGGGAGACCACACCTGGCTTCTTGGTATCTCACTCCCAGCTCTTTTTCCTCAAAGATATCAGTTTCTGAAAACAGAATTTGTTTTTTGCTTAAATGGGATATGACTATGATATATGTTATATGTTGGTGACCTGGCTGTGCTTAGAGCCCCATCACTTCAGTCATGGTAAAGAGAGTGTAGCAATGCAGCTGGCTTCCCCAAGTTTACAGCTGTGTGACCACAGGCTTAGCAGTCACACTGGGGGGTGAATCATACTTAGAATCAATATTTTCCCAAGGGAAACAAACCTTCACTTAAGAGTTTTTTTGGCATCGTTTCAGTATTAAAGAGAGCAACATAGGGCAGACGTTAGTTTTCATACACGCCTTAAAATGAGTATGAAAACTAAGGAAGAAGAACCAGCAAAGAGCGGACGCAACCACCTTAGGCATCTGCTCTTTATTCTAATATTGAGATTTGAATATTGATATTCTAATTATGAGATGTGATGAATACCAAAAAGAGACTTGTGAGTGAGAAAGAATAAGAGGATTGGCTACCTCAAATATTTACCTGGGATGCTTACCTGGGACACTTACTAGGGATGCTGACCTAGGATGCTTATCATGGAAGCTGATCTAGGATGCTTTGCACATAATGACTCAAAGAAAGAAATATTTGCCAAGGCTTTATTCTATTTATTAATTTTTTTGACACGCGGTCTCCTGTATTCCAGGATGGCCTCACACTCAGGATTTAGTTGAAGATATCTCTACTTCTCCTGCTTCTACTGTATATGTGTGACATCGCATCTACTTCTTATTTTACAAACACAAAACCAAGTCCAGAAAAGTTAGAGACATTTCAAATACCACAGAACTAGCAGAGGCAGGTCCCTGACAAGATTCAGGCCTCAGTTCTCAGGCTATTGCTGGCTCTGCTCCCTGACAACGTTGTGCCTGTGGATAAAGATGCTGGCAATTGATGTCAGGTGTCTGTCTCAGTCCCTCTCCAGTTTGTTTTAGCATCTCGTACTGAACACGGAGCTCCCCAATTGGCTAGACTTGCTGGCCCCTGCAGCCCCGCCACTGAGGTTATAGATTTGTGGTCTGAGTGAAAAAAAAAGGGAGGGAAGGAGGGAGGGAGGGAGGGAGGGAGGGAGGGAGGGAAAGAAAAGAAAAATAAGGAGAGAGCATGACTGCTCCTAGGTATGGAGGGAGGTTTACTGTAGATACAAGGGAGAGCATAGCCAGAGGCAGGAACATCTGGGAGAGTGCAGAGTAGATGTGACTAGACTTAGCCAGGCCACGCCAGGAGGAGATTGGGGGTGGGGCAGACCAAGAGACCAGGAAGGTAAAGGATAGATGAAAAGGGCCAAAAAGGACCAGCCTAGCAAAATGGTTGAATTACACAGGGAAGGGAAGTCCAGCTCCTGGCTGAAGAAGTTTAGGGTACCAGGGTACCAGGGCCCTATATGCCAGCCAGGAGGGTCCTGTAGCAGGTGGAGGTTGAGAGATGCAAGGCAGAACCTGGTGGCCAAGTCTGCTTTGATATGTTAACTATGCACCTCAGCCATTTGTCCCAGGCTTGAGGCCTAATGTGGTCATGTCTGGATTTTTTTCTTTTTTTAATGGTAGCTGGGTCCTCTGGGTAAAATTCTTTCTACCACCTTTGCCATCTCTTCCAACCCCACAGAATATGTTTTTGTTTCTTTTAAATGTGTGACAGAGGAGGTAAGTAGACTAAAAGTCTGCAGTGGTAGAGTTTTAAGCTGGAAGAGGCTTTAAATACATTAATCCATCCATCCACCCACCCATCCATCCATCCATCCATCCATCCATCCATCCATCCATCCATCCATCCACCCATCCATCCATCCATCCATCCATCCACCCATCCATCCATCCATCCACCCACCCATCCATCATCCATCCATCCATCCATCCATCCATCCATCCATCCATCCATCCATCCACCCATCCATCTGCCTATCCAAAACATAACAGGAAACATTAGTGAGGCCGTAATAAAAACTTTTAATAATCACTTGCAAATCTCAGAACTTTCACAAATTATTGTCAGAAGATGATAGAGGTTTTTAGGTGAGCTGAGATGGGGCATTTTAGTGATTAACTGCCTGGGTCTTCTTTGGTATTAACATAGAGAAGGCTCCAAAGGTTCACTTTCTTGGCACAGCAACATCTTTAAAAGAATTTTCTATGATACGGCTACTTTTTAAAATATACCTCAGGCCAGCTCACATTCTTTGTACACAATGATTCATGAGAAATAAAAAATAAACCACAATTGGAATTTTAAGGGAAGCTGTTTAAGGAAGAGTGATCTTCAAGCTCATGAGTCATTGTGTACTCACAGAACTTTGATCCATGTTTGCAGGGATATTCTGTGCCGAGAACAAAGACACCAGAGATGAGAACTGGAAGGAAACTGGGGTGGGGAAGGCTGTAGGGAAACATTTCCTAGCCCTAATTAGCAAAGTCAGGTGGAAGGATGCACAGCCACTGGTAACAAACTCAACTACACAGGAGCAAACACTCAGAAGATGTAATGTTCTTCTTAAAGAGATGTCTTTCCTTTCAGATCATCACTGTGGATTTCTACTGTCAAGTCTTTCCAAAAGAAGAGATGGTGTGATTCAGCCGCTGTAGGCAGCCTGCCATTTCCCTTCCTCCACCAGCTGACAGCAGATTCCCATGAGGTAGAGCATTGCGTGGCACAATTTAATTCCAGTCAAATGTCTTTTCCTAGGGCATTCAAAAGAACACAGATCTCTCTGGAGATGGGAATTTTACTTAGTTTTTTATCTCAGACCCTTGGTAGCTAACTGGGTTCCTGCAGAGAGAGGCTGCAGGACAATGGGTCTTCTGTGGAGGCACCCACTGGGAGAGTTCAGCTCCAGTAAAGGCGGCTTTCAGGAGAAGCCGGGCCTGGGCTTGGTTGCCAAGATTTTAATGAATTACTTTAGATATTCTCTTGGGTGTTCAGAAATTTAAAAAAAAAAAAAAATCAGTGTTCAGAGCACATGGCAGTTGGACATTAAAAATCTGCCTCACACTCAAATGTCTGTTACACATTTTTTAAATGTCAAAGTGCTATTTACAGAATGCACAAAGCATTTTTATAAAGTCAACATATACTTCTGAATGAAAATCTCTCTATAATGGATGACTCTTTGTCACCAACTTTCCTAGGAAATAAACTCAGCTGATTGTTGGCTTTGGAAAAGATAAGTTTAGTGTTAAGAATTTTTTCCCTGTGCTAGTTAATGGAAGTTTCCTGTTCAGGAGAAAAAGGTAAAATTTTCCATTATGCTGCTTTCTGGTTTTTTTGTTTGTTTGTTTGTTTGTTTTTTGTTTTTTGACTATGGGATATTTTTAGCCAGTTTTGGAGAATGACCTTCATCTAGTAAAGGTTAATAAGGATGCAACTTTCTTTAGCAGTTGACAACAGGGAAATGCAATATAGTGTCAAACCTTGTGTCTACTAATAACTCAGTGTTTTGATTCAAATCACCCACATCACCACTTACAACAAATTCTCAGATGAAGATGATAATCTCTCATAAGAAAAAACTCACTTTACAAGGCTTGTGAAACAAAAAGAATTTGTTTTAAGAATACCTTCATTTTGAAATAATCACAAAGCTACAGAAAAAATTTTATTCTGATGAGATTGATGGACTGATGTCTACTTACTCCTAAAATACATTAATATGTATGTATTTATTTACAATCAAGAGCATCTGATCATCTAATGACCACTTACTCCGAAATACATTAGTATGTACATGTTTATGTAGTACGAGGTTTCTGGCCCGGACTTTCGGGCCTAACCTCAAGGTCTAGGCCCACAGATGCACAGTCCCGCAGTCCTGCAGTCCCACAGAGACACACAGATGCTTCCAATAGTTTTAGGCTGATCAGCCTTAGGCCCAGGCATATAGCTTGCTAACTCTCTACCCTTAAGCTATCCCATGTCTCTTGTTCAGCCATGCGGCTCGGTACCTTTCTTTAGAGCTGCATGGTTGTCCTCTGCATCCTGCAGCTTCTCTCCTGTGCTCTCTGGCACTCTGCTCTCAGAGATTTTCTTAGTCTGGTAGCCCCGCCTACACTTCCTGCCTGCCTTTGGCCAATCAGCTCTTTTTATTAAACCAGTGGGTGGGACAATTATTTACCATGAAACAACACGATACCCCTACATGTTTATTTACAAACAAGGACATTTTCTTAGCTATTGTGCTAACATCAAAATCAGGAAGTTAACTTTGGTGCATCAGTGAGGTCAAAATCCTCAGATCCACTCAAATTTATTTAGCTGGGTTACTAATGGATTTGACAGAACAAGAACCCAGGCAAAAGCTGAATTGAACCCTTATTGTCATGTCTCTCCAGTGACCTCTTGTTTGGGACAGCCTGTCACTCTTTCCTTGATGCTCACAACCTTCCTTCTTCTGGAGATTACACTTCAATTATTCTCTGGCATGTCTTCATTTGGGTTCATATGATGGTTCCTCAAGATTAGATTAAGGTTATTTATTTCTTGAGATGATACTATCCTGTAACAACCACCTGCTCTGCACTGATAGCGTTCACTTGGTGAAATGGTATATTCCAGACTTAAGAAATATGTTGGAAGCTAGGCATCACACTTTCGCTGGATCCGGTTGGTGTACTGATACTCTTTTGACTGGTCCTTTCCCATTTCATCATCAACTCTCTTCCTGTGGTTCCTATTGTATTTACCCGGCAGATCCATCCTCAGGTGAAGGATTTTCCTTGTTAGCTCCCACATCATGCCTAAGATATTCTCTCTGAGTGGCTTGAAATCTGGTTTCCTGTCCTGGGCTCCCCACTCTCTTCAGACAGCTTCTGATGTTACATCTCTTGCCAGGGAACATACCCTGGCCCAGACTCTCTCTTTATCCTGTTTGAACTATGGCATCCAAAAGCTGACCAACACCTGCTCTCAATTTCGCCTTCACAGACATTTTTCTTTGCCTGTGCTGATAGTTTTAGTAGGGACTCATTCAGAAAGAGAGGGGGGGAGGGAATGAAGGGTAGATGGGAAGGAGGGTGAACATTTATGGAAGACACAGTAAGCAGATTAGGAAAATGATGTGTTTTTAATATATTATCAGCCACTTAAAAGGAAATGATAAGTACCTCTTTCTTTTTTATTAAAAATAGATATTTTTATACAATATAAATATTCTAATTATGGTTTCTCCTCTCCCAAACTCTTCCAAGGTCCTCCCACCCACTCAAGTCTATACCCTCTCTTATTCTTTTATTAGAAAATAAGCAAGGATCTGAAATAAATAAATAATACATAATAAAACAAGATAAAAACAAACAAAGGGGCAAGCTATTACCCCCCCCCTCCCCACAGGAATATATACCATAGGAACACACATTCGCACTCATAGAAATTCCATGAAAGCATACTTCCGGGAGCCATAATATATAAGCTTTTTGCTTTTTTCCCCCAATGGTTAAAAAAAAAAATGTGTCAAACTTTTGGGAGGTATCTTTTAAGCCTCCATCTTCCTCTTGATTTCTAGAATATAAGCATGATGGTTGGATTGTCACAATCACCGTGACCCATGAAGACGGGGGTAGTCAAAATCTTCTGAAACAAGAGCTAAAATGAGCTCAGGCCCTGGGGACAGTGGGAACCTGCCCTCTGAGCTTTGGACTACCCACTCCCGGATGGGTGAGGAATAAAACCTGTGTGCTTAATTTATGGTTAATTTTGTTTTTTATTAACTTCTTGGGATCCCAGCTCTGAGTGCCATATTCCTACATCAATCACTGGCAAGAGGAACTGTTACCTCCTGACTGGTACAAACGGGCTTTGAAAAGCCATAGTGACTATCACAGTAAATACTTACCTTTTAAACATATTTTCTATTTCTATTAAAAGTAATTGCAGCCAGGAATGGTGGTGCATGCCTTTAGTCCCAGTACTCATGAGGCAGAGGCAGGCAGATCTCCAAGTCTGAGGCCAGCCTGGTCTACAGAATAAGTTCTAGGACATCCAGGGCTATACAGAGAAAGCGTCTCAAAAAAAAAAAAAAAAAAAAAAAAAAAAAAAAAAAAAAAAAAAAAAAAAAAAAGGTAAATTTCATTGAGAAAGCAATATTTTTAATATCTACATAACAAACTACCTTAATGTAAAGGACTATGATATCTTTACTATGGACCTTAATTATTTCTCAGGTAGTGCAGAGGAATTTGGTTATGTATTATTTAGACTAATGGTTTAAATGACTTCTATAAGTTTCAAGAAGAAAGTTATTAACCATCCTTTCTAAGGCATAATTTCCCAAATATGAAGTTTGTTTCTAGTTTATTCAAGCTTATTTAATTCAACTCACATGAGTTTATTTAAAAAAAAAATGTTCTTTTAGACCTACCAGTGCCTACACCTTTAAAGAAAACTGAGTCTGCCTTCCCCAGAGGCCATCGACTGTCAAGAGTTCATGTTCCTTTCCACTTCTATGCTGAGAATGTTCTATGTTGGCTGATCTTTTAGAGGTCTTGTGCAGCCAACCACAGCTGTTGTGAGTACAGCAGTCATGCATGTCTAGAAGACGCTGTTTTGGTCCAGTCCTCCTGACCTCTGGCTCTTTCAATCTTCCCACCTTCTTTTCCTCAATGGTCCTTAGGCCTTGAGGAGAAAGGACGCATCTTGTGTAGCCATGCACTCCACAGATACTTATTCTCCGCACTTTGATGATTTGTGAGTTTCTGTATTAATCACCATCTATAAAGAAACTTCTCTGATGATGTCAGAGAGTACGGGTACAGAGACATGAATTTAGAAAGAAGTTTGCTACTACGTCCATATAACAAAATAATAGTAGTAGGCCCCATTCCTATAATAATATTAGTATCATATTATACTATTATAATCTATTATAAAATAATATAACATAATAGTAGTAGATAGATTCTTGGTTAGATTTATTGTACCAGACATGTGTTTCCTGTGGAAAAGCCAGAAAACCATTGGATCCCTCCATAGCATTCAGGTCACAGTGACACCCATGATTGGTGCCTGAAAGTATAAATCTTTGTGATTCCTTTCCCATCTGTCCTGATTCTGAAGAGCACCATGATGTATCCTTAGACTTCTTAAGAAGCACCCAGCCTTGCAGTATTTGCCTACATCTGTCTACTCTAGCTTATTATTTTTCAGCCTCTTTACTTTTCTTAAATGTAGTAATTTTCAGAAGTTTTTTTTTTATACAAGCAAGGAAATGTAAGAACCTTTCTTGGTCGGATAGAGGAGTAGGACATTTGAATGGAACATCTTCCTTAAACACCACCCATCCAACCTGACAAACACAGAAAGTACAAACGTGAAGATAGTGAGTTAAAAAAAAATATGCAAGTGAGGATGTGCATGCGTAGCAAAGCTAACAGGCTCAATTTGTTATAAAATCTTAAGGTAGCCCCTCCAGTCTCCTGTGGCTTCCTTCCCCTGTGTTCATAGCCAGCTCGACCATTAGATTTCTCTTAAATCTGAATGCAAATTGCAAATATATACAAGCCACTACCACCCTCTGGGAGACACTCTCTAGAGAAAAATCAAGATTTGTATATCTATCAAGTCGTTTTCAAACCATAGCAAGACTTGGGCTCCAAGGCTTGGGGAAAATATTTCTGAGCCTTGTCCAGCTCCAAGCCAGAAAACACCCTGCACTTTTTAAACAGTTCCTCAGGGTAGCTCTGGAACCCATAGTTATGAAATCTCAACTGTTGACGTAAGTGGGAAAAAAGCATTCTTTAGCTTATTGACACAACCATTCCAGGCCACCTATTCAGCCATCGGCAGGGCAGGAGAGCTATCTCAAGATTCCAAGTTGAATTTTAAGTGAAATGAAATGCTTAGCAATGCCACTCTAGGGTCAGGAAGGTCCCATAGGCTGCAGTGTGAGGAGGAGGCTCCATAGAGCAAGAGCTGGGAGGATCTGGAAATTGTTCTAAGCAGGAGGGTGGGAGCAACCAGAAGGGCTCTGGGAGCTGATCAGTCAGGAGTTTAAGTTCTGGGTAGAAAGGGCTCCAGGGCTGGGAAAAGACTAGGCAGTTTTTTTCTAGGGCAGTAAGTTGGTTTTTTACCTTGAGATATGAGGCTAAGTAGGTTGTTTTTTTGAAACCAAGTCTCACTTTAGCCCAAGCTGGCCATGACCTCAAGCTATTCATTCCTGCTTCAGCTTAAAAGTGTTAGAATTATAAGCATGAGACACTATGTAGGCTAAAGCTATTTCGGTTTTAACAACAGTAATTAATAACCAGGTGTTGACGTACAGGATGGATGACATGTCTCAGGGCCAGGCTTATTAATGGTGTATTCCTTGATCGGAGTGAAAACAGTGGATTTACTTATGGAGGAATAGATGGGGTTGAGAAGGAACCCTGCAAGAAATCTTTTCAGAGGGCACTCTCAGTCAGCTCAACTTCCTCAAGCCAGTATGAAAGACAGGAAGACAGAGAGAACCCAGACTGGTAAACTAACCCTCCCCGGTGTCTATTAACATGCAACACGTAGTTTACATGCTCCCGGCTGCTGTGTATTACCTGAACACTAAGCTCAAACACAGTTCACTAGAGGACAGCTGTATTTGTGGGAACCTTGAGTCTCCCCGGGTGACCTAGCCCTAGCTAAATGGTGGACGTGACACATGACCCGAGGCTAAAGAAGAAAGCCTGCCCACCCCCACCCCGCACTGATGCTCACCCAGGAAGCAGGGGGCTAAGCCACCCCGTCGGGGCCCTGCGACATCGCCCCCCGAAGGGGGAGGCCTGGTCCCGGCGCACTGGCTGCAGCCTGGAAGGGGCGGTGCTCGGGATCCTCGGGCTGGGCCGCTCAGAACCGAAAGCAGCTGCGGGAAGCGGGGAGGAAGGAGAGTGACTGCAGGGCAGCGAGGTGAGAGCCTGGCCCGGAATGTCCGTCCGGCCGCTGCGTGCGAGCCATGGCTCTGCGGCTGCTCGCCCACTTCGACGTGCGGGCGGACGTGCTCCCGAGTCTGCCGGTCCAGAGGGCGACAGAGGCCGAAGGAGGCGGCGCAGGTGCGGGGTGCGCGTCCTGGAGGGGGCGGGCGGGTCGGGGGCCAGACATCCCCAGAGCTCCGGGGCTCTGTGCAGCGGGTGCCATCTCCACTGGAGACCAGTGGTACCCGATGCACCGTCACCGGGAAGGGGGGCGGGCGTATGGTTCCCCCTAGCTCGCCCCCCAGGGCTCAGCTAGGACCAGGAGCGCCACGAAGTGTAGTTTGACCGGATCGAGTTGTGGTGGTCAAGAAAACGACCATTTATGAATCTTAATCACACAGCTTGTGCCAGCGAGGATGCTGAGCATTCCGTTCCCAGCACCGATTTGCCTTTGAGAAGAGGGAATCCAGTGCGTTTGTTTGTTTGTTTGTTTGTTTTGTTGTTAAAGACGTTTGCTATTTATCTGTGGAACAGATTTTGTATTCCTGGAACAGCATGGGTGGCTTAGAGGACTTGTCCCTCCAGGTGTGATGCAGGGAGGGCAGGGTGCCCTTTCTGTATGCACACAGTGAACTGAGTGTCTGCAGGGCTCTAAAGGCTCAAGAGCCACCAAGCACACACCCAACACCTACCTCACCCCACCCCTACAGGGAGGCAGGGATGCTCAGCTTCCTGCTCTACCCTCCCAGTCAATAGGAATTTGTTCCTGATGCTGTGGCTCTTCTGGTAAGGGAGTGGAAAGTGACTGTGCATTTCTAGAATTGAGCTACCTAAAAGAAGAGGGTCTACAATTTCCTAAGTTTTTTCCTTTCTTTATAAAGGCCGTAAATAAGGAAGCATCTTCGGGGCTTAACGGCACCTCTGGTTCTCATCTTGTGCATAGGAGCTGTATGCACTCACCTCTATCTTCGGTTTTTCTTATACACTTTAGACTGTCAATGGATTGGGGTGGGGCACATCTAATTGCCCACAATTTCTTTCCTCTGATCTCTTGTGGAAGCTATGTCTATGTGACTCCCATGCTTTACCACTGGCGAATTTGTGGATTCCCTTTGCACATTGACTGCTAGCTATCAATAAAGAACTGTGTAACTTTACTAAAGGTTTGTGTAATTTCTGATTCACTTGCTTTGTTAAAACTTTTGAAGGTTTAACTTTTTGAAAAATTACAAGCAACTCCAAGTCTATTTCCTACCACAAAAATAGTCCTTTCCCAGCTCCTACATTTTTGGCTAAATGGCAGGTGATTGCAGATTAGAAGCTGGGTGAAATATACAATGCCACAGTCTTTTGTTCAGTAGATTTTGGCTAAAAATCTAGTTTTTTGGCATTGCATATTGCTGTTTTTCAGAGCACTGTGGTAGTCACCAGTCCTGTGATCCCCATAGTCTTACACCTTTGATAATCATTGCTGAGTGGTGGATTAAAACAAACAAATCTAGGGGCTGCATGTGGCGCAGTTGGTGAGGTGATTGCGGCAGGTGTGAGGACCCAGGCTTGAACCCCAGTAGTCACAAAACGGGGATGGGGGCAGCACACTTGTCCTTCCAGAGCTGCCAATACAGGGACAGCAGGATCCGAGGTGCTGGCCAGCCAGGCTAGCTGAATTCATGAAAGCTATATGCTCAACCACTCAGGAGGATACCTGCCATCAACTTCTGGTCTACACAGGTGTTGTCACCACTGTCTGTGCACACACACACACACACACACACACACACACACACACACACACACATCCCAGCCTTTGCAGGAAAATCTGAAATTAGACTTTATTTATACTGTATCCATTACTAAACATACTTCTGCAAATCAATTTTTGATTTTTGCCAGCTTTTAAAACTTAAACAGGAGTAACACTCCAGATCACTATGTGTCTGCTTCCTACATACTTAAACTTTAAAAATTTGGTCTTAATATGCCCCTAGTTGCATTCATCTATTGATTTATTGTGTATGTGCTCAAATGTGTATGTGTGTGTGTCACAGCGTGCATATGGACAGAGAGTGGTCATCTTCTTCACCATGTGAGACCTATGGATGAAGATCAGACTGTCAGGCACACTGGCCTGCTGAGCATCTTACTGGCCTGTTAATATTTTTTACATCAACACACTGAAAACATGTTAGTAACACTATTTTTCATGAAACATGATATATTCTTTCCAAAATAGCCAGTGAGCTTTACTATGCCAGCCAGGGATCTTTGGTGACTGTTGAATAGAAATGTAGTCAACAAGGGCTTGAGGGGAAGGAGGCCAGATTTGATTATTGTGTATAATCTTGGCTCTGTGCTTCAGGAATATGGTCTCTCCTGAAACAAAATGGGAAAATATCCACAAAAATTAAAATAGTTACATAAAATGCTTTAATATATGTTACCTCTAAATAGTGATTTGTTTTAAAAAGCCTGTGTACCTACTATCCAGCTACAAGGTGAATGGCAGGACCCTTGTGTGCATGCAGCCTCATCTGGGTCCCCATCTTAACCCCCAGAGATGACTACCTAAATATTTATTTCAACGTTCTTTACATCTTATTGATAGCTTTACCTGAATTTCAAGTCAATGGAAAGTACACTATACTTTCTTTTTGCTTATCTCTTTTCAGTATTGTAAGATTTATTCGGGCCAGCTGGCTGCATAGAAGTTATTATTTTTCCACCAGGTACAGTATTTCATAGTGTGGACTGTCCTTTCAAAGAGCCCTTCCTTGCAGTAGGGAATAAAAGACATGACTGTTTTGATTCAACATGAAACTCCTCAGGTTGAGTGTGGAGCTCCACCCCCATTCTGCCCAGACTTCGGGGGTCATCTGAAGCTTCTGGGCCTACCAGGAAGCTTGACTCCCCTCTCATTGGGACTCTCTTCTGTTTTCAGCCTCTTACAGGGGTAATCCCACAGGGCTAAGCATTTCCTGGGAAACAGTACATCACAGGAACTCAGCTTTACTTAGCCTTTCTCTGCAGAGATGGGAGTGACATCTGTGAGCCCCCCCCCCCCCCCCCCCCCGCCTTTGCCACCCCAGTGGTGTCTTTACTAAGTATTTTGTATTGCTTTTGCTTTGGCACCACTCTAAAAAAGCATAAGCTGAAATATTGTCAGGGGGCCACCTGTATAATTCTAGGAAGAACCAGAGTTTTCTCTCCTGTGCTTTCCTCTGCTTTGCTTAGGCTTGAAGTTGTGGCACAGCAGATCGATTCTAAGCCTTATACGCTTTGCATGGAGAGTGATATTTTGCCAGGCAACTGACTTGGAAGCCAGCTTTTCTTTCTTTCCTCTTGTTTATCGTCTTGCAAATGATGGGGACTGACGGTGGCCCGTGTGGTTTTCTGTCCCACCATTTGCTCACCACTGTCCTTGCTGAAGGCCTTTCCTCTCCCAGGTCCCTAGTCCCTTTTCTAATTCACAGTTCTCCTTTTATTGTTTCCTAAGAATCTCCCCATGCTGCTCCTTCTCTGCTTGTTCAGAGTGTGAAATGACATCACAGTGTTCCCGGGACTATAGACCTGGTCATGCTGAGCCTGAGGGACTGGGTGGATTGAATGCAGAGTAAAGGCCTCTGCCACCTTCTGACCTGGGTGTTGGAGTTGGCTCACATTTTTTTTGTAAGACTGTATGACTCCCCTCTCCAAGTACTGTCATTAGGATGACAAAATCATTTTAGTTTTTGTCTCATAGCAGTTTGGATAAAGTTTATGCATTTGGCAAACATCTTCCTGTGATGTGAAGTCTGCTGAAGAATGGGTTGAAATTAGTAAGATTGTTTGGGAAGCCAGTTTCTTCTTACCTCAGACATCACAATGCTTTGTGTGTTTCAGACTTTCTTTAGCAGGTTCACTTGTGCAAGTAACTTCCTTATCAAGTGCATTATTGTGATCCCAGAGTATACTGAACTGTAAAATTAAACCATATTTCCTCATTTGAAATTGCTAAACTTCCTCCTCTGGACTTTCTGGAGATACTTTATTGGGGGAAGAGTCAGAATGAATAAATAAGCAAAGACGTTACCGAATACTTCTTGGAGAAGGGTGTGTTGAAGCATAAGCAGCTAACCCAGAGAGGAAGGGCCAAATGGATTGAGTGTATGCTGAGACATCATTCTAAATTTCCAGCATTGCCAAATGTATCCATTTCACACACCCTTGAAATGAAAGCCACAAGTCCAGCCAGAGTTAGCACTAGATAATGTATCTACAAACACGTTTATTCCTTTCGATTCTCTGTACTACGTTTGCACCATGGTCTAGTCCAAGTTCTAGCTATGGTAGGTAATAAATGTTGTCCAGTGAAAATATCTAGGGGAATTTGACACACAAAATAGTGCTCCCCACAAGTCTCTTATAGATCAGAATAACTGAGAGTGCTCCCCACAAGTCTCTTATAGATCAGAATAACTGAGAGTGCTCCCCACACAGTCTCTTATAGATTAGAATACCTGAGAGTGCTCCCCACACAGTCTTATAGATCAGAATACCTGAGAATGCTCCCCACAAGTCTCTTATAGATCAGAATACCTGTGAGTGCTCCCTACAAGTCTCTTATAGATCAGAATACCTGAGAGTGCTCCCCCCACACAGTCTCTTATAGACTAGAATACCTGTGCTGATGAGATGCCCAGGAGGCAAAGGTACTTGCCCCAAGCCTGATGATCTGAGTCTCTCAGGTTGCAAGGGAGAACCAGCTTCTACAAGGTGTACTCTGCCACATGTGTTTCATTTTCATTCTCTCTCCCTCCTCCTTTCCTTCCTTCTTCTCTCCCCCCATTTCTCCTTTCCCCCTTTCTCACACACCAAATAAACAAATACAATATAATATCTATTTTTTAAGGTGAGATTATCTTGGTGGAGCATCAGTATTCCTTAAAAGGCCCTCCAATGCTTCTAATGCAAGCAGAGCTTAGTGCCCATGGTATGTATTATGTATTTATGTGTGTATACATGTACACACACACACATACCCATACACACGATAATTATAATCTGTATTTGGTGGAGAATTTTTTAGTGATTTTAAAATAGATGTCCTGCCAAGAATTTTTCTTATAAAGGAATTTCTTATCTTAGCTGAAACCTTTTAAGCATCCTTATACCCTTGAAAGAAAAAAGTTTAAAAATATTGACACATTGCATTCTAGAAGCCTTGCGTCATTGCAGGATGGGAATGAACTGCTGAATATCTCTTCAGCGGTTACAGAATTTCCTGAAAGGGTCATTATTCATCTTTCCCATCACACCTGACACAGGGCACTAGCTCACTGTTTTCTTTGTCCTTCTGTGTGTTTGAGACAACCCTTCGCTATTTCTTCACTGTGTGGGATTGGCCTGGAGTCTTCACCTTGCTGAACTCAGTTGTCCTTTAAGTGCAGTAAACCTACAATAGTGTGACATGGAAAGAGACACATTGTGAAGTGCTCCCTAGCCTTCAGCTGACTGAATCTTATTCTGCTTAAGATCGGGTGTTTAGCCATCTATTTAAAAATCCGTGTGAAGTGATCTGATGGCTCAATGGAAACATACTTGTGTATAAACCACTTTTACATCCTCACTGCAGAGTTCTTACACAACTGTCTCGTGACAGGCAGGAAGAGAGACTTCAGGGTTATGGCCAAGCCTCTGTGAAACTTACACTTTCTCTCAAGGTTCCCATGCCAGCTCCAACTCTGGTGTCCAGTTCTTCCATATTCTTGCTTTTATTCTGCTTTTCTCTCTCTTTTGAATTAGAAATACAAACTGAATGTGCTATAGGATGTTTTGCATACTTCATCCAAACATTTGATTTTTTCCGTAACCAATGCAATACTATTTTAATGTCTGGATACCCTATTCATATTTGAACAACTAAGCAATTTATTTGTGAATAATTTTTGAGGAAGCTGAAAATGTCAGTTACTTCTCAGTTAATGATAATCAAGAACGTCTTCTGCTGGTAGAATCAAGACTGTCCTAAAACTTGAAGATGGGCAGTTAAATTTTAAGTTAAGCATTTTGTATAAAGGGTCTTTATGTCCTGCTCTAGAAGATGAATTTGTTTATTGGAAAGTACACAGGTTGTAAGGACACATAGTTCAGTCAGCTTCCCTAGAGTGAAGCCCTCAGAGCCAGCACTCCAAGCAGGAAGAACACATTAGCTTCCATAGGTCTTCCATGCTCCAAGGCAGCGGCCTATTTAGCCTCAGAGACTGATTTTGCCAGTTTCAGAAACATATGAATCAAGTAAAGCAGTTGGTTTTCAGTGGTTATGGAGATTTTGTGGTTTCCTGTTTGTTTTTGTTTTGTTTTGTTTTGTTGCCAAATCAGAGTCTCTCTGTGTAGACCAGCCTGGCCCCAAACTCATAGAGATCTTCCTGCCTCTGCCTCCTGAGCGCACCAACCACCATGCTTGACTTTGCTATGGTTAGTGCTTTCTCATTGTCATAGTAGATTCCATTATCTATCTTGGAAGGCGTTGGTGGGGATTCGGTTTGGGCTACTATGAAATACAGTAGCTTAGACTTGCCTTATGTATGGATTGCTGTTGGGATATAGGCACAAGTAAGCTTGCTAAATTATATGTGTTTGGCTCCAGTAGATCCTGCCAAGGACTTTTCCTGCTTCTCTCTTGTTAGAGTGCAGAAGTTCAACTACATCATGTTCCTGGGTAACATGTAGCATGAAAACATAATGCTGAGCATCCAACTGCATCGTGCTCCTGGGTAACATGTAGCATGGAAACATAATGCTGAGCATCCAACTGCATCATGCTCCTGGGTAACATGTAGCATGAAAACATAATGCTGAGCATCCATGCTACTTTTGGTCTGATTAATAAAAGTATAGGAAAAGAACATGTAACTGACACGCTAATCATTAGGAGGTGGAAATGTCACCTTCTGCCTGGAAGCGAGTCTCGGAACACAAATAGTGTAGATGTGACCTGAGACAGACTGGACCACTAACCCAATGGAAAGGATCAAGAAGTGATCCTGCTCACAATCATAATGTAAACACGAGTCAAAAGGGAGTAACAGTAAAGAATAAAAAAAAATTATACTATACCAGACACATCCAGAACATCGGTGTAACTGTGTAAGTATCAAAGAAGGATGTAAAGAGAAAAGAAATTCTTCAATGAATAGTCTATTTCCTGCTTAAAAACTTGGGTGTGCTTTTCCACACCAGAACAAAGCTGTACTTGGAAGGTCTCACAGGAAATTGCCCTTTTCTAACTGTGGTCTTCTTAGGGAACTTTGTCAGGTCTCAGGTATCCTAGGTAGGCTTCTGGCAGAGACCTCTTCAGAGACTTTTTTCTTCCTTCCCTCCCTCCCTCCTCCCCATCCCTCTCCCTCCCTCCCTCCCTCCGTCCCTCCCTCCATCCCTCCCTCCCTCCCTCCCTCCCTCCTTCCTTCCTTCCTTCCTTCCTTCCTTCCTTCCTTCCTTCCTTCCTTCCTCTCGTTGGGGGCCCTCATGGAAGCTTACTCTTTCTTATGAATGCCCAGCCTTAGTTTGACTTATTTCTGGCCAGCTTTTCTAAAGGATCCTATTTACTTTTGCCTCTGGACTTTTATCTTTCTCTCTTCTGTACACCTTATTTATTTCGTACTCTGTGGCTTGCTGTGTAGCTGTGTGTCTGGTCTCTGATGTCCTCCTCTCCTACATTTCGTCGGTCTTCTCCTCCCAGATTTCTCTTCCTATTTATTCTCTCTGCCTGCAGCCCTGCCTATCCTTTCTCCCGCCTAGCGATTGACCATTTAGCCTTAATAGATCATCAGGTGTTTGTTTTAGATAAGGCCAAGTTACACAGCTTCACAGAGTTAAGCAAATGCAACACAAAAGAATGCAACACATCTTTACATCATTAAACAAATGTTCCGCAGCATAAAGAGTGTAACACATCTTTAACTACTATCCCACAACAGAAGCCCCTTCAGTAAAGGGATGCAATGTTCTCAGCTCAGACATACTTTTCTACTTCTCTTTCCTCCTGAGTACTTACTATACACGAGCCTTTATGAGGCTGTGGGCGGGGGAGGGGGGCTGCGGGCGGGAGGGGGGTGCGGGCGGGATGGAGGAGGCAGGTGGGACAAGGTGTGGGCGGGACAGGGGTGCGAGTAGGAGGGAGTGCGGGTGGGAGGGGGAGGTGGTTCTTGACAGCACATGTTGCTGCACCCTATTGTGCTCCATCTTCCTTCCCAAGACTCTCACTGAGCCTGCCACTTACTGACTGAACAGCAAGCTAGAGGATCCACCTGGATCTACTCCTCCAGCAGGAGAGTTGCAGATGTATGCAGCCGTGCCTGGCTTTTTACATGGGTGCTGGGGTTCTGAATGCAGGTCTGTATGCATGTTTGGCTGGCACTTTGCCAACTGAGCCATTTCCTCCGTGCCCTGCTTTTAAAAATCTTATTATTTTAATTTACTACTCAAATACCTGTAACTCAGCTGAATACCTGGCAGGGGTGGATCCACAGGAAAGTATAATTCTAAGTTGGTATGCCACTAATGATGTAGCTTCAGAATGCATAAAGAAAAGCCAGCATTCAATTGAAATTATTGAGATACAACATATAGAAGAGTATATAGTGAAGTGGTCAAGACAGTACATCCCACACTGAATATCTCCACAAGCTCATCAATGTGCTCAGAGTACACCACCTCTCTAGCACCTCCCCCTACTTTGGCTTCTAATAAATATATTGTTTGCCTGCTTGTGACTATGTATAACAGAACTACCAGCTCATTGTTTTGAACTTGTTTTGCTTCATGAATACTTTATTTGTTGGATATATTAAAACCATTTTCTGAATATTAGCCTGCCATTATATGTTCCAGGTGTTTCAGAAACAGCTTATGAGAGCTTACGTGTATTAAACATTGAAAGAAATGGAAATATTATTTATACCTATAAGGTAAGTCCATGTTATACATTATATGTAAATATATACAATATAGTTTACTATTTTGATCATTTATATTATCCTTTTGTAGATTTTTTTTGAGACAGGGTCTCACTATATGTAGACATGGTCTAGGCTAGAATTCATCATGTAGACCAGCCTGGTCTCAAACTCACAGAAATATGCCTGCTTCTACTTCCCCAGTACTAAGACTAACTTTCTATAGAAACTATACTCCACTTTATTGAAGGGCAACAAAGACTTGTTGGAACTTAACCTTTGACATCCTTGGCCTCTGTGTAAGTGATATTGAAGAGTGGCTGATAGTCCAACTTATGAGGTATTTTCTCTTAAAAATCAGATAAACTGCATATCTGAAATTCAAAAAAAGAATGGATGAATAATTTCATTTTCTAGAGGAAAAAAGGCCAAGATATTTAAACTTAACTAATATGTTAATATTGTGTCTTTGAGAAATATTAAATATGTTAACTATGGCTACTCTGTACATTCAGATGTAAATATAACCATAGTCCACACTGTAGTGTTTAATAGCGTCTTTGGATGTCCTAAGAAAAATTTAATTTTACTGAGAACTGTGCTAAAAGGGACATAAGATGGAGTAACACCGTGGTTAACTCTAGACATTTGTCTACCATACTTTGTTTCCTTGTTGATTAAAAAAGAAATCTCAAGTTATATTTAGGGATGATACATTTAAAGATTCAATTTTACTTATAGGAATATTGTAGATTCTGTTCAATCCCATTATCTACCATATCCATTCTTCTATGGACAAGGGTGGAGGGAGGTTCATTCTAAGGACTTCTAGGCAGTCCCCAGGTTCCCTAAACTGTTCAGTGATGACCCATATCCTCTCCACGTTCCAGTGACTAGCTCTGGTCCTTTTAGATGCATACAGCAGGTTTTCTTTAGAGTTACTGCTGATAAAATTGTTAGAGTTATTTTAGGTCTGTTTAAAAACCAATGACAACCTAACTTCCTAAACGATGATGCTAATAAACATCTAATTAATTTTTAGGATAATAAGGGAAATGCTGTCTTTGGATTATATGACTGTCAAACCAGACAGAATGAGGTAATTGTAGATTTTTCAATTTACTTTTTTCTTTCTGCCTCCTCTGTTTTATAAACATAAACTTCAATTTTATTTTCCCCAAAAAATGTTTATTTTTTTTTATTTCTTCTATTTCTGTAGTTTTTAATCCTTGTTGGGAAAAACAAAACAAAACATATAATGGCCTGGAACCAAAACGACATACAAAGTCCTAGTTCTTTGAAATTAAAGTTGGCTCAGATTAATTTAATAATATGGAGAAAAAAGAAAAGTAGGAAGTCCATTGCCTTCCCCAGACTGTGTGCTTCTAGGTCACTGCCTAGTTGCAGGACTGTCTTGGTCCTGAGTTCTGATTCTGACTCACTTTATGTTTTTGTTCTTTTCAGTAACATTCCAGGTTGGGGCTGCATTCCCCCTTAATTCTCTCTAACACTGCTCCTGTCGGGTCCTGCCAGTGTGGACAAGTTTTATCTAACTGGGACAGTAGGGTGGCAGTTTATGCTTACATAACGACAATTAGGAATCAGATCTCATTGGCCCTTGAACTGAAATATCCTCTATCCATTCGAAGTTTCTCCCAGGCAACTTTTCCCTCCTATTTTGTTTTGTGGACCTTGGGATTGAACCTGTGGCTATAGGTTCATGGTGGGATTGAATCTGTAACTATATGTTACAATCGGTTTCTGGCCCCGACCAGCCAGAGGTCCAGACCCAAAGACCTGCCGTCCCAGAGTACCTAGATGCCCGCAGCTGCTTAGGCTCCCCCCAAAATGACTCAGATGCTTATATTAGCTTCATGCTGTTTGGCCTACGGCTTAGGCACATTGCTAGCTAGCTCCTTCATCTTAACCCATTTTCATTAACTGTCTGCCATGTGGTTCACCTGTGCTCCTTACATGTTTCTTCTTTGGGCATCTGGCTCGTTCTGTCTCTGACTCCTCCCTCCTCATACTTATGTGCTCCTGTCTCTGGCTATAGTGTTTGCCAAGGGTCAAAATAGCTCCTTTATTTAAAGATTGATATTCACAGCATACAGAAAGACATTCCCACAGCAGCTATAGGTTCACGGTGGGATTGAACCTGTAGCTATAGGTTCATGGTAGACAAGTGTAGTGGCCTTAGATTCTTGACATTTTTCAAGATCCATATTTGATGGCACACATTTTTCCTTCATTGTCAAATATAATTTAGAAAATATGAGGAAAATCCACTATGTCCTACCCATATTTTTTGCTCTTTCCAGTGTTTCATTTTCCTCCTTGGTGTCCTGATTCCTTTTTTGTGTGTTTTAAGAATTTGTTTTAGTCACAGCATTCTAGAGTTGACCCGTACGTCATACATTCTCAGCTGTCTTTATTCATTTATTTATTTATGTATGAATTCATTTTTGAAGGATGACTTTGTCGAGTCTAGAATTCAAGATGACAGATATGTCTTTGGTTCTTGAAAAATTGTCTCCCTTCCTCCTTCCTGCCCGACCCTTGTGGGAACTTGACTTTTAAGATATTCCTCTCATCTCTGTAAGATGTCATTTTCCCCTATTCCTCTCATCTCTGTAAGAGGTCATTTCCCCCAATCACTGTTGGAAAAGCTATTGCTTTTCTCCTTTGCCCTTTGTTTTCTGAAAATTCACTTGAGTGTGTGCCTGTGTATTTATTTGGGTTTCTTTTCTTTATTTTTTAAACTTTCTTTTAATTTATTCTTTGTGTGGTTTATATCATGCATCTCAATCACTTATTTCCTGTCCCTTTGTATTCACCCTCTGCCCTTTGCACCTCCCACCCACCGCCAAATAAAATTTAAGAGAAAATAACTAAAAAAAGAAAAAAAAAGCAAAACAGGGAAAAATCTTATCATGGAAGCTATAGTCGACACAGTGAGTGACACAGTTCACCTTTAGTCCATTCATCTTTACTTGTAAATGTCCCCTGCAAAGAGTCATTGGTCTGGGTCAAGGCCTCTGGTTTCTGCTACCCTTCGATGCTGGACCCTCACGGGGCTCCTCTTGCATATCCTGTTGTGAAGATCCTGCAGCTTTGGGTCTGAAGAACCATCCCCTTCACACGCTCCAGCAGACCACACTCTTCTCTCTTTCTGGACTTTAATTACATCAGTTAGTTAATCGGATTTTAGTGATTGGCAGGGATCTATGACGGTCAGCTCCTCTTCTTTGGTCCCAGTTTATTTACTTTGTGTTCTTCAGCTTGAGTACATTCTTTTTCCTTTAGTATGTTGCTATCATTTGAGATTTTAAAAGTTGATTATTGTGATTTTCAAGAGTAAAATTTCTATGCATTTTTCTTTATATATGAATATGTCTCTTTTTATTTATTTAAAACTTTTTCTAAACATACTCAACCACTGTTCCCCCTCCCTCACCTCTTCCCAGTCATCCCTCAGCTTCCCTCTGTCCATCCCCCATCCATTCCTCACATAGGGTAAGCACTCCCAAGGTGAGTCAAGGCAGTCTAGTAACTAGTTGAAGTAAGGACAAAGCCTCCCCCCAGTATCAAGGCTGAGCAAGATGTTCTTCTGTAGGGAATGGGCTCCAAGAAGCCAGTTCATGTACTAAGAGTAAATTCTGGTCTCAATGCTAGAGGCTCCATAAACCGCCCAAGGCCCCATAAACTGTCATCCATACTCAGAGGGCCTAGTTCAGTCCCATGCAGGTTCCCCAGCTGTCAGTCCAGAGTCAGTGAGCTCCCAGTAGCTTGGGCAGCTGTCTCTGTGGGTTTCCCCATCATGATCTTGACCCCTTTGCTCATATAATCCTTCCTCCCTCTCTTTTATTGGACTGGGAGCTCAGCCCAGTGCTTAGCTGTGGATCTCTGCTTCTGCTTTCATTAGTTGCTAGATTGAAAGATCTATAATGCCAATTAGGGGGTCATCCATTTGATTATAGGGGAAGGCCTGTTTAGGCACCCTCTTCACTATTGCTTGGAGTTTTACCTGGGGTCATCTTGTGGGTTATTGGATGTTTCCCTAACACCAGGTTTCTCTCTATCCCCAGAACGGCTCCCTCTATTAAGATACCTATTTCACTGCTCTCCCTCTGTTTCTCCCCCCAGTTCAACCATCCCATTCCCTCGTGTTCTTTCCCCACCATGTCTTACCCCCTTCTACTATGGTCCCAATTTACTCAGGAGATCTTCTCTCTTTCCCCTGAGAAGCTTCTGTAAGGCAAAGGACACAGTCAATAAGCCAAAACAACAGCCTATATGTCTTTGCTAAGATTTTCATTTAATCGCACTTGAAAGTTACTTTGTTTCTGAAATCATAGCTGCTTTAAAAGTCTTCGCCACAACATCTAGTATTTGCCACCCCAGTGTTTAATGTCTGTTTTTTTCTCACTCAAGATGAAGTTTTCCTGGTTCCTGCTATGACTCATAGTTTGAATATCTCTCAAGAGACTGTAGGTGGTATTTAGTTTTCTGTTTTCTGTCTCCTCTGATACGGAACTTGTTGAGGGATAGAGGGTGCGGTCCACTCAGCTGTGGTAGGGAGTAAAGCTTCTCCGGCAGGCTGTTCATGATCCTCAGCTGAGACATCCCTGTTGCTGCTAGGTGGAGATGGGGTTTGTAGCTTCCCAATAGGCTTCACCAAGTCAGGGTCAGGAATCAGGGACTGACAGGTAGATGTTGGGACAGGTAGAGTACAAGTCTCGGCTTCCCATTCAGCCCCTCTGACAGTGCTCCACTAAGGAAGAGCCGGGTCTTCTCAGTACTAGGTCTGGCTGGATGCCCACCATTCCTACAGAGCTTTCTATGAGCTGCAAGGAGGTAGATATGAAAGTCTTGGTTTCTACTTGATCTTTTCTGCTTCCATAGGGCGGTGGATGGTGGACAGTATCCTGGGACATCTGGATGGAGTGGGACCCTGGTCTCCCCACCCAGTCTTGTGGGTAAAAGGACAAGTGGGATTGTGGTTTTTTTCCCAGACAGTTTCACTAGAGTAGGCTAGGCAGCACTTGACAGTCAACCTTGCTGGATTTCTTGTTTCCTTGCCATGGGGGATGGGGTGCTTCCATCTGTTCCTGGCATCATTTCCATAATGGTCTCTTCTTTAGCTTCAAGTCTAGAATGTGTTATGCAAAGAAGGCATCACTGCTTCCTTTCTCAGAATGTGGGGTCCCCAGAGAGTCAGCATCCTCTCATTCTCCAGGGTGCTGCAGACCGAATCTGAGCTTTGTGCTTCCAGAAGAACTAGGCTTCTTAGTTTGGTTATAAACAATGTTCAGAGAGTTTATCTTTCCTAAGTGGGAAGTCTAGAGAGACGTGAGTCTTCCCCTCTTAGTCTTGCTCTCTGCAGGTTTAAATGAATGAGTCTCCTCGAATGGTACCGGGAAGCAGCACACTACTTAACCTTAAGTAGGCAAGTTTCTTTCCTCCTTGCCCTCTCCACTCCACTTCCATCCCTGCTGGTCTCTCCTCAGCACATGCAGGAGGGGAGAAGATATACTCTCTGCTTCTACTCATATGGAATGGGAGGTTGGAACTGCCATGGATTTGGAGACCAGAACTGGGAGTTTGTTATGTGGAGACTGAAAATGTATTATAGCCAGAAAATTAAAAGAATTGGCATTCCCAGTTCTGGATTAAATCATTGCTAAAGCCCAGACCTGCCTTAAATTATCCAGTTCCATGAGTCACTGTGTAATTGGTAACACAGTGACTTTTATGTCTCCTCTGATATGGAACTTGTTGAGGGACAGAGGGAATATAACAAAAGAGAAATGGCAGGTCTTAGAGCAGCTGGTACAGGAGCAGTTAAATGCTCAGCATATAGAAGAACCAACCAGCCCTTGGAATTCTCCTGTATTTGTTATTAAAAAGAAATCTGTAAAGTGGAGAAATGTAACAGACCTAAGGGTGATAAACAAGGTGATCCAGCCAATGGGCTCTCTACAGTCTGGGATTCCTTTGTCTTCTATGTTACCTAAAGAATGGCCTATTATAGTTATTGATTTAAAAGACTGTTTCTTTACAATACCTTTACAAGAGCAAGACAAAGAAAAAAATTGCCTTTACAGTGTCCAGTTATAATAATTCTCAGCCTGTAAAGAGATACCAGTGGAGGGTACTCCCTCAAGGAATGCTGAATAGCCCTACTCTGTGCCAGTATTTTGTACAAAAGCCAGTAGAACAAATACATAACAAATTCCCACAGTCTATAATTTATCATTACATGGATGACATCTTGTTGGCTGATTCAAATATTGATACTTAGACAAAATTTTTGAAGAAGTGAAAAAAATTTTGCCTGCTTAGGGATTACAAATTGCCCCAGAAAAATTACAAAGAGGGAATTATATTAATTATTTAGGCTACAAAATGGGCCAACAGAAAATTAGACCTCAAAAGGTACAAATCAGGAGAGATAGATTGAAGACACTTAATGATTTTCAAAGACTACTGGAGACATTGCCAATTTATGACCCAATTTTGGAATTAAAAATGATGAACTGAATAATTTGTTCAAAACCTTAAATGGTGACAAGGACTTAAATAGTCTGAGAGAATTGTCACCTGAAGTGGAGAAAAAATTGGCTTTGGTGGAAAAGAAATTACAGGAGGCACATGTGGATCATGTGGATCCAGACCTTAATTGCATTCTAGTTATCTTGCCCTTTAAGCATTCTCCTACAGGAATTTTAATGCAAAGGGAAAACGTTATATTGGAATGGATATTTCTTCTACATAAACCGAGTAAGAAGTTAAAGACATATGTGGAAAAGATTTCTGAACTTATTTTTAAAGAAAAATTAAGACTTTGTCAATTGACAGGAATGGACCCAACAGAAATTGTTGTACCTTTAACTAATGAAGAAATTGGCCAATTATGGGTAGAAAATGAACCTTGGCAAAGAGCCTGCAGTAATTTTTTGGGAGATATTAACAACAAATATCCTTAAAGCAAAAGAATTTCATTTTTAAAGAAAACTAATTGGATTCTTCCTCGTATTGTATGAGATAAACCAATTTCTGGAGCCCCTACATTTTATACTGATACAAACAAATCAGGAAAGGCAGGAGAAGCCATGGCTCACACTGTTAGCCCCAGCACTTGGGAAGCAGAGGCAAGAGAATCTCTGTGAGTTCAAAGCCAGCCTGGTCTTCAAAGCAAGTTCCAGGACAACCAGGACTGCTACACAGAAAACTCTGTCTGGAAAAAAACAAACAAAAAACCAATATATATATATATATATATATATCCCCACTCTGTGCCAGTATATATATATATATATATATAGTTTGGTGAATATTTTTTGATGTACACAATTGAAGAATTCCATAATTGTATTCCTTATGGTCAAGCAATTCTTGCATAGGCTCACAAAGATGTATTTCAGGTTTAGGAATGTATCTCAGTAGTAGAGTACTTGCCTAGCTTATACAAGCCCCTAGGTCTGAGCCCCAGCACTGGAAAATAATATATATGAAATGTTAATAGGATCATGTTAGTTCCTAAAAGTGGGAGCTAAATTAATGTCCACAAAAGGTTTTTTGGGGGTAATGCAACTGCTAAGGAATTTAGCAGTCTATTACATTGGGCTATATTAGAAGGCTAATGAGGCATAGAGGGCAAAGTGCTTGCTGGACAAACATGAGTTCGCAGCCCCAACTCCCATGTGAAAAACAGCATGGCAGTGTGCATCTGCAACCCCAGCACTGGGAGTGTGACAGGCAGGGTCTAGGGACCCATTGGCCTGATTGTCTAACCAAAATGGTAGAGCATAATAGAGGAGAGATTTGACTTGACCTTTGGCCTTCACAGCATAAGCATAGGCATGTGCACCTGCATTATATGTGCATAACACACACACACACACACACACACACACACACACACACACACACACACACACACACACACACACACACACAGCGTCACAGAAGGCTCTCCAAAGCATTTTTGATGCAGTCTTAGAGAACCAGCCCCAGGCTGCAGGCAGAGCTCAAAAGCAAATCAACACTTAGACTCTTTTCTCTCCGAGGGATTAGGAAAAATGCACACTCACACCTGTTTTCTTTGTGGTTGCTTTTCATTATTCTCTTACGTCGGCTTCTCATCTCTTTGTTCCTCACAGCTGTGTAGACCCAATAAAATCTTTCATGTGGAATATAAGTTACATATAAAGGTCACATCTCAGTAAATGATAAGAAAGAGTAGAAAGAGTCACCCCAGCAACTACATGTAATAAATCCCATCAGCTCCTATTAGTGGGGCTGTAATTGGGAGCAGCAGCTGTGAAGAAAGAACCAGTCATTTTATTATCTAAAGAGATAATTTTATAAAGGATTGTAAGGAGTTTAAACTACTGAGGAGTCCTAGAAAAATGAAGTAACTGTGTATTAATCTTATATTTCTGAGTATAATAACATTTTAAACCAATATTTTATGATTAATTGTAAATGCCAGGCTCCTTGGACTGGGATTATTTACAGGGAACTGTGTTGTAGATGCTTAGGTTGAATCTAATGTTTATCTTAATTTTCTTAATCTGAACTCACTTGGCACTCTCAAAGGCACAGTGATAATAGAAACATGTTAAATCTTAAAGTTATTTTTGAGTGACTTCTAATTATCTAAAAACACCTGCAGCACTCATTAGAGGCTACAGAATCAAGTTGTTTTCTGTAGCGTTGACTAGTCAGAATATATTTTCACAAATTGAAGTCAGGAGTGGGTTCAAGGACTAAGTCATTTGCCAGCTAGCAATAATCGGGCTTTTTTGGGTAACTATGACCTAGCCAGACAGCTCAGTATGTTCTTGTGAACTAAGACAGGAAATGCTTATCTAAAAAACCATTAGAAGGCACCTGGTCTAATCTAAAGCTATTTTGAAGTTTTAAATCAGCTAATGGTATACAGTCTTCTTGGTGGCTGGGGAAATAGAACTATTTTCCTATGTCAATCTGAGCTATGATAAAAGGCAGGTTCTAAGTATCTCACAGTCCCTGTGGAGCAATAGGCCTAGTTAGGAAACATATCCCAGTATTATTTCCATTCATCAAAATTATACAGCTTAAGGAGAAATCTTTTTTTTTTTTTTTTTTTTTTTTTGGAATCCACAGATCTAAATGCCCAGTGAGATGTATACATGAGCTAAACACACTACAATACAGGCAGTGGGGGATTCCCCACACCATATCCATTGTAGCAGCAAGCATGCAGGGGGACAACAGGGGAAAAATACATTCTGGAGTCTGTATTCTTGCAAGCCTTGCTTGAGCAAGACATTTGCATCAGAGAGTTGAACTTCTGGTAGGCCGACACCTGAATTCAATTGGGACCTGCTGTTCCTCTGACACAGTTGGATACGAACACATTTTGGCTACATGAAGAAAAGCATTTGATAGGATAATACACTCCATTTATGTTAGAAAACTAAAAATCGTAAGGGCACAGCATATATTGGAAGAACTTTAGAAAATCTGGAATGTTGTATGAGTTTTCTGGCCTGTACTTTCTGGCCTAACCTCCTGGCCTGGACTTTCAGACTCACAGTCCCGTAGTCTCACTGAAACACACAGATACTTATATTAATTGTATGCTGATTGACCTGGGGCCCAGGCATATAACTTGCTACCTCTTGCTTTTAATCTAACCCATGACACTTATCCTGTCCAGCCATGTGGCTCGGTACCTTTTCTCAGAGCAGCATAGTTGTCCTCTGCATCTTTGGCATCTCTGGCATCTCTGTGACATCTCTGCTCTGCTCTTCCTGTTCTCAGAGTTTTCTTAGTCTGGTAACCCTGCCCACACTTCCTGTCTGCCTTTGGCCAATCAGCGCTTTTTATTAAACCAGTAGGTGGGACAATTATTTACAATGTAACAACATAATCCCACTACAATGGAAGGCTACTGCACAAGTTACAAACTTGCCTCTTGAAATGGAGTTGACATTACCTGAGGTTTGGGCGATTTGATGTTAAATTTGACAACATTTACATCTTTTAAGCATCAAGATTATTCATGTGTGATTTTATAGACAAAAGTATAAAATATTAAAAATGCAGTATATAATCTATGATTTTTCTTACGTATAAATAAGAACCACTTAGAGCCAGAAGTTAAACCAGCAGAACTTTGACAGGAATTTAGTATTTTCTTTAGAAAAGGGTTTATTACAACTGTGTGGGTATGTGTGTGAGTATGTTCTTGTGACTGCCCAAGGAGGCGTTGGAGTCCTATGGATTGGACATATATACAGTTATGAGCTGCCTGATGTGAGCCCTGGGAACTGAACTTGAATCCTCTACAAGAGTAGCTTATACAGCTGAGCAGTATCTCTAGCCCCAAATTTAGTGCCTTCATATTAACTGAGAGTTCCCCTTTAGTAACTGTTTCCTGTTTAAGATGGTGATACAGCTACATCATGTCCTCAGGTCTACACATCATATCTGCCATCTACATGACTGCTTTCATGTTCCTTAGCACTGATGAAATGGAATCTTTAGATTTTTCCACATTGTTTTTTAAGACAGGGTATTTACTATATAACCCAGAATAGCCTTCAACCTGTAACCTTTCTGCCTCAGCCTCGGAGGGTTGGGGTTACTGGTATACATACCATGACTGGCTTCTCTTGATGTTCTGAACATTTCAGACCTTCATTAAAAAGGAAAGATTAAGTAGAGGTAGAAGATTTCTTAGCCACTTCTGTAAATATGAAATAACACCACGACGCAACCAGTGGTCTCATAGTCAGGTGGGTCATCCATGAAAGCCTTCCTCATCTTGTACTTCTAAGGCTCATTACGGCAGCACGCGTTGTTCTAAGCACCTCATATGTATTGTCCCTCTTCATCCTCATAATAACTCCATAATAATAACTTGGCCACTCCACTCTAGTACTTAACATGAGATGCATGTTATAGGCCCATGTTAATTTTGATGGATAGATAAGCTGAATTTGTCTGAAGTCACACAGCTGGAAAATAATAGACAGGATTTGGCAATGGGTTGGTTGTCTCATAGCTAAGTTTCAGTGCCAAATGTGGCATAAAATATTAAACATTTTCCTTGAAAAGTAATCCGGAT
This sequence comes from Phyllotis vaccarum, assembly GCA_033318265.1. Classification (NCBI taxonomy): domain Eukaryota; kingdom Metazoa; phylum Chordata; class Mammalia; order Rodentia; family Cricetidae; genus Phyllotis; species Phyllotis vaccarum. The sequence continues at coordinate 26,779,866 of JARWLC010000006.1, read as the reverse complement.
CATATTAACTACTTCACTGATGGTTTTGCTAAGCAGTGTTTGGTATAAAGCTTACTAGGATTTATCTTCATCCAGTTGTTATTTATGGTTGTTTCAATAGCATCTGTATACCTTTGAGAAGGACCTGCAGGCTGTCAGCTGCTCTGTCAACAGGGAGAAAACTTTGCTGGGTGAGTTGAGATCCCATTGCTGCGCATTAAGAACAACATCTTTTAAGCTGAAGCATTTTGGATTTTTTCAATATTGATTAAAATGACAACTTTCTGGAAAATATATGTTTTGTGTAAATCAAGTTTGAAATTGCGAATTTCTAGGATGTAGCTGTAGGAATGAGTGTTTTGCATTCAACCACAGTACTCTAGTGATAGATCTCGTTTATTTCAGGTATAAAACGATACAGTTGAACAAGCTGCCATGCGAATCAGTTGCTAATTGATTTTTTTTTTCCTTTTCAATTAGCTGCAAGTTTTGTTCAGTACACTAAGGAAGGAGTAAGGAACGAGCTTCAGCCAGGTAATGTATTGATAGATAAAGATCTGTTTGAGTAAGCCAAATTTCAAGCTTTTTTGAAGTGCCTTTATCTTAGCACCAAAAGGCAGTGGCATTTATGCACAAGTAAGACTTTAAATTTTGTTCCTCAAGTAGGCAAGAAGGTGTGAAAAATAATGTAATGGGAATTGTATAAAAATGAGATAATAATTAGCACCTGAAGGCTAAATGAAAGCCAAGAATATGCTTGGCTTCCATGGCCAGAAGTTAATGTAAAAGCAGGGAAGCTTAAAAATATCTGGTGAAATAGTGATTAATCTCTAATGCATTGTAGATAGTTCCTAAGTACAAAATAAAACACAGATATGCTCATTTATGAAAACCTACTTTGTAGTTTATTGGCCTTGTGGAACCTTTCACTTTTCAAATTTTAAAAGCTGTTCTGTGTCTTCCTCCTGCCCCATAACTAAACAGGTTGACTGTGTGTGTTCAGGCCTCTGGATGGTGCTGGACATAGAACTTCTAGAGAGTGGTGGGGTGGCTTTCCTCAGGGAGCTTTCAACTATAAATGTTCACAGTGGCCAGAGGTATTATAAATAAATAGATCCAGTGAACAAAAACTGGAGTGTCAAGCTTGAGAACCCGAGTTCAGTCTTTAAAATCCATGTAAGAACAGCCAGGGATGATGGTGCACAGAACAGCCGGGGATGATGGTGAGCACTATAATCTCAGTGCTATGTAGTTGGAGACACATTATACCTGGGGCTCACTGACCAGCCAGCTTAGCCTACTGTGCCATCCCCATGCCAATGAGAGACCCAGTCTCACAAAACAAGTGGATGGTGCCTGAGAAATGACATATACATTTGACCTCTGGTCTTCACATGTCCACATTAACATGTGTATTTGTACAGACACATAATATCCACATAAAAAAAGGAAAATGAGATGTTTTTATTGTTTCCATTGTTAAGTATTTCTATTACATTTCGTTTATTCATTTTGTGTGCGTGTATATGTATGGGCTTGTGTGCTGAGGTCAGAGAACAACTTAGGGCAGTTGGTTCTCTCTTTACACCATGTGGGGAGCAAGTGCCTTTGCCTGCTGAGCATCTCACTAGCCTTCATGTCTCCAGTTTGAGCATAGAAATGGAGAAGTATTTCAGTTGTTTAATGAGAGGTGTTCAGTACCTAGAACTGATAGTGACGCTGGGAAATATCTAAGGAAGAATTACTACTTAGCTTCAGATTTTCGTTGGTGTAAAGGGCAGTTAAGTCTATTGGAACCAGCTTTAACAATTTGTCAAGGGCACTGGACTTATATGCAAAAATCTTATTTATAAAAGTTGGCTCAACTAGATTTTCAGACTCTGTCCCAGCAATAAATACCTGTGGGCTGGAGCCAGCCTGTGAAATACCATCCAGCTGTGGGCTGGAGGCAGCCTGTGAAGTACCATTTTTCAGCCCTGGTCCAGGGATCTGATTTGGGCCCTAACTGTTCGGTTCCTGGTGCTTTCCCCTCTGCTCTCTCACTGGGCACTGCGATCCCTTCCTCTGTTCGCACAGGTCCCATTGGTGTGTCCTGAGGCTCACTGGATACCGCGATCCCTTCCTCTGTTCACACAGGTCCCATTGGTGTGTCCTGAGGCTCACTGGATACCGCGATCCCTTCCTCTGTTCGCACAGGTCCCTTTGGTGTGTCCTGAGGCTCACTGGATACCGCGAACCCGTCCTCTGTTCGCACAGGTCCCTTTGGTGTGTCCTGAGGCTCACTGGATACCGCAAACCCGTCCTCTGTTCGCACAGGTCCCTTTGGTGTGTCCTGAGGCTCACTGGATACCGCGAACCCGTCCTCTGTTCGCACAGGTCCCACTGGTGTGTCCTGAGGCTCACTGGATACCGCGATCCCTTCCTCTGTTCACACAGGTCCCTTTGGTGTGTCCTGAGGCTCACTGGATACCACGAACCCGTCCTCTGTTCGCACAGGTCCCTTTGGTGTGTCCTGAGGCTCACTGGATACTGCGAACCCGTCCTCTGTTCGCACAGGTCCCTTTGGTGTGTCCTGAGGCTCACTGGATACCACGAACCCGTCCTCTGTTCGCACAGGTCCCTTTGGTGTGTCCTGAGGCTCACTGGATACCGCGATCCCTTCCTCTGTTCGCACAGGTCCCATTGGTGTGTCCTGAGGCTCACTGGATACCGCGATCCCTTCCTCTGTTCGCACAGGTCCCTTTGGTGTGTCCTGAGGCTCACTGGATACCGCGATCCCTTCCTCTGTTCGCACAGGTCCCTTTGGTGTGTTCTGAGGCTCACTGGATACCTTGATCCCTTCCTCTGTTCGCACAGGTCCCTTTGGTGTGTCCTGAGGCTCACTGGATACCGCGAACCCGTCCTCTGTTCGCACAGGTCCCTTTGGTGTGTCCTGAGGCTCACTGGATACCACGAACCCGTCCTCTGTTCGCACAGGTCCCTTTGGTGTGTCCTGAGGCTCACTGGATACCGCGATCCCTTCCTCTGTTCGCACAGGTCCCTTTGGTGTGTCCTGAGGCTCACTCTGCACCACGATCCCTTCCTCTGTTCGCACAGGTCCCTTTGGTGTGTCCTGAGGCTCACTGGATACCGCGATCCCTTCCTCTGTTCGCACAGGTCCCTTTGGTGTGTCCTGAGGCTCACTGGATACCACGAACCCGTCCTCTGTTCGCACAGGTCCCTTTGGTGTGTCCTGAGGCTCACTGGATACCGCGATCCCTTCCTCTGTTCGCACAGGTCCCTTTGGTGTGTTCTGAGGCTCACTGGATACCGCGATCCCTTCCTCTGTTCGCACAGGTCCCTTTGGTGTGTCCTGAGGCTCACTGGATACCGTGATCCCTTCCTCTGTTCGCACAGGTCCCTTTGGTGTGTCCTGAGGCTCACTGGATACCGCGATCCCTTCCTCTGTTCGCACAGGTCCCTTTGGTGTGTTCTGAGGCTCACTGGATACCGCGATTCCGTCCTCTGTTCGCACAGGTCCCATTGATGTGTCCTGAGGCTCACTCTGCACTGTGATCCCTTCCTCTGTTCGCACAGGTCCCAGTTGGAGTGTTCTGTTAGTTGCCTGTGAAGGAAAAATCTCTTTGTACATACTTCCCACATGAGGCTCACTGGCTATGCTGTACTTCTGAGGACACATGTCTCCCCACATTGAAGCCGGACCTGGGAAGAGCTTTTGTGAGATAATGATGGGATACATGTTTCACCCTGCAGTGGCATGTGGAGAACTCTGTCCTTCCCTCTGCTGGCTTCCTCCTCATTCCTTTACACTCTTCATTGCTCTTAGGTTTGATGTAATGCTCACCTCAAGGGCTGGGATCTAGAGCATTACTATGTTGACCCTGAACAAGGGATTAGACACAATGGGACATAGGGCTGACCTGATATTGTCTAGGGAAGGCAAGGTTACTGCTATAGCTCTGAGCTGGCGCAGTAAATCCACACACCTGAATTTGCCCTCTGCTCCTTCCTGGTTTTTTTTTTTTTTTTTTTTTTTTTTTGTTGTTGTTTTGTTTTTGAAAAACGTTCTATTATGCCAGGAAACTCAGAGCAACTGTGTTTTTTTACTTGATATTTATCATTTTTGCCCCACTGTTCTGTTTAATAGCCAGCTTTTGACACGTTATAAAGTGTACTCCCAGAGAAAATTTTAAAGTTCTACTTGATATAAAATTAAATCCTATCCAGATATGCTTGCTCAGCCTTGGATTTGGGCATCTGCAGTGAGATTTCTTCCTTGTGTCTTTAGAAACATTAGCCTGAATATTATATTATATCACTTACAAAGTAGCTTAGAGCCTAATTCACCTTTTATCTTCACCAGTGAGGTGAGAACCAGCTTTGTCTACATATAATTCCAGAATGTTACCCCCCTCCCCCACCCCACTCCCAGCTTCTTTACCAGCTTCTCGCTTTTGGCTCAGTATCATTGGAAGACTTTGTTGCCTGTATTACAGTCTGGGAGCATGGGCGAATACACACACAGTAGGGCAGCCCACGATCAGTGGGTATCAGGGAGCTGAAGGAAAAATGTCCCCCACTTCCAATTTGAAAAGGAGTGATTCTGAGGTGCCTTTAAGTGGGTTAATATTAAAAAGGTGGCCACTAACGTGCTGATGCTTCATGTCTACTGTGCTTATGGCCCTTGGCATACTGTCCCCACTCCCTCAAGCAAACTTCTCACTTCTAGAGTGGACCTGTCCCCTGAGGTCACTTCTGGCCTTTGTTTGAGTTTCATTGGAAGCAGCATCTGAGGCGGAAAATGTGGTCTTATTAGCTTATTTGGGACATGGAAACACTATTGGGGTGTGGCTAAACAGGCCCTTGAAAGAGGGAAATGGGAATTACATTTCTGACAGAGCAAGACTAGAATTGATTTTGTAGATTCACTGTTTTAAGAGAGTGCGGACAGTGAGCTGAGGGGGAGTGAAGGCAAAGGAAGTCAGAGGAAAATGGAGATGACCTCTGACCTTCACTACGAGCAAAAGGGAATCATGTGGGCTAAGGTTGCATCCGGACATGTGAGGAAAGATTTGTCAAGATTAGCTTTGGATTTGATAGGCACATGAGAAAAAGAACACATTGATAATGACAAGTGTATGTGTTTGTCTTGTGTGCATGAGAAAGAAAGTGGAAGAGAGAGAGGGAGAGAAAGACAGAGAAAGAGAGACAGAGACAGAGACAGAGAGAACAGGAGTAGGAGACGGGGTCCGCTTTGGTTTTGTGCATCTCAGATGGAGATGAGAATTAGACATCCTAGACATGTAAGTAGGGATCTGAATATGAGTAAGAAGTTGAGGTAAGAGGAGGCAAGGGCTAGAGGCCACTGTTGAGAGTCACTAGTCATCATGGGAAGGTTCTGTCCAGTCAGGATTTCAGAAATGTGCTGGGCTTGGGCTTGGTGGTGCACCCCTTGTTGTCCCAGACCTTAATATGTGGGAGGATCAGGAGTCCAGAGTCATCCTCAGCTACAGAATGACTTCAAGGCTAGCCTCGGGGCTACATAAAACCCTGTCTTAAAATGTCCTTCACCCTGAAAAAGAGATTTCAGAAATGAGGTAACCAGAAAGCACTGTAGAACTGTCATGTTTTGTCCTTTGAACAGATATTTTGGAAAGATTTCTTTTGCTCATAAAGGCTCACTTACCTTATAAGTAATTTTATTTAAAAAAATGTAGTCATCTGCAAAGTGTTATTTAACATTCTATTGTTTAAAATGAGATTTTTTTTTTATTACTAAAGAAATAAACTAAGACATTTCAAGTAAAAGATTCTCTGATCCACACCTTTATAGCCAACTTTTACCAGCAACCTCTCTCCTTGGTTATAATACAATTAATGTTTGCTTAGAAAATGACCATTCATAGGAAGAGGCCCAGGCTGAATTCCCTATCTTCTCCTTTGGCTCCTCCTGGGGCAGCAGTTGAGGAAGTCTCTTATCTTGTGACCCCACCATCATTGAGACTGCCCAGAGCCTTCATACCATCACATAGAGCTGTGATTTGGCTCAAGATCTCCACTGTGAAGCACATGGTATGCTACTGAGAGACATTCCTGCCAGTGCTAGTTGGCTTCCACCATTATGGCAGATGCTCTGGTTAAATGCTTCACCCGTGCTGGGAAGTGGGGTAGTGGAGGAAGATAGTTGGCTATTGTATCTGTAAATATACAAATTAATGTTGTAAAAACCAAATCTAAAGTGATTCCTTATTTTTTTTTCTTAGAGAGATTCCCCAAACTGTGGGTTTTTCAATACAGCTAGAATGTGTGGATTTTTATAATTGGCAATTGGCTGTCCACCTCCTGTTCTCACTTTTCACAGAATGCTTGTATTCTTCTTTTCTTCTTGACAGTATTTGACACCATTGCCCCTTGACCCCCTCACTCCTTGCACCATATTTTAGGCTTCGGCAGATTTCCAGAGTACCTGGCTGTCAACATGAGGGACACAGCCTGTAGTCAACTGGGGGAAGAGTCTCAGAGGAGGGATTGTCCAAATCACATTTGCCTGTGGCTGTGGCCATGGGGGAATTCTTCTGAATGTTAATTGATGTGGGAAGGTCCACCCTGCTGTGGGCAACACCATTTCCAGGGCTGGTGGTTCTGGACTGTATAAGGAAGCATGAGCCTATGATTAAGTAAGCAAGCAGCATTCTTCAGGGGCTGTTTCAAGCTCTTGCTTGAGTTCCTGCTTCCTGCCTCAAATTCCCTCAGTGACAGACTGTCACCTAGGTGTGTAAGCCAAAAGAGAGCCAACACCCAAACTGTTCCTCCCTTACTTGGCTTTTGGTTATGAAGTTTGTCATAGCAGCAGAATAAAGCTAGAGCATTCATCTTTGTTTACATCCCAGTCAACAGGAACACAGCCTTTTAAAATTGATGTCCTGTCCTGTACTGTCGCTAGGGTGTTGTTTTGTTTGTCATAATCTGAGTACTCATTACAAACCTGACTTTATATTTGTAATTTTTTGCTTGTGATTCAGCGTAATAGCTCCCCCACTGTCCTGCCTTTTCAAGAGATTTGTGAGTTCAGGATAGGTGTGCATGTGTGTGGTCGGCACGGTTTAATATCAGATGCCTTCCACTGCTTCCTGTCTTAACTCTTTTTGAGACAGGATCTCTTACTGAACCCAGAGCTCACTGATTTGGCCAGCTGGCTGGCCAGTGAGATGGATGGATCTGTTTGTCTCCACTCTGAAGTGTCTGCCATGTCTGACTATTTCATGTCATGCTCGAAATCTGAACTCAGTTCCTCAGGCTTGCTTGGCAAGCACTTCACCCACTGAAACGTCTCCCCAAATTCCTCAAGGCATTCTTTTAGTTTCTAACTATATATATATATATATATATGTATATATATATATATATATATTATCCATCTGCCATTGATAGAAGTGGATATCTAGCAGGTCTCTAACAAGCTACCTGAGAGAGCATTAATAGGAAAGAACAACAGACTTGAGATGTGGGCAGGATAATGCATGGAACTACCTCAAAGGAGGGAAAAAAAACCCCAAAACAGCAACAAATTAAAAACACCAAATAAAATGATGATAAAAGAAAGAAAATATCACATAGACACCCCCCCCCCAAGTAAAACAAAGTAAACCCCCTGTAATCCCAGAATTTCTGAGGTACAGGCAGCAGGATTGAGAATTTGAGAGTCCTCAGCAATGCTGGATTTAAGATCGCTCAGCCAGGACTGCTTGGGACCTCTCAGAAAGGAGAAGCTAAGGAAACACACCCACCCACCCACAGATGAGGAAATTAGACATGGCCCCTCAGGATAACCAGAAGTCCAGGTAGTCTCAGCAAGGCTTCCAGAACCGCGGGGGGAGTCTGGTGATGTGGGGAGGCCACAGGCCTGGCTTAGGCTGCAGACCTTGCAGGATTGTGTGGTCCTGTAGGAATGCAGAAAAAGCAGCTGTGCTCTCTGACCTGCAAGGACTGTATTGTTGGTAAGGTGACTGGTTCTCCAGCTTTGCCTCTGGCCATGGCATGGAGGGAGGAGTTGGTAGCACACCAGCTGAGACCTTGAGTAGTCCTTGGCGGCAGGTGCTAGCAAGCTGCTCAGCTTGCTCCTCCAGGCCTAGCCTGTGGGCCAGGGCCTTGCAAGCCTCTCCGCTTTTTAGCTCCAGGACTGCAGCTGGACTCCCAGTCACTGGAGACCAGGAATCTCCCATCTTGACTGTCACTGGTTCAGGAGTTTCCCCTCTGGTGATCTTTAAAGAGATTTTTTTTTTTTTTTTAATAGAAATATCCAGGATTCACAATTTGTTAGGTCAGATTCTGGAAACTGGTTCATGTGCCAGGTTACTCTTGAGAACTGAAAACTGGTTGTTTCCAGACTGCTGTGTGATCCCTAAATTGCATTAATATTCCCAATACAGTAATTGGGAGAGAATCATAAGAACTTGATGACGCTCTTGGGAGGGGAACCTTTGACCTAAATTTGGATGTCTGTGGTAAATTCCTTCCAGCCGCTGGCCTCTGACTGACTCCCAACTGCTTTTATGACGCTTGCTCCCTGAACACCAGGACCTAAGCCAGCTGTTGACAGGGCTGCTCCATTGCTCCAGGGGAAACTGAGATTGTGTGCTACTGATGGGCACTGTCCGCCATGATACATGTGCATCAGAGTGTCTTTATATTTTCACAATACTGGTTGCCACTGTGAAGCAGAACTGGACAATGAGTAGGGCTGTGCTGATTTAGACTTAGGAAAGCAAAGGGTCTGTGATGTTGTGCTAAAAATGATTTCACTACAGGCACAGTGGCTTCTGCTTCATTCTGAGTTGTCTGTTTTGATTTTTTTTTCCCCTTTTTGGTAATGAAAACTAAGGTCTCCTCCATCTTCATCGTTACATATCTATGGCCCCAATTTTGAGTTTGAGAAATGTCCTAGCAAAACTTAGGAAAATTAGGAAATAGCAGCTGTAACTGTTTTCAAATGATGCTGTCTAGGGGAAAGGACACTGTTAGAGGTCAGTGTGTCAGGCCCCTGGGTTACAGCCAGGGGTACACAGACACTGTTTGCATTGTAGATGCAAGCTTCCCCAGTGCCTGCTGCTGAAAGCCTTCCCTTTGACAAGGGCATCCTGTGACTGGCTTAGATGCAGCTTTTCTCAGGTGTATAAGGATGTGGAAGGTGGGTCAATGGCTACTTTAGAGCCCCTGGGCCACCACATAGCCACAAAGAAAGGAATTGGGAACCAAAATTACAGTTTAATATCACCTGAGACATTATAATGATGGTAGAATTGGTCTGTTAGCCCACAGTTGTTGTAAGTTGAGACATCAGGCACTCTTTTTATGGTTGCTTGTGAAAAGAGAATGTGTGCTATCCTGATTGTTATGACTAAAATTTCCCATTTCTCTGAAGGATCAAAGTGCTTAACTTTGCTGGTTGAAATCCATCCTGTTAACAATGTGAAGGTTCTGAAAGCAGTGGATAGCTGTATTTGGGTACAGGTAAGCTAGCCTCTGTGTAGTGGATTTATGATGTTACGTTGTAAATAATTGTCCCTGCCTATGAGTTTAATAAAAAGCACTGATTGGCCAAAGGCAGACAGGAAGTGTGGGCAGGGCTACCAGTTTAAGAAAACTCTGGGAACAGGAGAACAGAGCAGAAATGCCACAGAGACTCCAGAGTTGCCAGACAAGCCAGCAGATGCAGAGGACAACTATACTGCTCTGAGAAAGGGTACCGAGCCCCATGGCTGAACAGAATAAGAATCATAGGTTAGTTTACAGGTAAAGAGTTAGCAAGTTATATGCCTGGGCCTTAGGTCAATCAGCTAAAATTAATGTAAGCATATATGTGTCTCTGCGAGTCCGTAGGTCTGTGGGTCTAAATCTTGAGGCTAGGTCGGAAAGTCAGGGCCAGAAACCTCTAACTACACCTGTGGCCTATCACTCACCTCATTAATCAGACGGTGTGACCCCCAGGAAGAAAGGTGTTTGTTTACATAGTGCTTTCACACACATTAGCTCATTTAATCCTTTAAACAGAGTTCCAGGTGTGAAGGTTGCATGCATCAATGCTTCCCAAGTAAACAAGAATTCAGACTGGGCTTCTCCAGCTCTGTTATACCTAGTAGTAAGACAATGTTTTTACATAATAAAATATCAGATATTAAAATAACTCTGTGGCAAGCCTTAGAATTTTTATTTCACATATTCCCTTGGTTGTGATGTTGTGAGATGTGATGCTCACCTCAAGGGCTGGGATCATTACTATGTTGACCCTGAACAAGACCATCAGGTATTTTAGACAGGCACAGTAACTGCTTCACAGAGTTAAGCAAATGCAACATAAAGAATGCAATACATCCTTGCATCATTAAACAAATGTAACACAGCTTAAAATAATATTCCATAACACCAGCCTTCAGCCAATGGGCTGCTTCTTCTTTGTGTTAGGGGAGGGCTTGGTTCCCCTCCCCTCCCCTCCTCTCCCCTCTCCTTCCCTCCCCATGTTGCTTTCAAATGGACCCCAGCCTGGAGCTTTCTACATGTTTCTCTTTCTTTGGGACTCTCTTTATCTGCAGGGCTGTCAGTGTGAGCATGGCTGTGAGGTCGAGCACACTTCCCTTTTCTGGCTTGGTTTTGGATTTCCTCAGCATCCCCACCCAGGCAGGGCAAGTGATTGTGAGGAAATTAAAGAGCTAAGACCAAGGAAGAGAATTAGGCAGAGAAAAAGAGTGCTTTGTTTGTCTGTTCTTCATTTGAGACAGCATTGCATTATGTCGCCCTGGCTGCCCTGCAATTAGCTGTGTAGACCCAGCTGGTCTTGAAGCGAGAGCCATATTATAATTTTATGTTATGTAAATTTTTATGTTTTGTGAATTTTGTCTCAGAATTAATTAAAAGTACACAAGACACAACTATATTTATTGGCGAAAGAAAAATGTCTGTACGCAAATGAAATAAATCCCATGATCATTCCATGGGTCCATCCCAGCTCCTTGTTCTACCCCCTACCCTGGTCCTGGTACCCTCAACTCTCAGAGGTGAGACCTTCAAATCTCCATCCATAACATATACTTCGTCTGTTCTGTCCCTCTACCTGGCAGAGGTGTGCCCCTCCACAGTCCATCAAGTCTGGTCTGCACTGTGTTCTTTTTTCTACCAGTGACCTCCAGCTGTAAATTTTCTGTCTGCACTGGCAGTCTTGGTCACCAGTGTCAGAGGAATTCCCCAGGACAGTGGTGCTTCTGTTCTCAGATGTTCCTCTTTGAGAGTTCCCTGCTGCCTGAGGTACACCCAGATATACATTCTTCTGTACATCTATGCCACATGTCCCCAAGGGCAGACATTGATTCTCAGTCTTGCTGCATGTGTGAAGCTGTTTCCCTAGATATGCACAATGACTGCATAGACTCACTTTGAATTGATTTGGAACCATCTTGAATGCTTTTGGAGAGCTACATTTGAGGACTATGTTTTAATTTTCAGGCCTTGCTCTAGGGCCACCTCATAATAACAGAAGCCAGCCATCATCTACATGAGTTATAAAGTCACTTTCTCATGGCTAGCATATAAAGTCTAGGCAGAGGCTTACAGATTGGTGGTCATATGTCTCTTGAGTATCTCACCTTCCTAAGCAGGCCTGCCACTTCTGCAAACATTATGAAGCTTCTTTCTCCTTCTCCCACTATTTTTCTTAAGTTTAAGAATAATTTTATCAGAGTAGAGAAGAAAACATATCAAAGCATGTAGACTATAAATTTTAGTGTCTACCCAGAGGAGAATGGAGGAGAGAAGGGAAACACAGCTGTGTTGCTTGAGTTAAGCTTCATGGAGGTCAGCCCCATGGCACAGACAGCCACATGATGGTCAGATTGTTAGAGAGCCCAACCTGTTAGGGTAAGCATGCCATGAGACAGAAGAAAAGGAGCCACATGTCTGGTTCTGTAAGAGACTGTGCTGGAGGCAGGCATTCTCTTATCACAGGGATGACTATTCCACCCATCTCTTTAGCATGGCTTAAAGTGAGCCTGCTTTTCTAAGAGATGGACCTTCCTTCCAAGGGCACCTTTGGCCAAGTCATGGACCAATCCATCTGAATCAACTCCTAAGGGGGGAGTTGACACATTCCACCTAGACACGCCCTCTTGTTCGGGACATCTTCTTGGTTGGGAGCATTGAGCTCTACTGACACATGGGTGGTGCTCACCGCAGACCTTTTCACAGCCCCACTGTGCAGGGTATCTCATCTGTGCACACTCTTGAAGTCATTAATAATTATTAATCATTAATAATCTATATTATTTTTGTAGCCAAATTCCATATTGCTATACATTATGTAATTTGAAGGTTATTGCTGAGAAGAATGTCATATAGTTAATGGTTAGCTTTTCAGTTCTAGAAGGGAGATTCAACAATGATTACTAAAATTGATCTGTGTTACTTCTGGCCCATTATGCAAAGTAAAGGCAACAATAATAGAAAGGCCAGTATTTGAGTACAACATAGTTATATCCTTTTATAATATTTAAAAAATTTTGGGTACCAGAGAAGAAAATTCACCTGTTTTGTTTCATGTCATAAAATGAAAGGTTGGCTTACTGTCTGTCACAGTGGGGAGGAAAGGGCAGGCATTGTCACCATCTCCTGCCATTCTCCTTCACTATCACAGCTGATAGAGTCATCTTGGTGCTGTGGGCAGAACACAGTGGAGAGCTGGCAGTATGCTGCATCATGCCTTCTCTGCCCATGACAACTAGCCCAACTGTGAGCCTTGTAGATCTAAAGCCACTTGCCACATCATGACTCCCTGTTTTTTCTTGGAAAGTCCCTGGTCACTTTGTTCTTTGTTTCTTAGATGTGGGAGTCTGGAAATTGCAGCAGGGCCTGTGTTTACATAGTCTCAACTATAGACTAGTTTGGTTTCACAATAAATATACTGGTCATACTCTGTGTGAAATGAAGCGTATGGTAGAAGGGTCATTTGCTTTGTTTCTGATTTATTCTAGAGAATAAAATACTCCAAACAGGAAGCATCATCCCTGGAGACAGTTCCCCTTTTTGCCTTATGCTCAAAAGAATGGTGATAATGTACCTGGTGCCAACCTCCTCCTAGAAAACGGAGAACCTCTGAGCTTCCTTCCTTTACTTTCTTGGCCTTTGACGTGTGTACATGCATTCCTCTAGGATATTCTGTGGTTCTCAGATCCTTGTACAACATGTAGCCGTAACCGTGATCAAACAATTACTGAAGTATTAATACAAGCAAAATAGTTGCTTATTATTTTTATAATTTCACTTTCTGCAGTTCCTCTACCCACATGTTGAAAGTCATCGTCAACAGAATCACTTGTTACTGATTTCAGAAGAGAAATGTAAGTGTGCCTTTAGCTGATATACAGGGGTGTGTGCACACAGGTTCCTAGTGAAATATGAAGCCTGACTGAATCAGCTGGATATCTTTACTGTTGCCAAGGGCCTCCTTACCTCTGATGTCCACTGGAGACCCAGAATTCCTGTGGGAGCTTTTCTTTCCCCAAGCTCTTTCCCCAGTCGGTACTCAGTTTCCTTGTCTTGGGAAAGGAATCCCTCGTGTACGCACAGATGTGCAGTTTCTTGACTTGGAGAACAGTTATACTGATTCCTTTAAGATGCTTATCTGTCAGAGTGATGACTGTGATCCTTGGCTAAGGAATAAGATGGAGAGAAGGTAGGAAAGGCTTGATCACTAGAAGAATTCTGGGGCAGATCGAAAGCACACAGTAGCATGACCAGATTTATGTAGAAGTGATGAAGGAGGTGCTGGCCCTCCCAGATGTAGACAAAATTCACTGGCGTTTACAGACCTGCAGTCTGTCATGTTGTGAGATAAGCTATGGGTTGATGTATGGTCGGAAGGACAGCTTGCAGTGTATTTGTGTTTAGTTTTTCTGTTTTGGCTCAATTTTTGGTACCATGTTTTATTTTGTAGTTAGAGCTAGAAGAATATAAGTGTGACCAGACCTAAATTTGTGTTACTACAAATTAAAGTGTTATAGATTTTGTTCACATGCTGTTGCCCTTCAAAACAGTGCATGTACACATGCACACACACGCGCACACACACACACACCTGCATTTCTATCGATTTTAATACACATATGTGTTGGGCAATGTGAACCCTGCAAATACACTCTCATTAGTCTTATTTAAGGCTGGTGATGCAAGAGTGACACACACTTGTGGAGGGAAGCAAGGCCAGATGCTTCCTGGATTATAACATTAAAGAGAAAGGAAATGTGGGTCTGGAGACACCACCAGCAGAGGGAGAATGGGGGGTTGGAAGTGTCGTGGGATCTCTGTGTATGACAGAGTACTTCCCACCAGGTCCACAGTTCTTTGAAAAACAATACTGATGTTTTTGTTTGTTTGCTTGTTTCCTGAATAGTAAAGTATCTTTTATTTATTTATCTTTTAAAGATATCGAGCGGTTTCATATCCAGACCACAAGAGAAGATGGAAACAGAGTGGTAAAGACTGAAATCCTTTTCCTTGAGAACTCTCTTATAAAAGGGGTTATGTCTCTGGCCTTTAAAGACAGATGAACTCCATTGACACAAACATTTTGATAAAGGCCTTACTCTTGTGACATGTGAAACAAAACAAAGATTGTGGAGGGGTTAGTGACCCGTCCTCTCTCCACACCCAGTGGGCCCTGAGTCTGTCCATATGCTTGCTTGCTTGTGTGAATCTGTCCAAGGTTAGATACACACTTAAGGGAAGTCAGTTGTTTTTATCAGATAGAATCATAATATGTACATTTAATCTCTGCCTTTGTGTTTGCTATTTTATTTCCTGTAACAAAAGGATATAGGTTAGTAAGTAGAAAGATAACTTATTGTATTTTTTCTAATGTTATGTGTATACACATATTGCAAATAGGACCACGATGACTGTGGTCCATCACTCTCCTTTTGTCTGGCATATGTCCTTTTACATTTTTCCCCATGTTTTATTAGCTTATGTTTATCCCTCACTTATCTCCACTCCTGACAAACCCTGGCTTGGTTTATTACTATTCATGTGTGTAATCATCTATAAGCCTGTTAGAATAGCTTCACTTTCCCCCCTGCGGAAGGGCATGGCAAGGTGTCTGATGGCTATGCCTTAGCCATTCTACTGTGTTTGGACCTTTCCATGTTGTACCTTTGTTTACACCTTTATAAATTGGTACCTTCATTGCTTTGGCCTTAATCCTCAGATTTGGAGGCTGGGTTGCTGAGATACGCATTCAATAACTTCCAGGAGGCTTGCAGGTTGTTTCCCCACAGAAAGTAGTTTTACAGCAAAGTGTGAGAATGTCAGGTGAATTTTCCTTTAACATTTCCAGGGTCATGGTGGTGAACTGATATCCCATGGCTGCGTCATAGTCTGTATTTCTTTTACTGTTGATTGAATTTGGGCATCTTCTCTGTGCACTGGCTGTTTAAATTACTATTAGGAAAATTTATTGATTGTATCCTTCTCTGTTTTTGTACTTGGTTACCTTTACCTTGAGAATTTTTATGAGCTTTAGATATTAAAATAGTTTTATCAAATGTTTAGCCTATATAAGATAACCTTTAATATTTTTACACTTACTTAATCACTGTGATTTGTGGTGTGTGTGTGTCTCTGTCTGTCTCTCTGTCTCTGTCTGTCTGTCTGTCTCTCTCTCTCTCTGTATGTGTGTGTTTGTACAGGCCATGGGTTGGGTATGGAAGTCAGAGAACTTTTACTATGTGGATTCCAGGAATCAAACTCAGGTTATAAAGCATGGTGGCTGGTACCTTTACCCACCAAAATAATCTTTCTTTGAGAATGTTGATGTTTTCCTGAATACTTTAAAGTTATACGGACAAAACAGAATTGGGAAGTGACATTTACTAACCACATACCGAAAGCCTCAAACCGGAAGAGCTGTCTGGAAACCAAGCAGGGCTGTGTGGGTGTGGCTGCTGAGACCACAGAGGAGGGAGGGGCAGTGGTTAGATCCTCTGTGAGAATTTGGAGGAGGGTGTTAAACACATATTAGATGGGGATGTGCAGGAGCTGAAGGATGGGCCTGAAGATTTAGGAGCCAAATGATGCTGTGGGGAGAGTGAGAGGAGATGCTCCTTCTTGGACATCATCCCAGTGACCAGGACAGCCCTCCCAAATGCTTCTCCATCCACTGAGTCCCTTCATGAGCTCCACTTCGGCCCACATTTTAGAAGGCTTTGGAAACAGCTTCCTGTAAGGGTGTGTGATCCCGCCTGATCACCACACATCTTTTCATGATGGAGGTGGTACCGTAGCTCCATTTTCTAACAGAGAAACATAAGTGAGATCACCCCCAGGGACACAGGGATATTTTAATGTGTTCATCTTGTCATATGGCTTGGCTGGAAAGATTCCCAAGCCTGTGCCCCCAAACCAGAGCTCATACATACAGAACCAGGATGGATTTTAAGGGTACAGGTGCTCTGGGGCTTAGTGTCACTGCCCATGGCCCGATGGTGATGGACCAGGAGATAAGAATTAGAGCTGTGTGGGCCTGTGCGTTACTTACCTCAGGTTCCCACTAGCACAGGAGAAGTTTCTTTTGGACTAGAGAGGGTTCAGGATGAGTTTGTACCATCCTGAGTCTCCTCGTCTGGTCCAGCTCAGGGAGAGTTTATGTTTTATTACTTGGTGTTTGCTTTGTAGGCATTTTGAGGAGAATGACTTGGGCCTGGAATTTCATATGTTAAGCATATGCTCTGCCACATGCTAAGCCACTGAGTCACATCCCTTGCCCTTTGGTTTTGTTTTTCTTTTTTTTTAAAGTCAGGTCTTGTTTTGTCTCTCAGTCTGGCTGGAATTTGTGATCCTCCTATTACTGTGTCTTGAGTGCTGGCATTTCAGATGTGGACCACCATGCCTAGTTAGGAAAAGGAAATTTTTGTCAGTGCACATTTTGTGTGTATGTGTGTTTGTGTTTGTATATGCTAATGTATGTTTGTGTATTGGTGTGACTGTGTAATCATGCTGGTGTGTGTATGTGTGTTTGTGTGTTCATGTATGTACATGTGTATATACTAATTTTTTTGGTGTGTGTGTATGTAGGTCAGAGGTCAAACTTGCATGTGATTCTTCAGATACCATCTACCTTCTCTTTTGAGACAGGGTCTCTCATTGGTCTTGGGCTTGCTAGTTAGGCTTCATTGGGTAGCCAGATAGTCTTAGGGAACATCCTGTCTCCTCAGACCTGAAATTACCCAGCACTGTGCCTGTCTTTTTTATGTAGATTCCGAGGATCAGCCTTAGTATCTCAGGGTAAAAGGCAGTGTTGTACCATTGCTGAGCCGTCTCCAGTTCTCTGGAAAGCCAAGTCTTAGCTCTCTCCAGTAATGTCATTGTAAAATCTGCTGATATGTTTAAAAAAAAAGGCTCAGCAAAGTCCAGATATTAGGATTTAGGATTCTGGGTTCTGCTGAATGAACTTCATAACCTAGTCTGACCTCTAGGTCTCAGTTTCCTGTTGAGTTCACTATTGATTCTCCCAAGTGCTGGGAGTTCTGTGCCCCAACACCTGGTTTGTGGGGAGATGGGGGTCAGTGCTTCCTGCATGTTAGGCATATATTCCTTGCCCCTGATCAGTTAATTTTAAATTTCTATTTTTTTTTAGTTTAAACAGACATTTCATATTTAAAATATTCTTAATATACTCTTATTTCATCTTCCTTCATTTCTAGAAGCAGTCTTTTGGATAATATTAAATTCTAGAACCACTCAAGACCTGAGTCAGCAGAGGTCCTTAGAGGCATGCAGGCTCACTGGGAAGGTTGTAGTATGAGGTGTAACTATCAGAAGTACCCCATGGGAATACAGAGCCAAGACGCTTTGCTTTTGTGTAGGGATTCTGTAGTGAGGTTCTGTCCAAGAGACAAAATCCAGACCTTGAAGGATATGAGTCGCGTATTACTGACGGATGGGAAATGCCGTCACTCTGTGGAACACAGACAGGACCAAAGCCACTGATTTGTGAACAGCTCAGCTGGGCTCCTACAGTTCTCTCCATTAGGCCTCAATGCTTCCTTGACATAATGGACCTTTGTCTTTGGAGGTAGGCTTTTGCCTCTAGAGACCTGACCAAAGGGGTATGATTCTAACAGGAAGCTATACATGTTCTGTTAGTACAGATGTTTGGGAAAGGTGTGGCCTCTGCAAACCTGCCTGTTAAATTAAGAAGAATAGAGCATAGAGTATTAGGAAAGAGGCGATCATGCCTTAAACATTTTATAGAAAAAACATTTATGTTGTAGATGTGGGGGAGGTTCTAATAATAAAGTAGGGGTATTTACATGTATCAGAGGGATAGGATATGTATAAATGATGACTTAAGATGTCATTTTAAAAATATTTACTTATAAAATTATTTTGTCTCTAGATAATCCGAAATTCTAGCCACCCCCCAAAAGAGAAAATAGCTGAAGATTTTGTTTGGTCTCAGTGGGATATGTCAGAGCAGAGATTCTACTATATTGAGCTGGAGGTAAGAACTGGCCCATGGGTACCAATTTCTATAGAAACAGTATAATTCTGACATCATTGTTGGGTCCTGAGAATGTATTTATTGAAATGTATTTGTTTTACTTTATACGTATGGGTGCTTTGCCTATATGAATATCTATGCATCATGCATTACAGTGCTCACAGAGGCTAGAAGAGGGTGTTGGATCCCCTGGGACTGAGTTACAGGTAGTTGTGAGCCACCATGTGTGTGTCAGGAATCTAAGCCAGGTCCTCTAAAAGAGCAGCCCATACTCTTTCCTGCTGAGGCATCTCTCCAGCCCCTGCTATAGTATTTTTAATAACCGTATTATCATTAATGGGAACATCAATAAACATGAAGATTTATTAAAGACAATAAGCAGGATTTTGTTTTTTACTGCTCCTTAACTACTTTTTCTATTTTTGGAGATAAGACATCAAGCATTTTGTTTTCTAGAAATCGAAGAGTGTCTTAAAATGCATCCAGTTTTGGGCAGATGAAAGCTTTAATTTAATGGTAAGTACATAGAATGATCAGTCTCAGGAAATTTTTCTAGATTTGAAATCATAAGGAAAGTTTTTGGCATTTTGATATTGTGCCAGTCACTTGCATGATCAGATTTGGTTTCTGCTATCTCGAGGCAGCAGCTCTCTGACAGATGCATAGTTGATACAGGTGAGGAGGAGGTCATGCATGGGAGAGTGTGTTTCTAAAGCAACTGCCCTAAGAGGGGCTTAGAGGAACTAATAGATGGGATCCAGAGCGGATTGCCCTGAGTGGTTGCAAGTTATTTGACTCAAAAGGAATCAGGAATATAATGAGTTTGAGGATGAGTTAGGAAGTCAGTTAGAGTGTATAATTTAGTAAGCATCTAACCACAACTCTTAAAAAAGCTGTTGGGGGCTAGTCTCTCTATGGTAAGGCACTATGTATATCTTTATCTGGGATGGACAATATTTCCTTCCTTTCTTAGGACCAATATTGGTATCAAGCACATTTGGTTTCACATTATTATAAGACATGCTTATCATTTCCTGCCCCATTTTTAGGTCACCCACTCCAAAAGCCATCCCAGGCTTCCTTCTTTCTATGACTGACTTGTGAAAGGTTGAGGCTGTTCATTGTCATGCTACACAGTCTGTTCATGATATTCATGTATGGCAAAGTTGCCTTGTAAGAAGGAAGCATGCACTAAATGTGTCTGAGACTCCAGGATATTCCCAGTAGACTTGATGCCCTGTGAGTTTTGGGTTTCGCCTTTGGAGATGATGTTTAAGTGGACTCTATCGCCAGGCCAGCCAAGCATTGGCAGCTCACTTTGCATCTCACAACTGTTGTTATGCAATGCCATTTCTTTTTACTTAATTTTTTGAGATTATAATATAGTTACAGAATTTCCCTCTTCCCTTTCCTCTCTCAAACCCTCCCTACCCCCTCCCCCTCCCCATTGTACTTCAAATTTATGGCCTCTTCTTCCATTACTTCTTAATGTATGCATATTGAGTATGTATACACATATCTGTATAATGGTACTTATTTTGTGTGTATATGGATATGTATACACATGTCAGTAAAATGTTATTGTGTACATATATGGATATGTATATACATGTCTGTATAATGTATTTCAGGGCTGACTATTTGTTACTGGTCTACCAACTGATATGCTCTTCACTGGGGAAGACCTGTAATGTCATTTTTAATGCTGATCTTATCAATATATTTTTTTTGCAGTTTGAAATGCCTTTGGACATATCATTGAGTGGCTTAGGATTTAAGTAAGTTATCCATAGAATATTAAACTTCATAGACATTTATATGTAGCAAAATGATTACATCTTTTCATAGTTGTGATAGGTAGATCTTGGGATAATCTCATTTTGTGCATGTACTTTAAGATTTATTTATTTTTATTTTTTTGTGTGTGTGTGTATATTTAGCCTGTATATATGTCTGTGCACCATGTGTATACAGTGTTTGCAGGGGCCAGAAGAGGGCATCAGAGCCCCTGGACCTCGAGTTACAGAAGATTGTGAGCTGCCATATGGGTGTTGGGCATCATACCTGGAAGAGCAGCCAGTGCTCTTAATTGCTGAGCCATCTGCCTAGCCCCTTGTGGATCTATTATTAATGTTTCAATTGTCTACATAATATAAGCTGATTTATCAGTGGTCCAGGGTTACATGCATAAAGTCAACGTTGATTCTCTTAGCCATGTATTTCTGCAGGCATCTGCATTTATGTTGATGTTTGGAAGAGCTTGTCTCCCTGTCATTAAACACGAGGTTCTATGACTGAGCACAGATGCATTTAGATCATACATCCAAACGCTCTCTTATAGCTAACAAGAGGCCACAGGACAACCCCCCTGCAACTCAGCACAGTTTCTTGCTTTATTTTTTCCTGTTTTCCTCTTTACACAAAAGTCAAGATTTTTTTTTTAACAGAGTATTTTAGGTGAAGTAAAAAGCTACAGAATTTTTAAAACAAAATAGAGTACATCAAAGGTCAGAAGACAATAAAGTCTTCCAAAATTAGAGTAATGTCATTCCTAAGCTGTTCAGTATTTCCCCAGCTTTAGCTTAGCATATGTGGGTATTTTAATTAGTTTTGAATATATGTATGCTTGTTAAATAACATTTTTTAATAAATTACAAATATTATGAAAACATGTTATAAGTAATACAATTTTCTGTATATTGCCAGGCCCATATCTTTTATATACCACATATATTTTAATCATTGTTTTACATTTTTTAACAAAAATTTTCTGCTGAAATATATCAAAAGCTATTTTCTGCCTCTGTTAGTGTGTTGTTGTGGTTACAGCAGGTATGAGGAGAATGCCTTTTGTACTACAGGTGAGGAGGAGGTAATGCATGGGAAAGTGTGTTTCTAAAGCAACTGCCCTAAGGGGGGCTTAGAGGAACTAATAGATGGGATCCAGAGCAGATTGCCCTGAGTGGTTGCAAGTTATTTGACTGAAATAGCTTTAATTTCTTTTTCTTTTTAATCTTAGATTTGTCAACTTTGGATATGATTATCATCAAGACCAAGAGAAATTATGCAATCAGCCTTCTCTGTGCGTTTTTACCAACCACACAGGTAGAATCAGGATTACCTTTATCACTTTTTACTAACTTGAGTGCTATACAAATTGCAATTATTGTTCAACTATGTGAAGCCTGAAAATGAAATTTAATGGCCACATTATTTAAAAAATCACCAAATGGATATTAAATGTGCATTCATATGCCAAATCATCTTCTCCATTATAATTTACCTTTTTTGTCACTAAGCAGGGAACTGCCTGACACTTCTGCCTTACCACTATCATTTAATACATATTGTATTAATGAGAAAAGCCATCACCAACAGGGGTGTTGTTATAGTAGATATTGCTTTGTTTTTATTTTTATTTTGATACTGTTTTAATAGAGTGGATAGATTCATATTTATTCAATGTACATTTCCCCTCAGAAAATGCTTTCTGTGTCAGCCTTACTGATGTGTTGGATTCTAATTATTTATGTATGCTTACAGTATGTTGTATGTCTGTGGGCACGTGGGCCATTGCATGCATGTGGAAGCCAGTGGGCAGATTGTGGGAGGAAATTCCTACACCTGTGGGCTCCAAGATTAGGTTCATGTCATCAGACTTGGTGGAAGCACTTTTTCCCATGGAACTATCTCGTTGGGTCATGGTTGGGATCTAACCCATGTGCCTGGATGTACATGCTATGTGATGAGCTGCTGTTCTAGAAATCAGAACTTGATACTTATTTGTTTGCATAGAGAACATGGAAAGGGGAAAGGAAACCTAAAATGAAAGAGAAATATATTGTATGTAACCAGTCATGTGAGAAGGCATCTAAACAAAGACCTAAATCAACCTGAAAACAAAGCATAGCAGTCATTTTAATATACCAGTATGGGCAGATATTTACTTATTGAGTGACATTTAAATTGAAATCATAGTCTCCTTGTAAATATATACAATTATTTAAAGCAAAATATGTGCTATTCACACATTAATCTAACATTTACTGAGCATTACTGTGTGATAAGGTTTTCAAAAATATTTTACTTCATTTTTAATTGTGTGTGTGTGTGTGTGTGTGTGTAAAACTGTGTAGGTGTTTGCACATGGGTGCAGGTGCTTGTGGAGGCCGGAAGAGGGCATTGGATTCCTTGGAACTAGAGTTACAGGAGGTTGTGAAGCATCCAGTAGGATGCTGGGAACTAAACTTAGGTGCTTTGCAAGAGCAGTGAGCTGCTTGCAAACACTCTTAGCTGCTGAGCTGTCTCTCCAGCCTCCTATACTGTCTTGGAAACAGTGATGAGCAAATATGACCTGACCTTTAGTAGACGTTACTATTTGTGAAGATTTTCAACATTTTATAAATGCACATATAATATTCAGATAGAATTGTAATAAATATTA
The DNA here is from genome assembly GCA_033318265.1 of Phyllotis vaccarum. NCBI lineage: Eukaryota > Metazoa > Chordata > Mammalia > Rodentia > Cricetidae > Phyllotis > Phyllotis vaccarum. The sequence goes on along the minus strand of JARWLC010000006.1, from coordinate 26,756,902 downwards.
TGAATGAGGATTGCAGAAAGCTAGGAGAGCACATGGTGAATATTTAATGGGTGATAGTAGCATTTTCAAATATATTCTAGTTTAATAGGCCCCTCTGTTTCTCTCTCTCTCCCAGTCACTTTATTCCATTCTGTGTTAGTCCTGAAAGGTTCTGTTTCCTGCTACAGTCCTTCGCAATCCATCCGATTGTTTATTGGTTCTGGCCTTTAGCCACACACATTCCCCCATCAACCAGTCCTAGTGAATTCAAAGAATGTGATGGTTCAACTGGAAATTGTGAACATTTCCCACTGTGAGGGGTGTACTGTGAGTGGAAGTGAGGAGGAGGAGGAGGAGGAGGAGGAGGAGGAGGAGGAGGAGGAGGAGGAGGAGGACAGAGAGAAGGTGATGATGTAGGCAGAGCCGGATCTACTAGGGCCTCATAGACCATAACAGTTTTTAGATTTTATTCTAAGATTTATGAAAAGTCATAAAGATTTTTATCATGATTATTTTCATATTTCCCAAGCATATATAATTAAAAATATAATGAATACCTATGTGTCTTGTTTAACTATAATTTTCAATATTTTCTTTATTATTCTTTCCATATATAAGTGAACTGTTTAAGATCAAGTTGTAGGTGTGTTGCTGGCACACCTGCTATCCCAGCATTCAAGCAGTTGAGGAAGAAGGGCTGAGTTCAGAGTCAACTTGGGCTCAATAGTGAGACCCTGTCTCCAAAACAAAAGGCACTGTTCAGATGCTACACACTACTACCAAATAACTCAGCATGTGTCTCTTTAGATATTCTTTCAAATAACCCCTGTTCCATTATTCTTTTTTAAAAAATCAATTACATTAATCAATACACTTTGTCTGTGTTGTCTTTTAAAGTACAATTGCCTTTATACCTCTGTCCCAACTACTTTTTCACAAATTAGACATATTGAGGAGTGATTTGCTGTAAAAATGTCCCACATTCTCCATTTCCTTGTTTCCAGTGGAAGCCTTAAAATTTCCCACTACTCTTCATGTCTCCTATAAAACAGATGTTAGGCTGTGGGCATAGACACACATAGGCTACGCTTTTGTGGGATTGCCTCCGAGTGCTGTTCTGAAGTTCATTTGCATCAGAGCAGGAGACATATAATGTTAGGATGTCTTAGGACTGTTTATACAGACACAAACTTTTGCCATTTGATTAAATAGTAACCTCTGTGTATGTGCCTTCCAAAGGTAGATTTTAACCATGGAATGAATAAGTTTTGAGTAATGATTTGGAAACACATGACTATTTCCCGACAACCCTCACCTAACGGTTTTAGGATCCGTTGACACTCCTTCACTAAAGTATTTTAAGCAGTGACATGACTGGATACATATTCTTAAGAGGCATTTTCAGTAGCAAAGCTATGGAATCAGCCTCGGTGCTTGTCAACAGATTAGGCCTGGTTACATGTGTATCTGTGTACAGTGAACTGTTTGTCCAGTCAAAGAACAAAACCATGTTGCTTGCAGAGAAATCGATGAAACAGGTTATTGCATTAAGTGAAATAAACTAGATATAAAAAAAAGTTATGCTTTCTCTTATATGTGGAAGCTAGAAGAAAGAGAAAAAGATGGCCTGAAATCAGTAGTAGGGCTATTAGGGAAAGGAACCAGGGGAGTGTGGGAGAGGCTGGAGGGGAGGTGAGTGTGAGCTAACTGATATATTCCTGTATAGAAACACATGTCAATGAGGTCTGCTACTGTGTGCCATTAATATGCATTGATAATTATAACAAGGGCCATCACTGTAGCTACTGGATGGAGAAAGCTTGAGGAAAACAGAAGTGGGAGATAGTTCAGATGAGGTCAGAGTCACATTCGAGACAATGGGGGCTTGAACTATAGCTAGCAGAAACATATAGAGAAATAGATGGGCGGGAGATAAAGCAGACAGAGAAAAGGTGAAGAGAAAGGATCCTTGGGTTTCTGGCATCAGCAGGTGAATGCTGATGGCATTTACTGAGGTGTAGGAGCCTTAGTGGACTTATAAAGAAAGATAATGAGCTTTCTTTTGAACATGTTAACTAGAGCATAAAGAGGGGTCAGGAGTAACTGTGAATACATAAGAAAGTGATCAGAATGTGGCCAGCATTGAAGCCATGGGAGAAGCATTAGGTAAGAAAGGAAAATTCTTGGGAGCTCATGGGTCAGGAGCATCTAATTGAAAAAGACAAAAAGATGCCTCATGAGATCGTGATGTGCCTGGGCAAGTTGGTGAAAGAATTCAGCCTATAGGCCAGAGTGAATAGAAAACTGTTTATTGAGTACTCTGTAAAAAGAGCGATGATGTAGAGGAACTGTGCATGCTGGTGGGCTGCAGGTTCTCCATTTTGGAGTGAGCAGCTTCACATGCAATTGTTATCACACAGTGGGAGAAGTTCTGTGATCTGTGGCTGAGCATAATTTTGTTTGGCTGGGTCATTCTGCTGTTAACTGGGCAGGATGGAACCATGATTTATCTCTTTTGGGCAGTTTCCTGGACCAACCTTCCCTTTCTGGTTTCTCCATTATGGCCTTTCCTCCACTGAGCTCTACTCCAGCAAAGGAAGATTAAAGTTCAAAATTAATCCAAAAGTAGCTCCTGCTGGATAGTATAGGAACGGGCCTTGAAACCAGGAAATGTGGGTTGAGAAAGGAATGCAGGTTCAGAGCCCTATGCATGTCCCATTTACTTCTCCCCTTCTGTAATGATGGTAACTTGATGATGCTTGATAGACACCCACCATACCTAGGACCTTGGAGCTACTGTGTCTCCTCAGCATTGGTTTTACACTCTTGAAAGCATCTTTGTCCTGTATTTCCCTGCTCTAGAAAGTTAAATTGGGGAGCTTCCAGGAACTGAAGGCTAGAATCTGAATAATGAGAGTGCCCCTAAGAGTTAACAGGGGTGGGGTGGGGGGGGTGAAGGGGTAGAAGGGAGGTGTCCTATTGCTAATGTCAGGCCACTGGTGAGACACTTATGATGCTCATGCAAACATTTCTAATAAATCTATTATAGTAGGAAGGCAAATACATCACTGAAAGCAAAATATGGATTCTATATGTGATGGTCAGCTCTGACTCGCCGCTATGGTGCAATGGTCAGACTATATGGAGGATCTCAGTTGGGTGTCTTCCTTTCTGTGCACCACCTGCTGAGAGGCAGTGAGTGGGGTGCTGGACCTCCTCCTTCCTGCTCACATGATGGCTAGTTCTCAGAATTAGGTCAGTGTGGAAACATTTTATAGAGCCTTTTAATAATTGTTCCAATGATATAATTTCCTTGGAAAACTTGTCTGTAATAGTTCTCATTGTCTAAATGGTTCCCAAAGGTGAGCCAATGTACAGATGTTATCTTCATCATTGATGAATATTTACTAAAAGTCTCTGGATATTACATTAAGAGATTATTTTGGTTTTTTAAACTGTGACTTATAAATTACAGTCAAGTTATTCTAGAATAATAATAATAGCAACTAATGTAAGTATTTTTGCTAGAGATTTATATAGCTTATTTGACTCTTGTATAAGAACCTTAAGAAGTAGTTTCTATATTTTTAAATGTACAGATGAGGAGATGGAAGCTTAGAGAACTAATTTGCCAAGGGCAGTGTGTTCTATAAATCAGGAGCTTGGAGGACAGAGGGACAAGGACCAAGTAAAACCTGCCTGCTGTGCAGAGTGGATTCTGGAACAACCAGGGCTCAGCTGCAAAACTCTGCTAACAAAACAAAGCAAATAAGGATGCTGGGCCAGGAAAGTTTAGTTTAGAATCTGAAAGAATCTAGGATGTGAAACACTTATGGTTCAGGCATTTTTGGGGAGGGATTCTCAACCACGATCAGTTTAAACAATGTCTTCATTTATAGGTAACTGACATTAGCAACAGCTACTCTGGACTTTTGCACACTGAGAAAGATGGAGAGGCTGGTGAAAGTGTGGAAGGCATACTTTGATGTGGGCCAAAGCTGTCGGGGACCCAATATTGATAAGCAGGGTCTCACACATCATATTTACTCTCATCACTGATAGCAAAGGCCCATGGTTTACATTTCAATCTTGCTTTAAAACTGCTGGATGTCTTGGCTAGCTGGGGTCCAGAGCTATGAGAGATGATTGGGAGAGGAAAGCCAGGTAAGATGACAGTGTATGACGTTCATCGGAGCTTCGTAAGGTGGGGCCTTTTCTAGACTCCTGCAGCTTCCTGGATAGGGGAGTGTGTGTGTGTGTGTGTGTGTGTGTGTGTGTGTGTGTGTGTGGGTGTTCATTTCCCATCCTTCAGGAAGAGCCTGCCACAGTGCACTGCCTTAACTGTGGCTGGCAAATGCTGATTTGAAGTTTCATAGCGACTTGTTAATACCACTTTGTGAAATGAGGAATAATCTATGAATTAAAATGGGGGAGGACATCTAAAGGAATAGAAGTAGGTGAATAATGGCTCAGTAAATTTATTATGCAGATGATTTAAATGTTATTAAATTCCTTCTTTTTCCTAGGGAGCTTGTGTGTGTGTTACAGTCCAAAGTTTGACTCTGGGGAAGAAATCACATATTCAGTGTTCTACCTTCATAAAGGTACTTTTAGTTTATTCTCTTTACTTTTACATTTTACTTTTTAAAAATAGTAACAAATTAGATAAACTGCAAACATCATAGCACGTAGCAAACAGTTTTATCAGTACTTTATGATTAACTATATAGCTATGTTTTATGAAGAAATTCATTAATGAAAGATAGGTAAATTTTATGCTACATATGTTTTTATGCCTGACTGTGGCTTGTTCTAGACTATAAACTATTTCTAGTGGATGTATTTGCCAAAGTGTATTGCTTTGCCATTTAGTTATTACTAAATGGAACTTTATGGTTTTAATTCACATAGTTACATAGGGATTTATTTAAAAATCTTTGATCTCAAATCTAAATAGTATGTACTTCCAGAATATGCTATGCCATCAAACTAAGACATTTGATTTATTTCACATGTCTATGGCCTGTAATGCTGACATGCAACGTTCTGGGCATGGAATGAAATGCCAGCCTCTGCTGCATCTGCTCACAGCATGCCCTGCAATAGGTTTAGCTTGAACCTTGCTAGAAGGATTTTTGTTTGTTTGTTTAGTTCCTTAAAATCTACTGTTGTGCCAGCCTTGTGGCATGTACCTTTGTTTTCAGCACTCAGGAGGCAGAGACAGGCAGATCTCTGAGTTCGAGGCCAGCCTGGCCTACACAGCAAGTCTCAGGCCAGCCAGCGCTACATAGAGAGACATTGCCACAAAACCTTTTTAAAAAATATATTTGTAGAGTACATGTTGTGAGCGTGGCTGAAAAAGATGGGATTTCTGTTCTAGTACTCAATTCCTTTTATGTCAAGCCGCATAAAAGTTTAGACTCCTGTACTAGTTAGTGCCTGGTGTTACTAGGGTGTCAGAGATCAAGACAGAAAAGCTTAATTTCTTAATGGAACAAGTATAAGTAACTTCAGAATTAGAGGTAGATGTGTTCTTAAGTAGAGTAAGCTTGTGCAAGCCTTTGTGTGTGTGTGTGTGTGTGTGTGTGTGTGTGTGTGTGTTTCTAATAGTTAATGTAATGATTCTAACCAGCACAAGGACTAGGTTAGAAGAGTGGCGTGAAGCCCAACAGTTTCATAGATAGCTTAATCTGCCTTCTTAAGCATGGGGCTGTGAGCTGGAGAAATCTTAGAGGTTGCTAAGAACTGTAATGTGTAAAAATGAGTCCTGAGACCACCTGCCTCATAAGTAGATCCCATTGGACCCTCCACCCCGCCCCATCCGTGTCTAGGTTTCTGAGTTGGAACATCTGCTCCACCGTCACTGCCCTCAGGTGGGTCAGGGTAGTGCCTTTTGCAGAGTGAGGGCACCCTGAACTCTAGAAGCCAGAAGGCACCTTCCCTGTCTGTGTTACACAGTGTGAGATCAGGAATAGCCTTGGTTCTTAACTTCCTCTGGGTTCACGTTTTTCATCTGCAGGTTATAGAAAGACCTTCACTGCTGCCTCCAGGAGTGCTGACTCACCCGTGACAGATGGCATCACTTTTCTCAACCTTGGTGGGTGTCCTGGTTTGCTTTTCTGTTGCTGTGATAAACGTGACCAAAAACAGTTTGGGGGAAAGACTTTATTGCATCTTACAGTTTCACTGAGGGAAGTCGGGGTTTAAAAATAGCAGCTGAAGCAGCAACCATGGTGGAATACTGCCTGCTCACTGGCTCTTTCTCACTCTGCCCTTATTCTCTCCTTCTTCTGGATCATGCTCAGCATGCTTTCTTATACCTCCTCCCAGGCCTACTAGCCTAGGGGATGCACCTCCCACATCAATTATTAATCAATAAAATTTCCCACAGAAGACTTATCCGTAGACCAATATGATCTAGGCAGGTCTTTGGTTCTCTCCTCCCAGGCGACTCTACTTTGTGTCTAGTTGACAATAAAAAACTAATGAGCACAGTGGAGATGGACCTCGCTCTACTCTGTTTTTCCAACATCCGCTCTGCTCAGCGGTCACACTCTGCTCTGGGTTTCATTCTTTTCCCCCAGGACTCCATTTTCTCACACCTCTGAGATATGGCTTGTGGTGAGTCACTGATCCTTTGAAGTCTGAGGGGGAAAGGTTTTCTCTGGCATGTACCCCTCTTACTCAACTAATCAGCTTTTGAGGTTGAAGTGTGTCTTCCCTTTTTGGAGATCCCAGGTTGTGAGCTTTCTTGGAAGCTGTTCTTAGAAAGCCATTTGTTGGTATACAAATGACTATGGATAGGATCTCTCCTAAGAGCCTGTAAGAAATCACAAATCATGTTGGCCCTAGATTCTGGAGGAAGAAAGGCCTTTAAACAGGCGTCTATTCTCTACCATTAATTATAAAAGGCATAAAAAGACCCCATTAATGATTTACAGACCAGCTTAAGTGAATTGTTTTCTCAAAATATGGGGAAAGGAAACAGTATTAGATGGGGGCACGTTAAGGGATTCTATGAAGTGAAGGCTGTGAAGAAGGGGCTACTGTATCTCTGCCCTGAAAGAGACTTTTCTAAGCCATGTGGAAGGTAGGGCCAGAGCATAAGTGAGTGGTGATAGCTTTGGGACCTACTCACATATGAGAAAGACACACTATGTAAAAGGGGAAGCTTCAGGCTCACAGCACACTATTCTTTAGTATATTTTCCTATCCCTGTCCATTGGCCTTTCTCTGACAAAGGTTTGTGGTTGTAGTGTGAGGAAGCCAGGAGAACTAAAAAGAAGCCCCATTTAAAATAAATTATTATTATGAATGGTTCTGTTGGTGAAGTTAAATGCCTCTTGCTATGTGGTCCAGTGCATGGCACATTTTGACATGATATTGGGCCCTGAGAAATGGCCTTGGAGAGCTTGGCTCTACTGATGGGGCAGAGAGAGAAAGTCTGGCCGGGGCTCCCATCAGCAGTGTTACATCAATGTCCATCTGAACAGCAATGGGCACCTAACCATTAGCCGTGCTCTTCCTGGGCAGCAGTCTCTTCCTTTCCTCCTCTGGGAATAGTTAGACGGGACAGCATAATCAGTCTGGGATCTTACAGAGGGCAGAAATATCAGAGTTAGTAAGCAGTTTGTCTCACACAGTTGTTTTCCTTCTTAAGCATGACTTATTGATAACCTTAAGTTGTATCTGCTTTACACTATTCTTGAGGGAATTTTGATAAGTTGATAAATTACTTTTTGGAATTACTTATGATTTTCATTTATTATTGTTCTGCTGAATAGGTCTTGCATTGACTGAAATTGACTTAATTATTTCTCTTATGGGCCTCATATGTGGTTTTATTTTCCTGTGGAAACAAAGAAATCTCTGTTTAACCAAAGATAGGGCAACAATAGACCTAAGAAATTATCCCACCCAGGTCCATGTTGGTAAACCAGTGTGCATCCTGGGGTTGCCCATAGCAACACGGAGGAGCCTTTCCTTTCACTCTATGAGTGATGTCTCAACATGGAAGCGACAGCCACAACAGCATTCCTATACGTCAGGCCTGTACATAAAGACCGTTTAATAAATAGCGTGTGTTAAATATTTTACTTAATTTTGAGCCTTACAATATCTCTGCCTGGGGAAGGTAACCCTGATACCCAGACAATGAAGCTGGGACTAAGAAGGGGTTAGATTTGTGCCCGGGGTTCCTTTCAGTGTCTTTCTTAAGAGGCATCCTATCATTTTCTATCACTGTATAACGAATGACCACAAAGTTAGAGTTTAAGAATCATAAGCTTTCTGTTCCCAGGCTGGAATTCAGAAATCGGGAAGGTGTGCTGAGAAACTAAAATCAGGCTATAGGCTGGACTGGTTTCTTTGGCAGTCTGAGGGAAAACTTACTTCCTGCCCCCTCCAGCATCTAGAGGCAAGTTTCATCAGGCTTTGTCACCGTGTGGTCACTTTCTGCAGGCAAGTGCCTCCCTTCCTCCTAGAAACATTTCACCCTCACTGTGTGTCCAGGATAATCCAGGATAACCTCATCTCAAGGTCCCATCAGCACCAGTCTCCTTTTATGAAAAAGTTAATTTAGGGCAGGCAAGATAGCTTCATGGGTGAGGGCTCTTGACCCCAAACCTGACTAAGTCCCAGGATGGAAGACTCCTTCAAATTGAGCACACACTCACCCAAACATATACATAAATGTAATAAAAATGTTATAAACGGACACAGTCACTGGCTCTACAGATGAGTGGACAGGTAAGAGCCATCACTGGCCTTGCCGGCTAACTATGGACATTTTGGACAAAGCACTATTTTTTTTTATGGCAGATTGTCCTGCCCACTGAGGGATGGAAAATCCCTGGAGTCCGCAAAACAAATGTTAGTAGGAATATCCCACCCTATCCCAATGGTTGTGTGACCCCACAGTACCTTTCAAATGTCCTCTTGCCTGGGTCATAGCCCCACATGACACACCTGGTAGAACCCTGGGTACCCTTTCTCGCAGGTCCCTCTAGATAACTTCTTTCTTTGCTACAGCAGTATGGCCACAGTGGCATGAGTTCTGTGGTTCTTTGCTTTATGCTCTTTAATGTTACTTCATCCCTGTCTTCCGAGAGGACAGTTGGTTGGAGTTTTATCTCCTTCGTCCCCTTTCCATTGTGCTCCCACAGCAGAGACTAGCGTGTACCTCTAGAGGAGCCCGCTAGCTGGCTGAACATACAAGCTTCTTTTATGAAATTCACTACTCTGTTTTTCTGAGACCCTAAGAGCCTGTTTTTATATTGTATCTCGATTTGGATACATATGTTCTGATTATGCGAATCTCTATGGGGTATGGTCTGTGAAGGTGCCAAGTCTAGGAGCGAAGTACACAGGAAAACCAATGAGTACAGAATGCCAAGGCTCCCAGAGATACACTCCCGATAAATACCAATCTTAAAATTCCTGAACAAAACATTGATCAGTATGGGAAACTGCGATTCATAGCTTCCTCAAACCATCAAAAAGATGAAGAAAACTCCCATAATAAGCTATATTCTCAGCATATCACATGAGGGAAGGGTCGTGCATGATGCTTGATATTTTTATTCAACTTTCTTCCCAGATCACTTAGATTCACATAAAGCTACCGTTAACCTAGAAAAAAAACCATAGGCATAAACAATACAGCCATGACTTCGTGTACAAAGGGTGAGCCACATACAAAGCCAGTCAGATCTGCCTACTCATGTGACCGATCGATCATTTGCTATTTATAAAATAATTAAATAAATAAATAGTTCTGTTTTGCTGCGTTCAAAGTAAAACGTGGTTTTCTGGGGTCTATCTGCACCTGTGTGGACTTTTTCATATGGATGACTCCAATCTCTCTTTCCTATAGGTCACTTTGTGGCTGTTTACCTCCCTGGTCATTTCCTTCACTTACTTAACATTCTGCACTCAGACCTGAGCTGCCACAGTCTGTTCCTGACAGGTATGGTGTCTCTCCGAGATGCAGTCTCATTGGGCTGGGTCAGACAGATTCTCTTATTTGATGAACTGCTTTAATCTTTTATGTTTGCTAGGAAAAAACAAAATGGCTGCTGCTCTACCTCCTGGTCCCTTACAGCCCCTGCCGGGGTCCCTGGTCCTGGACTGCTCTTCAGGAAAGGTTTACAGAGCAGCCCTTGACCAGTCATACTTGATGTGGTTCCTCTGGAACACCCGGCTAGACTGCGAGAGGGTGGCTGCGCTGCACTGTGCGCTCTCATGCGGTCAGGACCCAGGTTTCCAGGAAGATCAGGTGAGAAGAGAGCTTGATCTAGACACCAGCAACAGACAGCTCCAAATATACTCACTTGCTGCTTCAAGGTGATCAGAAGTTATTTTTGCTTGGTAGCAGTGTCTTTACCTGAACATTTTCTTCCTTTCTGGTGGTTCTCTGCCATACCTCAGGCATCTCTGGTGTTAAGTACAGTCATCCCCTTTGTCCATTATTTTACTTTCCATGACCAGTTAACTTACATCAACTCTGGCTTAATATTATTAAAGGGAAAATCCTCCAAAGAAGCAATTCATATGTTTTATGTGGTATGCTCCTATAAGTAATGATGAGATCTTGTGACATTTTGCTCTGTATGGCCTAGGATTGTGAATTGTCACGTTGTCCGGTGTGTTTGTGTTGTATTTGCTTCCTGTGCATTCATCATGCATCGGTTGTCTTGGTTATCAACACTACCATAGTATTATAGTGCTTATATTTATATATGCATATCTTACCTCATAGTGGTCATGACATTTAGATATGCCAAAGAATTACCATGAAATGTTTGCTTTAAATGAGAACTTGGAAGTTCCTGACTTAATGAGGAAATAAAGAATTTCTGTCACAGTTGCTAAGGTTTGGTGCTGTGATTTCAGGGTTCATGGGGGTCTTGAAGTACATCTCCCAAGGATGAAGCATTCCTACTTACTCTGTTCTCTTTTCTTCCTTTTGCTGCCTTTCTGAGATGAGGTTTTGCTTTGTAGCCCAGAGTGGTCTGGTACTTACTTTGTGGCTCCAGCTGGCCTCACATTTGAGTAGTTCTCATCAGTCTCCTAAGTGCTGGGCTATCAGGAGTAAAACCCCAAGTCCAGCACTCTACTGGCTTTTTGATACTGTAATCACGGCAGTTGTTCAGACTACCTGCTTTTCTCTCCGTGTCTATATTTGGTATAATACATTACCAAAAGGCCAAGCAAGCCGGGTGTAGTGCCTCGTACCTGCAATTCCAAATGCCGAGACAGAAGTATTCTGTGAGTTCAAGGCCAGCCTGGGCTACATAGTAAGTTTGATGTTATCTTAGTCTATAGAATTAATTCCTGTCACAAATTTCTCAGAACAAACACTCAAGGCTTAATTGTAAATATTTAATATTTAATAAGATGGCTTAGTTGGTATCATACACTGCTGCGTATAAAGTACTGTCATCTATTTTGACAGCTTTCGAAGCTGTCCTGTGAGCTGAGAAAAATCCTGTTGCCAATCACTGTTGGCTGAGGTTAAATGTTGACTAGTTAGTTTTTAAAAGCACACTTAAAAAACATAAAAATATCCATTTATCTTCTTACCTTTAGTATAGAGTAAGACCTGGTTTTTGTGAATCGGCTAACTAAACCAGTCATTTTCCTCCGCAAAAACCATTCCTAATGAGTCATCTCTGATTTCCTGTTTCTTCCTAAAAGGCTGTGTATGTGGATTCATATTCATATGTCTTCATGTGCATGTACACCTATGTGCATGTGCAGAAGACCAGAGGTAACACTGTGTGTCTTTGGTGGTTCTCTCTATACCTGGAGCTTCCTTTTTCTGCCAGGATGCCAGACACTGAGCACCCAGGATTCTCTTGGATCTTCCCCAGCTCTGGGTTACAGACATGTGCTGCACCCTCATTCTTTTGTGGGTTGTATAATCAGGTCTTCATGCTTTTGTGGCAATCATTTTACCCACAGAGCCATCTCCTCAAACAGCCCCTAAAGTTTTATTTCTAAGGAGATCGATGACTTAGAGACCTTTCCCAAGTAATCTGTGTAGGCATCTTTGATCGGTTTTTAGCAGTTTTTTCCTTCACATCTAGTCATGTAGTGTTTAGAAGACACCTCTTCTAACATGTTTTGGAGTCTTGCCACAATATACAGCTTGTATTGATGCAACAATGCTCCTTTTGAGTCTGATTTTCATTTGTCTGTAGAAATTTTTATTAAATTACCTATGTTAAAAATAACTGAACAATAGTTTAGGATAAAGCAATCCTGCAGACAGTGAGCCGGGACTTGGAATGCTTACCTGTTAAGTAGGAGACGAGAACTGTCTCCTGCCAGCAGGTGGACGTAGGGATAGAAACTATGAGAGAGTTGCTGCCGTCACAGGGTTCTGTGTGTCTATGAAGGGGAAGTACAGAGGTGCTCCTCATGGGTAAGTGCTGTGGTGATGTTCACAGTGATAGCTGCACTGAACTGCCCAGGTTTTTGTCCCCAAAGCCAGTGGTTTTGCTGTGCATTGTTCCTGTGTCCAGTAGTCATCTTGATGGGCACTTTGTTTAACACCATCAATTTTTGCCAACACACACACACACACACACACACACACACACACACACACACACACACACACACACACACACACTGGATTGAAAAAGGTTTATCCAGTAGTCATCTTGATGGGCACTTTGTTTAACACCATCAATTTTTGCCAACACACACACACACACACTGTATTGAAGAAGGTTTATCTGGATCCTACAAAAGGATATGTAAAAAGCACCATATTCACAATACTGATATATTCAGCCAGGACCATACTTTTCAGGTCACTCCAAACTATATGTAGAATTTAAATAATTCATTCATGTATGTGTTGTTTATTATATGTTTTTTTAGTATGACTTTGGTGGGACCAAGTGCAGATTTAAAAACAGGGTTCTATGGTCTTTCTCTTTAAGATTATTCAGTGGATTTGTGAGCATGTCTCTGCCTGCCAATCGTTTGACCTCATTCAGGAATTTCTAATTGGTAAGTGCTGCTGATACTGCACTTTAAGCTGTACATTTGACCCTTTTGCTTGAGGGAGATCAGTAAATTGATAATGAATGTCTCTGTCAAACTGCTGCTTAGGAGGGGGCTTTTTTGAAAAAAAAAAACTTCATTGCAATCAATGGCTAATTATATTTCATTCTTTCATGGCTTTTGCAAGAATCTGTGTTTCTCGGAGACTGATGAGATATAAGATCAGATTTTGATTCTTTAACTTTATTGACAAAATTTTTAGTAAAATGCTTCTTTCCTTGCCTAATTTTATGTTAATTGGCTGTGTATAAATGATATAACATTATCTGTGTAGAAGTAGTACCAAGTGGCTTTTTAAAAAATATTATTCTCATTATAAAAAAGAGAATCTGAACACCTTAAGCTGTAGAGAAAGTCATAATGGTTAATCCCCAGAGGCATGAATGAGATGATGAAAACATATTGGTTTAATTGATTTGGTTAAATACAGTGTTGATTTCTCTGTTCTTATTACATCATGTCTCTTTTAAAAATCTACTCAGCTTCTTCCTATTGGAGTGTGTATCCAGAGTTGGTTGAGGTGGACATGCTCTTACCATACTCCTCTGCACTGACGTGGAATGAAGTAAGTTAACGAAATCATAGTGGATTCAGCACTGTGGGCCAGTGGTAGACCATTTCTGTTATGGTAACCAGTGCCATGATTTCACTGATAAGAAACCGAGCTCAAGTTTCTTTTCAGAGTGCATAAACAACCCTAATCAGAAAATCTGAAATCTGAACATTTAAAGGGTCAATATAATGCCACATGTGAAAAATTTTATCATATAGGATATATGTATATATGCATATATGTACACACATATACCTATAGAGTAAAATACTGTCATATACTTATATATATATATATACACATACATGCATACATACATACATGTATAGATACATGCATGAATATTCTGAAATGCAGTGACTCTCTTCTTCTGGCCAGAAGTATTTACATAAAACAGTAGACTTGATAGGCAGACATAGGTGAGATTTGTCTCTCTCTATGGCCAGGCAGAACTAAACCTCAGCGATAGTATTTTATAAAATGACAGTTTTACAATATGATCCTGTGTGGTTGTTGGAAAGAAAATGGCCCCCAGAGAGAGTGGCACTATTAGGAGGTGTGGCCTTTCTGAAGGAAGTGCGTCACTGTGGGGGTTGGGAACCCCTCAGTGGGACTGCCGGTCTATTTCCTACCGCCTTCTGGTCAAGACGTAGACAGCTCCGTGTCTGCCTGCACAATGCCATGCTCTCCATCATGATGGTAATGACTGAACCTCTGAAATTTAAGCCACCACCTCAATAAATTTTTTTTTTGTAAAAAAAAAAAAATAGAATTTTATTCCTGTGTTGATTAGGCTCAAGTATTTAATAGGTTTTTATGAATGAGGAGTGGCTAGACCACTATGGTAATACTTGGTAGATTTTGACTTTTATGACACCGTTCCTTATTTTTATATGGATATATAGAGAAACTCAGGTAACAAGCTTCAGGATGAATGGCATGAGCCGTCTAAAGTGTGCCTACTTTACCTGCTGTTCTTCCTGTCAGTCTGACTCCTTCCTTTACAGAAGGAAGTGATGTGTCAGGGCTGTGTGATTCCTCGAGTGTGGCCAGCTGCTTCTGCCTCCTCTCTTTTTGGTTAAACAGTGGAACAGTGTGTGTGGTCCTGAGACAGGAATTGTATTAAAACGGAATTTAGAGCAACAGACATTGGGAAATACGTACTGTGGTAAATTGTGTCACTGTTCATTTTGTATTTTGTATTTTGTGTGTCAATAGAGGCATGTCAAGTGCCTACTGTGTGGCCCATGCTTGTGATTCTACACTTGTGAGGGATGGGCAGGAAGGTCTTGATTTGGAGCTTGGCCTGGGCTATATAGTAGTGATACTGGTCTGAAGAAGAAGGAGAAGAGAAAAAAGAAATACTCAAATGCATTTGATTTAATTTTTTTCCTGTTTTATCTTCTTTTGTTCTGAGACACGGCTCCTGTTGCCCAGACTGGCCACCTGTGTAGTTGAGGAAGGACAGCCTTGCATTTCTGAGCCTTCTGTCTCCTCCCTCCCATTCGCAGTGATGCCGGATTAACTTCTAAAGTTTGATGCTTACAGTAGTAGACGCCTCTTCTGAAGGCTTTCTCTACTTGTCTTGGGATTGCAGTTAATAGATAGATGTCTTTGCTTCAGTGTAAAACTGTAAGGGGCCCTGGCTTCTCCTTCTAGATGCCCACATTGTTTTTCTCTTAGATGACTTATAGATGTATAGGAAGATTCTGTGGTTGTGCGGCAGGAAGTCTGCAGGTTACACCATTGGGTCAGGAAATGTATATCTCAGCTCCCTCTGCTTGTTAACCACCACCATTTTGTCTGAAGTATGGCATGGTGAGGCAGGGTCAGGGCAGGAGGTCCCTGGGCTGTTTTCTAGCTGGATGTTGTGTGAAGCCACTCATCTTAATGGGCAGCAGTTCATTTGTTTATTTCTCAAGGCTCCCTGGGGCACAGGCAGCTTGGCAACCCACAAGAAAATTCAGAAAAACCCACAGTTATAACCTCTATATACTAAACTTATCTTGGGGTTTACCAAGTTGCTTTAAAACTTCTTGTGGTTAGGATGAGTTACCTTCAAAGCCTCCTGTAATCCCCAAACTCTATGCATTTATATTCATCTTTAGCAATGACATAAGCTTCATTCTTTCTTCCCTAGTCTACAGTCAGCCTGAATGTCACAACCTTAAAGACTTTCCACAGTAGGAAATAGCAAGTTCACGCATCTGGATAGAGAGATTGACTTGGATTTTTTTTTTTTTTAATTTGATACAAAGAATTCACTATATAGCTCAGGCTAGCCTAAGAGCCTCTCACTGGGACCACATGTGTGTAGCACAGCACCTACTAGCAAGTGGATTTTAAAAATAAATACTATTATAAGAAAGAACTTGGGCAAAACAAAAAGCAAAGCCTACTCACTGAATTTAACCAGACCCAAAGTCTGTACATTTCAAGGGACTTCTGTACAGTTAAGTAAGATATTGGAAATTAGAGTGTTCTTGCTTATAGCTAATTCTAAAGTGTGTGTTGTAATTATAGTTGTCTTAAAATGTTACAGTTGTGCCTTTTAGAATGCTATTTAGAACTTACATAGGTTGTCTGTCCTCTGATATTCCAGATTCATTTTTTTATTAAATATACAATGTATCACCATATTAGGTTACTTTTCTTGTTTTTGAAACAAAATCATAGCATAGGAAGCAATTGGTGGAAGAAAGCAGTATTTTGCCTTCATTTTTTTTTTTTTTTGAGATATAGCCTTTAGTTTTAGGGGTACAGTGCTACAGTTTTACGGATACAGTTCTGTGGTTTTAGGGATACAGTCCTACAGTTTTAGGGATACAGTCTATGATGGAGAAAGCCTTGCAGCAGCTGGTCATACTTCACCACAGTCAAGAGTTAGACAACACAAAGACTCCTGGCTCGTTGGATTTATCTTTCAGCACCCGGGGAATGGTGATCCTTGTGTGTAGGACTGGCCTTTCCACCTCAATTTACCCAATTTAGATAACACCTTACAGACGTGTCCAGAGGTCTGACTCTGGTCATTCTAGAAGCTGCTAGGCTGAGAGTAAATATTAACCATCCCAGAAGCTAAAATTTCAGTGTTGTTTTGAGGTGTCTGTTGCTGAGCATGATGTGGATCATTAACAGAGATGTTCTCTGTTCCTCTGGGGACCTCAATGGCTCAGATGTTCTGACAGTTGACCCCTTCATTACAGATGCCATCCTGTTGCAATGGTGCGGTTTCTTGGTCTTGAGCGGCCAGAGATCCAGACCCACAGACCTGCTGCCCGAGACCCCTTAGCTGCCCAGCCCCTCAGGCCCCCAGAAATGACTCAGACGCTTATATTAACTTTATGCTGTTTGGCCTATGGCTCAGGCACATTGCTAGCTAGCTCTTACATCTTAAATCAACTCATTTCCATTAATCTGTCTGCCACGTGGCCGTGGCTCACCTTACATGTTGCTCCTTGGGCGGCTTGCTTGATCTGCCTCTGACTCCGCCCTTCCTTTCCTACCTATGCTCTGATTCCTCCTCCTACTTCTTCTATGGTGCCTGTCATGGCCCAAAACAGCTCCTTTATTTAAAGATTGAGATTCACAGCATACAGAAAGGCATTCCCACATCACCATCCCTCCCATAGGAATAGCATATCAGTAAGATCCAGCCATTCAAACTCCAATTAGACATTTTTACAAAGCACTCTTCGAATCAGTTGTCTTCTCACACCGTCTGCATATGAATTGACTGACAGAAAGGCAGACTACATAGTTACAGGTACCATTTTTCATAGTACCAATAAGATAAGGGCAATTTGGGAAGTTTGCCCTTTTAAATTTGCCCCCTCCCCCTTTTAATGTACAGGGTTTCATATAGCCAAGGCTGCCCTCAAATTTACTATGGAGCCGAGGATGGCTTCAAACTCCTGATCCTCCAGCCTCTATCTCCCTTGCCTGGGATTGGAGGGGATTGGACATTCAACCACCCACTACGCTTGGGCCAGTGTTGACTAGCTAGCAGGATGCTGCGGTGGGTTTCCTGGCAGGAACCGAGCGTGTTTTAGCTTGACTGTTGGGCTGTGCAGAAACTCTTTATGAGGTGCTCCTGGGCTGTGATCAGGATCAGTGTGTGAGAGGAAGGGACTCTACAGATCAGTGAGAGAGCATGGGAGTGGGCTGTACAGATAACGCGGTGGGCTGAGAGAGCATGGGAGTGGGCTGTACAGATAACTCGATGGTCTGAGAGAGCATGGGAGTGGGCTGTACAGATAACGCGGTGGGCTGAGGGAGCATGGGAGTGGGCTGTACAGATAACGCGGTGGGCTGAGGGAGCATGGGAGTGGGCTGTACAGATAACGCAATGGGCTCACGTAACTATAATTTGCCTCATTTGTTCTTAAGGAGAAGTATCTAAAACTCCAGTATTTGTTCTGCATTTTCTCACAGGCTCTCTTTAGTGAACTTGTCGGCTAATATTGCAGCTTTATATGCACATGTCCTTTTCCAAGGCAAGAGACATACTGTGTCCTGTTATTTTTACACCAGGAAGTTATTTAAAGTAGAGGCTATCACACAGGAAGCTGTCCTTGCTCCTGTGTACAGAAAATATTTCCTGAAGAGGCCCTAGTGTGGGGTAGCTGATACATTGTGTATATATTTACCACCCCACCACTCATAGGAAGAGCATGGGGTGGCTGATATGTTGTGTGTATTCGTCCCCCACACATAGGAAGAGCATGGAGTGGTTGATATGTTGTATGTATGTCCCCCCCCCATAAGAAGAGCATGGAGTGGTTGATATGTTGTATGTATGTCCCCCCTCCCCCTGGTAGGAAGAGCATGGGGTGGTGATATATTGTATGTATGGCCCCCCATAGGAAGAGCATGGGGTGGCTGATATGTTGTGTGTATGCCCCCCCCCCCTTTGCAGGAAATTCCTGGAATAAAGCTTGTGACAGAAGAGCTCCCATTGCCTCTTATGAAGGTAAGTCCCTTTCAAAGAGGGTGAAGTGCTCATGCCTGAGGAGACCTTTGCTGCCCCAGTATTACTGTGGTTCCCAAAGGTATTGCAGCCTGGCAGAGACCGGTGGGGGATCAGAGCAGGGTGGGCTTGCTGGAGAGTCCCAGGAAGTACTGATAGATTTTATTAATTCTTAGGACTGCTGTTTGAAGGAGGACAGAATTAGAGAGCTCAACCCTAGCCACTGGTCACCAAAGCTTGACACAGGCCTTATGAATTGGAGGAACTCTTGTAACATCTTTAGAGGTGTGTCTCTACACACACACACACACACACACACACACACACACACACGCACGCACGCACGCACGCACGCACGCACGCACGCACGCACGCACGCACGCACACACGCACGCACACATGCACGCACACATTCATGCACTAGCATTTCCTGGTGTCTCAAAGGCAGCCCCTCCATCCCTCATTGCCTCCCTCCTGCTCTTTCCTGTGCACAAAGCTGTGGGGCTTAGTGCCCTTCTGCAAATCTGCTGGTTCTGGGGTATAATAGGGAGGGTGGAGTGGGGTGAGGTAGGAAAAAAGAATATATGCATATTTAACACCAGCAGGGCACTGCAGGGCCTTTAGCGCTGTCTTCTTGGCTTGTGTTGCTTCTGGCACTGCTTCTAGTAATTACAAGTGGCCTAGCCTGGGAAATTGCAGTTTCTGGCAGCAGCAACTGCTCCTTGTGCTGAGTCCTTTTATTTATGTTTGATTCTTTTGGGTTCTTGGGCCTGGACAGTTGGGGAAGCACACACAGTGCTAAGGTGGGAGAGAGAGGATAGATGGAGGCTGGCTTGCTGGGTCTAGCTTTGGTCCTTAGAGGCCCCTGAAGACAGACAACTGTCTTCAGAAGCACGTGCGGAGCCACTGAGAAATGTAGGAAGATGAAAAGCTGTGTTTCATAGCAGCCACAGGGCATGCTCTGCATCTTGTTGGTTCATGGTTTGTATCTTTACTAGTATTTTACCAAACCCACGACGTATTTAAGGGTCTTTTTCTTTGTTCTGCTTTGTGCTGGGCTTGAACTTGGGCCCTCGTGGTGTGAGACAGCTGTACTCTCTGTACTCACATATGATACTTCCATGAGTAGCCAGAAGAAAATGGTTAGAAGAGTTACAGTCCACAATTCTGTAGTTTCTAGTATAGCAACTGCTCATTCCCTCTACTTTCTCTTTGTCTCTGTTATTATAGTAGTCATGGTAATCTAGGAACATGTGATCACATAAGAATTCATAAGCACTTTTCATGTTATTACAGAAAGACAATGATTTGTAATGATTCCCCTGAGTTGACATGTCTGAATTTATTTCATCAGTCTTCTGCTTTGGGCCATTTAATTATTTTGACATGATATAAACATTTCTGGGGAAATAACTCAGTGATAAAGTGGTTGCCTAGCATACATGAGGCCTGGGGCATGATCCCTTGTACCACATTTGTTCTTTCCTTTATCCAGTTAAAGATAATACTTCATTTTTTTATATGTATATATTGGTTTTTAGAGATGGGGTTTTTCTATGTAACAGTCCTGCCTATCCTAGAACTCACTCTGTTGACCAGGCTGGCCTTGAACTCAGATCTGCATGCCTGTTCCTGCTCAGTACTGGGATTAAAGGTGTGCACCATATTTTATACATTCTTATACATGCACTTTTTCTTTTGGTTTATTCTCCTAAGGTTAAAAGTTAAGAATGTCTGTGGTAAAACACTATGACATTTTTTCATAGCTCTTACTTTTTCTTACTAAACTAATATCCAGAAAAAGTTGTATTAATTTACACAGTCAAAAAGATTTAGGGGCTGGAAGAAATGACTCAGGTTGAGAGCATATGCTGCTCTTCCAAAGGACCTATTTGGTTCTCGGCTTGTCAAGTGGCTCCCAATGGCCTCTGACTCTAGTTCCAAGGAATACAGCACCCTCTTCTGGCCTCTGTTAGCACCCACACACATGTGGTGCACACCGAGAGAGCTACACATGCATGTACATAAATTTAATAACAAAAGGAGTTTAATAGTGTTATTTCAAGCTTTGTGAGCTTTTAAAAAGATAAGGAAGTAATGACAGAGACCTTTTCATTTTTGTTCCTCACTGGCTTATTGTAAGCCAAATAGTTCTAGTCTCCCGATGTTCTTATTGCATAATATTTAGTGAGGATGATCCTTTCTCCTAGTGTAGTCGAGGGAGGGAAGGGACAAGTGAGATGAGACGATCCCCTCCTGCTCTGTACAAGTGTTTGCTTAATCTATGGTCTAGTTGTGTTGCCTCAGATTTGTATGTTGAAATTCTGATCCCCAGCATGATGGTTTTAGGAAGTGACAGCTATGGCCTTTGGATTGATCACTTGTGTTAGGGGTTTGAGCATATATTGGTGTGGTTTGCACATACCCAGTTAGTTATCTGGTGGCAGGTTGCTATGGATGCCTGTGGGAACGTGGGAACACAGCAGAAGGCAGAGGTAGACAGATAACAGGAGACTCTTAATGGCTGTTTCTATGTAGAGAAGAGCTTTATTGTCTATGATTATGATTAACAGGGGTTATGGTTATAGTAGCAAAGAAAGTAAGAAGAAGAAATGGAAGGGAAGAAAGGAAGAAGAGAGCTCCCAGGAGAGGACAAAGGCCGGGGGGGGGGGGCAGATGTACGTGGAACCTTGCTTTTTAAAGAGCCTGATGTCAGAGCCTAGGGGAGGGTGTGGCTTGACCTCAGAGTTCAGAGGGCGTGGCTCTTAGGGACTAACAGTTTGGTTTTAAAAGATCCATAAAACCCAACTCAATCTTTCCTTATCTCATGATGTCTATATAAGAAAAGGGCCCTTGGCGGACACTGGATTCCCACACCTTGATTTTGGACATCCCCATTTTAAGAAGAAGAGCAGGAGTGCCTGTCACCTATAAGTCACCAGTTGATGTCTCATTTTAGGAGCTGAAAGCACTATTACTTGGGAACATGTTAGGGCAAGTGCACCTGCTACTTTACAAAACGATTGTCACCTAAAGACAAAAGGTTTGCCAAATAATCTTTTAAATTGTATGAAACATATTGTGGGGAAGAGGCTGGAGAGATGCTCAATGGGAAGAGCATCACTGTTTCGCAAAGGACCTGGGTTTGGTCCCAGCACCCACACCATGGCTCACGACTGCCTGTAACTGCAGTTCTAAAGATCTGGCATCTTTTGGTCTCTACAGGCAGCAGGCATGCACAGGGTACACACACACACACACACACACACACACACACACACACACACACACACGCACACACGCACGCACGCACGCACGCACGCACGCACGCACGCACCCACGCATGCGCATACAGACAAGCTTTCATATACATTTAAAAAGCTTTTTTTCTTTTCAAAAAAGAATTTATTTTTTTAAAAAGAACCTTTCCCCCATGTATCCCCACCTCCTGCTCACCTACCCTTCCCTCCTCCCAATCCCTCCCAGTCCACCTTTAACCTTGCCCTTCCCCACCCTCCCATCTCCTCCCCTAAAAGGGCAAGAAGTCTCAAGGTGGGTCAGCTCAGCATGGCACATCCACTCCAAGCAAGTCTGATTTCCTCATCCCAATATCAAGGCTGGGTTAGGCACTCCTCTGGAGGGAATGGGCTCCAAGGTGCCAGCGCATGCCCAGGAACACAGTATCCACCCCTAGAGGCTACACATACTGTCCGTGACAGTGGACAGTTGGCTACCCTTGAAGGGCCTTGCTCCTTTTCTCAATGGTTCCCCAGTAGGTATTCTTGATTCAGTGAGCTTCCCAGAGCTCCAGCCAGCCATCTCTGTGGGAATTTTCCCATAATACCTATCCCCCTGCTCATACAGATTCTTCTCTGCTCTCAGATGGACCAGGAACTCTGCCCAGTGCTCAGCCATGGATCTCTGCTTCCACCTCTGTTCATTGTTGGATGTAGGTTCTGTGATGACACTTGGGGTGGTTATTCGTTGGTTCACTATTGGTTGGAGGCCTAGGCAGGGACATCCTGTGAGTACTTGGATGTTTCCCTAGCACCTGGTTTCTTTCCAGCCCCACATTGGCTTCCTCTGTAGAGACATCCATCTCTTTTTTTTTCTCCCTCTTTGTTGCTCCTCTCACTCAACCATCTCTTTCTCTCATGATTTGTTCCCACCTCTTCTTGGTTGTAACCTGTTATGACCCCAGTCTGCTAAAGAGATCTTCTCTATTTTCTCTTCCTAGGGGAGTCCCTGGATGTCTCTCTTTAAGTTCCTTCTGATCCCAAGCTGTTCAAAGGTTGTGGTTTTCTTCATTTTATGTCTAAAATCCACTTATGACTGAGTACATCCCCTGCCTATCTTTCTGGGCTTGTGATACCTCACTCAGGAGGATATTCTCCAAATCCATCAATTTGCCTGAAAATGTTAGGATGTGATTTTTTTTCTACGGAGTAGTACTCCATTGTATAGATGAACCACAGTTTGTTAATCCATTCTTCAGTTGAGGGGCATCTAGGTTGTTTCCAGGTTCTTGCTATTACGAACAATGCTGCTATAAACAGTTGAGATAATGCCTTTGGGGTACAAATGTGAATCCTTTGGGTATATACCCAGTAGTGACTTTGCTAGATCTGTGGGGAGATTGATTCCCAGTTTTCTGAGGAACCACCATACTGCATTCCAGAGTGGCTGTACAAGTTTACATTCCCACCAACAATGAAGGAGTGTTCCCCTTGCTCTGCATCTTTTCCAGCATAGGTTGTCTGTCATCTGTTTTTGATCTTAGCCATTCTGATAGGTGTAAGGTGGTATCTCAAAGTTGTTTTGATTTGCATTTCTCTGAGGGGTAAGGATGTTGAGCAATTTTTAAGTGCCTTTCAGCCATTTGTAATTCTTCTGTTGAGAATCCCTTTTCAGCTCTTGTTTTCATTGTTTTTAAGTCAACATATAGGAACAAAGTTCAGGCTTTAAAGAAATGTTGTCAAGTTGACGTTCCTAAAAATGGCTTTGCTCCTTGGTAGACTATGTATTCCTCGGGGAAAGCAGCAACTTGTGTAAAAGGTTTAAAATTGTAGCTGGTTTTATACTGAGAAAAGAAACTATTAAAACTATTTAACCACAGGAAGCAAGAAGGGAACTAGAGCCTGCTCAGATATAAGGGTAAAGGGGTGAGCATGCTTCACACAGAGAAAATGGGTACTTTCACCCAAGTAGTTTTTAAAATTAGAGCTCCCTCCCTCCGTCCCTCCCTCTGTCCATCCCTCCCTCCCTCTGTCCCTCCTTCCATCCCTCCCTCCGTCCCTCCTTCTACCCATCCCTCCCTCCCTCTGTCCCTCCCTCTATCATCCCTCCCTCTGTCCCTCCCTCTGTCCCTCCATCCCTCTGTCCCTCCCTCTATCCATCCATCCCTCTGTCCCTCCCTCCATCCCTCCATCCCTCTGTCCCTCTATCATCCCTCCCTCTGTCCCTCCATCCATCCCTCCCTCTGTCCCTCCCTTTACCTGTCCCTCCTTCCATTCCTCCCTCCCTCACTCTGTCCCTCCCTCTGTCCCTCCATCCCTCTGTCCTTCCCTCTATCCATCCCTCCCTCTGTCCCTTCATCCCTCTGTCCCTTCATCCTTCTGTCCCTCCCTCCCTCCCTCGGTCCCTCCATCCCTCTGTCCTTCCCTCTATCCATCCCCCCCTCTGTCCCTTCATCCCTCTGTCCCTTCATCCTTCTGTCCCTCCCTCCCTCGGTCCCTCCTTCATCCATCCCTCCCTCTCTCCCTCCCTCCCTTTCTCTTTCTGTCCTTCATGTTTCCGGTTGTCTTTCTTAGACAGACTCTTGCTATGTAGCCTATACTCACTTTGAACAACTGGTCATTGTTCTTCCTCAGCGTCCCAAGGGAACCCTTGGGAGATTCCAAGTGTGCGCCACATGCCTGGCTCAAAACCAGACGTCTTTCCTGCATTTCACCACTTGCTCCACCATTACTCAGTACCTGACTCAGAGACTGAGGAAAACTTCTGATGGGAGTGCTGTGAGTTTTTCAGGATATCAGCTCCTGCGCATCTGGGAAAGTGTGCTTGCTACCTGGGCTCTTCTCTGTCCATTCTTTGTGTGATGTCTTCATTGTGTTTCAAAACTGCTTTAACTAGACTTCGCTGCTGCTGAAGCACAAATTACACTAATTTCCTTGGAGCTCCCAGTGCAGACAGATGCCGTCAGTTGGGTAAAAGATTTGCTAGTGCTCTGAAATATTGGCATAACCACAATATAACAGCTCCTTGGAATTGTCTCTGGCAAAAATGAAGCAGTGTTTTAAGTGTCAGCTGGGTCTGGGAGAAATACCAATTTCCAATGTTCAGATCGCACATTTCCTGGGAAAGTGAGTGACAGCAAGTTCAATTAACATTTCAAACATAATTTTATGACACTACAGAGCAGCATCATTTATTATTCGCAGAACCTCAGGCTAGTGAACTAGTCCTTACCATTCCTGTAGAGATGGGATCACCTACCTCCTAGCTATAAAACTGAGAGGCAGACCTGTTGAATGAATCCTAATTGGTTTTAATAAAAACCTGGAACCAGATTTTGAGGTAAATGCTTCAAGGTCAGAGAGGCAGAGGAACAAGCCACTGGAGAAACTTCTCACCACTACTGAATTCTCAGTCTGAAAGGGATAGATCCTGTCTCCATGAATCCTCAGACAGAATGCCTTTGACTCCTCAGTGGAAAGAGAAGCAGAGGAGGGGAAGGGAAGCAGCCATCTCCTGTCTCTTCCTGCCTTACATTTTTTTTCTCTGCCCAGCCATATCACTTCCTGTTTCAACCTTCACAGCGCTAAGATTAAAGATGTGAGCCACCACAGCCTGGCCTCTATAGCTAACTCTGGCTGGCTCTGCCCTCTGATCTTCAGGCAAACTTTATTTCTTAGATCGCAAATAATATATGACCACACAGACCCAGACTAGAAGATTATAATTTGTTTCTTTCTTATCAACCATTCTGAGCTGGGCTTCTCTTATCTGTCCTTCTGGTTAGAGATAAAATGTTTAATTTCTAAGATTGCAAGGAAGGAACTATCTTCCTCAGCACTGGCTTTCTGTGGACAGACACTTCAAGAAAGCTAAATGTGAGATAGATGGCTAATTATGGATTACATTAAAAATAATCCAGCCTATTAAAAACAACACTGAGTGGCTGGCAAAACTCCCCAGTTGAGCCAAGGAAGTGGAATTTTGCCAGATACTGGAGCAGGAGGAAGCTTATTTGTATTAATGAGACTTGAGTAAGACAGCTGTGTGCTTAGCTTTCTTAGGACTCACCATCAGGATTCTAGTCTTTTGTCACATGGAAGGATGCTCTGACGAAGCTATTAGTTTAATGTTGTTCCTTTTGAGTTTCTGTCTACAAAGACAATTTTTTGTTGCGATGTGTCTGTGCTAGAGGTAAGGTGTTGCTGGGGTTCTCTGGACGGTAGAAGTTGGACTGCAGATCCAAAGAGGACCTGCTTTTGCTAGCTCTGTTCACTGGGCCTTGGTACACCGAGGAAAGGGTTCTCTCAGAAAGTCCAAAGGGTTCTCTCAGAAAGTCCAAGAAGACTCTGGTTAATCAGCAGAAGTAGGACCAAAGCCAAGGGTATTTGAGACACGAGAGGCAGATGTGTACTCCCCCAGTGATGCGCAGATGAACCAGTACCACAGGCCTCTTTTGTTCTGTTTCTGGATCTATTGGCAATCCAGACCATACATAGGAAGCAGTCTTCATGTAACCAGCCATTTTGTTTAATTAGTAGCTGTGATTTCTGAGGCGATTGTCTAAGAGACAGAACAAGGAGGGTTTTTGAAGTAAAGATGGGGATAATTTTCTTGCTTCCAAAGTTAAAAATTAAACTCCCCTTTGTACAGGGAAACATGCCTTTTGACCATTCCTTGAGAATCTGATTGCTTTTTAAACCTGACACTAAGGACCAGCTAAACTCATAGACCCTTAACAAAGCACTTTATGTATATTTTTAGAGATTTATTTTTGTATATATGCATGTGTGTGTGCGTGCATGTTTGTATGTGCAACTCCTGTGTGCAGGTACCCTTGGAGAGCCCTTGGATACCCTGGAACTGGCAGTACTGAGTTGTCTCATATGCATGCTGAAAATCAAATCCAGGTATTCTTCAAGAGCAGCAGGTACTCTTAAATGCCGAGACATCACTCTGGTTCTCATTTCTGTCTTTTTAAAAAGACCACTATCAGCTAGACATGGTGGTGCATGCCTTTACTCTCAGCACTCAGGGGGCAGAACTCTTGAGTTTGAGGCCAGCCTGATCAACAAAGTGAGTTTCAGACCAGCCAGTTTCAGTGTTACATAGTGAGACACTGTCTCAAAACAAACACAGGACTCTACTGGATTCTTTTCAAGTGACTGGTATGTATATTCTGAGACCTGTGGTTTCACTTTGTGCTGTCATTCTAGCAGGGGACAATACTTGGACCCCTCCCAACTCCACTTTAGACAGTGTCAGTAGTGTGCTTGGGCCACACCCAAACGCCATGTGAGGTGCTAGGCTGGACTGGTCTGGTGGGCATGCACAGATAATATTTTCTTTTCCTTCAAGGGGCAGCATCTAAGTTTTTTAAAAATGTAAAATAAAAGCTACATTTATTCTCTGGGTCAGTGAGTGCATTAGCATTAGCTGGAAGCTGGGATTGTTTGAAGATAGAATGCAGCACTCTCTCTAACCCATTCCCTATTTCTCAATGACCACAAGTCTCCACAGCTGCCCTTATCAGCCTTAGGGTTGCAGCCGAGTGTTGTGTAAAGGGCAGGAAGGTGCACTTCCCCAGACATGCTCAAACCATGTTTTCAGCCAAGAGTGATGATCCATAAGGATCATCCCAGGAGCTTGAAAACTCATGAGGTTTCAGGCCACTCTCCAATACAATGAAATTCAGGCAGATAGCAGTGTTTCTAATGGACATCTGAGGCTGCTGTCCAGCACCGACTATAGAAGGCTGTTATCTTTTCTCAGCTTTCAATGTCGTGCCTCTGGTCCTAACCCACAGTCTGTATTCTGGTCTCACAGGCTTTGCTCACTCACTAAGAGCCCCGTTGAACATGCTGTCTTTATCCATTTCCCTGGGCCTTGTGCTTCTTAGTCTCTCATTAGACCCTTCAGTTTACAGTAATCTTTGAATGTTAGCAGCTCAAACACGTACCACTGACCAAGTGTTGATGGTATTTACCAACAAGAGAACATGAAAATTATAATAGGCCAGCAGACTTTCTGAAAGACCTAGAAATTCATATGAGAATATTTATGGGACCTTTTACTAACAGTTTTTTTTTTTTTTTTTTACAAAGTATAAGTTTTAATTTTTGTTTTGTCTAAGCTTTGCATTCTGTTGTCCACTCACTCCAGATAGGATATTAAGAGCTGACTAAAAAAATAATTCTACTTAAGTATATAGCCCGGTGAACCAATGAGTTTATTGGGATCACCTGTAGGGACGAGGGGGCTTGCTTACAGGTATGTGGGTAACCCTGGCAGCTGCATCAGTGGGGTTCCTGCCCTTTACTATGTAACCCAGAAAGGGTTTCCCATGTCTTAGGGGTTCTGTTAGCTTCCTGGGGCTTTGAGACTTCATCTTCCCCCTAAGAGGGAATGTTTCAACAAGAAGAACAGAGGCACACCACCTTTTAATTCAGTGGTTTTGAACTATTTTTAAGGCATAAACTCTTTACAAACCTAGTGCAGGTATAAACAACTTTGGGGAAAGTCCTTATGTAAGCACACTGTCTTGGCCTAAAGGGACAAGGCCACATAACAGGGGGGCCGTTCTCTCCCTGGGCAAGATTGGGATAGAACCCACTTTAGACTGCTGTGCCAAGCAGGCATGCCTATAGCCAACTAACCACTAGAGGGCACCATGACACAGCTAGTTTTCTGGTTTGAGCTCTAGTGTTCCATGGCCAGACGTAGTCTTCAGGACTTGTCCGATTATCATCGTCACTAACTAGGGAAAAGGGATAGTTAAGATTGGTTTACCATAAATAAAGGTCAGGGGTCATCTTGCATTCTTCACTGAAAAGTTGAGGAGAGGCCCTGGCTGCAGCATTCTTGTCTGCCCTGGAAACACATCTTGGTTTTCAAGGTCTACCTCTGTGAGAAGGGGTGTTGGCTGTGTGGGCCTTTCAGTATAACAGTATAACGTAGCTTACATTACCGAGACTCCAAAATCTATGTGACCCAGCGGTGACCTTTCAATCATAGCACATTAGCCACATTTTAACGTAATATTAGAGCATTTTCGTGTGTGTGTGATTGAAGTATATTTTAAGTTCTCATTTATTTTTAATTTCTTCCTTTTCAAATTTACTATTCAAAGAATTCCATACATGCATTGTCCTAGTTAGGTTTTTACTAGATAGACACTGTGGCTGAGAGCAAGCTGTGCCTGTGTGGTTACGGTCCATCTGAAGGGAAGCCACGGCAAACATGCAAAGCAGGAGCCTGGAGTCGGGAACTGCAATAGAGGCCACGGAGGAACATTACTTACTGGCTTGCTTCCCCTGGTTCTCTGTTTGATTTCTTATAGACCCCAACACTATCTTCCCAGAGACCACACCTCCCAGTGGGCTGGGCCCTTCCACATCAATCAAGAAAACGCCTCACAGGCTTGCTGACAGGCCGGTCTGGTGATGGTGCATTTTCTTAATTGAGGCTCTCTCTTCTCAGATGATCTAGCTTGTGTCAATCTGATAAAACAAAACAATTTGATTAACACGTCCCCCTCTCCACCTCCATGTCCTTATTCCCCCCCTGCTTCCCTTCATGTGGTGCTGTGAGACCCACTGAACCCCTCAGTGCTTTAGTATGTTGATCTATGGGGCCATCAGTGGGGCATGGGTAGAGGCTGCCTCCCCAAAGCAAACTGGCACTCTCCCTTTCCCAGCAGCAGATAGGGGCGAGATTTCATGAGACCCTCCCCCATCCATGCTGGGATTCTGGCTGACTTGATCTGCACAGGTCTATGTGTGCAGAATGAGCTGCTGTTAATCCGCACAGGTCTATGTGTGCAGAATCAGCTGCTGTTAATCCGCACAGGTCTATGTGTGCAGAATCAGCTGCTGTTAATCTGCACAGGTCTTGTGCATGCAGAATCAGCTGCTGTTAATCCGCACAGGTCTATCTATGTGTGCAGAATCAGCTGCTGCTAATCTGCACAGGTCTTGTGGGTCACAAATGCTGTGGGTTCATGTGTGCGATGGCCCCGTCCTGCCTGGAAACATTGTTTTCCAGTAGCTCTTCATGCTCTCAGCTCTTACACCCTCTCT
Source organism: Phyllotis vaccarum (assembly GCA_033318265.1). NCBI lineage: Eukaryota > Metazoa > Chordata > Mammalia > Rodentia > Cricetidae > Phyllotis > Phyllotis vaccarum. The sequence goes on along the minus strand of JARWLC010000006.1, from coordinate 26,727,012 downwards.
GCTGCTCCTCCCTTCTTTGGACGATATCCAAGTATTGAGGGGTACGTGTATGCGTTCACAGCTAGGTAACACTGATGAGCCCTTTTCTCCTTTAGTCATGCGCATAACACCTTCGTCACTATGAAAGCTACCAAGTCCATTGACCAGCCAGTGGGGATGACATTTCCAGGTCAGTGATGGTTTGATTTCTCCATGTCCTGACTTGAATATGTGGCGTCTTCAGCAATAGGGTCTCACCATAAGTTCTGGAGGGTTACCTAGAGCAATGGCAATGGTTTATGTTTTTGAGGGGTGTAAGAGATGCTGTTGAAAGAAGTTTTTGGCTTGGCCAAGCCCCTTAGTCCAAATGAATCTCTCTTGCCCGCAGCCTGGCCTAGCCTGAGGTTTGGACTCACTGCTGCTTAGCCCCAAAGAATGACTTAGATGCTTATATTAATTACAAACTGTCTGGCCTATGGTTTATGCTTATTGCTAGCTAGCTCTTACATCTTAGCCCATTTCGATTAATCTGTCTTGCCACATGGTTCGTGGCTTATCTGTACATATTGCTTCTTGGGTGGCTGGACTGCATCTCTCCTTTCCCTGTATCTCTGCTTGCATTTCCCACCTGCTTCTAAGCTGCTCTACCACAGGCCAAAACAATTCCTTTATTATCCAATGGTATTCACAACATACACAAAGATGTCCCACATCACATAAGTTCTCTTATTTTCTTGAATTCTATTCTGTCACCACAGTAAGCAAGCTCTGTTAGGCACACAAAAGGTCTTACTGCCCACTACCACCAAGGTCAGCATATAGATAGATAGATAGATAGATAGATAGATAGATAGATAGATAGATAGATAGATAGATAGAACACACATAAGGAAGCCCTATGTGAATGATCTCATAGGCTGGGGTATAAAGTCCCAGTGCCTTGTGTGGTGACATTGAGCATCCAATTCTTCCCAGCTTTGCCTTCTTTCATGTCTTAGTAAATTGCTTTTGTTTCTGCTGTTGCCCATGTGCCCTGTCCATTTTCTTGTTCTGCAACACAGAAACCTGAAAATCCCATATCTACAAACACATCACTATATCCTTCAACATTAAAATACATTGTTATTGAATGGTGAATATGGTGGTTATTTTCTTCAAGATGATACGATAACTAATAATTCAAAGAGCCAACTAATTCTCTTTGGGCAAGTATTGTGATATTAGTTTATGTTCCCATTTTGATTTGGAGGTAAGCCTAGAAGGAAGCAAGTCCATTCCAGGTTCTCTGAGTTCCAGGCACAGCCCAAGCCAGCAGAATCGCTCTCTGGGGAGGAAATGCCTTAACACAGGCTTCCTGCTGAGCCCAGCCCAACTAGGAAGTTCTTAGTTTTGGGAAATGAGCTGTAGTTCTCTATGTTGAAAATGGGGATGTAGGAAGAAGAGATGGTAGGCTCTCCCAATCTCTTGGTTTTCGAATTCTCATGGAGTGTTACTGTCCTGTGAAAGATGTGGTCACTCAGAAATGCCAACACCTGAGAGACATGCCCATGAGACAGGTGGGGTCCCTTTTATGGTAGAAACCTCAGCGCCTGTTTTTGTCTACAGGTCTACAGCTTGAAGGAGTACTGGGCAAAGCTGAGCTCCAACCTCGAGTACATTAAATATACAAAGCCTCCTTTACACTATCACAACAGCGTCGTAAGGAGAGAATGGCACAACCTTATCTCTGAAGAGGTGAGCACACAGCTCTCCATGCAGACTTAGCGGGGTCAGCAAAGGCTGGTGCATGCTGGCTGTGCTCTTCCCTGTCACCAGGCTGTGTTGCCCCAGTGACAACCCAGTGGGCATCCAGGCTTGTTTCTACTGTCTGCTCTTGGAGAAAGCAGTGGACAGGGGGAAGTGACCTATGGCATATCCGTAATACAAATACAAGGAAAATGTCTCAGATGCTGTCAGGTTATTGGAGGAGCTATCCCTTTATTTAGAAAAATGCAGGTGTCCCCCAATTAGTGTTTTCTAGAAGTTATGGGGAGGAAGAGCCAGGGAAGCTGACTGTAAAGGGGTTGGACAGAGGAGTTCTCTGCAGAAATAGTTCTGTATTCCCACGATGGTTCTTCAATGTAGCACATAAATCTACACACATGATAAAATGGTGTAGGACTAGACACACTGTCCAATATCCATTTTTTGATTTTGACATTGCAGTATAGTTATATGAGCTAGAAGCATGAAGGAGGGGTGAATGGTGCTTGGGACCCCAAACTACTATTGTATGGAGACCCCAGCTTCCTGTGATTATATTGCTTGAAAATGAAGTTTAACTAAAAAAAGTATTCTTATTAATAGGAATTAATGATGTTTTTGAAGGCTTTAACTATATTACTTTTTGTTCTTGCTATTAAAAAATGCTATACATGAAATTTTTACCTTCCATATTTCTGACATGCTCTCGCCTTGTAGAAAACAGGAAAAAGAAGGTCCACGATGTATGTGAGAAACATTCTTGACAATGCAGTAAAGTAAGTACAATTGAGGGATGGCTGTCGCTGGCCTGGCTGGCTGCCTCTTTGGCACACCTCCACAGTGACAGCCTCAATTTCCCCACCACTGGGTGCTGAAGTTTCTAGTGGAAAAGCTCCGAGGTGAAGCCTCTGTAGATGGGCACCCTGGCACGGATGGCTTAAGGTGGATAAATGGTAAAGATGAAGACAGACAGCAAGCTGCTATAAACTGGTAGGCTGTGCTGGTGCAGCTGGCTCTTATTTTGAAAGCATGTTTTCTGAGTCATCTCGGAGTGCAGAAAGGGGAGGCCCAGTTCCAGCCTCTGTTCTATTTCTGCCTCCATTATTTCCAATAACTGAGAAGTGCAGCTTTTCTAAATAATTGCTGTTTCTGGCACTGACGGGCTTTGAGATTTATAATTGCTTAATGTTCCTTCTGGTACACTGAGTAAAGTTTTTGAGTTTTCTGGTAGGCAGTAAACAGCTTCTGCAATGGTCTGTGGGGATTTAAGAGAGGAGTACATAAGTCTCCTATACATCCTGTATAGTGTTGGGGCTCTAAAATCTTTAAATGATGTTTCCTTTGTAAATAACAGTTTCTTTGCAGGGTGATTTCTAACATGGAAGCACGGACACCGGGTAAGAAAAGGCCTGAGCTCAAGTCCATATCTTATTAGCAACATTGTTCTTCCTAACCAGTGGGTTGGCAAGGAAATCACTTGCCACAGTATAATGGAGTGTAGTGGATAGCAACAGCTCGTAATATCAGCCTGTCAGAGTGACCGCATAGCCAGCCCCATGTCTGTCTTGGCACCAGGACCTCCAGGGTCAGCTGCTGAGTCCCTGGGTGTTGGCCTCCGGGTTTTCCTCAGGCCTCCTCTCAGAGCTGATCTAATTAGCGTGCACTTGGCAGGTTCAAGGGCTGCTTTTCCCCCAGCTGTCTAGTCACATCCAGTCTTGACTTCTTTCTATGTGCTTTTCATGTGGTTCACACTGGGTCACGCCCTGGGCTTGGTCCCAGGGGAGCAAAGGTGGGCCTCCAGGTTAGCAGTGTGGTTCTGCGGGGGTGGACACCAGCCTAGAGTCCAGAGCTGTCACATGCCAATCAGAAGTGCCTACACACTGTCCTCAGGGCTACTGTGAGGGCCTCATGTAGAGAATGCCTAGTTAGTACCTAGTGTAGGAGGTAAGGGACTTGAAGAAAGAGAGGCAGGGAAGACTTCCCAAGGTAGGTGTGTCAACTAAATTCTTGACGGACCAAGAAGGCTTACTCTATAGTAACTGAGGGAGGAGAGTGGTGAATGTGTCCAGGCCGAAGCCTTTTTGATGTGGATCATGCTTCATGAAGGTCAGCTTTCATTAAGGAAGCTATTTTTACTTTTTTGTGGGCTTCTGTGTTTTTGTATGTGTGGGAACCCTAATGAAAATGAACTTGGAAAGTATATAACAGCATACCCAATGGTTATATACACAGTATACAGCCCAGTAAACCATGAAGGTGATTTATCTGCACAGGGAACTAGCCACAGCCTGGGTAACCAGACCATCCTTGCTTGTAGGCAGGGACTATGCCCTACCAGACAGGGTATAAACTGTCAGATCCAAGGCCACCTTCCTGCTGTGGCTAAATGTTGTGCAGTCTGGGAAGTGTTGTTGCTGCCTAAGGGAGGTCTTGGAGTGCTGCTTGTTCCCAGACCTTTGGGCATCATCTTGCTGGCCAGTGTCTCCTACTATGCTTTAAAAACATTCCTTCCTGTCCCACACTCTGCTTCATATGAAGAAGGCTGTCATTGCCTGAAACTGAACACCTCAAACTGAGGGTTATCCTAACGGGGGGTCTAGAACGCATCATGCCTTTTCATCAATCAGCCTGTGGTTCTGCCCTCCTACCTGCTCTTGGCCTCAAGGATTCTGAGAGAAGAACCTAGCAAGAGAGTTGTTAGGAAAGCCTAAGAAAGACCACCTACCAGCCTGCTCCCTTGCCTCTCTGCCCCCTCCCCCCTGTTCCTTGCTCCCCTGACCCCTCCCTGTGCCTCCCTGCCCCTCTGACCCCTCCTCCTCCCCTCTGCCCTGTCCCCCTACTCCCTGCTCCTCTGATTTCTCCTTCCTCTCCACCTACCCCCTGTTCCCCTACCCCCCCATCCCCTACCCTGTCCCCTTGCCCCCTGCCCCTCTGATTTCTCCTTCCTCTCCCCCTGCCCCCTGTTCCCCTGCCCCCCATCCCCTGCCCTGTCCCCCTGTCCCCTTCTCCTCCTGTGCCGCCCCCCCCCCCTCACCAAGCCTGCTTGCTTGCTGCCTTCCACTGCATCTTTTATGTTGTCAGTGCAGAGTCAGAGGGGAAAGTGGCATCCGCTTTACCTATTTCCTGTTCCATCTCCTCAGTCTGATAGCTTGTGCCCATCCACATGTTTGTCCCAGTTACTGCGGTCTCATCAGCTCAGGGATGTTCAGGGACACTGAACTATGGGGTCAGGAGGTAGAAGCCACAGAGTCCTTCCACTGAGGCCTTCTGATGGCCGCTCCTCTGTCCAATTTCAGAGCCAAGGTTACTGCCCCTCTTACAAGAAGAAGACAGGCACCAGAGGCTGCTCATGGGCCTGGTAAGTAGTCTGTGGGATTCTGGTCCCAAGAAACAGTGGGCCGAGACAGATGGCTGCTCATTCTGAGGCATTTTCCATTAAGTATTCATCAAGTGCCAGCATTGTAGTCCCTGGGGTCCAGTGGTGAGCAGAACATGTATGCTTTCTGCCCTCTTGGCATATATAACCTAGTACAGGAGAGGAATTAGTCATACAAATAAGCATGATGTCACATGAATAAGCATGTGATTGTAAACTGTGATAAGGAATATATGTGTATATATGCCTATGTTCTGTGATTCTAGACACTTGCTCCTGCTTTTAGCTTTTACATGGATTCTTGGATCCTCAGGATTACATGACATTCACTTTCACCCACTGAGCCATATCCGTGGCCTGTTCTCATTTTTTTTTTTTGACTATCAAATTGATAAAAATTTACAAATCATATTAACAAAGTTCTAGATACAGGGAATTGGCTACTCTCATGGCACACACTGAAAGTCGGAACAAACTGTTTTAGTGGTAACTTGCAAAAAATATGAGACTTCCAGGAACTGAATCTGCCTGAAAAGTTATAGCTGTTCTTCCCCGACTTTATGAAACTCTGGAGTGAGAAGACATTACTTCTCTGACCAACTCTCATGCAGACGTCTCTGTCAGGTGTGTGCAAGTGTGCATGCATGTGCACACACGTGTGTAGTGTTATTAACAACAGTGAAAGAAACATGAGCTAAAGGAAATAAATCAATTTTAGTATTTTTTACAAAATATAATACATCTAGTATAAAGTTACTATTTTATTAATTAAAATAGTATAAAATGCTAGTATACAATGCTAACGATACCAGGAGGCTTACACAGAAAAGAACATTAGCGTGGGCTTGCATAACTCAGTTAGGGGCTAACATGTTCATGTAAGGGCAGAACTATGAGATACTTTAATCTTATTTTAATTTCAAATTTTGTTTGAGAAATGAGATGTGTCTCTGTAACCCACTGGCCTTGAGCTCACTGTGTACCTAAAAGCACCTGACCGTGACTTCCTGAACCTCCTGTGTTAGCCTCCCTTATGTTAGAATTGTATAAATAAGGCCAGGCATTAATTTTCATCTTTATAGCCCTTACAGCAGCAAAGTTAAGTGGCACAAAAGTACATAGTATTCTCAGAAGAAAATTGTCTAAAAGGCCAAGTGCACTGGCTCACACCAGAGCTGAAGTCAAATAGGGTGACATTGTCTTGTTGAATCCCGAGGTCACACAGAATCCATGAAGATGGAAGATTGATGCCCGTGTGATACCTTGTTCAGTTCTGATTAGCTGTCCAGCACACAAACATCTCTTCTGCTAAAACAACAAGAAAAACCAAACCAAAACAAAACAAAACAACAAAACCCTTGCTGAGTGGGGCTTTCAGCCAAAAAGGAGAGCGCAGAGTGGGAGAAAGCAAGAAAGGAAAGATAGGCTGGCAGAGGGTGGGGTGCTAACCCTGGGTGGAGGCTAGGGCTCAGAGCAAGCACAGAAGCCTGCGGACACAAGAATAAGCATTCATTACTTTTGCCTGTGACATGGGTGGTGCCACGCAGACTTGGTGCCTGCTGCACCCCCTTTTAAGTCTAGGGTCTGTCCTGCCAAGAGTCTCTACACACAGTCTCTGTCTCCGTGAGCACCGTGTCTCTCTCTGGAGCACAGTCTCTTTGCTGCTTCTGCTGTTTTTCCAGAGCTGTTGATGTCACAGGTTTCAAATAGTTGTAGTTCCCAAAGCCTGTAACTTCGAAGCTGGTGCTTCTTTGGAGGAGTCTCATCAGGGTTGAATGACTCCCAGATGCCCTCCGGCTTTGGTTAAATTATAAGAAGTTCCTCCTGAGAGAAATGTTGGAGCCATTGATTTACCTCAGCAGAGGATGGTTAAAAGCTATGTTCCTTTGGGGTGGCAGGGGTGGAGGGATTGACTCAGATCAAGAGTTTGATGTTGATGAGAAATATGAATAATGTCCCAAGTTACAATCAACCACAGGTGTGAATTTGCCTGCTGTGACTTACCTGTCCTGTTTTCAGATGGCATCTGAGCTAAGAGACCATCTGTTGAGATACCTACAGGGTGTAGAAAAGAAGAAAATTGAACAGATGGTTCTGGACTACATCTCAAAACTGGTTAGTTTTACCTTTTCTCCTAATTTCAACCCTACCTTTAGCCCCCTGTATAATTCTCAAGATGTTGGTCAGTGAGTCTATCGGTGGTTGTTTCTGTGGTGTGTGTGTGTGTCTGTGTGTGTACATGCACGTGCATGTGTGTGTGTGTGTGTGTGTGTGTATGTGTGTGTCTCTATGCATGCATGTGTATGTGTCTGTGTGTATGTGTCTGTGTGTGTGTGTTCATGTGTGCAATGGAGGCCAGAGGTTGACGGAAGTGTCTCCTCCATCACTTTCCACCTTCTCTCTGGAGACAGGCTCTCTCACTGAACCTGGATCTCACTGATGTAGCCAAGCTGGACAGCCAATGATTTCCAGGAATCTACTTGTCTCCGCCCCTTCTCTCCCCAGCCCTGAGGTTACAATGTTAGGTGCTTGGACCAACTTTTTGCATGGTCTTGAGGACCCAAACTCAGGTCTTCATTTGGTACAGCAGGCAGTTTACTGACTGAGACATCTGCCCGGCACCCTCACCCCCAACTCTGTTTTTGAGGTTAGGTTTTGAAGATTCCATCTACACACACACTGGTATGTTTGGTGCTATAGACTGAGAGAAGAGTAAAAAGATGAACAAACAAAGAGAACTTGCTGCTGAAGTGGCTTTCTGTTCTGCTTCAACTAGTGGTCTTACGCTCGTGGATGTATGTGACAATAAGGCTCGGTAGGGCAGCTGCCGAACAGCCACATCTCATTTTGGCAACTTCTAACTCTTTATTAAACAATAAGTATTGATTTCTGTAATGAAGGTTTATACAGCTATTAGAGGGCTTGGATTTTAATTCCCAATTAGCTCCCAAAGCCAAATGAGGCCAGCTTCCAGCTCAGCTCTGTCTCCCACATCAGCTAATGAGAAGCTATTGCCTGTTAGCTGAGTATTGAGACACTATTATTCAAATTAATGACACCTGTTCATATGTAAATTGAAGTGATGCGATGAGATTGGATTTCAGTCACATTGAGCTGAAGTCTGTTCCAAATCAAAGTATTCAAAGAGAAAGAATGCTCCATTATTTCTCCACGTTTGGGTAAGACTGGTATGCAAACGAACCAATATACATACATATATGTGTGTATGTGTATATGCATATATACGTATATTTTTTGCAGTAACTTTAGAAGATTAAATTTCTTAGCTAAGATCAAGAAAAATCTCATCAATTAATTCTAAAGTGTTCTACCTTTACTGTAGTCATTAGTGAGTTTTTACATTTGAAAATCTTGAAAGATGTTCATAATTTAAAATTTATTATGCATGTGGATGTTTTGTATATATGTGCACTATGTCCATGCCTGGTGCTCCTAGAAGAGAGTCTTAGATTCCCTGGAATTGTAAACACAGATGGTTGTGAGCTGCCATGTTGATGCTGGAAACTGAACCAGGGTCTTCTGAAGGAGCAATCAATGCTCTTAACTGCTGAGCCAGCTCTCCAGCCCCAGTGAATTTTATAGTCTTAATATACTAGGAAAGGCTAGATATTGTCATATATTGATATTTATAATCAGGGCATCCAGGCTTCTCTATCTCCTTCTAGATAGAACGGCAGTGAGGTACATTTTAAAAGTATGATCCTGACTCTCCCCACACTGACAGGAATGTTAGTTTTGTCTCTCGTCAAAGATAAAAGTCCTCTTTTGTTCTTTTGGTCCACTTTACTTTCTAAAACAAGGCCAATTTTAAGTACTTTAGTAAGCAGTTCCATTGATGAGGGCAGGTATGCAAGGGTACATCTCCACAGTAATGCAAAGCTCACAGTAACACGAGATCTGTAGTCTTCGGTCATGATCAAGGGTTATGTGCACGAAACCATCTCAAAGCAGCAAGACCTCATTCACATACCTGTCATTTTCGCATTGCTGGTAACCCGTGCCTCCTCACGTCACAAAGCCAGCTTGCTCATGGTCACCGCTATAGCCAAGCCTTTGGTGGTTAGACAGAGTTGAACATAGTCGAGGTGAGGGACTTTTTTCCACATCAGGAATTGGCAGGCAACAGGTGCCTCTCAGCTCAGGGTGTGAGACAGGGAGGGACCTTCTTGAAACTTAAGTGCACTGACTTAAAGAACATGCCATTCTGAGGAGACTTTCTTTTGAAGCCATCACCAACCAAGCTGACATAGATGCCCACCTCTCCATGCCTGTGCTTTTTTTTTTCTCCTTCACATGTAGGTGGCTAATGTCATTGTATTTCCTTAGCAAGGGGCTGCTGCTGTTTAAGGTGGACCTTTGTTGCTGTTTAAGGTGGACCTTAACTCTGGATCTCCAATCCCTCATTTGAGCCTGTCTACTTTTATTTTTTATCTCATGTAATCTTGATAATGTCTGTGGCATTTTTTTTATATGAGTCTGTTTGTTCATTTTGTGGTGTGGTGACTGCTGCTGAGCCTTTGGGAACAGCTTTCACAGCACGAAGAAGCTCTCAGTGCCGTGTCTGAGAGGCTGGTCACATCTTAAAAGGGCCTTTTCCTGTTGACTTTAAGTCTCACCTTCTAAAGTTCTAATAAGGCCCATTCTTGCATTCTTCCTTACTGGACTTAATTGCATGCAAGTTTTCACACTAGTTTGCTCCAGCTTCTAGTGCCAAGAGGCCCAGAAATGATGCCTGTGTCGACCCAGAAACACGAGGTCCCTTACCCAACTTGCCCAGTTGCACCTAGCCGTGTCTCCTATGGATGTCTAAAGAGGGTTGCTAGGCAGTCTTTCTGGAGATATGTTCAAAGATGTTGCTGTAGAGCTTGATGATATTGTCCAAGTGTAGCTTTCCAGCAGAGAATCTGACGTCACTGTGTCCCTGAGGCTGGATTTGGAACCCTTTCTGCCTTTACTTCCTGCTTTTATTCTGCATGCAGATGCACTGATGGTGGACAGCCCTGTGGAGACTGCCCTACTGCTGACAAACTTGTAAAATCAGAACAGGTTTCTAGATAAAGTCAGGCCAAGAAGGCATCTGGTTTGGGTGATACAATTGAGCACTGCCTATAGTGAGTGACTTAACTAATTTTTATAGCAACTCTATGAAAGCACTTCCTCTCATCTCATAGCAAAGGACACTGAGATTTGGAGAGGATGCTATGGAGATGCAGATGCACAGAACCTGGCCCGATATCATCTTCCCACACAGCTCATGTACACAACTTCGTCATCTTGCTTCTCTCAGCTCCCAGCCCTGGCAGTGTGGCAGGCTAACAGCTAATCCATCGCCATTTGACCTTCAGTGATGGGCGAGGGTCTATGTGAATGGTGGGGCCAGTTAGCTGCCAGTTAGCATTGCCAGCTTAGACAGAGGGTACTCTGTTACAGTGGGGGCACATTTCCAATCTTTCCATTTTGGATTTTAAGTGCCTCAGAACTGATTTCAGAAAGGCTAGTTATATGGTGTGCCTGAATGCCAACTGTCTTGGACGTGCAGCCAGAGCTGCAGAGGGCCAGCTGGGAGGGCCTTGAAAGGGAAGGATGCAAGCTGTGCTTCATGAATCCTCTTCCCTTCTAGCTGAGTCTCATTTGGTGCATGCTGGAAACCAGTTGGAGAAAACACAGTGCACATCCTTGGGTTCTCCACCTGTACGCAAGTATTTTTCAATCTCTTTTATTATGGAGTATGACAAGTTAACAACTAACGACTTCTAGAAAAGCCCTTTTGAAACACTAGTCCAAAGCACTGCTCAGCAGCCCCTCCATTATCTGTCTTTGTCATATACTCAGAATTCAAGTTGACTTCAGCTGCCCTCTGTGGCATGCGCTTGAGGCAGAGGGAGAGACACATGAGCCCACCACTTCCAAGAAAGGAAATTTCAATTAATGTAATTTGGAGTTTATAAGCCCACTGAATATGGTGTAAGATTTTATGCTTTAGGCAACAGGTCAGTCTCTCATTTCTGAGGCTTTCCACAGGGTATAACATTTCATAGGAATCTCTGTATGTGGTACTCAGAGCCAGTACACCAGACTAACAGGGTGCATGGCTGACATCCCACTTTGTTGTTTTTACCCAGCAATAACCACGGCAGTGCTGCAGATTTTGAAGTCTTCCATCTCATGACCAGGATTTTGGATGCTACTCACAGCCTGTGTTTTCCTCTGCCTCCTGGTGAGTCTTGGCTCTTTGGTTGTTTGGTCTAATAAAATTGTTTTCCACATGGCCCCCAGAGAGTAGCACCCTAAGATTCAAGATGGCACCCGCGTGCCAGCAGCTGGCTCTGGTGGAAGACAGCCTTGAGGTTGGTGTCTGTTGGCCAGTCCACCCGACTGTGACTCCACTGCTGCTGTCTTTAGGAAGCGGTTGCAGTCAGTTCTCATGTGCCCGTCTAGCTGATTTGCACCATAGTGCTGTGTCAGGGAAGTTATTCTTGTAGCTCCTACAATACTATATGGAGAAGCCTGAGGTAAACACAGATGGGTTTCAAGTTGTCAAGTATCAGGCTGGCATTTAAATGCTTAGAGGCTGAAAGTTTTCTTCAGGATTTTGAGAAAAGACCTAATTAGGCTTCAAAATACCCTTAGCATGGGTGTGTACAGTTATTTATGTAAGCGATCATTAGATCAGTCCATGAATGTGTGGAGTAACTATTTCATGCCATGTAACGTATGAGACATGAAAGCAGTTACAAACAGCAGTGGGAGTGGAACAGGATGTTTGCATAAGCTGCATAAGCCGGACTTATGGAAGACATGGCCATGCACCTGTTTACCACCAATGTCAGCCTTGTGTTTGCCATGTTTTTATTATAGGAAGACCGTCAAACACGAGATCAACCCTGTGCAGCTCTGTGTCGTGTGTGGGCAGTGTTGTGTAGTAGCTCTCTAGAGCTTTCTCATCTCACAAACACCTTCCCACACTCCGTGGACAGCAGCTCCCATCTATCTCTTGGCCTGGGCCCCCACCTTTCTGTTGTTCCTGTGACTCTACTTTAGATCATTCCTATAAATAGATCATGTAGCATTTGTCTCTTTTGTGACTGGCTTATTTTAACCTCCATAGTGCCCTTTAGATCCACTCACTTGTCATAGATGACACTATTTCATTCTTTTTAAAGCTGAGTAATGTTACATGTTTGTGTGTTTTACATGTTATTTATCTGTTTATCAATGGGCGTTCATGTATCTTGGTTAGTGTGAATAGTTTAGTGAACATTAGTGTACAAATCTTTTTAAATGTCTTGACTTTAATTCTTTTGGGTGCTCAGAAAGATTGTGCAATCATATGCTGATTCCATTTTCGGCTTCTTGAAGGAGGCTCCTGTAGTCTTGCACAGTGGCTGCATCCTTTTATAGTTACACCAACGGTGTAGAAGGGTTTATATTCATCTGCACTCTTTCTAACACCCCCGCTTTGATGCTGAGCTTGGGAGGTAATATTCACTGTGCTTTTCATTTGTACTTCACTGATTAGTGATGCTGACTATCTCTCCATGTGACTCTTGGCCAGTTGCATGGCTTCTTTATTAAAAAAAAAAAACAAAAACAAAAACAAAAACAACTGTTTAGATCTTCTATGTGTTTAATAAAATCAATTGTCTTGCTAGCAACTGTTTTATTATTTTTATGTTATGGATATTAGCTCCGTATCAGATACCTGGTTTGAAAGTATTTTTTCCCTCATTTTGTAGCTGCTTTTTTACTCTGTTACCTTCTTTGCTTTCCTTCACCCCCCTGAGATTTTCAACTCCATCTCCCTGCCCTATTGCAGACTCAGGTAGCTCAGAATAGCTTCCAACTTTTGTAACTAACACTGGCCTTGAACTCCCAATCTGTTTACCACTATTCCAAGTGCTGGGATTACAGATGTCATTCACCACACCATACCTGGCTTCTCCTTTTCTATTAAATGCTATTTTTCCATATGATACAGGAAGAGAGGGTGAAGTTGTTGTAGTGGGGTTTCTTGGTCCCAGGCGGCCAGAGGTCTGAGACCTACAGACCTGCCGCTCCAGACCCCTTAGCCGCCCAGCCGCTGCCGCTCTGCTCAGGCCCCCAGAAATGACTCAGTCGCTTATATTAATTTCATGATGTTTGGCCTATGGCTCAGGCACATTGCTAGCTAGCTCTTACATCTTAAATCAACCCATTTCTATTAATCTGTCTGCCACATGGCCCGTGGCTCACCTGTGTTCCTTACATGTTGCTCCTTTGGGCTTCAGCTCAGTCTGCCTCTGACCCCGCCCTTCCTTTCCTACCTATTCTGATTCCTCCTCCTACTTCTTCTATGGTGCCTGCCATGGCCCAAGACAGCTCCTTTATTTAAAGATTGAGATTCACAGCATATAGAAAGGCATTCCCACATCATGAAGTGGCAGTAGCTTGTGTGTGTGTGAGGGGTTAATATGCGCATATGTATAAGGGTTCTTGCTTTTCAGGTCTATAGGACTAGTGAGAATGAGTTCCATAAGACAGACACTTAAACAAAAGAAGGGAGTGAGAAAGTGGCAAGTAGAGTTTTGTTAGGGGGTGTTTGTGTGTTTGTTCTGATATTTCTCTCCCTGGCTGCAGCAAGACCAGCGGCCCTGGAGGATGAGGATCAGTGGGGTAAAACTGGTGGCTAGTTATAGCCTTTGTGCTCTACTCAGAGCTGGCACAGAAATGAGGCTATCAATAGGCCACTGAACCTGGGACTGTGCCAATGGAGGGGATGAAGGGTCTTAGGGATGTTCAGCATGTACACAGGATTGGAGAAGGACTTTTGAATCCTAAAATAGGATTTCATAATCTAGTATAAATGCTTTTTCAGGAATAATTTTGACTTTATTGGTCTGGGAAAGAATTTCTAAGTTCACATGAAAACATTAGTGTTGGTTAATAATATTATAATTTGTTTTGAAGTGGGGACCTAGTGAACTCAGTCTATTTTAGTCCATTCACTTCTACTTGAGGACAACATCTGTATATCATCTGATCCTTTATGTTGCCAGGAATTAGGACTGTCCCACTGCTCATGACTCATATGTTCAGAGAAAAAATGTTGTGATTTCTCAGAACCCCAAACCTGCTCCCTGAGCATCAATTGTTCTGCCATATATATCCCGAGAGCGGGCTATGGTTCTTTGTCACCCCTGCATCCAGTCAGTAGTTAAGCATGTACATATTGCCATGGGACTCTTTCTACGCTGGCTAGTTCTGAGTCGACTTTTGTGTCAAGTCATCTGAGAGGCAGGAACTTCAATTGAAAAATTTCCTCCATAAGACTGAGGTGTAGGCACGTTTGTAAGGTGTTTTCTTAAACAGCGATTGATGGAGGAGGGTCCGGCCCATTGTGGGTGGTGCCATCCCTGGGCTAGTAGTCTGGGTTCTATAAGAAAGCAGCCAACTCAAGCAAGAATTGAAGAGAAAACCAGTAAGGAGCACTCCTCCATGGTCTCTGCATCAGTTCTCGCCTCCAGGTTCCTGCTCTGAGTTCCTGCCCCTATGGCCTTTGGTGATAAACATGATGTAGAAGTGTTAGTGAAATAACCCTTTCCTCCCCAAGATGCTTTGATTATGGTGTTTCTTCACAGCACTAGAGACCCTGACTATGACACTTCCCTTCCTTTCCATCCCCCCCCCCCCCACCCGGTACCCCCAGTCCCTCTCGTACATGTCCTGGCCACAGTGTTCCTATGGGTCCTCTTTATCTGTTGCCATAGTAACATTCCAAAATCAAAATTCAGTTCTTACTTTATCATACTCAAAAACTTTCAGTGCCTCCTCAAAGTCTCCTGGGTTGATACATTCCTTGGTAGTGTTCAGTTTTGGGTCCATGTTATAGGTACACATGTAAATATGTGCTTATTTTTATGATGAACTAATTGTCACCTCTACCATATTGTAAGGTGATTAAGAGGGGTGATGGCCACGATTTTGTCCATTATCCTACTGTTTACCCCTGCTTGGTGTATGAGAGGGTGTTGAATAAATTCACTTTGCCCAAACTTACCTGTTAATCATTGCTTTCTACCATCAGATTTCAACTCAGTGATTAACATGAGTTTCTGAATGCACCAGTGCTCTCTCACCTTAGGTCTGCTCTATTAACCCAGCTATTAGTTACCGAGGTAGCGTCACTCTCTGGTTAAGAACTACAATCCCACAGCCCATTTCAAGGCTATTTCAGCCTCTTGCTCACTGTCTATAGGATACATGGAAGTTTCTCAGATCCTGTGAATTTCAGTTTTTCCATCTAAGAAATGGGGATCTATCAATTTAATAGAGTTGGGTGTGGAGCAATATGTCCAGTGTACTCATGCTGTACCATGTGCTGGCCTCTATTCCTCTTACCAGCCCATAAAGGAAGGTCAGCGGTTCCATTTTAGGGACGAGAGAAGCAAATTCAGGAAGGCCAGTTGCTGAGAGCTACTTAAACAACAGGATCCTAGCATAGGTGGGCGGTGCTGCTTCTGACATTTTCAACACACTAAGTGTAGTTGTTCCCAAAGATCCCTGAGATGGTGACATTTCAAAGAGGGTTTTCTTATTCTTGCCAGGTCTAGAATCTTCCTCTGTATGTCTTTCTTTTGTTCATTGTCACTGGTAAGTGAATAAAGCTCTGGGGTTATAGCCCTACTCATAAGACTTGGGAGACAGAGAGAGAGAGAGAGAGAGAGAGAGAGAGAGAGAGAGAGAGAGAGAGAGAGAGAGAGAGAGAGAGAGAGAGAGATCCATTGCTGCCGATGTCTTACAGGGTTCCGATCTAGTTATGCTGTCTGCATTTCCTCTTCTCTATATTTTAGTGTAAGTAGACTCCAAAAATCTTTATGAGCTGACCAGAGAGGGGGTATGCAGACTGTTGCCATCTGGTCCTAGGGTTTTTTTTTTGTTTTTTTTTTTGTTTTTTTTTAACCCTTCAGTAAAATGGTCCCCATTCCAACAACCTTTTCCTATGGAGTTTGAAGATCTATTATGAAGGACAGTGAAATAATACTGACCAGGAACTTACTATCTAGCCATTATGATGCTCAGTTGCAATTACACAGGAAGGGGACTTGCACCTTATCTTAAAGGGGTCAGCCGAGCCAGACCCTGAACGCAGATCTCAGAGTGTCATGAACACAAATCAGTCCGTTCCTTCTGGATCCTGGAGCTTCTGGCTGCTGCTGGCTACTCATGTCTGCCATTGTTCCACTCATCCTAGGTTTCCACTCTCTGCACACAATTCTCGGAGTGCACTGTCTCCCTTTGTACAACCTGCTGCACTACATCGATAATGGAGTGCTATTGCTCACTGAGACAACCGTTAGAAAGCTTATGAAAGGTAAGTAACACTGTGTTCATCAGAGGTTGGGTTTCAGGAAGGATACCCTCAGGATTGACTTCTGGGTATGTGACTCAGGTCCAGCTACACTCTGAAAGGGCCCATGCACAGCTTAATGTTCTGCAGTATATATTGACATTCTTTTTTCTGAGACACTGTTTCTCTGTAGCCTTGGCTGTCCCAGAACTCATTCTGCAGACCGGGCTGGATTTAAACTCAGAGATTCACCTGTATCTGCTTTCCAAGAGCTGGGATTAAAGCCACCGCAGCCTTGAAGTTCTTATTATTTGAACATCTATCACTTTATTTTCCCTTTTTACTGGGCCCTATAAATTCTTAGTACAGCCCACTTCCTGGAAGCATCTCTTCAGGCCAGTTGGAAATGCTTTAGCCCTTCAGGAGGTCCCAAAGAACTTCTGAATCCGCACACTGCCATTAGAGTTGGTTTCTGTATATGAGAGTAAAAAGAGGCTGGGAGACTATGAATTTGTTCTTTCAGAAAGTATTACGAATGGCTTACTTTCAGCTAATTAATTTTGTCATCTCAAAATTAGACTTGAAATGCATGAAGAACTAATGAGCAGTACAGTGCTTGTATGAACCTGACATTACAGTCTGCTTTGTAATCTTTGTTGTGCACATGTTTTGTTAATGTTGTTAAAGCATCTGCCATT
This sequence comes from Phyllotis vaccarum, assembly GCA_033318265.1. Taxonomy (NCBI): domain Eukaryota; kingdom Metazoa; phylum Chordata; class Mammalia; order Rodentia; family Cricetidae; genus Phyllotis; species Phyllotis vaccarum. The sequence goes on along the minus strand of JARWLC010000006.1, from coordinate 26,709,869 downwards.
CTTCAGAATACCTTAAGTTTGTGGATAAAACTGCCTGGTGGCTGGCAGCCTGTTATAAAATAAAAGCCCCCTTAATTCCGAGTCACAGCTCAAAACATTACTATCTGTGAAATGCAGGCTTGAAAGGTCTCGAGAGGAAATGCTTAGGTTCTAAAACTTTCTGAGGTATTAAAATGGATATCTGTCTTATTTGTTAATCTCTGACTTTCTTGTAGATCTGGACAATTCAGAGAAAAATGAAAAGCTAAAATTCAGCATCATTGCACGGCTCCCTCCGGTAACCCTGAAATTCATTTTCTCCCAAGCCCCATTCACACTCCTGTTTGTCTCTTGTAAGAAGATGGTTTCCCTGTAGGCTCAAGTCTGTTGAACTGTTTCACTTTTCAGCCCTTTCCATGAAATCCCATCCACCTCCACCCTTCCACACTGTATGGGTTCTCTGGCGTTGTGCTGTGTTGGCACGGGCTATGCAGACAACTCACCCGTTTCTCCTCCTAGGTGACACACTGACATTCACATGGCAGTGTAGGACGGAGGGGGAAACACGTGCCTTTGTTATTTAGACAGGCGAGGTCAGGAGACTCTGGAACTGCCTTTCCTCCCCGTTATATTTCTGAGCACAGGCAGACATTACTGGGTCAAAAGAAGGGTGAAAACAGGTGGAACTCTGAGGCTCTTGTGTGATGACATTAGCTCTCAGAGTTGGAAACATCATGTAAACATGAAATTCCACAGCCAGGTCTCTCAGCCCTCCCGACTCTGCAAACTTCCTGACCCCAAGAGCCTGGCCAGTGTGCTGTTTACAGAGAGCACTGGGGCCGCCCGGCCATCCTCTGCCCCGTGGCCTTCTGGACCCAGCACCTTACCTTGTACTTGTCACTTCTGTCACAGGCTTCCTGGGAACAAAGTACCCACCTTCCCGGCTCTGTCACCCCCAGTGTGGTTATTTAGGTTGCTCTCCCAATTTGACTCTTGGCCCCATATGAATTAGGGTATTTAATGTTTCTAGGGCAGATAAAGGAAGAGAAACAAACACTAGCTAGCACTGATGAGAGGGTCACTCAGGGTGGTCATGCGCATTTCGAGCTTCGACATCATTCCAGAAAAAAAGGAATTGGGCAGAATTGATATAAAACTTGTTCTCCTAAAGTTAAGGGAGTATTTATGAAACCTTCAGAAGCACATCTCATGGGCTTGGCCTCTCTCCAGCCGCCACAAATCACAAAGGTTCTGCTAGCCCTTTGGAATAACTGTTTGAAGTTAAAAGTAGACGTGTGGCCTGTTCACTGCATGTGACCAATACTCTCCTCTGTGTGATTTTCAACTGCACTGTAGCTTATTGGCCAGAAGGTCTGCCGGCTCTGGGACCATCCCATGAGTTCCAACATCATTTCACGGAACCATGTGGCACGGCTGCTGAAGCACTACAAGAAAGAGGTGAGCCTGTGTGAAACCCAGACAGGAAGTGGGCCCACACAGGAAGGTTCTGCAGAACCCACCTGCTGTTTCTACACACCCCAATAAAACACATTTTTTATTATTATTATTTTATTTAAAGTTGGGTGTGTCTTGGAGAAACAATATATATGGAGTGTTTTCTCTTTTAGCCTCGAAACTCCTTGATTGGCAAGTCATCATTCCAAATAGAATTTCTGCCTCTGAACTACTTCATTGAAATTCTGACAACCCTGGAGTCCTCTCACCAAGGTATCCCACTCCTCTGTCCCTAGAAATTTCCCTTGACATGTCAATCGTTCCCTAGTCACAGCTAGTCTTGTTTCCTTCCCAGAATGCCCTCTTACAAATTATGTCCCTACTGAAATTGACTTCATTAGAGAGAATACTGTGCCTTATGCATTACCCAAGGGATGGTTTCCCTTGAAGGTGGAAAGAGGCTCCAGGTGTGTAAGGTCTCTCCTTGTTGATGTGAATGCTCTTTATTGCCAAAGTTTAAAGAAACTAACAACATATTCTCAGAATAACACATTTCACTAACATATAAGCGATGTTCCCAGTGAGCTGTGGGGACCATTGTAAATAGCCACCGCACCACAGTAACACACACTCTCTCCCCCTTCCTCAGCTCTGTGTGATTTTGAAGGCCATGACAACGTGGATGCAGAATTTGTAGAGGAAGCTGCTCTGAAACACACCACAGTGCTTTTGGGCTTATGAGAACCAATGTGCAGATGGACTGCCTGCAGGGTTTCCGTACTGTTTTCACCTCCTTTTCCTGGGAGTTCAGTTTTTAAGGTTGGTAACCGGTTAGAATATGTTGCAGAAGTCTTTGGGCTTCATTTTAGTTCTCGTTCAAACAGCTGCTACATCCCTTTCCGGTGCGGACAGCCAGTGAACCATCAAGAGAAACTACAAACAGTTCAAGACTACATACTGTGGCAGGAACAAGTGCTCTTGCTGGTGGCTCAGTAGGCCAGGAGCTGGTTCTGTTGCACTCCAGAATCAAATAAAAACCCCAGGGAACAATGCTCAGAACAGGAAGAGCTAAACACATCGCTGGAAATAACATACAACGAGCAGAAAAATGTTACAAAGAAGATTAAAGAAGAGCCTGGACTTTGGACTAAATAAGATCTGCCATTTGGGGTGTGGAGTAATTGTGCCAAATCCTATTTGTACACACAGGGCTAAGCAGTCTCTGCCGTGGTGGTAGTTCAGATAGATCTAATTTGTAAACTTATACTAGTTTGATTTAGTAATACCTTATCATTAAACATGACCTCAAATGCTGAAAGCTTTGGTCTGACCCTTCCCTGGTTTTTGAGCATAGCCTTTTGCAGGGGCCTTCTGAGCCCATCAGTCTGTTCCTGCAGGAGCCCATGGTACTGGCTGTGTGCTCCATCCTTTCTCATCTGTCTCCAACAGCCCTGCTCCGGGTTCACTTCTGCTTCTCTTCCTCTGCTGTTTCCCTTTCACACGGTGACATTGTAGTGATTCCAAATGTTGCTAATTCACCTCAGCCTCTGCAATCTCTGTTGTACCTAAAACCTGTCCTCACATATAGAATTTCCCTTTTTGCTTCAAATGGTCAAGTCAGCCAGGCTGGGAATCTTGGTGCCAAATCAACAATGTGGAAATTCTGTGTATTTGCATTACTTGTGTTACAAATTACTCTATACAGCAGATTTGATTTAGTTCAAATGGAATAAAAAATCCTCTTGGCAAGTAAAATTCTTACAGAATATTTAATTTGTGTTTCTAACAGTTCATTTGCTTTTTGCTACTCTAAGTTCATCTCCCTGCATCTTTAGAGTAAATGAATTTTCTTCAATCTTTTCCATTTATTACTATTCATACTTGCAATATTCCTGGGATTTCCTAAGTGGAATTTATTTGAGGTAAACATAAGTTTGACTTTGACACTCAGATTATAATTAATTATTCAATAACTTGATATTCATTGAAGGGTAACATATAAATTCCTTGGCATTTAACTCTGAAATTCTGTCCCTGTAAAATATGAACATTCTCTTGCATCCAAGCCAATTTACTAGGGTTTGGCCTTCTTATTTCTAAGGTTGGATCAGGATATTTCCTCCACTTGGAATATGCTCTACCTTACAAAAAATAACTTCATGTTCTAGGGCTAGATAAACGCGCATGCACACATGTACATGCGCGCGCGCACACACACACACACACACACACACACACACACACACATGCACACACACACATGCACACACGCACACGCACACACACACACGTGCGCGCGCACACACACACACACACACACACACACACACACACACACACACACACACACGCACACACACGACTGTATCCAAGACATTTTAGGATATGGTGGCTGCCTTTTCTCACCCAGCAACACACATGGCAATGTTTAGGAACCCACCCCTTTCCATTCTAATGGCATTTAAACTTCCTCTGTGCATGTTTTTGAATCCCTAAAGAGCTTACTGATTGCTATGACACAGGAACTATAAAGTATGTAGTATCTCTTTTATTAGCTGAATGGCTTTGTACAACTGCAGGCTGTTTGCTTTGCCACAATCTTATAAAACAATGAAGCCAAATTCAGGGCTCACAAAATGAGAGTCAATTTAAATTCCCATCCAGTATGACAGGATGGGAACTTGGAACAGTATGCTGGGTCTAGCAAAATAAAAGTATGATATTTCTCACTCTCCCACTACTGAACATGAATGAAATTCATAACTATGAGCAGCATAAAAGAAATAGCTTAAGCATATTAGTACATGTAAAAGTACAGCTTTCACATACTACTGAATCATGCCTTATAAAAACTCTGGAATCAAAATACATGGATGAAATTTAAGCAAATAAGTAAAACTATTGTTATAGAAGCCATAAGTACAGAATTTTGGCAGAGAATTTGAATGCATTTTTAAGAAATAAATTAGGGCCTAATAATTTTTTAGCAAAAGAACCTCTGTAAAATGGAAGCGCAGTAGCGTTACTGAGTGGCAAGCTTCACATTACTCTTTATGTGGACTTCAGGAGCTGCTGCAAAGAGGGTCTGTCCTGTGTCACCTGCGCCCTTTCCCCTTTCAGGCAGTGGACATAAAAACGAGTACCTGTTTTTCCTTTAATAGAAAAATAAACACTCTAATTTCTGTACTTCTCTGAGAAGTTATTTATTTTGTACTTTTACAGCATCTTGTCTACTATACCTTCCTGAAACATAGTCAATATAAACAATGAAAAAGACACACATGAGCAATGAAAATAACACATTGGCATAGTTGTGGTCCATGCTCCATTTAACGTCATGTGTCCTGTAGTAGTTGGGGAAGTCAGGTCCCACTCTGCTGTTGACTGATAACCAGGTTGGTACTATGATGCATGTTCTCCACCATAGGTATGAACACGGCTGAGTCTTCCTTTGAGCAGCCTGGACTGGTTGACACATTTAGATCTCAATGGGCTTTACAACAGGTTTCCTTATGTGCCTCCTATTGGCTCCAGTTTCAGAGGGCTTAAATGGAGCCAGTGCGCCATATGGTTTGGGAAGAGGCAGCTCGGTCTCTGCTTCAGGCATGTAGGCATTTGGACGCTGCTCTGCAGTTGTATAAACTCCGTTGGGCAGCTGCCGATAATCTGTTTCCATATACTCCTGCAAAAGGAGATGTTTTCAGTTTTCTGAAAGCACTGGACTTACTTCTCCTTGGGTTCTCAAAGATCAGATGTAGGCTCTGCTGGCTGACACTCACCTGTGGTTTGGTCTTTACTTTTGCTTTTTGGGGGCCTTCCACCCAGCTCTCAAATAAATACACGGAGACTTACTCTTACGTATGAATGCCTTAGCTTGGCTTATTTCTAAGAAGCTTTTCTTAAATTATCCCATCTACCTTTTGCCTCTGGACTTTTTACCTCTCTTCATCCTATATATCTTTCTTTCCTTCTTACTCCATGGCTGGGTGCCTGGCCCTGGTCCCCCTGGCCCTGGTCCCCCTGGCCCTGGTCCCCCTCCTTCTCCTTTTCATGCTCTTTCTCTTTCTTCTTCTCCTATGTATTCTCTCTTCCTGGCAGCCTGCCTATTTCTCTCTCCTGTCTTGCTATTGGCTGTTCAGCTCTTCATTAGACCAATCAGGTGTTTTACACAGCTTAGTCTAACAGCTAACATCTTCACAGAGCTAAACAGATACAACATAAAGAATGCAACACATCTTTTCATCATTAAACAGATATTCCAAGAGTAAAAGAATGTAACACATCTTAAAATAATATTCCATAGCATTCACCAGACGGAATGAGTACAGGAGTGTGAAGCCCACCCTACCTGTTACCAATCATCTGAATGGGTGTGGGCATAGCTCAAGCATCATGGTGATCCTGGGGCTTATTGTGGGTCAGAAACTGCTTGGTGGGTTTTACAAGCACTGTCCTCCAACTCACTGTCTGCCATTGAGCTCTTTATTGTTTCCACATTTTTAACAAAGGGAGTAAAACTTTTCCTTTGTCATTGGGGAGCAAATATTAAAACAGAAATGATGAGACCTGGAACTAGAAAGAATAGCAAGCAGTGTGGTTTGACTTCGGGGTCCTCAACATTCTGCCTGCACTTATGGAAAATGATTTCCCTATTGCACTAAAGTGAACTATGTAGTAGAGAAAGACAGAGTGACAGGACAGGGGAACCCTGAGTGCCCTAGGAAGGATGGTCCTAGGTCCAAGTAGCACAGAAATTTTAAGTCAGACCCTGTACTCAAGTATTCCTACTGTGTGTTTGGAGTGTACCTGTTAAAGTCTTGGATCAGAATGTGGAACATGATCTTTGTAGAACCATTCATGTGACAGTCTAAGCAAACTGTATCCCCATGATGTGGTCTTCTATGGAAGATAGGCCTCATTCTAACCTTAAAATAACTGAGTGATCATGGGGTTAGATGGATGAACAGGGAACTAAACTTGCTGGTGGCTTCCATGTCTGACCAACACCTTGGTCACTGAGGAGAAAGGGGTGCCATAGAGGTCTATGACACATAGCAGGTGTGGTTCTGGAGAAGGCTGTAGTAACCCTAATATAGCCATGGAGGCCATGACAGATGGGCATAGAAGAGTCAGGTGTGGTGTGAGCGAACATATAAAGCCGTATTTATAGGTAAAGCCGATGCTAGAATGGGCATAGCCATGCTGAGGGAGGCCACAGTGTTCAGTTATGACAGTCGAGGGCATGGCTGTGGGACGGCACTTGGTACTTGTCATGTGTTCTTCAGGGAGAAAGGCAATGCTTTGGACTGCCAGACAAAGTCTTTCCTACATATCACACTCCTTTCTACTACCCTTCAGACTACGTGTGTTAGAGTTGGAAATTTTCATATGCAGGTTGAGCATATCTAATATAAAACCCTGAGATCCAAAATGTTTCAAACCTTTTGAGGATTGGTATGCTGTCACAAGTAGATAATTCTATACCTGACATCATATTATGATTTCAGTCAAGATACAAATAGACTAAAATATTGTATAAAAATAACCTTTAGCCCATGTGTATGAGGTGTATATGAAACAAATGAATCTGGGATTTAGACATGGGCCCCACTCCCTAAATATATCATGAAAATCAAAGAAAGTTCAAAACCTCTCTATTGGCACGCCTTCCAGGTAAGGCAACCTCTCCCGGCACACTGTGCAGCATGGGAGTCAACACTTACCCGAGACTTATCAGCGGTGGCAAAGGCATACATTTCTTCATCTCGAAGTACCTTCAGCCAATCCTTCTCAATCTCTCTGTTGAGTGGCAGGCCCTTTTCTATCCGGGAGCTGCAGGAAAAGATGAACTCTTCCTTCTCCCTCACCTCCTTTTGGAGTTCAATGGTCAGGGCTTGTTTCATGGACAGCTCAGCGACAAGAGCCATCATTTCCTCGGTAGCATCTTTGATCCTTTTTTGGTAGCCATTCATCTAGAATTGAAGAGCCCAAGGTTTAGTTGATGCAGATATTCTGTGAGGATACGGAGAAAGCAGCAGGCTGTTGGCTACCTGGTATGGGCAGTCTTTCATGGAGGAATGTGGGATTGACTGAAATTCACAGGGACTCCCTAAAAGAGGCTTCAGGGATCAAACCTGTTCTATTCACTTTTCTGTTGACAAGATAAAGCGATGACCAAAAGAGACTAGTGGAGGAAAGGGCTTTTGGGCATTTACTTTCACTGTTGAGGGAAGTCAGGGCAAGAATTTAAGCAAAAGCCCCAGAATAATACTGCCTATTGGCTTATTCTCTGACTCACTGATTGGGTCATGCTCAGCTAGCTTTCTTACAAAGCCTACACCTGTCTAGGGATGGCACCATCCATAGAGATCTAGGTTCCCAGCATCAGCCATCAGCCAAGTCATTTTTCATTGATATGGCTAAGGCCAGTCTGATCTAGGCAGTAGGGGTTGCTTCTTCCCAAGTTAAATAGGTTGTATCACATTGACAAAACTACCCAGGATAGAACCCAACATGTTTGTTATATAAATAAGAGAAAACAAAGAAAGAAATGGGAAGGAAGGTTTCTCCAGCTCCTAGCTTCTGGGTTGGAGAGCGCTGAGGGGCTAGCTTACTGTTTGTTTTCAAGAGGTGAGGAGGGGGAGTTCTCCATGTCAAGTTCTGGCCTACTTACAGGCTCTGGCTCAAACAATAATATGGGTTTATCAGTTTGAAACTTTCCAGCTGTTTGGGGACTTTTCTGGCCACTCTGCACTTCTCTAGTCTTACAAGTCATTTCCAGAGATTTTGCCATCAGCTTTGACAAATTGTCTCTAAATGAAAGGGTGACTTTCTCTCAAGAGAGGGGAATTCATTTTGCAAAGGAAAAGACATTTGCAGAAACACAGGAGAGGGTATTAATCCAGACAAAGCTCAGTGGCTTAAGTAGATCCTATTGTTTTTTTGTTTATGAGGCTGAATTGTAGACACTACTGCCATGGGGCTCGCCAGTGCAGAAATGCAAAGGTACATGAAAATGGTGCTTTCACCATATTTTAGATGAATGTTCACAGTTTCCAATGTAACTTGGCAAAACTGTCTCTAGAACAGGACTGTTTGCTTATTTACTCATGATCATTTTTCTAGTGTCTATTATATGCAAGGCACCGAGAAACTAGGAGGAGTAAGTGCCCCTACCCTCCAAAGCCTCCTCTGGGTGTAGGAACCCTTCACTCTTACTAGACAGGACAGGTTCCCTCGGGGTGGTGTGGATGCAGACACAGGCCCCTTCTTTCTCACACTGCTAAGAGAGCATGTGCTCCTTCCCTCTTTGTGTCCGCCTCAGGTGTGATGGGACAGTACACAGCAAATATTCCGTAGCTACTGCTAAGTGGTACAGGCCTCTTCTGGAGAAGGCTTGCAGGTCCCATAGAAGCCAAGCGAGAGCAGCGTCTTCTATGGTGTATGGTATGACCCTGTCACCTGCAGTCACCCCTTCTTCCTGCTAACTGTTGCTTTAGTAGTGCGAGCCCTGGCATCTCCAAACCTCCAGCCAGCCTGGGATTGTGTGGCGTCTGTTCTCCACAGTGGTCCCCTCCCATCTGCGGGTTCTGGCTCAGCTCTGCATTGGAGTGATTCCTACTCAATCCACTGGGAAAGTGAGGCTCAGAAAGAAATAGAAAGGGTTTCACTTGTTACACAAACTACAGAGATAAGAATTGTTGTATCTGAGACGTTCTCTTGCTAAATAAAACTTAAGTACTATTCTTGAAAAGCTTAGGCTTTGCTCCTGGGGAGTGGAGTCACTGGAGTAGACTGGGGCTCATTTTGGACTAATACGCACATTTTGCTATTTTTCTAGACCCATAAAACTTCATCTGTCCAGTTTTTCTCAACCGAGTGAGAGTAGGAGATGAGAGGTAGAGGCAGAAGTTGACCAGGGAGAAGATGAGGGCAAGAGACTGACTTCCTCAGGCTGACCTTCTTGGCTAAGAGCAGTGTGTCCGCCTTGCAAGTCTGGGTCTTCCCTTTGAGCTTTTTTGTGAGCTGGGACACCTGCTCATAGATGAACTCCTTCTCCAGTAACTTCTCCTCCTTCTTCGCCAGCTGAAGTTCCAGCTAGAGTTGGAACAATTTCAGTAGGAGTTAAAAAAAAAAAATGACTTATGGAAGGCACAGCCGTCATCCTTATTCTATCCTCCACCCCATGATAAAGACATATTGCTTTCTTAGCTCTGAAAATGCCTCAGAAACGTCCCTGGAGCTGGGCCACATCAGGAGGCACCTCTGGGAGCTCTTCCGCCTTGGATGGAATATGGCCCTCTGGCTCTTTATGGTACCCACAATGCTATACTTCCAGATGGTACCACATGACAAATTAACATATTCACTCAAGAAGTCAAAATTAGCTATTGGGCTAGGAGAGAAGGGCACCTTTGAATGTTGAAACTACTGAGTCTTTACTTCCTTGGGCAAACATCTGTGTCCGAATGAGGATTTAGGACTACATTAGAGCTAGTGGCTAGAATGTTGAAGGTCAGGTCTGCCCGTACAGGGGGAGACAGTGCTGCCGTATCTCTGAGCAGACAGGAGCATGGTTAAACAAGAGTACTCACCATATCTAACTTCTTAACCATGTCTTCTTCACTCATATCTTTTCCTGGGATGAAGCGAACTCTGCCCTTACTGTTGGGATTTATAAACTGTTTCTCCAGGTCCTTTATCCTATCTGCACACTGTGCAAACTATTGAACAAGAAACACATATTAGCTTTAAATTTAACTCTCTATTTTAGTAAGTCTTCAAGTTATGAAGCCAGGATCTTTAATTCATGTGGGGGAACTATACAGATGGGATAGTCTACACGGGAAGGCAGTGTCTGTCTGCCTGTCTGTCTGTCTGTCTCACTAGAGGGAAGGCTGAATTTCTAGAAGCCCTTCTGTTGCTTCCAACTGTGTGTGACATTCATGGGATGCTGCGTGGTTAAGAGCTTGAAGTGATCTTACTATTTCACTGCATGTGTTTCAAAGACAGGGCAGCTGGCATGTCACAAGCTGCATACCTTTGTTGGCAGTGGCCTCAATGGCATCCCAAAGAAAGAAGTTAATTATCAGGCTGGCCCAACAATTACTCTGTGAGCAACAATCTTGGCCACTTGTATACTTTTTGTTAAAGTGCCTTTGAATAGATTGCAGCCATTGAATCACAGAGACATGGAGGAGGATGGCTATACTGAGAAGAATAGTCATACTTGGTTTAAAGGGGGAGATATGAGCCCCAAATCCAAAGGCTTGTTTCCAGCTTCCCCACCACTGTACCATTGTTTTTCAGGAACTTTTCGTTTCTTGGGTGGCAGATGGCAAAGATGAGGCCTGATCCCATGGGGGTGCAACCATAGACTTTAGTACAGTGGTTCTCAACCTGTGGGTCACAGCCATTGAAAAACATATATTTCCAATGCTCTTAGGAACTGAGACACTGCTCAGTAGCAAAATACCAGTTATGAAGTAGCAGTGAAAATAATTTTATGGTTGAGGGTCACTACAACGTGAGGAACTGTATTAAGGGTCGCAGCCTTAGGAGGGTTGGGAACTACTGCACCTCAGACCACACCCAGGAGTGACACACACAGAACTTATAATTTCAATTGATGGTAATCTTCTCTGTAGTTGAATTTTAAGTGGTGACATTTAAAAGTAGAAATTATTTAGTAACAGAAATTATTACTAAACCTCTTAATGTTTCCTCAACTTTCTTAATTAGGAAACTAAGAAAAAAATTATGATACTTTCTTATCAAAACTAGTGCCTCTAGAGGTCAGGACAGATGCCTCAGCAGTTAAGAGCACTGGGTGCTCATGCAGAGATCCTGGGCTTGGTTTCCAGCACCCACGTGGCAGCTCACAACCATCTGTCACTCTAGTTCCAGGGGCTCTGATTTTCTGATCTCTATGGGCACCTGGTGTGCACGTGGTACACTTACACACATGCAGCCAAAATACTGATACCTATTAAACTAAGAGAGATTTAAAACTAAAACAAACTAATGCCTTCACTTAAATTTCCCACTGGGAATTTAAGGAAATATTCTTCACTTTCCATATAAAAACAATGTTCTGTGTCTTAGAATAGCTCATGAGATTTCAGGACTCTTAAGATGGAGCTGTTACTACAAGGTCCAGGAGAACATGATTCATGGTAAGTAACCCTTGGGATTAGTCTGTTGGACAATTAAAAGCTGTTTCAAAATAACTGAAAAGAGAGAGGCAATCTGGAAATGATGCAAAGCAGAGGAAAGCAAGACAGAATGAAACAACTGAAACGGAAACTCCAGGACGCGTCAAGAGCCTGGTCTTGTGTCAAGAACAGAGTCCAAGTGTGGCTTGCCCAGAGCCTGGCATTTCACATCCTGTCTTCCCAGTCTACAGTCAGCACGGGCACAATTACATAGCGAGTGCAGTTTGAAATGAATGGTTGGCTTTTTACATATCTGCTCCCAAGTATTGCACGAATCCTAGTTATTATATAATGAAAACTCAGAGCCAGATATCGGGGGAAAGCTGGAATATCAGAGAGAGGAAACAGACTACAGTCAATTCTCACTCAGCCAACTTCTCAGGCTGAACAGGGTAATCGCTATCTTCAAGAGTCCTCCGCCTGGACTCTGCCCCCGTTTCTACAGAAAGCCTGAAAGTCTGCCTCCTCCTCCTCCTCCAATATCTTCCCTGCCCAGTTGTGTCACTTCCTGGTTCAACTCTATATCATAATCCTAGAGTTAGGATTAAAGGTATAAGCTACTACTGTTGGTTGTTAGGCCTTGAACTCACAGAGATCCACAAAGATCTCTGTCTCCTGAGTGATGAGATTAAAGGTGTGGGTCACCACTCTCTGACCCTCATGACTTGACTGTGGGTGATTCTGTTGTCTGATATTCCAGGCTGATCTTATTGAATATAAAATATATCACCATACCCAAGCTTATGTATGGTCTACAGGTCTCAATTTGTATGCAGCTAAGCTGAGTCAGGCTTGCCATCAGACACGGCATTAAATATTTAATAGCTCCCCTTTGTTAAAACTGAATTCTTATTTCACAGTAGGTAGCTGATTATTTCTAAGAATGAGTATTTTTTATTATGAAAGCTTCTGAGTTATGTAAATGTCAGAAATATACAAAAGAGAGGATAATGTAGTGAACTTCCACATGCCTGTCTCTGCCACTTCCTCCATCCACCTGCAGGACCACTCTAGTGGCTACCAGGCACACCATCCAGGGTCATCTGCGTGTCTCTGAAGAAACCACTTCCTTCTTCTTCTCTCCTCCCCTCACTCCTCCTCCTCCCCCTCCTCCCCCCACTCCTCCTCCCCCTCCTCCTCCCACTCCTCCTCCTCCTCCTCTTTTTCAGACACAGGGTCTTATCGTGTAGCCTTGGCTGACCACCAAGTCATAGGAATTCTCATGCTTCACCTTCTCAGGTGCTGGGACTACAAGTATGCACCACCACACTCAATTTAAAACATCAGATTTTAAGATAAAACTTAACCACAGAACCATTTCTCATATAAAATATTAACAACTCATATATATGTCTACTGAGTTTCTAATTTCTCCACTGTTGCATAAACAGACCATACACTAATGTTTATAATTTGATATGCTTGTCCAAATTTCTTCAATAAATATATTAAAAAATGAAAAGGAGGAAGGCGAGGTTATTGTTAGATGAAAAGTAGTTTAGTAGACACATCAGCCAAGTGCAATAAATGGTCAGAATAATGATTATTTTTGTCCACTGCATGTCAGAATGATTTGTCGCTAACCTGGAAAATGTGCTTACATAACGGGGATCTGGTCTGTTTGACAGAATAAAAGTCCCTTCTGTTAGACAACCTGGAGTTCCTCATGGACAAAGACAGACCTGATGCTGCATATTGGGAAAGAGCCGGAGAAAGCCAAATTATTCTGTAAAACGAGTGTGCTAAGTACAGAGTCACTGAGCTACACTGCAGGACAGCGAGGCCCGGAGGCAAGTGGGGTAGGAAAGCTGCAAAGATTAACCATGAAACAGGAGCATGTGGAGAGTCCTAGGCAGTGATGGAGTGGCCCTGGTAGGACTTTGAGAGGTATAGGTGTCTGAGGTCTAACATGGAGTTCTTTGCATTTCTAGAATGTAGCCTTACACACTGTTCTCAGACATATTCGGTAAAATCTGTCAAGGGCTTTGGATATATGGAGCTAAGGAGAGTGAGGGGAATAGCCACCCATGCTCTATTCTAAAAGAGCACGGACATGGAGCAGGTACTGTGTAGGCTGACCACTTTTGGAAGCTGGAGTCAGAGCCAGAGAATAATGGGGAGATTGTTCCAGAGTCTTGGTGTGGGGATATGTTTCAAATTTAATAAAAACCAGTCTGAGATATCAGAGGGATCCACTCACAGTCAGTCTAGGAGGATCAGACAGTGGTAACTCACACCTTTAATCCCAGCACAGAAAATATCCAGAGTGGTGACCTACGCCCTTAATCCCAGCAAATCTGAGTTTGAGGCTAGCTTGGTTTATAGAAGGAGTTCCAGGCTCCCAGGAAGGCAGTGGTGGTGCCAGGCCTTTAATCTTAACCTGGATGTGAAACAACTGGGCCAAGAGGGTATTTGAGGCAGGCATAGAAAGACAGAGCAGGCAAAAGAAGCCAGTAGGAGTGAGGCTGAGGAAGCTGGAAGACAGCTGGGTGAGATCTGACTGTGGTGTTTCCTCTCTTTGATATCTCAGCCTTTCCCTGAGATCTGGTTCTGAGTTTCCTTCATTTGTGCAGCACCTTTGTGGGGAGCAATCTAAGTAGCTGATCTGAATGGGAGCAGTGAAGACTAAAATCAGACTTGTGTTGCTATAAATGATCCTGATGTAGTTGCATTAGCAGAAAGATGCCATCTGTTATGATTATAAAGTTTATCAATCCCAATGCATTGAAGTATGGAAGCTGACCCTGTATGCAGTCCTACAATCCTCTGCATGAAGTTAAGTGAAAACTGAAGTTAAATTCATGCTGAGAGAGGTGGCTTACACTCTATTTTTTTTTTTTGACTATTTTTTAAAATTATTCCTGGGGAGAGATTTTTTTCATTCACATCTTGTTCTTTTTCTACTTTAATGAACTGAACACACCTTAATTTAAAAATCATAAAAAGATCCAAAAGCAGGGTGACACTTTAGAATACAGGGTAGAATCTGTTCCCGCAACCCTGAATCAGTAGGGAAAAGTATAGGTAACAAATATGTTGGTCTAATTTTTTTATATTTCATAAAATTATCATAACGTGAAGAAAGTAGGCTTCTATCCACATCTTAGTTTTTGCTTTTGGAACCACAGTGGTTAATGAAGAATCTGCTTTGAGTGACTGCAGACTGAGAAGCAGTAGTTTAAAGGATGTCATTCTTCCACCCGACGCCCCTGGGCTCGGCAGGCTGAGGCAGGGAGGTTGCAATGAGTTTGAAACTAGCCTCGGCTATACAGGAGTATTAAACCAGCAAAGGCCTGCTTCCACAAGCCAGAGAAACTAATCTTTATTTTTAGGTGGTCTCCAACAACATCAATACTGAAAGGATACTGTGGGTAGTAAGAGCCTAGATTTCTTTGAATGGAGCTATAGGAATGATGAACTAGGACTAAGTCCTGAATGGCCCAGATCTCAAGAAACACAGAAAATGCTTCATGAGAAAAAAATCTGGGTAGCTCAGATTCCTAAACCTCTCCTGGAGCAGTGTTCAGATCATCTTCACATATCATACAGCTCCGCGTAGGTGCTGGCTTCCATGCAATAATCCATATCGTCTACAAGCTAACAAGGGGAAGAAGACAAGCCAATGGTCTGGGGGAAGAGTCCCTGACCACTCACCCACCTGGATCTGGAGCACAGCCAGGTCGGCATCCAAGGCCTTCTTGGTTGGCAGCATTTTCTGGGTCACACAAATCTGCCTTTGCTTCTCAGCAATCTTCAGTCTCAGGAATCGGATTTTTTCATCCAGGATGTGGATTTCCACGTCCCCATGTAGTTTCATCTTCTCTTGGATATTTATTTTTTCATAAAAAATGCATACTTCTTCCTCACGCTCTATCAGCTGAACACCACTGTGGTCAAATTCAGAGCAGGGGTTAAGTGAGTGCTGAGGACCCTGTTTCCTGGAGAATGTCGGTCCCTTTAGCTTTGGGCTCACAACATACATCAGCACAACAGAATTTCAGAAGACTGGCATGTCCCAATGGATTGCAAGCTAAGCTCTTCACACTGGCTTTTTCTGGGTATAAGAGTGTTTGGTATCTCCATTCATATCTCTGTTCATAGCCAGCGCAGCAGGATGGGCCACAGTGGATTGATAATCTGAAGGTTTCCCTGGGCTAGGGGATGTGACTCCCAACATGTAAACAAAGCAAAGCTCAAGCTTCATTTTTCTACTTATCATTGGGGTGGGGGGCAGACTTGTCAAACAAGGCCTAGTTAGAAGGCCCAGGCAACGGGTCTGGGAATGTGATTCTGGAGTGAGTTGCCAGGCCCATAAGGTTCTTTGGAAAGTGAATGTTCTTGGTGCTGGTTTCCCTGCCCTTTGTAACCACTGCTGGGTGCAGTGGGAATACTCTTCCTTGAGAGGAAGCCACTGGGTAGAAACAAAGGAGAGTGTTCTCCCTCCAGGAGCGATGGACTTAACCAAGACCTGGGAACACTCCATTTGCCCATAAGCCAAATCGGACATGGTTTTTGTTGTTATTTTTGTTTTAGCCCAGATCGAACACTCTTTAGCCCTTTGAAAAAGTTCTGTTTGTCAAGGACCCTACGATCTTCCCACATCATCTGTATATCCACACATCATCTGTATATCCACGACTGCATCCCCTACAGCTACGCTTTCTAACTTCCCCCCTCCAAAGGTGAGCATGCAGTTGTGCCTGGCTGACCTCGTCTCTCCATTCTGCTTTGTTAGTTTTTCTGTCAAAGCTGCTTCTTATCAGATTCCCGTATGACAGAAGCCAGCGGGAAGGATTTACCATCTCATCCCTCAGGGGCTAGCACTCCAATGCTTTACAAGAAATACCACATGAATTTTGTGACATTTGAATTATTTCTGGACTCTGTCAGCTTACCTACCAGTTTCTCATAACACAAATGGAGGGGTGTGGCTATTAAAAGATGACACTGTAATGACAGGCTTGCATTCTGGAAAACTGTGCCACTCTTCTAAGCCGGAGGTACTTATGGGGAAATGAGCCAGGAGAATGGTGATAAGGCTAGCCGCTGCTCAATGGATAGATGTGGCACAACTGACAACGGACTCACATCAGTCGATGCAGAGGGAATTCACTGTCATCCAAAAGCATTGGTTCTCAACCTGTGTGTCATGACCCTTTGGGGGGCTGTTTAACAGATATTATAATTCATAAGAGTAGCAAAAGTACCATTATAAAGTAGCACCAGAATAATTATCTGGTCGGGGCCCAGCACAACATGACGACCTGTACTAAAGGGTTGGAGCATTAGGAAGGGTCAGACCTGCTGTCCTGGTGTCTCAGAGGCTGTGATCTTCCAATGTCCCAACCACCTCCCTTTTACTTCCCTTCAACTGTCAGCCTGTCCTGTTTTCATACAAAGCACATGGCTCTTTCCCAAGAGTAAACAAGGGGCTGTGCCTCAGTGGGGCCCCTGGGTGTCCACACCTTTCATTCCGACGCTGCACGGCCTTCTCGTACTTCTTGCGCAGCTGCACCATCTCCTCTTCGATGATGGTAATCATGCTGGCCAGCCTGTCCATGCTGTTCAGCTGGGCCTCCTTCTTCTCCTTCATCTCCTGAAGTTTGGTGACGATTTTGCACACGTCATTCTGCATGCTCTCCCTGAGGGTCATGTTGTTGGAATACTTCAGCATGGAGTTCTGCAGCTTTCTTTGAAAATAATAGCACAGCGGGAAGATCATTATTTTCTTCAAAAATACTGAAGATGCCTGAAAAAACAGTTCTAAAAGGTGTGTCTTCTGAAATGACATCCCTACAGGATGCTTTCAGGACTTCCTGTCAACTTTTTTTTATCATGGGGCCCTCCCTCCAGGTAGAGGAGGATTCTGTCATCATGTCAAACCACTGTGCTACACTCCTTTTGAAAGGGTCCTGTGCTGCTCTGTCACCTCAGGAGACTGTGTTCCAAGGGTAGGCACTTCTATGACCATGCTTGCTGGACATGGCTCAGATGGGATGAAATCACAGCCTGGATGTAGTATTCCAATTTTCTTTCCAGTAAGACTCTGACTAAGAAATTTCTCTTTTCCAAGCCTGCTTTTCAAATCAATGTATTTTGTATTTTTATCAAAGTCAACCAGGCAATAATGGCCAAGAGAAAAATCCAGTTGTGTAGTCTCAGGTGATGAGGGACTAACTAGGCAAAAGAGAGCAGTAGACCCAGCATGTGGTAAAACGTTCTTTCTGGTGTTATTTCCCAGGTGGACTCATTTAGTACTAGGAGGTCCTCCACAGTAATGGCGAGGACTGTGTAGAAGGAAGGAGTCCAGAGAATCAGGGTGGCTTTGCTCGAGGTGCCACAGGTAGTAACTGCCAGAGCTGTGAGCTTAGTCTACAAAGTGTTGCTCTTAGAAACTCCGCCGTAGCCTCCCACATGCACATCGCATGCTTTAAATCTACAATCAGGTAATTTGTCTTCTAGCTTCAATGCACATCATCAGACCTATGCTTTTCCTCCCTTAGTTGAGCAACTGAACATCAGCAGAGCATCACAGTAAACATAGTTTTATGTTAGAGTTTTGCATCAACTAAAATATGTGACTCTTAGAAAACAGAAGTGTGCCTAGGTGCCTGGGTTGTTACTTGGGAAGCATGGTGTGCGGTCAGGCTTTTCCATCTTGGAAAACCTTGCCCTCTTCTGTGACCAGACACAGAAGACAAGGCTTGTCGTAACTCTTACCTGTCCTGAGAGACAGCACTGTTCCTTAGAATTTCCAGTTCATTTAATGACATTTTGTGCCTCTCCTTTATTTCGTTCACTTTCTGATAAGCTTTGTGAAGAAGGTTAACAAACTTATTTCTTTCGTTTCTTATTGTGTCGTAGAGTTTGGCAAATTCTTTGAGTCTGTGAAAACATCAAGTGGTTTGAAAACTGAAAAATAAATAACGCCTGTCCCCCAATCAAATAGATAAATCATGACCACATTCTTTTACCTTCGATGAATTTCCTGTTTTTTCTTCTTGTATAGTCTGATCTCAAGGTCCTTTGCTTTGATTTCCTTAAGGACATTGGAATGTTTTTGCTGAAATGTAAAATAATTATGTGTGAAGCAAAGGAAAACAACACAAAGCTACGTGTGGTGGCTCATGTCTGCAATTCCAGCACTTGGGAAACCGAGGCAGCAGGATCAGCCTGTCATACATACAAAACCACAGAACATAAGAGGACTCCTGCTGAACCCCACCCCATTCCCAACCTGCTGTGTTGGGCAGGTGAGCACCGAACCGGAGGAAGCTGTGGTGATGGGAGGGGGATATACTGAGAGATGATGAGCCAGGTGAGCAAGGTGTTTACATCCTCAGTGAAGAGGCTCACAGGGTTTGGCAGATGTCCTGACCTGAGCCCTCTATGGCATATTTGTGAGACTAAAGCAATGGTTTTAAAGTGCAGCCTGTCCTGGTGTGTCCCCTGAATTGTTTTCCTTTATAACAGGTGCCATGTTGAGGCCAGGGTAAAGCTGTTTATAAATTTATTTAAAAGAAAGCATTATACCTTTAAAAAAAATCCTTAAAAAATAATATACCAAGTGCGGGTTGGAGGCAGGATATAGTTTCAGTCACCCTTCATTGGGGGCAGGCAGAGAAAAATCATTTGATCTGATGATGCCAGGAGAGTATGGATACACAGTGGTTTTACTTTGTGTAACTTTCAGCGAAAATGGGAATTGACAAGTTAACCTTCACATAAATGCACGAATAAAAAGTAAAATGTAGTGTACGCTGTTCTGTCTTGGATCTGTGCTGTCCGTGGATGACAACATTGTCAACATTAATCTCCATCCCACATGTTCTATACATTTAAAAAAAAGAGAGATGTAGATGTTATATAAATTAATAAGACAATGCCTTCTTGTGGAAATACAGTTATTGACAACTAGTGTTTCAAAGAGTAATTCCCAATGCTGAAACACTCAAGGGACAAGCAATACTTTCCCTTATGATTTCCATATCTCAAAAAGAAGAACTGTCTTGTGCTTTATTATGAATAAGTTCACTTAGTAATGATCTACATAATTTAGCCTATGTAGATCACTGTATCTTAACATAAGAATTGGTTAGATTTTATCTACTTCATGAAATGAAACAGTCCTGTTCTTTTCTTGGAATAACAAAGTGCACTTTTAGTATATTAAAAATTTCTCAAAAGAGAGGAAGTTTTCTAAGTAGGACATCTCACAGAAACGGACGTTTCCAGCCACAGCAGGTACTTCTGTGATATGCTATATATTTAATAAAATCTGCCTGAAATATCAGAGGACAGAATCACCCACAGTCAAGCCATGAGAGTCAGAGAGTGGTGACCCACTCCTTTAATCCCATCACTCAGGAGACAGAGATCTTTCTGGGTTTCTGTGAGTTCAATGCTTAACAGTCAGGATTATGATACAGAGTTGCTGGGCAGGGAAGATACATAAGGCAGTGAAGGCAGAAATTAATTCATTGTGTAGAAGCAGCCAGTCGGGCTGAGGACCCTTGACAATAGCGCTTACCCTGTTGGGCTTGAGAAGTTGCTGGGTGAGAATTGACTGTGGTCTGTTTCCTCTCTCTGATATTCCAGCATTTCCCCAATAGCTGGCTCCAAGGTTCTCATTATATGCTAAATGGAGTTCATGCACCACTTCTGGAACACTGCTTTGGTTGGCCCACCCCAGACCCCGACTTTGATGGTGCTGACCTTCTCAAACCCCAGCTGCTCCCCTAATCACCCTTGTCTCTTCAGTGTCATCTTTCCAATGCCTCATCTGTCTTCTATGAGCCCAATGGCCCTGTGGCCTTCACTGGACTTTTGTAGTAGAAATGAGACAGTTCAAGGTAGGTTGAGTGGCCATCATTGTCTGCCCTGCCTGTTGCCCTCTGCTCCGTTTGACATCCTTCTCCTCTACCTCTGCCAATCATGTTGAGGTGTGAGTGTGTCTAACTAAACAGTAAAAGAAGTTCCTGAGGAGTTGGATAATTGCTGGGGGTCTGTGTGGGTATAGCTTTACCCTCCTGTCTTCGTAACAGAATCTATTTCATATTAGTGCCCATCAATGCTGTTTAAGTGTGAGTTCCTTCTGGGAAATGAGAAAAACAAAATCCCACCATCCTGTAAGCACTCAGCCTGAGGACAGAGATTTTTATTACTATTTGTAAGCATAGTTATCATTATGTATTATGTCATTCAGGCTAAGCTTAACTGACTGTCCCCCAGGTCTACCGCCTCTTGATTGCCTGTCACAGTGTGCACTTTTATTGTTTATTTGGCATGAGATCAAAGTCTCACAGGCAGGGACTCTAGCCTTGAACTATTTCCCCAGCCTTTATTTACTTTTAACAAAGACCTAGACACAGTCCTTCTTTGGACCAACTGCTGTGGGAGGGATTTGCTTTATGATGCCGCTTGTGGCATTTTGTGGGCCTCTGGGGAAGTCATGGGATGAAGCAGTAGCTAAGGGCATCCCATACTGGTCTGTCTGGTGCTCATCTGAGGACTCGTCAAATGCTCTGCTCTGAAGTTGTCCCAATGTGAGTCTCAGTGGCATCTGTTGTTCTGTGACTTGCAGATTGCAGATTCTCTCTGTGGCCTTTGCACCTGGCAGCCCTGGCCCCTGGAGATGTTTACTCCTCCATTCTTATTGACACTGACATGTGCTCAGACCCCCTGATCATTGCGATTGTTCTGTTTTGCTGCTAGGTTGCTGACTATTGAAAACTTAACCCGAGTTTTTCTTTCAGTGTGTGATTTGGTGTCCTTTAGGAAAAATTTATAGTCATTGAATTAGAAGGAAATTTAGAATTACCACTTTCTAATTAATGATGCGTTACCGCGAGGCTCCCTTGAGAAGCTGCATGGTAATTAATGGGTGGTTATAACTAAACAGCTACCTGGGCTTTCAGGAAATCCTTGGACTTCTGTTCCCGCTCATCAACCTTGAGCTGAGTCATCCGCCCCAGGTTGAAGACCAGGTCTCGTAGACTCTCCTGCTCCTTCAAAAGTTTGTTCTCCTCGGCGATCTGCTGCTCCACTACCCTTGCCTCAGCCTCCGACAGGGCTTTCTGTGGAAAGCACAGCGTTATAATTCATTTTCTGAAGAAGCACTGTAAGGCTAGCATACAGCACTGTCCCCCGGTCCTGCTTGTCAACAGAGAGAACCAGGTCACTCCAATCTCCGCTCCTGGTTTCCCCAGTGCGACTAGTGGGTCAGCAGGGTCCACCCTTTCCTTCGTGTGTTTTTAACTGACTAGAGGAGGTTTAAAAATGTGTCTTAAAATACGTAAGCATTCAACAGTAGTTTGAATGACAAACGTTTGAAATTTGAAAATACACGTTGATGAAACAGATTGACTTTTAATAGCCCATTTATTTGAAAACTCTTAGTAGCCTGAGCGTTTGTCATTTCAAGCACATCTTTCTTTTTTTTTTCCCTCAAGAAAAAAGAAAGCAAAGAGAAAAAAAAAAAAAAAAAAAAAAAACAAACCAGTGAGGAATGACTTTAAGACTAGGACTCTGTGTGTGTGTGTGTGTGTGTGTGTGTGTGTGTGTGTGTGTGTGTGTGTGTGTGTGTGTTCAGTAGGATAGACTGTTGGGCTAGCATAGTAGAGGCACTGTACTCAATCCTCAGTAAACTTTCCCCATAAAGAAGAAATAGGTCCATTGTAAGCAAGATGGTGTTCTAGCAGCACACTTTTACTGTAAAATCCAATGCATATTATTTGTACATATTATTATGCACATGAATGGGTTTCGCTGTGGCATTTCCATACACACATTATCATGATTTGATAGCACCCACCCTCCCAGCTGCCCACCCCTTTTCCTTCCCCTGCTGTCTCTCTTTGATGTGCTTTTGTAGAGAGCATTTTAAAAACACAACTTTATGCTCCATTCTAAGATAGAAGTGTAGATGAGTACAAGTTAACCTGCTGGATCAGATTCCTCTTGGCTAATTCCACTTCCTTGTGGAGGTCTCTTCTTCTCTCAGGCAATAGAAGGTCATCTTTAGGGATAGCTTCAATCTGGAAGTTAGAATTTAAAATAGGTACTATCATGAAAACAAAATGTCCAGTATCATACATTCAACCCCATTGGACACTTTTTGAAACTGGCAGGCGAACTGTGATTCCAGATCTTACAGAAATCTTCTGCTCTAGTTATTTTTTAATAAAACCAACAAGAAGTAAAATATGAAGATCTACCAAAATGCACAATCCATTAACTACAAATATTTTTATGTTTTTAAAATAAATCTTAATACCTAACATTTACTGAGCAGCGCCTAAACATGTTGTGGTGGTGTGGGGCTTACATGCGTGATCTTATTTAGTTACACAAATGCCATGAGGCATCCAGGGGTTTGGGAGAGAATGACATATGGACTTGCCTCGGTGGTGCAGCTGCAAACCCAGGTAGGGACCACACTATCTGACCACCACACCCTCCTACCATTGTACCATTCAGGAACTGAGAAACCTGCAAATATTTGCCTATTCATGGGAGAGTAATTATAATTATCAAGTTCATTTATGAAATCCTATAGCCCAAAGAAAATAAATTAATAATGAGAACAACTTGCTGATTAAATGTGATGGTTGGATAAGTAAATGGAAAATCCTTTAAAGAAACTATCTTAATCTTTTTTGTTGAAACCTATGTTTTTGCCATTACACATTTGCTGTATTAGCTTGTACTTCTGTCCTGTATTAAAATACTTTGGGGAAAGTGATGAGGGATCATAAGGAAGCTAATGAGGGAAGGGGCATCCAAGGCTGTGGAAGGGTTGGTTTGGGGTGAAGATGTGCTTCTTTTTCCCCAGAGACAACAGACGTGAAGCCACCAGAGTGGACACTAGCCAGAATGCAAGAAAGAAGGGAAGGCCATCAGTACCCTCCAGTGCACAGTGCTTCTCACAGCCTCATCCACCATGCACAGCTGTCAGGGGGTGCAGACTGAACTCAGGAAGATGTATAGCGATATTAAGAATCTCAGGTTGTAATGGGCAGATCAAAGCCAGGGAAAGCTCCTGTATCCTTAAATAACTTCCCGGGAAGACTTCCTGGGCAGGGTGAGACACCATGGGGGAAGACCTCTACCTCTCTGGTGGGAACTGGAGAGGTGAGCAAGCATCCCCCAAACAAGCCTCCTCTGCTGTATGTGGGCCTGGAATGAATTGGTCTACATGCTGAACTTCCAAGGGCTGGGAGTCTGCTCCTCAGTGTCACCCGGGACCAGGAAATCTTGCAAAATATGACAATCACGAGTGTTTACTTAATTTGTCAACTAAAAGTTCCTAGGTGATTTCACTGGTTTAACGTCTCAGGCATTTTGATTCTTTCCACTGTTTTGAAGTGTGAATAATATTATTATGAATTGCACTAGTTTTTACTTCTGGCTTGTGCTTTTCCAACACTATGGACTCTCTCTCTGCATGTGCGTGTGTATGTGTGTGAGTGTGTGTGTATGTGTGTGTGTTTACTTCAAGTTGTAACACGTGGAGTGACAATGCTCTCTTCCAAATCATAGATTATCTAGCAAGAACCCCAGTGTCAAACATGGGGAAGCATAGCTGCTGGTCAGAGGCATCCAAGAGATTCCCACAAAACAATCTAGGCTGTTGTTACCTTCAGAAAAAAATGGTTAAGAGCTTACTGCTGAAGACACCACAGACTTTGGGCACAGGACTTGGAGGAATCGAACTGGACCTGAATGGGAAGCCCTTCCCTGAGGACTATTCTCATAGTAATGAAAGGAGCTATAAGAGCTGCCAACGGAGAGAATCAATCAATAGTTTTATCCCGCTGTAATGCCTATGAACCAGAACAGTGAGCAGAATGTCAAGATAATGTGAAGGATGCAGTAGCGGCATTTACATCCTAGGGGTGTAGTCATGGCCACCAGACTGGACTCATACCCTCACTAGGAGTGGATCATGCCTGATGTTTTCCTGCAGTGGTCAGAATGCAGAGAAAGGCTGAATAAAGAGTGCCCAGCTCCAGCCAATATATCTACTATACAACCCGACAGATGAGGCTCACAGAAAGAGGGCCAGAGAGCCAGAAATGCCAGAGGACCACATGTCTGCTGCCAGACAGTGACTTCTAAAAAGATTTTACAAAGAGGACACGAAACAGACGGAGGGAGGGGGTGGAGGGTGGAGAGAACAGTGGGGTGAACGTGATGAAAATATATTGCACGAAATTCTCTGAGAAGTAATACAAATATATTTAAAAAACAACAGAACCAGACAAGCTGATGGTCGCGTTCCTGTGTGGTGAGACCATTGAGAAGAAATACAATAAAGATGGTCAAAAGAGAAATAAGAAATCTGGACTTCTTTTGTGACATGAAATTACTTGATGTACCCATGTCTGGGCTTTTTATTATGTGAATAAGATGTTCCCTTGTTTAGTCAATTCACTCTATCTTCTCTTACTCATTGAAACCAGGCTGTAAATTTATCCGATGTGTCTTTTGGAAGGAAATCTTTTGATAGTCATCTCCAAAACATGCTGAGTCCCCATCGGAAACATGCTAGAGCCATGCTGAAGTCCACAGTGAGAACCTGCTAGAGCCATGCTGAAGTCCCTACTGACTCGGCAGAAAAATGTCTATTAAAGTTACAATTATGGAATAGAAGATGATGTAAGGAACTTCTGATTAATTTTGAGCCCCAAATTTCATGTCATCAAATTTTGTAAGATTGTATATATTTAACTATTAGATTTGTTTTTATTTCATGTTTTTAAAAATATATTCATCATAGACAAACAATATACATGTATAAAATAATTTTTAAAAATTATCTCCCTGCCTGACCTTCACTACCATTGCTGCTCCCTAAATGGTGCTGTTAATGGCTGGGCAATGTTCATCCAAATATTTTCAATGCATGAGAAACCAGCCAATAGCTGTTTTAAAATTCAGAACATTAGACATTGTTCTTTTGCAGTAAACATCCTGGGTGAGACCAGTGAACCTTGGCATACAGTGTAATTATTGGACATTTATCTGAAAACTTGTCAACACTTTTGAGACTATGTCTTGAGTGTGTGGAAGGGTTTTACTATACAATAAGATGCCATTAATCCCAGCACTCAGGAGCCAGAGGCAGGTGGATCTCTTTGAGTTTGGGGCCAGCCTAGTCTACAAAGAGAGTTCCAGAACAGCCTGGGCTGTTACAGTGAAACCCTGTCTCAAAAGCAAAAACCAAAACCAAAATAGATAAACAAACAAACACCATAGGAGAATCAGACAAGATGTCTCTGGAGGAAATAACGACTAAAGACTAGCTAGAGCTTCATGTTCACTTTTCACATATCTTTTCTGGACTGATTGTAAGTATGAAATGTCCAATTGGAAGTGACTGGCTCAGTACTCCTCCCCATTTCCCAGCTGTAAGCAGTGGCCAGGAGAGTAAGTTACAAGGTCACAGAAGAACATAAGTGTTACACTATAGATATAGAGCATGGAATTAGTGGTAGAAGATTCAAATGCATTTAAATCTTTTTGAGTTTTATATCTTATGGGTGCTATATTTTGAATTTAATAGGTAGTTGTATCATTATATAAATCAATTTTTAAAGACCTGACAATTTGAGTACTCCACTGTAAGCCCCACTTATCAAGAGCCTTTCCTCTTTTTTATGTATAATCTGATCAATGTCAGGAAAAGCCTGACCAATAGAAGACAATTCCCAGTTAGCTTTACAGTGCTCTGCTCTGAGATATGAGCAGATAACCATGAGAGACAAGACAAACAAAATAGAACAAAAATCGAAAACAAAACCCAATCAACAAATCCAGGAAAAGGGAATTTGGAGAAAGTAACCTCTCTTTGGGAAGAAGGAATTATGATATTGTTTTTGGTTAGATTACAAGAAAGGAAATGTACATAGTAATACTGAAGAAAAAGAGCCAGAGCTGGGTTGGTTCTTGGCTACAATCGCAGCACTCTGGAGGCTGATACAGGAGCATCACTAGTATGAAACCAGAACTGACTATATAGTCAAGCTCTGTCCCAAAAAATTCTATGAAAAAGAAACCTTCAGGACTGGAGTTTGCACAACATATTGTCTGCACGTGTGGCCCTAAATTCAATCCCAAGTTCTGAAAACAACATGAACAAGAAGAGCCTATCAGAGAACGAAAGGGCTGCATGGGAAGATAACAGGATAGCAAGATGGAAGACAGGAGCCAGAAGGGAAAGTTGAGGCAATTGACCTTGTAGCAAATCAAAATGACAAAAAGAGATGCAAAAGAAAGAGAAGAAAATTAGATAACTCTTTCAAAAGGCTCAACATTTGCATAATAAGGCCCCAGGAATGACAGAATAGAGAAAATAGAGAGGATGATCAAAGAACTGGGTGACATTAGAATCTACTGAGTCCCTGACTTGAGTAAAGATAGAAGATGTACTTGTGAGAATACCATTGAAAAATTTAAAAATTCTGGAGGTAAGGAAAAGCATCTATAAACTTCTAGATGAAAAAGGAAAGAGCTGTGGAATATTCCTTTAACATGTACGGGTGTGTTATAGTTGTTTATGCTGCATTTGTTTAACCTAAAGACATGTTTCTGTTTTACCTTGCCTGCCTAAGACACCTAATTGGTTTACTAAAAAGCTGAATGGCCAATAGCTGGGCAGAAGAGGAATAGGTGGAGCTGGTGGGCAGAGAGAATAAGGAGAGAAAGAGAGGGAGGGAGAAAGAGAGAGAGATGCCTGGGGCGTGGCAGCCACCAGACAGACATGGAGGAAGCCGGGAAAGTAGGACATACAGAATAAAGAAAGGCAAAAAGTCCTGAGGCAAAAACAGATGACAGGTTAATTTAAGTTATAAGAGCTAGTGGGACAAGCATAAGATAAAGCGAAGAATTTATAACCAATTTTGCGCCTCTGTGCTATGATTTGGGAGCTGGTTGGTAGCCCAAAAGAAAGCCTGCTACAGAAAAGTTTTAAAACAAGGACTAAGAATCATAATGCCAACAAATTCTCTTTATTAGCAACTCAACAAGCCAGAAGACAACTGATCAATGCCTTTAGTCTGGAGGCAAGTATTTATCACCTAAGATTCCACATCCAGTTAAATATTAATTATGTATGCTACTAGTGAAGAAAATGTTTTTTATACTATGTATTTCTGACACACAAAGTTATTTTCCACCATTGTTTTTTTCTCAAGAATATACTAGAAAACATGCTTTCTCCACAGGTAGGAAGTAATTTAACATAGAAAAATTCATGAAACAAGAGATCCAATACAAAGGAAAAGAGAAGAGCAGGCCAAAGGGAGATGACATAGTAAGGGTTGAGAGTGGGGTAGGAAGTACTGAAAGACAGGAGACTAATCTGTAACAGGCCAGAGGCTGCCACACAGAGGCGGCCATCTGGTATACCAGAGCTGGCCTGCCATTCACAGTTAGTTCTTGGTGTTCTGTTCAACATCAACAATTTCACAGAACAGCAACACCAGACAAAGCCACTCTGTGATTTTGATGGAACAAGATGAAAGCAAGACAACACCATAATTGTTCAAATACAAAAATATGAACACTGTCCAAGCCACAAAAACTATACATTCTCCACTTACTGCATTCTCTACAAATTAGTTTTGCTCCATCTAGTCTTCTTTCTTTTGATCACAAACTATAATTTAATACAGTTGATCAATCAGAATTACTCTCATTTCCTAGCAACATGGCAAGTTCATGACAGAGCCTAGTTCCCTTTAAGCTGCCTCCCCAACATCTACCACAGGCCCAGATGCTGTAAGTCCTTTCTAGCGATCTCTACCGAGACTTCCATGATTCAGTCTCCTCTGCTGAAATGTGACAGACTTACTCAACTGCTGGTGTATTCCTTTGGTGTTAGCTAGAGATCATTGGTAAGGATCAGAAGCTGTTTCTTCAAGAACACTAAGTGGGAAAATTTTCAGTTGTGTTTTATGACTGAGGAAATGTGTGCAGCTGGAAAAGAACGTGGAGTTAAACTAGTGAGCACACAGACAGCATGAAACTGAGAACCAGGATGCTCACTGGACAGGCTGGTTTTGTGTTTGAACATGATGCAATTTGGAGTTGTCAGAGGAAGGAGCCTCAGCTGAGAAAATGCTTCAGGGAGATTCGGCTGAGAGGCATTTTCTCAATTAGTGACCAATGGGGGAAGGCCCAGCCCATGATGGTGGGGCCATCCCTGGGCCATCCCTGGGCTCTATAGGAAGGCAGGCTGAGCAAGTCTTGTGATGTAAGCCAGTAAGCAGCTCCCCTCCATTGCATCTACACCAGCTCCCACCTCCGGAAGCCTGAGTCCCTGTCCTGACTTCTTTCAGTGATGAACAGCATTGCTGAAGTGTAAGCCAAATAAACCTTTTCCAAGCTTGTTCTTTGGTCATGGTGTTTCATCACAACAATAGAAACCCCAGCTAAGACATTCATAAAGTCACAGAAGCATGTTATTTGTAGATCAGCAAACTATGCATTTACTGTCTGATTCAGGTATGTGAGGACTGTTCATAGCAGTGTAACTATCAAATTCTGAGATATCTAAAATTACATGAGAATATTTGGTGTGTGGAGGAGCAAAAATCAATCAATCAATCAATCAATCAATCAATCAATCAATAGTGGTGTGGGCAGGGATCTAAAAGAAAGACAAATTCTTTACCTATACAGTGAAATATTACAAGATTAGTTGTCAAAGTTGATTCTACATCCAATTAAACATTATTTATCTATGCTTCTCTTGAGGAGAAAATATTTTTTATCATATTTCCTGACACACGACTACTTCCCACTTTCATTTCCTCAGGGAGTTACGGCCCTCTTTCCCTCAAACAGGCAAGTGGACTATAACAATGTCATGTGGTGTATGAAGAGATTTCAAAAGATCCAGCTGAAGCAATAGCATTGGATGAAGAAGATGTGACAACACACAGGGACTTCTGTCCTTCAAGGCTGTGTGTTCAGAGTTCCAACTTAACATTCGATGTGCTGTCCTAAAGCTACGGAGAAACTTGTAATTAGTCAACCTTTAATAAGAATAACTTGAAAAAGTGACATTAAGAATGTGTTTGGTGGTATTAGATTTACAAAGGCAAACAGAGTTTGCACTTCAAAGGCTCTGGGAACTGTAAAAGTGTTAGCTCACACTGGGCTCCTCAAAGGCCAGGATGACTAGTACCCTCTTTATGGTAAGCATTACCACAGTAAGAACAATGAAAGCCCAGCTAGTGAATATCCAAAATGTGGAAAGCAGAGCAGTGAAAACTAATGAATCTGAAAAAAAAAGGTAAAGGGGAAAAAATAGAACATAGAACCTAAGCAGAAGGGACAAAGAAACAGCTATTGGATACCACAGTCCAAGTCCATCCACATCACATGAACTATTAATATTTGAGCTAAGCACAAGAATGAAAAGGTTTTATCTTCTCTGGAAAGATTTTAAAAGTATGTGCTGTATATGAGACACACAAAAATAAGGACACGGAGAGACAGAAAGGAAATGGATCCCCAGAACTGAAGCTGTGGGTGATTGTGAAGCACCATGTAGGTACCAGGAATCAATCACCTGTCCCCTTGTCCTCTAAAACAGCCAGTGCTCTTAACCACTGAGTCACGGTCACTCCAGACTAGTGATAAGACTTCTTTGGCTCAGCATTCCTGATGTTCTCACCTTACTGCACCTCTGTTCTGTAACATCCTTCCACAGTTACCACAGGAAAGGGATAAAGAGCCAGGCCTCACATTGGCAATGAAATGCCCTAAGCTAAAAAATGGCACGTCACTGCTTCCCACAATCCACTGGCTTGAACTAGTTATGTAATTTCTTAAATGTAAAAGACACAAGCAATTCAACTTTCCATGGCCCAGGAGAAGGGAAATAGGAAAGAGTTAGGTTCAGACATGTCCACAATGGTGGTTTACTGCCGAGGTCATGGATACAATGTGGATACATGAATACATCTGGATACAAAGTACTGGAACATGACAGTCCTGTAAAGAAAGGGTTCTGTGAAAATCAGCTGTCTCATCACAGAGACCTGATCCCACTTTCACCAAAGAATACACCAACACACCCTCCAGCATAAGGAGGCTGTGTCCATGAGCATGTAGTCATCCAGTACAGCAGACGCTGTCTGAAAGAAATGAGAGACTCTGGGGAAGCAGGGTCAAACACTTCAACCCTGGGAGCCAAGACATTCAGAAAATGCCCAGTTAGTTCAAGCATCCTCTGACTAGAGACAATTTCTCATGATGCACAAAACTATACAGGCATCCCAACCTTGGGTTCTTGGCTACCTTTGTACTATATACTGTATACTGAAAGGCCTAGAGTCTGGGCTCTTCCCAAACTGGCTAGTCCAATTACTTGCCTGCCCAATCAAAACAAAACATGTAGCAGTCTTGGGCTAGAAAAAGAGGTGGGAAACATGTCATGGTTACCAGCTGTCTAATGGATGATACAACCTCAGATTGCCACCTCACTGTCAACTTTTCTTTCTTTCTCTATGGATAGCAAAATCCTAACGCCTTTTGAAAAAGAACCCCAAGCCTTAAAATGTTTTCATACCTCGAGCAGAAGTCTTTGATTCAGGGTTTGAGTCTGAGTGAGCGCCTCCAAGGACACCTTCAGGAGCAGCTCTGTCTTCTTCAGGTTTCGGAAATCTCGTTCTTTCTCTCTTTGTTTCCGAGAAAGTTCATCATGATAGTTCTGCTTGTCAATAAGGCAGTTTCGTAGATTGAGATCCAAGATCCCTCTGTCCAGGTCAAGGGTGAAGACAAAAGTGATGTCACCCACTGTCTTACACAGTTTCCTAAGCTTATCCAAGACAGCATAATCAAGAAGACACACAGAACTTTCTTATATTACTACCATAAATCATAAATGATGCCCAAAGCAGCAATCGTGTATATTGACATCATTTAGAAATATAATCCTATAAACTCCCCAAATGTAATGATAGGCTGTAGAGGAAAAGGTCCCAAATTTCCTCGAAATTTTACTTAAATGTAAGAAGTAGGGCTGAGAGTGAAGTTCAGAGGTAGAGTGCTTGCAAACCAGGAATGAAGCTTCAAGTTCGAACTCTGGCAACTTAAGAAAAGTCAGGGGTTTGGGAGACTATGCAGTTGGTAAAGTGCCTGCCTCACAAACATAGTGGTTGAGGTCCCATATCTATGTAACTAGTTGTGGGTGGTAGAACCCTCTTGTAATCCCAGGACCTCTGGTCCCTACACTCTAGTGAATACATGTACATGCACATCCCATCCCCGCACATACACGAACTCAGAAGTAAAATATTCCAGTTTGGGAATCACACCATAAAATCTCCCTTATCCAGAAAAGATTGAGATTAAGTCAGAAATATCATTCACTGGTTGGCAAATCTTTGGATTCCAGCACATTCCAGTGATATAATACCCCCCCCCCCCCATTTACAGAAAACAATGGATTTTATTCTTAAATTTGAAACTGTAGAATTGAGGAAAATTGAGATTAAAGAATAGAAAAAATATGCTTTGTGCTGGAATTCAGGCATTATTGAGGGAGACCTAGAGGCGTAGCTTTGAAGTCTCGAGGACCCTGGATGGGGCGTGGCAGGCTGCCTGCCCTTCCGGTTTGTTCCTGTGTTCTTGGAGAGAGGATTGACACTGTCGTTTTGTAAGACAGTTCAACTCTCCAAAAATTACATTAAGGTTCAGTTTTATATCAGTGTTTGTATAAAGCCCGTAATATCAATCCTTTATATAATCAATTGCCAATAAATAATTCCTGCAATAGTGCTTCAAAATGATTTAGTGGTACATTTAATGAATTGTAAAAGTTGATTTTAAAATTGTACAATTTGCTATTGAATCGAATACAATCAGTTGATAAAGTTTTGAAGCTTCAAGACCGAATTAAAGCTCAGGTGACAGGACATGATCAAAGCAAAGGTGGCAGAGTTAGCAGTAACCTTTCAGCGAGCGAGGAAGCTTCGTTCTCTTTGGTCAACTCCACCAGCTTAAGTAGCTGGTTATACTCCCGTTCTTTGACTTCCAGTAAGGCTCGCTTGCCCTCGACTTCCTTCATTATGTCATCCTTCTCTTCCATGAGAACGTTAACTTTGTTCTCAAGCCTCTTTAAAGACTCATTTAGGTCTTTGACCTCATGTTCCAAGACAACTTTCTTCTTTTCCATTTCTCTGTATGAACACACGTACACAAGCAGAAGTCAGAGGGCTTATTTGGAGTTCACACTGTCTCTACCTCATTAACAGGCAAAAATACACTTGTTGTAGGTTCACTGATCATGGACATATGTGAAGGTCAAAGATAGAGGGCTTGGGCGGTGTGATGGTTAGCTTTCTTCATCAATTTGAATCACTTGGGAAGAGAGTCTCAAGGAGGAAAACTCTACATTGGATTAACATAGCTATGGCAGTGGTTCTCAACTTTCCTTTACCACAGGTTCTTCAGGTTGTGGTGACCCCCAACCGTAAAATTATTTCATTGATATTTTTTAACTGTAATTTTACTGTTATGAATCATAATGCAAACATCTGATATGCAACCCCCAAAGGGACATGTCTGTGGGAGATTGTCTTAATTAAGTAAATTGATGTGGGAAGACACAGTCCACTAAGAGTGGCACCATTCCTTAGGCAGGGAGGTCCCAAACTGTATAAGCCGTAAGAAATGAAGCTGAGTACAAACAATCTAGTGAGCATATATGCTTTCATTTTTCTCTGCTCTTGACTCTGGATGTATTGTCATTAACTTCTGGAAATTTCTGCCAGACTTCCACACAATGAGGGACTGTAACCTGAAATTGTAGACTGAAATGAATGTCTTCCCTATGCTGTTTTCCGTCAGGGTATTTTATCACATTAAAAAACAAAAACAAAAACAAAAACAAAAAAAACAAAACAAAACAAACAAACAAAAAACAAAACAAAACATGAGAGTAGGACAGTGGTTAGCTTCCCAGAATGCCCCTGAGGACAGGCATTGCCCCTTCTCATTTGTCCCTAGATCCCAATCTCTGTCACTTGCAGTTTCTGCTCTCATCCTGTCTGGCTTCCTGGGATAATCCTGACTTTCTTAACTTCGTGTTTGACGATCTTGGGTTTTAAAATCATACTGCTCCACTCTCTGGTATTTTTAAAGATTGGCTACTAGAGCAATCATATTATTTCTCTAGAATATGCATATATGCATAACCTGTAGCGAGTCCTTCCCTGTCCCACCAGCCAGCTCTCAAATAATGACACAGAGACATACATTAATTATGAAAGCTCAGCCTGTAGCTTAGGCTTGTCTCAACTAGCTCTTCTGAGCTAAATTAACCCATTCTATATTAATCTACAGTAAATGTTGTGACATGTTTGACACAGTGTGAAGATATACTACTTTATTGGTTTAATAAAGAGCTGAGTGGCCAGTAGCTAAGCAGGAGGTATAGGTAGGACTTCCAGGCAGAGAGAAAGGAATTAGGAAATGAATCCAGGCATGTATTAGATGCCAGTGTGACCTGGAGGAAGTTGGACATGCAGAATAAAGAAAGATGAAAGCCACAGACAAAACATAAATTAATAGAAACAGGTTGGTTTAAGTTATAAGAGATAGTGAGACAAGCTCAAGCTAAGGCGGAGCTTTCATAATTAATAAGAAGTCTCTGCGTCATCATTTGTGAGCTGGAGGCTGACAACAAAGCTTGCTACACTATCCTTTTATTTTATTTTTGATCATTAAAATTCTGAGACTTTCTCAATGATCTTCACATCCAAATCTACCCTAATGTTTGGACAGTCGTGAAGTGAGGAACTGCTGTCCTTTGGGCTGCTGGCTGCCTGAGCATCCTTCAGGATAATGACAGTCTAAGTTCAAATGGTTAATCTCTAGCCCTGAAGAATTGCTGAAGGTTTCCATAGAAATATGATTTATAAGTTGGAGCAGAACTAATGATTATTTTTTGCTGTACTACGTCCTTTTAAGATACCCAATATACAGAGCCCAGGTGGCATCAGGGTCCAACAGTTCCAAGATTATAATTCCCCCAAATTATAATATGTACACACATTATTTGGGAGAGGATGGCCTAGGAGGGATTCAGAATAAAAGTATTAAATCGTACGTTTTTTTGCGCGTCATTTTTTCTATCTCCTTTGCAATTTGTACAGGAATATTTTGATGGTGGACCACATCATCCTAGTAAAGAAATAAGTCACGTTAAGTTAGGTAGTCAATTAAACAAGCAAATAAAAGTAAATTTTGCGGACTCCTATCATTTACTCTGTGTACTTTATTTCCTCCATTATTTACACTGGCCTTATAAGGTCATCACTGTCTCAGAAAGGAGGTGATAAATTGGGACAACTACTGTTGGTGCCCTGCTAAGAGTCCTTTCCCTGGTCTGGGAAAGGTGAGCATAAGTGTAGAGAAGGCTGTAGCCAGGGCTAGCTCATGCAGTGAGATAGTACCCATGTTCATTGGCTTGGGAGAATAGCCTGTGTGGTTTAATTCAAGATCCTTGGGTTCTCTCTGAAGCTAGGTTGAGACCAGAGTTCCACAGCAGATCCTGAATCTGTTCTATCTTCTTCCCTAGCTCTGTCCTGCATTCCCCAGAGCCCTATAGGCTTCTCCTGCATCAGCTGCCTTAGATGCTGCATCTGGGGAGCCCTGCCTAAGACTGACTGGAAAAACACTGCCTATATTCTCACAGCTCATAAGTGCAAGGCCAAGGTCAGAAGCTAAACCTTCCAGCTTTGAGAATTCCTGGATGTTTCAGTTTAGACATTACACTAAGGGTAATGGAAGAGACCCCTTGTATCCACAGTGCTCACTAGATTTTGAGGTCTTGAACTTTGTGTGAGCACGGACTTTAAACACAGCAGCACACTGATAGGGTGGAGTACTTCTCTGCAGGACCTTGCTCAGTCCTGGATCAGACCCAGGCTGTAAAGGGCTGAAGCTTAGCAGTTTAGGAGTACCTCTTCAGGTAAAGAAGTTACAAGTGCTAACTCAGGGCCAAAGCCTTGGAAGAGATTCACACAGGTGATGGGCCTGAAACTGAAGCTGTATGGAGAGCTTGGCAATGAATTCTCTTCTCAGATCTGTTTTCCCAGAGAAGCTGGGAGTGCAGTGAGAGCTTAGGGAAAAGGACAGAGAAAATCATATGTATTCTCTAAGCTAATGAATTTTGGGAGCTGCCCCTTAAATAGGTTCTTTAAACTGTCTTGAGAATTATCATATATTTTTCAAAATGAAATTAATTTCAATTCATTATTTTCTTAAACACTCGTATAGACTCCTGGTCACATTTATAGCAGAAGGAGAATGGAACCAAGCATATAAGGATAAGGCAAACAGACACAAGAGGATTGGACTTTCAGTTTCTTGCAAGGAATCATGTCTGACGCTCACTTCAAATGCTGGAGCCAGTTCTCCATGGTAGGTATTCATATTACAACAGTATTATCAAGCTTTCACGTGTCTTTTCCTGTCAAACACCCTCATGCCCTTTGTAAATTCCTAGAAGTTAGGTTGCCTTTGGCAGAGTCCTTCACGACACGCAACCTTTAGTTAGTATGATAGCCCGCTGCATCCCAGGTGTTTCTATGGCCGCACATGGGCCATCCAGAGCATACCTTCAGGCCAACCTGGCATTCCAGCAGTTCCTCCAGCTCCTTCTGCTCCTTCAGTAGCTGCTTCTGCTTGGACATCAGGTCCTCCCGTAGGATTCTGATCTCTAGTCTCTTCTGAATTACTTCCTTGCGCAATTCTTCGGTGCTTTCCTTCAGGACTTTCATCTTCTTCTCCATTTCCTTTCAAGTCATGAAAATGACCAGTTAGCTAGTCCACAAAACTCGTAATCCACTCACCGTCTTGCTTGTACATGTTTGAAAACTCTTAAGTGATTCTTAGAAAGGGGTTAACTTCTGTTAGGCACATTCATGCCAAGTATACCATACTGACGAAGCATGAGACAGGCTTGAAGTACTTTTCAGCTGAGTGGCTCATGTTTTAAATGTCTTTTTTCTAGGTTAGTTTTTTATCTCACACTAAAAAGCACTGTGAAAATGTATGTACATTTTGTTTTCTTGTAGTGTGGGGATTTGACAAAATCAGATGCAAATAATCTTTAAATGTCTTAACCAACCTGAGTCATGCATGGCACCGAGCCGTGAGGAAGCTCACATTTCTACACAGTAGCATGCACATTTATTAATACCACTCTGTAATTTCCTTCCTTGGTGTCTTCTGTCAGGCTCAGGGAGGGCTGTGCTTCTTATGCCTTATTATTATACCCAGAAAGTTTATCTATTATGAATGGCCAAGTAGAGAGATTATTAGCACGTGCTGAGTTTTCTTAGATGTTCCCTCTAAGAAAGTAAAATAAGTCACCTAAAATTTTCTCTCTCTCTCTCTCTCTCTCTCTCTCTCTCTCTCTCTCTCTCTCTCTCTCTCTCTCTCTCTCTCTCTCTCTCTGTGTTGTAAATGGTGGTTAAATGTTGTCTTGTTGCTGAGATTAAATACCCCCCCAACAAGAGTGACTTGGGTAAGGGAGAATTTGCCTTGGTATAGTTGGTCATGGTAGGGAAGTCCTGGCAGCATGGGCTTGAGGTGGCTGCTCATCCTCAGTCAGGAAGCACAGAACAGTGACTCCTAATGCTCAGCTGGCATTCTCATTATTCAGTGCTGGACCCCAGTTCATGGAATGATGCCTCCCACTTCACATCCATTAGCCCAATGTTCCTCACAGTTGTGTCCAGAGATTAATCTAATCATCCGATCCCCTAAAAGAATGCTGAGACTTGACTGCTAAGGCTTCTAGGTCTGGTCAAATTTACAATCAATATTAACTATCACAGGATATACTTATATAGAACTAACAATATATTAATAAATGCTCAACAGATTTGTGAACTGGCTAGGGAATTAAACCATTGACAACACATTTTAAAAATAACATCCTGAAAGCAGAAGCAATGTTTTCGGTTGTAGGTCTCAAAATTTGGCCATAATCTCTTTCTATTCCCAAGGACATTCCTGGCCCTCTGTCATGTGTCTCTGTCACTTTCCATGTGGAAGGCAAGTCCATCTTCTATAGACATGGCCCTGTCTACTGTTCTTGACTAACAGAATACTACCACAAATTACTCAAACAGACGCTTTAAAAGTTCTTGGATATTGTGATTTGCGTGTCTTCAGGCTGAAAATCCTTCCACTATCATGTGCCCAACAAGTAACATGGGACCTTAGATCAACTAACCTGTTAATTGCAGTTCACCCTACCCCATCTAAGACAGCTCAGACCCAAAGAACACAGAACTATGTCGACATTATTGTTTTAAGCCTCCAGCTTCTGAGATGACTAGTTATGCAGAAATAGATAAGCAATTGTGGAGTTTGCATGAG
Organism: Phyllotis vaccarum; assembly: GCA_033318265.1. Taxonomy (NCBI): domain Eukaryota; kingdom Metazoa; phylum Chordata; class Mammalia; order Rodentia; family Cricetidae; genus Phyllotis; species Phyllotis vaccarum. The sequence continues at coordinate 26,671,812 of JARWLC010000006.1, read as the reverse complement.
AATGGCCCCATGGGCTTATATATTTGAATGCTTGATGTCCAGTTGGTGGACTGTTTGGGAAGAATTAGGTGGTGTAATCTTGTTGGACAAGGGCTTTGAGGTTTCAAAAGCTCATACCATTCCATTAACTAACACCCCCCCACACACACACACACTGCCTTACGTTTCTGGATCTATGTAAGCTCTCAGCTGCTGCTCCAGCACCACACCTGCCTGTCTGCTATCATGATCCCCACCATAGTAGCCAGAGACTGTACCATGTGTGACTGTGAGCTCCAAATTAAACACTTTTATATGTTGCCTGATCATGGTGTGGCAATAATGCATGTTCCTTATGACTAAACCCTGAGATGTGCAGAAAGCTCCGAGTGTAACTACAGACATCCACAGAAACTTATTTTCGTCTATAAGCAAAGCAGATGCTGTCTGACCACACAGCCATCAATGCAGAAAGCTGGTCACCTGCCTCACTAGTAGTTACTCAAGAGTATGCGGATCTTCCTTTCTGCATCTGCAATGATTATGGATTTTGATGTTTCAAATGTTTCAGGGTGTGGTGCTATGTTTAAAGGGATATCCAAATCCAGCTGTATTTAATAAATGCTAATACTTACGCCTGGCTTAGGTATCTTCTCAAATTCCTTCAGTATGAGACTCTTTTCTTCTAATAAGCTGCCAAAGGAAAATACCATGTTTGACAAACACACAAAAGAGCAAGCGCCGCCTGTATCAGTACCTTCCTGTTTTCTCTCTTAGCTCTGTTCCCAGGCTCATCTGCTGGTATCCTGTGTCCTCTTTTGATGAGGGTCCACTTAGGTACTTCCTCCTGTCCGCACTCTAGCAGTATCATGTACACATACCTAATACAGCAGCTCTCTGGGCCACCAACCACCCTGAGGGCTGAGACTCCTCCCAGGCAAGATCAGGGCTTTCCCCTTCTATGTCACCTTCCTAAACTGCTCCTGGGTCTTCCTGAAGGATCTTCCTCCTTCCTGTCAGACCTCTACTTTCTGCAGTGATTTCTAGGAACATCTCATCAAAGCTGGACCAACCTAAAACTCTTGTGTCACCAGCCTCCCATGTCACTGCCACACTTGGCTAAAGCTGTTCCAGCCCCAAGGCCATCCTATTACAATGGCACCAACACTTCCAACCAGTCTCGGTTTGCTTTTTCCGTATAGCATTACTTGCTGCCTGGATTTCCACTGTGCATGAACTCCCCAAGGACAGAGACTGCTGCATACACTGCACTGCCATGGCTGGGAGATAGTTGGCACTCAATAATTAGTAACAGGAATATGCTGGATAGCTGAAGTTAGTTTAATTACTATTCTCATGATTTGAAATACATAATTTATATACTAAATGAGAATAAAGAGATAAAGAAATGTAGCTGCCCTTAGAATAACCCGTTGCTTCACTTTCTCTACACCTGAAATTGGAATTTTCCATGGAAATCATGAGTTGAAGAGTCTGCAGATGTTGGTGGGTGAGAAGGGTCCCAAATTTTATATGGCATTTGTATCCCTCACTGAAAGAGACGTAGAACACTGGAGCAGAAGACACTCAGCAGAGATCCCTGAAACATGGACGCTTAGGAGGGACGGAAGAGCTTCAAGTGAAAGCCAAGTTTAGAGGAACGTTACCTGGGGGTACTTGAGAATAATTCCTTCCAGCATTGTTTCCCTTCCAAATTGCTAAGAACTTCATGAAATCATGAGAACAGTAAACATGCTTGTCTATACTGCTCATAGTCATATCCCATGGTCATTCAGCCAAGTTCAGAGTCGGCCTTTAGCCTCTGTGACGAACACAACTAAATCTGTCATATCCTTTCCCTTCCCGGATGCATAGAACACTGCATTTTATAGTTTCCCCTTGCTTTTAGACTGAGATAATGGGAAGTGAGTGGAAGTAGGGGCCACTTTTCATCCCAGCCACACTGAAAGGGAGCCAGTTGGCAAACACACAGGATGGAGGCTATGTGACTTTCACTGAACTATGTCAGCTAGAAACACACTTTTACACACACACTCATACACTCTCCTTTTTCATAAATTCATGTATTTATTTTACATCCTGGCTGCAGTTTTCCCTCCTTCCTCTCCTCCTAGTTCCTCTCCCTACCCCTCCTCTGTTCCACCCCCGCCCCCAATCCACTCCTCTGTCTCTATTCAGGAAAGGGAAGGCCTTCCATGCATATCAACAATACATGGCATATCAAGTTGCAGTAAGACTAAGCACCTCCCTATGTATTAAGGCTGGACAAGGCAATTCAGTATGGGGAGCAGAGTCCCAAAAGACAGCAAAAGAGTTGGAGACAACCCCTGCTCCCTCTGTTAGGAGTCCCACAAGAGGACCAAGCTACAAAACCATCACCTGAATGCAAAAGGCCTATGTCAGTCCCATGCAGGCTCTCTGGTTGTCAGTTCAGTCTCTGTGAGTCCCTATGAGCCCAGATTAGTTGATTCTGTGAGTTTTCTTATGGTGTCCTTGACCCCTCTGGCTCCTATAATCCTTTCTTCCCCTCTTCTGCAGAATTCCCTGAGCTCAGCCTAATGTTTGGCTGTGGGTCTACATCTGTTTCAGTCAGTCACTGGATGAAACCTCTCTAATGACAATTGGGCTAGGCACCAATCTGGTCACAGCAGATGGCCAGTTCAGGCCACTGAGTCACTAATGCCAGGAGTCCTAGCTGGGATCATCATTGTAGATTCCTGTCACATTCCATTGTGCCAGTTTTTTACCTGACACCAAAATGCTCCCCTTTCCAGTAGTCCCTCAGCACTCCCCACTCTGCCCTCCAAACCTTACCACTGATGTTCCCATTCTCACCTATCCTTCCTCAGTTTTACTCAGGAAATCTCTTCTATTTTCCCTTCTCAGAGTGATCCAGGCAACCCCATGAGTCGTCCTTGTTACCTGGGTTTTGGGATAGTGCATCGTTACCCTTTGTTTACAGCTAATATCCTCTTATGAATGGGAACATACCATTTTTGTCTTTCTCAGTCTAGGTTACCTCACTCAGGATGATTGTTTTTTTCTAGTTCAATTCATTTGCCTTCAAATTTTCTGGTGTCCTTGTTTTTAACAGCTGAGTATATATACTCCGTTGTGTATATGTGTCATCTTTTTTTAAAAAAATCCATTTCTTAGTTGAGGGACCTCTAGGATGTTCCCCAGTTCTGGCTATTACAAATAAAGCTGCTATAAAAATAGTTGATCAAGTGTCTTTGTGGTATGTTTGAACATCCTTTGGGCATATGACCAAGAGTCTTGTGGTAGATTGATTCCCAGTTTTCTGAGGAACTGCCACACTGACTTCCAAAGTGACTGTACAAGTTTACACTACCATGAGCAATGGAGGAGTGTTCCCCTTGCTCCACATCCCCTCCATCATGAGCTCTCATCTGTGTTTTTCATATCAGCCATTCTGACTGGTGTAAGATCAAACTTCAGTTATTTTAATTTGCATTTTCCTGATAGCTAGGGATGCTGAACATCTCTTTAAGTATTTCTCTGCCACTTGAGATTCTTTTGTTAAGAATTCTGTTTAGTTCTCTACCCCAGTTCTTGATTGGATCATTTGTTTTGTTTTGTTTTGTTTTGTTTTTTTGATGTCTAGTTTCTTGAGTTCTTTATCTATTTTGGAAATCAGCCCCCATCAGATGTGGGATTGGTGATGATATTTTCCCATTCTGTAGGCTGCCACTTTGCCAAATTGACAGTGTTCTTTGCCTTACAGAAGTTTTTCAGTTTCACGAGGTTTCATTTTTTGTCTACCTTAGTGTCTGTGCTATTGGTGTTCTATTCAGAAAGTCATCTCCTGTACCAGTGTGTTCAAGGATATTCCCCACTTTCTCTTCTATCAGACTCAGTATATTCATGTTCGATTCATGTTGAGATCTTTGATCCACTTGGACTTGAGTTTTGTGCAGCAGTTAGACCAGCACCATTTGTTGAAGATGCCATTTTTTCATTGTGTAATTTTGGTTTCTTTGTAAAAAAAAAATCAAAGGTCCAGAGATTTGTGAATTTATATGTGGGTCTTCAATTTGATTCCACTGATCCCCCATCTGTTTTTATGCCAATATCATTCCATTTTTATTAATATAGCTCTGTGGTAGACCTTGGATCAGGAATAGTACTACTTGTAGAAATTGTTATTGTACAAGATTGTTTTATCTATCCTGTTGTGGCTCCTTTCCTTCCTCCAGATCTTTAATGTGATGGTCCACAAGGGCGGAGGGAGCAGAAGTGGGGAATAGGCTGTGGGTCCAATGGAGACAGCCCTCAGGGAGACGATTTCAGTTAATCCATTGTTAATGGAGTTTCTCTGTCTCGTCCTATCCTGAAGCCACTTTAACATAATCACTCAAAGGCTTAATATTAATTAAATGTTTGTCTGATAACTTGAGCTTATGGTTAACTAGCTCTTACATTTAAGTTAACCCATTTCTATTACTTTGTATCACCATGTGGCCTGTGGCTTACTGGTGCTCTGACATCTGGCTCCTTCAGTGTCTGCTGGTATCTGCTTCACCATGCCCTTTTCATCTCTGTGCTCAGTCTGATGGTACTGCCTAACCTTATCTCACCTTGCCAATGGCCAAAACTACTTTATTATCAACCAATGAGAGCAAAACATATTCACAAAGTACAGAAGGACATCCCACACCAATCAACTCAATTTTATTCCAAATTCTATAAAGAATATATAGAACTGGGAAACCTGGGAATCAACCCTAATTTGCATAAGTGGTACTCTCCCATCATAAAGCTCTGTATGCGGCCACAGCAGAATCCTATAGCAAAGCTCCTAGTACAAGTCTTAGCTAATATATGTGCAACAAGGGAGTGGGGAGGTTTCTAGCAGGAAACTGCCAAGGGTCACTCTAGAGATAAGTCAGGCATCCAGGTTTAGAGAAAGCTTCTAGATAACATTAGTTCTCTGGGCCCAGAGACATTCTCTAGATAACTGCAGGTAACAGAAGTTCCCCTGGAGAAGGGGGTCCTCATGTCATCAGACTTTGGAGAAAGTTGTCAAGCCATGATAGACTTCAACCTCTGACCAGCAAGGCCTTCCAACATTCTGAGTTTTATCTTTCTTTCATATGAAGTTGAGTATAATTGTTTCAAAGTTGGCAAAGAATTGTGTTGGGATTTTAATGAGGATTGGACCTGCAGATTGTGATAAGATGGCCATTTTTGCTATGTTGATCCTACTGATCCATGAGGTAGAAAGATGATCTTTCTTTCCATCTTCTGATATAGTCTCTAATTTCTTTCTTTGATGACTTGAAGTTCTTGTCATACAGATCTTTGACTCACTTGGTTAGAGTTACCCAGAGATATTTTATATTATTTGTGGCTATTGTGAAAGGTGTTGTTTCACTGTTTTATTTCTCAGCCCATTTATTGTTTGTATATAGGAGGGATACTATTTTTTTGGCTTTATCTTATATACAGCCAGTTTATTAAAGGTGATTATTAGCTGTAGAAGTTCCCTGGTAGAATTTTTGATGTATACTATCATATCATCTACACATAATGATATTTTGACTTTTTTTCTAATTTATAGCCCCTTGATCGCCTTTGTCTTACTATCCTAGCTAGAACTTCAAGTATTATATTGAATAGATATGGAAGAGTGAACAGCCTTGTCTTATTCCTGATTTTAGTGGAATTACTTTGAGTTTTTGTCCACTAAGTTGATGTTGGCTGTCAGCTTGCTGTGCATTGATTTTATTATGTTTAGGTATGCCCCTTGTATTCCTGATCTCTCCAAGACCTTTATCATGAAGGGGTTTTGGATTTTGTCAAAGGCTTTTTCAGCATCTAATGAGATGATCATATGGTTTGTTACTTTCAATTTGTTTAGACAGTGGATGACATTGACAGATTGTTGTGTGTTGAGCTAACTGTGCATCTATGGGATGAAGCCTACTTGGTCATGGTAGATGATTTTTGTGTGTTCTTGATTCAGTTTCTAAATATTTTATTGAGTATTTTTGCATTAATATTCATGAGGAAAATTGGTCTGTAATTCTCTTTGTTGAGTCTTTGTGTGATTTGGGTATCAGATAACTATGAACTCATAAAATGAACTTGACAATGTTCCTTCTGTTTCTAGTTTGTGGAAACATTTGAGGAGTATTGGTATTAAATCTTCTTCCAAAGTCTGGTAGAATTCTGCACTAAAATAGCCTAGCCCTGGACTTTTTTTCTTTTATTTTCTTCCTTCCTTCCTTTGTTACTTCATTTATTTATTTATTTATTTTGGTTGTTGTTATTGGGAGACTTTTAAGGACTGTTTCTGTTTCTATGTGTGTTATAGGTCTCTTTAAGTTGTTTATCTGATCTTGATTTGACTTTAGTAAATGGTAACTATCAAGAAATTTGTCTATTTCTTTTAGATTTTCTAATTTTGTGGAGTCCAGGTTTTTAAAGTGTGATCTAATGGTTCTCTGGATTTCCTTGGGGCCTGTTGTTGGGTCCCGTTTTTGTTTCTGATTTTGTTGTTTTGGATATTCTCTCTTTACCTCTTAGTTTGGATAAAGTTTAGTTAGTTTAGTTCAAGGTTTAGTAAGTTTGAATTTATTTATTTCATTGATTTTCTTGAAGAACCAACTCTTTGTTTAATTGATTCTTTATATTGTTCTCTTTGTTTCTATTTTAACTGATTCCAACCCTCAGTTTGATTATTTCTGTCATCTACTCTTAGATGTATCTGCTTCTTTTTGTTCTAAAGCTTTCAGCTGTGCTGTTAAGTTGCACGTATGAGATCTCTCCAAATTCTTGTTGAAGGCATTAGTGCTGTGGGCTTTCCTCTTAGAACCACTTCATTGTGTCCCACGTTTGGGTTGGTTGTAGATTCATTTTCACTGAAGTCTAGGAAGTCTTTAACTTCTTTATTTCTTCCTTGAGCCAGTGCTAACTCAGTAGAGAGCTGTTCAGTTTCCATGACTTTGTAGTCTTTCTGTTGTTGTTGAAATCCACTTTAATCCATGGTGGTCTGATAAGATAAGATATACAGGGTTATTTCAATTTTTAAAAAAATCTGTTGAGTCTTGCTTTGTGGCGGAGTATATGGTCAGTTTTGGAGAAGTTTCCATGTAGTGCTGAGAAGAAGGTATATTCTTTATATTTGGGTGAAATGTTCTGTAGATATCTGCTAGGTCCATTTGAGTCATAATGTCTTTTGCTCTGCTGTTTCTCTGTTTAGTTTTCTGTCTGGATGACCTGTCCATTGGTGAGAGTAGGGTGTTATCTTCTCCCACTATTATTTTGTGGGGTTATATGAGGGATTTAAGCTTTATTAGTGTTTTAGGGTTTTTTTTTTTGTTTGTTTTTTTGTTTTGTTTTTTTTTGTTTGTTTTGTTTTGCTTTGTTTTACAAATATGGGTGCCCTTACATTTGGGGCATAGGTGTTCAGAATTGAGACATCATCTCTGTGGATCTTTCCTTTGTTAAGTATGAAATGCCCTTCTCCATCCTTTTAATTTTGGTTAGGAGTCTATTTTGTTAGATATTAGAATAGCTACAAGAGCTTGCTTCTTAGGTCCATTTGATTGGAAAATCTTTTTCAACGCTTTACTCTGAGATAATGTTGATCTTTGATATTGAGGTGTGTTTCTTATATGCAGCATAATGATGGATTTTGTTTTTATATCTACTTTGTTAGCCTGTGTCTTTTTATTAGTGAATTGAGTTCATTGATACTGAGAGATATTAATAGTCATTGATTGTTAATTCCTCTTTTGTCATATATGGTGGTAGTGTGTGTGTGTGTGTGTTTCTCTTCTTTGGATTTTGCTGGTGTGAGATTATCTATTGCCTATATTTTTGTGAGAGTAGTTAACTTCTTGAGGGTTGGAGTTTTCCTTCTAGTACCTTCTGTAGGGCTATGTTTTTAGATAGGTATAGTTTAAATTTGATTTTGACCTGAAATATCTTGTTTTCTCCATGTATGGTGATTGACAGTTTTGCTGGGTATAGTAGTTTGGGCCGGCATCCTTGGTCTCTGCAAATCTGTAAGACATCAGTCTAGGTCAATTACACTTGACTTCTCAATGGAGTCTCCCTATAGTCCTAGAGGCCCTAGATTTTAGAGTCTCCATTGAGAAGTCAAGTGTAATTCTTATAGGTCTGCCATCATATATGATTTGTCCTTTTCTCTTTGCTGCTTTTACTATTTTTTCTTTGTTTTGAACATTTAGTGTTTGCATTATCATGTAGTAAGGGGATTTTCTTTTCTGATCCAATCTATTTAGTGCAGTGTAACCTTCTTGTACCTTTATAGGCATGTCCTTCTTTAGATTAGGAAATATTTCTTCTATGACTTCATTAAATATATTCTCTGTTTTTGAGCTGAGTTTTTTTCACCTCTATTTTTATTATTTGTATGCTTCATCTTTTTATAGTGTTGACATTTCCTGGATGTTTTGCCTTAGGAATTTAGATTTAACATTTTGAGTGATAAATAAATCTATTTCCAACATAGTAAGACTTCTTCCTACTGTCAGAGATATGGTTTCTGTGGAAATATGTTTCAAATTTAATAAAAAAAAAAAACAGCCTGAGATATCAGAGGGATCTACCCACAGTCAGTCTAGGAGGATCAGACAGTGGTAACTCACACCTTTAATCCCAGCACAGGGACTATCCCAGAGTGGTGACCTATGCCCTTAGTCCCAGAAAATCTGAGTTTGAGGTCAGTTTAGTTTACAGAAGGAGTTCCAGGCTCACAGGCAGGCAGTGGTGGTGCATGCCATTAGTCCCAGCACTTGGGAGGCAGAGACAGAAGGATCTCTGTGAGTTCAAGGTCAGCCTAGTCTGCAAAGCAAGTTCCAGGACTGCCAGAACTGTTACAAAGAAAACCCTGTCTAGGAAAACAAAAACAAAAACAAAAAAAGGGCTGGAGAGAAGGCTCAGCCATTACAGGCTAGGATAACAACCAAAAATATAAGAGTACAGCTCCCAGCACCCACGGCTGTCTCTCCAGCTTCCTCAGCCTCGCTCCTCAGCCTGCGCTGTCTTTCTATGCCTGCCTTAAATACTCTCTTCACTCAGTTAAGGCATGGCCCCACCACTGCCTGCCTGGGAGCCTGGAACTCCTTCTGTAAACTAAGATGACCTCAAACTCAGTTTGGATTAAGGGCATAGGTCACCACTCCCTGGATATTCCCTGTGCTGGGATTAAAGGTGTGAGTTACCACTGTCTGATCCTCCTAGACTGGCTGTGGGTAGAACCCTCTTATATCTCAGACTGGTTTTTATTAAATTTGAAACATATCCCCACAGGAGTCCATGGTTTGGAATGCTGTTTGGAGTTGTTGGAGAAGCTTAAAAAGGCTTAAGGAGATAAGGTGTCTACCCTGGCACTCCTAGGACCACCCTGGCCTCCATTAAAGCTTCCAGGGCCGTGGGCCCTCCTGTGGAGGCCAAGGGAGGGGTCCATTTTCCTTGTTTTTGTTTTAAGATTTTTAAAATGTATTTTACATTCCAAACACAGATCCCCCCTTATCCCTCTTCCCACTTCCTCAGCCCTTCCCACAGTTCCCATCACTTTATTTTTGTGTTTTAAGACAGAGTCTCCCTATAGCCCTGGAGGTCCTGAAATATGCTCTGTAGGCCAGGCCGGCCTTGAACTCACAGAGATCCACCTGCCTCTGAGTGTTCGGATTAGAGTGGCAAGTCAGAAACACACTTTCATGTTACTCCACAGACACAGTAAGATTTATTTACTATTGCTGCAAGGCCTCACTAGAGCCTAACTTTTAAAATTTCCTTTCTGTTTCTACATTTTCAGGGATAAACAATGACTTATAAGTCAGTATCTCCAGCCTGGAATTTACTTGAAATGCCAAATTTTCACTTTCCAGTTCCCTGTTAGACAAAGCCAGACTTTTTCTATTAAAGTTCATTTGTTCTGCTCTGAAGCCCACAGTTCCCTACCCCACCCCTCCTCATTTCCAAGAGCATGAGCTTAGGAGTAACCCTGATTCCTCTCCACTCCGTGGTGCTCTCACAGCCTTTGGGCAAGTTTCCCTATGATGGATTTGAATTTCCTCAGTGTATTCTGCTTGGGGTTCACTGAGTTTATTAACTCTATGGCTTGCATTTTGCACCAAATTTGGGGAGATATCAGACACTGTTGCTTCAGAGATGTTTTCCTTGCCACATTAGAGTTTTCAATCTTCTCCCATGGGATTCTAAGCTTTGTTCATTTTCTAACTTTTCTGTTTTTCAGATATAATGTTTTCTATTTATCTTTTAGTCACCAACTCCTCTAACTTTCAATCTTGTTTTCCATCTATTGATGGCTAAAATGTTCATTTGCTGTATCTTTGTTCTAAAATTCTCACATGGACAGTTGAGAGGCATTCTAATTGGCTGCATCTCAGGATATATATTTTTGGGGATTGCTTTTTTAGTGAAAAACTGAATCAGCTGGGAACACTTGGACATCATTAATAGATGTTCTTTGTATGTCGTGGCTTGAGACTGCTGTTTTTCTATTAGTTTCAACTGTCTGGAGTTGTTTGTTGGTGCATGAACATACAAGCTACTGGAAGGTCTGTCACGTGATTCTGGAACTGCTACCATGCAATGCTGGTATCTGTTGTCTCTTCTCAGGCAAGCTGACGTTTGCCTAGTTCTTTATATATGAACACGGTTGGTATTTTGGTTTAGTGACCCGGTTCAGCTCTGATGAAGAGATCCAGTGAACTGCCGGTATGAACAGCCTTAGCTTTTCAGCACCTTTGCATTGCTCCTGGGAGCTTTGCTGTTGGGACCCAGAGACTAGACTGCTTAGCTAGTTCTCAAAGTCTTTGGCAAGCTTCATGGGATCAAATCCACAAATGTGCAGCTCTAGGGTTTTCCTGAACCTTCTTCAGTACCTTCACCTTGCTAATCTTCAGAGAAACCTTGTAGTGTTTTCCAGAGTCTAACAAGCCGGGGAGAAGTGAAACACCCACATCCAGTTGGCTCTGATCTCCTGTGTAAAGAAGGAAAAACAATCCCAACCAGTACTGTTCTGCTTATCCTAAGAAAGGTCAGAATGGATGAGAGAAGCACCTTTGAAGCTCCCGGTCCAGGGCTATTAGACAGAACACAGTCCTTCCCTTTCTCCAGCCCGTCGCCTTGCTATCCTAGGACTGTAGCTCCTTCTCCGTGCTGTACTGTGTCTGTCAGTTAGAAAACACAGCCAGGTTTAAAGCACCTAGGATTGGCTATGGCCAGAATGCTTTAACCACCAAGTTTGTTGTTTAAAATAACTCGAATTAATAGATTAGAAATTCTAATTGATAAATAACACAGAATATAAGACTAAATAGATGATACAGGCAGAGAAATGGAAAGTCTAGAAAAAATAAAAGGAAATGCATCCAGAACACTGCAACAAAAACAAAACAAAACAAAAAATGTATCTCCTGAGGGATTAGCCAAATGGCTGAATAGAAACCCCAGGGTTTGGAGCGTGCATCTCAGAGGAAACCTGTGAGAGTCAAAAGCAAAGAGGAGGATTGAGAAAACCCAAACCCAGACTATCAAAAGACTTTGGAGCAACTACAGAAGGTGTAACATGTACATGGGAACACCAGAGAGAAAAGAAAGAAAAAACAGACAAGAAATAGTCCAAATAATAATGACTTACAATTTTTTTTAAATAAATGTTAGACACCAAATTATAGACCTAGGAAGCTTAGATAATCCACCAGGTAACATAAATGTTCCCCCAAACTACCAAACAAAAATTACAGAAAAATTGGAGATAAGAGGAAAATAAGATTGTGTAAAAGTGAAGGAAAAGCGTGTGATATCTACAGAGAAGCAAGGACCAGAACAATAGCCAGCACCTTTTATAAGAGCCATGAAAGCTGTTACACTTCCCAGGACACTGTCACAGCCAGGGCCACAGGATGTCTCCTAGGCAGTTCTGAATCTCGTCAGGTTGGCAATGAAGATTAGTCATCCCAAATGTAATCATATCAACAATCACCTTAATGACAATTAAAACAGATTGTCAGAAAGGATTTAAAAAATAGATCCTGCTATAAGTTGTCTGTAAGAAACTCACGTTTAATATTCATTTTAATTTCTGCATGTGTACATGTGTCTGTGTGTGTGTACACATGTATGTTCATGACTGCCCAAGAGAGCAAGAGGAGGGTGTCAGAGTCCCTGGAGCAGGAGTTATAGGCAGATGTAAGCCACCTGATGTTGGTTCTGGGAATTCAACTTGGGTCCTCTGGAAGATCAGCTAGTACTCTTAAGCAGAAAGTACATTTCAGCCACAGAAACCCATTTTGTATACCTGTAAATTGAAATAAAATGGTGGGTGGACCATACCAATGCTAATAAAAAGCAGTGGTCACTGTACAATTTCAATATGAAAGTCCAACTTCTGAAATGTTCAAGATCTGGAAACTTTGAGAACTGATATGACTGACACCCAGGAGCTTCCAATTTAAGATTTTGAACTCCAAGAAATAATATAACTCCAAATTACAGTTGAAAATCAACACTTCTCTCTCCAAAATTGACAAAGTAAAAAGTCAGCCAGGACCTGCTGAGTTCCACAGGACCTAACTGACCTGTCTATAGATGAAAAACACCAGCAAGTACAGATGGCAAAGGGGAAGAGCAGCTGCTTGTTCTGTAGCCGAGGACGACACAGAAAATGACACAGTTGGGAGGAGGTGACATCAAATAGCCCAAATATTCTAAACTAAATGAGAATTGCTGGTCTGACTTAATCATTTGCTCACTTCCTTTCCTCAGCAACCATATTCTGAGCTCTATTCTGCAGAGTCTTTTATTTTCTGCATTTAATGATCAAATTTCTTTGTCTTAAAATTTTCTAGGTTTGCTCAGCACAAACTTTAAAACACAGAGGACTTAGCAAATGATGAGGTTTGGGGGTGAATGGACTATTACGGCCACTGGTCCTGCTGTATCAAGCAAATCCCACCAGTTAGTAGTTCAAGGCCTACATCTGTGAATCAGGTTCTATTTCTAGATTTCATTTGCAATGATATAAATTCGTGATAGTTTCACAGTGGGTGTCACATGGAACCCAACACATATTAGTTGTTTGAGCACAGATTCATTTTTCAGTTTTGAGTATGTATGAGTTGGCTCCTAGAATTTCCTTTCCCCTACATTGCTACTTCACTTCAGATGCCGCCACCAGGGGGTGGTCGCGTGCTGCCAGCTATTGCTGATAATGGTGACATCAAGTTGGATAAAGGCTTGGAGTCTTCCTCTTAGATAAATGTAAAATGGCATTTTCTTTGAACAAACACAGAATGGTTAATTTTCTAGGACTATTAAAACTAATTGTATTTCTACTATGGAATCCCCCATTAGGAACCATGAACTTTTATTTCCTTTAAAGAGGTATAGGCTTCTATTCTCAAAGATCATGCATGACCTTACTGTTTCATACCGTGGATGGTCATTTCATTTTTCCATGTATCCTTAGTAAAATTATATTAACTATGTAGGCTTGGATGAGTTTGTCTTTATCTAAATTACTACAGTGTTTTCCTAGTTGCTACACAGATCCCACAACTAGTAATTGGATAATTATTTTCAAGGTTTCCAATTGGGAGTAGGTAATACAATAAAATAATTCTATATATTATTTACGTGAGCCAACTATGCACAGGAATGTTTGCACACATTTCTACACTCCACAGTCTTGCTGTGATGGTCTTATATTTGTTGTACAAATGAAGAAATTGAGATAAGTACTCTTTCCCAAGTCCAATCATGGCTGTGACAGTCACAGAGGACTCCAGAACTTTATGGTGCCATCTCTGGAATGAAAATCTGCTGGAAGACTCTACCGTTTTTCAAAAATTCAGATGACTTCCAATTTTTCATGTTTATAAATAATGTCACAATGTTGGAAAAATATATTTTCTATGTTTTCCTCCTTTTAGATTTTCATTTTGCATGGCATTACTGGGACAAGACTCTTTCGGTTTGTTAAAATCTTAACCTTTTGCTCATATTCAAATTTCAATCAAGTTTCCCCACTGAAGGGAGCTTCAACAGTTCTTTTGGATTAACACTCATTCAGCATCAAAATAGTCGTAATAGAAACCATGTCATAGAGATTTGTGGTTTTGAGGGGTACAAGCATAGACACTGCAGTCCTGAGTGAGGGGCATCACCCACTGAGGGAGGGAGGGTACCATTGGGTAGGGATTATAATAAGGCAGGTTTCTGAACTGCCCCACAACCATCTCACTGTGTGGCTTTCCAAAGCTGGGGTGGGTCACTGTGGAGGCCGGGCCTTAGGGGGTTCAATACAGACTGATTAATCTTGAGGATATCCTTGGGTCATTCTAGCACACAGCCAGGGCTAAGAATAACTTTATAGCCAAATGGTTTTTTGTTGTTTTATTTTGTTCTTATTTTTGTTATAAGGTGTTTTACTTTTTTATTTTTCCCAACATAATACTTTTATTAATTATTTTGGAATCTCATACAATGTATCCTGATTACACTTGCTTACCACTCCTCCCAGGTTCACCTTCCCACTTTTGTGCCCTCCCAACACATAGAAAGAAAAGGAAAACAACTACCAAGTCCAGTTTCTGTTGCCCATACACTCACTGGAGCACAGTCAAGTCTCAATGGCTTCGTGTCTGGACTGTGTCTTTCTCTTTTGGGAGGTGGGGGGAGAGGTTGTCACAGAAGCCTTCTTAGTTATGAGTCTGGAGTCAGATACAAAAGAAGCTTCCCTGCCCAGAGTAGTGGGGAGCCGCAGAGATCACACCAACATGCTTTCCAGCAGATCATGGAAGCACCTCACCCCAGGGTCTGCATAAATCCTTTTAAAAGCCCCCAGACTGGCAGCTTGGTGGCCCTCCCATTTCCTGGGAGCCTTGTACTACACAAGAGCTTACCACCTATGAGTCTCTGAGTTTAACCTTTGAATTGTGAGAACTCACAGGCTGAAAGTTCATGTGGCAGTGAGCTCTTCGTACCCTGACTTCCGAGCTGAGCCCACCTAAGAGCTGAGAGGCTTGTGCACTTTGGAAGACACCCCAACATTCCTGTACACATTCTTGCTGATGGGTTTGTTCCTGGATTCCTACTTTGATATTTTTATTGGACCAAGAACAGACAATGTGTCAAAAGCCTATGTTGGCAGCAGTAGGGATTAGAAGAACCAGGGGTGTCAGCAAGGACATCCTCGCACATGCCCAGCTAAAATGTCACCGCTCTCTGTGTCCAAACCATGAAGGACAATACTAACTGTGGGTTTGCGTCCCCAGCTGACCGAGGCTGGTCAGAATATGTCAGCGTTAGCCCTAGAGATACAATGTACTTGCTGCCCAGATTCTAGGAACTGGTGGAAAACAGACACTAAGAGAATATTGAAAAGCCTTTATCAGAGTAAGCGTTCAGAAAAATGATGACTTCCTTGGTTACAAAATAAGTTAGTTCTCTGAGTATGCATAGTATGCATGTTACTACTTCATCATTTAATTTATATTTACTTAGGTTACTCCAATATGTCCCACATTTTCTTCCTGAAGTGTATATTTATTTCTTCCTGAAGTGATCATCAGCAGTAGCCCAAAACTAAAACTGTTAACACAGGTTTAGTTATTTACTTATCAAATAATTTTACTGACCATTAGCATCCATTTAAAATCTTATCTTGTGTGAAAACAGGAAGTCGCTGGGTATGGTGGCACATGCCTTTAGATGAATTTAGTTTACCTGAGAGGCAGAGGCAGATCTCTGTGAGGAGGAGGGAAAGGACGGGGAGGAAGAGTCCGCAGTGGCAGCAGCTGTCAGGAGACCCACCAAATGCAGAGTCAATTGATATTGTTCTTGCCAGTCATCAGTGATTCAGAAGTTCCTGAAGACGCTGGGGTGGAAGGTGCTGGCAACTTGGGCTTCCTTTATTTAAGCACTGGATACAATGAGAGTTTGCTGTGCCGTGCTAACAAATATCGTCTGTATATTTGGATGAATGGCTTTCTCTCATTGGCCTCATTTATTTTTAGCTGTGGATGGAAATGCCTATTTTTCTCCCTGGGGGCACTGAGTGGATTTACTTCTGTACTGTGTAAATTTATGGTGACAATAAAATGTAAAACCTATTGTTCCTCCCTGGAATCCCTTTGATAGTAAAATTAACTTTTATAAAAAACGAGTGTATTAATTCCTGAGCTATTGATTTTTGAGGATGCAGGGAGCCTGCTCAGTGTCACGTGACAAATGCTTTTGACTGTTCTCATTCCGTGTAAGTCGTCACACACCATCCCTTCCCTATCCCGAGGAGTTTGGTGAACAATTTGTATGTCTATACCTAAAAGTCAAGAGTTCTCCCCTACCCTGCCCCTTCTTTTTTCCTTGGCAGGAATACTTGGAAATTTTTAACAATTTAAAAATCAGCTGACTTGGTGTTCGTACCCTTTCACAAAATGTCACGAATTCCTATTTGTGACACTAATGAACAACCACCAATTGTTTTAACTCCATTGTTTTCAGCCGAAAGAGTGAATGCTAACAGAAATAGCTGGGCTTGCGTTCTTTTTATAACTTTCCGGAGAGTCTGAACCAAGTTTAGACGGAAAGACACACGGAAAAAGCCGGCTGACTTTTCTTCTCTCTGAAAAGAATTCTTTTCATTAAACTGCCTTCAGTATCTAGCCCTCCGCTGGGGGTGGGGGGAGCCACATGGGGAGATCTCAAGATCCAGGGCTCTGAGGTTTTCTGGAGGTTCCTCAGGCATTTGTCGCTCTGGGCAGGACTGAGTTCTGTTTGCCCTGTCTGAATTCCACATCTTGTTAAAGATGCCAAAGCCTTAAATGGCAGCTGATCCTAGAAGGGCATTTGGCTTTTCCCAGTACCCACACAACACACAACACACCACAGCTCAAAGCTCCAGTCACAGGAGCCTGAGAGAGAGGGACATGCTGAACCGGGACAGGAGAGACAGGGAACAGGTTCCCCCCTCTCCTGCCAGTCTCCCGAATAAGAGAGAGCTTTGAAACTTTTTCTTTAGGAAGAGGGGACAAAGGTTGAATAAATGGTTCTGTTCCAGGGGTGTTAGAAGAAAGAAATGAAGGAGCAGACGACGTGATGTGGTGCTGCTGTTAGGGGTGTGTGTGTGTGTCTGTTTGTGAGTGTGTGCATGCGTGTGTGTGTGTGTGTGTGTGTGTGTGTGTGTGTGTGCATGCATGTGTGTGTGTGTGCATGCATGTGTGTGTGTGTGTGTGTGTGTGTGTGTGTGTGTGTGTGTGAGAGAGAGAGAGAGAGAGAGAGAGAGAGAGAGAGAGAGAGAGAGAGAAGAATAGGGACAGGTGAGCACAGCTTCCAAAGCTCTGGAGTCCCTGACATGACAGAGATTTCTGTCCCCAGTGTTATTTTCCCAGCACTTGTTTGATCTTTTAGAGCAGGTCACCAAGGAAGAAATCAGTTGTTAGCTCAGATTCCTTGCACCTTAATACAATTCATGTGGAACCTGCCTGCTCCCAACATGCAGGGATCTCACCTAGTCAGCCTGCACCACTGTGGAATGTCTCCAGGGTGCAGGGATCTCACCTAGTCAGCCTGGGCCACTGTGGACTGTCTCCAGGGTGCAGGGATCTCACCTAGTCAGCCTGGGCCACTGTGGACTGTCTCCAGGGTGCAAGAATCTCACCTAGTCAGCCTGCACCACTGTCGAATGTCTCCAGGGCGCTGGGATCTCACCTAGTCAGCCTGCACCACTGTGGAATGTCTCCAGGGCGCTGGGATCTCACCTAGTCAGCCTGCACCACTGTGGAATGTCTCCAGGGTGCAGGGATCTCACCTAGTCAGCCTGGGCCACTGTGGAATGTCTCCAGGGTGCAGGGATCTCACCTAGTCAGCCTGCGCCACTGTGGAATGTCTCCAGGGTGCAGGGATCAACCTAGTCAGCCTGCACCACTGTGGACTGTCTCCAGGGTGCAGGGATCTCACCTAATCAGCCTGCACCACTGTGGAATGTCTCTGGGCACCTACTCACCTCTTGAGTCTGTACTGATTGTGGTACTCCCTTTCCTGCACTGCAGTGTATTCATTCTGGTACTTGAGCAGTTGCTCCCTCAGCTTGGAGACCTCATTGGAGAAGGCGCTGGGGAAGTCCTCTGCTTGCTGCAGATGGACCAGCTGGTGCTGGATCTGCTCTGTGAAGAGTTTGGCATCCTTCAGTAGCTGCACCTCCGACTCTTGTGTGCTGGGTTACAGGGAAAGACCTTGACAGTGAGGAAGTGCGCATCGGGACCCTCCCCCCATCCCTGAAAGGATTTAGGAATAAATGCCACAGCTAGTCCCCATTTCTGGATTCAATTCCCTTCAGTTGCATAAGGGGCCATGTCTCAGCACTGTCACAAATGAGGCTCATCTACTGGCCTCAGTTGCCCATCCTCTAGCAGGGAGAAGGGGTGTACACAGTCAGCTGTATCACCTGGGCATAAGTACCTACAGAGGTGTCTAGATCCAGAGAATGGGGACAATGGAGAAAGCATAGAATTCCAAGAGACCTGGCTATTCCTTCTGACTTTGAAGAAAGACCAGAACCTCTAAGGAAGAGGGAATAAAGAAAGAAACGATGGCCCCTCAACCGCTCCAGCAACCCACTTTTCTTGGTGTCTTTAATTTTCTACATGTGACTGTGATAAGATCATTTCCCCTAAAATATAAAGCACTCCTCCAATGACCACTACTGGGGAACCAGGAAAATTCTCCTATAAAATTATGGATATTAATTAACCAGTTTTTAATCCTACCCTGATGCCTGGTTACAACTAGACTTGAATATCACAGAAAAGAAGATTCTTACAACGCCAGCTGTATTCTGTGACCTGTTTAGTGAAGTGGTTAAGCATCTGCTACAGGAAGCTCTGGATAGACAGAGAAATTGTACTTGATACATCCTCAAGAATATTCTAGAACTCATGCATGCTATGAGCTGGTACTGGCTCTAGATTTCTACTAGACATGACTTATCTGTCCCAGATGCCCCCAACCCTGAATTCAGAGGCAGGCTTTTGCTATTTTCTGTTTTAAAGCCAGCACTCTCTATGTGTGTACTCCATTACATTTCCTTACCAAGAAAGACTCTGGGTTTCAGCTCATCTGCAGAGATGCCCCATAACCCCATTAAGCCTGTCTCAGATAAGGTGACTGGCTCTCCCTACTTTTCCAGGTTTTACTGTGTCATGTGTTCAGTGGCATCCAGCCACACATTTATCAGAACATAATATGTTCCAGGAACTGTGGCTAAGTGCCCGGGAGCAAGCAGAGCAATGCTGATGAGGACACCTCCAGCTTCCAGGAACAGAAACGGGACCTATTGTCTTATGCTTCAGTGCTCCTGTATGTTGACACGCTAACATACATCTGGCATGAACTGTCAGTATTGGATCAGGCCACAGTGCTCTTTCACACAGAAAGGAGGCAGCTCAGCAGATAGCTTCCAGTCAGGACGTAAGTGCCAGTCTACACAAATACTTTTGACATACAGTGCCTATAGAAGAGTTTAATTTTTGATGTAGTCTTTGTAGAAAACTCAGTCTGTTGGTTCAGTATCTTTAATCCACATCTGCCTGCCTACAGCCTTGGCGTCAAAGTCTGCTTCTTCGTGCTTTGACGAACTGCTGTGGGGATATGTTTCATACTTACTAAAAATCAGTCTGAAATATCAGAGGGATCTACCCATGGTCAATCCTGGAGGTTCAGAGAGTGGTGATTTACACCTTTAATCCCAGCACAGGGAATATCCAGGAATGGTGACCTACGCCCTTAATCCCAGAAGATCTGAGTTTGAGGCCACCTTAGTTTACAGAGGGAGTTCCAGGCTCCCAGAAAGGCAGTGGTGATGCCACACCTTTAATCTTAACCTGGATGTAAAAGGACTGGGTGAAGAGGGTATTTAAGACAGGCATAGAAAGACAGACGAGGCAGTAGAAGCCACAAGGAGCGAGGCTGAGGAAGCTGGAAGATAGCTGGGTGAGATTTGACTGTGGTGTTTCCTCTCTTTGATATTTCAGCCTTTCCCTGATTATCTGGCTCTGAGTTTCCTTCATTCGTGCAATAGACTGCTGGGTTTTGTAATGAGTAGAAAAGGAAGGGAGGGGTTGAGAGGTGGTAAGATGTGACTGGCAGAAGGGAAGTAGCTCTTTCACAAGCAACCTGGAGGAAGACAGCACTGCACAGTTTTGGTCCTGCACTATTTATCACTGAAATAGGTAAGAGTGCCTCAGATAGCTTCAGTTCTCAGTGGCAAATAGGCTCTGGGCAAAGCTGCTTGCTGACTTCCTCTGTGGACACTTGGTCTGCTGACCTGGACTTAGCTGCAGAGAGTAGGCTGGAGTGGAAGGAGGTGGCGAGAAGTACAGATGGAAGTCTTAGGTCTAAGTCTGAGCTGTCATAGGATCTGTACCTCTGAAGGATAGGACTACACATGCCCTCACTGTTCCACCAAACCCTCTTCTCCAAACTATCTTTAGTCAACTATTACCATCCATCAGCACCAACGTCCCTCTGCCTGACAAGTCCTGGCATGCAGTGGATAAACACCCTGGCTTTGTCACTTTTCTCTAAATAGTCAGGAAATCCATGAGACTGTCCAGATCTCAGAGCATGAACCACAGATGCCCCACCCACCTCCATTCTTCCTTCAGCCTCCCTTCCTTTCTCACTCACAGTGTCGTCTCCAATAGTCTCTACAGTTACCAGATTTTACATTTGGACAAAATGAAGATAACAAAAATGAAGACAAGCCCCGTTCAGTCTAAGTAAGAAATAGGAGATGTTGGCAAATAGCATACCTCACCACCATGTCATGGAGCGAGATGTACTTGGCTTTCAACTGGGCCATTCTGGTTCCTGGGAGCTTTCCCACAGAATGCAACTAGGAAAGAGAACACAGGCTACTGTTAGCCATCATTGTGATTATGCCTATGGTGGAGGTAAAGGGTCGTATGTATTCTTCCAAAATGGTTGTATGTGCAGCAACATGGCACTTGAGGAAGCTGCTGGATATTCAAAGTAGCTCCCACCTCCCTCCTTTGCTTTTGGACAAGGCTTTAAACTTCTCTAAGCTGTGATTTCTTCATACAGAAACTCAAAGGATCAAATATCTTCTTGTTCTAAAAAGATTTTTCTGGGTTAAGCAAACATTTTTAATAATGTGTACTATAGGACTGCAGCTTGTACTTTGAGAGAAGACAATCTCTGTGCTACTTCTGATCAAGAGTCTCACACTGGACACTTAATTCTCAGAACCGCCCTAAGAGCCAGAAGCTACTTTTTCAACTGAAATCAAAGCTTAGCAGAAGAACCTTTCCAAGGTTTTAGTTAAAACCATCAGGACTTAAACTTCTGTGGTCACACCCTTTGAAGGCAAAGTTTACTATCTATATAATGAGGTATTATTTGTTCCCTTTCCTCCAAAAATATATATTTATATATATACAAACATACACACATATATATATATACATATATACATACACACACATATATACATACACACACATATATACATATACACACATATATATACACACACACATATATATATACATACACATATATGTACACATATACATGTATATCACACACTCATACCATAAACAAACAAATCAAAAATAGAAATGCATTCACTTGTGTTTTCTTGTAGTAATCCAGCTGAACTCTCTTGTTAAAGCTAACAGCACATCTTTTTACATCTCTGTGAACACACGTAAATCACCTCAGTTTTCTCCGAGTTGCTCTATTTTTGCAGATAGATCCCTCTCCTCCTCCATTTCTCTTGCTCTCCTTTCTCTCTTTCTCTTTCTTTTTATTTATTCTTCTCTTATGTGATACATGCTGACTACAGCCTCCCTCCTTTCACTCCTCCCAGGCCCCCCATATCTCCTCCTGTCCCCCATATCTCCTCCTGTCCCCCATATCTCCCCCTGTCCCCCCATATCTCCTCCTGTCCCCCCATATCTCCTCCTGCCCCCCCATATCTCCTCCTGTCCCCCCATATCTCCTCCTGTCCCCCTCATATCTCCTCCTGTCCCCCATGTCTCCTCCTGTCCCCCCCACATCTCCTCCTGCCCCCCACATCTCCTCCTGTCCCCCCACATCTCCTCCTGCCCCCCATATCTCCTCCTGTCCCCCCATATCTCCTCCTGTCCCCCATATCTCCTCCTGTCCCCCTCATATCTCCTCCTGTCCCCCATATCTCCTCCTGTCCCCCATATCTCCTCCTGCCCCCCATATCTCCTCCTGCCCCCCATATCTCCTCCTGCCCCCCATATCTCCTCCTGCCCCCCATATCTCCTCCTGTCCCCCCCATATCTCCTCCTGTCCCCCCCATATCTCCTCCTGTCCCCATGCATCCTCCTGTTCCCTGCAATGTCTCTCCCTGCCCCCCCCCCCCCCGTCTTCATGCATCCTCCTGTCCTTCCCCCCCTCCTGTCCCCATGTCTCCTCCTGTCCCCATGTCTCCTCCTGTCCCCACATCCACTACCCCTCCATTTCTGGAAAAGAGCAGACCTCCCAACAATATTAACTGAACATAACATAACAAGATGCAATAAGGCCAGGCACGAACCCTTATATCAAGGATGGATAAGGCAATCCCAGTAGGAGGAAAGGGTCCCAAGAATGGGCAAAAGAGTGGGTTTCGGCAATAATATCCCTGTTGGGAGTACCACAGAAACCCCAGGCTAAACAATCATAGCATATAAGCAGAGGCCCTAGCACAGTCCCACGCAGGCTCTGTGAGCCCTCTGTGGGCCGTGTCTCCCGATGTCCTCTACCCCCCCCCTTCCAGCTCCCACAATCCTTCCCCTCCTCTTCCATGGGGTTCAGGAGCTCTATTTGCTCTTTTTTATTTCCACTAAAGCATGTCTGATTTACTCTTTGAGAAGATGGATAATAAGCTAAGAAATATCATTATATGTTATCAATCACTAAAGCCTTCTCTTATTAAAATCATAATACAATGAAAAACTTGGCAGTGAATTATAGATTTTAATAATTTGGTGCATAGAGTAGAACTAAAGATTTGTGATTTTCAGCCCACCCACTTTCTTCTTCCTTATTCTGCTAGCCAAGTTACACCATTGCTTAGTCGAATAACTACACGTCTTTCCACTGCCTCTTCCTCCTCAGGCTCTCCCTCTACTGGTCCCACTCAGGGATCTCACCTGATTATCTTTCACAATCCTTCTTTCCAAAAGTTAAACAAGGTCATGTTGTGCTGGGTGCTCTAGGCCAAGTAGAATGTCTTCGTTGGTTTTCTATTGCTGTGATAAAATACCATGACCAAAAGCAATGTGGGGCGTGTGTTTCCGCTTAGACTTCTGTATAACTGTTTATCACCGAGGAAAGTCAGGGCAGGAACTCAAGCAGGACAGAACCTGGGGGTGGGAGCTGATGCAGAGGCCATGGACTGTGCTACTGAATGGCTGATCTTATATAAAGTCCAGGACCACCAACCTAGAGGTGACAAGTTTAAAACACCCTACAGCAGCAGATCTCAACCTGTGGGTTACAATCCCCTTTGGGATTGAACAACCCTTTCACAAGGAGTTGCCTAAGACCATCAAAAAACCAGATGTTTACATTATGATCCATAACAGTAGCAAAAATACAGATATGAATTAGTAACAAAAAATGATCTTATGGTTGGGGCCAGCACAACATGAGGGATGGGTCAAAGCATTGGGATGGCTGAGAACTACTGTGCTATAGGCTTACCGACAAAAAGCATTGTCTCAGTTGCAGTTACATACTCTCAGAATGCTCTACTTTGTGTCAAGTTGACTAATGATCACACAGAACAAAATTGAAGACCCATGGGACTCAAGACTCTGAGGCTCTACAAGGTTCTGCTTCTTTCCAAGGTGGCTTCTCAACATCTTTTCAAGATTTTAGCCTTCTACCACATGGGCTGCCTTTAATTTCCACAGTGCCTGTCTTAGTCATGGTTCTGTTGTTGTGAAGAGACACCATGACCACGGCAACTCTTAGAAAGGAAGCATTTTACTGGGGCCTTACAGTGTAAGACGATGAGTCCACTATTATCACGGTGAAAGGCAGACAGGCCAGGCCTGGCGCTATGGCAGTAGCTGAGAACTTTATATCCTGATCCACAGGCAGTGGAGGGAGGGAAGGAGGGAGGGAGACACACACACACATATACACAGAGAGACAGAGAGACAGAGATAGAGACAGAGACAGACAGAGAGGCAGGCAGAGAGAGAGAGTTCAAGAGAGACAAACAGATGAGGTCTGACATGGGCTTTTGAAACCTAGAATGCCTCCTCCAACAAGGTAACACCTCCTAATCCTTTCTAAACAGTCCATCAAAGCCTACAGGGGCCATTTTCCTTCAAAGCAGCACCGCCTCACAGACGCCTTTCCTCCCTCCATGGTGTCTCTTTGGCATTCTTCACTCCCCTCTTCACTCAACCCTTTCTCATAACTTGGTCTAAGTACTGCTTTATGAAAGGTACTCCCTGACTTCCCAATCCTCCTGCTTCCAGAAATCTTTCCTTGATAAAATGCAACACACTATGATCTGTGATATATTTATATGATTGATTTTTGTCTTCCCTGACTCGTGTGTAAGTAGCATAATGAAGGAGCCTGGATTGCCTCATTCTTCACTGTATTCCTCACCGAAGAGTTCCGGGCATGTCACTGGTGCTCAGTAATGTTTATGCTCATTGGCAAGTACATAAAATCACTGTCAAAATACAAGAGTCTGAGTCCACACAGTTAGACATTATGAACCAGTTCCTTGGGAAAGTATTGGGGGTCTTTCCCGAGAGCTCAGCCTTGGGTTCCAATGCTCACAGCCCTTGTTTTTTGAACCAATAGACAAGACACATAGTTGACAGATTTGGGGGCTCTTTCCTCACTGCACATACATTCAAGTGTCACTTGAATACAGTACAGTCTTTGATTTTACATACCCTTGCCCTACAGCAGTGTCGACAATGACAAGTGCTACAGGAGGAGGCTGAGAGAGAGCACTGTGAACCAGGAGAGGCAGACCAGAAAAAGAATACCAGAGAAATCGAGGCACGAGGTAGGAAAATGGCCCTGCAAGCACTGCAGTAGACACCGATACTCATGTCCAGACACATCACCAGGCAGCTAAAAGTCAAAGATTAAGAGGAAAGTCTTGGAAGCAACAAGAAAACCAAATAAAGTTTAAATGTAGCTCATTATGAATGGGGTGACTTCTCACGATAGTAGCCAGTGAATAAGAGAGATGACATATTCAAAGTGATTTTAAAAAGAAAGAAAGCAAACCACTTGTCGACCAAGAAGCTCTCCATCAAAAGTGAAGGGAACACAAAAACATTCCAAGGTGACCGCAAATAGAATAATTGGAGATCTGCTGCATATGAAATACTAAAGCAAGTTCTCCGGGCTGAAAAGGTCATGCTGTCAGGCAGTAACTCAAATGCAGAGGAAGAGTACAGGGTTCCTAAGCAAAGTGAAAACACGGACTCATAAGAACGTGAACACACATGTTTCCAGCAGCACCACTTATAGCAATTTTAGAAGAAACAATTTAGGGGCTGGGGAGGTGCCTTAGCAGTTAAAACACTTGATGCTCTTACAAGAGGACTCGGATACTGTTCCTCCAGTCTCGACCACCACACACATCAATTGATGAACGAATAGAACAACAAAATGAACATCCATACAATGCAGTATTGCTCTACACTTTAAAGGGAAGGGGTCCTGATACCTGTTAGAGCAAGGATGAACTTGCACTCATTAAAATTATGGAAAACTCAGACACGAAAGGCCACATTCTATGTTTGTCTAGCACAGGCAAATCTACTCAAACAAAACAAATTCAGTGGTTACACAGATACAGCAGCCGAGAGGAGTAATGTACAAAGGAAGAGGTATGACATTCATTGGTACAGTGGAAACATTTTAAAATTAGAACGTGTTGATAATACAACTGTGTATACATACTAAAATATACTGGAATACATTTTATGCTATGGGCATTCTGACTCAGTAAAACAAAAACACAATTATAAATTCAACATTTCTGATATGAAGAATGTGCAAATGCAAAAGCCCAAAAAATAGTACAATTTAATTAAAAATCAAGTATAGATTTACCATTATTTCTTAAATCCCAACTTTGTACATTAACAATGCCTAGCATCAATGCCACATTAGCACCAAGTACCTCCTAACATCCATGTAACACAGTCTTTAATGTTATTTCCCACTAAAAGAAATCAGTAAATGTCAAGAAAATGCTGGTTTCAGACCTGATGTGTGAGTGGGGGGGGTGAGGTGGGGGACACACATACACAATGTGAAGTCATCTTAGCCAGAAGGTAAGTGGAGCAGGATCTGATTTTAC
This sequence comes from Phyllotis vaccarum, assembly GCA_033318265.1. Lineage (NCBI taxonomy): Eukaryota > Metazoa > Chordata > Mammalia > Rodentia > Cricetidae > Phyllotis > Phyllotis vaccarum. The sequence goes on along the minus strand of JARWLC010000006.1, from coordinate 26,645,402 downwards.
ATTTGAGTGTGGGATAGAGACTCAGAAGATCCAAACCGAGACATTGAAATGTTCTCTGGGTTATGTACCACTTTCCTATTTCTGTTTGCCTATATTAATTCTCTTCTCTCCTTCTCTCTCTCCGTCCATCTATCCTTCCTCTCTCCTTCCCTTCTTTCTTTCCTTTCCTGGAACGCACAGGCACATTTTTAAGTTAGAGGCTATTAAAATATGCCACATGTGATTTCTATCAACAGTGGGCTTCAGCATATTTTCATGCTGGAAAATAGTGGGTCGGATCTGAGAAGAGAGAGCTAGATTCCAGCTCCCACAGAGCTTAGCTGTGTCTCCTCTGAATACAGTGCCATCCTTGGCAGCAAACTGTTAGAAGTCTGATGGCAGCTGGGCCAAGGATGTGTGTTGGCAGGTTTTACCACCACAGATAAAGTAAGAAGGTAGAGAGGTCTGCGTCTTAGACATCTTTACTGTTGGCCCTTGGTACTTTCATGAACTCATAAAAGCTCAGTGGACAAAATATTTCATTTGCCTTTGTAGTTTCCATATAAATCAAAAGTTAAGTCACAGGGGTCCAGGAAGAAATAAACTTTTTTCTTCTCCCCTACTAAAAACAAATATTGTTTCTAAAAGAAACAATCACAGAGTGAAAAATATATTTGCTTCCTTCAAAAGAAGATGTCAGGGCTAAGGAGCTGGCTCACTTAGTGAAGTTCTTGGCACACAAGTATGAAGACTTGAGTTTGGACCTACAATTTCCATGTAGAAAGCCCCATGGCAGCATATACCTGCAATCCGGTGCTGAGGGGAATGAGACCCACAGATCTAATGAACTGTGGTCTCCAGTGCATAGCACGTGTGACACTGCGGACTCTTTCTTTGAAGTGTTCCCTCCATAGCTGGGAACTTGGGGTTCAGTTCTAGTGGATAAAAATATTTTATTCATCCACCGTATCAGATGTGGACAAATGGCTGTATTTTGACATTGCACAGCACAAGTGGGTCTAGAAACCAAGTGTGTCATGTTTTAAAAATGCAGAAACAAAGAAATACAGCACGAAGGCCAATGCTAAACTGTTGGAAAGCATACACATAAAAGGTTAGATAGAAAGTCCCAAGTTCACAAACATGACTTCACAATGGGGACTTGTGTTACTGAACTGCCTAGTTGGTAACTGTGACTTGAAGGAAACATTTACTCTGTAGCTAAAAGTTTAACAAGAGTTCATGATTCATGGATGACATGGAATAATATGGAAAACATTCAAAATGTTAGAACATTCCAAGGAAAGTAACAGCTCAGTAAGATCTTGTACCAAGTGACCTTATCTGAAAGGGGGTCGCCATGAGGAAACAATTAGTGTTTGTGTGGGTGTGTACTGGAACCCTGGGTGTGTCCAAGGTGTTCTGGCCTTGCTGAAAGCATCTGGCTTCTTCAGAAATGCCTAGCATGCTTCTGGATGGCACATGCACAGTGATCTCCATGCATTGGCGTTTTCAGTTAGGCTGCTTTACCAGTCTCTGACATCTCTAACTACAGGGTAACTATCTGCCTTGTTTTCCCACCTACCTGACCTCATCTTCTGCATCAGTGAGGTTATCACTAGATTTACTCCTCATGGCCTCCCTTAAAGCTTAAAAATTAAACACTGAGTCTTTTCTTGGTCAAGACCAATCCAGCTCCCCATGCTGTCCACATGCTTCCTCTAGATCTTCCTAGGCATGAAGCTATCAGCTAGGGCATCTGTTTTGCCTGAACAATCTCTGCTTTCCCTTCCTTTTGGCTCAGCACCACATATATAACACACAGGCTTTGGCTTGAATGCTAGCTAGCTCCGCTTCCTTTAAGCTATATGTTGTGGAATAATATTTAGTCAGTCCATGACTCAGTTTATTCAGCTGTAAAGGATAGGAAAAAATAGTTGTCATGTCTTTGTCAAGTGGACGCAAGCCTAGAGGTACTTGGGAAGAGAGAACCTCAACAGAAGAATTTTCCAGTATCAGACTGACTTGTACTAATTGATATAGGGGGCATAGCCCACAATGGGTAGTACAAATCCCTACACAGATGCGTATGCACTGTATAAGAAAGATAGCTGAACAAGCCAGTAAACAGGTCTCCATGGGTTCTGCTTCTTTTCCTGCCTATAGATTCCCACCTTAAATTCTTGCCCTGACTTTCCTTAAATGATGAATTGTAACTTGTAAGGTAAAATAAACCCTCCCACCCTCAAGATGCTTATGGTCTTCATGTTTATCACAGCAAAAGAAAGCAAATTACAACAGTCCCCATCTTATAATATGATAAATGCCAAGACTGAATGGATCAAGATACCTCATACTATTTAGTATTTTATTTCACAAATCAAGGCTTAATCACTGGCAGCCACTTTACTGTCATTATCCTCAACCTCCAAATCTGTTCACTGTTCTCACATAGAAAATCAAGAAAGGCCCCCCGCGGATGTACAGCTCCCACATAAGGAACCTTTTCTTCTGTTTCCATCTCTTCTGCTCTTTCTCTCCAGCCTCTCATCTTGTACACACCAGACACACCACCTGCTTAGCATATTAGTAACTGGACTTCTCATTCTCCTGGTTGTTAAAAGCCCTTCCTGTTCACTTGACTTTTCAGTGGTCCAGTTGGGACAAACTTACTATTGCCTGCTGTCCACTCACCTCTTCCTCTGTGCCTTACTTGTTAATTGTTAATACTGACTGGAGGTTTGTCTTTACAGTTGGGTTTGGGAATTTAAAAAGCTGCCACTTCCCTTGTTACACTTAAGCTTTCTTCTACCTGTTGTGGGACCGTGATCCATTGTAAATACTTCTCCCCACTATTGGTTTAATAAAAAGCTGATTGGCCAGAAGGCAGACAGGAAGTGTGGGCGGGGCTACCAGACAAAAAACCTCTGGGAACAGGAAGAGCAAGGCAGAAACGGCAGCAGATACAGAGGAAAGAAGACAGCCTTGCTGCTCTGAGAAAAGGCACCAAGCCACATGGCTAAACAGGTTAATGCAAATAGATTGTGTTAGGATGAAAGAGCTAGCTATTAATAAGTCTGAGCCACAGGTCAATCAGCATGACATTAATATAAACCGTTGTGTGATTATTTGGGACTAAGAGGCAGCGGGGCTGTGTGTGGGACCAAACCTTGGGGCTAGGCCGGAAGGTCCAGGCCAGAAACTACTTACTACATCTACCTTTCCCCCAATATATAAAATATTTATAATAGCTGTTTTAATATTTTTAGCAACCAGTTCTCCTGTGTCTCTCTCATTGGATGTTTTTCCTGGTAATGGGTAAAATTTTGCTATTTTGCATTTGAGAATTTCATATATAAATTTAATGCATTTTGAGCATATCTGCCCCTCCCTGCCTCACTAACTCCCATGACTCCTCACATCCCTTTCTCAAATTCATATGTTCTTTCTATATAACTTACTTAATCCAATTAGGGTTGCCCCTATGTACATGGGTGTAGGTGTAGGGCATGGGCAACCCATTAGGGGGCTTGTCCTTGATAAAGACTGATGCTCCTTTCGTCAGCAGCCATTGACTACCTATAGCATTTCATCTAGGAACAGGACCTCATGAGGCTTTCCCCAACCCCTGCTGAGATGATGTCTTGTGCAGATAACTATTTTGTTGAGAGTTCATATGTACAATACCCCTGTTGTGTCCAGAAGACACTAGCTCACTGCAGTCCCCATAGTCCTCTGGCTCTTACAGTCTTCCCATCCCTCTCTCTGGCTGTTCTCTGAATGTTCTTCCCCTGTATTCAGTGGGCATAGGGCTTGTGTTACTCTTGTTTTCCTGAGTGGCCCTCACTTTAAAAGCTGATGTTCCTCAGGAACTGGACCCCATCCTAGAAAACCACGGCATCTGGCAGTATGGACATTACTTCTATAGATCCTGTTGAATTAAGTTTTTCTAGATAGCTTCACAGAATAGACAATCTACAGTGTGCCATACACAAATCTCATCACTTCTCATTGAGATGTTGACAATAACTAACTTTCCCTGCTTTAGGTCTATCTTATAAGCTACCAGCCGACAGAGCTCTCACCCTGTTTGAACTGGCTCTAGGACTCAGGCTGGTTCTATCATGTGCTGTCCTGGGGGCCTTCTTTACCCAACAGCTGCCACCCATCTAAATTTCTCTCCTCTGTCTCTGATGTCCACTGGACACTTCAGCCCCATAAAATAGTTCCCGTATTAGGGAGATTAATGCTCCCACCAAGATGTTCAAGATGTTCATTTAAGATGTCTTAAATCCTGGAGCAGGTACATTTGTTACTTTCCGGGGCCAAGAGAATTCTGCAGAATGAGTAAGAACACGCACGGTGAAGTTGAAAGGTGCTGTGGATGATCCAAGTGTGCCCAATCTCCCCACCAGAGTCTTCAGAAGCAGACAATCTTTCCTGGCCAGGTTAGAAAGACGAAAAGGAAGAAGGAAGTCTGAAAGGTAGGCAGACCTTTACTCCATTGCTGTTGGAGTTAAACATGGAGGAAGGTGGTCAGGAGCCACATAGTATGAGTGCCACTCTCTTAGGCCTCCTTTAAGGAATACAGCTTGGGAAACAATCAGATTTTGGCAGCTATGGTGTAGGGGGATTATGTCCATTGTAAATAATTTTCCCTGCCTATGAGTTTAATAAAAAGCGCTGATTGGCCAAAGATAGACAGGAAGTGTGGGTGGGGCTACCAGACTAAGAAGACTCTAAGAACAGGCAGAACAGAGCAGAATGCCAGAGAGAAGTCAGAAGAAGCAGAGGACAACTATGCTGCTCTGAGAAAAGGTACCAAGCCCCATGGCTGAACATGGTAAGTGTCATGGGTTAGATTAAGGGTAAAGACTTAGCAAGTTGTATGCCTGGGCCTTAGGCTGATCAGCCTAAAACTATTGTAAGCGTCTGTGTGTCTCTACGGGCCTGTGGGTCTGTGGGTCTAAACCTTGAGGCTAGGCCTGAAAGTCTGGGCAAGAACCTCCTACTACACTGAGGCCCAAATTGGACTTATTCCAAATGGTAAAACTGTTTAAGCCACTAAATTGCGGTAACTTGATAAGGCAGTAATAGAAAATTGGCAGTTCCCAAACTGCTGAGGTCTTTCCTCAGTGATTCCTTCTCCCTTCCCCTCTCAGAACTCTAAACTATCCCAGGAATCTGGCCAAGCAGCTCCTGTGATCCAAGCACTTGGAAGGTGGAGACAGGAAGATCAAGAGTTCAAGGCCAGCCTACTCTGCAGGATACCCTGTCTCAGGAAACCAGCAGCTAAAAAAGTAAATAAATCAATCTCAGTGGCTACCGTCTGTGTCTCCTTTCAGGTAAAACTTCCAGGCAGAATTACTCTCTCTCGCTGTTCCTACATGTCAGCACACCTGTGATTTTACACATCAGCCACTGTTCCCAGCATGATCTCACTCATGTCCCTGACTGTGCGGGATTTTCTCTGTTCTCATCCTTGACCTCTAGCACAGTTTGACATCTTGTAAGTTCTCATTAATTTTGATTAAACTGTTGTTGACTTAAGTTTTTCTTAAAACCAGCAATATTCTTGGGAGATCCTGGGTTCAGCTTCTCTGTCACAGTAACGTAAGGGGGGAGAGAAAAATAAGTAGTGTGACCTGAAACGGGATGAGGAAAGCAGAGCTGTGCTGGACAAAGCTGGCCGGCCTGCCCAGGCTTTTCTTCTCCCTTTGGGGCTGGCAAGTCTCACAAAAGGAGAGTCTGGACTGTTCACTCAGCTGTCTCGTTTCTCCTTTGGTGGCCGGCCACAGGAATGTGAGGGGGAGAACAGAAGAGACAAACAGGACCTCCCAGGCATTAAGGTATCAGATACAGTGGACATTGAATAACTTAGGTATCTAGCTATACGCATAGCCTCATAATTAAATGAAAATAATTTGAAGATAAGTACACGGTAAGACAAATTAAATGCATTTCTGAGCATATGCATGCCAATGGGTACAGCATCCTTTAAGTGTTCACAACTGTCCTGGTGAAATTGTAATTATTTGGGATCCTAACAATTCCATTGGATTGGCCTGGCCAAGCCATTTAAGTTTATTAAAGTTATCTCCGGGTATTTAAATCTATTATGAATGGAATTTTCTTCTTAATTTCATCTGTGGATAGGTTATTGCTAGTGTATAGAAGCTGCTTAAAAGATGCACACCACCTCCCAGGGTCCTCAGGAAGCAAGCAGCAGGAGCTGTGGCCCTGAGAGGCAGGAAATGAGATAGCACAGATGCTTCTTGAAAACTTTCATGGCGTGAACCAATGAGTATAAGCAAAGAACTCAAAAGGTCTCACATCACCAAAAATAATCACACCAGATGAATCAGGCTACAATCAGATCAGAACATAATAAGTTGGGAAACAGAGTTAGTTTAAAACAAGACTACAGAAGAGCCCGGGTAGAGGAGGCCACAGCAACAGTCCCAGGAGGAATTCTGTTTATGTGACTCTGACAAATCAGCTTTGAGTCCTGCTGTGCTGAGGCTTCCACTCTCCTGCACCTGCAAAGGTCTTGAGTAATGTGTGCAGCCAAAACTTGGTTGGCCCAAGTGCTGCTCACAAAAGGGCACATAAGTGTGAAGATGTGCACAGCTGTTTGTCCCGTTTTAGCAGTTCCCAGATGAAAGCTACTGCCCAGACCCTATGCTCAGGGGCTGCCCTGTAAATATGGAGGAGCCCAGCTAAAAACAGACTATTTCTGGATGTGTTTGCTTCCTGTGCTGTGGAGTAGGCCTGGGTGCCTGGCTTTCAGAACCTCTGTTTTTGCTGAGAGTAACTCCACACTCAGCTGCCTGTCAATCAGTGTATCCCAGCTCTAGGCTGGGAGGGCTCAGGGAAGAACAGAAGTGCTCCACACAACAAAGAAAGTCTGGGTCTTCTGCTGCCCACCTCCATGTTTGAAAGATGCCTTTGCCCAGAGTTCATCCACAGAAGGCAGATTGGGATGGACAGTGATGCCTATAGCTGCTAACCACAGGCAGACTCTTTAAAAGGAACAAAAACCTCTGCTAGGAATAGATGTGCTCCTTATTAAGAACAAAACCCTCAAAGCTGCAGCTTCAGATTCTGCACCTGACACCATAAAATGGGACCTCGGATGAAATGTGGAGACATGTGAGTTCCCTTCTTGCTGGAGCTTTAGGGGTTTTACATCCTGGCATTATTTAACAAGCAATTTATTTCAATTACATTCATTCCCGGGCAGCTTGTTCGTTTTGAATTGATAGTGAGTGGAACTTCCTCCTCAATTTCAGTTGTGTTAGCTTATGCTACTCTATGGAAGCGCTTCAGTACTGCTTGCTATATTTGTTACATAAGCAGGAGCCTGAACTCATGGCCCCAGAAGGAGGGTTTTCATGGGTTCTACAGATGTTTGGGTCAGAGTGAATTTGGCATTTCCGTTTATTTGGAATATGCTGAGTTTTAGAATACTGCCTAAGGCTAAAGTTCTGAAAATGTTTAAAAGATGAGGCCTACACATCACATACATTCTCAGTGAGTGCTCTTATCCCACTGTGCTAAATCCATATTCATCAGAGGGAAGCTCTGTGAAGGAAGGGATCATGTACCATCTAGGACCCACAGTGCATGCTCAGCGCATGTTTGCAGAATCTATTGGAACGCTTAGGGGTTAGATGATGGGTTGAGGGGTGTCAAGCATATCTGAAGGCAGTCACATGCACGCATGAGCTGGACCAAAATGACCAGTATGGGTTGCGTGCACACCACACACACACCACACACACACACACACACACACACACCCCTATGTCTGTATGCTAAGGATGAAAGGCTATCAACTTGATAGCAGTTATAGTTCAGAATGAAAGAGCCTTTGAATAAAAGCTTACCAAATATTTTGTCCTGATAGCTTGCCATCAAGAGAAACTCCTCAACTCAACATGATCTACCTCTAGGACATATGACTAAGAGTCAGCTAAAACAAACAACTTCAGTAGACCAGTGGACCAAACAATATATCACAAAAATGCAATAGCTGAATGTTTGTATTCAAATAAACACTCTTGGGGTGGGGGTAGTGGGCAAAATAAAAATAAATCTTTACTAACTCAAGGTATATTATAAAGTATTACATTTAAGAAGCTAAAAACTTTTATACTATACCAATATGAACCAGTTAGCTGCCTTATACATTTCTTTAAACACTACAATTAGCTTGTGACCAAATGACTATAATCCTTGGCAATTACGTAACAGATTACCCTGGAATGTCCCTGGAAAAGGGTAGATATTAAAAAATTAACAGTTTTCCGGGAAATTTAGTTTTTATGGTAGAGACCTAGTTATTTAACTTGTCTTAGCTTTTGAAAAAGCTGAGAAAACCATATTATATCACCGAGATAACCATAACTATCTTCATTTAATACCAACTTTCAAAAACAAAGTAATAAAAATAAATGAAAAATTTAAATGGATTCTAGTGAACACTTCTCCAAAGACATCTGTTTCTAGTTCACTAAGTTGACTATTACAAAAAAATTGATGTGTTTTCTGGCAAACATAAATAGCCTCAGTTCAAGGAAGTGAAATATTTCCAGTTAAACTGGTTGTAAATTTAAGGATATGTTAACTATTTGTAAAAATTTTCATATCAGAAAAATAAAGTAAAATAGCATCTATAGCTTTCAAAATATTTAAGGAGGACCTAAACCCATGTCATAATATATGATTTGTACTAAAGATTGCAAAGTAGTAGCCAATAATATAAACACACAGTAGGGTTCTGTGTGTGTGTGTGTGTGTGTGTGTGTGTGTGTGTGTCTGTGTGTATTAGAGGTTGACATCTATGTCTATCTCAATCATTTTTTTCCACCTTTTTTTTTTTTTTTTTTTTTTGAGACAGAGTTTCTCACTGAACCCGAAGTTCATCAGTTGGTCTAGACAGGCTGGCTGGTGTGCCTCAGGGATCTTCCTGTCTCCTTCTCCCCAGTGCTGTGGTTACAGGTATACTCTATGCCATACCCCACTTTTTATGGAGGGCTGGGGTCCTGAACTCAGGTCCTCATACTGTCTGACAGGTACTTTATTGATGACTAAGCCCTCTCCACAGCCACTGCATGTATTTTTATGGGCATGGTGTTTTTGAAGAATGAGAAAATTGTCGATATTAAAATTGATTTTTGTCATCAAAATCCAAGTTTTCAACTTCAAGTGAAAACTTTGTTAAACTGTGATGACACTGGGTTCATATTTCAATATCAAAGAGAATGCTTTGAAGAGATTTGGGTTGTCACACTTGGGATGGGAGGGAGCAGGCACAGGGATGACCGAGGGGAACAGGGAAATCCAGTGCTCAGGCTGTGCTGGAAGCTGTGATACTCAACTTGTTGCAGCAGGGAGATTTCTGTGAGGTGGGTGCCCCCACCCCTGCTCACCCTCCTCCAGGCGCAGCAGATCCAGGTCTAGCTGAGTGAAGCTGTGCAACACCACGGGACAGCTGTAGATGGGGCTGCCCATTTATAAGAAGTACAATCTGCTCCTTTTGTTCAAGATATGTGCCATGCAAGTCTCAGGTCATTTCTATCATTTTGTTATTTTTATAGATCATGTAGATATTCAATATTGAAACTATCCACCCACCCACCCACCCACTAATCTTCCTTTAAAATGCCATTCAATTTATTGGAGGAAAAAAAAAAAAAAAAAAAGGACCCGGTTTCTAAAACTGGTGTGGGAGCCTCGGGGAGGCCATTCCTTGGGACTGCCCTTGTTTCCCTGGGCATTGTTAGACCTACCCAAGGATAAGGCTATATCACCGTCTCTCCCCAGGCTTCAGGATTTTTTTTTTTTTGCTGCTTTTATACAATTTTATGAAAAAAAATAGGATAAACTTAAATCTGATGCTTTGTTAATGAATTAAAATGATACAAAATTATTTATATTTAAAATAATTTTTTATGTGGACATTGCTATTTTGTCTCCGTGAAATAAAATATACAGTATGAGATAATGGAAAAAGCTCAGCAGAGCTATGGAGACATAGGGAGCAGGCATATTAGCTAAATATTGGTGGGGCTGAAAAACAGGAAACAGTCAGTTGACGTAAAGGCATTCTCTGTTGTAAATGTCTTCCTTGCAGCAAATGACCCTTTGGGTACCATATTTTGTTAGGGAAGTACAGAGAAGTTCTGAACGGTTACCCTAGCGATTTTCATTTCAGTAGAGTTTTGACTGAAATAGGAACTGAGCGTCCAGTAAATGATGATCACTCTTTTCAGGCGTGTCAAGCACCAGAGGACACCAACGGGGACTTCTCAGATCAAAACCGCTGGCTTAGAAATGACTTTTGGTAAGATCGAAAATAAAGTCCTGTTGAGGTTGGGACCTGTTCATCTTTTCCACCACGGTATCACTGAGGCCTAATCCATGTGAACTCAAGTTCTTGTTGAATAAACATAAGCATGAGTACACATAAGTGCTTAGGAAATGATATTCATAAATATTCAGCATTTCAATGAATAACGAAAAATAGATTTAATAAATATTTACTAAATGAATACCCACATAAAATTATGAATTAGTAATCACCTCTTACATATTATTTAAAGTGGTCAACATTTGTTTGCTGAAATATTGCTGCATATCACATATTATGTTATGCGCCATCCATATATTCAATACTTATAACATCATTAGGAAATTGACATAACTCAAAATTTATACTAAAAAAAAAGAAAAGAAAACTCAAGTGATAGTTGAAAAACCCCAAGTGGGGTCACAAAGTTGATGAGAAGCTTGTTGGGGACTTAATCACAATTTTATTCTGTGGAGCAGAAAATGCAGAAATGAAGAACCCTGTGGTGGTATAGAGACAGTGTAAGACAGAGAAACAGTGGTATTCGGGTGGAGAGGCATGAAGACCACTATGGGTGCACAGTGTCTACAGGAAGATATGCCATCTGATTAATTTCAGATATAAAGGAAAAGGTGGAAGGGGGTACAATAGACAAAGGCATTAAGGGATCTTATGAATAAAAATAGTATAAGAAAACTACAAAATTCAGAAGCTACCTTATGAATAATGAGAAGGTACTTAGAAATATGAAAGAAAGAAAAATCTTAAAATAGAGTTATGAAAGAAAATGGAGGAAACAGGATGTATGAGCTCTAGTCAGAAGTTTAAATTCTTACAATAATTTCTGTCTTTTGGATATAATGTAGAATAACACAATAGTTTAACTATAAAAGTTAAAGGCAACCACTGAAGTTTAAAAATATGAGCATAATTGTTTCAAGTTGGGGCAGAGACCATTGTAATCCTAATAGAAATCATGACCATGTCCCTAAGGAAAGTCCCACATCTGTTTTCTACTGTCACATTGTTGGTAGAGTTGGTGAAGAAGTAATTAAAGCAATCATAAAGCAGAGTGTGGTGGATAAAAAGATATACATGTAAGAATGGAGACATTGTGCAAATTTGCCATGTTACTGACTTAGAATTGATAGTAATGTATTTTTATCTTAAAATAGTTATCTTTCCCAGCTCCTTTTCACTGCATCAACAAATGTCTCTGGTCTACAGGTTCTTGTCTACATATATAATTTCTCCCTAAAAGCAGCAAGAGGCTTACTGTAAAATAGTCAGATGTGTAAAAAGATGTGTCTGTGAGATTCAAGAGGCTAAGTTAGTTTTCTATGTTACTATGCTATTGTGGAGGGTTAGGTGCTAACCACTGAGAATTTACTAAGTCACATGCTAATTTTAGTCACATAGCCAGTACTTACTAAGTTAAGGAAATCTAATAACAATCCCATTAATACAAGAATATGAAAGGGTCCTCATACTTTCTCACTGGACATAAGGAAGTCAGCAAATGTTTACCAAGTATTTAAATAAGAAAAAGATCCAGGAAGAACAAAAGACTGAGCTGTACCTACACAAATATCTTCCATGAAAAATAAAAATAACTATTATTCCTGTAGTTTGATTATCACAACAAGATCTACATATACAGGAGAGCTTTCCAATTACTAAAAATAGCTACTGAAAATTTGATATAATCTCATTTACAATGACAGTATATAAATAATAAAACCTGAAAATCAACAGGACAAGAAGCATGAAAAATTTTTATAGAGAAAACCACAAAGATATATGAGAAAACATGAAGACTTTGGACAAATGTTTGAGGACAATAAAATATACCAAGAAAAGAGAAAATTCTCAAATTAATCACTGAAATATTTCAAAAAATTATTTGCAGTTTGAATAATGCATTACTGAAAACTTAAAAATAGTGACTCATATCAACTCCCCCTTTTAGATTTAAGAGGTACTAGAAGTATGTGGTGCTTATTTACACTATATGATGAAGAGAGAAGTATCAGTGTAGACTCTATAAATATGCCTCCTTCTGTATAATTCAACAAATTATACATAATTTTACACATTCCATAATTATAAATGTGCTATTTGCACATTTATATGTAACTCATCAACACTCAGTACTGAAACACCTCATTGACCATTTGGTAAGAGTAGAATTAGGCTTTATCTCCACACAAAATGTCAATTCTAGGGTATTATGAGCAAACACAAAAATAAAATCATAGAAGAGGAAGGATCAGCAAATCTATTACTTTGTTCATGTACAAAGGAAATGAACTCATGCGCTGATGGGATATCTCTGCACTTCATGCTTGTGGAAGAGCTATCCACAATAGCCAGGCCATGAAATCAATGTATGTGACCCATCAGCAGATGGGTGAGCTAAGAAGACATGTGTAAGAACACAAATATTACTCAGCCTTCAAGAAAATGGCCATTCTACCGTTTGCAGCAGTGTGTATGAACTCATAGGAAATTATATAAGTGGAGTAAGCTGGGCACAGGACAGTGACAAATGACAATGTGTACTTTCATTTATAGGGGGATGTCAAGATGGTTGGTGTCACAGACACACAAAGTGGAAGAGTGATTCCCAGAGCTGACTGATTACCAGGTGGGGACTGAGACAATGTAGGTTAAAGGTACAAAATTCAGCTAGATAGGAGGAATGACTTCAAGGTGCGCACTGTACACTTACAGTGATCATAGCTGAACCGTTCTGAGACTCATCCCATAAATATGTGAAGTAATTCATGTTGATTAGCTACAGAATGATACTCTATAACTCAAAACAATATGCTATATATGACAAACACATTTTGATGTCAGTTTTCAAATTTTTAAATTAAGAAATCAAAATAAAATATATGTGCCTAATTAGATAAGAGGGGACACAAGGAAAAGGTCAAGAGATATAAAACAAAATATTCAAAGATCTCTGCATATCATTAAAAATACAAAACACACAAATGATAGAAATACAAGAGGCTAATACAGATAAATTTAAACGGTTTTTAAAAATCCAAAAGATAAAGAAATTCATCACAACAGAAAAAGAGAGGTCTTAAAATTTATGGAGAGATGGTTCAGTGGTTGGAAGCATGGGCTGCTCTTGCAGAGGACCCATGTTCAGTACCCAGCACCCACATGGCAACTCACAACCAGCTGTCACTCCAGTTCCAAGGGGCCTTATGCCCTCTCTGGCCTCCTCAGATACCAAGCATGCATGTGTGCACATATATACATGAAGGCAAACATTCTCATAAATTGAAAAATTAAGACAATGTAAGTCACTTAAATAAATTAAAATAATTAGGAAATCATGAAAAATTGCCTAGCTTCCCCAGAAAAGTGAAAGAAATCAGTTATTTTGTCATATGAAAAGAATCTTACAATAGTGATAATACTTGGATTTATTTTTCTCTGTGCTAGGGTTGAATCCAGGGTTTCACCCGTGCTTGGCAAGCACTTGACTACTGAGCTAAATCCCAGCCCCTAATACTCAGTTTTAAGGAGAAGGTAAGAAAATGAGCGTACTTCTGTTACAAGAGGGTATTTTGGTCCCGGGTGGCCAGAGGTCTAGACCCACAGATCTATCTGCCTTCCCAGACCCCGTAGCCGCCTATAGCTGCTTAGGCTCTTAAAAATGATCTAGACGCTTATATGAACTTGATGTTGTTTGGCCTACGGCTTAGGCTCATTGTTAGCTTGTTTTTATATATTAACTCTACATATTTTTATTAATTTGTCTTGCTATGTGGCCTGTGGCTCACTTGTGTTCTTTACATGATTCTCTTTTGGGCGGCTGGCTTGGTCTCTCTCTGAGTTTGTCTTTTTTTAAAATTTATTTTGATTTTTTACTTATTTTCTTAATGGTGCCTGTCATGGGACAAAATAGCTTTATTATTTAAAGATTGATATTCGCAGCATACAGAAGACATTCTTACATCATATTTCAGTGAGGATTTACACATTTTTTAGATAAATTTACACTTTTAAAATAAATAGTCAATGTGATAATCTGTTAAAATTGTTTTAAAAGATATATATGCTTGAATTTACTTTTTACTGCTGTAATTTTGTTTAAAGAAAATAATATACAGCTGCATAGTAAAATATATGTGGGTACTGTGTATGAACATATATACACAAAACACATCTTTACATACATAAAACAGGAGACAGCATAGCATTTATTATTAAAATATAATAAGAGAATAATGAAATAAATTATAGTGCTACTTTTCACTACACGCATACTGAAATAATTATGTAGACATGGTGTAACTTTCACAAAGAGACGCAAGCTACTGACCTATCATTTGTCATTGGAAAAGTTCCCATACAGTAGAAGAAACATGGATCGCGTTATGAAGCAGTTCTAGTCCTTGATAGACCTTTCACCAATCTGCATGCTCGTATATACTAAGAGATACGTAAAGGATGCACATGTAGGATTGTTTATATTAGATTAAATTTGAAATACTGTTCATATTCACTGAAGATATAATGGACAATTAGTGAAATAAACGAACATTAAAAGTGCATGCCTGATATTCATGGCTTTCACAAATAGAGTGAAATAATCCAAATACAAAATAGTACTTTCTGTGTGACTCTGTTACATCAACTTTAAGACAGGCTGGGTTTGCTGGGTAATCCCAGCATCCAGGAGGCAGAGGCAAGCAGATCTCTTTGAGTCTGAGGTCAGCCTGGTCTATACAGCAACTTCCACGCCAGACAGAGAGCTACACAGTGAACTTGTCTGCACCAGAACCACAAGCACCCAAACATACACACACACACACACACACACACACACACACACACACACACACACACACTGTGCATCAAGTAAAACAGGGATGGCCCCTAGGGATTAAAACAGATGGGCAAACTATCAATAACACATAGTATGATTATCAAAGTCAAGGTGGAAGATGTCAAAAACATGCACTGGAGAAAAGATACTTGGGTTAGTGTTCATGAGACTCCAACTTCAGTCCCTAGCTATACATGCACACATACCACACACATACACACACACACACACACACACACACACACACACACACACACACACACACACACACAGAGCCACCGCCACCCTTTTCAATAAATGCTGTTAAAGAACTGAGCATCTGCATGTAGCAGAATAAAACTAGGTCCCTATCTCTCACCATGTATAGTGTAAGACTTGAACTTGAAAACTGAGAAGTGAGGGAGGGAGGGAGAGAAGGAGAAAGAGAGAGGGAGGGGGAGGGAGGTACATAGGGAGGGAGAGAGAAGAGAAGGAGGGACTGAGGGAGGGAGAGAACTTTAAGACACAGCCAAGACAAGGGCTTCCTGAAGAGAGCTCCAGTCGCTCAGGTGTAGCAAATGTATCGCCTGAAATTATGAAGCTTCTTTCCAGCAAAGAGAACAATCTCCAGAGTGAAGACACAGAAAGTGACAAAATCGTTGTCAGCAACACATGTGACAAAGAACTACTATCTATATACTGAAAGGAACTCAAAGCAGTGGGGACTGGAAAGTTCATGTGACAACAATACTGTGGGTGAGTGAGGGCACCCCAACAGGAAGGGCCTGGGAAGTCTCCTGCAGGGAAGCCCAACTCTACTGCATGACCCAGCTATACCATTCCTGGTGGGGTCTCAGTGAGAAGGCGGCAGAGACTGGCCCATCCACGTTTATTATTATATGGCTAGTCACAATAGCCAAGATATGCAACCAGCCTAGATGTCCATCAGCAGATGAATGGAAAAAGACACCGGGTACATTTTCTTTAATTATAGAGAAGAATGAAATTATGTCACGTGCAGGAATCATGCTAAATGAAATAAGTGAGGCTTAGAAAGACAAATATTTTCTCCCATATGTAGATTCTAAATTTAAATAATTATATCAACATATATAAAGTGTAGATGTATATATAACATGAATGTAGAATTTTATAAAAGCATACAATATGAATGAATGTTTACATATAAAATTATACCCACAACTACAAAATACGCATGAAAATATATAGAATAAACTTATTTATATTTATAAATATTTATTAAAATACTAGAAAATGATAAAAGAAAATTTAACACTCAACAATAAAAAGTAAGAAACAAGTAGCCTAATTGCAAATAGGCAAAGAAATAAGATATCAATCTGTGTGTGTGTGTATGTGTGTGTGTGTATCAAAAAAAAAAACATGAAAAAGCTCTGCATCCCTAACCATTTGGGGGGGAAAGTGAAAATTTTTTTAAAAAGGGAAATAGCAGTGGCCGTTAAGAGGAGTCCATAGAGGAGCATGCCATGATAGTAAGGATGTGGAAAATGCATCCCTTTCCCACTGGAATATAAAATGATACAGCTGTGGGCTGGGGAGATGGCTCAGTTGGTGAAGTGCCTTCCAAGAAAGCATCAGGACCTGAGTTTAGGTCCCTAGCATCCACATAAAATTCAGTCTAGTCTATCTATGGGTGAGCTCCAGGTTCAGCGAGAACATGTGATATCAACCTCTGACCTCTACATACATGTGCATGTCCACTCATTCATACTCATCCACATACAAAGACTAATGACGCAATGGTGGGAACAGTATGGTGTTATGGTAGGCTGTTTTAATATAACATGGGATCGCTATATGATGTAGAAATCTTACTTCTGAGTATCTACTATACACACAGAGAGTTGTACACTAAGGCTCTGAGTAGCCTTATTCACAATAGTATTTCTTTTTAAGAAAATAATGCCAAGTGATGGTCAGTCACTAAATGGATAAATAAGAGAGCCACACAGTAGATTGAAACTTGATGTCTACCAAGTACTTCTGTACAAAAGATCCTGCTACTCCTAAATAAAATCACATTCAGAACAGATTTAAAAAACAAACAAACAAACAGGGGGGCATTTAAAGATGTTGCTACAGTAATTTCTTTTCTGGATAGGTCCCCCTCCCCACTTCACAAAAAATAAATAAATAAGAGAAACAAAAACAAGAATTGAAGTTGAATTACATCAAGTTAAAAAGACTTCTGCATTATGCAGGAAACAATCTAGCATGAAGAGGCAACCTACAAAATGGTTAAAAATATTCATCGGATAAATGGTTAATATCCAGAATATATAAGAAACTAAAGGAGTGACAAAAAACAAGATCCAATAAAAATGAGCAGTGATTTGAATATATACTTGTCAAAAATGAATATATGGAAAGGTACTCAGTATCATTAAACATCAGGGACAGACATGCAAACTATAAACAGCGTGTCAGTTAGGACAATTGTTAGCAAAAACCCGAACAGCCAATGTTAGAGAGAATTCAGAAAAGATGAACTATTGTGTGCTCTTGGGAAAGTGGGAATGAGTGTAGCTACTATGGCTAAAAGCACAGAGGCTTCTCAAAAATGAAAAAACTGTCAGGCTATCATTTGATCAAACTAGACTACGTCTATGACGGTTGTATTAACTCCACCTGACATCTAGACTCACCTGGGGAAAGGACCCCAGGTAAGGCTCTGTGTGAGGCAGGAAGGCCTACTGACTGTTGAGTGTTGCAGCTCTCTGGCAGCCATCCTGGAGGAAGGAGGGAGCTAAGCAATGACAGCACTCTCTGCCCCTACTTCCTGACTGTGGATGCTGTGTGGCAAGTGGCTCCAAGCCCCCAATGCCTTGAGTTCCTACCGTGATGGGCTGTACAGCCTTGAACCCTGAACTAGAATGAATAATCAGTCTCTCCTTGAAGCTCCTGTTGTCAGAGTATTTTATTATAGCACCAGGAAAGGAAACTAAGACAGTATCCAAAGGTTGCCCAGGTTTATAGTCACAGGAAATGCCATCAGCATGTCGAAGAGATAGCCGTGTGCCAATGTTTATTGCAATGCTACTCAGAGTAGCTAACACACGCATCCACCTAGGTGTCCATCAACAGATAATGTGATGCATACACAACAAAGTCTATTCAGCCACAGAGAAAAATGAAACCTTAACATTTGCAGCAAAATCAATGACAACGCAAGACCTTAGTAAGACAGACAAGGCTGACAGAGACAAAGTGTCCTCACCGCCCATCTCGTGTGTGGGAGCTAAAAACAATGTTGGCCAGTGAGTAGCATAGTAATCACTAAAGATTCAAGGTGAGGAAGATGGCCAGAGGGTGGGAAACCATGGTCGGATTAATGTGCACTGTACACATGTATACAAGAACCGCAAGGAACCCTATGAAGATGCGCAATTACGAAGTCTCAACAAAGATTTTTTAAAAGAACCTATAATATGGGTGACTATAATAGCAACGAACTGTATAACTCAGGCTAAAGGCTCCCTCTCTCTCTTCTTCCCTCCCTCCCTCTGAGACAGAATTTTGCTCTGTATCTCAGGGTGTTCTCAAGCTCATGATCCCCATCTTTCTAACCTTCTAGCTCCCAAGTGCTGCTGTCACAGGCATTACCACCATACCTAGCTGAAAAAGAAGAGTCTCAGTGTATTCATGACAAAACAATGAATTTAAAACAATAAATGTAGAAATATTAAGGTATGTTAATTACCACAGTTGATTAATATCTAGTACACACATATTAAGTGTGTGCAAATATTAACAAAAATTAATTTTAAAAGAATATAAACACAAAAATTTGAATGCACAATGTAGCATAATTCATCTTTCATAAAATTTCAACAAAATTCTGATACTAACCAACAACATGAATAGAATGTGAAGACTGTTATAAGCAGTTTCTGACCCAGACTTTTGGGCCTGGCCCTGAGGTTTGGGCCCACTCACTGCTGCCACTTAGCCCCAATGGCTCAGGCATATAACCTGTTAACTCTTAAACTGACCCATGATTACCCAACTAGCTTACTACCTTTTCTCAGAGCAACACTTCGACTTCTTTCCTCTGTGTTTGCTGGTCTCTCTATCTGACTGTTCCTGATCCCAGAGTTTTCTTAGTCTGGTAGCCCCGCCCACATTTCCTGTCTGCCTTCTGGCCAATCAACATTTTATGAAGCCAGTAGGAGAGACAAATATTTACAATGTACCAGAACATAATCCCACAGAAGAAGACACTATGTCAAACGAAATAAGCCAGACATATAATATTGCAAATATTATACAATTGCAATTATGTAAGGGTTGTGGCTACTTGGTGCTTAGAAGAATGAAGAATAGGAAGTTGTCTAGACATTGAGTTTCAGCTGAGATGCAGAGGAGACAGAGATGAACTGTGGTTGGAAAGCAGTATGAATGCACTTAATGGGCCTTGGGTTTTATACATCAACAGCCATTAAAATGGTAAGTTCTACCAGAACAGGATTTTGATTGTCACACGCATTCCCACCCCCCAGCCCTCTCTCCCTCTATATCCCTTTCCCTCATCTCTCTTTCTGCAGTACTGAGAACTGAACTAGGATCTCACACTTACTAACATTTTTGTGATTTCTGCTTTTTTGGTAAAATGCGCAAGAGGCCAGCGAGATGGCTCAGCTGGTAAAGGCATTTATCACTGTGCTTGACCAGGAACCCACATGGTGGAGGGAGTCAGGCTTTGATTGGATTCAATGCTCACTCCACACTGCTAAAGTGGCCAAGAACCTCAGATTATGTAGGTCATGGTCCCTGGGGGGAAATCTATTACTATTCTGATAGATGAACATAGAAAGAAAATGACTCCTAATGATGAACTGCTATACCCCTGGATCAGTGCTTTGCTGAGCCCTCATTGGAGAAACTTCTTGCAGCAGATGTAATTAGCATGGAGACCCACTGGGCAAAGTGAAGAGACATTGGAACACTCAGCTCTAAATGAGACATTCTGTCAATTCTTGACCCCAGCCAGACTCAGGATCTATACATATCAGGAGGTAGAAAGATTATAAAAGCCAAAGGTGGTGGACTCCAGACACAACAAGGCTTGTGTACATACAAACTCAGGACTGTGATAGCACACAGAGGGTCTAGACTTCAACCAGATGAAATCCAAGTACCAGGAGGGGAAGTAGACACAATGTCCCACCACTAATCAAGAAACTATTTGGCAACTGATACCTGCTGTTTCCTCAAATGGAAGCTTGCGGAGTGTCACACACCTGAGGTCAGCCCCTCAGCCCAAGAGGTGCTGGTCAACACAAAATAGACTCCATGATGTTTGTATACTTTTTGTATTGTTCCATTATTTTTTATTTACTAGGTTTTGATGTGGGAATGCCTTTCTATATGCTGTGAATATCAATCTTTAAATAAAGGAGCTGTTTTGGGCCATGACAGGCACCATAGAAGAAGTAGGAGGAGAAATCAGAGCATAGGTAGGAGGAGGGCGGAGTCAGGCAGATAGAGCAAGTCACCCAAGGAGCAACATGTAAGGAGCACAGGTGAGCTACGGGCCATGTGGCAGACAGATGAATAGAAATGGGTTGATTTAAGATGTAAGAGTTAGCTAGCAATGTGCCTGAGCCATAGGCCAAACAGCATAAAGTTAATATAAGCGTCTGAGTCATTTCTGGGGGCCTGAGCAGTGGAGGCGGGTGGCTTTGGGTCTGGCGCGGCAGGTCCGTGGGTCTGGGCCTCTGGCCGCCTGGGACCAAGGAACCCCCCCCCCCCTTGCAACAAGGTTTTATGTCTGTTGTTTTGTTTTTTCTTTTTGAGAAAGGAAGTTGGGTGAGTAAAGAGATAGGGTAGTCGCTGGAAGATTGGGGAAGGAGAAGAATATGAACAAAATAGGTTGGATGAAAATGTTCTAACGTAAGAAAAGACAAATGGAAAAATATTTTAGACACAGTACAGACTGATGGAACTGAGCTTCCTATCCAGTGAAGTATGTGACTAGCACATTTAGGAACTCACAATTATTTTTAAAGGACGTAAAGAAATTGTATCACATTCTAAAATCTCAGAAGCACCACACTTAGTTTAGATGTGAAGAAACCCCAGTTTTGTATAAGATTTCTAAAAGTTTTTCTAACATGAAAGGCACATTCTGGATGAAATAGTATAAAGATTAACACAGGCTTGCAGCCTTGGTAGGGCTGGGGCTTCTGGTCCCCTCAGCTGTGAAGAACCTGATACAGCGAAGGTGAGCAGCGCCCTGGGGCTGTAGGGGAAAAGGCCTCTTAAATATCCTAAATAGCCATGGGATAGTTCAAGTGCCAAATAAACTCTATGGCTACTTGTTGGATTTTGTGTTTCTTTTTATCTGCTCCTACCTGACCATATTTTTTTTCCTCCAATTTTCTACACTAATAGAGCTTTAAGCACAGAGAGCTCAAGAATTCTAATGCACTGTTATGATAGCAAGCCATTTCACAGCAGTGTCTTTTCAACATTTGGGAATTGTGTCTGTTGGCTAAAAATGTGTGCTTTGGAAAGTTGAGCTATTTGGAACTTGGATACCCTGGACGTTTATTTAACTTAGTCAATGACATTATCACATAAGCCAAAGCAGCTAGTACCAAGACTAGACACTGTCAAAATAGAGAAGACATTTATTTTGATGCCCCAAAGGCTCTAATTCTAGTCATGTCTCCTAATCCTGTTCACTCCTTACATGGTCTGAAAAAATTCACTTTATGTATGGACTTAATATCTTCATTAAACAACAGAGCACAATAGAGGCCCCACCCCACCCGCCCCTTCAGTCTCTCTTTCCTAGCCCTGTGCTTCTGCTGCTGTTTCCCGGCCATCTTTATTCCATTTCTTCTCTTTGGGATCAGCTTCATTCTATTCCAGTGTATCCTTTCTGCTGTGTTAGGGTGGGAATGGGAGGAAAAATTAGAAAAGACGAACCACATAATGAACATCACATGCTGGCTGTTTATGGCTCAGTGAGGAGCAAGCTACGTAGCCTACCAGGCTGGGCAAAAGGGGAGTCCCCACATACACTATACACACATGCCTTTTACTTGCTAAAAACAACTGTCTCTCTTTACTTTCACATAATGCGGAAGCACAGACCCAAAAGGGTCAGAACAAAAAAGATACAACAGAGCCCCAAGTCAAGAAACTCTCTGTCCATAAGACTGTGATATTATGTGTGTGTATATGTGTGTAGGGGGAGTGTTTGTTTTGAGATAGAGTCTTGCTCTGACTGTCCTGGAACTCTCTCTATAGACCAGGCTGGCCTCGTACTCACGGAGATCCACCTGCCCCTGCCTCCTGAGTGCTGGGGTTAAATGTGTATGCTGTTACTGCCTGGCAAAGACTGTCCATTTGTGCTGCGTGTCACTTTCCTTTGTGCCCATAGGGCCTGTACCTTGAACATGCTATTTGCATGGGGAACCAGTTCTCTAAGAACCCCTCATTCTAAAGAGAAGTTTCTGTCTAAAGAATTTCCTTCTGCTTTGTGAATGAGGTGTCTGGGTGAACAGGAGTTTGGGAGTAACAGGAAAAGGCGAAGCTAGTGAAGGGGTGGACAGGGCCTCCCTTCTGCTCCAGCAACATGAGTCTGACCCAGTGGTGGCAATAAATACCTGCTGCTAACCTGTGGTTTAATTTATAAACAATGATTATAAATATTTTCATTTAATGAAAAGTAGGAAAAAAGGTAAATTCTCTAATTCCCAAGTTCAGGAGGCCAAGGCAAGTAGATCTTTGTGATTTCAAGGCTAGCCTGCTCTACACAGAAAGACACTGTCACAAGCAAAGCAAAGCAAATAAACAATAACAACAAAAATAACTGGGCTGGCACAGTGGTTAATAGCATATTCTGCTCTTGCAGAGGACTTGAATTCAGTTCCCAGTACCCACATCAGATGGCTCAGGTCTGAGAGTGTCTTCTGAATTCTAAGAACACCTGCATTCACATGTGCGCATAACACACACATATACAAAATTAAAACAAAATAATTATTTTAAAAGTGGGACAATGCAGTAGCATACTGGGTGGGATCAGAGGCATTCAGGGAAGGTGTGCTCAGTGAACCCCACTTAAAGGCCAAATACCTTTTGACTAAGATTGACTCAGGCTTGAATATCATTGCTCCCAACTTCACACTCCCAGCTTATGAAGTCAGCAATTAACCCATTTTTGTTTGTTTTATCTTTTTGTTTGTTTGTTTTTAAGTCCTTATTATCTCCATGTAGTGCAGATGACCAGCTGAAAATCCTCAGGTCTTCATTATTTGTATTGAAATCAGTGATTGGCCTAACCTTCAGAATAACAAATGCTGTACTACAAAGGACAAGGCTGTTCTCTAATCTACACAGCTGACAACATCAAACCCCAGCTGCCTAAGGGCCTGAGAGTCAGCACCACAAGGCTCAGGACTCCAATCCCAATGCTCTTCAAATTCTCACTCATCTTCTGAGATGATCACAGTAACAAGTTGGATATTTACAGTTACATGTGACTGATAAAGCATGTGTCTATCATTTTTTTGTATGTGATAGCCATTGCCGCAATTGATTTGTATCAACTGTGGAAATACAAGCCCTTATACATGATCAAAACAATTCTGTGTTAAATGTAGGAGCAGAAGAGGTGGTGACAGGCAACAGCGGCTAGGGAAGAGATGATAAGAGCTGGGGTGTTTCACAGCTTTTGATAACAATCTTGGTAATTTCTTCTTTCTGCCAGTAACAGGAAATAGCCCCAGTTACAGATAATATCAAAGCAGAAACAGAGTGAGTTAATGCTTCACCTCAGACTGTTACATTAAAAAACATTTTTTTAAAAAAGATTGCCAGTGAAGGGCTTAGGTGAGACACTATCGATGCGTTTCAACACTAAGGATTAGACGTACATTATTTCTTCCAGTTTAGATCTTTTCTTAGCTATCAGTAACAATGGGAAAAACTTTTTCAAATTATTCAAGGTTTACATGCTGATTTATATTCCGGGAGATAAATTTTTTAAAAGTGTATTTCTAAGAGTATAAGGACAGGGTTTCAAAACCCGTATAAATTTTTCACTAGCACAAAATTAGTACAATATTTTTATTTTTCTATAACTAAGCTATGAACTAAAAAAACTGAATGTTTTAAGCTAAATTCTACAATTGAAATTACACAGACTAAATAACAAACACATTGCATACTGTATATAACATACAATATACCTATATATGCTACATAAATTCATATTAATATATTACTTAAATATATTAATATACTATTCAAATGCCAAATGTAGACAAAAACTCTAAGAAATACAGATGATAAATCAGATAAAATCGTAAAGAACTTTTCAAAAATTTAAAGCCATGTATTTTATAAAAATGTATAGTCTTCAGTTATTCATGAATTCCATCTTTGAAAGTCTGTCCACTCACCAAAATTTATTTATGAGGCTGGAGGGATGGCTCGGTAGTTAAAAGCACTGCCTACTCTTTCAGAGGACCTGGGTTCAATTCCCAGCATCTATATGGAGGCTCACACCTTCC
The DNA here is from genome assembly GCA_033318265.1 of Phyllotis vaccarum. Taxonomy (NCBI): domain Eukaryota; kingdom Metazoa; phylum Chordata; class Mammalia; order Rodentia; family Cricetidae; genus Phyllotis; species Phyllotis vaccarum. The sequence goes on along the minus strand of JARWLC010000006.1, from coordinate 26,620,666 downwards.
CTAACTCCAGTTCCAGGGGATCTGATGCCCTCTTCTGGCCTCCAAGGGCACCAGGTGCACAGACACACATGCAGACAAAACACTCCTAACACATACAAATGAAATGTATTTGCAGTCTGTGTTAGTGTTCCATAATTAAAATAAATCCCTGAGACAATCACCTTCGGGGGTTTAATCCCTTCCCTGATGGAGAGAATAGGGTAGAGAAAACCATCCACCTCATAGCAAAAAGTGAAAATCTTGGAGTCCCATGATCCCCATCAACAACAAGCATTCAACACCTGAAGATAGACCTTTGCCCAGGGCCGCCTCTTAAAAAATCCACAGCATCCCAGAAGGAACATGCCATATAACTCATGGCATTTCAGATCTATACTAGAACAACTCTGAAATCTATGGGGCCATTTAGTTGCATATACAGAGTAGCCTGAGTCGCCTAACACTATATCCCTAGCTCAAGTGAAAGACAATGCTCTGCCTTCTTTTGGGCTGATGCCATACTTTTACCACTTCTGTCAGGATTGGATGCTACAGTAGTTCTCTTAGCCATGAGGTCAACACTTAATGCTTAATAAGGTGTTTTTTTTTCTTTAAAGAAAAACATAATGAAAACAAGGTTATATTCTAATTTGTTGAAAGGAATTATGCCAGGCTCCCAGAAACCTAACCCTCAGGGGTTGACTCAACATTTGCTAACTCAGCTCTTGTGATGACTTTACCACAACGAACAGGAAATGAAGATGAGGCCAAAAGTCACACTTTGCTGTTGGTAATTTCCTTGTTATATTTAGAATATAAAAGAGAAATTAATAGCAATCGCCAATATAAGACATACATACGTCTTGTTTCTTCAGTACTGGTTCCATCAACTTTTCTAAGTCTCTGGGAATTTAACTAGACAACAAAATGAGACGCCATAGCCCCTGAATCTCCTGGTCCTTCCAGGGCCTTGGCTTGGCACAGAGTTTCTAAGAAGTTGTGGTGATACATACTGGCTAAGGACATCCATTCATATCTAACCTGAGAGTCAAGTTATATGAATGAACAGATGAGTATATGTCCTGTAGGCTGCTGAACAGCAGATCTATGGCTGTTTCTATTTTACACGTTCCTTTTCTTTGGTTAGAAGTCTCAAAATAATCCTAGAGGAGAGAGAATCTGTTTCTTTGTTCAAACATTTCCCTTGGTTCCCAACTGGTCAAGCCCGATGTCAGCACCAAGCTGTTTACTAAGGTTCCAGCGCTGTAATCATCTGTGTGGCTTGGGAGAAAGGACACAAACTTTGTAGTCAGACCTGGGATCAATTTCTAGCTCTGCCTTCTCAAAACCATAAAACCACTGGTTCATTGCTTACTGCTTGAGTCCCTTCTGTGCTTAACTGCACGGGCAGGTGGTCACAGCGGGACAGCGCCTATGAAGGAGCTGGCACACCTGTGGCATAGCACTCTGCCCCAGGGATTACAAACTCCAGGGATGGACTGAGTGCCAAGTACTTCTTGTGGTAGTACTTAGTGTCTGCTTTGTCATCATGGAATAATAATTTGCTGTCTTGCTGTGTCGCTCATTCTGTCCTTGAATTCATGATCATCCTATATGAAAGTTAGAGGGGAATGTCACCAGACACCCATTTGGGAACAATATATATATATTTTTAAGTTGGGAATCCTGAAGATCACATATCAGTGACAAGAAAACTGACTTTTTACTTTCACTTTGAGAATTTTAAGTGACTCCTGAACAGACAGCAGCTGGTTTCCAAAGGCACACAAGGTTTTCAGGTAGACCTCTAACAGTAGGTCTTGACTGGGTGGTGTGCTGAGAACTGAAGAGTCGACTGCTCCCCAAGAGAACAAGTTCCTAATTCACACAGATGAACGATGAGCTCATGTCAAGAGTCAGAGAGCTGTGCTTCTGCCACATAGAAAGTTAGAAATGTTTAGGATTCCATTAAAAAGTCTTAAGTCCATGCTGGGAGATGACATGAAGAAAGTAAGGGGCCTTCAGTATCTCTAAGAAAGAAAAGGTGTTTTGTTTGTTTATGCTACTGTTTTGTTTATTGGTGTAGCTCAAATGCTCAGGAGGGTATTGTGTACTTGGAGAGCAGCATTAGAATATGGTGAATAAATGGATCATTGAGGTGTCAGCAAGCATGCTGTATATATGTTCTAGCATGGCATTGACTATACGATGATTACAAAAGGTCTTGGCTGGTAAACACAGATTTGTGTTCTAGCTTATTAATAATATGCCAGAATCTCACTTTATATAGGTCCACTTTATAAGGTACTAACATTAGTTATTCTTTCTCTTTAAAATTACTCATTTAATTCTCCCTTGCAACAAGGGAATGTCATGGCTTGAATGGATGAGAAGCTGAAACAAAATGAGTTATTTTTAAGAAGATAAACTTTTGGTTTAGAACTGATTTGAATGTATCTAATGAAACAGGAAGGAAAGAGACTGAAGGTTGGCAGAAGTTGGAAGACAATGAGGCATAAAATGTATTTGACAATTTTTTAAATATACCTTATTTTTCCCTTGTATACATTTCTATATGGGGGGGGGAACTAAATTCCTGCTGCTCTGTAACAGGAATGGGGCTCAGCAAAGCTAATCACCATTATGCCCAGTTGGAGGTAGTGCCAGGGCTGGCATCCCAGACTTCTGAGTATTCAGAAGTAAATACAGCCTCGGACACAGATTGTGAGTCTGCCATGTTTTGAGAATTCGTATAGGGTAGTTTAGCTAGGATTAAACGGCTGTAGAGAAAAGTCTGAGGAAATCTGGTTAGAGAAATAAAGTTGGATGTGGTGGTGCACACTTGTGACCCAGAACTTAGGAGGAAGAGGCAGGTAGACCAAGGAGTTCAAGGCCACCTGAGCTATGTGAGACCCAGTCTAAAGAAATGAGATTCCAGAGCGCCTTAACTAGTACAAAGATAATGTTGAAGCAATGAAATCCTTTGTAGAAGGAAATCTTAAGAGAAGTCAATGTGCACAATAAACTTAAAGGAGGTGTTCTTCGGCCCCAGCTCCGGAGCAGAATGAGGAGGAACTGGACAGCAGCCGGCTGTGATGATGCACTTTCTTGTGTTTTAAGCACTGACAGTTATACATCCTGTGCAGTCAGAGGAGAAAACGCTGCATCATTTTCATCTTCCAGTGCTTGTCCCTTTTACAAACAGATGAAAGGAGGAAGGGAAAAAGTAATTTAAAAAGCTGCCCTTGTTTTGATCAAAAGCGATTGATTGAGAGCACTGAAGAATGCATGGGAGGTCTAAGCCTTCAAAGACAGGAGATCTTTGATGCCCCAAACTAGCCAGGAAACAGAATCTTTTCCATTTTAAGTCACATTTAGGGAGAAGAAACTCACAGATATTTAGACTTTTAAACTCTTTCCCTGCTAGTGGAGGTAAGTATAATTAAATGCTATACTTCGAACATTAGTATTACAATTGTTTTTAAAACAAAAGACTTTACATGTGCTTTATTTAAAAAAAAAAAAAGAAAGAAAGAAAGAAAGAAAGAAAAACCAAGACAGTGAATCTTGAACAGCAGCGTGCCACCCACGGCAGGCATTCCATTGCGTGGGGGTGAGGGATGACAGCGTTTGGCCAGCTGCACTTGCTGAGGACCCTCTCCTGTGCTGCTCCTGTGACTGGTGATGTAAACGCACCCGCCCTTTTCTGGGAAGACTGAAAGCCTGAGTCAGGCGGCCGTGGCTATTAAAGCGCTGGGGCGGCGGAGCGGCCGGCACTTCGAGGATGAGGCTTCCTGGCTGGCTCTGGCTGGGCTCGGCGCTCCTCGCTGCCTGCGGAGCGGGGCAACCTCACAACCTGACCGAGGGCCTGGAGGATGCGAGCGCCCCGGCCGCCTGCGCCGCGAGGCTGGAGGGCAGCGGGAAGTGCGAGGGCAGCCAGTGCCCCTTCCAGCTCACCCTGCCCACGCTGACGCTCCAGCTCCCGCGGCAGGTCGGCAGCATGGAGGAGGTGCTCAAAGAAGTGCGGACCCTCAAGGAAGCCGTCGACAGTCTGAAGAAATCCTGCCAGGACTGCAAGTTGCAGGCTGACGACCATCGAGAGCCCGGCGGGAATGGAGCAGGGACGGTCGCCGACAACCGAGTCCAGGAACTGGAGAGTCAGGTGAACAAGCTGTCCTCGGAGCTCAAGAACGCAAAGGACGAGATCCAGGGGCTGCAGGGGCGTCTAGAGACGCTCCATCTTGTAAATATGAACAACATCGAGACCTACGTTGACGACAAAGTGGCAAATCTAACGTTTGTGGTCAACAGTTTGGATGGCAAATGTTCCAAGTGTCCCGGCCAAGAATACACTCAGTCACAGCCGGGTAGGTATAATAAGGTTCTTGCCATTCGTTCGTGAAAGCTGTATAGTGAGATAGTAGTGGCCATAAACATTAACCCAAGGGAGTAAGTTAATAAGCCTTTCACCTGTTGGTTACGGCAGATGGAACAAGTATTTCTCCAATGAAATGTAGTAAAGGATCTAATTACAAAGATCTTATTAGTTGTATCCGATGGAAACACTTGCAGTCAGTCTCTAGACCTCCCCATGCTAGCCTACCTATACACAAGCAGAAGCAGATTCCTCCACGGGCTGGTGCGTTTAGCCTGTCTTGGTGTCTCAAGATAAATATGGTAAAGTTCCTGGCTGTGCTTACTTAGGGAAATCAGGTCTTGGGTGGCTGGGTGCCATGTCTCAGAGCAGCAGGTGGTCTTTGAAAGGCTTTTGCAAACAATCAGGGCTGTACTTGATTCTCAAATATCTAGTGAGAATGGGAGATTTCATACATAGGATAAAAGCAGCTTTGTGTGTGCGCCAGGCTTTTTGGTTTGAGACTTAGTGGTACATCCATCTTCATCATCTGAATTACTTAAGGTTAATACTGTTTTTTAAAGACCACAGACTAACTGCCTACTGTGCCCTGAAATTGTTTTCTGTGATTTCTGAATTCCCAGGACCCTTGCAGATGGTACCACACCCTAGCTACTTCTACGTTAGGATCTGGGCCTCATCCTGACTGTGAGGTTACTGGGGGCTCACTTTCATTTGGAGTCTCCTGGAGGTAGTTCATGGTAGTTCATGGTATCAAGGACCACTGTCACCGATGACCCTGGCAGCCTGGATGGAATTCATCCTGCATTGATGTTTTAAGTGGCATCCCAAGGTGTATATTAGATATGGCACTATGCAGTGATACAAAAAAGATTCTACTACTTACTTTTCTCCTAAAAGTTTTAGGAAATAAAATATTATGAATTCTAAATACACACAAATAGATTTTTGTGTCTCACAAGTATATTATATTAAACTTACTTTACCTGACTCAAACTTTATAAAAATGAACTGGCAACAAATAGTCTCTGATCCCTACAGAACCCTGTTGACTGACTACATACAAAGAGCATAATCATCTTGATGCTTTGGCTAGAAATCAAACTGTGAAATATTGGCTGACTATACCTTCCTAAATAATAAATTCAGAATAGTACTGGGGAAAGCAGTTTTAGCTTGAACCTCCTTATATAGTTGTCAGGTAAAGTGAGTGAGTTTCTGAGCGATCCTGTGCAATGAATAAAGGCTGACGCATCACTTGAAATGCGTCCCATAACACTTGTCAGTTGTGTCTAGAATGCCATCCTAGGAGTCTGGACAGAGGAAAGCAATGGTTATGAGAAAAAGCTCCCTGTCAGGCAAGTTTGACTTCATGTCCTGCTCTTACCTCTTGTTTGAAGTGGGAAAAGCCATCGATCTTCTTTGAGACTAAATGAGTCTATATTTAAGCAAGCTGGCAGTCACATCTACCTGACAAGGTTGATGTGCTTGGCCAAGTCTCTGGGGGTAGCTGGTCCCCAACAAACCTTGTCATATTTATTCTACTGTTGTCTGATGTTAGCATTGTCACCATCACCAACCATGACAATCCTGCTAGTCAGGCCCAGGTGAGCCGATCAGAGCCAGGTTCTACTATCACCATTAACAAACTTATCAAATTGCTCTTGAGTCTGAGGATTCTTCAGATGCATAGCTTTTGCTAACAAAATTCCATGCTTTTCTTTCTTCCCTCTTCTAGTTCAACATCTAATATACAAAGATTGCTCTGACTACTACGTACTAGGAAAGAGAAGCAGTGAGACCTACAGAGTCACACCTGATCCCAGGCAGAGCAGCTTTGAGGTCTACTGTGACATGGAGACCATGGGGGGAGGCTGGACGGTGCTGCAGACTCGCCTTGATGGAAGTACCAACTTCACCAGAACATGGGAAGACTACAAAGCAGGCTTCGGAAACCTTGACCGAGAATTTTGGCTGGGTAATGATAAAATTCATCTGCTGACCAAGAGTAAGGAAATGATTTTGAGAATAGATCTTGAAGACTTTAATGGCGTCACGCTGTATGCCCTGTATGACCAGTTTTATGTGGCTAATGAATTTCTCAAATACCGGTTACATATTGGTAACTACAATGGCACAGCGGGAGATGCCTTACGTTTCAGTAAACATTACAACCATGACCTGAAATTTTTCACCACCCCAGACAGGGACAATGACCGCTACCCCTCTGGAAACTGCGGGTTCTACTACAGCTCAGGCTGGTGGTTCGATGCATGTCTCTCTGCAAACTTAAATGGCAAATATTACCATCAGAAATACAGAGGTGTCCGCGACGGGATTTTCTGGGGCACTTGGCCTGGTATAAGCCAGGCACAGCCTGGTGGCTACAAATCCTCCCTTAAGCAGGCCAGGATGATGATGAGACCCAAGAATTTCAAGCCATAAATTGCTAGTGTTCATCTCTCCAGGCACCCACTATTTAAAGGCAATGAAATTTTCTTCCCTTTACCATATGCCCGAGTTTATATTCCTTTACTATGGCTAAAACATTTTTTCTTAATTTCACAGTATTTAAAATAAAGCTAAAAATATCTAAAAAAGACTAATTTGTTGCTGTTATACAAGAAATGCTTGAAAGCTCTGGAAACATTGACAATTATGCATTATATTTGTAAGCTCTTTAATTTTTATTAGTTGAAAAACTTCCCTAACTATACTATTTTTTTTACAATTAAAAATATAAATAATTCATCAAGCTAAATTCTATATAAATAACTTTTATTTTCATTAGGGCTAAACATGCATATTTGAAAATACATCAGTTTTTTCAGGCCAAAGTTATTTGTGTCTATGTAGTCAAGAATTGTAGTGTTTTCTTGGAGCCAAGAAGACCTTAAAGCATTTTCTTTCTCAAAAAGAAGTGGGGGGAATAATATGTGTATCTAAAACTTACTCATGCAATATTCATGAAATGTATAATCTGGCATTAAATAACTAAAAGGTGATAGCATAAGGTCTCTTCCCTATCCAGACTGGAAAATGATGTAACCCTGGAGACTCTGGTTTAGTGGTAATTCATTCACTGTATATAGCCTGGTGAAAAGCTGCTTTTGTCAACCTCTGCTCTTTATGCACAATAGTTTTTATTGTAAGGTGCTAGACTACTGTAAGGCTTCCTTGGGGAAAGGCATGGTAGGGAAAAAAAAAAACTTTATTTAATTAATTGAAAGCCAAGTCGATACCCAAAGCAATGCTATTGTTGAGGGATCAAAATCCTAAGAAGCTGACTTTTCTAGAATAAAGTTATTTATTAAGATGAATTTTGAAATAGGTTAAATGTTATACATTTTAATTCTAAATGATCATTCGCTTATTTCACTCTCAGAAATTCAAAGAAAAAATATATATGCCAAACATAATTCCTGGAACTTTTAGAATTCCTTAATTGTGGAATGCCAAGGATCATATCAAAAGGCTTTAGGAGCAGTTTCTCTTTATCATTGTGGAGAGAACCATCCGGAGAGAACAACCACTGCACATTTTAAGTGCTCTTGAGTGGTATTTGAAGTGTTGTATACTGTCAGTCAGATGAAGTAACTGACTATACAGTATGCAATGTGTAAGCAATAACTTTGATCCTTAAAGTTTGGTGTGGTTTCCAATATACTAACTAAGTTTTAAAATATATTTATAGAGATTCAACTTCACTGATTCTTTGAATGCACTTAGGGAGGGCAGTTACTGACTTTACTACTTAAATTTTAAAATATGTAGCCATTGTAGAAAAACCTTTAAAAGCTGCAAGATATTATTTTTAAAACAAAAACAAAGTTTTCATGTAAATACAATAAATCTATTATTAACATAAATAAATTACCAGAGTAAGCATGCCGAATTAAGTGACCAAAATGTAAAATGTAGATTTTAAAGGCTGTTTACCTACTTGGTAGAAAATGGAATGTAAGTGGTATAATTGATTTTATTTTTTTCCTTTTTAAAAAAAGACCAAGAAGACTTTGATATACAATATGTGTTTCAAATCCTGTCTACTATATATAACTGCATAAACTGAAAAATGAATTGATCATAGCAAAGAAAAGCACACACTCATGACTAATGTAACTTTTTCAGGGAAATTTGGTGAATGCAATGAATCCATGTAAATTATCTTTGCACACTCAACGAACCAAAGTGCTGGTTTCTATTATATGATGGTTTTCTAGTGAACTTTCAACACAGAAATTTATTTTTGAAATCATTTTAAAATATACTGTAGACTTTGATAATTTTTAACCTGTTTATTGAAATAGTCTTTTGTCTTAACTATTCACTGATAAATGCTAATGCTCATAAATGTATACACTATTTGCAAATATATATTTTTAGAGTCTTTGTTTCATTGGGTGATTAACATTGATTTTAATTATTTTTTTATTGCTGAACATTATTATCATTTAAAAATACTGAGTGAAACTAATTTCTTAGGAATTTGGCTGACACATCTATCACTAAATAAGAAAGTCATTTTGCCAATAAGTGGTAAGGCACCGAATGTGTTCGTGTATCTGATGAATAGAACTTGTATTTGAGAAACCTAAGACACATTTGAACCACAATATTGCCTGGTCCTTGATTTTCAGTAGCATCCCCTCACCCCTCAAAAAGCTTGAAAGAAAAAATGGATGTATGTATCACAATAAGCTCTTGTTTAAAAATTCTTATCATTGATGTATAACTAAGGTTATATTTCATGTCTCTTTAAGGTCTGGTAAAATAAAATGTTTAATCTTTGTATCTGTCCTTCAACGTGGAGATTCTGTTTGTAATACAATATTTATATACCTACTATTATTTGGAAAGTTGAATTGTATTTACCTAATCTAGATAATATCCCTGAGTATTTAAAAAACATTTGGATACTATTTCTTTAAAAGGAAGTAAGGCAGGTAGAGGAACACCATTATCTATTTCCTTTTAGAATGCTGTCAATACATCCCCAATACAGAATTTTCAGTTTTCCACTGTGGCATTTCTCTCTGCTCTATTCCATCATTAGTGTTATTGGTGGGTTTGCATTCATTTCCTTACAGATGCAGACCCTTGTCAAGGCCTTCATTACCGACTATCCAGAGTCAGAAATGCCGATACAGGTCCACTTGGAGAATCTGGTATGCTCCATTCCCCATACATGACTGAGTACACAGTCTGCAGTGTTCCCTCCCGATTGCTGAGGCTCTTGTTAACCTGAAGACACTGTTGCCTTCTTTGCTGGAGGAATGGTTTAATTTTTCCAGGCTCCTCCACCCTACTCATCAGAAACCATAAATCTTTAACAAGGGCATGCTCTGATATCAAGCATAAAATCACACAAGTGGGGAAGAATGCTAAGGAAGACATCTACAGGCAGATTTTGAGGCAGTGTGACAAGGAAGAGGAAATTTTAGAAGTGTCTGAGCTTGTTGGCGTACGTACATTCACCAACAATTATCCATTCAAAGATGAGTCAAAGAGAAAGGTTCTGTTATAATAGTTGGACTTATGTGATTAACACAAACCTATATTCAATAGTAGCTTATGTTAATAAAGCTGAGAAGCCAGAAATGCCTTAAAACTCAAAGACTTCTGAGGTAAGAGGTCTGTTTGTCTTAACACATTTAACAGATACTTGCAGGTGTTCCAGAGAGTCTCCTTGGAGGATAGAGGTGTACCATCAACCAACACAGATACACCCTGCACAGGTAAACCAAGAGAAACTTTCAGGACCAAAAAGCAAGCAGATGTGAGAGGATTGGAGGAGGAGGTGCTAATCAGTACAGGCTCTTCTGTGGTGATGACATGTTACAGAGATGTGAGAAAGGAGGAAGGAAGCTGAGAAAGTATCTGAGAAGAGCAAATTCCAAGCCAAGGGAGGAAGAAGCCTCAGCGTTTGGAGTCTGGAGAGCAGTTGGCACATTTGAGAGTCAGCAATGGAACCATATGTGAAAAACAGAGTCCAGCCTTCTGGGGTCAAGAAAGTAAGACAAGAGGGAAGCTTAAGGGCTAAGGGTGAAGAAAACTGGGGGCCACTGTGCCAGGCTGCCCTGGCTGTGTTAACAAGGATGCTTCTCACGCTGAGTAAGTAGGAAAGTGACAGTTTTGAACATCGGAGTTGGAAAAGGATGGCTCTCTTGCTGTGGAATCAAGGGCTTTTCCAGTATCATAGTGCTTATACTATGTGGCTTGGAGATGATGAAAACACAGACATCAGTGGTTACAGTGAGGTCTATCTGTCTTCAGGTAGATCTGTCTGACCAGATTTGATGGTTAAAGTCAGTTGTGGGTAGCAAAATAAATAGATAAGTAATGAAAAAAAAATAGAGGTAATAACTTTGGAAGATGGAGCTGGCATTGCCTGAAATAAAGACAAGCTGCAGGGGAATCTGTCTGGGAGTGTGTAAGAAGTGGAGTGGAGTGAGGCTTGGTATCAGCAGTTTTGAACAAGTAAGTTTCAATGCCTCCAGGTGGAGTTCAGGGGAAACACCTAGGTCTAGGTACGGATTTGAGAATTGCTCAGTTACAGACGTAGTGAACCCATGGACCAGAAAAGATAACCAAGTAAATAAGTGGACACGGACCACAGATGTTTCTGCAGCAGCCTGGACCCATTCATCTTGCAAAGAGGATCAGAGGTCAGGAGTAACCAGGATCCAGCCATCTTGTGATTGGCCAGAGAGGCCCCAGAGATGTCCCCATGAGAGGGTGGAATTTCATTCCCACTGGACGGCGTATGGGTTCTAGATTATTTTAGTTTCAGATTTGCTTTCCAGTCCAACAAAAAGTGCTTTCTTGTTGAGTCTCATTGTATGTCTTAGATACCATTATGGTGTTAGCAATGTTCTTCTGTTGAATTAATTGCTGTCTTAAAAACAAGTGTGGTGTTTCACAATGGAAAATATTTATTTTTACTTAAAAAAAATTATCCAACATGAAAGAAGGAGGTAACAGCCTATCAAATCCTCAGTTTCTATCCTTTGGAGACATATCTTTTTGTCATAAGGGAGTGCTGTTATACTGAATACAGTGAGTGAGTGTGTGTGTGTGTGTGTGTGTGTGTGTGTGTGTGTGTGTATACATACAGCAAAAAGAAACAAGCATTGGGCCACAGAGAAAACACCTCCAAGTTGTTGACACCATTCTATCTAATTTGACAAATCAATGAATATCATTAGGGTGAGTTGTGATGATTATGAATAGTTTGACACATAATTGGCTTGTATTTCCTTTTCCTCTTTTTAGAGATAGCGGTGATATTGAATTATTTCTTTCAGAAGTATCTTATAGAGGTAGCCTAACCTCATTTTCTAGCCACTCTCCTAGTATTAATGCTGGATGAGGGCAGCGAATGAGTCTGAGCAGCCATGCTCACTCAGCTCGCTCTGGACACTCTCCCAGGGGCACCACGCATTCTCTGTCTGTCATGACAAAGTCCTTACAGTAGGTGATGCTTCTCGAATGTGCTCTCTTGCTCATAGAGAATTTCCGCTGGGAGAGACACTATCTCCCAATTGCCAATCATTTGTGGGCCATCATTTTCAGCTTTCCTGACATTCTTGGTGAATTTCTAAGTTTCTACAGAAAGTTCACCCAGTGATCCTCTGCGTATCATTCCTCCTCAGACTTTCTTTTAAATCTTAGAAAATGGAAAACAACTCCAAGTTATATACTGTTTGAGCTGAAATTGTATCTTATCAATATAATTTTGTAATTTTTTTTTGGACAGGAAATAATTTTAAATTAATGTATTTTCAAGGGTGTTAATGTCTCTACTTAACACAGTGTTTAAAAATTGTCTTCCTGAAGCTAATTCAAATGTGTAATAGCGCTGACAGAAAGGGCAAACAAATCCTCATGCTGTCAAAACACTGCTTGCTCCATGGTTACATGGCAGGATTCCCGAGTAGACATATCTTGCTTGAACACAAAGCACTTTGCAAGTTATCGGAAAGCTGAGTGACTTCTCATGCAAATGTCAAAGTTCTATTTTCATTTGTTAAAGAAAACAATTTTTATAAAATATATCACTTGAAAATAAATAGTAAGAATTACTTTTTAAATTTTTTATCCTATTTGAGCAAATGTTTAAAATTTTTTGAGATTTTATTTATTTATATTCTATGTGCATGAATGTGTGCCTGAATGTGTATGTGTGTGTGTGTGTGTATGTACAATATGCATGCAGTGTTCTTGGTGGCCAGAATTGTGTGTTGATCTCCTGAGACAGGAATTCCAGCAGGTTGTGAGTCTACGCATGGGTGCTAGAAACTTAACCCTGGTCTTCTAGAGGAGCAGCCAGTGCTCTAGTTTTTTGGACAAGTTTTAAAACCCAATTAAGCCAACTATTAGACTCCCCTCCCTGAGGGACCCAGACTGTGAGGAATTGTGGAAGTGAACAGGACAGGCACCTTCACTGTGAGTTCAGGGTTGGTGTTTAAAATGCTGAACTTTGGGTCGAAATTCTCAATCTGTTTGCAGTGGCCTGGCGCCTATGCAGACATGTCAGGGTCATCACTACACCCGTGCAGACATGTCAGGGTCATCACTGCACCCGTGCAGACATGTCAGGGTCATCACTGCACCCGTGAAGACATGTCAGGGTCATCACTGCACCCGTGCAGACATGTCAGGGTCATCACTGCACCCGTGCAGACATGTCAGGGTTATCAAAGAAAATAGGGTTGGAGAAATTGAGATAATCTATAACCTGTAACATTGTCCCAGCAGAAATAGCTCAGCTTTTCTAGATTTGGGAGTCCTTAATTTTACTGAAAAAACATTTGATAATCACTCTTTCTCTATCATATACCCCTTGAGGGGTTTGGTTGTGAAATAAAATAGGATAATTGCATGGTGGTTCTATGTAAATATGTAAAATGAAAATACGTAAATCAGCAAGAACTCAGGTTAACGTTATATGAAAACTGCACTCAGAAATGAAGAAGCCTCTTTTTACATTTGCTTTTAAAAGGGATGATTACATGTGTTCACTCTTTTGAAAACCTATCACAGCTATACCCAGAACAGTGAGCTGATCCAGTTTGCAAGCTGATCCAGTCAGAGCTTCCTAAAGCCACTTCAGATTAGCTTTAAAAACAGAAAAGAGCTGAGAGGAGAAACACAGGGCAGTGGGGGAGGGTGAAGGTTGCAGAAGAAGTGATCAAGCTCTGTTTGGAAGAGAGGCGCTTTGAGAAAAATTTGGTACCCGAGCTGACCTTTAAAAATGGCTAGAATTCTGAAGCACAACACACTCCCCTCTTGGGTACAAGATGGGATGAGCAAAGGCACCAGCAGGGTGGAAAATCCAGAGCTTGGGGGAAAGCAGGAACTACTTTGGCTGCAGCATGTGTGTTCTGGCAGGAGCAAAGGAATGGTGGATCAGACTGCTGAGGGGTGTGACTGGTGAGGACAAGGAAGTGGCACTGATCAAGCAGGGGAAACTTCAGAATCTATCTACAATATCCTCCTGCTGCCTGGCAGCTCCTCACCTCTATGCCTGGGCCTGGAGAGGACCATGGGAGGCTGGGTAGGAAGCATCTGGAAAAAAGTCTGAACACTGCTTCATAAACAATGAAACGGCTAAAGATATCAAGGTGAAGGTAAATGGAGACACAAAGAAAAACATAGCCTGATGGTGGGGCGGCAAGAGTCTGGAGCTATTTAGGGTCTGACAGGCACTTGGAGTCTCCTGCTGATGAAGAATTTTAGCCAGTTTCTCTCTGGATAAGCCATGGAACTAACTCATGCTTCATTTTCTTGGGGGGGGGGGGGCTTTAGCAGTGTCACATGGCTTCTCAAGGCTTTCTGCAGTGAATCTGTATTCCCTTCAGACTGTGCTGGGTCAAGACCAGTGAATAAAAACATTTTATTTCATTCACATGGATATTGCCCATTTAAGGGTTCCCCCAGTGGTTCCTCTGGAGTAAGGGTGGGAGCTGATGGTGATATGAACACATAGTGCCTGTCTGGCCACCACAATAAACAGATTGGCAGCTGGAAAGAAGAAACATGAGCTGAAAAAAAAAAAAAAAAAAAAAAAAAAAAAAAAAAAAAAAAAAAAAAAAAAAAAGAAAAAGCATCAGCAATCTAAACCCATACTCAGAGAACCTAAAAGCCCTGCTGGCAGCTAGCACGAAGAGCTAAAACCAAGTATTATCTTTGTCCAATCATTCCCATAACACCTACTGATCTTTTCCCATCAAATATCAAGATTCAAGCTATCCAAAGCCTGTCCATGCCCATTACAGGCAGCAAAACTGTCTTCTAATTCTGAGGATTAATACCAGCTAATTCTTGTACTCCTCATTCATATTTCTGACTCTACTCAGATTTGCTTCATTTTTGTTCATGTGGCTGAGAATTTGAAAAACACTACGCGTCAGAAAACAGTACACTTGGCACTGGGTTCCACACTCACTGCTGATGTTTCCTTCCCACTAATTATAGCAGATGGAGCAAAGGTTAAAATCGGACTCAAATCATCAAGGTGTTGCAAGAAAACACAGGAAACAAGCATAGTCTCAGAGTAATGAGGTCTTTCAAAGTATAACGAAATCCTGGAGCTGCAAAGAAACCATTGATTCAAGCACATTTAAAGATGTATTTCCACATAGGGAATAAACCACCAGAAGCTAACTAAGAAATTAGTCATTAAACTAAAAGAATGCACACTATACACGAAGGCTTCTTATAAGGTATAATGTGGAAAGAAGTCCTATGATTTATAAGAAAAACTTGAAGCCACCCAGTGGAAAGTTGACTGCTAAGAAGAGACATGTATACACAAAGGGGGTGCTGATGGACTTCTGCGTTAACCGCATGTCCAGCTTCTACAAAACCAATGCAGTCCATCTGGCCGGCACCCAGGAGGTAGCCCCACCTTGTTCTGTACAAGCTGATAACATGATATGTGTGAGTCATCTAGCCTTTAGCTTCCTGCTTCTCATTTCATTCTTTCTGTGGTCTTCCCAGACACACTTTTCAAATACGTGCTAACCAATTCAGAGTGTATACCCCACCTGCTCTGAGTCCCTTAGAGCCAGACACTAGACAACTAAGGCCTGCACACAACACCCCAGAAATCACAGGGATTCTTCAGATCGCTGTTCCCAAAGGACTGCTCACTCTTTCTCCCCTGCTCTTTAGCTCAGACATCACAGTAAAGTTTCTTCTCCTGTTTGTCCCTGACCTTTCCCCATGGCATCCATCCTCTTAGGGACTTCGAGTAATGAAAAGTTTCTGTGGTGATCATTTCCTGACTTGTTAGCCTTCTTATACTTCAAATTTTCTATATGTTGTCTTTGTGTGTGTGTGTGTGTGTGTGTGTGTGTGTGTGTGTGTGTGTGTGGTGTGCCATGGGCGGCTTCCAGTTTTCTATGTAGTAGAGGATACCTTAAATTCCTAACCCTTTACCCCCACCCCCAAGTGCTGGGATTAGACAGGGACTGTTGTGCCAGACTTACCCAGTGCTGGGAACTCTGAAACCAGGATTTGTGCACGTTAGGCAACCACTCTGTCAACTGAGCTACATCCCTAGCCTGATATGCTGTCTTTTAGGACAGTCTGATATATAAACAGAAGCTCCATTCTACGCACTTCAAGGTAAATATAAGAGCTATGATAACATAATAGCCCCCATGTAACAAGAGTCAAAACATTACAGGATACATAACAATTCATGAAAGAGGAGGCCATGGATTGGAAGGAGAGTTCAGAGGAGGGTTGGGGGAGGGAAAGGAAAAATGACATAATTATATTTGAAATGTCAAAAATAAAAAATAATTTAAAAACATTACATGGCATGTAGTGCTGGCTGGAATAAAGGGAGACCCATTTATGGCTGTAAATTGCTACAATCTCTAGGGAAGGCATTGAAGACACATTTTAAATAAACAGACTATAATTCAGCAAATCCATTTCTGGATATATAAAATGTTTTAAAAACAGGATCTGGAAGAGATATTTGTATACCACGTTTAGAGAAGCTAGAAATGAACACAGCTGAAGTGTTCGCTGACATAAGAGTGGATAATCACACAAGGCGTTGTTAGTTTTAGGGTGAAATTCTGATACATGTTCCAGCCTGGGTGAAACTTGTTGACATGACGCTAAATGAAATAAGTCAGTTACAAAAATATGATCTGATTCCACTTAGAGAAGTGATGTGGAACAGCCACACACAGAGATAGAGAGCAGAGAAGTGGTTTCCAGGGTCTCCAGAAAGAGGAAGCGAAACTATCCAATGAGCATGAAGTTTCAGTATTGCTGGTGGAAATGTTTCAGAGAATGCCAGAATGAAGCAATAAGATACTCAGCATCACTATACACTCAAATATTAGTACATTTCATAATAAAGATTCAAACATAAATAAACCCACTGACACAGCAACCCCACTGTTAAGAATTTGTTTTTACAAAAATCTGATAATCCCAGTGTGAAATGGTGCATATGTTAATCAATCTATCATTGTTCCTAATTGAAACATAAGATTGAAAATGACCAAAACTCTTAGGACACAGAATTGCTTAAAATGTGTTTTACTGAAATATTATATGAATTGTAAAATAATATAAAAATATATTTGCATGTGCATGCAAGGATGTGTATTGAAGTACTACTTCCTTGTTATACTAGACTTCCTGTTATGCTATGTAAAAGATGGTTCATAATGATTGCTCTGAGTGGTGGACTTCAGATAGTGGAATGGAGTTAACTTTCAGTCTATATGGTTCAGTGCCCTTGGAATTTTATGCTATGTGCATATTTTACAAAGCAAACATTAGCTTTACTTTAAAGTTAACATCATGGCTAAAACAAACCTTGTTATAAGGTTTCTGATATTCTGTTCTACAACTTCCCCGTCTGGCACATCTCACTGCTCAGCCACTGACAGCCGATCTTGCTCTCCAGAGAATGACCGATAGTGTCATCCTCACCTCCTTTCTGGTGCCGACTCATTCAACTAACATCATCTGTAAATCTGGTGGCCAGATTCCCAGTCCTACTGTTTTCTTTACTGCCAAAGTTTCCACCTAGGGATGCCAATGCTCCCTCACTGATAACACATTCATATGTTTTAATTGAAAAGGGTATTCTTGATCTTTTTCAGTTTCTGTCCCCAAATGAGTGGTTCTTAGAATGCTAATGGTACACCAGACATACTCTCAGAGAGCCACAGCTTTCCAAGAGGGAATAATAGCATGGATTATTTCTCCTAGTCCTTATTTTCAAAGGCAACATCTGTTCACAATAACTAGTAGAAATCAAACAACAACAACAAAAACAGTATCAACTTTAAGTCCTTTCTTCCAACCCCAAGGATGGAACTCAGAGCCTCACACAATCATGCATCCTAACACGGAGCTATTCCACCACCATTTTATAATCTCTGTAAAATGGCTAGGGTGGCCTTGAACATGATCTTCCTGTCTCTACCTCCCTAGTAGATGAATTATCTACAACACAGTTTATTTTTAATGTTCAATCAAGTTTTTATAACAGATAAAATATCAATAAAAAATAGAAGTAACAAAACGGATTTTAAAAACACAGACAGCAGAGTATGCATTCACACATTTACATCCACAGGAGGCCCACACTTTGTCAGGAAACATGGAGACACAGATAAAGCAAAAGAGGAAAAGAATCCATGTAGATGAGGACCACATGATGGCCACCACAGTTTCCTGCATCTTACTGTTGGGTCTGGTAAAGTGCAGATACTCAGGAAAGATGTTGAGCATGAGAAGGGAGGGACAGCACTTCAGGGAGGAAGGGGGTGATAAGTACAGCTATTAATGAAGTATAAAAACTAAAAAGGGGAAGGAATGATAAATCTATAACAAGAATACTACATGTTTATCTTTCCCATTTATAGACAATATTTATTTTAAAGGCCAATTTATAAAATCCTAAGTGTTTAAATGCAAGCATCACGAGTGATATCAACTTCAGTAAGAGCTAATGTAAGACATGGAAGACAGGTTTCCTTCCTTCTGGGCAGGTACACGACCCAGGACAAGCTTGCATATATATGGAAAGTAATTGTACATCTAAAGCTTCTTTGGTAAGCTCATTGTGGATAGGAATCATATCTTTGCCTTTGCCTCTTGTAACTAGCTAATTTATTAGTTAAGGCATAAAACGAGTGAAAGATATTTTAGTTCTTTGAAAATGATTTTCAATTTCATCAGGGGTGGTCTTATAAGTCTCACCAGTAGTTCCAGAATGTCAAACCCAGAAAACGAGTAAAGCATTGGTAGCCCCAGAAAGCCCCAGCATATTTTCAGAAACTGGTAATAACTCAAAGATATATTTATCTGGAACCAGCACTATACTTTTTGGAGAACAAAATGTATAAAAACTATCTTTTGAATGTGTGAATGTGTAAAAGCAGTGGTTTATACAGTACACAACCAAGTACACAACAACAATATCGTTTTATAGACACGGTGCCAGAGGATGCTGTTAGACTCAGTGAAGTAGCAATCTGAGAACAACTGTGACCTAACTACCCCTGTTCCTCCGGCCAGGACTTCAGCAAGCTTCAATCCACATGCTAGACATACCTCTTAGATCTGTTGTTCTTTAACTCTGCCACTTCTGGTGCCATAATTTAGCCAGTTTCCTAATTTTAAATGCCAAGTTAGAATCCTTCCCTCGTTCTATCCAGACAGGAAGTCCAGCATTCCCCTCTTAATGTGTTTCCTAAATATGGTCATTCCTCTCATCCTGCACTCCTGCCTCAGTGCCATCTCTTTGTCTTGTCTCAGTGGCCGGGTAGGACTAGAGACATTTATAATCAAAGGACAAAAACACAGGAGAGTCAGGCTTGGGGGATATTGGAGGTGCTTGGAGAAGTTCACTTTGGACCCTGAGATATGCCAAGTACATGTGTCATCAGTGAGGGCCAAGTTCAAATACAGATCTGGACAATACACTTCTCTTCTTACACTTCCTGACTTCAAAACCCTTTCCACATTGTCTCTTCCCATGGTGCCTGGTTCTTTTTCAGTCCTAATAACACTGCACCTTCTGGGTCTGCAATCATACATTTCCCTTCATTGCATTTAACACTTAAGGCTACTTTCCTGAAATACAACTTCTAAAGAACAGAAATGTTGCTTATCCTTCATGAAAGGAGGGAGGTTAGAGATTTAGTTAGTGGCAGAGCACTTGCCAAGCAAGCTCAAGACCCTGGGTTCCATCTCTAGCAACAAAAAGGGGAAAAAGGCAAAATTAAAACAAAGGAGGGGACTGGAGATTCAGTTCGATGGTAGAACACTTGTCATCAGCTCCATTAAAAAAAAAAAAAAAAAAAGCCAAAATTAAAATCCAGAAGGAGTGGTTGGAGAGTACTTCCTATTCCCTCAGCAGACCAGGCTCCAGCCCTCATATTAGGCTGCTCACTTTTAACTCCAGCTGTGTGAACTCACCCCCTTTTAGTGAACTCACACATATGTGGTATGCACATACACAGACATGCATGCATGCACATAAATAATTTAAACAATCCTTAAAAGGGAGGAGCTGGAAAAATAAGTTTGATTTCTGTGTCTTTAATAGTAACAGTGATAAACATTTCCTAACATCATTCTGGTATACACTGGGCACTGTATAAATATCTCTGGAGTAAACTAAGATAATTGTTTTGTAATCTCAATTCTTATCCAATATAGCATTCAACTAAAATGTGTCATACTAAAAAGCTTCTTTATGGCAAAGGACAATATCATTTGGATAAAGTATCAGCTTACAGAATGGGAAAAGATTTTTAGCAACTGCACATTCAATAGAGTGCTAATATCCAAAATAGATAAGGCATTCAAGAAACTGGTTATCAAAAGCCAAATAACCAAATTAAAATATTGGGTACAGATCTAAACTAATTCTGAATACAGGAAACTCAAATGATTGAGAAACACCTAAAAGAATGTTCAACATCCTTAGCCATCAAGGAAATGCAAATCAAAGCTATTTTGAGATTCCATCTTATACTTATGAAAATGGCTAAAATAATTAAAACAAGTGACAGACAGCTCATGCTGGTGAGGATGTGGAGCAAGGGGAACACTCCTCCATAGCTGGTGGAATTGTGAATTTGTACATCCACTATAGAAATCAGTATGGCGGTTCCTTAGGAAGATGGGACTCAATCTACTTCAAGATCCAGCTATTCTACTCTTTGGCATATACCCCAAGGATGCTTCCTACTACCATAGGATACGTGCTCAACCGTGTTAATTGCTGATTTTTTATAGTAGTCAGAAATTTGAAACAACCTATATGCCCCTAAGCAAGACTGGATAAAAACTACCTTTTGAATGTGTGAAAATGTACATTTACACAATGGAATGCTTATTAGGCTCTTTAAAAATGGTATCAGAAAATTTTCAGGCAAATAGATGAAACTAAAAAAAAAAAAAAAAAAATATCATCCTAAATGAGGTAAATAAGACCCAGAAAGACAAATGTTATGCTTATATCTGGATATTACCCATTAAATAAGTGATGACCTATCTATAATCTATAGACCCAGAGAGGTTAGGCATAGAGGAAGGAGTTGGGGGGAAATAGAGGTCTCCTCGGGAAGAGGAAATATAATAGATTTTATGGGTGGGGGGTCAGAATGGGAAGATAATTAGGAAAGGAAAGCAAAGGGGAGATGGTATTGAGGGAGGAACTGAGGCGAGAGACAGCTGGGACTAAAGGCATTTGAGGAGCAGTATGGAAACCCAGTGCAGTGGAAACATCCTTTACTATATGAAGACAACCCTAATGAAGTCTCCAGATAATGAGGTAGATGGAACGCCAACTGGCCATCTCTTATCACCAAACAAAGCTTCAATTACCAGGACTGGATTTTATTCAATTGGATTATTGGCTAAAAGGGTCCCAAGAAAATCCAGGCTGTCCGAGACAATAGGATCATTGCCGCACAGTGACAGCAAGGCCCCACTGCTGAAGGCAACTCATTGAACATGCAGAGGTTGAGCTGGTACCTACATAGAACCTTCACCCCCATGTTCTAGTATCTCTGGCACAAAAAGGTGCTCTGTAGTCTACCAAAAAAGAAACATTAAAAAATACAAACCCAACCACAAAACCTTTGATCTGCAATCTGTGCTGACTACCAAATATGCTAGGGCAATGGTGGGCACAAACCTTGAGCAAGTAACCAACTGATGTCCAATTTGATTTAAGGCACATTCCATGAGATAGAACCCAAAACCAAATACTAATAAATAGTCTTAAAAAAAAAACAATAAAATAACTTCTAATGATATTCTGTAGACCAGCGTCTTATTCTGCCATCATAGGAGAGACTTCTTCCTGTAGAAGATAGGAACAAACACAGAGACCCACAGGCAGACATTATGCAGAGAACATAATGGAACACACATCTCTAAATGAGACGTCTCTATTAAATCCTCTCCCCAGAGCTCGGGGAACCCTGAAGAAGAGGCAGCAGTGGGGAGACAGAGGGGACGGAGGACAGCAGAACAGGGTCCTCTGAATCTAGTGTGCAAAGCTCAGATAAATCCACAAAGACACAGTAATCACATGGCTCACACGGGTCTGCACCAGGTCCTCTGCATATAATATAGATTTCAGCTTGATTACTCTGTGAGACTCCTGAATGTATAAATGAGCGGGTTGCTGAATCTTGTGCCTTCTTTGGGGGTTCTGCATTTTTCTGTTGGCTTAGCTTGTCCAAATTTGATATGACAGTTTTTGTTTTGCCTTATTTTATTTTGTTAAATAAAGTCAAGAGTAAAGAAAAATTTAAAAGCAGCCAGAAAAAAAAGAGGGCTTACACACTGGTTAGCAAGACTATGACAGTATGTTTCTTGTCAGAAAGTGTCTGGTCCTGAAGACAACTGTGGAAATAATCTTTTTCTCATTGTGATAAATGAAGCTTAAAGGAAGAGATACTTTAAAAAAACAAAAAACTTGTTCTAAATACCTACTTATTACAAATTTTGCAGGATGTAAAGCCATGTGTAGCTTAGTATCCATCGCTTTAGTGAGGGTCATTTTGTCAACAAACTAAAACATTTTTATCTACTTAATCCACAATGAGTGTCACGCACCCACACTCACCCATGATAGGATTCTGTATGGCATCCTGACTCACACATGGCTGTAGTATTTGACTAAAGTATATGCATTCTCCCCGAGCCCTCCCAGTACCTCCTGTTCTCTAGCACTTGGCCCAGATATGCCAAAATCTTAACTGTTGGCTTAAGAATTATTTGTAGGCAAGGAGAGGGAAGGTGCGAACTGGTTTCTGATTAAAAAAAAAATTCAGGAAAGTGCAAAATAAAATAATACATTTATTTGTGCTCACGCATTAGGATGAAGGATTTGGGCAGAGTAAAACACCTGGCATACTGACACTTGATGACTGCAGTCACACATGTAAGTCAGTGCCATGGCACACAGACAGCAGAATTAGCCAGGCATGTATTTTAGCATCTAACATGAGGCCCATCGAAGGGAAGGACTCTGCCAAGCCTCTACCTCCATTACGACATAGCAGCCCCACTCTTAGGCTTGTACCCAAGATAAATGAATTCACAAGCAGAAACCTGTGTAAGAGTAGTAAGATGCTATGCAGCAGTGAAAACTGTTTTTAGGCAAAGTGTTACTAACAAATCTCACTGATACAATGACAAATAGAGGAGGTGTGAACAAAAACATGCCACATGATTCCATGTGCACAATGTTTAGGAAAAATCAAACTGACATACAGTGGTTAGAACAGGAGTTACCCTTGGTGGGAGTAACAGCTGGGAAGGGTCCCGAAGAAGCTTCTAGGTTGCTAGATATACATTATAATTTGATTGAGGACATGATGGGGAAAATGATAAATTCAAGAATATTTAAAATGCTTATTTAACTCTCAAACTGACAGAGAACACAGAAGGAGAAACAAAATTTAGAGAATGACAAATTCAAGTTTCCATGTGTTGATGGTCAGCAGTGGAAAGAGTCAAAGAGCAGAGCACCTAATGAGTTTTGCTTCACATATGTTATAGACAAATAATTTTATAAGAGAGATTTTTCAACAGGTCAAGAAAAGTCTGTAGAGTAGCAAACCTCACGCTTAGGCATCAGTGGACAAGTGAATAAATAGATCTCTACACTAGTCCGTAGTTGACTGATGGACTCACATGGTTCAGCTCCCAGACATCGTTTGGAACAGTGTGGTTCCTGTCCTGATGATCTTATCACTTGATATAATCACAATACTAGCAAGTAACTTCTAAGTTTTTATGCAGTATCTTATGAGAAGATATTCAGTAAATATTGGTTATAAAGTTTGTACCAAGTAATGTCCACCTATAAATGCCATGAGAGTCGGGAGGCCAGGGAAACTGCCCCAGTGTCCTGAAGGAACCGAAAGTTCATCGAGGCTCTGGAAAGTTGGGGACACCTGCAAGAGTTTCAAAGTGTGGTCCATGGAAGGATATCATTTGGAACTTAAGTTGGAAAGGCACCAGCTTCATGTGGCAATGAGAGTAGCAGAGCTTTGGAAAAGCATCCGACATCACATATTTTAATATATGGAGGCTCCCCCAGGCTTCTGAATTATCACTTCTACATTTAGGAAAGTCTCCAATAAGAGGACCAACATCAAGAGACCATTAGGGCCTAAGTGAATAATTAGATTGAAGAGTTGTCCAGTTCTAACTAGCAGAGGACCACAAATGCCACAGTAACACGTCTTCAGTGTCTAATGACAGGTAACACTACACTCTACCATGCAGTAGGCACACCAACTAACTGCACAGCTAGCTTTAGCAACAGTGCACACTGTGAATGTGTCTGGATGTTGGGAGTGGACTCCAGGTAGCCTTCAGATGTCATCTGAACTCTGCCTATCTTCAGACACAACTTCTTCCTAACAACTAGAGGAAAGCTGGACACAAAAACTTTTAAATCCTCAAATCTTAGAAAAATGATAAAAGAATTATAATAGTTACGAACTGTATATGTACATATACTTAATATATATGTGTATATATATTATATATATATTCTTTTCTTATTAGGGAAGGAACCCAGAGTCTCACAAATGCAGATCAGCGAGTATTCTATAACTTTGCTGTACCCGGGCTCCTTAGTGGTGTTTATTATACAAGTAAAGTAGTCTTCAGACAATAATTTGTTCTGCAAGACTTTGTTAGTTTGAGGCAGTCGTAGTTTGTAAGTTGTAGGCAGTGGCGGATGCTAATGCTGGTGCTATACAGTAAGACAGTAAGATGGTCAGCATGGTGGTTGAGCTTTCCTAAATGTCCCTTGGACCACACTTGACCTACCTGTGGCAGTCCATCTCAGTTTTTAAGTTGATGAAACCTAGAATTATCTGTGAGACAGGCTTTGGGGCATGCTATTAGGTTAACTGAGGTGGGAACAGACATGCACTGTGGGTGGCACCATTCCCTTTGCTAAGATCCTAGACTGCATAAAAAGAAAAGAGTGGAAAACAAGCATTTCCTGCTCTCTTCTTCCTGATCATGGAGTGATGTGATGTCACAGCAGCTTGAACCCCGCTACAGCAGGCTGCACCTATGACTGTGGGCCAGAATAAACTCTTTTCCATTAGATTGTTTTGCTGGAGTGTTTATCTCAGCAACTGGAAAAGAAACCAAGGCTCTTAGTAGCAAGTAACAATTTGTACAATCATACGTATTCAGAGAGATTTTTAAAGCCATTAAAATTTATTGTGTTGAAGATAAATACGTAAGAGCCATCTCAAATTTTCTTTAACTTTTACAAAATAACTCTTGTGTTTCACCTCTGGATGAAGACAGAATGGAGTGTTTTGCTCCTAGCAACAAATAGCTATTGTCTCAGCAGGGTGCCTGTTGCTGTGATCAACACAGCAACCAAAGCACACTGGGAAGGAAAGGTTCATTTGACTTGCTGGACCACATTGCCATTTATCACTGAAGGAAGTCAGGTCAGGAACTCAAACAGGGCAGGATCCTGCAGACAGGAGCTGATGCAGAGGCCATGGAAGGATGCTGCTTACTGGCTCACTCCTCAGGGCTTGCTCAGCTGGCTTATTATAGAACCAAGGAGTGGCACCACCCAACACAGAACGGGATTCTACAGAATAGTTAGCTTCTCTTCAATAGTACCATGCCATGAAAATGGTAAGTTTGAGAAGCTACTCCAAGTAGGATTTTCTTGACTGGATCTTTTTGGAGTGAGAATACACATTCTAAATCTGGATCATTTAACATCAAAAGATCTACCTCAAGCATGGGCCACACTGTCTTGGGGGAGCCTACATAAAGGTTATTATTAACATACAAAGCTTTTGCTTTTTGCCTGCTTGCCCTCACTCTTCATGGCAAGTTCACCTCTCCAACTGCGGGCATCCCTTCACTGGCATTAGAATCGACTTCTTTGAAATTCCAACGCACTGTAGACCCGATGAGACATCTAGCCTCATGAAGTGAACAAATACTGGATATTTGGACTTTCCATCACTATACAGACATCCTTAGACTATCTGCGCCATACTATCAGCCACTCTCATAAATCCCATATATTTATACATACGTTCATTCTATGTTATGTTCTTCTAGAGAACCCAAATACAGAAGGTACTGATTTGGTGTTAGTTTTGCATCCTATTGTTTTTGCTCAGGTGTTTATCAACTCTAGAAGTTTTCCAGTGAAGGTTTTGGGGTCTTTTATATATAAAGTCATATCATCAGCCAAATATACTCTAAGCTCTTATTTGCATCCCTTTGATTTGCTGTGGAACAATCCTTTTCTACACTGCGAATATGTATTACTTTCATTTGTTAATAATAATAATAATAATAATAATAATAATAATAATAATAATAATAATGATACCTTGAGAGGCCAGAAGCGGGGCAGGAAGTTAAGTGGGGAAGTGAGAAAGTCAAACTGAGAATGAAGGGAAGGAGGGTGGAGTCAAGAGAGATGCAGCCAGCCACCCAGAAAGCAAGACATGAGACAATACATAGATTAATAGAAATGAGTTAATTTAAGTTTTAAGAGCTGGTTAGTAGTAAGTCTGAGCTATCAGCTGAGCATTTATAATATAAGCCTCTGTGTGGGGATTTGGGAAGAGGCTGTCGGTTATTTGTAAA
Organism: Phyllotis vaccarum; assembly: GCA_033318265.1. NCBI lineage: Eukaryota > Metazoa > Chordata > Mammalia > Rodentia > Cricetidae > Phyllotis > Phyllotis vaccarum. The sequence goes on along the minus strand of JARWLC010000006.1, from coordinate 26,594,139 downwards.
CAGGTGGGCAGGAGAGAAACATCCATTTACACTGATCTCCTTCGGCTGTGTATTTTGGCTAAGTTAGTTAAAGGTTTGTCAATGTTACTGATTTTCTTAAAGAACTACCTCTTTGTTTTATCGAGTCTGTGGAATATTTTTTTCCTTTTCAGCCCTGAGTTGATTATTTCTTTTCATCTACTCTTTCAGGATATTGTTTTGTTTTTCTAGAGCTTGCAAGAGTTAGGCTAGTAATATGAAATTTCTTCAGGTTTTTTTTTTTTTTTTTCTAATGTAGTCACTTAGTGCTCTATGAACGGCTCTTTGAGTTCATCGTGTCCTATAGGCTTGGGTATGTTATGTTTTCAATTCATTAAATTCTAAAAAAAGTTTTTTGTTTTCTTTTTGATTTTTATTTTGGCCCAACTCATTAATGAGTTATTCAGCTCCCATGAATTTGTAGACTTTCTGCCATTTCTATTGTCATTGATATCTAGCTTTAATCCACAATGATCAGATAGGATATAAGGTACTCTTTCAAATTTTTTAGATCTGTTGAGACTTAGTTTGTGTCTTAATGTGGGTTACACTTTGGAGAAAGTTCTATAGGCTGCTGAGAAGAAGGCATGTTCTAAGTGTTTGGGTGAAACATAATATAGATGTCTGTTAGGTCCTTCTGATTTCTGATTTGTTTTCCTTTTGATTAAGTCCAGTGTTTCTCTATTTAGGTTTTATCTAAATAATCTGTCTGTAGGTGAGAGGGAGGTATTGAAGTTGCCCACTATCACTGCGTGGGAGGCAGTATGTAGCAGTGTTTTATGAACTTGGTGCCTTCGTGCTTGGTGCATTGAAGTTTAGAGCTGTAAGTCCTCTCGGTGGGCTTTTCTTTAATAAATAGGTGCTGTTCTTCCCCATCTTTTCTGAATGGCTTGGGGCTGAAGTCTGTTTTTTCAAATATTAAAAACGGTACATTTTCCTGATTTGTGGCCCCATTTGCTTGTAACACTGTCCCCCATTCTTTTACTCTGAGGTGATGTCTGGCTTTGGTGGTGAGGTGGTGTTTCTTGGATGTAGCAGATAGGTAGATCCTGTTTTCTAATTCAATATGTCTCTTTATTTGGGAGACCATTGAATTTAAAAAATGAACAGTATTTATTAATTCATGTTATTTTGTGGTTTGTGTGGGGTTTTTTTTCTCTTTGCTTTTGGCTGTTCTGGGATTACTTACTTCTGGTCGTGTTGAATGTAATAAACCTTTTCTGTAGTGCTGAACTAGTGGACAGAATTGTTTAAATTTGTTTTTGTTGTGAAGCTTTTCCTTTCTGCTGATTCTGATTGATAATTTTGCTGGGTGGAGAAGGCTAACCTGGCACCTGTGGATCCTAGATCTTATAGAACATCTGTCCGGGCCTTTCTGGCTTACCTTTATATGTGACTTTGTCTTTTTAATCTGCTCTGTACATCTAATGTTTTTATTATACGGCATGAGTAGTTTCTTTTCTGGCCTGTCTCTTTGGTCTTCTGTTGGCTTGATAGGCATCTTTCTTTGCATTTGAGACATTTTCTTCTCTGATTTTGTTCAAAATGTTTTCCATGACTTTGACCTGGGATTCTTCTCCTTCTTTTATAATTATTAGTCATAGGTTTGTTTTTTTCATAGTGTTCCATTTCCTGGATTTTTATTTAACTTTTTTTTTTTTTTAACTGATCTAGCCATTTCTTCTATCATCTTTTAGACCTGAAGTTCTTCCTTCTTATCTGTTGGCAGGACTTACCTACCTCTAAGGTTTTTGTTTGAGGTTTCCATTTCTAGCTTTATTTCAGTCTAGGCTTCTCCAGTGACTCTATTGCTTTGCCCAACTGTCCAACTGTCTGTGTGTCCACACTTCATTAAGGCATGCATTCATGTCCTCCTTCCTGTGTGATCAACCTCATGATGGCTCCGGTGAAGTCCTTCTTCATCTTGTGCTTCAGCTAAACTGCTTTTCTTGGGACTTCTCACAACAGAGCTGCAGCCTTCTGAGGAAGACATATGTTTGTGGTTGTTCATATTTGGATGTTTTACACTGAGATCTAGGCATCTGGAGTCATGACATTTGAAGTGTTTCTTGGTATAGGTGTCTGGCTTTACCTTTGTTCAGTGAGTGTTCATTCTTTGGTTGTTCTGGCCACTTTGGGTCCCAGATGTGGCAGCTGTGGGGTCCTTAGTAGAGCAATGGTCTGTGGGTCAGCAAAGTCACAAAAGGCTGGAGGTAAGCTGGGAGGGAAGGCTGAACGGGGATTCCAGGAAGAACCAGTTGGACACAGGGCCCCGGGGGAAGAGTGTTGTAGCTAGATTTCTTATCTATTGAATGAAAGTTATGGGTATGTAATATGCAATAATTAAAGAAAATGTAGATGTCATGCACCAACCTCTGACATGCACTTAATGGACAGTATGGATATAAACAGTATGCTTTAAAGAAACCTACACACTATGTAAGCCCTAAAGAAAAAACAGGGTTCACTTTGATTTTAAGATTTTCACCCTCTACCTATGATTAAGGCCTAGAGAAGCTATGTAACACAGAGTTTTGACAATGATGTGAACTTTGAATTTTTAAGTAGGTGATGATGATGTTTTACTCTAGTAACATACAAAGAAATATACCTCATTCAGACAGCGGAAAGCTGGTGTTTCAGCTAAATTGACAAGGCGCTCCTCTCGAATATTAATCGTGGGCACTATGACAGAGGGGCGGTCCTTCTGGTCCTTCTCTTCTGTTTCTTCTGCTCCTTGCGTTGTTTCTTCCTTGTCACCATCCTCACTTTCTTCTTCTGGGTCTGAGCTATAGTCTTCCATTTTTCACAATTCTAAAATAAAATCAGTTCATATTCAACTATTTAAGTATGTCTTCACTTACAAAGTAAGAAAAATTCAACTAAATAAGTCAGTCTCTATCTGCCTGTCTGTCTGCTTGCCTCCCCGCCCCTGTCTGGAACAAAACCCTGGCCTTGAGCATGCTATACAAGTTCTCTATTACCCCCATATACCCTCAGCCCCAGATGGTCTCTACAATACATTCAGGACATTTATACATTGAGAAAGAAAATACACAACTAGATGACAAATTTCCTGGGGAGAAAATATGTTTCTGAGTATAGTAGGCACTGAAGTATTATTTATTGAATGGATAAGCATGACCTTTCAACTAAATTGTGACATAAGAAAATTAGGGTCTGAGGAGATGGATAAAGCCCTTGCTTCAAGAGGGTATTTCCCCAGGAAGCACACCAGTGCACGGTGTGCATAGCCACATGTTCATAATTCTAACCCAGAAAGGCAGAGTCTGGATGTCCCCCAAGCAATCTGGCTATGAGAGATTAGGCAATCAATGAACTCAGGATTTGATTAAGAGACACTGCCCTGAAAGATAAGATAAGGGAAAACCAAAAGATTTTAGACATCCACTGGGGCCTCAACATGTACACCCCACACTCCTCCATGTGATCCCACATACATGAGAACTATGCATACAATATGTCCTAAATCATTATCAATGACTTTGGAAAACATAACTAATAGCCACTTGATATCTGGCATGGGAAGGACGAATGGGAAACAGAAACAGGCCCTTAGAAAGCTAAGTGATGAACAGACAGCAGTCTTTTAGAACATGTTATACTTATTCATTCAAACATCATACTTATCCATTCAATAAATACTCAGCAGGGTTAGAATATGTCTAATCTCAAGCAGAAGGCTCTTTCCCTCATTTAATTCCAAGGACTAAAAGGATTACAGTAAGAATATATGACTACATATGACAGTGGGCAGGATCTCTCTAGCTACCTACTAGGTTAATCACACTTTGCTTTCTGATACTTCTACAGCATGTAGCTTGTCCATATTTCTGCAGCCACACTTTAAAATATTGTATTACAATTTATTGTTTTTCACATTATTGCCTGTTGTGGAACATTAGTTTAAGGTGTGTTACATTCATTTGTGCTGTGGAACATTTGTTTAATGATGCAAAGATGCGTTGCATTCTTTTATGTTGCATGTGTTTAACTCTGTAAAGCTGTGTTACTTTGCCTGCCTAAAATACCAGATGGTCTAACAAAGAGCTGATAGTTCCGCCAGACAGAAAGAATAAATAGGAGGAGAAATCTAGGGAAGGAAGCAAGGAGCAAGAAAAAGAGGAGAGGAGAACACCAGGGGGCATCCACCTAGCCACCTCGGAGTAAAAAGGAAAGAAAGACATATGGAAGAAAGAAGACCAAAATCCCAGAGTTAAAGAGAAATGCATTGAGAGAGAGAAGAGTGCTGACCAGAAATAAGCCAAGCTAAGGCTGAGCATTCATCAGAAAGAATACTCGTTGTATTTATTTGGGAGCTGGGTGGTGGACCCCCAGAGAATAAAACAAGAATCAACTACAGTCTCCCTAATTATGTACCTCGAAAAGGACACTGCATTTGCCTAGGTATCTTCAATACCCAGCAAGTAACACACACATAATAGAATGTGTACCAAGAACATTTGCCAACAGAGCAAACAATTTCATCTACTCCTCTGCTTTTACAACTACAAACAATTTGCTTTGATTTTCAGACGTGAAATGCTGGTGCTAACCCAATGAAGTAACAATAACCTATTCAACGAGTTAGAGTATTCATTTATTCAATTAGAAGTTCCAGGGGAACAACACTGCACCCTGATCTCTGTCACCAGCTTGGAAAGGCTTTCTCCCCAGTCCGTACTAGAAGGCTTCCTGAGGAGTTGCCTAATCCAGTGCAAAAAAGAGATGTGTGGGGTTCTTATTCAAAAAGCAAAGTAGTTTACTATGAAAATTATCCTAAGTATAAGATTTACCACTTAAAAAATTTTACTGCTTATGAAATACAACAAATTTAATGATGACCATGAAAACAAAATAAATAGGATGATATAAATAGCAAAAAAATGTTTTATCATAATTTTATATAATAAATTATGCTGCAGTGACATCTTGCCTGGTCATAGGATTTCTCTGACTCATTTTTTTCCCTGCAAAATAATTTATTAGGTTACCAAAATTTATACTTTTGCAATTTCATTTTTAATTGACATAATTGAAAATGATGTCAGCTGCTCTTGGGAAATATAAAATCACAAATAATTTCTGGCAGTGTTTAGCTGTGAAGAAGGTTGACAACGTTAGGATAAATTTTTAAAGAGTCATTTCAAAATACAACATCCAGAGTCAATGGGACTCTTTTGTAGAACACTGGTTTTCAAGCACAATGGTTATTGCACTCTTTAAAACAATTCTAAAATTTTATATACATGGTGTTTTGCATGTACGTTGATTACTATGTCCCTATCATGTACATGCAGTACCCTCATAGACCAGAGGGGGATGGCGGATTCCCCAGAACTAGAGTTACAGTTTTTAGCCACCATATGGTGCTAAGAATTGAACCCTGGTCCTCTGGAGGAGCAGTCAGTGCTCTTAACCACTGAGCCATCTAATTATATTTATTCTAAATCAGAGCAGCTGTGATTACCCACTAGTGACCTCCAAGGAAGGTCCAACTTGGAAGATAAGAATATAGAAAGAAGTGCAGAGGATGGAGGCCTGACTTTTGATGTTTCAGAGGAAAGTTTAAAAACTAACAGGGCTATTTGTTATTTTGAATTAAGATTCTGTGGTTCTAGTTAGCTAGGGCTGAAGAATCAGGTATGATTAACCAGCTTGTGGAGACCACCAGACTCTAAGCAAGGCTGTAGGCTTAGGATTGACATCAAAATGCTTGCTTATTGTTTTAGTGAAGGCATCTATTGCTGAGATGAAACACCAGAACTAAAAAGCAAGAGAGGTTTACAGTTCAGCATTGCTGTTTATCGCTGAAGAAAGTCAGGACAGGAACTCAAACAGGGAAGGATCCTGGGAGCTGCTTACTGGCTTGCTCAGCCCACAGTTGAGAAACTTGAATTTTAAAAGACTTTCAATTTTTAAAGAGATTGGCTAATTTAAAGAAATTGAAATTTTAATGTGGAACTCTTAAAGTTATTTAAGATCTTGGGGATGAATAAGAAGGGAAGGGTTGTGGCTTAATAGTGTTGTGTGTCAAGTTGACAAGAGTCAGTTGTATTGGGTTGTTTGTGTGTCAATGTGACTCAAGCTGGAATCATCAGAGAGAGGAGGAGCCTCAGCTGAGGAAAGGTCTAGGTGAGATCCAACTGTGAGGCATTTTCTCATTTAGTGACCAGTGGGGGAGGGGCCAGGCCATGGTGGGTGGGGCCATCCCTGGGCTGTTGGTCCTTGATTCCGTAAGAGGTGGGCTGAGCTAACCAGAACCACAGAATCTTAATTCAAAATAGCAAATGGCCCTGTTAGTTTTTAAACTTCCCTCTGAAACATCAAAAGCTGGGCCTCCCTCCTCTACACTTCTTTCTATATTCTTATCTACCAAGTTCCTAAAGAACATCTCACAGAACTCTTTAACACTTAATGTCTTTTCTAACCTAAACTTCCAAAGTCCTTCCTCAATGCCCGGCAGAAAATAGTCAGATCTCTCCCAGCAATACTCCCTACATTGGTACCAATTTGTCTTAGTTAGGGTTCCTATTGCTGCAATGAAACACAATGACCAAAAAGCAATTTGGGGAGGAAAGGGTTTAATGTGGGATGTCTTTCTGTATGCTGTTGTAATAGGTGGGCGCCCCTAGGGTGCCCATACCCCCTCCCATACCCAGAATAAGGTATAAATATTCTGCCCCGAAATTATTCGGGGCCCCAGGCTTTTCTGCAATGCCTGGGGTCCACACACGTGTGTACCGGTATTCATATTCATATTCATTAAACTCTTTTTCTTTAATGTTAACAGTGGTCATTAGCAGTGGTCTTGGGGTGTCTTGGGGTGTCTTGGGGTGCCCTAGGGGCGCCCACCTATTACACTGTGAGCTATCATTGGCTAATAAAGGAATTATTTTGGCTTATGGCAAGGCATATTAGATGTAGGCAGGAAATCGGAGCATAAAGGAAAAGGAGGGTGGAGTCAGACAGATACTCAATTCAGCTGCCCAAGAACATAGGCAAGTCACTGCCCACATGGCAAGTCAGATTAATGAAAATGGGTTGAGTTAAGATGCAAGAGCTAGCTAGCAATATGCCTGAGCCATAGGCCAAACAGCATGTAATTAATATAAACATCCGTGTGGTTATTTGAGTCAAGCAGCTGAGGGCAGTCTATTTAAGGCAGCTGGTACGAATCTTGGGGCTAGTCTAGGCCAGAAACTTCTTACTACAAGGGTTTCTTCAGCATACACTTCAGCATTGATGTTCATCCCTGGGAGAAGTTAGAACAGGAACTCAAACGGGGTAGGAGCTGATGCAGAGGCCATGGAGGGCAGCTGCTTGCTGGTTTGCTTCCCATGGCTTGCTCAACCCACCTTCTTATAGACCTCAGGACCAACAGCCCAGGGATGGCCCCACCCACCATGGGCTGGGCCTTCTCTCATCCATTACTAATTGAGAAAATCCCCTGCAGGTTTGTCTACAGCCTGATATATGGAGGCATCTTCTTAGTTGGGGTTCCCTCCTCTAAGTACCAAGTTGACATAAAACCATCCAGCACATTCATTTACAAAGAAAAAGCTGCAATGAAAAATGTTTTTCCTTATTAATGCTTAGCTTAATAAAAATTTTATATGAAAAAGATACCTTTCTGTCAAATGCAATAATATTTACATTTAATTTGTATTCTAAGACTGTGTTAGTAGTTTTCAAAACTGGAGCTATTGAAACCATAAAGAATTATGTTAACTCCAATACTGTTACCTTTGGGTTTCCTTCAGCTTTGTAATAATTTACTAAAATGTTTCCAAACTAACAAGTTTTCTGCTAGAGTGTCAGCAGTTCTGCCTTTAATGATGCCAATTTATACTTAAGTCCTGGCCTAACTGCCTTGGACTCACATACATATCATTGTCCACTGAAATTTTTCCTCTCTCAAATGAGAATACCAGTAGCTAAATCATCTTATTTCAGAAAGCCATAGCTTATGGCTTCCACCTGGCCATTTCTAATTATCCCCAGTTATAAGTTACATAGACATTCATTTCTTTTCTCTGGCTACAGTAAGTTTCCTCATAGTTAAAGACACATGTTTTCACCTGGAACACCAGGCTATCTGTTTTTATGTTGTTTTTATGATGTTAGTAGCTTCTGATATCATTTAGACTCCTCTTAAAAACACACATTTGTTCATTGTTACAATGCCATAAATCACTTCGCTGTGTAGCTGTATAATGGGGTATTCAACATATGGGATGTTCCCAGCTTTTTGCTGTTACAAGAGCATTATAAAGTATAGCACAACTACTTATTTTATAAGCCCCTAGTTAAAATGACACTAAGGTTGAGGCAACCTTGCCAAAGCATTGCACCCTTGATGTGGTACAGTTTATGGCAACAGACGAGATGGCTCAGTGGTTAAGAACATTTGCTTCTCTTGGTTTTGATTGCCAGCACCTTCATGACAGCTAACAGCTCCAATTGCAGTGCACATACATGCGTGTAAACACTCACATTCATAAATTTTAATTACTTTTTTGAAAAATGAATACCATGCTACATTTGGACAAATTTCCCCCTTTACTGAAATTTTCCATCTTTATTCTCTTAAACAGTATAAATATTTGAATGCAAGCAAAGCATTTTACATCATACAGCCATACTATAACAGAGTTCTAAAAGACATTATCAGATAAACTTCAACATACAAATTTCCCTCAGGTGTATGAAAAGGTACTCAACATTTCAAATCACCAGGAAGATGCAAATCAAAAGCACAGTGAGAAGTACCATACGTTCATGAGGAGGCCTATCGCACAAAAGAAATATAATCTGTTTCTACTTTGGACACAAATCAACCTTCAAAGGAAAGGGGATGATGTTTGGTCTTAGTCAGGGCTTCTATTGTGAAGTGACACCATGACCACAGTAACTCTGGCAAACATTTAACTGGGGCTGGTTTATGGTTTGGAGGTTTAGTCTATTATCAGCATAGCAGGAAGCATGGTGGCCTGCAGGCAGATATGGTGCTAGAGAGGTACCTGGGAGCTCTACATCAGATTGGCAGTCAGCAGGAAGAGTGAACAAGGGACAGGCATGAGCTTCTGAGAACCCAAAGTCCACCCTCCAGTGACTCACTTCCTCCAACAAGAACACATCTACTCCAACAAGGTCACACCTCCTAATAGTGCCACTCCCGATGAGCCTATGCAGGACATTTTTCTTTCAAACCTCCACATTGATGTTATGGATAGACCCAGAGATCATGACTCTAAGTGAAATATACTGGATAGAAGATGGAGCTACTATGTTCTAATACTCATAGAAACAGAGTTGGGTGGTGGCTGTGAGTAATTCTGGGGAATGTGGAGTGGTGGCTACAGGTATAAAGTTAAAATTATTCCAGGAAAATAAATTTTTGGAAATTTATATAACATGTTGGCCACAGCTAACAATCTAGGTCCACTTAAATCTACTTAAAGTTAGCCAGGTAACTCTTTGGTGTTTGTTTGTGTCTCTCTGTGTACCCTGGGCTGACTTGAAACTCAGAGATCTGCCTGCCTCTGGCTCCCAAGTGCTGGGATTAAAGGCGTGAGCCACCTCAGTGTTCTTAGGACTCAAACAACAGGACAGTAAAAGAGGAAAAAAGTAACTTTGGAAGTAACAGATATTTCTATGACTTTGATGACGATGATAGTGTCATGGGCATACAAAACTTAAGTGCTTTTTTCATAAGTTACCTTGGTCAAGGTGTTTTGTCATGACGATAGAAAAGTAGCTAAGACACTCTTGTACGAAAGTAAGACTGTAAAAGCTAACTGTCTGAATTCCGGCTCTTATCTGGAGATACTGGAGAGTGATGGCATTTTCACAGCTACCTCCGGTGATTTGTAGGAATGACTTGAAAAGAATGTGAATTTGGTGACTCGGAGGCACTGCCGTGTCACGGGCAGAAATCAGACACCAGGGTGAGTAAAACGGGTAGAAATTTGATTTGAGTGGGCAGCAGGACTAATCAACAAAAGAATCAGAAGCATACATTTTAAAACACTAACAGAAAGAAGCTCCCTGAAGGCTTGAAGTGCAGCAGCGGGGTGGGTTGTACTCATACTTCCAGGGGCACCATTGGCATTGGCATAGCAAGCTCTGCCGGACAGCAGTTCCCTCTGGAAAGCTGGAGGGTTGGAGTCTGCGCAACTCTACACTGTAAGAGTCTGAAGAATGATGTGGCCTTGCTGTGCCTTCCATGGGCACAGCACGAGCTTTGATGCATAGAGAAGCGAAAGGCTGCTGAGGAAGAAGTGAAGTGTGGAAAGGCTTCAGTCCCATCTCAGAGGAACTCTGTTTTTCTCACTTCTTGTGGGGTGCGGTTAAGATCAAACTCAAAACAGGAAGCTTCACAAAGAAAAAAAAGAATGAAGCAATAAACTCGGCAGGGTCTGCCCCATTTTGTAAGACGTACCATTTCCTCCTTTTTCAACCCTAGCATAGGTGGTCAGCATTTTGCCTTGATTTTGAACTCTTAAGGAAAATTTTCTCAACTTTCAAAATGCATGTGTAAAAATTAAATAGCCTATATTCCAGAGACGGGAACAAGGCAGCAAAGTGATAAGGTGAAAACGCCCCAGGAATGACACTCTAAGAAACCATATTCTCTTTCAGTATTACCAATCACAGGACACACAAGTTTTGGTCACATTAGAAATAGCTGCTATAACAGGAAAGTCGCATATGCTGTATTTCCCTTCGGGGCCCACATGCTCTCTGATCACTCTGTTTTGTGCAACTGAATTCTTCTGATTGGCAGTGAAACATGATCACATGATCTTTTTCCCAGAAGCCCAGTGCTGTGGGTTACTGGGTGTTTGTTTCTATGGTAACTTGGAACCAAACGTCTTGGAGGAAGGAGGAACTCTGAGAAACTTCCATTCATTCAGTTTCCTTTTACTAAAAAAAAAAAAAAAAAACAAGCAAGCAAAATAAAACAAAACAAAAACTTAAATCTTAAATCATAGAAGTGTCAAATGTCTGGCAAGATAACACTCATAAATAGTAAGAAAACAGTCCCTCGATCTTGATGTAACAGCTCTGTGGCCTTATGTATATTTCTTTTGAAGGACACATTGAATGTCTAACTGAAAGTCCATCTTAAGAAAGTCCATTTGGTTTGTAAGACGACCTGCTTGAAACACTGAGCAGCCCATCTTAAATGAGGCACACTTGGATTCATTTAACGGACAACAGCAGTATCAGACAACAACAATCTTAAATACAACCGGTAAGATAATTTTTTAGTGCAGAGCTCTTTTATTCTGTGTACAATTATCCAAGATTCATTATTATTATATAAAGACTAAGTTAGACTTGAAGCATTTTTCTAAAGCTACAGGAAGATTTTAATAAGATGGGTTAAAAAGCTTTGTCATCCAAAGACCTATAAAAACAAGCCGCAGCTTCTTTCTGTTCTACAAACAACACAAATCAAAGAAAAATAAACTCTCAGAAAAGACTGTGATAGGTAGAAGCCTATTTGAGGCATGAAGAGAGACAGGGAAAGAGGGGGGGGGGGAGGGAGGAAGGGAGGGAGGGAGGGAAGAAGAGAGAAAGGAAGAGGTTGGAAGGTTGTTTCTGAGAAGTTTCAAGGGCACACATGGTTGTTAAGGTTTCACACACATTACACAGTTAGATTTTAAACTATGTGCATGTGTAATCAGTGGTGGATCTTCTACTTGCCCAGGATCACAGAAAACCCAAGGCTGTAGTCCAAAATAAGTTCTGCTCCAGAGGACAAATTGATAGCAATTAAAGGACTAGAAAACATTTACCAACCAAAGTTTTGGACCTTTGTATTGGAGGAAGACATCAAAAATAAAATAAAATTGCTAAGTTGATGAGAAAACAGTTTCACATGGCCTCTTAAGGATTTCCTATGAACCCAGAACCTTATCCATTTTTTATTTATTTAAAAAGGGTTTTCTCCATATATACCACTGCTCCCCGCCCTCCTCTCCTCACAGTCCTTCCTCAGCCTCCCCCACCCCATCCCCCCATCCATTCTCCAAGATGGGCAAAGAGTCTCAAGGTGGGTAGCTTCAGTGTGGCATATCCAGCAGCAAGATCACTCGGACTCAGGGCAACAACAGGATATCTGAGGCATCTCAGCTATAGTCAAGTATTTATGATGCCTCAGAAACCAGAAACCTTGAACCAGACCAATGACTCCTTGCAATGAATATTTGCATATAAAGCTGTTTGGGCAGGTCAATCTCTGTGATCTGTGGGTTTGAGAACAGTCTGGCCTACACAGTGAGTTTCAGGCCATCCAAGACCACACTGAGAGACACCATGTCTTGAACTGCATTCCTCCCCCTAAAAGATTATGGAAGTACCATAAAATGAGTCTGGAAGCTTCTCTTCTAACTTTTGAAAGCATTTATGTAAAACTGATTGTTTTCTTAAAATCTTCAACAGAATTCTCCTGCCAAGCTGTCTGCTTCAAGATGGGAGTCTCTCTGATTTCTAGAACTCATTCCTCACCTTTACACAGAGCAAACCACTGTCCATCTCTAGTTCTCTGTAGAAATCATGATGCAGACAGACCTCTATTCTCAGCACTGAGCTTTCCTGTGCCAGCGAAAGTGATCTGTTCTTCCGTGTCTGCATGCTGCCTTTTCAGGAAGGTCATGAGTATAACACCGATCATTTGAATATGGCTTCTTTGACTTATTAAAATGTTTTGACATTATTTGTTTCATACACTGTCACCTTTTTATATGGATGCAAAACAATTTGTTTTTCCACTCATATTTGAGAGTCATTAGGTTGTTTCAAAGTTTTCTGGACATGGTAAATAAAATATTCTATAATAAAGTTGGATCTGTGGATTGTCTTTTCCTACTGAGAACTGAGACCATGTATCCGATATGCAGGATATGCTGAGAGATTTTTGCTTGGATGTTGGATGTTTTAAATATGATTGTGTAAAGCTCTGAGTATCTGTAAAGTCCTACTAATTTTATTTATTAACTTATTTATTTCTCATAGGTGAGCAGTCTAGTTATACTCAGACCACAATTATCTGCCTTCTCTGGATAATGATTGCAATGTTTTTCTTTCCAAAGCCTTTGTTATGCTGTATAATGATGTGGGGAGGTCTTTCTGTATGCTGTGAATTATCATTGGATAGTAAAGGATATTTTGGCCTATGGCAAGCCATCTTAGAATCAGGCAGAAAATCTGAGCGCAGATAAAGGGGAAGAAGGGCAGAATCAGGGAGAGATGTTGTGAGCTGCCACACAGAGAGCAATAGGTAAGCTACAGACCATGTGGCAAGACATAGATTAATAGAAATGGGTTAAGATGAAAGAGCTAGCTACAAATAAGCCTGAACCATAGGCCAAATGAAATTAATATGTAATTAATATAAGCTGTTGGGTGATTATGTGGGACTGCTAGTCTGGATCTTGAGGCTAGTACAGGTCAGAAACTTCTACTATAAATGGCATTCCAATGTGGGGCACATACACCCACATTAAAGCCTGAGAAAACTTTAAAAGGGTTCTAAATCACAGAAAAAGAGCCAACAAACAGCTTCTGAGTGTGTCTCCCAAGTGGGCCATGGTACAGACACCTGGCGTTGTGTGCAGGCTTGAGCTATAAAATGTCAGAGTACAGCTGAAGCTGCAATAGAGCCGTTCCCAAAGTCTCACAGAGCCTCAGTATATGAAGTATTTGAGGGTTTTGTTCTTATGGACAAAATGGGAACAGAGTCAAGGCGGCTTCTTAGTGGCAGCATTTGGGGGGGGGGGGGATCTCTATTTGCTGGTCTCCAGAAGAGGCATGGCTTTTTTTTTTTTTTTTTTTTTTTTTTTTTTTTTTTTTTTTTTTTAAGAGAGGCTTCCTGACTCAGTTTTAGCAGTAAAAACATGCAGTTCTTTTAAGGGGTCCTGCTGCCAAATACTTAAATGGAATTCATGAGCAGTGGGCAGTGGTGCTCTATTTGGTGGCAATGTGGACCTAAAATTCTCCAGAGTGGTATATGTGACTCCTGCCAGTAGCTCTGCTAAAAAGCTAAACTCTCTATGAAGTTAGACTAAGGAGCTGGGTGGAGCTGGCCAGCCACCCTAGCCAAGTCTTTAATCCTAGCCATGCATTAGTAGATTAAAGGTGGTCAGAAAAAAAAGAGAAATACAGTAAAGACAGATTCAGACAAAAGAAAAAAACCTCTGAACAGTTCACAATGTGTTTAAAAATACATGTAGGCTTAAGAGAGAAAAGGAAAAAAAAGGATAGAGAAAGTCCATTAAAAATAAGTAAATAAACAAACACATACATATATATGTATATATGCCATGTAAACATGAAAAATACATAAAGAGTCTGGATACTGTATGTCATGCTGTCTTTGAATTATTTGACAGCTGAAGAAAGAGCAAGAGCTGCTAAGAGACATTTGATTATAAATGCTGCTGGATTAATCCAACCAATATATTTCATAAATGAGTTAACGTTAAAATTAAAATCAAAAGATATGCTACTTGGGAGAAGATGTTTTCTTTTTATTTCCACAGAAAATGAGAGGCTGTGGATTTATTTCAAGTTAAAGAAAATAAGGTTTGATCAAGGTAGACTCCCTAAAAAAAAAAATCTCTGATAGGAAGAGATGGCCACATCAGCTTCAAGGCCGCCAACTAAGATGATCCAGGCTCAAGACTCCCAAGATTAGATAGTTATGAGTATAGTTTTCCTTAGTTATAATAAAAGGTAAATTAGATATGAAACTTCGGGCTCACAAGGATAACGTAGATGATAGAATTTTTTTTTTAATTTTGCTAAATACAAATAGACTCGATATTGTAACTAATTCTTGCTTGATAGCTGTTTTGTCTTATGTAATTTTGCTATGTAGAAATTGAAACCTTCCTTTTTGATTATATAGAAAAGAGGAAATGACATGGGATGTCTTCTGTATGCTGTGAATTATCACTGGATAATAAAGAAACTGTTTTGGCCTGTGGCAAGCCATCTTAGAAGTGGTGGGAAATCCAAGCATAGATAAAGGGGGAAGAAGGGCAGAGACAGACAGAGAAATGCTGCAAGATGCCACCAAGAGGAGCAACATGTAAAAGTACATGTAAGCCACGGGCCATCTGGCAAAGACATAGATTAATAAAATGGTTAAGATGCAAGAGCTAGCTAGCAATAAGCTTGAGCCATAAGCCAAACAGCATGTAATTAATATAAACCTTTGTGTGATTATTAGGGACTGCTAGTCTGGATCTTGAGGCTAGTCCAGGCCAGAAACTTTTACTACAGTATAAAATTCAGTTGTTCTGACAGCTTGGTGTTTTATTGCCATCAATTTCTCCAAGTCTTAATTGATTTCTTGGCTGTCTTCCATGTTTATGCAGGAGTGGAACCCACTTTTTTTGGGGGGGGTAGGTTGTAACAGTCAAAGAATAAAATCAAGAATTGTTTTCTCAAGCCTTCTCACATATGAGTTTCCCCTATACTTTCTTCCTTCATGGGGCCCTTCTCTATGGCCTGAGAGACGAAGCTCTCTTATAATCCTACCTTATGCTGTCATTTAGCACCACATAATTCAGGCTGCCCACAAGGCCAAGAAGCAGGAAAAGATATGAGCATGGGGACCCTTCCTCTGTCACCCTCCCAGTCCCCCTTTTAAAGGCTTGGTATTCACTCTCTTACTCTTGTGTGTCTGTGTGACCTGACCATGCTAGTTGGAACTGGTTTGGAGCTGGCCTTGGGGTGGGACCAACATAACTGAGCAAACAGGGATGTCCCCACACTCTCTGAGAAGGCTTTGCTTCCTCATAGCGCTCCATTCAGCCTTCCACAAAGTGAAAACCACAAGAGAAATAGGGAAGAAAAGAAAATACAATGGAAGTATCTTCATTCTCAAATGGGCTATTTGGAAAAATATGTTCATTTCATTATACAGTTATCTGTACCTTATACTTTACATTTATTTTCTATGTGACAAACTATTTTATTTTAAAAAGGTAAATTTTGGTGACAAATAAAATAATTAGATTTAAAACTTTCCTGTGACCACAAAAATTGAAAGTGCTCTGAATGAAGCAGATCCCTCATCATCCTGGAAAGGAATCATCATAACTCAGAATTGAAAGGATTTTACAGCACAGAACTTTCACTGGAGACAAGAGATCATTTTAAAAATTTAGAGGTCGTGACAGGAAATAAAGTACCATGAGTGGGAGACCAACGAAGCAGAAACAGCAACCTGCAAACAGGGTGCACTGTAATCACTGAATTTTAAAATAGTTAAAGGAAGCAAAATTGAGGCTAAAAACTACACACACAGGGCAATTTAAATTAGAAAGCAGAGCTGTGGAAGACCCAACCCTCTAAAGATGCCATTAGACACAGCCTCCAGGAAGAAAAGGCAGGACTGGAGAGCAGCTAAGAGACTGGCTGCTTTTGCAGAGAACCTGGGCTGGATTCCCAGCACCCATGTAACAGCTCACAATCTTTAATTCCAGATTCAGGGGATCTGACACCCTCTTCTGACCTCTGTAGGCACCAGGCACTCATTTGGTGCACAGACCTGCACTTAAGCAGAAACATTGATACACATAAAATAAACTAGATAAATCCTATTTAAAAAAAATGAGAAATGGGGACATTAAGTACACGATTAGTTAAGATTAGAAAATAATTAGAACGTTTGAACACAGGTATCCTCAAACATCACCCAGCACAGTGTACAAAGAATGCACAGCTAGTGTGCATAAACGAAAAAGTGCAGATGTCACATACACCAAAATAAGAGCTCCATACAGCAGGAAAAAATTTGGAAAGATGAATGAGTTATGAATTCAAGGTTTCACATGAAGAAAGCACATTTATTTTAAATAAAACAAATCAAACTAAACCACAATACCAAACCAATTCTCTACACTCCTCTCGGAAAAGGAAAAGCTAGAACACTTGCCCCTGATTTATCATGATACCTAAAGGAAGAAAAGATATCAAGGAGGATTTCAGAGTAATAGCTCAGAGAAACATAAAAGACAAAACTTTTCATAAGCCACTAGTTGAATCTACCAGCTTACACAGACAAAGATAAAAACGTGGTCAAACAAAGATTATCCTGGGAAGGAAAAATGCTTCGACATTTAAAGGCGTAATCACTGTGGCTAGCAAACAATACATTTCAAAAAGACTGATCATCTCAATGCATGCAGAAAGATCATTTAAAGTGCAATAGCACTAAAATAAAAGGTAAATCAGGAATTATACTTCTTCAAAGGGGCGTCAGGAAAATCAGCATCCAACTTGGTTGCTTGTGAGATGCCAAACACTTCCCCTGAGGTTCCAAGCTGGAGCAAGCAAGCTCATACCACTCAGTACCGTGAAGCAGGGCTGATTAGCCAGTGAGGCAGCCCACAAAAAAAAATATTACAAAGGGCAGCTAAAAATGATGAATTCTAACAGTTAGCAATATTATCTCTGAAGATTGTTAATAGAAAGATAATTGTTCATCTGGAACAGCTTGCCCCGACTGTGAAAGCCTCATTCTTGTCCCCAAACCCTACCCCCTCACTTTTGACACTGCCAACAGCCCAGTTCCCTGTGGCAGCAGCCTAAGACCCCGTCCAAAAGTTTACCATGGCATGAACCCACCTTGGTGTCGCACGAATGAATGAGACTCAGGGATAGATCTCTGAAGAAGTTAGAGATATTAGAGGGAATAAATACCACAGTCAGATCTTACCCAGCTGTCTTCCAGCTTCCTCAGCCTTGCTTCCCTTGGAATGGCTCCCTCTGTGTTTCTATCCTGTCTTAAATACTTTTTTGATAAATTAAGGTGTGCCCCACCAGTGCCTGCCTGGGAGCCTGGAATTCCTTCTATAATCTGAAGTGACCTCAACTCAGTTGGAATTAAGGGCATAGGTCACCACTCCCAGGATACTCCCTGTGCTGGGATTAAAGGTTTGAATCACCACTCTGATTCTCCTAGACTGACTGTGGTTAGAGCTCTGGAACTTCTGGAGCTTTTATTAACTCCCCACATAGACTGTGGGTAGATTCCCTCTGATATCTCCAAAACTTCTGAAACTTTTATTGAATCCCCACACCTTGGAGCACTTCATCACTCTATGCCCCACAGAGTATTTAAACCTCCTTTAGAGAGGCCATAAGCTTCCTCTCCTGCTCCCTGTTCCTGAGAGTCACCCAGGAGTGTTTTGTTCAGATTAAATCTGGTCCTTTACTTCTTAATTCGACTTGGTTTGGCGGAGAAACCTACTACTGGTGTTTTTTTTTTTTTTTTTTTTTTTTAAAAACCCAACCATATCAATATTTCTTTTATACAGAGATATTTCCAAGTTAGACTGTTGAAGTGGTAATGAATCACACTTATGACCTAAACATATGTGGCCTTTCTTCTCCCTCAGGTATAAACCAGCAGTTTTCTAGGAATCTCACCAGAATGCCCATTTACAATAAAGGACATGACTTAATCCCTTCTACAACTCTTAAGATGCAAGGCTTTATTTTAGGACTGTAATCCAATCTAAGACACCTACCTCTAGAGCCATCCTATAATCTCACTTATTGAAAAAAGAGAGAAAAGGTTTTAAAGACATTTCTCAGTCTACCATTCTCTATTACTTTTGGCCCCAAGATTTGGGGTCATCATGTGTGGCT
This sequence comes from Phyllotis vaccarum, assembly GCA_033318265.1. NCBI lineage: Eukaryota > Metazoa > Chordata > Mammalia > Rodentia > Cricetidae > Phyllotis > Phyllotis vaccarum. Next base: position 26,575,425 of record JARWLC010000006.1, on the reverse strand, counting down.
AAGGGCTTCAATCTTTAAAGGTATCATTCATTCATTCATTCTTTCTTTCTTTCTCAGTATGTAGCCCAGGATAACCTCCGATTCGAGATCCCCAGCCTCAGCTTCCCAAATGCTGGAGGATTACAAGCAGACTATACCACATAGGACTTGCATTCTATTAAGAAATTTAGGGGCTTATGTGTAGAAAGTGGAGGAAGGGGAGAGGCTGAAATAATGCCCGCAAGCGACATTTTTCATTATTTTTACTGCCTACTTAGTAATAAAGAACCGAAGTCTTATAGAGTTATTTAGTAATGCTATCTTCACACCTAAACTAAAGGAACAGGTCCTGGTAACACAGAAAAACCAACAGAGCTAAGAAAATAATCTGACAACCCTTCACAAATCTTACAGTAATTTTTTTTCCCATTTTACTGCCAACGTCGAGGATCATTTGTAGAGCAAGAGATCTACGATGTTCTCTAAAGAACTTCAAATGTCTCAACATCCTGGGGGCTTAGAAACAGTGCTATTCCTAAAGTACTATAATTGTTTTGTAGAGTGTGTGCTTCTTTTCCAAGCGTTGTTTCATTTCATCCTTGTACAAACTCTTCATATAAGGCAAGAAGACATTCTTGTCGTCACGTCATTTTACAAGCAAATAATAAACCCCAAAGACACCGAATGGCTGGCCTAAGTTTACTTAGGGTTAGGAAAGAACCAGGACTCTAACACTTTTCCTCTCTAGTGCGTTATAGCTGAGAGAGAGAGAGGGAGGGAAGGAGAGAGCGAGAGAGCCCTTAAAGGACACAGAGAGAGGGGTAGCGACAGAATGGGTCTTTTCACTTGCTGGGAGATTCTCTTTTCCCAGGGGACCGAACCATCATTAGTGAAGTTTGGTTCTAACAACCTACAGAGAAGGTAACTTTGCAACTAATTCCATCTGTAAACACGGTGTTTCTTACCCTTTATTTTGGTCCTTATCCCTATTTAGACTCTTACTTTTCTGTGTGGGTTTTGGTCTCTGGGATCTCACTCCAAAACTGCACTCTCTCCAAATAAGTCGCGTCCTTGGTATCCAAGGTAACCTCACAGCTGAGTACATCCTGTCCCTTGCACTCTTTCCATTGGTCAGTTGGCCAATTGGCTTGAAGCAACGACAAGGCTTCTCTACCAATCGGCTCTTGTGATTCTAGCAATTAGGCGCACTGCCTCCTGGGATATGTAGTTCCAAAACCTCCAGAGTACTTTGATGTCCGGTTCCGCTAGAACTACATATCCCGGCGGCCTCCGCCAAAGTGGGCGGAAATAGGCAAAGTATCAGGATCCTGGTTTCAATAAGACTCACGGAAGTTTTATTTTTATTTTTTTATTTGTATTACCGGGTTAGTTTTGCACCTGAGATTTAAGTCCTTCACCTCCGTCCTGGAGCCTTGCGGAGCCTCGGCGGAGCGGCACGGGCGTCGCCTCCGTGACTGACCTGAGGCAGCCTCGTTCCGAGGGAGGGCATGTTCGGCCGCCTCCCGCCTTGCGCTCTCCGAGTGCGGCCGCGCACCTCGTTCCGGGCTCTCGGGGCCCGGACGTGCTGCTCCGATGGGGCGCGGCGGAGCTCAGCGCCCGACGACCCTCGCGCCGGCCTGGCACGCGCGGCTCTGAGGCAGTGGACGCTGCCGGTGAGCCCATTCGGGCGGCTGAGGGCGCGGCTCCCCTGCCACCTGGTCGTCAGGCCCCTGGATCCCCTCGAGCACCCCGATGGCGACCGCGTGCAGGTGGCGGTGCGCGGCGTGGGGCTCGGGGCACGCGGCCTGGACAGCCTGCAGGTCGAGTATGACGCTGCTCGGCGGGAGATGGCCATTCTGTCAGACGACATCGACCCCCGGGCGTCGGTGGAGGTGGACGCACCCCTCAAGTTTGGCAAGTGAAGTGAAAACGGATTTGGGTCCTTTCTAACCTAATTGACCCCCTCAGGAGCTCTCCTTTGTAAAGCAGCAGTCTTGGATTCCCGAATAGTATTTAAGAGTCAGGGTCCCAGTAAAGGAGAAAAATTAAAACGGAATGGAAGCATGAATTAGAAGAATCTAAGTCTCATTACCACAGTCATTAGCAAAGTGGTTTATCGTTCAGGGTTGAGGTTTCTTGATTGTACATCCAGTAGATTGGTACCCACACCGTTCACATCTCAGGGCTCTGTTCCTAGTCACTTTTGGTATAGTTGCCTCATAACTAACTTTAAAAAATTGCTTTCCGACAGACACCCAAGCTGTAGGTATTTATTCCTTTTTTAGCATAAGTATATTCTCTGGAAGTAGCAAGCTTTGAAGTAAGACAAATAGTAAGGCTGCCAGGGACAATTCATAACAGTACCCACAAAACATATTTCTTAGGTATTTAGGTCCCATTATTTCTCAGATGCAAGTGCACACGTACTTTTCTAGAAAAGGTTCTCCAGGCTCTCATTCTTCCTGGAACTGAAGGATGATGATGATGATCATAATAACATCATTTACCTCTTATAGAGTTATTTTTATTAACCTGTATAGTTGTTGAATAGAGTAGATACTCATTGTCACCATTTCAGATGAGGAAATTGAGATACAGAAGTATCATAAGATAAGTAATGTAAATGAACAAACAAAAACCCAGAGGCACTGTGAAATTTACTTTTCAAATGCCTTTTCCCCCTTAAATGCAAAGAGATGGGGCTAGGATGTGAGACGTCTGGAATGGCTCAGCATTATGCTCTATTGCTTCTCAACTTGTAACTGGCCTACATGATAAAGAGGCTGTGCTCTCCAAATGCAATAATCTGAAGGTGCTGGTAGGTTTTACCATAATACAGATTAAGGTGGTGTTTTAGGGTTTCTGTTGTGAAGAGACACCATGACAACTCTTACCAAGGAAAGCATTTAATTGAGTGACTTACACTTCAGAGGTTCAGTCCTGTATCATCATGGTGGGATGGTGGGGGACATGTCAGCGGGCAGGCAGACATGGTGCTGGAGAGGTAGCTGAGAGTTGTATGTCTTGTGCAGGCAACAAGAAGTGGTCTGTTTCACTAGGTGTAGCTTTAGCATAGGAGACCTCCACGCCCACCCCCACAGTGACACACTTCCTCCAGCAAGGCCACACCTCCCGTTAGTGCCGTTCCCTTTGGAGGGAATTCTTTTTCAAACCACCACAGGTGGATGTCAGTGGAGAGCTAAACAAGACTTAGCAGCACCTATGAAAATTGGTGCTACCTGTTACAATAGGGTTTCTTGACCGGCCAGAGGTCCAAACTCACAGACCTGCCGTCCCAGACCACTTTGTTGCCTGCCGCTGCTTATGATTCAGACACATATATCAAGTTCATGCTGTTTGGCCTATGGCTTAGCACATTGTTAGCTAGCTCCTTCATCTTAACCCATTACCATTAATCTGTCAGCCACGTGGCCCGTGGCTCTCCTGTGTTCCTTACATGTTTCTTTGGGCATCTGGCTCCATCTGCCTGTGTCTCTGCCCTCCCACTACCTATTCTGATTTCCCCTCCTACTTTTTCTATAGTGCCTGTCATGAGCCAAACAGCTCCTTTATTTAAAGATTGATATTCACAACATTCCCACTACCTATTCTGATTTCCCCTCCTACTTTTTCTATAGTGCCTGTCATGAACCAAACAGCACCTTTATTTAAAGAATGGTATTCACAACATACAGAAAGACATTCTCACACCAGATACCTCTTGTATTATTTGTTCCTTCAGCTTGTGAACATAGCATCACTACTGCTGTATCTAGCCTTAGTTCTTCTAACTTCCCAAAGAGCAGAGTGTGTTTAGAATCCCATTGCTCATCTGTATGGTGTGTGACCAGATTCAATTGGGAATTAAGCTGTGTGTTTCTGTTTGTATCAGTATTCAGCTTTTTATGTGTTCTCACTTTCAGTATATTGTTTCTAATTTAAACAGCTACCATGCAACTGAGGAAATCCATACTGTGACTATTAAAATTGTGGCACTTGGTCCCAATAACTTGCCTTGGAGGAACATAGTTGTGGTAGTTATTATTCTTATTATCTTATCAACTTCATACAAGTTAGAGTCACCTGGCAGAGGGAGTCTCAATTGAAAAAAAGGCCTTTATCAGAGTGGCCTGTAAGTATTTCCTGATTAATGACTGATGTGGGAGGGCCCAATCCACTGTGGTTGTTCTGGGTTGTATAAAAAAGCATTCTGAGAGAATCGTGGAGATCAAGGCGGTGTTCTTCTATGATCTCTGTTTTAGTTCCTGCTCTGAGTTCATCATGACTTCTTTCTTGATGGACTTTAAGCTATGAGACACATCCTTTTCTTCCCCAAATGGTTTTGGTCAGTGTTTGATCAACAGTAATTAGGACAGTAGCTTTTATTTCTAGACTCCTGGAATCATTACTATTAATGTGAATTGCACATTCATCATCACTGTTTAAAATGTTGTTGTCTGTCTTTTGAGACAGAGTCTCTCTATAGAGCCCTACTGTCTAGAACTCACTATGTTGATCAGGCTGCCTTTGTACAGCTGAGAATGCCACCTGGGATTCCCTAGTTTTCAAATTTTCTTCAAAAACACCCCTATTTATCCACAATACTATGTCTTTGATTCTTCTTATCACTAGGTTTTTAAAAGTGGTCTGGTTATTAAAAATTATTTCAAGTACCCTGTGATATAGCCCTATGGCAATATTTCCATTTGGGGGCTGTGAAAGGCTAGAATAGAATTTGAAAGTCTAGGTCATGATCATATATAGTGATCCATGCTGTTGTAATGTGCTTTTAATTAGAAGATCAGCATTTCAAATCTTCTGGAATATAATTCAAGACTAACCAATTTATCTGACATTTGATGACTGGTTAATTCATGAAACTCTTATTCATTTGTGAGTGTTCTTTTGATGGGATGGGGCTTCTAGGCTATTTCATATGATACATGAGTACCTACATATAAGAATGGCTGTCTTAGCTCCTTTATTCCCATCTGTGGTATTTCCTCTCTTTAGATGATACAATCCAGGAGATATAATCTCTAAAACCTGTCCAAAAAAAAAAAAAAAAAAAAAAAAAAAAGGCCCTGTATTTGATCTGGCTGCTTTGGTAAAGACCTCTTGCTTTCAGGGAGAAACCATGCTGCTCTCTGACTCAGCACTGCAGTGAACCCCTGAGGACTGGATATCTAGGGTATTGAAACGCTCTGAGGCGTTGACTTTATCCTTCTTTCTGCTTTTGCTTCTAGATTTGAGTATTGAGTCATCAGGATCTGGGTCTGTAAAGGTGCAGAATATTGAATGTGACAGCTGTAAAATTGACACCGTGCAGGGGGCCAGCATCTTACAGTCTGTGAAGGTATGAGCGTATCTCTCACATTATTTCAATGGCAAAAAACCTTAAACTGTGAAGTACAGAATCAAAATACAAGGCTTAATTTGTTATTGAGATTATTATCATTCATCTTTTAGAATTCAAAAACTGTGCCTTAAACACAAATGTTGCAGCAACTTTGAAGGTTGGTCTTTCTTTTTTATTATTATTTTTAGATGTCATTTCAAAGTGTAGTGAAACTCTAAAGTCTATTATTGACCTTGAGAAACTATTACTAAAAAATAGTTTTGCAACATTTCCTTCTACTTACTAGAGAATAAAGTCTTTATACACTATAACTGTGCTTAATATATATAATTTTTCACTTATTTTTAATATTCCAGAATGTAACAATAGGTTTTGGGCCCCATCCAGCCAGAGGTCCAGACCCACAGACCTGCCGTCCCAGACCGCATAGCCACCCGCCCGCCGCTGCTTAGGCCCCCAAAATGACTCAGACGCTTGCTTATATTAATTCCATGCTGTTTGGCCTAAGGCTCAGGCACATTGTTAGCTAGCTCTTTCATCTTAACTCAACCCATTCTCATGCCACGTGGCCTGTGGCTCACCTATTTTATTACATCTTGCATCATGAGTGGCTGGATCACATCTCCTTCAACTCCACCCTCCTTCTCCTACCTATGCTCTAATTTCCCCAGCTACTTCTTCTATGGTACCTGCCATGGCCAAAACAGTTCCTTTATTCCTCAGTATGTAGAAAGACATTCCCACATCACCAGAGCCTCTTTACTGGAGTACTAGGTGGCTAGTTTTGCAGAACAACAAATGATTCATCTTATTTTATAATTAACATTTTTACATTCCATTTTCTTAAAATGAGATTGGCCTTAGCCAAAAGTGTTTTAAATTAAACCTCTGTTAGGGAGTTTGCTGTTATTTCTGTAGGAGGCTTTTGGGGAAGGCTCCCAAGTCATGACATGAAGACTGAGGAGTTATGAGTGCTTGGCCTCGGCTTAGGCCCTTCCCTGTTAGCTCTTATAACGTAACCTGCTTTTCTTCATCTAAGATTTTACTCTCACGGCTTCTCTGGCTGTCTGGTGGCCCATGCGTCCCTCTCTTTCTCCCTCGTTCTTTCCTCGTTCCCTCTGCCCGCCTCCCTCACCTCCCCTACCTCCCTCACCTCCCTTACCTCCCTCACCTCCCTTACCTCCCTCACCTCCCTTACCTCCCTCACCTCCCCTACCTCCCTCACCTCCCTTACCTCCCTCACCTCCCCTACCTCCCTCACCTCCCTCACCTCCCTCACCTCCCCTACCTCCCTCACCTCCCTCACCTCCCTCACCTCCCCTACCTCCCTCACCTCCCTCACCTCCCCTACCTCCCTCACCTCCCTCACCTCCCCTACCTCCCTCACCTCCCTCACCTCCCTTACCTCCCCTACCTCCCTTACCTCCCTTACCTCCCTTACCTCCCTTACCTCCCCTACCTCCCTCACCTCCCCTACCTCCCCTACCTCCCTCACCTCCCTTACCTCCCTCACCTCCCCTACCTCCCTCACCTCCCTCACCTCCCCTACCTCCCTCACCTCCCCTACCTCCCCTACCTCCCTCACCTCCCTCACCTCCCTCACCTCCCTCGCCTCCCTCACCTCCCCTACCTCCCCTACCTCCCTCACCTCCCTCACCTCCCCTACCTCCCCTACCTCCCTCACCTCCCCTACCTCCCTCACCTCCCTCACCTCCCCTACCTCCCCTACCTCCCTCACCTCCCCTACCTCCCCTACCTCCCTCACCTCCCCTACCTCCCTTACCTCCCTCACCTCCCTCACCTCCCTCACCTCCCTCACCTCCCTCACCTCCCTCACCTCCCCTACCTCCCCTACCTCCCTCACCTCCCTCACCTCCCCTACCTCCCCTACCTCCCTCACCTCCCTCACCTCCCCTACCTCCCTCACCTCCCTCACCTCCCCTACCTCCCCTACCTCCCTTACCTCCCCTACCTCCCTTACCTCCCTTACCTCCCTTACCTCCCTTACCTCCCTTACCTCCCCTACCTCCCTCACCTCCCCTACCTCCCCTACCTCCCCTACCTCCCTCACCTCCCCTACCTCCCTCACCTCCCTCGCCTCCCTCACCTCCCTCACCTCCCTCACCTCCCTCACCTCCCTCACCTCCCCTACCTCCCCTACCTCCCTCACCTCCCCTACCTCCCCTACCTCCCTTACCTCCCCTACCTCCCTTACCTCCCTTACCTCCCTTACCTCCCTTACCTCCCCTACCTCCCTCACCTCCCTCACCTCCCTCACCTCCCCTACCTCCCCTACCTCCCTCACCTCCCTTACCTCCCTTACCTCCCCTACCTCCCCTACCTCCCTCACCTCCCTCACCTCCCCTACCTCCCCTACCTCCCTCACCTCCCTCACCTCCCCTACCTCCCCTACCTCCCCTACCTCCCTCACCTCCCCTACCTCCCTTGCCTGCCTTGCTATTGGTTGTTTAACTTTCTTTCAGTCAGGTGCTTAGGCAGACAGGGTGAAACAAATGCAACACATTTTCACACAATAGATCAAATGCAGCAAGACAGATGTAACACACCACCACATAGTTAGAATTCCACAGCACAGACAAATGAACGGATCTGCCCAGTTAATTCCTGATTGTTTTAGCATTTGCAGAGTCAGAACAATCCCTTGACATGTTATTGAACTTGGTCATCTCTGTGTTCTTGTTGCAGTGCTTTAACCTTAAACATGAATCACAATGACTGACTCATCCCGTTTTTACCTCATTGGTTCATTTGTCCATCTTTATCTGGGCACCTGTGTTGTGGAATGTGATTTTAAGGTGTGTTACATTTGTTTATTCTGTGGAACATTTGTCTAATGATGCAAAGATGTGCTGTATTCTCTTATGTTGCATTTGTTTAACTCTGTGAAGCTCTGTTACTTTGTCTAAAACACCTGGTGGTCTAATAAAGAGCTGAACGGCCAATAGCTGGGCAGGAAGAAGAAATAGGAGGGACTGGCGGCGGGCAGAGAGAACATTAGAAAGGAGGGCGCCAGGGCAGCCACCTGGCTACACAGCAAGCTACAGAGTAAGAAGTAAGAAGGATACAGAAATAGAGAAAAATAAAAGCCAAGAACAAAAATTAGATTGGTTAATGTAAGTTAAAAAAACAAAAACAAAAACAAAAAAAACAGGCTAGAAACAAGCCAAGCTAAGGCCAGACATTCATAAATAAGATTAAGCCTCCATGTGATTTATTTGGGAACTGGGTAGTGTGTCCATAAAGAGCTAATAATAATAATAAAAACAACTACACACATGCTTTTTACACCTTTCTACATATGAGGCAACTTAAAAGAATTTAGCTGTGCAAACATCATAAAAGACTAAAAATACCCCAGTTAGCGTTTTTAGCCTATAGTTTGATATTATGCAACAAAATCTTCATCGTGACTGACAAACTGGGTCAGAATACTATAATTTCTTTCTTAGAAATATTTATTTGCTCAGAGATGCGATTTTGGTGATGTAATTTTGTAGGCTTCCCATTTGGGGTTTCTGACCCCTAGACTGCAGCTGTCTATTCCTTTGTGTTCATATTTTCATCTGGCAGTCCTGAAATGTCTGCCTCGACAGTGGGTACAAAAAACAGATTATTTCCTCACCCATCACACCGCTGCCATTTTGGACACTGGGGGTTTTTGTTTGTTTTTTGATTCTATCACATGTGAGATGTTTAGTGGCAAAACCCTGACCTCAGCCTCTCAGATGCCTAAGACACATGTTGGTTGTGAAAAGGAAAACTGTCTCCAGACATTGCCACATGTCTTCTGGGGACAGATTGTCTCCAGTTATAACTATCTGTCATAGAAGTCGGCCATGCTTGTTTCTTAAAGCATGGTTGAGAATAACTAATGAGTAATGGTGAAATAACTCCTAGAAGAAGGAAATACCACAGATTTTAAGGCACAATAGTATTATTTCCTCTAAACTTTAAATTTGCAAGAATTGTAAGGACTCATACAGAAAATTTAAGAGAGAGTTTGATTCTGCTTTTAAAGTACATTTTATATTTATTCTGTGGAAGACTTGTTAAGAAAGAAAAAGCTATGAGCTAGTAGTCTGTACACATTAATCAGCTTAAAAAGGGAGCAGCAGAACAATAGCAGATACTGTGCTACGGTAGTCTATGGCTACCACAGACGCCCATGAGGAGGGAGCCCAAACTGAGGAGGTCACTGTCAGCCTGACCTTGACTAATGATTGATGGAGGAGAGCTTGGTCCTGTGCACAATGCCACCCTGAACAAGTCAGCCTTCGCTGTATTAGAAAGCACATGGTGCAAGCCAATCAGCAACACTCCTCCATGGTCTCTGCCTAAATCCCTGCATCCAGGTTTCTGCTTAAGCTTCTCTGATAATGGATCTGTAAACTGTTTTTCAAGTATCTCTTCCACAACGTTGGTTTTGGTCATTGTTTTATCATAGCAACAGAGAAACCAACTAAGACACTAGTCTTGGACTAAAAGAATTATTCTTACAATGCTGGCCTTTGTTAAAGTATCTGGGCTGGGATTTTATAAATATGGTACAATAGGATCTTGAATTAGTTAATATGTCTACCTTTTGCTTATTAATGCCATACATAGGGGTTCTATGTGTATAAAACAGCATTTTAATTGCTAACTACTGCTGAGGAGCTGTTAGTGTGTACTGAGGATCTCAGATAAGCCTTGTTTATCCTTGGAGCATCTTCATTTATCAAGAATGGAAACTAAGAGGCGCCAAAAGACGGAGGAATGACCGCACCCAAGCTCACAAAGCTAAACTAGTTGAGCAGGGATTTGACCTTAAGCTTGTGGTTTCCAAGCTCAGACTCTTCCCAACCTTCTGAATTAGATAAGGAAGACATATGGTAAGGTTGCATGTATTCAGCATCCTTAAAGAAATGTAGCACAATAATTTCCCCCAATAATTTCTGATTTATTTTCATTTTTAAAAAACTTTCCACATTATATGGGACTCAAGTGAGCTTCTGATTACAGCAATAGCTTAGTGTTAGGCCTCTTCAAAAAAAAATCTCATGATTGTTTCTCTCTTAAAAAATAGAACATGTACATGAGAGTTTGCTTACAACTTCATACATTTCAGTGATACTCCAGAAGTTCACTTAATTTCAGTTAAGAGCTTTAGACATGAAAACAGATTTACTTTGGATACTGATTTTTAAAAGTTCATTAATAACTTCGTTTTTAGGTGAGTCTGTGATCATGATGAAGTTAACCACACTGTAAGACAAATTCTTGTGAGAACAATTTGTTTTGCTCTTTTCAAAGACTTTTCATAAAACTTATTCCTGGATTATTTTATGGACGTATATGAAAGAAAATGTTTCCTTAGTATCATGCAGGTTTAATCGCTTTATCCTTTGTGGGTTTTTGTTTTTCAGAGCCAAAAATTACACATTCAAACAAAAGGAGGCAATGTGATCTGTCTGGGAACAGTTTGCGGAAATATAGATATTCATGCATCACATCAAAGTGTAAGATCAAACTCTTTCAGTAACATCAGCTTTGCTGTTGATTGCTTGCCAACGGCAGCTTCTGTTAGTGCATTTAGTTCCTTAAGCTTATGTTTGGAACTGAAGTTGTTAAATGCTCGTAATCCAAACTTTAGTGTGTGATTTGTCTAAAGAGACTTATTTTGATGGTCTTGAATTAAAATCCCAAATTAAGTAATGCCCCCTGAATGGGAATTTGGTTTTTCATGGTTGCCTGATTTACTTGAATACTGTGTTTTCCCAGGCTTGCTACTTTTTGGCTAATACTGAAATGCCCATGCACCTATGGACAGCACTGATTTGACTCTTTGACTCATGGGTTTTGAAAAGAGGACATGATGTTGGGAGAGGGAATAAGGAAGCAGGAGCCTCTGGGATGAACTGGAGATGGAATGAACAGTTGGTGTGCTCAAATCCATTATACTCAGAGAATTAGTATAGAAGTTAAAATCAGTTGAAAGTCAGCTTTAGTGTTTCCACAAGGTGGCACTGTGAGACAGAACTACTGTTCTCCAAATCTCCCACCCCCACCCCGAGATTTGTTACAGAAAAGTGTTTGTATTTTAAATCAAATCAGCTATTTTACTGCTTCCAATTATTTATCCTGCTGTTAATAGTGAAGTTAAAATCTGGGTACTATGAATTTTCAATTGGTTCTGTGATGGATAGTTTTAATAAGAAAATGTAAATTTGATGAAGGTTAGAGAAATCCTGTGGCATATTGCGGGCACAATTGTTTTTTAAAAATACACATTTTACTTATTTGTGTGTGTGTGTACACAATGCATGTGTGTGTGTACATGATGCATGTAAGTACACATGAATCTGTGTGTACACAGTGCATGTATGTATGTACACAATGCATTGTGTGTCTGCACAATGCATGTGTGTGTGTACACAATGCATGTGTGTATACAATACATGTGTGTGTACACAATGTGTGTGTTTGTGTATGTGTGTGTACACTGCATGTGTATGTGTGTGTACACTGCATGTGTGTGTGTATGTACACTGCATGCGTGTGTGTGTGTGTGTATGTGCCAAGATGCACATGTGGAGGTCAGAGGAACACTTGTAGAAGTCAGTTCTTTCTTTAGTGATCACATTGAGGTTTTCCGGCTTTGCTGGTATAATTAAGTAAGGTGGATTGTAGCATTGTTTCTACTGTTTATTTCCCATCACCTTTTCATTAGAATCTGTGGGAAGCTGTTTAAAACAAATATTTAAATATATAGTAAACTTTTTAAATTAAACTAGGAAAGTATTTTGAGACCCTGTAGCCTTAGGTCACTGCTTTTGGAGATGACCTTTATTTTTTCAGTAAGATTACTATCTCCCTAGAGATATAGCAGGCAAACCAAACAACTTTGAAGTTTCTTCAAATTCAACCCTTGCATTATGGAATGTTATTTGAAATGATATTACATGTAATGTTACTATAAGATTACATGTTTTCTGTGGGGGGTGTTGCATGTAGGTGTTTGGAGGCCAATGGGCAATACAGGGTGTCTTTCTCAATTGCTTACAACCTTGTTTTTTGAGACAGTACCTCTTACTGAACTTGGAGCTCGTGGATTTTGGCCAGCCTGACTAGCCAGTGATCTCCAGGGATCTGCCTATCTCCACGGTCCCAGAACTGGAGTTATACACTGTGGCACTAGGTTTTACATGGGTGCTGGGGATTCAAACTCCAGGCCCTTGCTTTACTAGCAAGCATTGTATTAATGAGCCATATCCCCAGCCCCAGTGTTACATGCTTTCAATCAGATATCAGTATCAGAAATTTAAGTCATGCTATTTTGAATAATCTGAGCACATAAATTATTAATTTGTTCCAACTGACTTGGGTAATTGAACATTTGTTTACCCTACTCCTGCTAAACTTTTGTTTCTTCTCTTAGTTTGGTGATGTGCTAAAGACCTAGATAGAATTTTTTTCTTTTTTTTTCTGCAGAGTATTAGCTTTTAAAACATTCAAAAGTTTATTTAAAAAAATGTGAAATACTTACTGGTTAAGAGCACACATTTAGAATTAAACTTCGTGACTCAACCACTTACTAAGTTTTGTGACTTTAGACAAGTTGCTTATATTTGTGTGTCTCAGTTTTCTGGAAAATGTGGTCATAGTCATGGACCTGTCTCAGAACGCTGATAGGAAGATGAAGGCATCAGCACAAGTAAAGCACTTAAAAGGCTGTCTTGCTCATGGCTAACTCAGGACAGGGCTTGCTTACACTGAGGATGAAGGAAAAAGAACCACAGGAGAGATCACCAGCACCTCACTTCCCTGAATCTGCATCTCCCTGTTCAAAAGATGGATGGACGTATCGGTTCACTTACTCAAACAAGATAATGAAATTAAATGAGCATCATAAACAATAGCACTGTCAGCTGTGTGGCTGTTTTAAATGATATTATTAATTTCAGAATCAACCTTTGTAACTTAACAGAAAACATAGACATTTAATTTTAATTAACTATAGGCTGAATTGATGACACAGTTGTCACTTTTCCTTTCTGTCTAGACTAGAGTCATAGTACTTCTTAAAGACTTCATTTTTGTAAAAATTGTATAATATACATATATAAAATAACCAAGAGAAAAATCCCTGTTAGAATTAATTTTAGCAGTGCATCTCAAGAAGGTATTTATTTTCTAATCTACCTTTGTTGTCTCTAAATAATGTCCCCCCAAAATCAGAGTGTACAATCTAGGGAGTCTGTATGTGACATTTTTATTCAGTAATATTACTAAGTATAAATAAGATTTTGTCAATATTTTGCTATCAACTGAACTAACCCAAGCTTAATTTTTTGAGTTTTATCTGATGTGGTTCAGGTAATACAGTTTAGCATATGAGACCCTTGGAGAATTTAAAATTTGGGGGATATTGTATGAATGATTGGCAACTATACTATGTTGGTGATATGCTGGGATTTTACCTGCTTCTGTTTGCTTTGGTTTGGGCAGGGTGTTTTCTAGACTTAGTTTTTAACAAGCAGTACTGATCTTTGGCATTTTCCAGATACTCATAAAGGAAGTCTTGAAACCTAGCTTTATTTCACATGGTAATGGGCAGTGTCTAGGTAGCCATGTTTCTTAGCTAATTCAGGAGGTTTCAAATGTTCCATCAAATGTTTCTCTTTTGGTCTAAAACAGCCCCGTTCCCTGTTGAAAGGCCAAAACAGTCCATTTTGCTGCCTGTTTTATGGAAATTCTTGGAGAGTGTGAAGCCATGAACACTAAGCAAGTTTCCATGAGTAGAGTTTGCAGGAGTTTTACACCTTTATTGTAAGCCTGTGGGAGATAAAACATTTACATTCTGGTAAATCCTTTGATAAGTAAAGTGCCTGGGGTTTTGTTAGTTCTGATTTGCTGAAACTAGATTTAAAGTAAAAGTCTGAAATCAATTTAAGGTAAACAGGTAGTTAAAAGCGATATTATTGCATACTTTTTAAAAATACATGAGTTATGTCCTCTGAATCCTGAGGGGAAGGTAGTTTTAACCCAGTACTTTTCATTTTCATTTTATATTGTTGTTTTTAGTATTTTTGTTCTTGAAACTCAGCATTCTTTTTTTTCTGAGTTCATTGTTTTTATTAATTTAAAAAAGTTTTTTCCCATATTTATACCACTGCTTACCCTCCCTTCCCTCCTCCCAATTCCCCCCAAGTCTTCCCTCAGCTTCCCCCACCCCAGTGACGTCAGTGTGTTCAGAATGGTGGTACCGTTGGTACTGATGCCCAGTGTATTAGTTGGAATGGTTTCTGGGCAGACTGTGGTAAACTATCCTTGTAATTGAGTGTGTAGTGCCAACACTTTTATATTCGTACATATTTGTTTATAACAGGGTAGAGGTGATGTGGAATCCTCAACTGCTTTTGTTTTACGTAATGAACAATATTTGAAACACAAATACATACTGAATTTACTTAGGGAAATTTAAAGATAAATAAGAATTCCTCATATTTAGTTCATTGGAGAGCCACTGCCTTGTTAAACGTAAAGTGGAAACGTTTTACAACCTTATAGTTACTATGTCAACATGTGAAAAAATCAGGTAGCTCAGCAGCATCAAAGTGTGAAACTCAAAATGCATTCATGAATTTAAATAGAAACAACATCCATTTGATTGTTTAATCAGATAGACGATACATACAAAACATCTTGTGTGACAAGCATCACACTCCCTGCAGAGATGTTTTACTCCTTCCCTCTGAGAAAACAGGAACAACTGCTCCTTATCTAGGTGCTGCTGTTCACTGTGGGAAGATAGATCCAGATATGAGAAAAAGGAGAAAAAGCAGAGAATGAAATTAATATAGAAGGGGGATAGAGAGATCATTTGAAGATAGTGTAATTATGCGTGTGGCTTTTTTTCTAATGCAAATGAAGTATTGCAATTAGTGAGTCTATTGTGGTTGTTAGATTAAGTTCAAATATAAAGTTAAGATAACATGAACCCTAAGAGATTCATTGTATAATAGTATTTTGAAAATATCTAGTAGGAATAAACTAATAAGATTAAATTCTACAAAGAAAAATACAAAACATTGTTAAGAGAAACTAAAGAAGGCATAGTATGGAGGATTTGGGTATTAGCTCTAGTTTCCAGCCACAGAGAATGCTTGGTGCACACGATCTTGGCAGCGAGAACTAGGGAGTCAGTTGTCAAGCTGACTCTGTACTTCTCATGGAGCTGGTCATCATTTCAGATCACATTCACAACCTTCCTAATGCTTCCAGCCTTCAAGATGGTTCCTCAGGTTGTAGTGAACCTGATCATAAAATTATTTCATTGATAATTTGTAACTGTGACTTTGTACTATTATGAATCGTAATGTAAATACCTGATATGCAGGTTATGTGATATGTGACCCCTGTGGGGTTGTAACTCAAGGTTGAGAACCTCTATTCTAGATGAACTGTTTTGGTTGTTTACATTTTGTTTTATAATGAACTGATTACAGTCTCTCTTTCACTAGACCGTGACAGTAGATAAACTTCAGGGAAGTTGTGTAAATATATCTACAGAGGATGGTTTGCTGAAAGTCAAGTATCTTTATACAGAATCTTCATTTTTGTCTTCTGCTGCTGGGGATATTGCACTGGGAAATGTTCATGGTAAGCTAACTAAGACCAAGTGTATCTCAGACTTTACACATAGCATAAATTTAAGAGGTGACTGTATAGTTCAGGAAGGGTCAGGGAACTTCTAGATAATTAATTTCAGACTAGCCACCTTTTTAAAAAAAATCTATGAGAATAAACTTACAGGCTAATTTAATTTTATTTCGACAAGAATTTGAAATTTATGTTGTTCTGATTTTTTAAAAAAATATTTTTATTTTATATTGTATGTATTTGTGCATATGTATGTACACATGTGCAATATGTCCATGCCATCTTTCCAGCTCCAGTAGTTGTGATATTTAAACATTTTTAATAAGAAGAAATAATATCCAAGAGATGAAATACAAGCAATATTAACAAAGATGAGATTCTTTTTGTTTGTTTGGTTGGTTTTGGCTTTTTGTTTTTTATTAAAAATTTTTTTAAACATACTCACCCGTTTCCCCTTCCTCCTCTCTTCCCAATCCTCCCCAGCTTCCTCACCCTATTCTCCTTTCATTTCTCAGTGAGAATGAGGATTCCCAGGGTGAGTCAATGCCATCTGGCATATTCATTTGATTAAGACCAAGCCCCTTCCCCTAGTCTCAAGGCTGAGCAAGTGTTCCTCTGTAGGGAATGGGTTCCAAGAAGTCAGTTCACGTACCAGGAATAAATTCTGGTCTCACTGCTGGAGACCCCATAAACTTCCCATGCTATTCGACTGTTATCCACATT
Organism: Phyllotis vaccarum; assembly: GCA_033318265.1. Classification (NCBI taxonomy): domain Eukaryota; kingdom Metazoa; phylum Chordata; class Mammalia; order Rodentia; family Cricetidae; genus Phyllotis; species Phyllotis vaccarum. Next base: position 26,558,702 of record JARWLC010000006.1, on the reverse strand, counting down.
CAGAGGGCTTAGTTCAGTCCCATGAAGTCCCAAGCTGTCATTTCAGAGTTATTTGAACTCCCAATAGCTCCGGTCAACTGTCTCTGTGGGTTCCTTGTCATGATCTTGACACCTTTGTTGTTATAATCTCTCCTCCTCCTCTTTGCCTTAACCGGAGTTTGACCCAGTGCTTGGTTGTAGATCTCTGTATCTGCTTCCATCAGTTGTGGGATGAAGGATCTATAATGACAATTGGGGTGGTCATTCATTTGAATACAGAAGAAGGCCTGTTTAGGCGCCCTCTCCACTATTGCTAGAACTGTTAGCTGGGGTCATCCTTGTGAGTTCTTGGGTATTTCCCTAGCACCAGGTTTCTCTCTAACCCCATAGTGGCTCCCTCTATCAAGGTATCTATTTCATTGCTCTCCCTCACGGTCACTCCTCCCATTCAACCATCTCATTCCCTCGTGTTCCTCTTCCCATCTCCCCTTGCTTCCTCTCCCCTTTTGTCAATTTATTCTGGATCTCTTCTCTGTTTCCACTTCCCAGGAGTTTCTATAGATGTCTTTCTTAACTTCCTTTTACATAGCTGCTCAGGGGGTTGTAGATTGTAGCCTGGTTATCCTTTGCTTTACATCTAAAATCCACTTATAAGTGAGTACATACCATGTTAATCTTTCTGGGTCTGTGTTAACTCACTCAGGATAATATTTTATAGTTCCATCCATTTGCCTGCAAATTTCAGGATGTGATTTTTTTTTCCTGCTGAGATGTACTCCATTGTGTAAATGTACCATAATTTTTTAAATTCATTCTTCAGCTGAGAGGCATTGGGGTTGTTTCTAGTTTCCGGCTATTGTGAATAATGCTGCTATGCACATAGTTGAGCTAATATCCTTGTGGTAAGAATATGATTCTTTGGGTATATGCCCAAGAGTATTATTGCTAGATCATTGGGTAGATTGATTCCCAGTTTTCTGAGAAACCACTATACTGATTTCCAAAGTGGCTGTACACTTGTACATTCCCATGAGCAATGGAGACGTGTTCCCCTTACTCCACATCCCATCCAGAATAGGCTATCATCAGTGCTTTTGATCTTAGCCATTCTGACAGATGTAAGATGGTATCTCAGAGTTGTTTCAGTTTGCATTTCACTGATGGCTAAAGATGTTAAGCAATTCTTTAATGTTTTTCAGCCATTTGAGATTCTTCTGTTGAGAATTTTCTATTTAGCTCTGTACACCATTTTTAAATTGGATCATTTGGTTTTTTGATGTCTAGTTTCATTAGTTCTTTATATATTTTAGAAATCAGTCTGCTGTCAGATGTAGGGTTGGTGAAGATCTTTTCGCATTCTGTAGGCTGTCATTTTGTCTCATTAACCATGTCCTTTGCCTTACAGAAGCTTCTCAGTTTCAGGAGGTCCCATTTACTAATTGTTGCTTCTAATGTCTGTGCTACTGGTATTATATTTAGGAAGTGATCTCCTGTGCCAATGCATCCAAGGCTATTTTCCACTTTCTTTTCTATCAAGTTCAGTATAACTTGGTTTATGTTGAGGTCTTTGATCTACTTGGACTTTTTGTGCAGAGTGATAAAGGTACTCTCTTTTTTCCATTGTATATTTCCTGCTTCTTTGTCAAAAATCAGGTGTTTATAGGTGTGTGGATTAATGTCATGGTCTTTAATTTGATTTCATTGAACCACAAGTCTCTTTTTTGTGCCAATACAAGTCTATTTTTTATATTATTATTATTATTGTAGCTCTGTAGTAGAGCTTGAAGTCATTGATGGTGATGCCTCCTGAAGTTCTTTTATTGAACAGAATAGTTTTGGCTACCCTGGTTTTTTTGTTTTTCCATATGAAGTTCAGTATTCTTTTGAAGTCTGTGAAGAATTGCATTGGGATTTTGATGGGGATTACATTGAATCTGTAGACTGCCTTTGATAGGATTGCTATTTTTACTATATTGATCTTACCTATCCAAGAGCATGGGAGGTCTTTCCATTTTCTCATATCTTCTTGAATTTCTTTCTTCAATGACATAAAGATCTTGTTATACAGGCCTTTCACTTCTTTGGTTAGAGTTACCCCAAGATATTTGACGTTGTTTGCAGCTATTGTAAAGTGTGATGTTTCCCTGATTTCTTTTCAGCTCTTTTATCATTTGTGCTTAGGATTGATTTATTTTATTTTTTTAGTTAATCTTGTGTCCTGCCACATTGCTGAAGGTGTTCATCAGTTATAGGAGTTTTCTGATAGAATTTTTGGGATCACTTATGCATACAATCATATCATCTGCAAATATTGAAAGTTTGACTTCTTCGTTTCCAATTTTTATTCCCTGTATCTCCTTTTGTTGTCTTATTGCTCTGTCTAGGACTTTGAGTACCATATTGAAGAGATGCAAAGAGTGGACAGCTTTGCCTTGTTCCTAATTTCAGTGAGATTGCTTTGAGTTTCTATTTAGTTTGACATTGGTTGTCATTGCTCTATATTGCCTTTATTGTGTTTACATATGTTTCGTGTATCCCTGATCTCTCCCAGACCTTTATCATGAAGGACTATTGGATTTTGTCAAAGGCTTTTTCAGCATCTGAGGGGATGATCATATGGTTTTTTTTTCTTTCAAGTTGCTTATATGGTGAATGAATTTGACAGATTTTCATATGTTGAACCATTCCTGCATCTCTGGGATAAAGCCTACTTGGTTGTGGTGGATTTTTTTTTTTTTTTTTTTTTTTTTTTTGCTATGTTCTTGAATTCAGTTTACCAGTATTTTATTGAGTATTTTTGCATCAATGTTCATAAGGGATATTGTTCTATAATTATCTTTCGTTGTTGCATCTTTGAGTGGCTTGGGTATCAGGGTAATTGTGGCCTCATAAAAAGAGTTCTGCAATGTTCCTTCAGTTTCCATTATATGGAACAGTTTGGAGGAGTATTGGTATTAGTTTGTTTTTGAAATCTTGATAAAATTCTGCACCAAAACCTTGGGCTCTGGACTCTTTGTTTTGGTTGGGAGTCTTTTTAATAACTGCTTCTATTTCCGTAGAGGTTATAGGTCTATTTAAGTGGTTCAGCTAGTCTTGATTTAATTTTGGTAAGTGGTACCCATCCAGAAAGCTGTCCATTTCTTTTTGTGTGGAGTAGAGGTTTTTCAAGTAAGACCTAGTGGTTCTCTGTATTTCCTCAGTGTCTGTTGTTATGTCCCCCTTCTCATTCTGATTCTGTTAATTTGCATATTCTTTCTCTGCCTTTTGGTTACTTTGGATAAGAGTTTGTCTATCTTGACTTTCTCAAAGAACCAACTGAATCAGTGATTCTTTGTATTGTTCTCTTTGTTTCAATTTTATTGATTTCAGCACTGAGCTTGACTATTTCCTGCTGTCCTATTGTGGATTCATTTTCTTTGAAGTCTTTAATTTGTTTCTTTACTTCTTTGACCCAGAGGTGATTCAACTGAGTGATCTTCATTTTCCATGAGTTTGTAGTAGCTTTATGTGGTTTGTGTTGTTGTTGAACTCTAACTTTAGTCCATGGTGATCTGATAGGATACAGAGTTATTCCCATTTTTAAAAATATCTATTCATATTTCCTTTATGACTGGTATATGATCAGCTTTAGAGAAGATTCCATGGGGTGCTGAGAAGAAGGTATATTCCTTTGTGTTTAGGTGGAATGTTCTGCATTCATCTATTAAGTACATTTGAATCATAACATCTGCTAGATCCCTTATTTCTCTGTTGAGTTTCTGTCTGACAGACTTGTCCATTGGTGAGAAGTCTCTCACTATTAGTGTGTGGGATTTGATGTGAGATTTAATCTTTATTAATGTTTCTTTTACATATGTGGGTGCCCTTGTATTGGGGGAAAAAATGTTCAGGATTTAGAGTTCATCTTGATGAATTTTTACTAAGATGAATATATATTATTCTTCCTGATCTCTTTTGATTGATTTTAGTTTGAAGTCTGTTTTCTTAGATATTAGGATGGCTACACCAGCTTGTTTCTTAAGTCCATTTGACTGGAAAGTCTTTTTCCAACCCTTTACTCTGAGTGTCTATCTTTGAAGTTGAGGTGTGTTTCTTGTATGTAGCAGAGGATGTATCCTGTTTTCTTATCCATTGTGTTAGGCTATGTCTTTTATAGTGAATTGAGTCCATTGATATTAAGGCATATCAATAACTAGTGATTGTTAATTTGTATGTGTGGGGGGGAGGTGTTTCGCTTCTTTGCGGCTTCCTTCTGTGGGACTATCTATTACTTATGGTTTCATGGGTGTATCTGGCTTTCGTAGATTGGAGTTTTTCCCTCGGGAAATTTCTGTAGGGCTGGATTTGTGGAGGGGTATTGTTTAAATCTGGCTTTGTCATGGACTATATTGTTTACTCCATCTATGGTGATTGATAGTTTTGCTGGGTATAGTAGTCTAGGCTGGCATCCGTGGTTTCTTAGTGTCTGTATAACATCTGTCCAGGACCTTCTGATTTTAATAGATTTTATTGATAAGTCAGGTGTTATTCTGATGGGTCTGCCTTTATAAGTTACTTGGCCTTTTTCCTTTGTAGCTCTTAATATTTTTTTTTTTATTTTGTGTGTTTAGTGGCTTGATTATTATGTGACAAGCAGACTTTTGGAGGGAGTTGGTCTATTTATTGTTCTGTAAGCTTCTTGAATCTTCATAGGCTTTTTCTTTAGATTAGGAAAGTTTTATTCTGTGATTTTGTTGAATATATTTATTTGTGCCTTTGATCTGGTGTTCTTCTCCTTTTTCTATTATTCTTAGGTTTGGTTTTTTCATGGTATTCCAGATTTCCTGAACATTTTGTGGTCTGAATTTTTTGGCATTAGTGTTTTGACTGATGATTATGTTTCTTCTTTCAAATCTTTCACTCCAGAGATTCTCTCTTCCATCTCTTGCATTGTTGGTTATGCTGCATCTGTAGTTCCTGTTCATTTACTCAGACTTTTTATTTCCAGAATTTTCTTGGTTTGTGTCTTCTTTCTTGCTTGTTTCAATTTTTAAGCCTTGAACTGTTAACTTCACCTGTTTGATTGCATTTCTTGGTTTTCCTTTAAGGAAGTTATTGATTTCTCTTTTTTGTTTGTTTTTCCTCTATTTCTTTATGGAAGTTTTTAATTTCCTCTTTAAAGGTTTCTGTTACCGTCATAAAGTTATCATAAAGACCATTTCCTTCTGCTTCTTTAACATTGGCATATTCAGGTCTTGCTGTTGTAGAAGCACTAGATTCTGGTGGTGCCATAATGTTCTCGATGTTGTTATATGAATTGTTGCACTGGTGTCTGCCCATTTCTTCATTGATCATTTCAGAATTTGTCTAATCTGCTCTGGTTGTGTCTGTGTCTCAGGAAGCCTCTTGGTCCAGTCTGAGCTCTTGGTCTAATAGGAGCTCTTGATCCAATAGTGCCTGGTAAAATCTGTGTCTCAGAGCCACTGAGGTCACAGGGTGATGAGTGGGTTTGGGGAATGGGGTGGATCTTATAGGTTGCAGGATCTGACAAACTGAAGTGTTAATGGGGGCTATCAGCAGGAGTCTTTCCTGCTGACCTGGGAGCGGGACAAAGTGAGATTATTAGTGATTGTTTTTCTTGATAGAGGTAACAGTTAAATGAATTGAACATTTGGGTGAATCAAATTATAGGAACTCTGTGATACTAATTTTGGGTACAATGTTTATTGGAACTGGCAGAGGTCCTCTTAGCAATGTGCTGTTTCAATTTTCTTTAAGTGTCTTCTTATGATTCCCAAAGGAGAATCAGAGAGCAGCATTACTTAGTTAATGTTTATATTATGGAAAGAAAAGGAGAGAAAATAATGGTGAGATAATATGACCAAAAGGCTGTTGGTGGTCAGTGTCATTCTGCCTCTTTATTTTCCACAGAGCAGATGATTCTATGCCACGTGTCTTTTCTGAAATACTTGGTAGTAGTGTTAAGACCCACTTAGTCCTTGACACAGGTGCATTCAGTATGTGCACGTCTGCTAAATGTCTGTTGGGCCATCCTCAGGAAGTGTGGTCCACTCACTGCACTGCTTAGTAAGGCTGAGTACTGCTGTCTGTACATTTCACAGCACTCCCACATGTTAGGATAGGCTAGTGCTGGTCATGTTAAGGAGTAACAAGTTAGCAGGTGGTCTTCTGTTAGAGAAAGGGTGCTTAGGTAATTCGGATAGCCTTCATACCTCAGTTTAATGACTAAGCTCAACAATCCCAACAGTGATAACATCACTTGAACCTAAAAGAGAGCTCTATCCAAATAAAGCAAATGGCGTTCTTACCTTTTTGCTGTGTTTCAGTGTGCATTTAGTTCTAAATAGTAGTAATGCAGCAGTGAAATGGTAATAACATGAACTTTTATAATTTAAATGACTCATAATAAGCAATATGTTTCTGTGATGATCATATTAAGGTATTTTACCCAATATATCAAATAGGTTCTAGTGTAAAACAGTTCCTTACCAAGTCAGATACTGATTGACAAACATTGCTATGAATCCATGATTTATTTTTAATTCTCTCATCTCCTCTTTCTACTCGGTCTCTAATTTTAAGTTTTATCAGCCACCTCAGTGTTTCTTTAGTCTACTCATATTTTCCTTCTGGTTCCTGCTATCTTTTATTGTGGCAAAAGTTCAGCTTCCAGCCATGTCTTCTTCAAACCCATCATCCTCATGTAGCAGTAAGTTTGTTAGGACACATTGAGCACACTGTTCTGAAGCCCTTCTGTCTCCCCTCTGCAGACTCTGCCATCTCTTCTGGAGGGATAGCAATTCTCACTTCTTCTTTTTTATATATCTGAGGCCTGTATCAGAGATCATAGTAACCATGCCCTTCATATTCTACATGAAATGCTTTTCCTAGCTTTTTTATAAAAAATCTTTATTCCTTTGTAATCTTTCAGTTCTTGGATAAAATATTCCTCCATTATATCTGGTTTTTCATTATCTGTAAATTGTTGCTTAGTTATAAATCCCTCAAGAGAAAGGATCACGTTTTGTTTCCAAATTCTTAGCATTTAGCTTTGTGGTTTGCTGATAGCAAGGGCCTTTCTTCCCATCTTTACCATGTACTACCTCCTCAAAATCATCCAAATGTTTGCCAGTTTGAAAAAAATGGCCCCCAAAGGAATGGCACTATTAGGAGCTGCGGCTTTGTTGGAGTAAGTGTGTCACTGTAGGGGTGGGCTTTCAAGATGCCCAGCGACTGCCCATTTCCTGTTGCCTACAAAATATAGTACTCTCAACTATTTCTCTAGAACCATGTCCTGCCGTGGTGATAGTGGACTTAACCAATGAAAATGTAAGCTGCTCCAATTAGATGTTTTCTTTTGTAAAAGTTTCTGTGGTCATGGTGTCTCTTCACAGCTAGAAACCCTAAGACAAAGGGGCTTTACCTTTGGGAACATTTGAAAACTCTGTCTAGATCACAAATGTGTCTGTGCTATTTAATCCCAATCATATTCTTTTGCTGAAGAAAATAGTATTTTTACTTTTCAATTGATTCGTTTGGTTTTTCTAATGATGCTAAAATGAAAGGTTCTGAGATGAGTTTTCTTAAATACTGGACCTTTGGAAAACTTGTACACCTTGTGATGATTGGAAACACTCATCACCCTAGGCCATATGCTTCTGACTTCATAGAGATGAAAATCTTTCACTAAATTTGATTCAAATGGTTGATTCATTTATTATTTCAGGGATCTATAAGAAATAGATGAAATCAAAAATGTAATTATGCTAATAATGCCCATTGTTGATTTTCATACTTTTATGAATTCTGCTTTATTGCACAAAATAGCTAAAGCAGAAGTTCATTTTGTATATTCTGATGACTTTGGAATATTTCTGTTTAAGGTAGAGATTTTCTAAATATTTTGGTGTGACTTGAAAACGTTTTGTCTTTTAATATATTTTAATTAATATTTAATTACATCACGTTCCTCTTATTTTTTTCTCCCTTCAACCCCTTGTGTGTGTGTGTATGTGTGTGTGTGTGAGAGAGAGAGTGTGTGTGTGTGTACATGTGTGTGTATATGTGTGTCTATGTGTGTTTGTGTGTGTGAGAGAGTGTATGTGCATGTGTGTGTATGTGTGTCTATGTGTGTGTGTTTGTGTCTCTGAGAGAGTATGTATGTGCGTGTGTATACATGTGTGTGCCTGTGTATGTGTATATATATGTGTGTGTGTGTGTACATATTTTTGTTGTTGATTATTGAAAACAATTTTGGGGGGGTGTTTCAAGACAGGGTTTCTCAGTGTACCCTGGCTGTCCTGGGACTCACAGAGATCTGCCTGTCTCTGCCTCCTGAATGCTGGGATTAAATGTGTGTGCCACCACCTCCCATTTACAGCTTTTTGTTACATGATGTTTTTTACTGTATAGCAGAACTCTAATATTCAAGAGGAATGTTATTAGATATTTCACTATAATGAGAAGCTGTCTTCATTCCATGTGAATCTAAAGGAAGCTTTTGTTTTCTAGCTGTAATAATAGTTTTCTCAAGACTTTATATCATAACCAAGTTTGAGGGGATTATATAGTCATTTAAAATCATTTAAAATGTTTTTTGCTACGTTAATTTAAAACTATTTTAAGTGGGCTGACTTTTCTTGTGTACAGGTGACTGGAATCACTAGCTAAGCGGCTATAAAACTATGTCTTAGTTTCTAAGTGTGGCCTAACTGGGTCTCTGATTTCAGATTTCTCATAGGATTATAACCATGATGTCATCCTGGGCTGTGAGCTCATGACAGAGTAAATATGGCTTCATGCCTTCTCCTGACTGTTATCAGCATCCAGCTCATCCTGTTAGCCAGGGGTCTCTCAATTGTTTGTCAAAGGGCAATTGACAGTGGTGTGGCTGACTTCCATGAGAAGGGACTAGAAATACAGAATTATGATTTTTCTATAACCCAGTCATGGAACTGACAGCCCAGCCTTTCTCCTGCTCTTTGTTGGGAGCAAATCACTGAGGTCCAGCCTGCACATGGTAGAAGATCACACAGAGGCGGTGCATGCTAAGAGAAAGAAATATGGGAGCCCCTGCAGAGCTGTATGCTTTGGACTACTCTTTGCATGTGGTGGTGAGACTGCATTTACTGAGTTTGAAAATTGGAAGAGCGTATATAGAGCATACCAATGAAGTAATATTTACTTAACACATTTAACAAGATATTCAAAGCTGTGTAATGTCCTAAGACATAAAAATAATTTTATGGGGTTCTCTACTAAAACCATGTTCTTGTCCCTACATAAATGTACCCCTTGTTCCTGTACTCACATGGAGTGTGGTGGAAGTTTAGACCTTTACAACTATTTTTGCCACCACGTATATCTGCCTGTTGGGTAAATGAATCACTTCTTTATTTTTACTTTTTCCAGAAATTGACATACTGTTATTTATAAAACATATGAAATAATTTTGAATTTATTGATTAATTTTGAATTTGTTATACCTTGTTTCTATAGTTTTAGAATATGTTAGAAAAGAAGATGTTATTGCATACATTTTGGGGAGAGAAGCTAAGAATTTCTAATTCTGGAGTACTTGTACCCCACACATACATGTGAAGAGCAGTCCTGTTTTTAAGCTAAGGGGACGGAGAAGAATGTTTGCACCACCCTATCATAATCCTGGAAAATAGATTTTCACATCAGAGTCAAAGGCTTTGAAGCCTTTTCTTTGTTAGTTATACATCTGTGTGTCCATTATTGTTTTCCCAAACTAACACTTGGCTCAGAAACTACTTTAATCCAACACATGTGCTAACTGGCCTGGAACATTTGTGTTTCTTGGCTAAAACTGGCTTTGTGAGATCTAATTAATGAGCTGATGTTAATGTTTAGGTTGAAAATGTGTAGGAAGTACATGCTGTCAGGGTATCATTACCTCTCCTCCATGTGTATGTGTGATTGCTTTGTAGCTATGCTATAAAACCTTCAGTGTGGGGAGAGGAGGAAAATATTGGCCTAAAGTCACTGGTTTCAGAACTGCAACAAATTCTCTGTCTGGATTTCTGATTCAGAAATGACCACAGCAGCAGTATCAGTAAATGACATTGTGGATATGCAGCATGTGTTAGAATTCTTTAGAACGCAGGGCCCTCTACACTATCTGTAGTGATTTCAAATTCTCATTCTCTCTTTTGCAGGAAATATCATATTACAAAGCAAGATGGGTAACATTGCAGTAGGTATGTGTCAAGATGCTGGTTGGTAATGGCTTACAACATCTATAGTTATGATGCTTTATTAAATCTATAGTGTACCCCACAAGCCTCACTTGATATGTAGATCATGTGTAGATAGGCCAGAACTCAAAGGAAATGCCCTGAACCTAGTATTAAGAAAGAAAATCATACAAAGTCCTCCAGTTCTTTAAATAGCTACATTAACTCTTTGAAAAAAAAAAAAATCCCCCCCCTTTCTGTGTGTGTGTATAAATTATTTCCAGAACTGTTATCATTTAAGTCAACCATTAGTACACAAATACCCTTTTCCTCTGTGCTTACGAGTGTCTGCTATATATCATATACTACTAGGGAATGTATTAGTCACAAGACCACTCCTTTTGTCTAGGAGCTGCCACCTCTGAGTGCCAGGAAGAAAAGCATAGAAATGTAAATAACACAAGTGTAGATGACCATAAGTGCAATGAGGAATAGGAGTAATGGGTGGAGGTGGCTTACGGAAAAGAAAGTTGCTGCAGTTAGGCAGTCAGGGAAGAGGAGGAGCATTCTAATTTTTAATTAAGGTCACTAAAATATCACCTAAAAGGCCTGTGAAAGTATCATACAGAGCTCCCACACAGGGATGGCAAGAACGAGCCTCAAATGGAATAGGTTTACTGTTTTTGAGGATGTGGAGGGAATGAAGTGAGACTAGATCTTAGAGTGGTGTGTATGTTGAGCACATCACAAAGTTCAGATGGTACCTACTGTCTGTTCAGGGTGCTCAGCCTATAGTATCTCTCTCTCTGAAACTACAGTGAGTGAGCAGGAGAAAGCAGGGCCAGGGTGCTGCTGGTGGGATCGGAGTGCTGGCAGAATTGCCTGCCTAGCTAACTTTGGCTACTCCTTGTTCGCTTTCAAAGTGTTGCCCACTGTGTTTCACGTTTTAAAAAGGTGATGGTAGTCTGCCTCACTTCTCCCCCAGAGCCTGTTTACCCTTCTTACTTATGGAATAAGTTCCTAGGGGGGCCTCATAGAACACTTAAGTTGCCTTAACATTCTACCCTTTCAAACTCATGGCCTGTGCATAAAACCTGCCTGCTTTTGCACTTTGTACAGCTTTAAGACCATATGAATTAGTCAGCAAACAACTTGCTCTTCCTTGATAACTTGAAAGTTGAAATTTAAAAATATTAAAAACTTGCTTTGAACATGCTTATCCAATTTTGAGGAAGTTTACATTTATCTAAAAGAAAACAACATATTTAAAATGTTGGCATTTCAAACTTAGTTGTTTTTTCTCATGTTTAAAAAAATAGTGTTACAAAAACATGGTTTATTTGCTTGAGTATGGTGTTAAGCTGATGGCTGACATCAGTATTTCTCTTTTGAGTAATTAAAAATTAACTCAGTGGTCTCTGCCAGACAAGATCTTTGTCCAGAATTCTACTGATAGATTATTTTCTGAGGGAGTCTGGGCATCTGCCCATCAGCTCTACAGCTTTTGTTCTCCTGCATACTTCCTTAAGATGTCTTCACATTAACGTTGTCGCATAACCTTTAAAGGATGGAATTCTTGTAGATAAAGCCTTCATTTTACCCTTGATTATTTCATTTCATTTCAAACTTTGTTAAAGAAAGTTTGTTTTGCTGCATAACTTTTAAAAATGCAAGCTATCAGTTTACTTTATTATACATGAGACTTATTATACTGAGACTTTTATTATACATGAATACTTGTATTTACATTTTTCCCACCCCTTACCCTAACAAATCCTCCAGTGCCCCCCTCAAATTTGTGTGTGTGTATTCATATATATATATGCATGTGTGTAAGTACAGCCTGCTGAGTTCACTTGGTGTTGTTTATGCACGCATGTGCATGTTTAGGCTTGACTGGGATCTGATAACTGCTATGGACTCATTCCTACAGCAGACTTACTGCCCTTGGGGCAGCCATGGTTTGCCTACAGCTCTTCATGTAGGGTGGGACCTTGTGAGATTCCCCGCCACATTGGAATGTCAGCTGCTGTTGATACTGTGCTGAAGGCTTTACATAAGCAAACATATTTCTGAGATTTCATGTTTGCTACATAGGTTTTTAAAGTCACGTCTGCTTTCTCTATAAAACACATCTTGTTTTATGACAGCTTTGGAAAATAAGACATTCACAAAGCTCAAAACTAATAACATTCAAATATAATTACTTTGTATGGTGAAGAGAATGAAAGTATTGTTTGTAGATCACCTGACATTCTTGTAGAGTCCCCTTCCTCAGAGAAAGACAGTCAAACTATTTTTCACATACTTTCTTCAAGCTGGGATGATAAATGTACATATTAGGTAGCCTACATGTTTACTGTTACCATTATATGTTTTTACATGGCTTCTTTTAGAGCTTAATATGTAGTTTCTGTTGGTACTCAACCTAGCAATGATGTAGCCAGTCTCTGTCTCCTATCATTCACCGAATATCTTCATTTACTTAGTTGGCATTTGCTTTGGATGTCTTCATTTACTTACATTGGTATTCACTTTTGACACTTGAAAATTAATAACAGGAGTCTGTTAAAGGACATCTTAGTGTAAATTGGAGACAAATTATTTTAAATGATTTCTGTGCCAGATCTTGAATGAGTCACTTCAAAGTTTGACTGAAGTTATTTAAGATTAAAAGAAAAATGTTGCCTTTGTGGATAATATACTTTCTCTCCATATTTTATAAAAAGGATTATTTCTCATATAATTTTCACCACAGTTTCTAGTTTGTTTCTCTGAAATAGTCAAAGCTCTTGATAAAATAAAATTTTAGGAAAGGCTCCTGAGCAGAATGTGCTCTGGCCTTCTCAGGCCAGTCAAGCTGGATATTACATTACAGTTTCGGTGGCCATGGGAGTAGGGAGACGGCCCTCAGCACTGGCCACCTAAGTCATTCTCTAGTCCCCTGTCTCTGACTTTGTTTCCCCTTGATGTTAAACTGTTGTTCTACTGAAAGCAAGAGTCCTTGACAACACCAGGAAGTTTGAATTCATAGAAAGACTAACTTACTTAGGATTTCCTTATCCTTATTTAAGATACTTATTCAAATCAGAAACCTGTAAAGAAGTATTAGATGAAAACTGAAAACAGCCTTTCCTCTTCCTGTGATTGCTCCACACCCTTGCTGTGCCTCCAAGAAATGCAGTAAACCTCATGTGGATAACCTATTACTCTTATTGTGGGAGGTTTGCTGAAAGAGAGATGTGAAATGCTTTGATTTCTCACTAACTTTGCTCCTGTTTATTATAATCTGAACACAGGGTAAATGTTTTTGGCTAATACCAGAAGTTTAGTAAATCTGTCAATTTGAGGAATAAGCGAAATGCTTAAGTGATGCTTTTGGGTCGTGGCATTGGCTGGCAATTGTTACATGCCATTCTTCCTACAATTAGGTTTTAAGAGATGAGCTCAGTGGTTAAGTGTAGTAAGGGGTTTCTGGCCCAGACTTTTGGGCCTACCCTCAAGATTTGGACCCACAGACCCACAGTCTCACAGAGACTCATAGACGCTTACATTAATTTTAGGCTGATCGACCTAAGGCCCAGGCATATAACTTGCTAACTCTTTACCCTTAAACTAACCCATGATTCTTATCCTGTTCAGCCATGAGGCTCGGTACCTTTTCTCAGAGCAGCATAGTTGTCCTCTGCATCTGCTGGCTTGTCTGGCAACTCTGGGGTCTCTGTGGCATTTCTGTTCTGTTCTTCCTGTTCCCAGAGTTTTCTTAGTCTGGTAGCCCCGCCCACACTTCCTGTCTGCCTTTGGCCAATCAGCGCTTTTTATTAAACCAGTGGGTGGGACAATTATTTACAATGTAACAACACAATCCCCCTATAGTTAAGGGCACTGGCTGCTCTTCAGAAGACCTAGGTTTGATTCCTAACAACCATATGGTGGTTTACAGTTTCTGTAACAGGGACCTGATGCCCTTTTCTGGCTTCTGTGGGTATCCACCATGCAAGTGGTGCATAGACATACATGCTGGCAAAAAAACAGATCCATAAAAATGTAAGAAGAGATGTATATACAGAATTCTAAAAATTAGTTTTATTAGTTGTCTAGGTGTATGTTTCTAAATTTCTAATATTTGTTTACATTTTGATAAAAATAATAATATTGTTATAAGGAAAATACAAAGCCTTGCAAGGTTTGTACGTTCTTACCCATATGTTAAATTTTATTTCTAGTTTATAATTCTATTTACTCCATTAAGAACAATCACGGTTTCAGTTTCTTTCTCCCAGATTCATCCTCAGGATGTCTGAAAGCCTCAACTCACCAGGGTACCATAGACGTTTATGTCAGCCAACTGGGGGAAGTGGCACTGACATCACAGGAAGGTGAGCCACTGGGATGTTACCGCCTGATGTGAGTGTGAGGAAAGAATGATGTAAGATTGGGAAACAGGTGGTCGGTTAGCAACAGTGACTTTTCTTCTTTTAGATCCCCGTAGGGCCTGAGGAGTTGGCTGGGTGAGAAGTGGTCGTCGTTAGTTTACTGTCCCTCCGATATTTCAGCTTTTCTCCAATACCTGGCTCTGGGTTTTATTATAACTGTGAAATACTTATAGACTCCAGAACCAACAGCCCAGGGATGGCCCCACCCACCATGGGCTGGCCCCTCCCTCACTGATCACTAAATGAGAATGCCCTACAGCTGGATCTCATGGAGGCCTTTCCTCAGCTGAGGCTCCTCCCTCTGGTGATTCTAGCTTGAGTCAAGTTGACTCACAAAACCAGCCGGTACAATCTTGTCCCTCACAAAACGACTAACTTTGTCTTAGTTACTTTTCTATTGTTGTGATAAGATACCATAACCAAGGCAACTTATTAAAGAAAGTATTTGGAGCTTACAATTTCAAAGGGTTAGAGTCCATGATCATCATGATGCAGAGCATGGCAGCAGGCAGGCATGGCACTGGAGCTCGAGGTTGGCATCTTGATCACAAGCAGAGAGGGCTAACTGGGAATGGGGTGGACTTTTGAAACCTCACGGCCTGCCTGCAGTAACAAAACTCCTCCAACAAGGCACACCTCCTAATCCTTCCCACAGTTCCCCTTACGGGGTACCAAGTATTCACACACACACACACACACACACACACACACACACACACACACGCACACACACACACACACGCACGCACACACACGTTCACTCTTACAAAGATCAAGAGGTAAACTATTAACCATGAATGTAACTAGTAGAGAATTAAAAAGAAAGTTTTGAATAAACAGTTCTTCTGTGAAAGTTATTTCTTTATTGTGCAGTGGATAAAAGTAAAAACAAACTGCTTTTTTTTTCAAGTTTGTCACTCTTCGTCCACCAAAATATTTTTGAGTATTAGCTATAGCATTGTTCCAACAGCATGTTAAAATAGAATATGGTATTGTAACACTTGATTAGGATTATAATTTTGTTTTTTCCCACTGCAGCCATGTTCCTGGCAGCTTAGAGCTAACTAGAAACAATGACCTCTATCTCTTCCCTGGGGTTCAATGCTCAGTGTTGGTTAAGGACCTTGGCGATCTATTCCAGCTTTGCTGTACACTGGATTCAGGGCCAGCTACTTGAGTATTTGCCATGGGGGATGAAGACACATGTTAGAGTGCTTATTCTGTTCTGTGAGGTCAAACATGATGGGTGACCTTCAGAAAGTCTATGTTTGAGTTTGGAAGCCAGCTTAGCTTGGGAGTGCTGGCATTTCCACTGAACATGTCCTAGGGAAGATGAATTGTCCATTGTCCTCACATAGTATGCTTTTAGTTTGTGGCATTATTAGAATTAATTCACTTTTGGATTTTTTTAGAGGATAGTGTCAGCTGGTGGTCATACAGAGGTCTATCTACCTGGCTCCCTTCTCTCTTTATATGAATGAAAGTTCATAAGTCACACGTGCACGCACGAGTGTGTGTGTGGTGTTTATGCACATGTGTGTGGAGGCTAGAGGAGGGTACTGGGTGTCATACCTATTGCTCTCCACCCTCGGAGACATGATCTCTCACAGAACCTGAAGCTAAGCCAGCAGCCAGGGTCTCACAGTCGTCCTGCCTCAGCGCTCCCCATACATGGGTATGCCCAGCTTGGCAAATGAGTTCTGGGATTTAAACTCAGGTCCTCATGCTTGTGCAAAGGATCCTTACCCATTGAGCCATCTAGTCAGCCCCAGGAAGTCCATCTTAACCCAAACATCCTGCTGCCATAAGTGCAAAGCTGACTAGAAAGAGACTGTGACCCTTTGTAAGTGAATTTTAAAAGGAATGCTCATTGTTCGTCATCCTGTCTTTGTCCAGAGATGAGCTGATACCTTATGGCAGAAGGCTCTAACTCTGATGAGAAGCAGAATGAAGCTCATGAAATAGGCATGTGCTGCTGAACTTGCACTGACATCCTTTCATGGGGGTTTCACAGCTGATGGAGTACTTTTTTCTGATTTATTTCTTTAGAACCTTAAAATCTTCCTTTAAAACAACCAGCACACTACACTAAAATAAAGCTGAGTGCTTTGCCCTCAGTACTTAAGTCTGTAACTGACTCTAAAGGAACATTAGTCAGCTGGAATCCAAATAACATTACTTTTTCCTTAGAGTCCAGGCACAACTAAGCATACCAGATCCTGTGGTTGATGTGGCCGAGAGACCAGTGAGGTCCTGGGTCCTGCTGGACAGTGAGATAGCAGTGTATGGGACACCAGAGTGACTGAAAGCACAGGCCCTTCATCCTCACTGCACTTGCAGTGGGGGCCTCAACAGACCCCCACTGTGAAGCTGGGGTGCTAATGGAACATGAAGTTGAAATGGAGATTATCTGGCTCTTTGCAAATGCTCAGTGACAGCACCTGTGCCACATGCGTGGTAAATTACTACTCCTTTTTTATGAATGAGTTGGATGTTAGCAAAAAAGAGCTAGTAATTCATGTTCTGATGCTCATACTCTTGACAGAGTCATGGTGAATATTTTCAGAGGATACTTTGACTGCCTTGGAAAAAGAAAATCCTTTGCTGTTTAAACCAATATGCCGAGGTGGGAACACAGTAAAGCAGGAGCAATATTTTCAATTAAATTTATAATCTGATTTATTTGTATTGTTTTACTCTAAATTTACCACAGGCTCCATTGCTGTCAAGGCCCCATCTGCTCTACAAGCTTATTTAAAGTTGTCAGGAAGAGAGGTGGTTGTGGACACAGAAGCTCATGTTCAGGAAGTGGCAAAAGATCATGAAGATGGCCGTGTGACAGTTACAGGTAAGGATGGCATGTGGCCATGATGGATGGTCGTTGCCCATGCACAAGTGGCAGTGTGTATCTGTAGTCTTGTCCTTTCCATTCCCACCCTCTAGGGTTTTACATTGTTCTCCCAGAGATTGTCGCTGACATAATGCAGGCACTGTTGAAAAGAACTTCAGTCCTTTAGGGTCACTTAGAAGTTCTGTCCTTAAATACAATGTACTTAAATCTTTTTCCTGGGGGGAGGGGGGAGAAAGTATTTCATGAACTTGCAAATTAATGTTTATGATTACACAAGCCTTAAAGGAACTGCATGATTAGACAGGAATCTTGTTTGCTACACACTGTAATTTGCTCTTTTGTATGGCAAATCTCAGCTCCACAACTTAAATCATTTTGTACATTTTTCATTACATCTAGCTGCGCTAATGGCTATACTATCTTAAGTATTTATTTTAATGGCTAATAAAATTAATGTTGACATTTCTCTTTAAATTCTAACACAATGCCATCAGGAAGGATACTGAAATGAGCTGCATGTGTACATCTACAGGCTTACCCAGGAGATAATGGCTAGAGAAAGAACATAAAAGGGCATTCTTCATAAAGTCAAGTTTCAGTTTTAAAAGATCTTTTTCTAGTCATGAGAGTTAAGAGTGCAATCTGCTAAAAACAAAAAATGTTGACAAAAAGTATAAGAATAAAAATATCTAAATATCTGCACATTCCCAGGTCTGATTCAGGGCCTAGTAAGCAGAATTGTAATTACAAGATAAAAATGTGATTAATGTCAGACAGACTATGTTAATTGTGCTAAGAATCACCTGGAGACTTGGAGAGACTTGATTTTGTTTGTCTTAGGCAAGGTCTCCCTGAGTAGTCCGGGCTGGTCACAATTTGTAATCCTTCTGCTTTAACCCACCAAGTACTGCCTCCATATGTAACTTCCTGAGTTTATAAAGAGCCAAGTGTTACCTAGTGCTACCTCAAACTTTCTATGCACATACAATTATCCTTCTCTGGCCTAGCTCTTTTTCTTTCTGTCCTTTCCTATTTTTATTTGGACAATCACTCAACAAACATTTCTGGAGTCAGACACTGCTCGAAGCTAGGAATGCAGAAGCTATACAATGCTGACCTCTGCCTCCCGAGGAGCTTATATTCTGTTAAGAAAGACATTAGTTAGAAAGATGTGTTCCGGGTGGTGCTGTTCAGTATGCAGGGACTACATCTAAAGTAGATTAGCGTGAGTTTGAGAAAATGGAGTATAAGTGGCTAGAATATAAGAGAGCAGAGGGGAAAGTGGAGTAAAAGTTGTCTGAGGATTTAGGTGAAGTCAGCTAATTTGAATTTTATGTTGAGAATATTGAAAAGCTCTACCCTGGGATTCACCTAGTCAGGTTTGCCTATGGGAATGATGACTTTAAGTTTCTTGTGGGGAAAGGTTAGCAGTGATGGGTGAAAGCAAAGGTTACAGTGGACTGAGTGGCCTGGCCCCACAGAATCTGTCTCCAGTTACAATAGGTCTTTCACGATTTTGGTAGAAGGACAGGGCCAGTGAAAGCTATGAGGATGCACGATATCGATGGGTTTAATTTTGGGCTTTTTTTTGTCTTTTTCCTGTGTATTTAGCTTTAAACTCTGGCTCCACTTCCTGAACCAGACGAGGTCCAGTTGCAGAAGAGTGAGACCTTTCTTGTTCTTTGCCAGGGTCAGGGCCAGCAGAGTCTACAGTGCTGCACAGGGCATCCTAAGGCTGTCCTCGGCCAAGTGCATCAGAATGACAGCAGGAGCAGTCTGTCAGCGCTGTGTAAACAGACTTGGGAGCTGTGAGAAAAACTCTCCTATGCTTTGATTCTTAAACAGTTAGGTTCCCAGAGGCCCTCTTTATGATGTGCATAAAATAGAGACTGGCTCCGACTGATCACATTATTCTTTTCTAATTGGAAACCTAATTTTGAAAATAGTAAGCAGCTTTACTTGTAAGTTATGTTAGAAGCAGCTGAACTCAGCTCATCTGGGCCTTCTGCATGGCCTATGAGCAGAGAAACAGAAATTCTACCCTTATTTCTAAGAGCTCTGGATTGTATTTGCAGCCTGACTTCTGGATAATTTCTGTAAGAAGCCTTTCCAATCAGATTAGCCCTCAGGTTCAGGCTTTGCCCAGGCTTTTCATGTGTTGCCTGTAATTTCGAGTTCCTGTTCTGTGATCTCCCCCCCTCTAGCTATCACTGAAAAATAACTCTAGGTTGTATGACTGCTGTGTGATTTGTAAGTGCCACATGGGTTCTGAGGTCAAAGGAGGCCTAGGTGCTTCAGCTGGAGTGCTACCTAATGAAACCTGATGTTGCCATGAACATTCTTAGAAGTGGGTTCTCTGATCTTCATGAGAATTGAAAAAGTTGAGAATGGCTTTGGTAATATCATTTAAATAAGTTGATTTCTCTATTGAGTTTTAGAATTGTTTCATCAGTTTAGATATGAAACTTGATTGTAGTATACCTAGCCTCCAACCACCAAAATGCTTGTGGAAAATAAAGAATGTTAAAGGAAAAGTGTGTTCTGGATAAAAGATTGACATTTGTCCGGCTGTCTCATGGAAGCTAGTATTGCTCAACTGCATGTCAGTCAAACTGCAGGGCAAAGAGTCCTCAGCTACCACTTAGAATGGAAAACTATCCTGGAGAAGAGGCTCAGCCAATGAAATGCTTGCCTGGTAAGCACGAGTACCTAAGTTTGATCCCAGAACCTACACCCACATACTTAAAACAAACAAAAGACAGTGTAAGTACATGCTTATAATTGTAGCACTGGGGAGGTAGTGGCAAGCTAGTCCAGATGACTCAGTGAGTTCCGGGCCATGTGAGAAAATCTGTTTGAAAATAGAGGGTAGATAGGACCCAGGAAACAATCCAGAGGTTGTCCTCTGGCCTCTACACACTAAAGAACTGGTACAGTGGTTGGAAGTTGAAATATGACGTAAGTCCTCAGGCTCTATTTGGTAAAATCTAAGGATAGATTTTATTGCTCCAAGTAAAAAAAAAAAAAAAAGTACCAGCATGACTTTTAGAAAGATCTACTGCTTTTAGAATATACAGAAGTACGTTGTTAGTGCCATATGTATATTTAGGATCATATGGGGGAAGTTAAGTAACTGGAAATAAAATATCAGGTTTATGTATGTAAGGCTCTTCTTCCTCCTCCTCTTCACCTTCTTTCTCCTCCTCTTCCTCTTCTTCTTCTGTATTCACTGGTATTTTGCTTACATGTCATGTCTGTGTGAGATGTCAGAAGCCCTGAAACTGGAGTTGCAAACAGGTATATGTAGCCATGTGAGTGCTGGGAATTGAATGCGAGTCCTCTGGAGAAACAGCCAGTGAGCCAGCTCTCCGGCCTCTACGCTTTTTACATATACTGATGGATAACTAATGTAGGAACTGTTTCATATACTCATGTTCTTATGTTTTAATGAGTGTGAGATTTTGGAAGTACTGTGGGCAATGGGACAGCACTTTTGTTAATGGCTACCGAAAGGATCAGGTTTTGCTTCTGTTCAGTGTAAGCTTTGTCTGTCAAGGCTGATAGCATTTATGTAACATTTTTGAAAAAGAAAAACCTCCCAGGCAGGATGCAGTTTGAAACAATGACAGAGGAATATTAACCTACATTTTTCATCACTTTTCAAGACACTGACATCAGGGACTTATCAGAAGTGGTTGTTGAAGAATAGACAAATGAGACACATGCTGAGGATGGCTCTGCTGCAGTCATCAGGCTGCAGTTGGGAGAGGGAGCTGCTGTGGACTCCGGCTGACTGACCTGAGGAGATGGAGCCAACCTTCCAAAGGGCACAGTGTTAGAGTTCCCGAGAGAATGGAGTCTGGCACTCACATGCTCTAGGATTTTGTCAAGACCTTTTCAGTTTTAGAGATGATCATGTGATTCTGTTTCTCAATCCACTTATATGGTTCATTACATTGTTGACTCAAGTATGTGCCTGTGTCTCCTAAATACAATTTGCTGTTAAATTAAACTTGCAAATGTTAATATTGGGGATTTTGTATGTGCTCCTCAGGGATATTGACCTGAAGTTTTCTCTCTTTGTGGTGGTTTACCTGGGTAGTAGACTACTCCTGGCTTCATAGGAGTTTTGAGTTTTGAAATGTTCCTTCTGTTTGTGTTTCTTTGAATAATTAAAGAAGTACAGGTTATAGCACTTCTTTGAAATTCTGGTTCTGCTATGAATTCATCTAGGCTTGGGCTTTCTGACATTGAGGACTGCGTGAGTCTGTGTTGATGAACTCTCCTTGGTTTTACTGTGGCGATTGGAATAAATATTTGTCCATTTCTTTTAAGTTTTCTAACTTAATGGAGTATATGTTGTTAAAGAATTGCTTTACAGTATTCTGAATTTCTTTGCATCTGTTGATATTTGCCCATTTAATTGATTCTGATAATTTAGCTCATCTTTGTCTTTTGGCTAGTTTGGCCAACAGACTATCAATCTTACTTTTCCAAAGAACCAGCTCTTAAAAAGATTCTTTGTGTTGCTTTTCTTGATCCCATCTCATTAATTTTTGCCATAGTTTTTATTATTTCCTGCCATAAATTGGATTTTGTTTAGGTTTGTTCTTGTTTTTCCAAATTCATGAATTTCATCATTAAGACATTTATTTGTGTTTGTTCTATTTTTTAATGTGGGAGTAAGAGTTACAAATTTTCCTCTTTAGGATTACTTTTAATGTCTCCCTAGAGGTATTATTGTGCTATGTTTTCAGTTCTAGAAATATTTTTCTTGATTTCTTTGACTCGTTCATCATTCAGTAATATTATTGAATGATCTCCCCCAGTTTGTGTAATTATTAGGAAATCATGTGCTATTGATTTTAAACTTTGTTGTACTGTGGCCAGATAAGATACATGGAATTATATCATTTATTCTGATTTTTATTAAGATTTGGCCTTTGTCCCAGGATGTGGTCTCTTTTAGAGAAGTTTTCATGAGCTGCCTGCTGAGTAGAATGCATAACTTCGGCTTTTGAGTGGAATTTCCCATAGATCTCTTAGGTCAGTTGGTGTATAATGTCATTCAAGTTGGACATTACTCAATTTTTTTGTCCACATGACCTATTTATTGTGAAAGTGAGGTGTTGAAATTACTGGGTTTAAGTTAGTCTGTGCCTTTAATTCAGCAGCACACTCTTTATGGAATTGGGTGCACTATGGTTTGGTGCGGGTGTATTTGGGGTTCTAACAGCTTCTTGGTTAACTGTTCCCTAGGTTAGAATAAGCATCCCTCTTTCTGATTAGCTTTGTTTGAAGTCTTTTCAGGCTTAGAAGTGACACTTGTCTTCCTTGTCCCATTTGTCTATAATGACTTTTCCTTCTTTCACTCTGAATATCTGTCTTTAAAGCTGAGTTTCTTGTAGACAACAGGGATATGGGATTAGTTTTTTACAGTCAACCTATGTCTCTTAACTGGAGAGTTGAGGCCATTGGTGTGTGTGTTAATTGCAGACGTTTTATTGTTTGTTTTCTGTTTATGTTCCCAGCCCTCTTTTGTGTTCCTAGTTATTACAGCCTCATTCATTTTTTCCCTATATTCTCTTGGCTACACTTACTCTTCTCTTCAGTATTTTCCAAGTAGAGCTGGTTTGGTGGACACGGATTCTTTCAGCCTGTTTATACCGTGGCAAGCTGTTATCTCTCTTTGACTATGGCGGATAGTTTTCTCCTGGGCACTGCAATGTAGGTTGATAACCATGGTCTTTTATATCGTGAAGTATGTTCTTCTAGGTTCTTCAGGCTTCTAAAGTTTCCATTGAGAACCCGGCTTCTGGTAGGTTTTCTTTTGTGGGGACTCATGTTCTTTTCTCCGCAGTTTTCCATACACTTTGTTTTGTGTACAAGGTGTTTTCACTGTGCCGTGCTGTGCGGAGTTTCTTTTCTGCTCCTGTCTTTTTTGGTGTGCTGTGTGTTGCTTGTCTTTCTGTGGGGCTGACTTTCCTTAGTTTGGAAAGTTTTTTTCTGTGATCTTACTGAAGGTGTGGCCAGTGGCATTGCCTGAGGTGTCTTCTCTTCCATCTATATCCATAATGCAAAGACGTGGTCTCTTTTGATGCTCTGTTGCCCCTGCATGTTCCTTTTGTGTGTTTTAAGGTTTTCGTATGTTTGCTTGTATGGTCTAATTCCTCTTGTTTGTCTTCGGGTCCTGAAATTCTGTTCTTCTTGACCTGTTGTGACTGTAAGGCTTCCCCAAGTTCCCCGTTGGTGACTGACTAGTTCACTTTCCTCCTCCGTTGTCTTGCATTTTCTTGAGAATTTCTTTCCTGGTTCAGTTTTCAAATCCTACATTTCCTTCTTTATTTCATTAAGTGTTTATGTTTTCTGGGCATCTCTCTGCCATCTATTGCTATTCTTACTAAGTCCCCTAAAGTTTTTGGGAGGGTCTTCTTTGAACTCCTTGAGTTCTTTAGAGTTTATGATTGTACTTTTTAAGTTGTGTTCATCTAGATAGTTTTCACTGGAGAAAATCTCTATGTGAGTGACAATTTGGAGGACACACGCTCTTGGCCTTTCATATTATTTGGTTATTTGTGGTTTCTGTTTTCCTTTTTTCCTTCATATGATATAGTCTCATTACAGTCTCAACTCCCTCCAATCCACCCAGTTCCTTCCTAACCCTCCTCCCTTTCAGATCCACTCTCTCTCTCTTAGAAAGCACACTTCAAAGGGATAATAATAAACTAAAATGTAAAAAGATTAAAAACTAGCGTGGGAATTGAACAAAACAAACAGAAGGAAAAGAACCCAAGAGAAGCCACAAGAATGAAGAAACCCACTCATTCACACATTTAGGAATTCCATAAAAACACTAAGCTGGAAGCCATAACAGACACAGAGGACCTCGAGCAGACCCTCCTACTTCAGCCTCTGAGTTCACGCTGGCTTAGAGGACCTTATTTCTTGGCATCCTCCATCCCTTCAGCTATCACACTCTTTCTGCCTCCTATTCCAAAAAGTTTCCTGAACTCTGAGGGGAGGGATTTGATGGAGACATCCCATTTAGGGATGAGAGTTCCAGAGTCTCTCATGCTCTGTATTTGTTCCCTTCTGCTGCAGGAGGAAGCTTCTTGGTGATGGCTGAGCAAGGACAGATCTATGCGTGTAGCAGACTGTCATTGGGAGTCATTTTACTGTTCCTTTAAAAAAATATAACAAAACACAGTATTTGGTTTTACCCTAGATTCCCTGGACTATCTAATCTCAGGTTCTTGGTTACTTAAGCACTGTTGGATATGGGTTCCATCTCATGGAGTAGGCCTTAAGTCAAATCAGATAGTGGTCGATTGCTCCCACAAGCTTTGTGGCACTGCTGCACTAGCATATCCTGCAGGCAGGACGGCATTGTAGATAAAGGGTTTGTGGCTGGGTCGGTGTTTACATTTTTCCTTTGGTGCAAAGTGCCTTCCTGTGCTAAAGACTCCAGAACAGGGATGAAGGTTCTATATAGGGTGCAGCTCGACTTCTCATGTTCAATGAGTTGTGTAGGTTTGTCTTCAGCAATGGGGCTTTGCCATCAGTTAGTGGAGAGCAACCTATAGTCTTGGTAGCAGCCTATGTTGTTTGGGATTCGGGACCCCTTAGGCCAGCAACACAATTAGATGTAACCCTGTCTGGGTTCTTAGGTAGAGAGGCTTATCTAAGTTGGGGATTTGTCCTCCCTGGCAAATTTGGTAATTTCATTCTGGTGATTATTCATATTTGGTGATTTCATTTAAATTGCCTTCAAATAAATGTAAATTTTTAGGACGTTCTGCTATAGTTTCTATACTATTCCTTACATGGTCCTCAGTTTGGGCTGTTTCTCCCTGTATTCGCTCCTTCATCTCTCTCGACCCTCCCACTTCCCTCTTCATCTTCCTGTTCCAGCCTCTCTATCCATAACTGTCTGTTCTATTTCCCCTTCCTAATGAGATCTATCTGTTCACCTTGTCTCTTACTCCATATATAATCTCTGTGGCTCTATGGATCATTGCTTGGTTATCATTGACTTGACAGCAGATATCTACATGTAAGTGTACACATTCATATTTGTTTTCCTGAGTCTGGGCTACCTCATCCAGGATGATTTTCCCCAAGTTCCATCCATTTATCTGTGGGTTTCCTTCTTTCTTTCTAACAGCTCAGCAATCCTCCATTGTGTAAATACCGTATTTCCTTTATCCCACTCTTCTGTTGAGGGACACTGGATTGTGTCCAGTTTCTGGCTATTATGAACATGGTTGAGCAAGTGTCTCATAGGATGGAATGTCTCTTGGGATGTGCTCAAAGTCTTGAGATAGTAACTCCCATCTTCCCGAGAATGAGGGCTCCTCTTATTCCTCACAGGCACTAGCTGTTACTGTGTTGTGTTACTGACAACTGTAACATGAAGTCTCAACAGTCTTGATTTCCATTTTCCTGATGGCGAAGGATGTTGAATGTGTCTGTTTCTTCTCTATTTGAGTTTCCTGTTTCTGAGATTCTATTTATATCTGTACCCATTTTAATTGGGTATTTGTTTTCTTGATATCCAACTTAAAAAAATTCAGTTTAACTTCCTAGTGATTCTTTGATTATGCATCTCCCTGTTCCTTCCCGGCTGCCTCCCCCCAGGATAGAAGAAAATAAAATTTAATAAGAAAAGACAAAAAATTCTCATCGTGGAAGCTGTAGTGTAACAATGAGTCACTCAGTAAACCTTTTTATCCATGTGTCTTGACTTGTAACTGTTTCATTGCAGAGAGTCATTGATCTGGTTCAAGGCCTCTGGTTTCTGCTACACTGGACTCTTCTTCCATATCTTGTTGCCCTGTGTCATGGATATCCTGCAGCTTTGGATCTGTAAGACCAGCCCCATCATGTACTTCAACAGATCATGGATGAGGTGGATGATGGCATGGGCCAGGGTAGCCCTGGTTCTGGGTCAGCAGATCATGGATGAGGTGGATGATGGCATGGGCCAGGGTAGCCCTGGTTCTGGGTCAGCAGATCATGGATGAGGTGGATGATGGCATGGGCCAGGGTAGCCCTGGTTCTGGGTCAGCAGATCATGGATGAGGTGGATGATGGCATGGGCCAGGGTAGCCCTGGTTCTGGGTCTGGGTGGCTATTGGGCCGTCAGCTTGCTTACCTTATGTAGTAAGCAGCAGGGGCAGGGCCTGTTCCCCTGTTCTCAGATCCTCAGGGCCAGTTTGTCCACAGCTCTATCATGGGGCCAGCTCTCCTGTGTTGCCCAGTGAGGAGAGGGGACCACTCTGCCCGGTGCTGCAGCTGGTGAGAAACAGGGCCAACTCTCTCCCTCATGACCTCAGGAACAGCTCTCTCACCTGCCACAGGCCTCACTGGAGGGGAAGGGTGTTCTTTCCCTTGCCTGTGTCACTTATGGCAAGTGAGGGACAGGACAGTGTCTCTCATCCTTTCACACCCATTTGTGCAGGTTCTAAGTGTGGATCTTTTTGTATTCTTCTACATGAGCCATCCAGCTTGATCAGCAAGACTCTGTCTTTTCTTCTGGCTTCCTTATCAGAAGGTGTGTAGATTTATGTCTGGTATCCAATCTGATTTTATACCAGGCTGTTTTAATTATTATAGCTTTGTAGTACAACTAGAAATCAGGGCTTAGTGATACCTCCAGGAGTTCTTTTATTATGCAGAGTTGTTTAAATATCCTGTTGTTTTGTTGTGTGTGTGTGTGTGTGTGTGTGTGTGTGTGTGTGTGTGTGTGTGTTTCATAAGGCTAAAATTGTCCTTTAAGATCTGTAAAGAATTGCGTTGATTGCATTGAATCTGTAGATTGCTCTTGGCGAGGCAGTAATGTTTACTAAGTTAATCCTTTGGATCCATGAGCATGGGAGATCTTTCCATCTTCTGATATCATTTTTAATTCCTTTCTTCAATATCAAAGCTTATATCATACAAGCCTTGCATTTGCATAGTTAGATCCCCAATATTTTTATATTATTTGAGGCTATTGTGTAAAGTGTTTATGATTTTCCCCTCAGTCCATTTGTCCTTTGTGTATAAGAGGGCTACTAATTTCTGAGTTAATTTGTATCCAGCTACTTTACAGAAAGTATTTATCAGTGAAGGAATTGCCTGGTGCAATTTTTAGGGCCACTTATGTGTACTATATTATCATTTGCTCATAAAGACACTTTGACTTCTTCCTTTCTGATCTGTTTCCTTGATCTACTTCAGTTGGCTTACATACTAGCTAAGACATCAAGTACTGTATGGAGTAGGTATGGAGAGAGTGGGCATCCTTGTCTTGTTCCCTGATTTTTCCAGAATTACTTTGAGTTTCTCCCCATTTAAGTTGATGTTGGCTATAAGCTTTCTGTAAACTGCCTTTATGTTGATTTTTCATGTGTTATATATCCCTGTTCTTTCTAGGACTTATATCATGAAGTAGTGTTGGGTTTTGTCAAAGGCCTTTGCTGCATCTAATGAGATGATCCTGTGGGTTTTGTCTTCACTTGCTTATATGGTAGATTATGTATGTTGAACCATCTTTGCATCTCTGGGATGAGGTCTACTTGACAATGGTGGGTGGTCTTTTTAATGTGTTCTTGATTTGGTTTCTAAATATTTTATTGAGTTTGTATTCCTAAGGGGTTGGTTTATAATTCTCTTTCTTTTGTGTCTTTGTGGTTTGAATATCAGGATGACTGTGACCTCATAAAATGAATTGGGCAATAGTTTTTCTATTTCTACTTTGTAGACTAATTTGGGGAGTATTGGTGTCAACTCTTCTTTGAAAGTCTGGTAGAATTCTGTGCTAAAACTATCTGGTCTTAAATTGGGGGGGGGGTACTTTTAATGACTGCTTCCATTTCACTGGGGGCTATAGATCTATACTGGAGGATTGAGACCATTCATGTTGAGTAGTGTTTGGTGATGTGGTGTATGCACATGTGTGCATGCATATCCCCTCTTTTGATGGGGGTCTGGGGTTATTTGTTCACCATGCTTTCTTGGGTATGATTAACTCTTTAGGCTAGAGTTTCCTTTTGTCATCTTCAGTAGGGCTGGATTTGCATATAGATATGGCTTTAGTTTGGTTTTATCATGGAATATCTTATTTTCTCCATCTATTTTTACTGCTGAATATAGAAGTCTAGGCTGCCATCTGTGGTCTCGTAGAGTTCACAAACTGTCCAGGCCCTTCTGGACTTTAATTGACGAGTCAGGTGTTATTCTAATAGATCTGTCTCTATATGTTATTTTATATGTTATTCTTTCTACCTTCCAGCCTTTAATATTCTTCCTTTGTTCTGTATGTTTAGTGTTCTAGTCTATTTGGTGTTCTTTAAGTGTCTTGTACCTTTATAGGCTTCTCCTCCTTTAGGTTGGGAAATTTTCTTCTATGATTTTGTTGAAAATATTTTCTGTGCCTTTGACTTGGGTTTTCTTCTTCTTCTTTGTTTCTGCTATTTTTAGATTTGATCTTTTCATAGTGTCTCAGACTCCTTGGATGTCCTGTGCCAGGAATATTTTAGATTTAACATTTTCTTTGACCAATGTATTCATTTCTTCTGTTACATCTTCAGTGCCTAAGATTCTCTCTTCCATCTTTTGTGTTCTGTTGATGAAGCTTGTCTCCAAGGTTCTTGTAGAAGTTTCCAAATTTTTCATTTACAGATCTCCCTTTTATTGATTTTGTTTCTACTTCAATGTTTTATTCATCTTCTTTCTCTATGTTTTCACAGATTTCTCTAAGGAATTTACTAACTTCCTCTTCAAGAACCTCTACCATATCTGTAAAGGCTACGTTAAGGTCTTTTTTCTTGTGTTTCATCTATGTCACACTACTTAGGGTCTCCTGTGGTAAGGGGGTGGTGGGTACTAGTTGAGATATATTACCCTAGTTGCTACTGTGTCTTTGCACTGGCATCTAGGCATCTGGATTTGGAACGATTATAATTTTAGGTGCAATATCTGGCTTTTTCTTTGTTGGGTGAGTGCTCTGTTTCTTTGTTTCTGTTGCCTTCTCTGGTTCTTAGGAAAGTGTGCTATCTGTGTGTTTCCTGGTGTGAAATTTCTTCTGGGATCCTGATACGTGTGAATGTTCCAGGTAAAATGTGTCTCTAGTTATTGGTAGATATATGAGCAGCTGGAGTGCAGGAGAAGGGGAAAGCCCAGAGGCAGCCTACCCAGTCTGTATTACAGTGGTGGCTAACAGGAAGGGCGATAGCCTGAGAGGAAGAGGCTATCCATGGCAAGCAGCCTCCGGATGAGGGTACCAGTATGCAAAGTAGAAGGGGAAAGTGCAGAGAGCCTATCTGGGTCCATGCCACACGTGGTAGATACCACACTGGCCTCATAATAATGCCTATTTTACCCACAGAGTAGAAAGAAAAATCTTCAGAAGCCTTAGGTAAGTGAAGGACTTAGTAGTAGGCAATAGAACTTAATCTGGCCATTGTTTTAGAACTGCCTCACATGTAAACACAAAGATTAGAGACTTAATCTAACTGCAGCCTTAACACTGCAGAATCACAGAAGTAAGGCACTTAGCACTTTACATCCATAATGTTACTGCCGGCATCTGCTCAGAGATTACGAGGTTTTCAAAGACAAGAGAAAGCACGATCATAGTGTCTGTACTATAAACCCAGCACTAGGGAGGCAGAGGCAAGAGGGAAAGCATGAGCCGTAGAGAAGAAAATAAGCTAGTACAGATTCAACACAGGTTAGAATTAGCAGAAAAGGTCAACAAAACCTCATCCTCAAAAGGTTAAGACCCAAAATTCTGTCTTCAGAAATGAAAGCTACAGTGTCTGAGATGAAGAGTGCAGTAGACAGACTCAGATGTTGAGGAGAAAAGGCCCGAGGAAGCATCTCTGTACTGTTATTTGTTGCTATGTGTGTACAAAGACTAACTTTGTTACTCTAAGTAATGGATGGAAATTTTCACAGGGATACCGTTTGAACTAGCTCAAAAAATATTTTCTAATGGGATGACTTCTTGTTAAAATATCTTTGGTTGTACTTTGATTGAGAGATTAAAATACTTCTGACAGAATGAAAGTATCTACTTTGGAGTAGAGTGTATGTGTTGTTAGGTTTTGCAAATAAATGCATGTGTGAAAAATGATAAAAGTTTGGAATAATGATTTGCACATTGTTTCATAGGTGCAAGATTTAATTCCTAGCCAGCTGGTAAATGTTGTGAGGGACCTGAGTTGTCATTTATATCTCTGACCCTCCCTAACATACTTTGTGTGCTACTTCTGCCAGTGTGTGGTTAGTGGCACTTCCCTGTGAAGGCAGTGTACTCTGCCCCAGTGCACGGCACTTTAATCTGCTGTCTGAGGTAGGAATGTTAACCTGGTGTAAACAACTTCCCAGAGCCAATCTCAATCTGTTAGCCTGTGCAGATTAAATCAGGTATGTTCTAAGTTTACTAGTAAGAACTTGGAAGTGATTATTTGGGAAAGTCTGAGTAGGAGGCTCGAGAGTAAATAGAAGAGTTAAACACTTTGTAGAAATTGTTCTTTCCACTTATTGAAAGGCATACTATCTCAGAATAAGGAGGTCATTTGCCCATTTCTTAGCTGTCTCCATTTTTAGGCAAAGAGATATATAAGGATAAGGTTTTGGAACCCCAGGTTCCAGTGTGTTGCAAAACTTTCATCTGAAGAATCTGTAAACTATACAAGCTAGAATAGCATATGCACAGCTTCAGGCCAAAGTAGCAAGAGCTTTCCGTGAAGTACCTGTTGACAAGTTAGGATGTTTACAACCTAAAGGAAGTGTGTTAGCTGTCTTGATTTTGAGTATGGAGGCTAAACTTGAAATCACTCATCTGTGTGTGTTCCCAGCAGCCCTGCTTTTGGCCTCTCCTGCTGCAGAAATTGGTAGATCAGTTTCTCACTCCATAAGACAAACACACGTATTGAGGCAGTGATGAGAGCTATATATAGGGATAAGGCCCGGGAAAGTCTTCTGTTTGATGCTTCATTATTGGTGCCAAAAGATGTTCAACAACAGAAAGTTTAGGATTTCCAGTCTTTCCTCCATGTTTATGTGACTCACTAGAAAAAGAAATTCTGTATTGTAGAAAAACCATCAGCATACCCACCAAACACAGCACAGGCATAAAAAAGAACAGTTGAAGTTCTTGAAGAGTTGAAGAGACAGGAGGAAGCTTCTAACACAGGGGTTAACCAAGTGCAGTAAGAGGCACTTACACCAGCTTAGCAAAGGTAAGAGTTGAGACTTGGTTGTATAGCAAGAAAAGCGCACAGGAAAACTGTGCAGGAAGAGGCTGGACACTCTGCTGCAGTCTGGAACAGGCAGGGAGTTTCAAGACAGACTTGGTACTGTGGCTCAGGGGGAGGGAGGGAAGCAAGAATACAGAGAATTTGCAGTGTGGCATAAAGATCACATTGAAAGGGAGCATTTCCTCAGCTGAGAATATCTCATGGTACTAACAGGGAAACTGTAGAAAAAGGAAAATATTGATGGTGGATTGCAGGAACATGTTCACAACTCACTCTGGTTCTGTTGTGAGTGCAGTGGCTCTCAGGAGACAGACTGTGCTGGGTGTTCTGATCAGAGGTAGTGTAGAACTAGCAGTGAGATGAGAGGGTGGCATCAGCCTGTGGCCACCAGGCAGTTCCCGGAGTGAAGACTAAGTTGAGGCACCAGGTGGTCAGGGAGGAGCTGTACCCAAAGTTCTACAGATGCCACCCAAGAATGCTCAACAGGTGCTGATGCTTGGGGGAAACCTGCCTGGTACAGTGTGGAAATTGATACAGCCTTAATTACATTGAAAAGAGACAGTTCCGTTTATGTAAAGATTTAGGAAATAACAGGTAATCTACAATGACAGAGCAGGTACATGATTGCAAGGTTGTGGGGTGAGGAGGGATAGCGGGCAGGTAAAGTATGTGAGTCTGTTTTCTGTCACTGTAACAAATATCTGAGCTAACCAACTTAGAATGGATGACTCACAGTTTGGGGAGCTCCAGTCAGTAGGCCTCTTTACCTGTGGGCTTGTGCTGAGACAGCAAAGCAAGTAAGTGGTGCCGCATGGCTGCTCACCTCAGGGCTGCAAATGAGAAGAGGCTGAAGAACGGCCGGAATGTCATTGTCCCCTCCAGGGCACAGTCCAGTGACCTGCTTCACAGAGTTCCCACCCTTCCCATCATGGACCCCAGAGGACAGGGATCACAGTGTGTAAGGCAGTGTGGGGGTGGTTGATATGCTGTCCTTGACACACTGACTGTTGTGTACCTCAAGTGCAAGTAGTTTAATTGTGCATCAGCAGAAGTCTCTTTTTAACCTACAATGAAACCAATACAGATAAAATAGCTCATCTCAGTTCTAACAAAGCAGAGAGGGACAGACCCCATAACCTCTTCCCAGCTTTCCTGACTGAAGCTGTTGTTTTACAAAGGTAATTCATTCTTAGGCATTTCTGCCCTTTTGAGATACTAGTGTCATATTAGTGTGGTTAAATATTGTTCTTGGCCACTAAACTGAACTTGGTGTAATTTTGTATTTCAGGACTCATGAATCAAGCTAGCAGACATGAAAGGTGGATAAATGCCATTGCCCCCAAAGGCACTGTAAGTTTTAAACATCAGAGCTGGTTCCAGTCTCTAAAACTGCAGGACTGAGAATGATTTCAGCTGTATTTCAGTGTGGACTAACAGACTTGTGAATGTAAAAATGCATACGCCAGTGTTCCTGTATCCGTCAGACACAACGGCATTAGTGGGGAGTACAGGTGCCTGGTCTCAGAGGGACTTTTGCAGAATGTGCACTTAGCTGTAGAATTTATTTTCTATTGCTGTATTCCAAATTACAAATATGCTCTGACCTCTGGTGATGCCTGAAATTAGTGTCAACCACTGTACACTGTGTTTTTTTAATAAACACATATGCCAGCTTAATGCCTTTTCTGTTCAACTGAACATGTTTGTACTTTGGCCAGAATACTTAGACCACTGTAGTTCCAATAACAAAATAGATGGCTTTCCTTTTCCTTCTTTACAATTTCATACACAGTGTGCCCACCCTGACTGTAGCAGCCTCAGTATATAGTTTTGTTTTGTTTTCTTACTAAGTTGAGAACTTTTACCTTTATTCTTAAAACATGTGTGGCTTCTCTTTGTTAGACCCAATTGCAACTATCACTATGATTGTACTTTAGAGCTGTTACTAAGATAAGGGCTTGTTACACTCTGGCACTGTGACACTTTATGGTAGTTGGATGGCCAGGGTGGCTACCGAGTGACTGACAGCCCCACAATATACACATAGAGCATGCACGTGCATGGCAAAGCAATGACCCACATCCTGAAAGGAATAACATCAGATTTCCTCATGCTACCTCAGGTGACACACAATTTAAAACTTAAGCATCACTTATTCTTGGGATTGATCAACTGCAGTTACTGAAGAAATAAAAAGCAAATCCTTGGATGGGAGCAGAACAGTTCTGCAGATGTAATGACTTCAGATCACTCTTAGCAGCGTATAGCTGGTCATGTGCCTTGTGTTCCATGTGTCACGAGGTTGGAGTAAAGGTGTTGGCCAAGCTGAGGGTACTGTTTCGGGGCTGCGGGCAGAAACCTCCCAGGTTCACTAACATCATAGGAAAAGTCAAATTCCTTATGTCTGACATCATAATCTTATTGGCTTTCACAAATAATCACCCCTAAAGACTACCCATATGCCCATCTTCCTCATGTGGGTCCTCTGTCTTCAAGCAAAACTCATCAAGTCCTCATGCTCTGAAGTCTGACTTTCCTGTAAGCTGGAGAAGTCTCTGCTTGGTTAACCAAGATATTTAACATGATTATGGAACTATCACATCACACCCTCAGTTCCCACTCAAGAGATGACTATATAAAGGTGCCAGTTGTGGGAGTCACCTTAGAATTATTGGTATTGTAATGCCCATGCGGCAGATTTTCTTCTTATACCTCCTATGGCATTGTCTTTAAGTTATGAGTAAAATGCTTATCATGTAGGTAAAGTGAATGGTTCTGATTTTTATGTATCTTGTATGGGTTATAATGTACCTCACTATGGGAAAGAAGGGTTATTCTGTTACCAGATGTGTGAAGATACAATTGCACTTTATCTTCTAAAGGTGTGCTTTAGAGTTACTCCATGAATTCCATTTCTTCAGAAATATCTACTGTAACATTAAAAACTATACTATACTGAGCAGATCCATTTGTTGGATTACGCATTTTGATGTGAATAAATCAGTGATTAAACATTGATTTCAAATAAACTTTTCTAAATGTTATAAGTCCCATATTTATACATCCTAATATCTGTTAATCTAATATTTGTGAAATAAAGTCAGCCTCTGTAATTGTCACCTTAGAATTCATTCTCTGTGAAATCAGAATTTATATAAGGGAATATCTGACATGCTGGGGTATTTTGTGTGGTGATTTATATTAAGCTGTTAAGCAAAGGAAATGGTGAGGCAATAAGGCATTTTTTATATTTTTTACTCTCAGGCAATTAGAAAAACATTTCATAACTAAAAATAAAGTTGGTAAAAGTAGCCAACGACAGCCCCAAAGATCATGAATTAATTGTGCATAGTGGCCTCCTTGCATGGCTCGCTTTTCTGATTCTTACCCTTCCATCCTTTCTCCTGTCTCTGAAGTCACCTCCCCAGGACCAATGAACAGGCTTCTCATTCATGCTTTAAAGGACATTAAGAGTTGGAACAAACTTGGCCATAAAGCCACCTGCTGAGTTTCTCGATAGTATATCAGGGTATATTTTTCCTTGGCCTGTTCCTCCCCAGGCAGATGTTACTCCTTTAGAAGCCAGCTGCCTCTTTTATGTCTCCCTAGTTGTGTACATGAAACACTCAGGGTCAGACCTCTGAGCCAACTTTCATGCAGCTGCACAAACCTCCAAATTTAGTTAAAAGTCTCACTCCTAACCGTAGTCATTTGGCTCAGATCTTAAAGCTTGCTGTTTAACAGATTCCCTTGCTCTTGACTCCCAGGAGCCTTTCTACCACTGATTTCAAAAACATTCAAAAAGGGGGAGGGAAATTATTTAAAGACCTTTAACTGATACAAACTACCCAGTAATAATTCAGTGTAGATCCCTTCTAAAACTTTAATATCCTTTCAATTTTTAACTTTATTTCAAATTTGTAGTTAAATAGTCTAAGTTCATTTAAGAGATAAGTGGCTGATTTAATGTCCCAGACACAGCCTGTGTGTAGTGGTCAGAAAAGATCCCTCCTGTTCGGACAACATCTGATCCTACCGTGATAAAGGTAATGGATGGAATAACGGTAAAAACTCATGATAGAAGCATGTTAAATTAGTTTTTAAAGATGAAATTAAAGGCCAGTTCTTTGTAGAAAAGATTGAGGGGTGTTTTGTTTTTGTCTTTTTGGCATTTTATAATTAAAATTCCTATGTAGCCCAGACATGACAAGATCTGAGGTGGCACAGGAGCACCCCCTTCTAGTCACCCCGAGGCTGCATGGGAGCCTCATCACATTGCCCTTGTTTTCCTTTGACAGGTTTCTGTTGAGTGTTGAATCTAGGGCTTTATTGTCAAATGTCTGGAATTACAACAAAGCCTTTGCCTTTGAAGGTTTATGTCCATGTCATTTATAGTAAAGCTTTGCAGGTCCCCGGAGTCATCACCTTGGCTCAAGAGTTGGCTGATTTCTGTGGTCATGTCTCTGCTTGCTTTTCCTGTCTGGAGAGCAATTCCTAGCTGTTAAAAACAACAACAACAAATCGTGTCTTTCCAAGCTGATTCCTACACTGTAACCTTGGATCTGATTATTTCATCTAAACTTAGTTTGCTTGGAATGGAGAGATGATTTAGTGCTTAAAAGTCTTGACCGGTCTTGAAGACCCAGGTTAGGTTCCCAGCACCCACATAGTACTCACAGTCATCTGTAACAACGGCACACACACAGACTCACATAGGCGCACATACGTCAAATAGGTGTTTGAAAATAATTTGATCGGTTACCTTGGGGTCTTGTTAAATAAAGGTGACGTTTACTGTTGAAGAAAGAAGCAGAGGCATGCAGCTTTTTTGTGTTATTGGGAGGCAGCAACTAACAATATTAACATCAAATGAAGAAACATCTTCAGTTCCAGATGTTTTGTTTTTCCTATTTGACTTTGGAGTCTGGACTTTCCTCATCACTGCTGAATGCCTCTTTGACTATCAGTTCTGAGTAATTTCTAAGTTGTATTCTGCTGTGAGTCTCTTCAAGAGGATTGCCTTCAGAGTCGTAGCCAAACCAACTTGGAGGGTTGTCAGAGCTGTATTCCTGATGCTGGACCACAGAGGACATTTTGTGAGCCGCTGCCCTACAACAACAGTGCTAAGCATTAGTGACTACACAAAGGATCCCTACAGTTTTCAAGTTTGGCCACATTTGGAATTAAAAACTTACTATCACCAGTCTCATTCAATGCAGAGCTGCATTTGCTGTGAGAAAAAGTTGGGAATTATGCAAAAATCAAGCACCCCAGGCAAAAGTATCTATAGTTCAGCCAATTTCAGGGCTTACCAGACAGTGAGGATATGCTTATGTGCCAAGGAGCAGGAACACCAAAGTCATTTACAATGTTTCTGAATAAGTGCTCAGCCTGATGTGTCTCCAGTTTCTTTAATGAAGGAACAACTGCCCCAGCCTCCCTGAGAAGGCTCGTGTGTCAGAAAGGACTTTGGTACCAGAGGGTACATGATGAACTCTAGGAA
The DNA here is from genome assembly GCA_033318265.1 of Phyllotis vaccarum. Classification (NCBI taxonomy): domain Eukaryota; kingdom Metazoa; phylum Chordata; class Mammalia; order Rodentia; family Cricetidae; genus Phyllotis; species Phyllotis vaccarum. Next base: position 26,521,485 of record JARWLC010000006.1, on the reverse strand, counting down.
GGTCCATGAACTTGCTAAAAATTTATGTAGTTTTGTCTCTATGATATATTTTTCTTGGAAGGTTGTGACTCAAAGAGGTTCATAGCCAAATGACTAATAATATTATATTTTCTTAGGAAGAAATAAGGAAGTACACACATACACATGTGTGCACACATACATGTACACACATACACATGTGTGCACACATACATGTATTTCCTCTTCCTTGAACAGAGATGTAAAAATTCTCAACAGAATACTTATAGTCAAACGTAGCAACATGATCAAGGTGGTTTCACTGCAGTAATGAAAAGATGGTATAGTACACGCAAACCAATAAATTAATACAGGGCATCAAGAGTCTCGGAAATCCCATAGTTATTTCAGTAGAAGCAGAAATGGCCTCTGACAACATTAAATATCCATTTATGGTAAAGCTCAAAAACTACTGAGGATAGAAAGCACATACCTCAACATAATAACTATATATGACAACCTATAACAAACACTAAGTGGGGGAAAGCATTTCCTCTAAAACCAGAAATGAGGCAAGAGTCTTCACTCTTATTCAGTACCATGCTTGTATTCTTAGCTAAAGCAATAAGGGAAGAAAAAGAAAGGAAAGAAATACATGGATAAAAAGAGAATTCACGTCATCTGTAGACAATATGAATATGCACTAGTCTGATAAACACTTCAGTAAAGTATCCTGTTAGGAAAAACATTCAAAGCTTACTAGCTTTATGTATACGAATAGCATACTAAGAAAGAAATTAGGGAGTGATCTCATTCATGATAGCTGAAAATGAAAAACCCAATACGCACATGTTTTTAGGGACATGTACACACACAGCCATTACATTCAGAGATGGAAGTGTCCTTAACGTTGGGGAAGGGAAATGCATGTTTAGGGAGCGAAGACTTGAAAGTTGACCAAATTGTGTATTACCTCTGGTTTCTGAAAGCACTGGTTTTAAAGAATCATGGCTAGTTGATATGAGGCTAAATATTCATGGCTAAGTTTGGGAGCATGTAAATAGTAGGTTGTGTAGTACAGTTCTCCAGTCAGCTCAAGCTAGAGTAAAATCAGTGGTCCTTAATGTTTTGTTTTTAAGTTTTAGATTCTCTAAAGGTTGCGATGAGTGCATAATGCAATATAGTAGCCATCCATCTTGTCACATGACAAGAGGTTCTGTAAAACCTAACAAATAGTTATTTTAGAATTCCATTTTAAAGTGTGTTACTTTTGTTAGTCTCTGTGAAGCTGCATTGCTGTGCCTAACACGCGTGGTGGACCAGTGAAGAAGGGAACAGTCAATAGGCAGGCAGGAGAAGGAGAGAATCAACAGGAGGAATCTGGGAAGGAAAAGAACAGGAGATCAAGGAGGCCATAAGGGACCAACCACCCAGCTACACAGCCAGCCATGGAGCAGGAGGGGAGGAAGGTTACAGAAGTAAGAAGAGGGAAAAGCCCGGAGACAAAAGGTAGACGGGATAATTTAAGAAAAGCTACGCGAGGCCTGACTCCCCATGAGGAGTGGGGGGGAGGTGGGGCTGGGGGAGAGAGGGGAGGGGGGGGAGAGGGAACAGTGCAGAGTACGTAAAAGAAATTTTACTAATACTAAATATTTAAAAGAAAAGAAAAGCTGGTTAGAAACAAGCCAGCTAAGGCCAGGCATTTGTCAGTAATAATAAGCCTCTGTGTGTGTTTAGTTGGTAGCTGGGTGGCAGCCCCCCAAAAGAAGGAAGTTGCTATTGACTGGGTACAGAGAAGACAAATGGGCTGGGTTTGTCACTGTGGCATTCGATGTCTCAGGAAAGAGTGATAGTAAGCTGTGCGAGATTATGTTGTTACATTGTAAATGATTGTTCCACCCACCGGTTTAATAAAAAGCACTGATTGGCCAAATCAGACTAAGAAAACTCTGAGAACAGGAAGCACAGAGCAGAACGCCAGAGAGAAGCAGAGGACAACTATGCTGTTCTAAAGAAAGGTACCGAGCCTCATGGCTGAACAGGATAGGAGTCATAGGTTAGTTGAAGGGTAGAGAGCTAGCAAGTTATATGCCTGGGCCTTAGGCCAATCAGCCTAAAACTATTGTAAGCATCTGTGGGACTGTGGGTCTGTGGGTCTGTGGGCCTAAACCTTGAGGATAGGCCCGAAAGTCCGGAACAGAAACCTCATACTACAGTAAGCCAAGCATTTATCCACAGCCACAGGAAGTGCATGGCGGAACATTCATTTCTGTGTTTACTTTTTTCCTTGGGCTTCCAGTCTCCTCACCCCAACTCTTTCATCAATTCCACCCACAGGCAGCTTCAGAGAAACAACTAATTAGTGGGACCCAAATAGCAAGCAGGGAGGCTTCAGAAAGTGGCCCACTCCCCCTAATCCAGTTTCTTCAGTCTGGATGAGGGAACTGCTTTACCCAGAGAGACGACCTGAGGGGACTGCATTTCAGCAGTTGAGTTAGAGCTAAGCAACAGGGGGCAGAATTAACTTCGTTTGCTTGCTTGACCATAGAAAGAAAGGTGCTGAAAGTAAAAGCCTTCTGTGAAAGAAATATAAAACCATGAAGGTGATTTTAGAAGAGCATTCCCAGTTCAACTCTGAATGTTGGTTTCAGTTAGTCAAAAGATAAATTACTGCATATTATGAATGGTACATTCTCATGCCAAGATATCCTGGCATTTCTAAGCCCCATCATATCCAGCTGCCTACTTACACAGAGATGGACTTGCAGAATCGCATCTTGAGGATCCGGAGTTGTTTGCAGCCTTTTTGAAGGTCCTTAAGGATCTGGTCTGTAAGTAGGATGCAGCCAGAGATATCTAAAATATGCAGATAATGGCACCTTGCAGATAACATCTCCAACCCTCCATCAGTAATCTGTGCACACAGCCAAAGTAAGGAACAGTATTTTAATTTAGGGTGCTGAAATAAAATATGGTTGATTCGATGCTTCAAACATCAAACAATTATTTCTTATCATTCTAAAGCCTGAGAAATCCAAGAAAAAGATGGCTTCACATGCCATTGTGTCCCATCTATGACCTTTTCTAAATTTACTCTCTCCTCAAAGGCCCCCCTTTGTGACACTGTTACGTGGACGGAGTTTGAACATTAGTAGCCAGTGGCAGGGGGATGGGGACAAGCACTCTTGGCAGGATTTCTTATTCTATGATAAGCCAACTCTGTGGTTTATTTCCAATATACCTGCCTCTAGTGACACTAAGAAGACTCGTGATTTTGTTCTTTTTCACTTAAGCATCTCTGATCTGGATGAGAAACATTGTTTACTTTCTTTAGAAATTAGTGCCTGTTCTGTCATGAGGAACATAGGCAGTGCTAGCAATGGTGCTGCCCGTGCTTGAAATCCTCTGTAAAGCTGTACCAGTTTGGAAAAGTATGCTCAATAACCTTCTATATTGCAGAACTACAAACATATGTCCCCTGAAGCCCCATCTCCTTATAGGATCAGCTTTCCCTGAGAAAGATCTGAACATCTCCAATAGGTCATATGCAAGAATGAGTGGCCGGGTTCTGGAGGGGCAGCAGTAGCTGTGAGGCCAAGGGGAGATGGGCAGAAGCCACAGACAGTTCAAGTCCTGCTCAGACAGGTCTTGGCCAAGTGTGTTCAGCTGTCCCGCAGAGGTAATTCAACTCCATTGCTGTGTATTTCACTGACTCAGGCCTGGCTTTTGATTTATGGATGAACTGAAATTTGCTGCAGAGTAAACTAGATTACTCTCCCCAAAGGAATTTTCCAACTGGATTTAATTTCCTACTTTATATATGAACATGTTTAAAAAATACACTATGAGGCTTAGCTCATTGTTGTTAACATAAAGTTAAGAGAATTATGCAGAAAAGTCCTTTGGTTTGAAATGTATACTTTTAAATGGGAAAATGGATGCTGTCATTGTCTAGTTATTCCCTCTTTCTGGAACATGCTCAGAACCAAGGCTTAGGATTGTAACTGATTCTCAAAAAAACTCCTCAGACATCCCTACCATGCTATATGAGTCTCTACAGATCTGGTGTCATTGAAAAAAAATCCTTCAACATTATAGGACACCGAGGTGATGGGACAGTCCAGGCAAGGGGGACTTGGAATGAAGGGTTTGACATGGAGCTTGAGAAGGAGCCTGCATCTGTTTCCAGTTCTACGTGTCCAATGAGAGGTGATGTCTGGGCATTATGACTCAGGGGCTGATATTCCCAATTCTCAGATACTCACTGGACAGATTATTATTCCCAACACAGTTCCCTTTGAGTCTCTGGAAAACTCTTAGTTTTTTTAAATAAATGTATTTCCAAAATATATATTTTGGGAGAAATAGAAGCACATTACCTTGAAAATTAGCAAAGCAGAAACAATTACAAATGTGTCACCTTGAAACATAACTACCTTTGAGCATTCTACAGTGTGTCTTAATTTCTGGAAACTTTGAAAAAAGTTTTAACATGCTAAATAGCACCATTGTCTGCTTGACCTCTTGTTTCTTGGGATGTGTTGCTGACTACAAGCAGCTCAGGGAGCTTGTGGGTGGGCAACACCATGTCCAGTCAAAGAACTGAGGACTCAGGTACAGGCAGCTCTGAGTGAAGCCAGCAGGTGGTTGCAGTCTCATAACAATCGAACACAGCCCAACACCCACCCAAATTTCTGGCCCACTGGATTGTGAGCAAATAAAATGGGAGAGGTCTAGGCCAGAGAGATGTCTGGGTTGTGAGTGTGTACTGCTCTTGCAAAGGACCTGAGTTAGGTTCCCAGCACCCATACTAGGCTGTTTACACCTGCCTGAACACTAGCTCCAGTGGGAATCCAGCACCTTTGGCCTTTGTGGGCCCTGCACTTGAGTACACACACCTACACACTGATACCCGTACATATACATATTTAAATCTTTTTTTAAAGTTTAAGATGATTGAGTTGTCCAAACCATTAACTTGTCAGGCACCCCATGCTGATATATGGTTAAAAAAAAAAAAGAAATAAAAAAAAATCATTGATCGTTTTATATAACCATTATAAAACCTCTAAGACCATGTTAAAAATCTCTATTCTGAAAGAATTTCCAAGATCCCACTTCCTAAAGGTTCTGTAGCTTTCTGTAAGAGTACCTACCACCAGCTAGGGACCAAGTATTCAAACACATAAACCTATGGGGGATATTCCACAGCCAGCCCAACTCCTCTGATGTATTCACATGCCGAACAGTCTCCCAAGTTGGTGTTGGATTCATCTGGGTCCCTTTTTCTCAGTTGTTGCTTTAAGGAATAGCTAGACTACTGGAGTATAGCATCCTGAGCTAAGGGACTCATTAGACACCCTGGGCTCTGCCCCAGTCCCCCTACAAACAGGATGTCCTTCGGTGGTTTATTTTAGAATGTCATTTTGCCCGTTGGGTAGAAAACCCATGAAAGGCTAAGTTGCTGCTTTCTGGAGTCCCTTGTCAACAGTGTGAAGGGAATGTCTGGTAGAGAGTTTTTCCCCTTTGGCAGCTGCTCAGGGCTTTGGGAAATACTGACCCCGTCTGTCCTTTCCTACCTCTCTGCAAATCATACCTTATGTCACTTGTCTATGAGTATATGGTGTCTCAGACAAGTCAGTAACCAGCTACAGAGTATGCTTCCTGCTGCCTGCCCCCTACACAATGCATTTACTAAAGTAACAGTTACTCCCTTGCCTACTTGAGATTTTTTTACCCTCAAAGATGAATTGTATAAATATTTAATTATTGTCTTTGACTTCTTCCTTTCCCTTTTATTCTTCCTTTGTAAGTATTACGAACTTCTTCCTCAAGCCAATATCATGATCATCAAAGGTGACAACGAAGCACATTACCAAGAACACCAGCTAGGGCCTTTGCATTGGGCCCATGGCAACCAACTTTCTTCTTGGTCTCTGCGGTGTTGTCTTTCCTTAGCATACCAGTGCTGTAGAGATGCGGGCTCAGCACTGCTGATTGACCTGGGGTGGCGGTGGGGGCTTCTGGGAAAAGCTAGCCTTCCCAGGGACAGGTAAAACAGAGATCAAAATTCACCGTTGGAATGATGAGCTAGACTCTTAACTGTCTGTGGCCCCTCAAAATCAAAGTAAGTAGAATGAATTAGGCAAAGCGAAACAAGCAAGCGACCAGATGGGCCCAAACAAGCATCCCTCCTCTTCTGAAGGAGTATACATGTGTGAGTTAACCAGCACACCCAGGATGGAAAACCAAGCCCTTCCCCCATGCGCTAAATACAGAGTGATCATCTGATGTCAATTTGTCTGTGTAGGTACAAACGAGAATCCCTTGGTTTATAGAGGGACTATCTCTTTAAAAAAGGAATCCTTTTTGTTTCCCATGCTCACTAGAAAGGCAGCCCTCTGCTTCCATCTGCCTTTGCTCTAGCCAGGGTGGTTCCCAGTGAGCTGTGCTGTGAGCTCTCATGGGCAACATTCAGATTCAGGGGAGCCCTGCTGCCAATGTGCTAGCTTCTTGACACAGCTGACTTCCATAACTGGGAGGCATGGACCAGGAAAACACCCATTGTCCCTTGGTCTAGCCAAATACGTTATTAAAAGAAATCGTGTAGCTGAGCCTGGTGGTATATGCCTGCAATCTCCTTACATGGAAGGCTGAGGAAGGAGAATGGTGGCTAGTTCAGGAACAGCCTGGTCTACTGACAAGGTCCAGGCTAGCCTAGGCTAAGTATTAAAAAAAAAAAAAAAAAAAAAAAAAAAAAAAAAAAAAAAAAAAAAAAAAAAAGGTTTTCCTGTTAACTTTCTGGCTTTAGTTTGACCTGTCTTATCACATCTTTTTGCCTTCTGCCTCTTCTTTATCTGACACATTATGGAAGATTCAGGAGGTTCCAGAATCACCTTCAATCCACTTGAGCCAACAATAAAGCAGCTGAGTTCATAGCCCAGCAAGGATTCACAGCCCCTGACCTGAGAACTGAGGTGATTCTGTTCAAATAAAGCCGGTAGGTGTACATAGCGGAACAAGCTTTTACCAGCCTGCAGTTCATGAGCACTTTTTAAGGGTTAATCTCTTCTGCATGTTTTGCCAACTCCAGATTCTCTCTGATAACATGTTTGGGTTTTAATCTGTTTAGAGATTCCTTGCTGATCTGGTAATGCTTGACTGGCCATTTGTAGTTCCCAGTGGAGGGCTAGCTTCTGAGTGGAAGCTAGTGTATGGTGTGGGCCTCTCCTACAGGCCTGAGTGAAGGGTGATCCAGGAATGTGTGTTAGACTTGTGACTCTTTCATTGGGGGCCGACGAAATCTCTAGATAAGAGGCATCTAATCTGCCTGAAGAAAAGTTCCGGCAACCACCTTCTGGATTCTGAGTGAGAAGGGAAATTACCAAAGTGTCTGCTTTCTGTGTTCAGAGGCCTCATTTCTCCATTTTTGTGCCAAAACTCACAGTTAAACACTGCGTTTCCCTGCACAAAAACCCTCCTCTGCCTCATTATCTCTAGGCAATGGTAGTACCTGGAGACATTCTTGGTTTTCAAGATGGAAATTCAGGAGCCTGGTTCCTAGGGGTCCAGTGCCTAGAGAGCAGGGGTGACAGGACAACTCTCCCTCCTGACAAAGAACTGCCTTGTCTGGAGCGTCAGGACTAGCAGGGTTGAGAAAGCTGGACTCAGAAAATGAATGCCCATGGTTCTGGTTTGAGTGGAGAGTACGCACAGAGGTATGTTGTGTGGGGCAGAAGAGACCCAGCCTCTGCTATTCTACAACGCTTAGTTAGGACTTTACTTTAATCCCTCCCACGCAGTCCCAGAAGTCTATGGAGCTGCTGAGCTTAAAGCCCTTTGTACGGATCAGATGTTTCCAGCTTCCTCTGCTGTGGCATGGGCTTCAGAGATCTTGGGTCTCCTAAATTTGTTCCCATAATTTTGTTACTTGTTTCCTTTCCTGGTATTTTTTTTCCAAATGGGCCTTCATTGTTCAGCTGCAACTGTAATAGGGTTTCAATGGAAATTATATGTGTATATTTATCTGCCATCTTAACCCAGACTTGGGTTTCTATATTATACTTTCAAAGTATTTAAGAATGAACAAAATACAAACCCGTAACCATTTCTGACCTTTTTGGGTTCAGAAAAAATAAGTAGTAAGTGCCAGCAATTTGTTTTTTTCTGATGAGATGGTAGTGCATGTTTCACTCCCCCCCCCCCCAAGCATTTGTACGGTGTTTATGATGAGCATAATTTCTTTTATGCATAAGTGTCAGGAAAGTGTCAGACACTGAAGTTAAGACTGAATATGACTCCATGGCCTTTTGTTGGGACACAGGGACATGTTTACCCTACTGAGGAAATGCCTAGAGACTTAAACCTTTACTTCACACGCTCTTCATTATTTGCTAAGACCCAAAGTCAGTGAAGTTATGTGTTAAAATTTAGTAGGTTTTTTTTTTGTTTTTGTTTTTGGTTTTTTTTTTTTTTTTTTTTTTTTGTCCAGGAGACATGCAAATTACTTGACTGGTAGAAACTCTAGCCCATGGTTCTGGCTGTACTGCCTGGTAAAATAATAATCTAACCTAAGACTCATAATCCAATGCTTGCTCTTCAGTTCCCACCCAGGTTTTTCTAATGCTTATGCCATGACTTCGTTATTTTGCTGATTCTTTCATTGATAATTAAGTGGATATCTGGCGCATAGTTATGTTTGCGCGAGAATAATGTTTTGGGTGTTTTTAAATTCCACCTTGGCACAAATAAAATGCTAGAGCTATTTCTAGGTTGGAGATGGGAAAAAGCATCCAGCGATTCCAGCAGCTAAGACAGAGCAGGCAGTTCTGCGCCTGCCTGGCTCCTCCTCAGAGCTGCCCTTTGACCTCCCCAAGCCAGCTGCTGTTCATACCTTTGGACAGCCTGAGATGTTGAGAGACGTGATTCGAGTGCAGAAAATGGCCACTGTTTTTATAATGTCATCCGACAGCTGGCTGCAGTAGGAGACATCCAGGTGTTCCAAGAACAGGGAGGTTTTGCAGTATGCCTGGAAGAGATTTCCAGGATCAAGGGATTGTTTGTTGTCCCCTTTTAAAGTCCCCCCCCCTTCCGTTCCCTTAGTCTTTGTGGATCCAAATGGCAGGTCCGTCGGACACGACCTCACCCACAGCGGTTTATTTAGTGTACATGCAGATCCCTTCAATACAAAGTTTGCCAGGAACAAAAGCAAACAACAAAACATCACATCCAAAATAGTGATAACAAAAGATACATATCAAAATCAAAGTTCATCAGTACTCAGATTTCTGCTAGCAAAATCCGGTTTTTCTGAAGTCACCGCCGATGAAGTGGGATTGGCATCATCACTAATCGATAGGGTTATATTTGTCCAAATGAGTGGAGGATAGGGGTGTGGATCGTCACAAGTGACAGTGGAAAAGACACTTTTACTTTCTTTGCATTGTGCACAACCTGTGATAATTACGAAGCTCTTCGGGGTTTTGGAGCCTCAGCTCCGCTTCTATCCAGTTAGGGTGAATGATACCTAGAATGTGGCAACGTTCTGAAATGCCAGCGTGGTCTTCTGTCATGGAGCTCTATGACTCTATGTTCACATCGATGGAACCAGCCATCGGCACTGAATACATAAAGCATGGCACACAGATACCGTGGGATCTTGTTGAGTTACAAAGAAAACTGACATCACAAAATTTTCAGGGAAATGGATTAAACTGGGAGGTATTCTATTGGGTAAGGTAACCAAGACTTAAAGCGACAACCCACATATCTCATCTATGGATCCCAGCGTGTACTGCCTGTCTGCTTTCACATAAACCGAGGCAACAAAAGGCAGAAAGGAGGCTCGGGCTTGGGAGGGTGGGTGGAGCCTTATACAAGGGGAGGAGTGACCAGGAAGGGAATCAACAAAACAGATTCTGCTTTAAAGTCTCATACTGAAACCTAATACTGTATATGCTAATTCACTAATCTAGAAAGACTTTATAACTGTGCAGATATTATATAAGAACTAGAGCTGGAGAGATGTCAGCCATTGTGCGTGCAGAGGACTAGAGTCTGGTTCCCAGTACCCAGTCCAAGTAGTTCCCAACCTCATGAACTCCAGCTCCAGGGAATCTGATGCTCGTTGTTGGCCTCTATGGGCACCCTAACACACACACACACATAGACATACTGGATAAAGGGAATAAAAATAAAATCAAATCTTTAAAATTAAAGTGATATTTAAAGAATAAAATGATCCTCAAAACTAAACTAAAATGTAATAATAAATCAAGATAAGTAGAAATCAGATACTATGACTAATTCAAATACAAGAGAATCCTTTCTCACCACTGTAGTCATGGCAACCATCAGTCACTCCCAGAGTTTTGTGTTATTGAAGAGGCCCAGGTGCTTAGATGACCAAATTAGAGTCCTCTGTACACAACACTTTACATTAATTTTACTTTGAGTATTAGGTTCCGGACTTCTACTGGGTTTCTAGTGACCCCGCCTATGTATGTGGAAATAGATGCCCACTGGGGGGACTTGAGTATCTAGTCAGCTCATGGCCATCAGGCTGACTCTAACATCAGTGTGACTCTCCCTCTGCTTCTGCCAAGGATGAGAAAGCGCTTGTTATGTGGTTACAGGGAGGGATGATTTACAGGAGATACCCAGGACCGGGACTGTGGCATCACTCAGAGACCCCAGGAACCAAGCTCTGACACTGTGTGTGTGTGGAGGGGGTGATAATAGTTTAAAGGTTGGTTACACAGATTATATGTATATATGATTGTATGTATGATACGACTTATCAAAATCGATGACTTTTAAAGTTTTTTATTGTATACAGTATTATCTGAGAGGTTCTACACAGGAACTGCTGGTGTGTGCCACATAGTGTGTGTCTCCTAAAGTTTAATGCAAGCTTTAGCTATATATGTATTAAAGTTGGAGGCATCCAGACAAGATTAACTTGATCCGTTGCTGAGGACAGTATGCAAAGCGTTTTTATATAGGAGGGAAACGTCATCTGACGATTTGTTAGTTTGCTTTTTGTTTCTGTGACAAAACACAAAACCAGCCTGAAGGGGGAAAGGTTGTTTCGTTTCACAACTTCCAGATCACAGTTCATCCCTAAAGCAACGCTGATGATTTTTTTACTCTCCACAGCTTCCTCTGCCTGGACATACCCCAGGGCAGGTACTGCACACAGTGGGATGGGCTTCCTTACACCCGTCATTAAGCAAGAAAATGTCCCACAGACTGGCCTATAGGTCAGTCTGACAGAGACGTTTTCTCAATTGCCTCCCTCTCCTGAAACGACCCAAGCTCATGAGAGACAAAAACCTAAGCAACACAGTCATGTACACTACTTGAAAATTACAAGTAGATTTGCAAAGTTCTCACCACAAAATAACAAGTATGTGAGAGGATGGGTGCTAATAAGCTTCAAGCAGCTACTCCACAGTGTGTGCATACGTTCGTAGACTGATGTGCTATGGCTTTTGACAGTTGAAACTTTATAAACCCATTGAAAAAAAACCTAAATGTTAGCTGCTGGCAGTCTGTGTGACACCACTGTTAATAACTGTATATTACAGAGAAGACTTGGTCTTGGAAATCATCCTTCTGACCACAACAGCCAACAGTGATGACAGAGCCCATGCAGAACTCAGGTTTTCCACGGGGATCAGCACTTTCTGTGCCTGACTCACCCTGGGTTGTGACTAACTTTACATGGAAATCTGTCACGTCTAGAACCAAGTAATGATAGAAATTGGAAGGGGTCACTGTTCAGGGATAGAAAGGTTGCTGTCGATGGAGATAAACAAACTCAGGGGCACACCCAGGGTGGAACAGAAGGAATACACCTTTGACTGGATCCCATGGCCTCTGCTCTCAACTCACTGGCCATTGAGAATGCAATGAATCTCTTTTGGTCCTTTCTAGAATTGTGCTGGGTTTTATAGGCTTTCACAAGCATCACACTTAAAACGTAGTACATTCTGAGTAAATACTAGGGTGTGCATTGGTCCTATGTAAAGTCTTCCCAGAAACTAAGTCTGTTCTAGTAATAAAAAAAAAAAAAAAAATTGATGTCGCAAGGTGTGGGGTAACATTGTTTTCTCCTATAGGATGGGCCGAGGGTAAGAACAAAAGACCACTCATAGCATCACAGCATGGACAGTTTTTGAACCATGAGGAGCCAAAGGGGTGATTCAGTGGTAAAGGTGCTGGTTGTACAAGTCTAATGGCCAGTGTCCAACATCCAGGACCACAGTGGGAGGAGAGACAACATCCCAAAAGGCGACCTCTGACCACACACATGCTGGGGTGCACACATACACACAGAGTGGTAATAATTAATACAAAATTTAGAAACTTGAAAGCTGGCTAGCTTTAAAGGGAGAAGCAAGGCACCTCTTCAGCCCTACTGTCACTGTCTTTGAACTGCTGGGATCAGTTCCCTCTTGTGAGTTTAGGAAGAGTGCTAATAACTTGAAGCTGAAATTTGGGAAGGTTTTTAAGTTCAATAAAATTAAAAGTAATTTTAAGTTCTCTGATACATTCACAGCTGCATTTCCAGACATAGAAAACCTGAAACAAAAAGATTGATTCAAGGTTTATGCTAAATTGATGGCAAGCCTGTGAGCTAAAGCCCAAAATTCATCTTTTTTAAAGAGCCGTGTAATTACCCCGAGGCCCTAAGTCTGCAGGTGTGTCTCAACACCATCGCTTGTAACGTCTCCTCTTTCTTAGAGACAAGTGCCAGGTCCAAAGCTGCCCCAATCACTCACATGTCGCTCTTAGAAAGTGCTACTCTACACTTCTTCCAAGCCGGTCTCTTACAGTAAAGATGGAAAGAGAAAGAAATGTTCTCGAATTTGACTCCATTTCAGCTTATCATCCAGTCTTCTTGTGTGTTGACACTTTTTACAGAAAATGTCCGTGTTCTGAGGAACAGTGTGGGGGCTAGTTTACTACATTCCTAAATTGGGTACGGAGCCAGGACCAAGTTTCACTCATTTGTTGATTGTTACAATAGCGTTCTTTTGCCCAAATCCTAGTTAATCCATCTCAACAGGTGGCTGCCCTTGGTTCAAACACTCCTCCCTTGCCATCCATCCCCGGACACTGTCTCTTGACCGTGTGTCTCGTTAGGGCCCCGTTAGTTTTTCTACAAAGTGGAGGTTTTGTTTTGCTTTTTGTCTCCGTTGATAATTCTGGGGAAACACTGTGCTCTTAAGAACTAACTTATTTAATAGCAATGATTTGGGCTGGCTCAAAGCTAAAATAGAATTTTCACAAGTATAGGTGATACACTAAATATAAAACTTTAGTTTCTTGGGTCCCATACAGTCATACAATGTGGATGAACATTTCCTCAAAGATTTTTTTTCTTCCTACCAGGCATCAGAGCAGGTGAGGGTGGTCTGGCTTGCTCGTGCACTCTGCAGAACCTGGAGTCCTATCCTGGTATGAATGGTCCTGCCTTCCCATTCTTCTGGGAAGCCAGGTCTAGTTAGATAAGGCCAGGCCTTCAAAGAGATTCCTGCTTTTCAGCATGACTGGAATCATATGGAAGGAAAAGGGGCAAAGCCAAGGAAGACCTAAAGCAAGTATTCGCCAAGAAAGCTCCGTATTTCACATTGTTTAAAACTTACATGCTAAGCTGGGAAAGACATTTTGGCTTTAACCTGCTCAACTTTGATCCACAAAGCCCACCAATCCCTCCAGGCTGCAGAAACGACTCCAGAGTCCTACTGTGCTCTCCCTCCCTCCCTCTCCCTCTCTCCCTCTCTCTGTTGTGTTCCCTTTGTATCGCAGCTGTTTGTGTAACCACTCTCTCTCCTGCATTGTTAGCTTTTGAACCCCTGTGGCCAGGCCTCAGCCTGTGGAATAAGGATAGTTCAGTGAGGAAGACTCCACAGAGGATGAAGACTTTCCTTAATGTAAGAAAGTAAGGAGAATGCACTCCTGCAAATGGCAGGTGGTCCAGGACTCTTATTTCCTTCCCGAGCAAGGTCTAGGGTCCTTTTCACCTGAGTTCAGCCCGTGCCATTGGAAGTTCAGCATCTCTGGATAAATTACTCAACTCCTCCGGGCCTCGATGCTCTCTGCAGCAAGGAAATAGCATGGCACCTTAATATCGGCACAACATGATATGCCGGGAGATTAAGTGGGTTAATAAGAGCAAAAGCAATTTGCACAGGGCCTGTTGTGCGGACAGTTGGCAAATAGTAGCTGGTACCATTGCTGTTACCAGATTTTCTCTGGCTCTGTCAATTTTTTTTTTTAATTGTGAAAAACTATAGTAAAAATATTTTGATTAGACATTCTCAATAAATACATATTAATACACTTCGTAAATTATGTAGTATATAATTGGTTAAACATATATTAAGCAAATACTATCAATCAAAAATCTAAATAAAAGTCTTAGAAATTCTAATATTTCTAACCTCGAGATAGATTGTCTTGCTCATTTTCTGAGTAAATGCTTTCTCAACAATCTAGATGGCTTACTGACATCACAGATCCTATTATATGTTTGGACTAAAAGAGGGAATTGTTTTACAAAGTAGGCAGTGTGGTAGGTGCATAAAAATAAGGCACAAGGTGGAGAAGTGGGGAACAGGAAACATAGGCAGGAAGCAGCAACAGAGAAGGTACACCGGAAAAACAAAGGAAAGAAGACCGGGAAAAGAACAGAACAATGCGTCTTCTCTTTGAAAATTATTGTTGGTAAGCAGAACTTGCTGGAAAAATTTCAGAATAGTTTCTGACTTTAGATCTTATCTACAAAATAAAAATCTACACAAGGAAACCCACACTTTGCAGTGCTCCAAGGGAAGTGGTCTATTTCCTGGCCTCCTGTGGGTCCCTGTAGATAAGAAGGGCAGGGAAATTATGTTGTTATCCTTAGGCAGGAAGGGCTGCTGGATTCTGTCCCATGACCCTCTCTACTTTTTGTCCTTTTTCTTACGTTGTCTCAAGAAAAAGGCAACTGAGACTGATGTCAGCTAAGTCCAGCCTCTTGCATTTCAGGATCTCTAAGTACTGTGTCAGGGATCGTCAGGATTGCTTCAACCCTTCATCTTAGGATATAGTAAACCAAAGATGACATAGTCAAGGGAGGCTTCCAGCCATGTCGAAAAGCTCACAGCTGGAATCTGTTAAGTCTATGTGACTCTAACACATTTTCAACCTTAACTTTCCTCATCTGAGAGGAAAATGAAAATATCTATACATATCTCACAGGTTTCCAGAAGATAGAGGAGCATGTTTTCTCTTGGCACTAACAACACCCATCCCCAAAGCCGTCTCGTCTGTCAGCAGTTGACTCAGGAGTCATGTATCAATGCTGCCTGCCTGAGATAACACCTTCAACCTGTAATTCAATGAGAGCTTTACAAGGGAAATGTGGCAGGTAAATTCTAAATGGGCCTGACAGACATCATAGCCCAGTGAAGTACAGCTTTTCTGAGCCATGGCTGCAGGTACCCTTCACATCAGGTATGATGCAGTGGACAAATCTTAGGTGTGCCACAGAGGGACCAAAAACAGGCATAAAATCGTACTTTCATGGGAAAGTGGGTCCCAATGCTTGCTTTTATTGCCTTTTTGCTTTGCCTACAAGCAATCTGGTAGGTTTAATTTAAAATTAGGCAAGTTTCATCTTACATGTAATAAACTCATATTCTGAGGGAATCTTAGGGCAGAAAAGGCTTCCTAAAGACTATCTTGCTTTTTAGCACATCCTAGTTCTTGTCTGTGGACAGTTGACATGAAAATTTTTATGTTTGGGCCAGTTAGGAGGAACAGCAAAGCTTCAGCTGTCCACTGATTCTCACAGGAGAGTGGGCAGGAAGCCAGCACTGCTGTGGGGGTTACTCAGTTTCACCTGACTTTTTGCCAAGAAAAGATGGTACCCAGCACTCCAGAATCCCTTGGAACCTTCTAAGCTATGGGACTCTGAGAAGCTGTTGAATCCCACATCCTTTGAAGTCTGGCAAGTCTCAAATCCTGTTGGACTCCTTACAATTGGAAACACATTAGCGTCAAAGAGCAGCAGAATGCTGAGCCCTTTGCTTTTGCTCTTGGCCATTGAAAAGACAACACCCCAATATCTGTGTTCCCAGTTGATTCCATATCCTGGAGGACCCTGGCATTTGCTATTTTATCATGAAGCTCAGGATGCTCGCTGTTTACAGCATGGGTGATCAGTGCAGCAGAGATGTCTAAAATGAAGTTCTTCTTTGTTCCACATTTTGTGGCTGTTGCCTTTTCAACAAGTGCCAAATGACCACCCCCTTAAATCTACCAAGAAAGTACTCCATTCCTCTTCTCAGATACTTACAACTCTATAGCCTGAGTCCTGTGGGAGCTCCATTGCAAACTAAACTGGAGTCAAAGACAGTAGCACAGGCTTCTTTTAGACATTAGAGCCAGGTGCTAAAGGAGTCGTACGTCTGTCTGTTCATCTTCCCCACAGAGGACCACTCAGAGCCTCTGCTGCACTCAAGGACAATGATCCAGGCCAGTCTTGATTGTCCCCTGTCAACCCATGAACACCACTTTATCTCTGGAGACTAGGTGTAGTTATCAAAATCTCATACTTTGATCATTTCTGTATGACTTAATCCTGGAAACTCAACAGAAATCAGTGTTGATTTATTTTTAATAGTTGTTAAGGGGACCTGACTCATCTAGCCCATCCTTGGCAATATAAGTCAGGATGTACCAAAAGCTACCAAAGCCAATTTTGGTTTAGCACTGGAGGGTGGAGCTATCAATGGCTAAGAAATATTGATGAAAACTTTGCATAAACAATATTTTGGAACTAGTTAAAAGTTAGTGAATCAAAGTATCTTGGATGAGGGAAAAGTCACAGGAGAGTGATGCAACTTTGCTGTTAGGGTCTATGAATCAACCCTTCTTAAACTCCAGACGGACATGTCTGCAAACACACACACACACACACACACACACACACACCATAATAGCATAATGAAAGAGAGATGATAAGAAACAAAAATTTTTCCTGAATAGATCATGTAATCTTGTGCAACTAATATTGAAATAATTCTGCATCCCATGCTTCTTCAGAAAAAGGCATCTTTAGATTGAGCAAACTCTTGCGCCTAGACGCTCTAGCACCTATAAACGTAGGCCCCTTAGAAGAGCAGGAAAAGATGCTCGGAGCTCCTATGATCAAAAACAAATGTCAGAAAGTGATGCTTTTCTGATTTTCAGTCTCGTCCCAAGAACATTTTTTTAAAGTGATGGATATTTAGAGGCTGACATCACAGTAGTGCATTAAGATACTTCCAAAAGACTTAGTTACTGGTCAAATACAACTGCCTCCTCTCTAAGGAACTCAATATTAGACATGTGGATACTTTTCACTTTCCTTTGAGGCCTTCATACATTTAGTAAACACTTATTTAGCATCTATAATAACCTATAACTACTACTATTAGCTACTGGTTCAAAGAAACAGTCTTTTCTCCCAAGCAAACTAGAGTCATGTCAGAGTCTGGCTTTCTAGTATTCCTGGCATTTAGGTCAAAATGTCCTCTGTTTGGGCTCTGCCATTCACTTCACAATATGAATCTTACTCCTGGACCGTGGATGAATGAATAAGTGAGTGATTAGGTGGATGGTTAAGTAGATGGGTTCACACTGTGTACAAACATTATTAAATATGGTACTATCTCAAATTCAGACAAAAATTAACAGAGGGGTCTCTCTCTCTCTCTCTCTCTCTCTGTGTGTGTGTGTGTGTGTGTGTGTGTGTGTGTGTGTGTGTGTGTGTGTGTGTGCTGATTTAGGAGCAAGTCTTGTCAAGAACAACGTAAGACATTCATAATGATAAAATGTCACATTAATACTGAATTATCTCAATGGCACACTGATTTGATACTTAACTGTTTTGCTTTTTAAATCTCTGATCTGTCACCTTTTCAGTGTTTTTTGAAAGCCTGGTTGCATCATGATACTAGATAAGGCTTTGTGTAACTGCATGTTTAACCTCACTATTAAACCACAATTTATACCTACACAAATATTTTGGCTTCTTTTCATAGCGGGTTACATGTACCTAAGCATCTGTAATTCTTTTTATTATAGATTTATAATCTTGTCCCATATGAAAGTTTTCAGTTATTTCTGGGTTCTTCATCTTGAAGCTGTACTTTGTTTTCTGAGTAACTCTCTATACTAGGCAGAGTTGGTGCCAGGGACTAGAATTAGAAGGAACAGACTTTGCTTCACAGCACAGATTTTAAAGATTCTTAAGAGTGTTACTCTTTGCTCTTATATTACCACACAGGCCAGAGTGAATGGCATAGACAGTGCAAAGCTAAACAGTGAAGTAGGAACAAAGCCATGTTGCCAGCCAACCATTCAGAGAGCGGATTCCCCATTTCTACCTTCATTTCCATAAAAGGATGCTTAGGCTGGTTTCCTGAGAAAGTACGAAACCTTCATCAGTTAGAACCTCTCAGCTTCTGGTATAGTCTCTAAACTCCCCTAATTTTTATGGTTAGATTATATAACATTTTATTTTCCCATTTTATAGACTGTTTTCTCTATATGCAAAGACTGATCCACACAGAAGCTTATCACTCTCCAAATAGATGCCCCAATTTATCTTATGAGTCTGACACAAAGACGGAAGCGAACAGATAAAGAAAAAAATCAGGACACAAAGCTTCTTTGGCACCTCAGACCATAAAGACCTGGCCCAGAATTACCTCTGTGTCACAGTGACCCAAACACTTGACAAAAGCCATTTAGGAAATGGGTGCTGACTCACGGCTTTCATATGGCAGCATTCATTGTGGCCACAGTGTGTGGCAGGGACTCCTTTCTTTACATGCAGTAGACAGGTCAGACCCTGGGCAGCTCTAACCTTAGAGCTGATGAAGTGTCTACTCCACCATCCAGGCCACACCTTCTAAAGGCTCCACGCCTGTAAAATAGCACTATCAGCTCAGGAGCCCAGAACAGCCTTGCAGTCATGATACCCAGAGTTGATTCTGCCACTGAGCCCCAGTCTCCTGTGTATTGTAACTTGGCTCCTGTTAGTTCTTTCTATTGTGACTTATAAAGCTTATTCATCTGAGCTTAACTTTTAATCTTAACTCTTTAGTGAAAGCCACTAATCATCTTACCCGAACTCCCAGGTCAGTAATGTTGGCACACTCAGACAGAGAGAGCTCCCTCAGCTTCCTGTGTCTGGAAAGTATGGTCAGGCCCTGAAAACATAAAGATCATTCTGTGATCACAATTCCGTGTGGGATGGATCCCGGAGCCATTTGTGCAGACTATTGGCTTAAAAGAACTAACCTCTCTGCAAGCTAAAGAAAACTACCTACCTTCTGGGCCATACTTCTTTACATGGCCTTACCTTGGCAAGAAAATTATTAATATTAGTCTCTATTAGACTATTGAATAAAAATTTTCAGTTATCTCCAATACTTTGAAGAAGGAAAGACAGTCCAAGAGCTAGAAATCACCTGTTGCTGCTGTGAACAAATTGAAAACAACATGGCCTGCTCTCAGTTACCTGAAGACACTTGATGAATTTGCCAGATTCTTATTCATTCCTAAACTAAAAACCTCAAGATCTTTAGCTCATTTCATGAGTCTAGTTTCTGAAGGAGAGGGGGAACGGATCTTTATAAAGGTCTCAGGACATAAGCAGCCACCAGTAGCCCATTTCCGCCTCCCCCAGGTCTAAAGACAAAACAGCAGGTTGCCTCTCCTGATCCTTATGTTGTTGTTCCCATGGCCGTATGTCTCCATGTCTCAGCAGTTTCCCCAGAACTGGGATGGTCCTCCAGTGTGCACTGATGACCTGATGGCTTACAGCAGCTGTGCTTGATTGCTGGTGCTGAGGATGAGCCCAGGCCGTGGCATGCTGTGCAAATGGTCACCTGAGACACAGCCTCAGAACCCCACAGGAAGAGCTTCCTAGACAGCTGACACAGGCAGGATTTATTTGGATTTATTTTCCAGAACTGGCAAGGGATTTCTTTTTTTTTTTTTTTTTTTTTTTTTTTGTATTTATGTGCACGGCTAGTTTATATTTTATTGATCTTGCGTGCGATGTTTGAGCATAATGGAAAATAACGTATGCAAATGTTAGATCTTGTTTTTCCCCTTAACTTTCACTTAAGTAAAAGATTTTATTTTTAAGTACAGATCTGCCTCGGCCACTGTTCAACCATGTGGCTTGGTTTGTTTAATGATCCTTTGCACTGTCTCCAAAGTGAAACAACTCTACTGGGTCCCTTCATGTTGTTGTGACTGTGGCGCTTTTTCCAGGGCTTGTTATCTTTCCTGCCTCCTTTCAGAGCAAAGAATCCACCTGTGGATCCATTGCACACAGTCTGCATTCCAGATGCGGATGCTCTTTTATTCATGCTAGATGAACTGAAGGAATTGAACTGTTCCCCCACAGAAACCAAACTCTTTGAACAAAAATACCAAGACATACGAAGTTCATCTCTGTGTCCTCCACTTGAAAACAGAAAGAATCTATAACCTTTCAAGACTCTTCCTAAAGAGCGCCTGAAGCAGTTAAGTTTCACTGCTGTGGCCAAGTCAGGATTTTTAAAGCTTAGCCAGAGAAGTTCACTGGCTAAATACAACACTTGCCAGTCTGTTGGCTCCTTACTACTTCACTAAAGAAACCATTAAAAGTTAAGATACAAGACCTGGAGACATGATTCAGCCCATGAAAGCCCTTGTTATGCAAGCCCAATAGCCAGAATTCGCTCCTTGAAACTCACATAAAGGGAGATAGAGAAACAACCTCCATGCATGAGCTTTGGCAATGCATCCCCATCATCAATAGCCAATGATAATTGTGTTAATAACTTTAAAATTAAAATACAAACATGGAATGCTATGCTTAATACTACTATTGCTCACTAAAATACATGTAGTCAGCAGTAAATGAAGATCATTAGCTGTTGCTTAAGGATATAACGAGATACTACATTAATCTACTAAAATGTCTATAATTAAGAAGAGAGACAATAAAACATGATCAGGAGGAGATGGGAAATCTGACACGCAAACAGTGCTGGCAAGCCATTCTGGAAAACATGACAGCATCTCAGAAAGCAAGGCAGTTACCATGTGACCCAGCAATTATACTCCTCTGGGGGTTTATAACTAAGAATCTCCACACATAAAAACTGTGTATGAGTGCTTTTAACAATCTGTTCAGAAACAACCCAAATATCTACCAAGGGATGGAGTGTTAATAAGATACATTTTATCCCTATAATAATAGAATGCTAGTTGGTAAGAAGTGTTAGTGCATGCCACTGTATGCATAAGCCTTGAAAATATTGTTCTAAATGAAAGAAGATAGACCCCAAATACTACACATGATTTCACTGACATGTGAAGTCCAGAACTGGCAAATATACAGAAAAGATAGATCTGTACTTGCCTTAAGCCAGCTGGAGAGTATGACAAGCATAGGAAATGTTATATAAAAATGTTCTGGGGTTAAGTTGTGGTGATAGTTACACAGCTCCATAAATAAACCAACAAAATGAAACACACTGAGGGCCTTTCATCTCAGCAAAAATTTTGTTAATTGACAATTTCTTGATAAAAATAAAATATGTCATCCTTCTGCCCAAGATGGATGCAGACATTGCCTATATATCATGTGTTTTTGTTATACTCACACCTGCACATCATCAGCAAGACCATATGAGTGACGTCACTGTGCCCATGCTGACATATACTATACAGCTATGCTGCTGAGTAAACATGACACTAACAGAGAACCAGTGAGTAATAGCCAGGAGACCAGTCTGACCTCTGTAAGGACCACCTGCCAGCAATTGAGGCCCAGCAAAAGAAATGCACTGTTCCAGCCAACAAGACATGTTCTTGATTTGACGTAAGACCTCACATAGAACTGACCTAGTAAATATACCTGCACCAGTTAGGTAAATGTTCTATTGAGCTCTATAACATTCCAAAGTAGGAGGGATTCTCTGAATGAACTGACAGTTATCTTCTGCAATTTTTATTTTAAAAACCTATAGTCTCAAGTCTGGGATGTATAATTGCTCAGTTTGATGGGTATTCATTTAACAGGCACAATACTGATGAAACTCTAGAAGAGAAACAAAACCTAGACATCAAGAAGATGCTGTGTTTACTCCCAAGAAGGCCACAAGTCTTCAAGAGAGACATTTGGGTTCCACAGGACATCATAACAGCGGTCCTATAGAAGTGCTATTTGGGGAGCCTAAAGCAGGCAAGCATAGGGAATAACAGCATCCTGCGACACCACTGGGTCCTGGGTATGCAAACAATATATTGGCAGCCTGAGCCCCTTGCCTTTAAGTACAATGAATACATGATTCTTTAAAAAATGTACCAGCAGTCCAATTAGTGACCCAAGATCCTCATCCCATCAAGCTGCAGGTACGCACAGGACTCCCTAATAACCATCAAACTCAGTTTCTATAAGCATGTTTCCAACGTATCCAGGTATAAAGAAAAATTGCATACCTGGCAAACAAATTCTTGATTTGAGCACCATAAAATTAAGCCCCAAACAATGGGGACCCTTGAATACCTTTGCTCATGTGGCCTGCTGTCACTCTTGACAGGGTATCTGCTCTATCAGTTTGCTTCAAAGAAACATTCCTTGTTACTTTTGCATGTATGAGCCTTCATTTCAGTTTCTGAGTAAGAAACCAAAGTCTAGAAATTCTCGGCCTGAACCCTGACCATCAGTGACAGGTAAGAACAGTACCTGGGAAATGTTAGTGTGAGAGATAGAGTAGCCGAGGACTCTGGGAGGATGGCCACTCTTGACAAAAAGAGCAGAGTATTCTAAGGCATGTGTTGCATTAAGTTTTCCTGGGGCGACGTGCATGTCTGTTCACTCAGATAGGCCACCCACAACAGACCAGAGTGATAATCCCATCCAAGTCAGTTTGGTGAACTAATGACTTTACTTAGATTGCTTACAGGAGCATGAGTGAAGGGTTACATGTAGTGTAGAACATTGGTAACCCCCCAAACAACTGTATCACCAAATCCCATCCCATAATAGATGACAACTTCGCCATAACTACACAGTATGCCAGGTGAAGGCTTAATGGCCCTTCAGCCCTCCTACTGTGAAA
Organism: Phyllotis vaccarum; assembly: GCA_033318265.1. Classification (NCBI taxonomy): domain Eukaryota; kingdom Metazoa; phylum Chordata; class Mammalia; order Rodentia; family Cricetidae; genus Phyllotis; species Phyllotis vaccarum. Next base: position 26,498,362 of record JARWLC010000006.1, on the reverse strand, counting down.
GAATGTCAGTAAGCCTGATCTTGTGGGTCTCCTACGCAGTGGCTGCCATATTGAGAGGACATGGTCCACAAGCACATGAAACAGAGCAGAAGGTATAGGTAGAACTGTACAGCGCAGTGTAAGTGGATTTATGATGGGCATTTAAAGATTCGAACACTGGTTATCACCTACTTCAAAAGGAGGACATTTCTGGGCCTGATGGTATTTCTGCTTGGTTTGCTTTAATATCATGGAGTAAATGTTCTGGGGTTGGGGGGGGGGGATGGCTGACTCAAAGGTTTAACTGGCGGGGGGGGGGGGGGGGCTAGAAGACTTAAGATGGGTTTTCTGGGCCTTAGTCAGCAAAGGGTGGCTGGGCCTCCTTCCAATGAAGCTCTGGCAGTATTATTATGGATGGTCTTCCTTGTTCGCCAAAGTCAGCCAAATGCAAGAGTCCTTTTGCAGGACAGAGGTCAGGGTTTGTTTCCCTGAAGTATAAACAGAGGCTCAATCCACAGTCAGAGAAGCTTCCTCCTGCAGCAGAAGGGAACAAATGGAGAGCCCACAGCCCGACATTATGCAGAGTGAGAAACCATGCAGCACTCAGTCCGAAGTGGGATGTCTCCATCAAATCCTTCCCCTCAGGGCTCAGGGAACCACGTGGAAGAGGAGGCAGAAAGAGTGTGAGGAGCCAGAGGGGACGGAGGACAGCAAGAAAGCCAGGCCTCTGAATCAGCATGAGCAAAGCACATGTGAACTCAGAGACTGAGATGGCGTGCACAGGCTGCATGGGCTGCTCAAGGTCCTCTGTCTATGTTATGGCTTCCTTAGTGTTTTTATGGGATTCTTGAGTGTGAGAACAAGTGTCTCCTCTTGGCCTCTTTTCCATTTGCTTGTCTGTCCTGTCCAAGCCTGATGTGATTGTTTTGGTTTTATTTTGTTATATTTTATAATTATCCCTTAGAAAGCCTGTGTTTTTCTATTGAAAATTAGAAAAGGAGTGGATTTGGACAGGAGGGGAGGTAGAAAGAGAGGGAGGGAAACCATAATTGCAATATGTTATGTGGGAAAAGAATCAATTTCAATAAAAGGAAAAAATTAAATTTTAAAAAAGAGGCTAAATTGTCTAATCAGGTGGAGCAGAGGGAAACAGCTGGTGTGATAGTTGGGTGAACTGTCAGCAGAGCTGCGTGCAGGCCATGGTTGTGTGAGAATTCAAGGCTCCGGTCTCCCAGAAAGCACTGTGCTTCTCCATAACCCACAGGCATGAAGGACATGGATCCAAGATGCCCAGGAATCTATAGCGGGAAAGTGACTCACACTGCGGTATCAGGTTCACTGAGAGATGTGGTCTCAACACACAGATCTGAAATGAAGCAGCTTCAAGTCATCCTTCAAATGTGTATGTCACCAGAGAGGCAGAGGCTAACGGAGCCTTCCTGGTATGGGGAACACATTGACATTGTTACACCGAGACCAAAATGCTTTGTGTTTTAAGCGACCTGTTTGCCAGTCGGAAGGCAGAGGAGGTGGTCAGACAGAACTTTCAAAGCTGAACTCTGAATTAAGCCTAAAGATGGGGATTTTGATAAGCAGTGAAGACAATGGGCACAGCCTTTCATTCGAGGAAACGGTATGAGCAGAGACTTTGTTTGGAAAGCAAGTTGCTTGGAAGTCGTTTAGTTTAGGGTCACTGGGATCAATGGGAGGGAGCCAGAACACTGCCATGGACACAAGACAGTTGGGAGCTGCAGATTTCTCAAACGTTTCTCCCAGTTTTACATCTGGATTTGCTTAGCTAATGTAGATAGACATCAGCAATGAATTGATTACTGGATGATGGATGAGGAGTGTGTTGGAGTGGGGGCGCCTGCTCTGGCCAAGTCATCCTATCCCTCTTGGAACACCACCACATAAATATAAAACATCTTCTTCTTCCAACTAAATATTAAAAACATTCACATTTCCAGAAAGGTTGCAAGAATATTAGAAGGAATACCTTTATTTCCCTTACCTAAAGTCTTCTGTTACGGTGTGCACGGGCCACAGGACACAGGACTGCCTCTCTGTCACCTTCCTTAGGGGCTATTTACTTTGGCTTTTGTATTGTTGTTTGTTTGCTGGGGGGTGTGGGGGGGAGGTCTATGATTAGCCAGTGGCCTGTGAGCCTCAGGAATATGCCTATTTCTACTTCCCCAGGACTGAAATTGGCTCTTCCCAGCTTGTGATGGTGGACCCCTGTGATGGACTGCTTCCCACTGGGCATGTGCTTCCCACTGGGCACCATGGTAACAGGTTGCACGACCTCAACACTGTGAGAGTCCCAGAACTTTTAGAAGGATACACCTATACACCACCAAACCATAGCACACTCACTGGCCAACTACCACCCAAAACATAACAAAATGTTTTGTGCAACAGAAGGGAAAGGGAAAATTCTGACTTTATTTTCATACTTGAGCCCAGAAGATCTTAACAGTATCAGGAACTAGAAAGAAGTAAGAAAATGATGAATTGATGAATTAGTTTCTCAAGAAGAGCACAGCTGAGGCCCTGGTCTATTGGAATAGTCCACTATAGAAATGACTATTGTAAATGGCACTGCACAACATGCTTAGTTTAAATAGCAGGGTATAAAGCTGCATTTGTTCATATGTACATGCATTTATATATATATAATATATATACACACACACACACACACACACACACACAGAGTACAATCAGAGAGCACTCCTAGAAATATATTCACTTTCAGGAGTTGGAAAACCATTTAGATGCATTTTTTTCTGTAACCCACATTCCTTTTGGTGTTCTTAGAATGTTTGTGAAAAATACTTAGAATAATTTGTAGGGAAAATACAATACAAATTCATTATTACATTTTTTTTTTAACTAACAAAGAACTCTATGAAGTATTAACTCTGGGCTCTATTTCGTCAAAGTCACATAGTTCTTGTTCTAAACTATACCATACAAATGTACCAATATTCAAGGGAAGTATCAAGCTAGGATCAATAAATACATCATTTTTTCAAAAAAAAAGAATATTATTTTTATTTAGACAGATGAGTGCTTTCTAACTTCCTTGGCCCACCTGTGAAGTGTGGCCCTGCTGACCAGTCCTCACTGCTAAGGTATCGCCTCCCTTTCCATCCATGACACTATCTGACCTTCTTTTCAGCCACTTCTTTAAATATTTTTTCAACTTCCTCTGATTTATCTTTCCAATTGACCAGCTGCTCACTTCTGTTCTGAAGAGGTCTGCCTGCCATTCTCCCTTTCTACTCCAGGCTTTGGCAGCCACCTCAGCCGTCATCATGCTTGCTCACTGGTTCTCTAACTGCTGACTCCGCTCCAGTGTACCTTGAGTACCTCACATGCAGTGTATCACTTTCAGAAGTCGAGTAGTAAGGGGCCTGAGGCCTTTCATGAGCTCTTTGTCTCTGTTAGCTGGTCAGGAATCTGTCAAAAGAGCTTCCTTTAAGAACTTTGCTCCTTCTCAGCAATGCTTTCTGGACCTTGCCTACAGGGGCTTCCATGCAGGGAAACTTTGCATAACTCGGGAGATTTGGTAGTTACATGCATGTTCACTAGAAGTGAACTCTGAAATAAAATGGATGTGGGTAGCAAGGAAGATGTCTAGGAACAGCCTCTGCTCCGGGTATAGAACATGGGTCTGAAAGAACCCCCAGGAGCCCCCCCTTCCCAGTGTTCCACATACTCACGCTAAAGATAAAACAAACAGTAGGAACTCCCCCATTTGGGGTATTCTAGAATTTGAATGCATGTAATTCCTGTAACTCCAGATAACCCCGCTCAAGACAACCCATAGCAAAGCCAAACAAAGCAACAGTGGAGATTCCAAAAGTCAGGCAGGTGTCTGTCTTCTGTCTGTTCTTTGTCATCTGGTACCAAAAGAGCCCATGATAACTGGGATCAAATATGTTAAAAAAGAATTCAGCATCCTGTCCCAAGTCTCAATCTCTCTCCTAGGTTCTTTTCATGACTAATGAACTATTATGCCTACACCTGAACAAATTACTGCTTGGGACAACTGTCCTCACACCATTTCCCATTCTCCATTCGCAGTCATCCATCAAACTCTGAGACCTGCCATTGTGCACTGCCCTTCTGTAAGAGACACTTCGCTACTGCCAGACTCACACAGCACACAAATCTGCAGGTGTGGCTCACACTGCTTATCTTCTCACGCTGTTGGTCCCCAGAACACTATGAAACAGGCAGCATTACAATCATTGTTTGAAAGGAAGGAAATGGAGACACAGGGCTGTTAAATAACTTGCCCACGTTCTCACACTGTAACTTGCAATCACATGGTGCTATTTCCCTGTTGTTTTGATACTGGTTATACCTTGACACAGGGCTGTGCCTTCAGTTCAGTACTTCAGAACTGACACAAAGTTGATAGGGAATAAATACATACTTGTTGAATGAATGGGGAGCTGATATAATGATTGTGTGTGTATGAGCGTGTGTGTGTGTGTGTGTGTGTGTGTGTGTGAGAGAGAGAGAGAGAGAGAGAGAGAGAGAGAGAGAGAGAGAGAGAGAGAGAGAGAGAGAGAGAGAGAGTTTGTGTGGTCAGACGTTGATGGCAGCTGTAAATCTGAATTGAAGATCACTTCTTCCTGTTGTTACCTGCAGTCTGTTAGCAACAGTGAATTAAACTTCTTCTTGGGAATATGCACCATCTCAGTGAGCCTCTTTCTAAAGCCACTGATAACATCACTCTGTACAATACTCTTGAAAATTTATCTTAGGCACCCAAACTACCTTCCCCTTTATAGTCTAATTAGCAATTACAGTTTTATAAAGAGATTTCCCTCTCAATTATTTCTGTTCACCTCTACTCATTTTATTGTTAGTATGACTCCTGTACGCACATTTACTTGTCTTTTTTTTATTTTTAAATTTTTCTTTCTGAGACTGTTCTCCTGGAATTCACTATGTAATACAAGCTGGCCTCAAATTCATGGCAATCCACCTGTCTCAGCTTCCTAAGGTGCTCTGTAGTAACTTCTTTTTGGAATGTTATCAGCCTTTCTAACTGATGGTCAGATACAGGCCTGAAGGGACCCAGACTCTGCCCAACACTTAGAAATGTAGACTCAGAGGGAGAGACCAGCATCTCTGCTAGCTGGGCTTAGAGCAGCTCTGTGAGACCGATGCCCCTCCAGGGCAGAAGGAGAGAGGTTCTGCCTAGGCTTCTCTGAGGGAATAACAGAGACCCACCCTTACTTCTCTTTATAGTTTTAGTGGGCACTTTGCTGTGACCTTTGTGAGAGAAGCCTAGGTTACCCAGTCATGAGATCTACAAATTCACATCCTATCCTAGCTGGAGAGAAGGTCGGGAGGACCATCTCCCTGTGGAAAACCACAGCTGGCTTCTTGTTCTGTGTTTTTGAAAATTCAAGGCAAATTCATTTGTCTCTGGGTTTCCTTGATTCCTTTCAATGGTCATCTTTTCCTATATCCTGAATCCCAAGTGAGTTTCTGGTTTCCTGTTTTGGAGGTTGTGTGTCCCTGGACCTTGAGCTTTATCTGTGTGTGTTCCATGCAGATGGGTGGTCTCTGTCACATTAAGACATGCAGCTGTAAATCCTCCCACTCCAGCTCAGAGCATAGCTGAGAAAAGGTGGAATTTAAAGGGGCCCTAAGTGCTTAGTGGAGAGAAAGGAAATGGTCCAGATCAATTCAGCCACTCATTCATGGGCAAAACACCCTGTGCGTTCATCCTATGAATTAGGCATTAGCACCAGGCAGCCTAAAGATGAGATGGCCCAGCCTCTACCCTCCTGTGCCTAGACTGCATAGGGAGGGGGGGTTAGAACAACTATCAAGAATAATGGGCCAATTGGTTATTTTTAACATATTTTTTTAACTGAATCTTTGGGAATGTCATATCATGTACCCTAATTCTGTTCACTTCCCAGACACCTACATTCTCCCCTTACCTCTGCAGCACCCCACAAAAGAAATTTTTTTTAAAAAAATCAGCGAGCCAATGCAAACAAACAAAACAGAGAAACCTCTTCTCTCCTCCATTTTCCCACCTCTTCATTGGTCCTGGTGACATTGGGGCCGAGGTGTGTCACACAGTAGCCTTTGTCCAATCAGTTTTACTTGCAATGTCTATTGTAATGAGTCACTGGTCTGGTTCAAGGCCTCTGATTTCTGGTACAGCATCATCACTGATCCTCACTGGAGTTCCTCTGGGATATCCTTTGGCCACCTTGAGTCATGGAGATCCCCCAGGTGTCCTTCCACAGGGCCAGTCCCTTCAGAAGCTCCAGTCGGACATAGATGGGGGTAGATGTTGTTAGGGTGGGCCAACCCAAGGCCTGGCTATGGGCCTAGGGGGTGGCTAAACTGGTCAGTCCCAGCCACTGGGGCCCCCACCTCAGCTGAGGAGTGGAGACAGCTCCTCTAAGCCCATGCCATCAGGGTCAGTCCTTCCTCTCCTGTAGTGAGGGGCAGAGATACCTCTCTTGAGAGTAGAGGCCATCTCTCTTGCTGTAGTGTCCACTGAGAGGCAGGGCCAGTGAAGGGCACTCAGCATGGCCCTCTGATCCCATCATGCCTGTTCTTATGCTCCCCGCCTCAAGGTGACACATGCCACAGACATCCACACAGATCCCTAGCTGTGGTAAGGCCACAGACCCAGATGTGGCCCTTATTGCAGTTCCACCCAGCTGTTTTCATTGAGGCATGGAAATGTGGAGAAAGCCCTAAGCCTCTAGTCATCCTGGGCAGGAAAGAGGGTATTCTCAGGAGACAGTTGTGTCCTGCCTTTGCTGGGCAGACTCCTGAAACAATGCATCCTATAGAACTGGAATTTCCCCAGGAAAGGCTGGGACCCTGGTGTCTTCTGCAGCTTGTCTCCCCAAACAAGAGTTCACATGGTCCTGACAACTTGGTGGAAGGTTCTGCAGAAGAGGCCACAGCAGAAACAGTGGCGCTGGGACCACACCCCACCAGACCTTAACTAGCACCTCTGGTCCTTTATTTAAACTTGATCCTCATGTCAGGACCCTGGAGATTGATTTAAGAGTAGGGACCGGGTGTCATTGTACTTCTTTGCTATTCTTCTGCCCAGTGCAGATAAACTGAATACATTTCCTTCTGCTTTTCACACTTGCTTGGTGTAATTGCCCTGTTTTGAATGATAGCCAAGCCCAGCTTCTTAGGGACTGCCAGGCCCAGGCTCTGACCTAGCAACTCTGCAACAAGCCTGCTCAAAGTATCTGAAGAGCCATTCACAGCTTAAGATGTGGAAGAATTTCCTGGGTGGGCAAGAAAAGGGAGGCACCTCTGACAGAGGGAACAATTTTCACAGAGGTCAAAGGTGGGAGTAAGCTGCAAGTGGAACAGCAGAGGGAACCCCCACCCCCTTCCTTCCACCCCCCACCCCCCACCCCACCCCAGTACAGGTCACCCTGGGGGATTGCTTAGGCTTTGGGAGTACTGTCCAGCGTTGAGCAAGGACACAGCAGGGTCAGTAGCAAATACTTCATCATAGTTTTGTTGTTTGTCTTCGTTTTGATTAAAAATACCTTAAACCTGACGGCCTGTGACGTATAATTCAAATCAACATGAAAACTGAATTTAAGTAGATTTGGGAGTTTTGAGGGGTGTTTTGTTTTGTTTGCAATTCTGTTAGAAAATAATTTGTGTGCTTTCAAAAATTTGAAGAAGGTATCTAAGTAGGTACTGCAAAGGGGCAACAATAACATTTTGGACACTAGGAAATGAACACTACTTACCCAATACTCATGTGGAAAAACAGCTAGAGAATTATGTCAGCACATGGTTTGTTTTCGTAAAGAAAGATGTATTACCAGGCCTGGAGGTGTGGGCCTATAATACAGCTCTTCAGGAGCAGGAAGCATGAGCCTCAAATGCCAAGGCTGTGTGGGGCTACAAGGTGAACTCAAGGCCAGCCTAGGATATTTAGAGAGACCTTGTCTCACAGTAAAAGTAACAGGGGGTTTGGGGTGTAACTTGATGGAGATAGAGAGCTTGCTTGTCCCAAACCAGGCCCTCAGTTTACTCCCTGGCACTAAAAACAGCAAGCAAACAAGAAAAGGAAGAGAGAAAGGGATTGGGGAGGGAGAAAATATATTTTAAAAAAACCCATTTGATATTGTCTAGAAATTATCTAGATAGAGAAGTGCTTTTCTGATCAGTAGGGACAATATGACCAAAGTTAATATGGAAAAAATTATCCCAAAATATTAACAGGAAATCTAGGTCTGTCAAGACTCCCTAATTACCTACCCAGGAACATGCAGAATGGAAGGAGTATCCAGGCACATGTATAAAGACCCTGCATCCTAGGCACATGTTCACAGATCCCGCATTCTGGGCACATGTCCAAATCTTCATGTTTTATAAGTAGTCAACCACCAATATCTTTGATTTACCTACTAATATTGTTATAGTCCTTTCCATACTAGCTCCAGACTCCTTTTCCTTTAATTCCTAATTGGCTCTTGGCCCATAGTCTTCCTAATTACCCACTGTGGATCTGAATGAGAATGAACTCCACAGGCTCCATTATTTGAATGCTTGGTCACCAGGGAGTACAACTATTTGAAAGGATTAGGGGGTGTGGCCTTATTGGAGGAAGTGTCAGTGGGGGTGGGATTGGAGGTTCAAAAGCTCATGCCAGCCCTCCTCCCCTCAACCCCCAGACCAAGATCTAGCTCTCAGATCCGGCACCAGCACCAACTGTGATGCTCCCACCATGATAATGGACTGACCTCTAAAACAGTAAGTCATCTCAATTAAATGTTTTCCTTTATAAGAGTTGCCATGGCATTGCTGTCTCTTCACAGCAATGGAACAATAACTGAGACAACCCCCTCCACTTTACTGTGACTGCTCCAAGTGCTACTTTGTCACTGGCTCTTGTCTGTACCTCTCAGCACAACACTACGTTCCCTTCAACATCCCTTTCATGGTACATTCCAGCAAGACTCAACTGCATGGAGTTCCTTGAACAAACATGCATTTCTTTCTGTCTGTGCTGAACAGACCAAATTAGGAAGTCGTTGTGCCTGTCTGCCAGACTGCATTAAAATAAGCCACACCTCTTTCAACCGAACCTACAGGGAACAGGTCTTATTGTCAGAAACCACATGGCCAACTACTTGTCCTTCATTCCATGTGTATGAACCAAAGGCCTACTATTTATTCCCCAGGGTTCTAGGAAACAGCAACAGAGAACCAATCCTCATTCCTCGGAGATCTCTGTCTAGTGTGGGGACTCCAGCAGATTTCCTACCTAAAAAGCACGCACAGTCTAGGACTCGTCATGAACATCCTTTTAAGTTTGCGCAAATGAAAGAGTCTTCATAAACCACTGTCTAAGGAGTCCGTCTGGAACACCATTCTGACTCAGTCTTTCTCCAAACAACAAATATGGCAGGGACTAAGGCAGCTGGAGTGGTGTCTCGAGCTGCCCTAAATATGGATCCTGCGGTCTTCAGTAAATTATAGCTCTTTTAACTAGTAGACAGATCTTTTTATATATACAGAGATAAAGTTCCATCCAAGTAATCCAAGTTAAATCGAGGACATAATTTGGCTAATGTTTACAAAGTTATAGATTAAAGATATCTAGAGATACCTGGCCTTGTCTGCCTCGCACACAGCATCCCTCAATCCTCTCCTCAGAATCAAGCCTTAGTCATGTGTGAGGTTGTCCCAATGTCACCACATACTAAACCTCACTGGCCTTGTGCCACCTTCTCTAACTGCTCACAAGCCCTTTCTCCTCTGCTTAGAAATTAAGGGGTTACCAAATACTCTGAGCCAGGGAAACCTCTCTTCCCTTGTCCACACCCTTGGAGCCTTACCACATGGCCCCACAGAACTTAAGTGCTAGAAGGAAGGGCCAGGGCTACCCTGTTCATTCTGGTAACCCCAACACCAGCACAAAAGTCATAACCAATCCCTGTTAATGGAGTAGCAGTGAAATTCTAACTGAAAACTTACTCAGAAGAATTTAAAATGGACACATTACTAGAAAACAGACTTTGCCCAAAGGCACAACTGGTCACATTTCATCTCTGATTAATATCTATAACATTCTGGAGTTGAAACTCTTGAGTGTTAAGTCTGCAGTCAAATTTACACTTCATCAGACCTGCGGTCTAGGATGGCGTTCGGTTGCTCTGACAGGGTAGCGGTGACTCACTTGGGATTGCTGACGTTCGTTCCCACAGCTGTTGTACCGCTGTCCTTGTCATTTGCAAGAGTTTGACACAAAGGAAGGAACAAACCTTCAGAAGATTTTCAACCATTACATGTTATTTTTAGTTTGGTGAATGGATATCTCTATGGCTCTCAAATGAGAAGCTTTCTTCAAGGGAAAATAAAAATAAAGAGAATAGCACATAAGACCACATTCTTAAGGTTTTCACTTGCTCTTGGTAAGTAAAAGTTTAATTTGGTGTTTGGAAATGAAAACGGAGTTCCCCATAAATGCTAAAAGCCCACTTGGTCACTGTTCTGTGCCTTCACTTGGCAGACCTTCCCTGGCCTGTGAGTGCTAAGTGCCGTGGCAGAAGGAAATGTTCCATGTTTTATTACATGGCCAGTCCTCTTCCCCTGTTACCCTTGAGCACAATAGTCAGGTACTCTACTTATGTGCCAAGGAGATACTTCATATAAAAGAACATGCGGTGTGTCGGGGAGGGGGCAGGGGCTTGGGGATTTTTAAGGTTTAAAAACCTGAGTACTAAAAGATTTAGGGTATGACATTTGTCAAAACCATGGAATGTTTTTCTTTGCATCCCTAGATTAGAGAACTATTCCATGTGAAGAAGAAAACTGAGAATAATTAAGATGCAACGAAAGGAAAATGAACTGGGAAGGAAAAGGGGGGAGGGGAGTCAGGATGGAGCAAAGGAGCATGGTGCTAGGGATTCTGTGTTTTAGTGAGCCTATCCATTCTACCTTTCCTTGAAGAGTTAGTAAAGGTAAAGAGACCTCAGAGTTTTCCCGTGTTCATACTTTAGCTGTTAAGATTCAAAGGAAACAAAGAACCATTAAGTATTCAAAACTAAGGAGATTGGGGCTGGAGAGATGGTTCAGTGGTCAAGAGTGCTCTTTCAGAGGGCTCAGGTTCAGTTCCTGCATGGCAGTTCACAACAGCCCTGGGGGATCCAGTGCCCTCTTCTGGCTTCCGTGGGAACCAGGCATCCACGTGGTGCACAAACATAGAAGCAGATGAAACTTCCATACACAAAAAATAAAATTTGGGAAAATAAAATTTTAAGAACTCAAAGAAAGTGTTAACAAAGAACTAGATGCTGAGATGGTACAGAAACTTAGAAGCTAAGTGAGCAGATGTTGCAATTAGACACGAAGCAGTAGACACCATCACTCACTGTCCTGAGCTCAGAGGTCAACATAACCCAGGGAGTTGAAACTATAGCAGGGCTATTCTGAAGGAATTGGAGCATACAGAAGTAAAGATGACAGCAAAGCAAAGGAGGAAACCATGGCCCTCCCTTCACGGGCCACTGGCCACTCCCAAGAGCCTCATTGTGAGCTTAACTGGACTCTAGCTTACTTGAGGTCAGCCACTCTGCAGGAAAGCAAGAGAAGGCTGAAGCATGGCAAACAGATGCACAGTGGAGAAGCAGAATGTCTATGGGGTTATCTGGGACAGTGGCCCTGAGACGGCCTCACAGTCTCATCATGCTCTAGCAGGATCCAGTGGAGCCCTAAGTACTGGCCTTGGAGCTGGGATGAAAACCAGCATCAGATGGCCTCGAGACATCAGTTCTGCGTGCACGGAAGACACCACCGAGAAGACCAAACATGAACTGCACCACAAGGAACTGACTACATATAACTGCTTCATACCCACCCCCACCCGCATCCAACACTCCAAAGGGGAGAGAAAACCATCTTATGGAGTGAAGGCTGGTTCATAAGAACCTAGATCTGTGACAGGCATGTCCTTCATCTAAAGCAGCTGGTGGAAGTTTGGGGAGGGATGTCTGTGGTGCAGTAAGAGGCAGTTAATGATGCACTGGGGCTGGAGATGTGTGTAGAGTTCCAGGGCTTGCTTCCAAACGCAAGGCTTCTCAAAGAAAGTCCCAGACAGGTTACTTTTGGCTTTGGTCTTTAGGAATTTAGCAAGCAGCTGGGGGTGGAGCTCTTCCTCTGCTGACTTTCCCTCCTGTGGTACCAAATTTTAAAAGGAATTCTTGCTTGCCAAGTCTTTGAGAAACATGGCCATCTCTCAGCACCTTCCTCCATGGATGAGGGAATGAGGCAGTGCTGGGTGGCGGGACGGCCTTGGTCTTGGAAGAGTAACATCAACTGCCTTTGAGAAATCGAAATCTTGTCAGGGCTCTTCCCAGACTTCAGACTCATTCTCAATGCTCACTTAGTTAGAGACAAAGTCACAGGAAAATATACCCTGCTACCTTACGTGAATCATTACCACACAGATCAAACATCTACCGTACAACAAATTTCCCACTATTTGGTCTGTCATGCTTTTTTTTAAAAAACAAATGATATGGGAATGTCTTTCTATATGTTGTGAATAAAGGACTGTTTTGGCCATGGCAGACACCATAGAGGTGGGCAGAGAAAAAGAGGGTGGAGTCAGAGACAGATAAACATGTAAGGAACACAGGTAAGCCACGGGCCACGTGGCAGACAGATTAATAGAAATGGGTTGATTTAAGATGTAAGAGCTAGCTAACAATGTGCCTGAGCCACAGGCCGAACAGCATGAAGTTAATATAAGCGTCTGAGTCATTTGGGGGGCCTGAGCAGGGGCGGGCGGCTAAGCAGTCTGGGGCGGCAGGTCTATGGGTCTGGACCTCTGGCCAGACGGGGCTGGAAACCCTATTGTAACAAAGAAACATGACAATTTACAAATAACATCATTTATCACTATTCTAGGGACAATATTCCTAAATTTTTCATTTTTAATCTAATAACTTAAGAAAGAAAAATATTGTTCTCTCCACTTTTTTGCAAACCAGAAAATGATATTACAAAATAAGACTGTTTAAATATGCATATATGTATTATATATTTTTATTTACCTCATTTGAGATGGGTGTTCCGGAAAGATCTACTGATATCAAGGAGAGCATGCTTGCAATATATTCAATTGCCAGGTCAGTCAAATGTTCACAATTTCGTAAACTCAAATAGTGTAAATTAGGGCAGCTGAAAGAAAATGCCATGAAGGATTAACCTCAGTTCTCAAGCACATCAATACCAGTTTCTCCACTAAAAGCTCTGGGAGAACAAAAGGTGTGGAGAAAGGACCTGCCTTTTCTCAACCTAAATGTAAGCCAAAGAGGAGAAAACAGTCTGGCTGTTTTGTTCTGATGATACAGGGTCTTCTTCAATACTTTAAGCTGGCCTGGAACTCATTATGTAGTTCTAGGCTGGCCTTGAACTCATGACAGTCCTCTTGCCTCAGCCTCTGAAGTGCTGGGGTTTTAGGTGTGAGCTACTATTTTGACATTATAAAGTTGCAGGAAAGGAAGGTAGATTAATGTGAGACTTTCTTAGATTTTGTTTCACACTGTGATTTATAACAAATGCAAGAAAAGCATTTATCACGGTCACAGAAGACACCACCACGGAAACATCCTGAAGAATGGCCACCAGAAGTGTAAGGCTAAGGTCCACACTTGTCTCTCAGGGGTTTGCAGCATAAGCTGAGTTCAACCCTTAGTGAATAGGAGGCCACTGCCAAGCCAGGAGGGTCAAGATTAAATCAATCAGCCTGAATAGTCCTCAGGAAACTGGAGTAAGGTTTACACTATAGACAGCATCCTGGAAAGTGAAGGAAGTCACACTAATGGACGTTTCCATCTCTTCGTTCAGAATTAAGCCAGGTGACAATAACTGGAAGCAGCTCCGGTGTTATTACGTTAGTTGAGTCTAAGGACTGTTCCAGCTTCTGGGTATAGCCTGGGTATAGTGCTGGAAAGGGCTTGGGTGCTTGGCTCTTAGGTCTATCTCTGATCACTCCTATTATAGCTAATGTTCCAAGGTCAAGTGTCTGTCGCTGTGTCCTACCGCTCTGACAGTCTCACAACAGAGACATCGCCCAGCAGGGAGCAGTTGGTCAAATTGAGCTCTCTTATTCTCATACTCACGGGACCATCAAGAAACTGCCTCAGGCCAATATCACTAATCCTGTAGAAAAGAGAGAGAGAAGGTCACATGTGATATCCTTTCCAAACATGGCAGGGTGGTGGTAACATCAGTTTCTACACCAATTATATCCCAAACTAGGAAATATCTACATACTGGTATTGTGTCAAATTAAAAAAAAAAAAAAGATTGCATAGCTCTTGATACAATAGAAAGTAGAGAGGAGAAGGGACAAGGGAGGGATATTCACAAAATGTTATTTGTGTTCATTTGTTTAATTAGGTGGTATGATTATTACTAAATAACACAGGTGATCTCTTTCTTCCAGTTCAAACTGTGAGAAGGTGAAGAAATCCCTGACAGGATCTGCAAAAAGCTAAAACCAAATTTTAAGAACAGGGAAAAGCAAGACTTGGGTCCTGGATAGAATTCTATTGCATTCATGGTCACCCGGGTTGGACTGGAAGCAGGTGGGGGGAGGGGGGGACTGTGCAATTCTAGACCAGAGAACACCTGCATCTGGAAGAAGACCTTAACCTCAGCCTCCTGAATCAGACCTTGACCTCCTCCTGTCCTTTTAGAAGCACCTTGAGGAGCCAGCACCACTTCCCTGTAGTGTCGCTCCTGTGTGAACTTCTCAAGCACTGGACTCATCCTCCACTGTCTTCCAATAGGGCTTTTATTTCTAATTCCATTTGAAGAACACCAGGTTCATCTTTGGAAAGCCTTTCAGCAGTGAAACAGGACAAGGGATTGTATCAGCTCAACCCAAGGAAGAGCGTTCACACATAGTTCGTCTCTAGGCAGGTGTGCAGACAGGAAGAGCGCCAAGAACAATCCAAGATGGCTGCACTTTCCCTTGTGCCCACTATTGGTCAGATTCATAAAGGATAGAACAGAAGAGGCAAAAGGCATCACCTGCTTTAGTTTCATTTCTGCTGATGTAATCAAACGCCCTGAGCTAAAGTAGCTTCTGAGGAGGAGGGTGTAATTGACTTGCAGTTTTGGGTTACAGTCAATCATTGAGGAAAAATCAAGGTAGGAACTCAAAGGAGATAGTCCCCTCACAGTCGAAAGCAGAGAGAGCTGGAGGTACCCAAGGCACCAAGCTGCCTGTTGGGTGAGGGTATCTTGCTCTCAGCTTCTCCCTCTCAAGGCCTGTCCTGGTTTCTTTTCTGTTGTTATGATAACACACTAGCCAAAACCAGCTTGGGGAGGAAACAGTCTACCACATCTTATGGCTTAGAGTCCTCCATTAAAGGAAGTGAGGACAAGAATCAAAAGGAAGGGAGTAAGCAGCAACCTTGGACATACTTGCTCCCAGGCTCACCTAGTCGGACACGGCATTTTCTACAGTGAGTTAGGCTCTCCTACATTTATTAGCAATTAAGACATACACACACACACAGGTTGACCTTATAGAAACAATCACTCAACTGAGGTCCCCTCTTTTGGGTTGGTAACAACCAAGCTTAGCCCTCAAAGGGCTACAAAACCTGTGCATGGTACTGCCCATACTAAGGGTGAGTTTCCCATGCCAACTAACAGTGAACATCCTCCAATATACACACACAAAATACCCACAGGCTAACCTGACATAGACAGTACCTCAATTGAAACTCCCTTCAAGCGATTCGAGGTTGTGACAAAGTTGACATTAAAAACTGCCATAACATAGTATTCTAGCAAATGGACTACTTTAGTGAATCCTATAGTGCATCTCACCCAGCTACCCACCCAGGCTGCTGTGCTGTATCAGCAGCTAGGAAGGCAATCCGGGGGTTGGTGGGGTGGGAAATAAGGCATGATTAAGCAGAGAGTCCAAACATAATCAACATATCTATTAGCAAGCACCAGCCTGGAGTAATCAGTGAGTAACGTTTTCATTAACAAGAAAATAAAATATAGCACCCAACATGTAGGACTGAGAGGTGTATCTCCAGAAAAGGTTCATAAAGGAAAAAGAAAACAGCACCGTGGGCAAGGAAACAGGAGTTTAGTAAGCCGGGATTCTCCTAGTTTGAGTAGGCCTTGCTCTTTACCTGTCCTTACTGTGCACATACATCTCCCTGCACACAATGTGCCTAACAACCTCAGACCTCTCAAGCCGCCCCCCCATACTAGGCTACTTGTACACCTCTCTCTGAGAAACAGTATAAGTTGCTTTTCCCCTAACAACAGTCAAGCCTGGACAGTTTCCATTCAAATAGATTTCCAAATATCCAGCATGAAAAATAGGTTGGGCCAGCCTAACAGGTTTTGGAAGAGAGTGCAATAAGGCAAAATTGTGTTTTCATATGAATTTTTAGGGAAAATCCTGTATTTACTATCATCAGTCGAAATAGAAAACTTACCTTCATAGCAAGACTTGGACCCCTTTCCTAACCCCCTCATTAACATTGTAGAGAGAGCCTGGCTCATCCTTGATAATCTACATTTCTTGAACACTGAGTTGGGAAACGCTGAATAACTTCTTACCTTACACAATTGGTCAAGTTCAACACGGTGAGTTGCTTCAAAACTGAAAGTGACTTGAGGCTGCTATCTGTTAGTGCCTTGCAGTCCACCATGTAAATGTGATTGATACCCGGATAATTCTTGTCTACATATTTGAAGCATGCATCAGTAATCCTTTTATTTCCTGTTGAAAAGAAGAAAATACAAGTACTATATTTAAATGTTTAGGAAATAAAATTTAAAAATAAGGTTAAATGGCATTTTTAGCAGCACAGACCTTCAAATCGGATCTTTTTTAGGTTACAAGAAGAAAGAGCTTTGAAAGCACAATCAGAAATATGTGGCGAGCCAATGAAGACCACCGTTGAAATACGGGGACACTTCTCAACCAAGACCTTTGGGAAGGGAAGAAACGGAGACAGACTGTAAGAGAACCAACAATGAGGGATACTGTCACCCCCTCAAGATCTTCAGAAACTGACATGTGATTACATTTTCCTAATTTTGAAGCAAATATGACTATTTTCATATTTTATGAAATCAGTATATTCATATTTCAGTAATGCAGAGAAATGAAAATTGAATCAAGTTACAAGAGCATGGGAAAACAAGAAGATGCGAAATGCTGAATAAGTTAATTGGCAATCTGACATGGGGGATCAGATTTCAGCCAAGCAGAGCTGAGTCTGGGTCATAGTCAGTTGGAGGAATTACAACTGTGCTTTGGCTTAACATCATAAAGTATTCAAGCATTCATATGTTATATGTTTGGTTTTTTTTTTTTTTTTTGGTGTGTTTATGTGTGTTTGCCTATGTGAGGGTGTTGAGTTACCTGGAATTAGAGTTACAGACAGTTGTGAGCTGCCATGTGGGTGCTGGGAATTGAACCCAGGTCCTCTGGGAAAGCAGTCAATGCTCTTAACCACTGAGCCATCTCTCTAGCCCCTCAAATGTCTTTTAAGGTGCATGCATGTGTGCATGTATAAATATTTAAGTGATTTCCTAGCTATTAATCAATTCAAATAAAAAACCAATTCACTTTGCTCGATAGCTCAGGCCATTAGAAAGCATTCTTATAAACGAAGGGAAAGGCTCTTTCTCTCCCTACTTTTACACAGTTGTCTGTCAGGGTTGGCATGTCGTTGATGGTCAGGTGCATGATTCCTGTGCAGCTGTTTGCGATGCTCCTGAATCCTTGCACTGAGATCTGAATCACAGAGGAGAAAATCATGGGAAAGTTAATTAGCAGGGCCACTCATGAATGCAAGGAAATGATCGCTAAAGATGATCATGAAATTTTGCATGTTTTAAAACTAAAACCATGTGCTGATGAGATAGCTCAGTGAGTGAGACACGTGCTCAAAGATAGAACTGACCCCAGCCAGCTGCATTTTGACCTCCACAAGCTCCATGTGGCCCATGCACTGAAGCACATTCACATATACCTCAAGCAAGTAAACAAGCAAATGTAATTTTCAAATAAATAAAATAAAATTGAGACCATAAAATAGGACTGGCAAAAGATGGAAAGAGTCCAGTTATGAATTTTTGTCACTAGGTGATGTCTTAATAAAGCAAAACTCACATAGTAATTATTTAAGTAACTATTCAGTGTGTTACAGTCACCACCTATATCTAGTTCCCGAACACCTTCCTAAGTCAAGTGAGCAACCAGGTGCCTGCTTGCTACATGCCTCCCCCTCAGTCCCTGGCATCACTAAACTGTTTTCTACCTCTTTGGACCAACTTGTGTGGAGTATTTAATATAAATGCGACTACACAGTGTGAAGCCTTTTGTACCTAGCTGGTTCACTTAGCACTTTGTTTATCCATTGTATTAGTCAGATTCTCTAGGGGAACGGAACTAATAGAATGATATATATGGATTTATTAGAGTGACTTACAAGCTGTGGGCCCAGCTAGTCCAACAATGCCTGTCTACTAACAGAAAGTTCAAGAATTTAGTAGTTGTTTAACCCACAAGGCTGGATAGCTCAGCTGGTCTTCAGTATATGCTGGAATTCCAAAGACATAGGCTCCGATGCCAGTCAAGGAACAGAGTGGCCAGGCAGAGCAAACAGACAAAATAGAGAGCAAGCTTCCTTACTCCATGTTCTTTACATAGGCTGCCAGCAGAAGATGTGGCAGATTTAAGAGGGTTTTCCCACTTCAAATGATTTAATTAAGAAAAATTCCTCACAGGTGTGCCCAGCCTCTTGGGTTTTAGCTAATTCTAGATGTAGGCTATAAGCAGACTTTTCTGACCTACCAGCTAGTTCCCAAATAACCACACAGAGACTTATTAGTACTTATAAAAGGTTGACTGATAGCTTAGGCTTGTCTCCAGCCAGCTCTTACAACTTAAATTAACTCATTTCTATTCATCTATGTGCTGCCCAAGGCTTGTTACCTCATCTATGAACTTCCCATGTTGCTTCTTTTGCATCTGGCTTTCAACTCCTCAGACTCCCCCTTTCTTCTCCCTCCATTCTCTGCCCTGAATATCTTTCCTAGCCATCGGACAGTCAGCATTTTATTAACAATGAGGAGAAACACAGCTTCACTGTATACAGAAGGATTATTCAGCAGTAGTCAAGTCGACAACTAAGAATATCGGTTACATTCACCCTATGGCAGGTGTAGGCACTCCATGGCTTTGTGTGGCATTGCTCCTTCACACAGTGTCCTATCTTCTGGATATGCTCCACTTTATTTACACGTTTGTCTGTTGATGTCTTGTTTCCACCCTCCCACAGTCTGAATGGTGTTGCTGTGAACATACTCTGCTGCCTGAGTACTGATTCTCAATTATTTAGAGTGTGTGCAGTGGAATTGTTAGATGGTACTCTAATTCTGAGTTAACTTTTAATTAACTTTTAAAGGAAACACAGAATTATATGTTTGGTTGTTTTTTACAATAGCACATATTTTACATTCTCACCAGAACTCCATTTTCTACAGTTCTATTTGGAAGGTTCCATTTTTCCATATCTTTGCCAACACTTGCTTCCTATCTTTTCAAGTTTCCAAGTACAGGTGGAGAGATGGGCCAGTGGTTGAAATCACTGGCTGCTCCGGCAGGAGCCAGGCTCCATTCTCAGCACCCCATGGCAGCTCACAACTCCAGTTCCAAGGGTCCCAGTGCCCTGTTCTGAATCCAAAGACCCTAGGCCCATATGTGCTGCAAGGGTATACATGAAGGCAAAACACTCACACATAAAGAAAAAAAACAAAACACCACATTTTAGAGAAACCTGAGTAGGCATGAAGGGACACAGCTTTGTGGTTTCAGTCCCACACACTCAATGGTCCACAGCACTGTGGACCATTTCCTCTGCTAAGAAGCCCCCTCTGTCTTTTCTGGGGAGTAAATATTTACATCTGGCCTACTTTTAAAGTGAGCTGTCTTATTGTTTTTGAATTACAAATAAATAAATAAATAAATAAATATACCCTGGATTCCAGGCTCTTAATGTCTAAATGGAGTTTTTCTCCCAGTCTGTTGGCTGTCTTTACATTTAAAAATAACATCTTCTCATGCACAAAAAATTTTAGTTTTGATGAAGTGCGATTAACATATTTTCCCCTTATTATTCAGGTTTCGATATCCTCTCTAAGAATTTAATACCAGATTCAAAATCAAGAAATCTTCCCTGAGTACCCTTCTATGTTTTAGTACCCATATTCAGGTCATGA
Organism: Phyllotis vaccarum; assembly: GCA_033318265.1. Classification (NCBI taxonomy): domain Eukaryota; kingdom Metazoa; phylum Chordata; class Mammalia; order Rodentia; family Cricetidae; genus Phyllotis; species Phyllotis vaccarum. Next base: position 26,478,061 of record JARWLC010000006.1, on the reverse strand, counting down.
TGTATACTGAGTTAATTTGGGGATTGGTATGAAGTATCCAACATTTCTTGTGTGTAGACACAGTTCCTGCAACACCAGGAAGCATTCTTTTCTCCACCAAATGAAGAAACTCAGTGGACCAGGGTCCAGAAAAATGGCTCAGCAGTTAAGAGCAACTGTGAATTTTGTTCCTAGCACCCATGTTGGGCTGCTCACAACTACCTGTAACTCCAGTTTTACCTTAGTCTCACATCTGTGGGTATCCATACACACATAGCATACACCACCCCCCCCCACATACACACGCACGCACACACGCATACAAACAAAACATATATATCTCCCTGCCAGCTGCTTTTCCTTCTCTGAGCCTTTCTTCTCCTGTTTTTCCAGCTTCCTGGTAATCTCAGCAGCCAATTCCTCTGCCTGAAGCATTGCTCCCTTCATGACATCCGGATTCTTCCACAGAACAGCAGCTGCTCCTCGACTTGTGGGCACCCAGAGAAGCAATCAACTCTAGGTGCCAGTGGCCTTGTCACAGGAGCAGCAGGTGGCAACTGGATCACCCACCAGGAAACAAAACCTGGTGGGTGAATTTCAGATAGGCAAAAGCCCAAGAACCTCGGGCCCAGGTGTCTCTTGCTACTGCTGTGTCTTTGCATGCTGGCTGCTGCCATCTTTCTCTGGTATCTGTCATGCTGGGAATGGGTGTGTGGGGATCCCTATTGCTCTTCATGTAGTCTTGGAAATATCCCCTTCTAGTGGGCATTTTTACCTGTGGATTATTATAAAGATGACTTCCTCCTAATATGAACTGTCTAACTGATGCAATGATTTTAAACAATAATAATGTTAGTTTAAGCATAATTTTGATGAGTGATAGTTTTTAATAATATGATAAGGGGTTATGATAGAGTTAGTTTAGTGGGGAAAATGACAAAGGTAAAGGTAGGATAAATTTTGTCCCTGCCTCTGATAAAGCAGAGGCTGCAGAGAATAAAAATAAAAGAGGAAAGTGCCACACAGCTAGAACACACGAGTTTCTACCGAGGAGCCATATAGACAGTGGTTTAGGCTAACAATTAAGAAAAACAACTGTGTTCAGTTAGACCAGCTATCTTACATTCTTTTAATCTTAATGCTGGGAGATGTGTTCCCAGGTTTTGGAGTGCATCATAGTTGAAACAAAGCCTTGAAAATGACTTCAGGTTAGGTTACGATGTTTTGATGATAGCTTTGAGAAAAAAAAATGTAGAAAACAATCTAAAGTTCACAAGGACACAGAGCTGAGAGATAATTTATTAAGGTCAGGAAGCAAAGCAAAGCAGCCCAATTATTAATAACTGACTTGCCTTTCTTGCTAGAAATATCTGGTGGTCAAAGATGATTGATTTCTTGTGCCCATTCCTGATATAAAAGCCTATCGATGGGTGGGTATGAGCCCTAAAGATTTAAATGATTGTTTTTCATATTTATAAATTTAGGTTTGTGATTCATTTAAGATTCCTTGTCAGATTACCTTTCAAGCAATATGTCCCTTCTTTGGAACTGCAATATGCAGCCTGCCAGAATAAGAACTGGCTGATAAAAATACCCTGCTGGCTCACATTCTGTCAATCTACAACATGCTACTTAGATGTGAAGGCATGTGGGCTCTTGGGATGATTTTATTTAATCGTGTAAAGGAAATGGGTAACATATTTTTACCTGTGTTCATTATAATCATTCACTTGAAAATTAGAATGTAACCACATTGTAATTTTTATATTGCTTGAAAGATTCTACTGGGATACATAAACTGTAAGGAAAACATAGTTACTTAGAGGAAAACCATCAAGAATGAAGAAGGAAAAACACCAGGAAAGATGTAGAAAAAGGTAAAAATAAAGAGGGAGGGAAGGAATAGAGGAGTCAGAAGAAAGCCATCAAGAGAGTGTGTGTGTCTCTTCCCTCAGCCCCTCAGATTAAAAATGTCTTAATACCTTCTCCGTGGATCCTCTTTGAGCTGTGTGCAGCTGAAGGCTGACCCTCATGGCAGCAGTACTAAGGCCTCTGCTCAGCTGCTCAGCCAACGAGAGTGGATGCATTTTGGTGCATTACCCTTGTCTTTGGGGTTCTGGAAACTTGGCTCCTTTTCTGCGCCCTGGGAATTATATACCACTAGGACTGGCCATTGCCCCCATAATGGAAGCCTGTATCAGATAGAGAGCTCAGGACACATATGCACCACACACACACACACACACACACACACACACACACACACACACACACACACACATTTTTTTGAATAAAACAATTTTTAAAAATCAATTGGCCATAAACATATGGACTTGGGATCTCCAGTTTTACTGGCCTACAACTGTCCATTTTTATGCTAATACCACGCTCCTGAACCCTATAGCTTTGTATCATGGTTCCTTTTCAATTGTTGTAAATCTATAGTAATGGAAGATCCACATGGCAGCTCACATCTGTCTGTCACTCCAAGATCTGATACCTTCACATAGACATACACACAGTCAAGACACCAATGTGCACAAAATAAAAATAAATAATTTAAAATGTTAAAAAAATTACTACACTCATTAAAAAAAAATTCATCTCAAACAAAATTATCCTAATGGAGTAGAGTTGCATGCTGAGATTCCGTACATACAAGGATATAGTTATATATGGTAGATTCTGAGAAATGTGTTGTTAGGTTATCTTGCCATTGTGTGAGCATCAGAGGGTGTCTTTTACACAAACTAAGATGTAGTTGGTATTTTTACCCTTTGGGGGTCCACTGTGCAGCTCCCAAATAAACACACGGATACTTATTCTTGCATATGAATTCCCGGCCTTAGCTTGGCTTGTTTCTAGGCAGCTTTTCTAACTTAAATTATGCCGTTTCTCTTTATGTTCTGCCTCTGGGATTTTTGCCTTTCTTTCCTTCATATTCAGTGCAGGCTGTGTGGCTGGGCCCCTGTCCTCCTTTTCTCAATCCTCGCTTTCTTCCCTAGATTTCTTCTCTATTTATCATCTCTGCCAGACAGTCCTATCTGTTCTTCTCCCCTGCCTCGCCATTGACCATTCAGCCCTTTATTAGACCAATCAGGTGTTTTAGACAAAGTAGTACAGCTTCACAGAGTTAAACAAATGCAACACAGTTTTTCATCATTAAACAAATATCCACAGCACAAATGAATGTATCTTAAACTAATATTCCACAACACTATGGATATTCAGAACACTAAGATATCTACCACATTACCAGGCAATAGAACCCTGTAGGACCGCTGTCATCCCCGCAGTCTCCTGACGGCCAAAGCACATGACACCAAACTAAGATATTAGTGACTAAAATCCATGAACTAAAATCAGAACTCACAGAATATGATAAAATTAATACAAACAATATCTTAGGAAAATAATCGAGATGATGGAATAGCTCAAAAGGTTGGTTACATAGAGCTTTTGAATTGAGGAGAATCTGGTCCACAGGGGGCAGGCTTTGTGCTTCCTGGGAGCATGTTGGAAGCATAGATCCACTTAGAACCTGGAGCTGAACTAATTCCAAACTCTCCAGGTCATTCCCAACTGCATTCTTGTCAGAGAAATGAGTAGTATCAAGATGTGTTAGTCCGTTCTCCTGAGAAACTATGGCAAAGTATTGTGGTGATTTAATAAAAGCTCTGAAAGTTTCGGAGATATAAGAGAGGGATCTAACCACAGTCAGTCTAGGAGGACCAGAGAGTGGTGATTCACACCTTTAATCCTTGAACAGGGAGTATCTGGCAGTGGTGACCTATGCCCTTAATCCAAACTGAGTTCAAGGTCATCTTAGTTTACAGAAGTTCCAGTCTCCCAGGCAGGCAGTGGGGGGGGGGGGGCTTAACTGAGTGAAGAAAATATTTAAGGCAGGCATAGAAAGACAGAAGAGGCAGAAGGGCTCACACTGTTAGTCCCAGCACTTGGGAAGCAGAGCAAAAGAATCTCTGTGAGTTCAAAGCCAGCCTGATCTTTAAAGCAAATTCCAGGACAGCCAGGACTGTTACACAGAAAAAACTGTCTGGAAAAAAAAAACAAACAAATAAACAAGCAAACAAACAAACAAACAAAAAAAAAACAGTCAGAGATATCAGAGGACAAATCCACTTCCTCCTGTCTGGCCCTACCCCTTGTTCACACAGCAGTGTCTACAGCTTGGTTCACACAGTGCCAGCCAGCCATTTACCATCATCTTGTTGGTCTTCTGAACACAAGCTTTTCCTATAGAAAACAAAGGACTAAAGAACCAGAGGTAAAGGGGCCTTGAAACTCCCCACAGTGCATTTCTCACACGGCAAATACATAAAAAGGCAAAAGGCGAACACTTCAGAGATGGGATTCCTCACCCATTCTCCACAGCTGTCTCCAGTGCTGAGCAGTGGCTGGCACAGACTGGGTGGGCTAGAGGGGGAAGTGGATGCAAGTTCTGGTCCAAGTCTCAGGTGACAACTGCAGGTTTTGACAGTTCTGAGTTCACGCCCTTTAACTCAGCTCCCAGCACTATTATCTCTTAAATCTTGACATCTACATGGCAAATAAACAACCCTTTTCCTCTTGTCTCAGAAACACATTTGTGACAAGGTCTCTGGAAAGGGGGAGAAAGTGAGACAGTAACTGCACCAGGCTGAGTGACCCCTTGCAATAGAGTTTCTGACCCAAGGCTTAGTCTCCAGAAAGTGGGGAGGAGCCTCTGAAGAGAAGGTTTCAGCTTTGTCCTGGCACTAGGCACTTAGTTCTCCACAGAGTTTATATAACAATATCCAAAAAGATGTTTGGCTAATACTTTAAGGCTCAAATATTTCTGCCAGAATCTTTTAGGCCAAGCAATTATTAGTTACTTTCTCTTCACTGAAATAATGGAGGTATAAATCTGAAACCAGGATTTCCTCTTTAAAATAAGGAGAAAATAGAAAATACCATGTTCAAATCTGATAACTTTGTCTTTTCTGTGTAGGAATCTGGGATTTGGGCTCTGCTTTGTCTCCGTACCCTTTGCTGGTTAGCAAGTTGGGGAAATGGGCCTCACCAGTGTGCTCCAAGCTCGTGTCCCAGCAGACACTATGACTGTTGACTAGGAGGAGATTCTTCCCAGCTGCTAATGGAGCAGACCAGCTACATAGCAAGACTATTTACGCATGTAAAGGGCGGTGCATGGAGAAAGAGTGTCCCATGAGCCATGTAAGTAAAGGGCAGAGTGAAGACCAGAGCATGGCTGGGTAGAGGTCGGGCTGGCCACACTTTGTTGACCTCTCACTAAGCTTCCATTTACCAATCTGTTTCTATAACTGTGTCTCTGTATCCGACTGCCTAGCAACACACAGGAGGAGATGTATGTGCAGGACCAGACCTTCTGTGACAGACATAACCAGCTTGAGTAGATGTGGTCCAAGCCCTATTCTGTACCATTTCCACCTGTCTCTCTCATTCCAGCGGCACTGTGGCCAATGACTAATAAGTAATATAATGACCCTTGTCAGACCCAGATCTTTGACAACCTCTTAGTGACTCCAAAGGAACAACGCTTAGCTAGAATAAATTAGTGGAGAAGAAAGCAGAGATTCTGTGCAAACATCCTGGGACATTGTACTTAATTGCATTTAGCTGAAGCCCACAGGTCTCATTCTGCCTTGTATGCTACTTACCCACACACAAGTTCTGAGAAATGCAGACAGGGTCTTAGTCATCAATGTATCTATACAATATAACCCAAGCCTGATATAGAGTATGGCCCAACAAAAGCTTTTTAATAGACCAAGTTATTACTGAATAAATTGTTCATACAATGTAAATTATAATGGGGGAGTGTCAATACGAACAGTTAAAGATTGACATATTTGTCAAAATATTTGGATAACCAAGCATTTTTTTAAGAGCTTTACTTTTCCAATGAGAGTGAAGAATACAAACACAAGCAGAGGGGAGCGAGGAAGGAAATGTGCTCAACAGTTTTTCACTTGCTGGACAGTGACTCCGAGCTCTGAGCAGCCAGAAACAGGCTGGTTCGTCTTGATCTTGTGTCGTTGTTGTGAGTTGAGTTGCTTGTTCTTTTTCTTATCCAGTGGCCGAGTTAATCACAGCTTCCCCGTGTTATAATGGAGCACCCATCCCTTAATGCCTGAGAAAACCATGGTGCTTCCTTCTTAGAGCACAGAGATGCTCAGAGCTTCTTGGCGCGCTGACAGTGATTAAGATAGATAGTGGCTTCTAGCTAGAGCTTCAGCTTTGTGCTTTATTTGCACCCAAAGATGAAAACAGAGTTTCTGAAGAGCTTGTGATACAGAGGAGAAACATCAGTTAAGTGTGTTTTCCAGAATAGGTGAAACGTCTTCAACCTTTTTTTTTTAGGAATGAAAAGCATGACAGTCTCTCATCTGATTGACAATTGTCACCAGATGCTTCGCTCTTACTACCGAAAGCCCTTTATACACTTTGCCTGCAAGAGCCCTAGACTAAACAGAAAATGTTAAAAGCATGCATTTCTTATCTTCTCTTTGCCCTATGGCCAAGATAGTTATAGGAAACAAGTAGTTAGCTGAGTGTTATTCAAATGTTATGTGCCTGATTTAGATAAATGAGAGGTTTTTATAACTCTGAATTTTTTTTCAATACAATTGAGGTTCTGGAAAGACTGGGTTAAATTATTTCTCTGAAGAGCTGAGCTATGACAAGCCACATATCTCTACAGTTTCCCGACATGCATTCTCCTAGAAGCCTCCCTATCAAATGATACTTAAGGCAATATCATTTTTTTCAAATTCTAAAACCAAATTAAAAAAAATTATAACCCAAGTATTACTTCAAATTTTATAACTGATAGATTGGCGTTTAAAGGTCCAGTCTTCAGTATCACAGGGACCAAGGTTCTCACAGGTCTAGACATTTTCTGTGTGATCTTAGCATCAGTTTTAGTGCAGTGGGAAGTTGGCTTATACCACTTACAAAAACAAGGTAAATATTGGGATCATGTTTGTCTGGCATGATACAGCAACACTTTACCTGGGTAGCTGGAGGCATCTGAATGGAGAGGCCTTATGTCCTATGCAGAGGACGCGGTGGGAGGCAGTGGCAGCGGCAGGAGACACTCAGAGGCTGTTTTTATATGGAAGAACTTTATTATTATAGTAACAGAAAGATGGTGTTATAACAACAGAGAAGGGGAGGGATGAAGAGAGAAAGAAGGAGACACAGAGAGAGAGAGAAAGAGCTCCCAGGAGGAAAGAAGCTTGAGCAGATAGCCTCTGTTTTCGGGTTGTTGCTAAGACAAGTTAGCTGAAGCTATGCCCCTGTACGAGGTCTCAGCATAGCCCAAATGGTTTATGTCTTGGCGGCCAAAGAGAAAAGCATGGCCTGGCAGAAATGACCAAGCTGACATGCTCACTCGTCAGTGGAAAGCACACAGAGGTCAGGGGCATTGTCTGCACTGAGTCCAGAGGGGCCCAGCGACCTGAAAAACCAAGACCTCAGTTACTGCCAGAAATGAAATGTGGATGGTAACAGGAGCCCCCAGAGGGATCGCTACCATTTCAAAGGTTCTTTCAGGGAATCGTAGTTGTGTAAACAGCCCCGAGAATCCCTGCCGACTTGCAGCATCAAATGTTGTGATCATATGTTTCCATCTGGGATAACGCTTTACCTGTTTAGTAAGCAGGTGTCTATGAATGAAGAGGTCTTGTCTCTCATAGACACAGGATGATGGAAGAGAGGGTAGGAGGCCCTTAGGGGAGAGAGGGACCATGAACTTAAAGGTGATGTGGGAATGTCTTTCTCTATGCTGTGAGTATCAATCTTTAAATAAAGGAGCTGTTTTGGCCCGTGACAGGCACCATAGAAAAGTAGGAGGGGAAATCAGAGCATAGGTAGGAGAGGCAGGGCGGAGTCAGAGAGACTGAGCCGGAAGCCCAAAGGAGCAACATGTAAGGAACACAGGTGAGCCACGGACCATGTGACAGACAGATAAATGGAAATGGGTTGAGTTAAGATGTAAGAGCGAGCTAGCAATGTGCCTGAGCCATAGGCCAAACAGCATGAACTTAATATAAGTGTCTGAATCCTTTCTGGGGCCTAGCAGTGGCGGGCGGCTAAGGGGTCTGGGGCTGCAGATCTGTGGGTCTGGACCTCTGGCTGCCTGGGACCAAGAAACCTCATTGTAATGAGAGAGAGAGAGAGAGAGAGAGAGAGAGAGAGAGAGAGAACTCCTGTGAGGAAAGAAGAGAGAGTGTGGGTAGGTGGGAATTCCTAAATAGGGCTTGACTTCAGAACCCAGGGTAGGGCGTGGCTTCAGAGGCCAGAACAGGATTCAAACTGTAAATTTTAGCTTTTTCTTTTTTAAATGGTTGTTCAGACTTATATTTTCAGGAATTTTATGAACTGATTAATTTTATATTTATAAAATAAACATAGGCATTTACAGAAATCATGAAAATTTAAAGTATATTAAATACAAAGGTAGTATAAAGTTGGGCTCATTACTCCTTTTCACTTCTGTCACACATTACCAGTGTCTGTGCTTATGAGGATCTTTATGTCTGTTGTCTTTCACAATGACAATATCATATAATAGGGGGCTGATGTACCCCTCTTCTCAGATCCCTCCCCAGCACTTTCCCATTGGCAACTGAAAATAGGCCACTGTGAGAATATTTGCACCCCAGAATTTGACAAACATAAGTAAGCATAGTGTGATTATTTGGATGGGAATGATCTCACAGGCTCATACATTTGAATACTTGGTCCTCAGTTGGTGGAACTATTTGGGAAGGATTGGGAGGTGTGGCTTTGCTGGACAGTAGCGTTCCCTACCTTTGCCTCCTGCCTGTGGATCAAGACATGAGCTCTCAGCTATTCCTGTAGCCATGCCTTCACTCTGCCATTATAAATTCTAACTTTCTGACAATTCAACATTCTCTTTTATAAGTTGCTTTGGTCATGGTGCTTTATCACAGCACTACAAAAGTAGATGATGCAAAAATTGGTGCCAGGGAGAGGGCATTGCTGAAACAAACTGACCATGTGCTTTTCTTTGCTGTTGTTTGTTTGTGAGGATTACAGAACAGTTTGGAATAGGAAAAAAAAAAAAAAAAAAAGAACGCTGTAAGAAGAGCCTAACAAACCATACCAGTAGGCTCTTGGGAGATAGTTGTTCTGAGAACAATGTAGACTATGGAGGTCAGATCAAGAGGTTTCAGAGGGGAGTAATACTATCAACTGGGCCAGAGACCATGAATGTGATATTTTGCCAAAAGTTGTGGCTGATTTCTGCCATTAAGCTAATTTCTTTGGTAAAGGGGATTTCAAGCCTAATATTAATTCTGTGGTGTCATCGAAAGTAATTACCCTTAAGCAGGTCTACAAGAAAAGAGATGGACAAAAAGAAGAATAGAATATACAATTTGAAGAGAGAAATAACACCAGTAAATTTAATGTTGGAGTCAAGGCTTGTGCTAAAAGAGATAAGAAGTGAGGCCTGATCCAAAAGAGATAAATGAAGGGGTTCCCTCAGAGCAGGACCCACACAGCTAAGGGAATAAATGGAGGGTTCCCTCAGAGCAGGACCCACACAGCTAAGGGAATAAATGGAGGGTTCCCTCAGAGCAGGACCCACACAGCTAAGGGAATAAATGGAGGGGTTCCTTCAGAGCAGGACCCACACAGCTAAGCTCCAAACCTGGGAAAATGCCCAAGGAATTTTCTGTTCCTAAAAAGCAACAATGAACAAAAACTAAACGAGACAGTGTTGTCCGTGTGGTTCTGGCTTTAGAATCATGAAAAATATTCAAGTAAAAGGGTTGTGGACTTGATTAAGAAAGGTCTCTAACACCAGGCGTGTGGCAGGGGAGTCCCTGCATGGAATCCCTGAACATTGCACGAAGCTGAGAAAGTGAAGCCTAGATTGTGTCAGAGGTGTGTGTCAAAGCTGTGGGATACCTGCTGAGGAGAACTGCAGACAGGTATGGGAGAGCAGATCCATCCCTGAGACACCAGACATGGAGTGTGTCTTGCTGGATTTTGCTCTTGCTTTGGTCCAGTATTTCCTCACTACACCCCCTTCTACCATTTTGAAATGATAATGTATATTGTGTGCCATTGTGTGTTGAAAGTATGCACTTAGCTTTCTTACTTTATAGGCGTTTCCAGTTAAGAGATTTCCCTGAGTCTTAGAAGAGACTTGGATTTGGGGCTTTTAAGCTCTTGAGACTAAAAAACTATGGAGGTTTTCAAAGATGAGCTAAATGAACTTTGCATTATGATATGGCCACAAGCTTATAGGGACCAGGGAGGGGAATACAGAGATTTGAGTGAGAATAGCCCTCATATGCTCATATGTTTGAATACTTGGTCTCCAATTGATAGAATCATTTCTGGCCACCATAACTTTGCTCTGAAATCATGGTCTCTAACCCTCTGAAATCATAAATCCAATTCAGTGCTTTCTTTTCTAAGTTGCCCTGGTCATGGTGTTTTCTCACAGCAATAGAAAGTAACTAAGACACTGTCATGTATCATTCCAAAGAATTTAAAATGATAGAATTAATCAAATGCATTATGGGCCTGAACGGAACTCTTAACCAGTATATTGTGAGATACAATCTGTTCAATCACTACCAGTCTAGTTGGCCACAAAACTCATGCCCTAATTAATTCTTCTTGCTAAACTCAAATCTATTCCCCTACTTCCAGCTCTACTACAAGACCAGGCTTACTTTTTCCAGTAATTATTGCCATTTATAGACAGTTATCACAAGTATCTCAAGTTTAGTCTTTCTAAAAACAGAATCTATTATTGTTCCCCTTGCCTGTCTTGCCTTTTCACTGATTACCTTGATTAGTTACCATATTAGAAACATATAACGCTCAAGGTGAAAAGGGCCTCACAGGTGATCTAACCCAACCTAGCTAGAGATGAAAGATCTGAGGCCGAAAGAAACACAAAATGAGTAAATGTCCAGGGCCACATGGTTTGTGGTGCAGTAAGAATGACTGGATTTCTGTGTCTTCAGATCCCAGTTTGAGCTGTTTCACCTCCTCATTGCTCCCGGGTCCACAGAATGGAGAAGAGAGATAGAGAGTAGGGAGATGAAGGGGAGGGGAGGGTGAGAGAGCGTAAGGGGAGGAAATTCATCCCCATCTTGCTTTGCATTTGGTCAGTGTCCTGGCTGGTCGTGTGTGTCAAGTTGAAACAATCTAGAGCCATCAGAGGAGGAGCCTCAGCTGAGGAAAAGCCTCCATGAGATCCAGCTCTGGGGAGGCCCAGGCCATGGTAGGTGTTGCCAGCCTGGACTGCTGATCATGTTCTATAAGGAAGCAGGCTATGTCAACCATGTGAAGCAAGCCAGTAGGCAGCACCCTCCCATGGGCTCTGAATCAGCTCCTGCCTCCAGGATCCTGCCCTGCTTGAGTTTCTGTCCTGACTTTCTTTCGGTGATGAACAGCAGTGTAGGAGTGTAAGCTGAATGAAGCCTTCCCTCCTCAGTTTGCATTTTGGTCATGGTGTTTGTTAATGCAGCTGTAGAAACCATAATTAAGGCAGGATATCTATCCCTGGGCATGCCGCTGCGGCTTCTTCTCACCTCTACCACAAGGCAAACCTTCCATGATTTCTTTCTCTCTGAAGAGCTGGAGTTGCCTAGAACTGAATTGGCCATGGAGTCTTCCAGCTTGCGGTGTGTTTCTTTAGCTTTCATGGGCCTCTCAGAGATTTAACAGTATGAGAACTATTGATAAGCTGTTACTTCTCCTCATCAACACTCGTGGGATATTTTCTCTATTTTTGTTGATTTGTGTGAAATAACTGAAATATGATTTTAAAGAATGCTTTCATCTTGGCATTTCCTCATTTCCAAAGCTCTTTCTGTTTGTAGACATGTCAGACTTAGCCCTCACCAAGAAGACCTCTTTCAGCAGACGAGATGCTCAGCTACCTTTCAGGCCTCCGGAGGTTCCGCCTGAAGTGCCTCGCTAGCCACACCTGAAAGCTGTCTGTAGTTTTGATCACTGATTCATCAGACACAGATTTAAAGCTTACTTTGTATCGTGAGTTGCATTGTATACCTAGAATATGGGTATGCAGACAAATATGGCAAACCCCACCACCAGAGAGCTCTAAGGAAGGAGGGAGAAGAAAGAATACACACAACTACACACAACATTGAATACACAGAGAACGCACATGGCTGCTGAGTACAAAGATCACACATGATGACGTAATGAGGCTATAGACTGTGTGGGGATGGGACAAAGGAGACTCTGCTCGGCTCTCTAGAGAAGATGCTGATTAAGTCGTGAAGGGTAAGTTCAGCCTCACTGTGGGTGGAGGGCGGTATGAGGCAGAGGCTGAAAAGGGAGGCCAGTCCTTTCAACCAAGGCTAGAAACAAAGAGGGGAAGCACAGGACAGGGTCTCGAGCACACTCTCCTTTGGCCCATGTTCGGATCCAGCTCCGTATGTCTAAATTTGATCCCCCTTCACTCTTTCAGAGTAGCTGGGCTTCAGCTGAGCCTGGAAGCCCCAGTCTTCCTTCCCAGCATGTCTGTGGATGTTCTGTGTCTGGATTCCTACAGAATACCACAACCACTGTGAGGTACAGCTGGAGATTACCAACCTGTGGGGCCACTAGGCACCACGGAGCTATGTCGACAGGGGATCCTTGCAGAAATACTGCTCAGTTAAAGGATAAAGGAAAATCCAGGAACCACTGGGACCCCCGTGGCACTTTCCCACCTACACATATTTTCCATTTAAAAATTTTGACAAAACTGAGAACATATCTGTGAGAGCTCTGAAATGAATCTAGTTGGCCACAAAACTAGATCCACAAAGAGTGGATCTCTTTAAAGCATGTTACCCGGTGCTTTAAAAATCACTTATTAGTCATTTATGGGAATTTTGAGAAAGACTTGGAGGAAGTTAACCACACGGATATCTGCAAAAACAGCACTCTAGGCAGGGAGGAGAGCCAGAGCCAAACCCCATGGGCCAGAGCTCATTTTTAAAGATCAGTGAGGGGGCCAGTGTTGTTGGGGCAGAATTGGCAGGATGGAGAGTCAGAGGGATGATGTCAGACAGGCAGCCGGAGGACACACGGCTCTACAGGCTCCGGCCTCTCCCAGTCTCTGTCTTCCTGAGTCAGTACAAAGCAGAGAGTGGACACTGGCTTGGGTTTTTAAAAGCTGACTCTAGACATGGTGTTGAGAACAGGCATGTAGAAGGCAGGGTGATAAGAGGAAAACCAGCTTGGAGGGAACAACACTAGGACCCAGGGAAGACGTGTGGTTAGTGGACTGGACCTCACAATCACAGGGATCAGGCTTAGGGCATCATCCCAGTTTGGCAAGTCTACCATAACAAAATAGTACAAATATCTGAGTTACCCTTTCCCAATTCTAGAGACTGAAGTCTGAACCAAGTATGCACAGGGTTGAGTCCTTCTGAGATCATGAAGAAGGATTACCTCCAATTCTTTCTCTTTGGCCTACTGGTAACCCCTTCCTCTTATCAGTGTTCTTCCTGTCTGGGTGTCCATACCCAATTTTTCATTTCTTATAAGGACACCAGTCATACTAGGTCAGGGACCACCCCAATGACTTCATCCTAATTATATTCGGAATGAAACTATTCCCAGATAAAGCATTGTCTAGGGTGCTTGTGGTGGAACTTCAATATATGAATCTGCTGGTCACCTACTTCAGTCTGTAATGAGTGACACCAGCATTCTCAGCCTAAATAACTAGAGAGAATTGTCACTGGCTGGGATAAGGGAGGCCAAGGGACATGGAGGTATTACTTGTAGAGCAGGAATATTTTCCTTAAGATATGAGAATCCAATCCAGGATTTTTAGCTCATGCCTCTAATCCTAACACTTGAGAAGCAGAGGCAGAAGGTTTATCATAAGTTCAAGGACAGCCTTAGCTACAGAGTAAGACTGTTCCCAAAACAAAACTAAATAAATAAATAAAAAGCTTGTGAGTTCAAAATTGGGGAGAAAGTGGCTCTGAAACATATTTCATATATAAAACATACATATAGCTTTATATATAAAACAAACATTCCTACATACATGTTACATGTATATATGTATAGAGTATGCATGTGAAATATTCAAATATTGATGTGCACACGTACTGTATAATGTAAAGTTATGAGAAGAGATCTCTGAGGCCACGGGTGAGGCCTGAGAAGAAATGGGGAGCCCCCACCCCCACCCCAGTGACTGGTGTCAGAGAGAAAAGTGACTTAAGATGGGTGAAGGAGGCACATACCTTTACTCCCAGAATTTGGGAGGCAGAGGCAGGTGGATCTGTGTGAGTTGGAGGCCAGCTTGGTCTACAGAGTGAGCTCCAGGACAGCCAGGGCTGCACAGAGAGACCCTGTCCCAAAACAACAACACAAAACGGCTTAGATAGAAGCAAGCTCAACAGTGATATTAAAATGAACACTCGCAGAGCCACGCTGCAAGAACACACGGGGAGATTTAAGGACCCTGTAGTGCTGGGAGGTTACTTGGAGAGAGCGTGGTAGTGAATAGAGGTCAAATGAGGGGGCCGCACACAGCCAGCTGAGGGAAGTTTCCAGGAACTAAGAAACGAGAGTCGATCAGCTCTTGCTATCGGAGTTCCAAAATAAACAAAATAAATCTAATATGAAATAAAAATAGAAATCCTTGCTTATGTTTCTTCCTGTGGGTGCTTTTCCTTCACTGCACAAGGCTACAGAGGAAACAACCCTTGAAACTTGTCTTCTTGGTTCCTTTGAAGGAGAGTAGTCAAAATTCCTTATTGATTTCTGACAGTTTCATACGACAAGACAAGGATTGCATGGAAACCTTCTTACCATGGGTGGAAGTAAAACGCTGAAATATTTCCTGTCAAATTCTAAGAATGAAGGATTACTTGACAAAGAAACCCACTCCCCTCCACCCCCACAAGACAGTTAATGATAGGGTTACCATGGAAGTGATTCTGGAAAGCATAGAGAGGAACTAGGGGACCCACAGCCTCACCCTTGCTGCAGAAATCACATCTCTGACTTTTCTAGGGGGAAAAAGAGTCACTGAGATTGGCCCAACCAATTCAGAACATTAACAATATCCACTAAAGCTAAGCATACGAGTACATGATGAGCCAGCCTCTGACTCATGAACTCCAGAAATGTGTTGCAATATGCACACACACAGACACACAGACACACAGACACACACAGACACACACACACACACACACACACACACACACACACGCACCCATGCACCCACGAACGCACGCATGCACACGCACACATGCACATACACACCATCATAGCAGTTCTTTTATTTAATCCAGGCCAAGTCTTGGCACTGGCAAACAGAAAACAGATCCATTCAGCTCCTCGAGTGTTAGGGGCTGCTTCCTGGGTTGTTGCTTCAGCAGCTCCTCCTCTTGGTGTCTATGACCAAATGCCTAACAAGAAGCAACCTCCAGTCCATCCTGGTGGAGAAGGTGGGATGGCAGGCCACTTGTTGGCACCTGTCTGACAGCTGTTTGCTCACATTTCTGTGGGGATACGTTTCAAATATAATAAAAACAGCCTGAGATATCAGAGGACAGAGCCACCTCCTCCAGACTTGTTTTGTTTGTTTGTTTGTTTGCTTTGCTTTTTCCAGACAGAGTTTTCTGTATAACAGTCCTGGCTGTCCTGGAACTTGCTTTGAAGACCAGGCTGGCTTTGAACTCACAGAGATTCTCTTGCCTCTGCTTCCCAAGTGCTGGGACTAACAGTGTGAGCCATGGCTTCTTCTGCCTCCTCTGTCTTTCTATGCCTGCCTTAAATACTTTCTTCACTCATTTATGGTGTGGCACCACCACTACCTGCCTGAGAGCCTGGAACTCCTTCTGTAAACCAAAATGACCTCAAACTCAGATTGGATTAAGGGCCTAGGTCACCACTCCCAGATATTCCCTGTGCTGGGATTGAAGGTGTGATTTACCACTGTCTGATCCTCCTAGACTGACTGTGGGTAGATCCCTCTGATATCTCCGACTGTTTTTATTATATTTGAAAATATATACCTACACATTTCGGTGAGGCAAATATGGAACTTAAGCAGCTGGACTATATAACCCCTGGAACTGAACACCCCCCTCCCCACTCTCAGAGACCCACTTCCTCCAGTAAGGTCCTAGCTCCCAAAGACTCCACAGCCTTCCCAAACTAGTGGCCACCAGCTGGGTGGCATTTGATATTCAAACAGTAGCAGTCACAAAAACCACCAAAGAAAATGTAGGCAGGGCATGGAAGATGGGCATGTGCAGAACCATGGAAAAGTTCACGACTTTTCTCTCGGCCTTGAAAATCTTTTTACTAAATAGATAGATTTTACTCTTTTACCCAAAGAAAACCCTGCATTCAGGCTCAAAATAAAATGAATTTGGTCACTGCTTTGATAAGGGCAGCTTGAAATAGGATCAGTGTCATTCAACAAATACTTAAGAGCCTGTGAGGGCACTGCATAGCATTTGTGAACAAGAATTCCTGGACAGACACTGGTCCGCAAAGGCTGAGTAATAGAGTTTCAGTGATATGGATGGCTGGAATGATGCAGAACCAAATTACTGTCTCTCTTCCATCTTTAGCCTCCTAAAGAGCCATCCATTGCCATCTTTGCATTAGACCTAACATCCTGATAACAGATAACTTTACAAATGTATTACCCTAACAAAATCCTGTTCACCAACAACAACAGGGAGACAACCCTGGGACAGCCTAGAGCTGAGCGCTCGCCACTGGGCTGTAGCTGCGGACTCAGGCTCCCACCAATGCATTGGAGAAGCACTGGATTGTGCCTGTTTCTTCTCTTGTTACTGTATAAACATCACAAAACTGCTGCTACATTGGAACATGGAATCAGGATAACCTACATCTGTATTCTGGGTGATAATCACTAATATTTGGCTTCAGAATAAATGAGTTCTTTATCCCTTTGAGGTGAGACCTAAGTTTTGGGGCAGACAATTTTAACCTTAAAATGACAAAGACAATACTAATTAAAACTACAAAGTGCCTTGTTGAATGCCAAACTGACAAGCATTGGCTATCTTTATGACAATAAAAAGCACATGTTGATAGTTAAGTACAAGCTGACAACCTTTGTGGAAGACAAATGATCTTAAAAATAACTACATTCTTTCACTGTTACACTTCTAAAAGCTTATAACATATGTAAAGATATGGCCATAAGGAATTTGATCACAGGCCTTATTGTTAGAAATTTTGACAAAGCTAGTGATGAGTGGTTGAGTAGATAAATAAGAAATGTAACAGAACACTAGGCAGTTCCTGAATCACCACTAAATACAATGAAGAAGAAAGCTGTGTACTTTATAGGATATTGAATGTAAGGTGTGCACTCTATACCACACATTTTAATGTAAAGACATGTGGATGTATGTAGAGAGAATGTCAGAAAGCTATGCCATGACATGCTTGTAGAATTTGTTATTAGAGTGATGAAATTTCAAGTAGTTTTAAATTTTTTCTTTTTTCTTTATATATTTTCAAATTTTTATAATTAATAAGAAAAATCTTCCTTGAGTGAGCTGGCTCGTTGGGTTAGGGTGTACAAAATGTAAACCTGGCAACCTGGGTTCAACTGCCAGGACTCACATGGTAGAAAGAGAGAACTGAAATCACCAAGTTATCAGCTGACACCCACACCCACACTATTGTGTGTACCCACCCCTACATCTCACAACACACACGCACACACACACACACACACACACACACACACACACACACACACACAGGCATATGTGCACCCTCACACACAACTCACAACACACACACACACACACACACACATATGTGCACCCTCACAAACAACTCACAACACACACAATTTTAATAATAATTAAAAGTCAAAATTTTTTCTCACTTAAAAATGATAATTTAAATGATGGGGTTGGAGATTTGCCCTAGAAGCAGACATTCCCCTTCTGGCTGGCTGTGAAGGAGATTTCAGGGAAGAATCTGAGAGGGACAGAAGGCAGGTGCATGGCAATCCAGGCATTCATTAGAAGAGCCTCACATCTCCTAATGCACCTAGACTGCTGAGCCAATCCACAAAGAATGAAGAACATTCCTAAAACATATGGAATGGATTTTCACTCTGCACTACAGCTCTCCATTATATACTTATTCTTTCTCACATGTATAGATAAAATTCCTTCTCAGCAGCTTTTTTAGGCAGTAGGGACCACATTTAAGCTTCATCCTTGGCATACTTGATGTCAGTCTCAAGTTCCTGAAGAAAACAGAGTATGTCTCTGTACCCTTCACTATGCCTGCCATGCAGCAGACACTTGGCAAACAGCAGTAAAAACCACTCAGGTGTCTTTTTGTTTTATTAGAATATTTCCTCTTGTTATATATTTGCATATAACTTCTTAGGGCAAAATTCCAGACATAGGAAATATATTCTAGTTTCCAGGACTGCCGTGATTGGTGTTTTTATTAACTCGGCACAAGACAGAGTTATCTGAGAAAAGAGAACTCACAACTGACAAAATGTCTCCATAAGATTGGGTTGTAGACAAGCCTAAAGGTCATTAATTTAGTGACTGTAGATGGGGCCATCCCTGGGCTGCTGGTCCTGGGTTGTATAAGTAAGCAGGGTGAGAAAGCCACGGGAAGCAAGCCAGTAAGCAGCACCCCTCTACCGCCTCTGCCTCCAGGTTCCTACCCAAGTTGGTTTTGGTCACAGCACTTGAAAACTAAGCCAAAGACAGAGCTGCATTCTAATGGGGACATCTTTAAGACAGTGGGTTACCAGATTCCTCATCTGAAATTCAGTGGAGGAGGCAGATGGGCAGAGCTACCCCTGAGCGAGGGAGAAGCTGCTCAGAGGCCCAGAGAGGAAGCAGTGTTGTTACCCCTGAGATCTATACTGGGCAAATGGCTGGACCTAGTGCCTGACATCAAGAACTGAACTCGTGGATTCTCTACCAAACAAAAATGTGGAAAAGACTGATAGAAGAAACAAACGCTTGGGAAAAGAGTTTCAATCTCGTGTATATGCATATGAGTGTGTGCATTTGCGTTCATATGTGCACATGTGTACATGTTCATGTGTGTCTGTATGTGCATGCATGTGTGCATGTGGAGGCAAGAGGTGAACCTCTTCAATCATCAGCAGCCAACTCTCTTTCCTCTCTCTCTCCCTTTCTTTTTTCTTTTTTTGATATTTAACTGGCCTGGTGCTCACATTGTAGAATGGATATTTGATGACTAGACTGGCTCAGCAGGCCACCCAGCAGCCCCAGAGGTTCCCTTTCCCCACTTCCCAGAGGCAGGGATTACAAGTGAGGCACACGAACACTCCAGGCGTTTTAAAAGATGTGGTTCTAGGAACTGAACTTGGGTCAACACATGTGCAAGGCTTTCTGATTGAGCTCTCTCCCCAACCCAACAGTTTTATTCTTCCACATCCAGTCAAAATTTAATAGCAGCTGAGGCCAAACAGGCCATGCATCACAGATGTCACTGTATGTATAAACGTACACATTTAGTGACATTTTCAAACAGGAAAAGGGTTTCAGACTGAGGATGGGAACACGCCCCATCTCAACGGGAGAGTTGCTGACCCACTGGGATGCACACCTACTCAGATAGCTCTAGACTTTGACTGTGCTTACCCATTTTTAATCCAGGTATACAGGTGTGTGAAAACCCTACAATTTTAAATTTTGGCTCAATTTTCAGTGACAAACTAGGTACGTTTGACAGTAGAACACAGTTCTGAAGAAAACTGCCCATATAATGTGTGTGTGCAAATGTGTATTGTGCAAGTGTGTGTGCAAATATGTGTATGCAGATGTTTATGTGTGCAAAGTGTGTGTGCAAATGTGTATTGTGGGCCCAATAAATGCTCACAGACTAAGAAAGGCGAGGGGTAAGGCCTGCTGGTGGGGGTTCAGATGCAGAATAAGTGGCTAGAAAAGTACTAGGATATTTATAATTAGAGGAGTTTGGCTGATGAATTAGTCAAGAACATGAAGTTATCTCTGTATTTGGAAATACTTTTCTCTGTGATAGGAGTGTCTGTGTTTCCTAATTAGTACTCATCTACGTTAGACTTCTACTCTCCCTCAGAAACTGGGGGATGAAACACTATCTTCTTTGATGTGATTATGTCAAAGGGACAGCTCCCATATCCTGGTGAAAGACATTTCTAGGTTGTAAAACTATCACAAAGATTTTAAAAAAAAAAAAAAAAAAAAAAAAAAAAAAAAAAAAAAAAAAAAAAAGCTTTTCATCTCAAAGGAGGAAGAAAAAGAATGTATAATTCCTACAGTTCCAAGTTTTCTAAATAAGTGCTTTTAAAAATCAAAGGGCCAGGATTAAGAAGCTATCTGAGGTTTAGCCAAACTGAAGAAGGCAAGATGCCTCCATCTTAAGGCCTACTCAGAGCTGATGCCCATTGCAGGCCAGTTTCAAGAAAGTATTCATTCTCCACATTTCCAACCTTAGGGAGTCCTCACTCCTTCCTTCTCCCAGATATCTAGAACATTAGGAAACCATGTTAAGGCAGCAGTGTAACTGCATGACAATTCTATCCATTTGCTACTCCCTGGTTCTTATCTCCAGGGTGTATCACGTGACCTATACATAGACTTCTATCTGATGTGCGATTCTGGCCAATTTATTCGGTCACCTGGAACATTGGTCAGTGGGCACAAAATGCACACAAGCAATCCATCGCATAAGTCTGACCTCATACAAACAAGTCAATACATGGCAACTTCAGCTAGTTGTGGTTAGACATTCATTTTAGCTAGCTCTCACTCATGGTGTGTTATAAAGAACATAGTAGGACATCAATATCTGAACATACACAGATTGGATCTATGGAAACTATGGATAGCAGAAGAAACTATGGATGAGGCAGTAAACACTTCAGCAGGCCATACCGGGTGCTCCAGTTTTACCTGGCTTCCTGCCCAACTCCCCTAATCCCAGTTCCTTCACCTTAAAGCATTTTCCCACACAGACCTTGAATCTCCGTGATACTTAGCACATGAGTGGATTGCAGTTTTAAACATGCACAGTTCTTGTTGTGGGACTTTCCTTTCTCACATTTCTTGCTTGTAGGATTTTACCCCCAGCAAAGCCCACAGGGACCTAGCTGACTTGTACCCCACCCCATGTGTCTATATCTTCTCAGCTCTATAAAGTCTTGGAGATCTGGACTCTGCTCTCTAACTGTGCTCATAAGTGGTCTGTTTCATCATCCAATGAGCTCTGCCTGGCCGTTGATGTGACACGCCTGTGGACAGAAGCCAGGCGCCTATAGTAGCAATCCTGGAGAAAATTTAAGCAGCTGTGGCCATGTAATTTAAAACCTCAGCAGAGTGTGCTGTGCTCTATGCACAGCATTAGTGCAACATGAGGGCTGGATGCAGCTGGCTCTCGGGAGGACGTCCTCTCCCGCTGCAGAACAGAGAACACTGAGAGACTGAGAAGCAAACCTGGGTGCAGCCGGAAAGGTCCAGATAGATGAGCTTGTGGCATCCGTTCCCCAAGTTCAGGTACTGTAAGCCTTTGTCCGTGAACTTTCGGCAGTAAGCCAGACTGAGGTTCTGTAAATTGTGGAAGTGCCTGGAGTGATGGGCAGAGAAGGGAGGAAGGAAAAGCAACCACTTCAACTTTGCTCGCATCTTTCCTGGCCACTGTGACAAAGAGAACTAAAGCTGTGTCCATCCAGCCCTTTCCTCACAAGTGGTCAGTTCTTTAACAGCTGCTGCCTTTTTTCCTAGTAAGTGGGGAGATTTTAGTACTAGAGCAGATAGTGTGCGATTACATTTCAAAAGAACAGAAAGAATCTCTGCCTAGGCTTTTATGAAATTTGTCTGGGGGTAGGAGGAGCCTTGCATGCATATTATTTGAAAGTTAGTTTGTTGCTAGAGTTTACTTTACTGTTTTCAGCTCTTTTCTTTGCTAAACTAATATGTGAAATGTTGAGAAAGATAAACCTTTAATAAACATATCATGAAAATTAACTGTTCCATTATGGTGAAGATTTGGGAAAGAAAAGACAAACCTAATGTGGCGGGCTCTTAAAATGCGCCTGATAAGAAAATGATTTAAAAACAAGAGATTTCAACATGCACAATTTTATGGGTGATGGTTTCCTTATGATGATTAAAGAAACACATTCAGGGCTTAAGCATGGGTTAAGAACAGTGACTGACTAAGTGGGCAGCACTTGAGAAGAATTAAGATAAAACACCGAGTTAAACAGACGAATATGCACAATAACCAAAACAAGAGCTTTCTGAAGAAAAGGGAGGGCCCTAGGTTGAACGTGCTCTGCCATGAGGACACTCTGTGGACAAGCCTCTCAGCCCTCCCAGCATGGCATTCTTTAACAATGTGAGGACTCTTGCTGCCTGCTCTACAATTACCAATATGCTCTCAGTTTGGAATCGGCCACAGCTTAGTGGCAAATGAGGGTGCCAGAAGTGAGGAGAAAATAGCTCCCTGCCTCTTACAAAGCTTATGAATCAAGTTTATCTTCACATGCATGGGAAATAAGATATGCAAACATTGTCCATACGTTAGATTTAGCCCTAAACTTGAAAACCAAGTCTATATGATTTAATGGCTCTATTCCATGGTGAATCACTGATTGAGAACACACGTTCCCCTCTGGGAATGGCTGTGTGCATGGGATTCCACAGGAGAGCCAAGGAAGCCTTTGGACCACAGTGACAGTGGGCTGGACCTGGAAAGAGAGAACTCTCTAACATCCAAAAACACGCCCCTTCCCCAGCCCCACAGTTAGCTGAGAAATGCTTTCTCTTTCTCTCCTTGAGCAGAGCTTGAGATTTCAGTCCTAACAACTCTCTAATGGGGAGACAGGGGCTGTGAGATAAGCACTATACCACCATGGAAAATAGACGAGAATTTGGACTTGGACCAAGCTGAATTAGAACTGTAGCCTTGATGCTTACTACAGCTTGCTTCCCTGTCTTGTGGCAGATTGCTTTCACAGGTGCTGAGTAAAGGTGATAGCGCCTTTTATTTATGAGTGCCCCTTTGGAGCTCCCTATGGGGGTTACAGCTTTTCTGGCCCTCAGTTTTCTTATCTGTCATGTAGACTTGATCCCATCAACAACAGTATTATCAAGTGGGTTATTTTGATTGTTGAAAACGGTAGTACAGTAGACTTTAAGAATTTATGCCTTGTTGTTACTACTATTACTACCTCCCAAAATAACAATATGCAGCTCTTATAACTTATTTACTGTATGTATGTGTATACTAATGCATGTTTGTGTGTTTACGTATATGCATGCATGCCCGCATGTGTGTATGTCAGTATTCCTCTCTCTCTCTCTCTGTGTACATATGACTATACCCACACATACCAAAAGACAACCTCAACTCATCCCTAAGATGATATCCACCTTGTGTTTTGAGACAGGGTCTCTAGCCAGGTGGGCAGCATGCGCAGAGAACCTCCTCTCTAACTCCATAGGGCTAGAATTACAAACTCAAGGAGTATGGCTGGCTTTTCTCTTTAATACATAGTTTCTAGTGAATCAGACTATGGAGTTTGTACCATCTTTGTTCATTTAATGGACTGATGTTCTGTAGCGGGTCTTCCTCTTATCCTACCAGCCCCAAATCATGACACAGAGACTTATTATTAGCATTAATATGAAAGCTCTGCTGATAGCTTAGGCTTGCTTTTAGCTACTTCTTTTTATTAAACCAACTCCAGTGACACATCTTCACAGTATACAGAAAATATTTTTTTTCATAACAAGGATCATCTGACAAGAATTTGGGGGATGTCACATGAGATCTATCTTACCTGAACCTATCATTCTACCTCCTTAAATCCATAAGATCAAAAATGAAAGGTAAGGGACTTACTTAACTATTTTTATAATACAGATAGTTTTGGTAATCTGTAAATTCTATATATCTTTTTAGCATTAAAAATTTTATTCTCTCTCTGTGGGTGGGAGAGAGTGGGAGAGAGAGAGAGAGAGAGAGAGAGAGAGAGAGAGAGAGAGAGAGAGAGAGAGAGAGAGAGAGAACGCTCAGTGGAGATCAGAGGACAGATGTGAGAGCTGGTCTTTCTTCCTACCATGTTGATCTTGGGTGGTTCAGAGGGCAGTGTCTTTACTCACTGAGTCTCTTGTGTTCCCTGTATTTTAGTTAAAGTGTAGTGAAAACAGAGAGATTTTTCACACCATCAAAAACCACAGACAGAGACTGGAGATATGGCTCATTAGTTAAGAACACTCGCTGTTCTTCTAGAGGACTGGAGGCCAGTTCTCAGCACCTGTGTCAGGTGGCTCACAAAAACATTTAACTCCAGCTCCAGGAGATCAGAGGCCTCTAGCCTCTGAGGGCACCTGCACTCACATGTTTACACCCAGACCCACAAGCATGCGTGTGCACAGACATACACACACAGAGACACACACATGCACATAGATACACACACACACACACACACACACACACACACACACACACACACACACACACACACACACACTAGACATATATAACCTCATAGACACTTGAATTCTTTCCCAGGAAAGGCCTCTGCTGTGGACAAGGAAGTTGTTAGATTAAAGGGCTTCATGGTTCCCCGGCTGAAAGTATCTAGCCAGCTTCCGTTCAAAGTGAGGGGACTCATTCTCAGTGCAAACTGAACACATGAGAATCTTGAAAGCTCCACACTCTTTCTACGGATTCTCAGTGCTACATACAAAGTTGCTCCTGTGGAGACATGCTGGCCACAGTGAAACAATGTGGCAGATTTACGCATCACTGATACTTAATCAGAGAAATGTTTCTCCTTCCAGGTTGACCACCTCCCCAGCCCAGCATAGGGTCTGATAATCCCATTTCTGCTTTGAAAAAGCCTATGCTGTGTTTTTATCTTTTCCTAATTATCTGGTAACTGTATTGTATTGAGGGAATGAGTTTCCTTTTTATTTTTCTATTACTAGTGTAATCTTTAAGAAAACACAGAAACTGTTTTTGTTCTTTGATTTTTGTTTCCACCTTAGAACTGAAGTATTTTTTGCTTCATCTTCAACACAGAGGGAATGTGCTGTAAATAGTAATGTATTCAAAACAAAATTTATATCAAATATTTCTGTTAGAACTACCAAGGTAAGGCCTTGTTTAGGAAGAATGAAATTTGCAGGTGGATTCTTTGAGTTTGGAACTCTTACTTCAAAGAGCAGAATTCTTTAGAAAATCTAAATGTAAGACATGGCCTCGTGAGAGTGGACTTGAGGTTGCCGTTCCTCCTTGATGGGCATTGGTGAGACTCCATAACAGGTAACCCTGGTATTTAAGAAAATCTAAAACCCAAAAAAGGGCCCATTCATCTATTTCATAAAAATGAAAGCACACCACTCACTACAACATATAAGGATCAGTTAAGGAACAAAATTCAAGCCATTCACAATAATGTGGCCCTGTGGCACTGGCTATTTGGGAGGCTAGGACAGAAGAATCACTTGAGCCCAAAGTTCAACATCAGCCTGAGTAATCAAACAAGACACACACATTCTAAAGAAAATCATAGTAGTTTTGTTCCCAACTGTGTGACCAGAATGTTTTGTACATTGTAATTATTGCCACAGGGTAAGTGAGTGCTTCCTCTGGGATGTGGGAAGAAGGGGATTCGGTAGTCTTGTGGGATGCCACGCCTTGAGGATACTGAGAGTGAGGCAGGAAAGGAAGGGCTTCTCCACTGCAAGAAAGACAAAGATGAAACTGAGATGCCAGAGCTCAGGCTCCTCAGGGCAGCCCATACGGACATGTTCAACTAGATGATGTCAGGGGCAGTAGGGAAGAGTCTAGACTAGACATGACTGTTCCAGGATGACTCTTCCCATGGCATGAGTCAGAGCAGACTGGAGGAAGGGAGATCAGAGGCAGAACGGGCAGGATGCTGCAGATTGGCCAGACAGTGCCGCCAAGGCTATGCAGTAACAAAGATAACTGTAAAGAATTAAATTCAGAAAATAGTGCCAGACAAAGATGTCCCTGGAATAGAGGATGGGTCTGAGAGATGGCCGCAGGTAAAGGCGTTTTCTGCTGACAAAGCCTGATGACCCGAGTTCTACCCTCACAGTCATTTGGTGGAAACTGAGTTCCTCAAGTTTATCCTAATTTCCATAGGCACATGTAGCACATACACACACAAATCCTATAGGTGAATAATGAGAAAGAACTGCGGGCAGCCCTTATTTTTAACTCTAGAAAACCTAGTGTCCAAAGAAGTGAGGAAAAACACCCAAATGAAACTGGCAAATCAATGCTGCCATTAAGGACAACCATCATTTTTCTCTTTCTGGCAACTGATTCCTTTGGAAAGAAGTACTAAAGACAATGGAGGGGGAAAAAGGAGCAAAGCCAGCACTTCTCTTGTTATTTACATCCCCAAGCATGTTTGAAACAATGATAAACACAACAAAAATAGACGATCACTATGAAACATGTTTTTATCATAGATAAGTTACAATTTTTTTTTTCATCTGACAAAAGGCATCAGCATCAAGTGAACTTTATTCTGAATGCTCACTGAATGGAAAGAACTAGAAATTAAAACCAAAACTAAACAAAATTCTTATTTGGAACTCAACTTTTATATCTTTCCTATTTATTTGTAAAATAGAGAGCCTGAAAACCGAATTCAACTCATAGCCACACTAATATCTAAATCACCTAATGAGAAAGGAGCAGATTAACATGTTGCTAGCAAGAATGTTTTATTTTTAAAAGCAGAGGAGAGATTCAGCTATTAAAGCTCACATTTGTAATTCCTGTGCACCAAAGGCTGAGACAGGAAGATGACCACATGTCCAAGCCACCTGAGCTACACAGGAGGAGAAGGAGGAGAGAGAAAAAAAAAATGAAACAGCGGTTTGCAAAGTTATATAAACTACTTTTAAATTATCTACTTTGTAAATTTAAATTTTGACATAATTTTCTTATTTTATAACCCTTAAAAAATAAATATTAATCTTTTGAACTTCAACAAGCACAAAGGATAAGCATGTTTAAAAACAGAAATTAGTAGGGGAAGTAGATGCAGGCAGATCTGAGTTCAAGGGTAGCCTGGTCTACAGTTTGGGTTGCACTTCACAGAGAGAGATGTGAGCTACATGTTACACATACAACACAAGTGAAAACCGGTAACACAGAGGCCTGCGAGACAGGGAGCCATAAAGTTATTCCACAAGAAGCAAAAGCAAAGGGGAGCATGTTAGCAGCAGCTGTTAAGGATACAGCTCAGTATGGCAATGTCTTCCTGTAATCATAACACAGAAGGCCAGGCAAAAGGAGGCCAATCAGTGACAGGCTGTCTCAGAAACCAACACAACTCACAAAGAAACATTAAACAGGATGAAAGATATCATTTCGTGTGGGGAAAACACTATAATCGATGATAAAGCATAATATTTCATCTTCATATATAATATAAAAATAAGCCGTAAGACTGATTATTATGGCATGTCAAGAAGATCTATGTATAAATTTGCATTTACACACAGAAGTTTGTTCTCTTAAACAAATTCTCTTCACTTTAAACATTCATGGGCATGCTGAAACTAATTATGAACTAGTCCTTGAGGAAATCTGAATTCCCAAAAGCAGAAATAATTCAGTCCATATTTCTTCTACAATTAAAGACAGAAATATAAACATAGAAGTACCAACCACTTTAAACAAAGAATTCTTCTCCAAGTATGGAGTCAAAAAGGAAGTAAAATATAGACTGCTTGTTTGAAGACTAAAAATAATATTTAAGAAGTCTGATACATTTTTCCCAAATTCTTATTTATAAATAATTGCCTAGCTCTGCTTGTGTCATTTTTAAAAGAAAAGTTTAAAAAGATTCTTGCATCTTATATTCCAAGCCCCAAAGGACCATTTAGTTAAAAAAAAGTTATAAAATACATTCAGAAAGGCTGTTACTGATGATAACAAGAAAAAAAATCTATAAACAATTTAAAATGGTTTTTCTGACCAAAACAAGATTTTATTAAGAGATTTATGAACTCTGAAAAATGTAAAAATACTCTAAGAGGATGATTACATATAAATCATTATTTTATCTTTAATTAATAGTATAGTGATAAATTCAAACTAGTTCTCCAAAACTGCATGTGAAATATGTTTATTGTAAATTCTTTTTATCTTACTACTTTATAGATACAAAGGTTAGGTATCATATAATTTATAAATAATAAACTATACAATGTTAGTTATTGTGAACTCCATGTAGCCAATTGATTCTCACACAATTCTTTCATTGACTTTTGCTGTTGAGGCATGAATATAGTTCCATGAGTTACATAACACTCATTTTTTTGAAACATTACAACCATTTACATTACAGAAAAAGTTGGGCAAACTGAGACATGTGGCTAGAATTTACACACCTGTCAACACCATGAGTGCGTTTGTTGCTGAATTAGATCGTTTCAAGAGATTGAAAGAAAAAAAATTAAAATATTGCTATTAAAAATTAAAATTTTTGTGCTATTTACAATATACTGGCTGCAGATAAAACAAAGTTTTAAATTTATTGTGCTTTATAAATTGTCTTTTCCATAATTTTAAGTTTAAATAATTGTCAAACAGTAATTCAAGTATTGATTTGTTCTTTATGCTTTTTCCATGGCATGAAAAACTAGAGGAGCTTGAGTGATGCACCCCAGAGATGCTAGGGATGGATGTAGAGATGTTAGAGATAGATGAGAGACACTAGGGATGGATGAGAGATACTAGGGATGGGTGAGAGACACTAGGGATGGATGAGAGACACTAGGGATGGATACAGAGATGCTAGGGATAGATGAGAGACACTAGAGATGGATGAGAGACACAAGGGATAGATGAGAAACACTAGGGATGGATACAGAGATGCTAGGGATGGATGCAGACATACTAGGGATGGATGAGAGACAGTAGGGATGGATGAGAGATGCTAGAGATGGATGCAGAGATGCTAGGGATGGATGAAAGACACTAGGGATGGATTCAGAGATGCTAGGGATGGATGAGAGACACTAGAAATAGATGAGAGACACTGGGGATGGATGCAGAGACACAAAGGATGGATGAGAGATGCTAGGGATGGATGCAGAGACGCTAGGGATGGATGCAGAGACAGTAGGGATGGATGCAGAGATGTTAGAGATGAATGCAGAGACACTAGGGATGGATGCAGAGACACTAGGGATGGGTGCAGAGATGCTAGGAATGGAGGCAAATGCTAGGGATGGATGCATAGATGCTAGGGATGGATGCAGAGACACTAGGGATGGATGCAGAGACAGTAGGGATGGATGCAGAGATGTTAGAGATGAATGCAGAGACACTAGGGATGGATGCAGAGACACTAGGGATGGGTGCAGAGATGCTAGGAATGGAGGCAAATGCTAGGGATGGATGCAGAGATGTTAGAGATGAATGCAGAGACACTAGGGATGGGCGCAGAGATGCTAGGAATGGGGGTAGATGCTAGGGATGGATGCAGAGACTATGGTCAATAGGCAAAGTTGGGCACCCAGCTATTTCAGATGGAGAATGTAAAACTGGGGCAAATGGACCACACAGAAACAAGCTTTGACCCACATGGGTCATAGTTGTTCACCTCCAGTTTAGCTCATTTCTTCTTTTATCACTAAAATAAAAATGGATTATATGCCTGAGTTAAAAAAAAAAAAAAATCAGGAGTAAAAACGATTGCTAAGTACCTGGCTGGGCAAAGATTCCTTATGTTTTAAGGTATCTGGGGAAGTTCTAAACAGAAAGCTTTGCAGATTGACTAAACCTAAAGTGCCGTGCCACTTTCCTAAGGTTTTCCCATTTGTGGAAGACTCAGAATTAGAATAGAAAACTGTCATCCAAATTTTTTTCTTTCCAAATATCTTATTGTTCATTTTCACAGGATCTCAAACAACAATAGTATGAGGAGTGTTTTCTCAAAGTCACATCTGAGCATCTCCCTAGGACCAGACACACAGAATCACTGGATAAGAAGAAACTGTGTAAGGCTGGAGATCTGTTGTGCTTTCCTGTGCCTTTGCTAGAGATATGCATCAAAGTCGACAGACAGTCAAGCTCAGCCGTGTAAGAAGTGGCTGGAGCCCAGACATCAGTCTGGGGATAAGGCATGCTGGAGCTCTGTTAGCAAAGGGGTTCAGACACTAAGAAGTTATGGGACAGGCTCAAATGCCCAGGAAGGTGAGCAGGAGAGACAGGGAGTCTATTTCCAGCTCCTGGGTACTCTGCCAAGACAGAAGGCTAAAGATTAGCTGTACCTGCCAAGGAAGGACAGTACAGACCCCAGCTTGGGGACTGGAAAGCAGCTGTCCTCTTATTATGCTGCCATGGTTGGGTGCTGACGATGGGGATTATCTTTGAGGTCAACTAGAACAAACCAAAGCCTCGGAGAGTACAATATTTTCAGTGTGATATAAATAATACAGCAGCATCTGTCACAGGACAGAGGAGCTTGAGTTCACGGCCAGCCTGGAATACATACGAGACCCTACTTCAGTCTAACACAGTTGCAGCATTACCTGGGCAGGAGCCGCATTGTCCTGTTGGTGATACATGTGTTGGACAGATTGAGATATAGGACCCCAGGGCATCCCTCAGAAATGTGTCTCATTGATTCATCCTGCATAAGAGAAGAGAAATCATGTCAAACCCCAACAGGCCTCTCAGTCACTCCACGGTCTCTCATCTCTCTCTCTCTCTGTCCCAGAAAAACATTCATGCAAACTTGGTCCTTTGTGGTCTCTAACACGACATCAAATAAAAAGCAGAAAATAGTCATTCTGTTTGAGGCTCCCTCATTTTCTCTTCAGGAATAAAACAGCATTTCATCAAATGGCATTTTATTAGAAGGTGAACCCTTGCAAACTCCAGTATGTGACACAAATATTGAAGTGTGACTTTTGACTGTCCAGATATAGAAATGTGATCACAAACTAGCTGGTTTTAAAGTTATTCTGAAAGATTGGAATAATGAACTCTCTCAACAACTGGGCTTCATTAGAAGCATGAACGTCTTTAGCCCAGGCATGTCCTTTGTCTAAGTAACTAAGTTTCTGTGGTTCTGATGATACATTTAAAAAGCTAAACAAATCTTCACAAAATTTATAACTCTGAGATGATCTCAATAGCTATATGTGAAAAGTAAAATGTGGTGGTTTGAAAGAAAATGGCCCCATAGTGAGTAGCACTATTAGGAGATGTGGCTTCATTAGAGTAGGCATGACCTTGTTGAAGGAAGTGTGTCACTGTGGGGGCAGCCTTTGAAGTATTCTATGTTTAAGCTATGCCCAGTAACACAGTTCACTTCCTGTTGCCTGAGGATCAAGAGGTAGAGCTCTCAGCTCCTTCTCCAGCACCATGTCTGCCTGCGTGCCACCGTGTCCTGCCATGATGATAATGGACTAAAGTTCTAAAACTGTAAGCCAGCCTATTAAATGTTTTCCTTTAAAGGAGTTGCTGTGGTCATGGTGTCTCTTCACAGCAAGAGACTCCCTAACTAAGACAAAAAGATATAGACAATGCACAAAATGTATCGAGGGCAAAGATCCAGTGTTGAGATTGGGGCTGAAGAGAGACGGGCCTAAGGCTGAAGTGAGTGAAGGCTCAGAGGACAGGAGTCTGAAGGGCAGCGGCGCCAAGCAATGGTCCTGAACTGAAGCGGAAAAAGATCAGATGAGTGTCAGGCTTTGACTGCAATGAACTACTTTGCGCATGAAAATGTAGAAAATACAGTAACTGTTAGGCATAATGGTGCGCGCCTATAATCCCAGCACTGGGAAGACTGAGCCAGCAGCATCCCCTCAAGTTAAATGACAACCTGGGCTACATAATGAGTTTCAGTCCAGCCTGGGCTACAGAGCGAGACCCTATTTTTCAAAAGAAAATAAAAGAAGAGAGGATGGCATGAGAAACAGAGTTAACAGTAGGTTTGTATTTATTGAGGTGGCTGCTGGATCTTCCTTCAACTAGTTTTAAACAACTGCCAGACAAGGACAGCCCATACTGTTATCTGCCTGGAGGAGGTGAATTATCACCAGCTTCAAGAAACGTTTGGAGAATTCAGATAGGCAGGACAGCTGAGACCCCACTAGGGATGACAAGAACTGATTTTCAGTGGCATCAGGGTCAGTTTCACATTCCACTCCTCATTGTTTCCAGGATGCATGCATATTTACCCAGTGAGTGATTTTGGGGGTACAAATCCTATTCTAAAGAGGACCCTGGGGCTCTGTACAGGGAAGCCTCTTCCAGACATGCTTCATGTGGACAAGCGGGACCTTTGAAAGCACTGTGTTCCTAGTGCCACACTCAAGCTCTATGTAATTTTTCTAGTCATTCAATCACCAAGTATAGATTTCAGATATGTGTAGATCAATACAGTAAGTACGGTACAAGTTTCCCTCAGAATTCAAAGACAGCCAGCATCGTATGCAGCACCATACTTAAACAGGTGTAAAACTTTCACCTGTCTTTCAAAATGGATGATTTTTGATATGTTGTTGGATTCGGTATGGACCTCTTGCCCTTTTGGGGAAGGGGATGAGGGATGGAGAGGGGGGGAGGCTGAAGGCTGACTGGGAGGAATTGGGAGGAGGGAAATGAGGGAGAGCCGGGAGATACATAGATAAAAAGACATTTTATAGGAAAATAATAAAATGAACACACACAAAAAAAGAAAAGAAAATGTTAAATGTGCCAATCAGGGCTCACAGAGACTGTGCACTTATTAACACCTTTTGTGAGGATGTATGTGAGGTGGGCAATTCAGGTGAGAGAGCTGGCTTGGCCACCTTTAGAGAGGCCTCAGAGAACATGGAGCCAGGGAGAGGGTGGTCAGTGTATGCTTTGTATGCAGTGGGGGAATGTGACTGCCTGGAGCGGAGGCAGCAACCCCTTCTCTACCTTTGCCTTCCTGCAGGTGCTTGCTCACCCAGACAAGTTCAGACCACTCTCATGGTGAGTCCGTTAGAGAATGCAAGACTCAAGAGCAAAGTGTTTAAACATAAAATGCAAAATCCATGTGAACATGCAAACTGCTGAGTGGCTCATAAATTTGTCTACAACGCATAGGACTCAAATTCTCCAGTGAGATATATTTCATAAGACAAAATTAGATATAGCCAAGCTCTTTGAATGAGTGTTACTCACATCTTTAAATGTAAGCCTGCTTCCCAGCCTATGTCTCAAAGGGGAAAAACAACATTAAAATAGAGCTGGATAAAATTACTAGCCCTTTATAAATCCCAAACTTGGACAAGACTTTGATGTCCACAAACTCGATGCAGATGGCTTTGTGTTGGCTTTCCTATTAGAAGGCCAAATTCAAGACTGAATTCTGTATTCCTATGCAGAATACAATATGTTCCCTGAGGCAAGAACTGAAAATTAACTCACATTAAGATTCTTTCTAACACTTAATGGGATAGTTTTAACACAGCAGGTGCTAAAAATACCCTTAGAAAGAAGGAATTCATTTCATAACAACCCCATTTTCATCCTCATCAGATATCTGAAGAATATGGCAGCAAAGATTGCCACCGCTCTAGATGAAGGAATGCACTTTGTTGCTAGAGAAACAGCCCAACAAGAGAGAAAGTAGAATGTTTCTCTCTTGTTGGGTCCTATGGTCTGTCTGTCCCTTGCTTTCTTGAGGACGCTGCTGAGTATAAAGTAGCAGCTTGTTATGTTGAGGCAAGAAACAGGAGGATTGACTGGCTGATCTGGAAGCAGGTGACCTGCTGAGTGGGAACTAATATGAAGGCTTCATCTTTGTATTAGGAGAAATTAGTTGGCATGTTCTAAGGATCTTAGTACTTCTGTGTTTATATTTTATTTACTCATCTTTAGGGAAAATAAATGTTCTATTCTAAAAATTGGAGTTTAAGTAAGCTTCATGGAAAAAAATATGAGAAGAGGGTTTTCAAAGTGGTCCTTGTTCTAAAAAAGGAGCTACAATGCGAACATAAATATAAGAGGAGAAAGGATGAAATCTGAGTGGCCGAGGTCATCCTGCTGACTTGGAAGAGAAGTACATCAACGCTGTCACAGGGAGGGGAATTGCCAGGTGCTAAGGAGTCAGGATCAGAGGTGATTCAATGGGTGTGATTTCTCTTGAGGATGAAGAAAATAGTCTAAAATCGCTAGGGCCTTGGTTTCATAATTCTATGGATATGCTACAAATGATTGAAGTGTTCACTAAGTAAATGGTAACATCAATTTGTTTTAATTTCTATAAAGCTATTTTTTAAAAGTGACTTTTTCTAATGTGTGTGGTAAACCAGGTGGAGATGAAGAGTGTTTCAAAGGAAGAGCAAACGCACTGTGGGACTTCACATAACTTAATGTTAAAGCAGGGCATTTGAGAAGGAGTTTCTGTGACTGTGAAGCATTCTGGTGTGTACAGTGCTGGGAGGGGACCGAGGAACTGGTTTATGGTGTCTTATTACCTGTGCCAAGGGCCTTGGCCTCTGGCTGGTGTTGGTGTGTGCTGAGGGTCATTGCACAATCAGGCTTTCCTTCTGCTCTCTCTGTCTCCTCAGAAACTTGTTCTGTTGGTTGGGTAGACTGTCTCCACCGGTTTCTATGCACTGTTTGCATTTCTCTCGCCCTGTTCCTCCTACCATCCCCTAGCCATTTTTCTGGAAGCTATAAACATGAGTAGTTTATAGCTCAGGTTTTCTTTTTTGTATCCTGTCCATTTCACAGCTCACTACAAGTATATCTCTGCCCTAACATCCCACTGGAATGATTTCAGCAGAAATTAGTGGCCCTAATTCTCATGTTCTGTACATTCATTACCTGCCTTTTTGGGCCACTTCTTCCCAAATGTCTTCCAGCCCACTTAACTTTACATCTGAACCCATTCCCTTCTCTTCTTTCTTTGAACCTGCCTCCTGCCCCTCCGGGTTGATGAGACACAACCCAACGTCCACCTCTCTGTTTATCCTTTCTCTAGATTAACTTCCTTCATCTCTATAATGTCAATTACGGCACATAGACACAAGACCTCAAGGTCTGTGTTCATTGCCCACTCTGCATTAGCACATAGTGGCACTAGATAGTAAATATTGTTAAACCTTATGTTTTTTGGAGTGAAGGTTTGCATCCAGGTCTTCTCCATCCGTGATCTAAGAAACAGTACAACATGAGCAAAACCAAGAGACTGCTATGGGCAGCCTGGTACCCAGCCACTGGACTGTGCTAAGTACATAAGCATAGAACAAGACGAGGCTGCAAAGGAAGGAGGTGATAGAGTCTCCCGAGTGCACTAATGCTAAGATGGTTGACTTTTTCCCCAGTAGTGTATGACGGGAGATGGAGTCAGTCAGTCAGACCTGCTTGTAAAAGGGGTCTTGTATGCTCACAGTATGGAAGATGGATTTAGGGTGAAGAGAAAGCCAAAGGGCCAGAGCTGTGAGGGAGGGAGTCTGGAGTTATATGTTCATTCCCATCCTCTTTGGTACGGTTACTAATAGCCATGAAACCCACCAAAATAAGCCTATTAACTTTGCTGGGACCTAGTATTTTCTGACTCATATACATACACGTGAAACATAAACACAGTTCACTTTTAATGTAACCATTAAAGAGTTTCCATTGGCCAGAGGCTCCAACTCTGAGCACATGTCCACAAGATTAATGCTAGCACTGTTCAGAGGAGGTAAATGTCTTTGCCAGTATTTACTATAGTTTACTTTTTCTATATTCGATCCCAAATGTACACAAAGTATGTGCTCTGCCCGCTGAGAAGTCTGGATCTATATAACAACAGTAGTAAAAAGTCTTTTACTCACTGTGAGAGACTGGCAGTCTGAGACGTTCAGCTCCTGCAGGTTTTTACAGTGGCCTAAATCAAACAAGCAGACATCACTAAAAACACACTACAAACATTGTGTTTTTACACACCACAAACATTGCGTTTTTTCATCCTACATTCAATGCAATATTTTTATTAGAAAGTAAATAGAAACCTTGGCAGGAAACATGTTCTAAGTATGTGGGTTTCTCTGCTCAGGCTTTCTTTAAAAACTCATATATTCATGCACTTATTATTGCTTCTTGCAGGGTATAGGAAGAAAGTGAAGAGATAAAAATCACTATTTTCATTTTTAAAAATACTATCTCCTTGAGGCTCTTAGCTTGAAAGCACTTGAAGAGAACAAGTTTGATTGTTTTGTCAGCTTGTGTTTTGATTCTTCTACTTTTTTGGTTTATTTTTTTAATATTTAAATTGTATTTATTTAATTTAATGTGTGGTATATGGGTATATGTATCGATGCATCTGGATGACAGAAGTTGTCAGCCCATGTTTCCTCGGGTCATTGTGCCTCCTGTGAACTTGGAAGGCCCTTGGCCAGACTCCAGGGAGCCCCAGGGAGCCTCCTGCCTCTGCCTCCCCAGGACTGGAATTACAGACACATACCACCATCTTCAGCTTTTATGAGAGTGTTAGGAACCAAAGTCTCTTAAGTTTTTAAGTTTGTGTGGTCAACACTCAACTGACATACTGAGTAAGCCATCTCTCCAGACTCATCTTTTAGTTTTAAAATATTTTATGACATCTATTTTTAAACATATACAAAAAATTGAGAGGACTACACCATGAGCACCTATGTCTGTGGTGTTATATATTTATAAAATTAATCTTGAATATCAGAGTTAACCACAGAACCAAGCCAGGTGTGTGTGGGGGGGGGGGGAGTATTCACACCTTTAATCCTAGATTTACAAATGTAAAAAGAGAAAGAGAGCTGGGCAGAGCAAGAAAAGAGGGTTTTTCAGCATTCCCAGAGACTTTTCTTCCCTTGTAGCTGAGGCGGTCAGTCAGACATCCTGGAGACAGGCCTGAGGAGCTGGCTGGGTGCTTGAGGTTTGTTTCTGATGCTCCGGCTTATTCTCAATATCTGGCTCCAGGTTTTCATTATATGCCAACTAGACTTCGTGCAATATACATCTTTGCCACCTGGATTATAATCTGGTTTTACTACATGCTCACTCACCCATCTCTCAATTGGTCCTACCTACACACTGCTTAATTTTTTGATGCATTTCAAAGCATGTTGCAGATATCAGCATGCTTCCTCTCCACTGTTTAGCATGCATAATAACTGCAATAAACTATTTGTTAGGACTTTTAAGGTTATATTTCATAGAAATTAGAGTAAATTACAGAAAAGTAGAGGCTACCCAAAGCAGTGGACAGGAAAGAATGAAGGTATGGAGCAGGTAAGGATGGCTCTGGCTCTCAAACTAGACTAAGCCACACCTGGAAATCCGGCACTCATAACCATATAGTCCAACACTAATAGCACACACATTACTTGTTATAAATCTACTTTGGATTTATTTTCCTTTGCTAAGAGTGGACTCTGACCTGCATGCTAGATGCAAATAAGAAATATTTCCAGAATAATTTTACAAAAGGCAAAACAGTTCTTGGAACATGTAGATCTGGGCTAGCCTGTAACTCAATTGGGAAAGGGCTTGCATAGCATATTCAGTGCATCACATTAAGTAAGCAGGTGGCCTAGGCCTGCAGCTGGGCGCTCTGGAGGGGAGAGGAGCGGCAAAAGTTCTGGGTCCTCTTTGGTTACATACTGACAAAAGAAAAAGAAATCAGACCTTAGGGATCACCAGGAGAGTCCTCAAAATAATATTAGTTTGTGCATGTGGGAGGGAGGAAAGGAGGGAGGGAGGGAGGGAGGGAGGGAGGGAGGGAGGGAGGGAGGGAGGGAGGGAGGGAGGGAGGGAGAAATCTTTGGGATAGAACAGCTACAAATATGTTAAAAAGTATTTGTCATGGAAATACAGTAGCAGTAAATAAAATGAAGAAAAAACGTCATCGTCCTTGGGGATGAGTTCTAGTTAGGCAAACTGGATGGAACAGTACAAAAAAAAGAAGTAAACTGTCTGCGTAGGCAGATGCTGGTAGACACTGGAAAAACAAAAAAGGCAGATGGGAACACTTGGGATTGGGGTGATGGAGAAGCCATGTTCATGCCACCCTCTCAAATGGTGGCATTTGAGACCAGATCTCTCTGGGTCTGGGACAGTGCCATTTACTCTGAATATTCCTGGGCCCAAATTCAACCTGATAGTGAATGAAAATGAGGCCAGGTCTGAGGTACGAGGGGTTTTATAGTGGATACGAGAGAGTCCAGACTGAACAGGGCCGGCAGAATAGACTGAGCCATGAGAGGATGGGGGTGGGGTGTGAGAGAGGTGACCAGAAACCAAGAGCTAAGGACCAAAGGAAAAGCCAAGAGAACAAAGCACACCACAAGAGCGAGCATGTGGCCTAAATGGCCAAGGCTGTATGTGAAAGGGAGGCTGAAAAAGAGAAGAGATGCTCAGGCTGGCAAGATTTAAGGTAGGAGCCAGGGGTGAGAATGCTAAGAGGAACCAGGACTGTGTAACAGGGAGAGCCAGGCAGCCAGCAACCAGCATCTGCTTCCATATGTTAATAGGCACCTCAGCTAGTCATTGTTTTTGGAACCTGAGAGGGGTGACTGAGAAACAGTAAAAGAAAGGACATGAGCCCAGGACCTACATGGTTGGGTATCTCAGGGTGACAAGAGAATTCCTTTAATTTCTTAAATCCACACATCGAGGAACCTAGGTCCAAGTGTTTGCCAGGCTAAGTTCCAACAGTAAGAGCTTCTTCCCACTGGCCAGGCACTGAGCCATCACAAGCCAAGGGAGCAGGAAACCCAATAAGCCCAACTTTACAGACACAAGATGAGGTTGGGTATGACCTCACAGAATGAGGCCTTGATTCAAATTTAAGGTCAAGATTTGTCTACCAACTAAACGGGCCCACTTAAACTACAAGACGCAGATAAAATGAAATACATTGCTCAAGATGGCACTCAACTGTTTTCTTTCTTCTGGCCCACCTAGGAACTCTGATCACCCCAGCCGGGACCCACTCTTCCTGACCCGTGTTTGTTAAAGCTACCCAAACTTGGATTTCAAAGGCAGACTCTATTCTTCCACCTGCGTGGAGCCTGGGGCCGCTGGCAGTCACAATGCGTGTTGTGGCCCTTGTGATTCTTCTCTGCTTTTGCAGAGCTACTGATCTCCACAAGGCTGGCCCTGGTGCCTTGAGAAGGCAGGCCAGTCCCAGGGGCAGCCGGGCAGGGAGCAGCAGGAGAGGCAGCCCGGTCAAACGCTATGCACCAGGATTCCCCTGCGATGTATACACGTACCTACACGAGAAATACCTAGACTGCCAAGAAAGAAAATTAGTTTATGTGTCACCTGATTGGCCTCAAGACTTGCTGCACATGCTGCTGGCAAGAAATAAAATGCGTGTGTTGAAGAACAACATGTTCTCCAAATTTAAAAGGCTGAAGAGCCTGGACTTGCAACAGAACGAAATCTCCAAAATTGAGAGTGATGCGTTCTTTGGTTTAAATAAGCTTACTACCCTGTTGTTGCAGCACAACCAAATCAAGGTGCTGACGGAGGAAGTGTTCATCTACACCCCGCTCCTGAGCTACCTGCGGCTTTACGACAACCCCTGGCATTGTACCTGTGAGTTAGAAACACTTATTTCAATGCTGCAAGTTCCACGGAACCGGAATTTGGGGAACTATGCCAAATGTGAAAGCCCACCAGCATTGAAAAATAAAAAATTGCTGCAGCTAAAGGCTGATGAGTTATGTGACGAAGAGGAAATGGAGCAACTGGACCCCAAGCCTCAAGTGTCAGGGAGACCCCCAGTCATCAGGCCTGAAGCAGACTCTACTCTGTGCCACAATTATGTGTTTCCCATACAAACACTGGACTGCAAGAGGAAAGGTATGTAAGTTTCTCCTTTTGTTTCTGAGGCTGTTAGAAGAGGTCTCATTTCCCTCCCTGTTTCCCACAGTGTCTTGAGCTGTCAGGTAGCATCCTTCAGCAACAGTGGAATCTATAAAGTCCAATTCAAGGCAGCTGGTATCTAGGGAACAGAAGACATATGTAGCTAAGTTGGTAAGGTGCCTGGCTAACATGTGCCAAACCCTGGGTTCAATCCCCAGACCCACGTAAACTGAGCAGAGTGGCACACATCTGTGACCCCAGCACTTGAGAAGTAAAGACAAGAAGATCTGAAGTTCAAGATCATCCTTGACTACACAACAAGTTTAAGGATAGCCTGTGCTACATGAGACACTCCTAAAAAAGTCACACCCCAAACAAAACAAAGCATAAGCAAATGAAAGTAAGTTCCAGGTCATCTTTAGTTACCTGGGAGGCTGGAGGCCAGCCTGGGCTTCATGAGACTCTCTCAATACCAGGGATCTGTGATGGACAGATGGGTTAATAGCACATATTGCTTTTCAGAGGACCCAAATTCAATTCCCAGAACCTATAACAGGTGGCTCATAACCACTCATAACTCTGACTCCAGGGGAATCCAATGCCTTTGGCCTCCATGGGTACCTACCCACATGTGTTATACACATGCTTGGTAAATAAATAAATATTTACACAAAAAGAAAACAGCAGGGCCAGCCATGAGAGCTGATTCTTTTGCTCAGGAAGCTATGGCAGTAAGATATTCCTTTCATCTTGAATCTAATGTATCTTGGCTACAAATGCAGATGCCTCTATATAATCTGACATACACCAATTAAGTAAAATACATACATCTGTGGGAAGACAACCTCAGGGCAAATTACAGCACAGGTCAGGGGTGAGCACTGAGATGGGGGCCAGTGGAGTGCTGTCAATACTTCTGGGCTCGAGCCAGAGTCCCAAGGCTTTCATGAACACTGATAGAACCAGACATCTTAATTCTTCCCAACTTATCCAGAGTGAACACAATTCAGTTATTTTAAAGTACTTGATCTAAGATTTATGAGACTGGAGAACTCTCTAGATTATTACCTACTGTCTGTCTGTAAATCAATGGTAGGCTTTACATGCTATACAATCTTATGCAGTGTTGTGTAAGGTCATGAATTAAGAAACATAATTTAGAAAGGCTTCTAAATAGCAAAGACTGGGACTGTCAAAGAGTCTGAAAGAACTGTTAATCTGTTGTGATAACAAGCCATGTGACAATGAACTGCTAATCTCTTTATGATCATGAGTCATGTGACAATGATAATTGCTTCATTTCTGGCATGCTTTAGTAATATATTTGTAATATTAAGTTACAGCCAGGTGTCATTGGATTAAAGTCAGCTTGAGCGTGCTAAAATTGTCTTCCATCCATCCCATCCCAGCAGGTTTTGTTTCTTGTTTTTGTTTGTCTGTCTGAGATCAAAAGATCAGGACATTTGAAGGGAAACCTCTCAGGAAGGCTAAAAGCAGAAATTTGTTAGTATCTGAACCTTGGGCTAGAACACCTGGTATTACAGAGATTCTGTCCTCAAGTTAATCATACCTGCTCTTGCTACACTGGGTGTCAAAGAGTAAGTAGAACAGAGCTCACCAGTTATCTGGGAAAGATACTACCCACATAAAAGTCGAACTTCTACAGCAGGGCTACACCGAGCTCTAAGAGGGGGAGGTAAACTGGGTGTGGTGGCACACACCTTCCTTGATCCCAGAGGCAGGTGGATCTCTGCTGGGTGCGGTGCACACACCTTTGATCCCAGAAGTTGGTGGATCTCTGTGAGTTTGAGGTCAGCCTGGTCTCCAGGGCTATACAGAGAGATCCTTCTTTTCTTTTCCAAGAAAAAGAAAAAAAGAGGTGAGATAAAGATACCATGTTTCCCTGTTCACTTACTTGTTACTCTTAGGTCACCACTACTGCCAATAAGCAAGGTTTTTATTTTGTCTTTTTTCCTGTAAAATATTTCTCTTTTTCTCTTGGCAAACAGCAGCTAAAAAACATATTTTTATTGCTTTCCATTTGCAACTTATTGTTGCCTAAATATGATTTTCCAAAAATATGACACAAATTAATCCTCCTTGCTCTGAAGCTGCAAGGAGCAAATATGAATGAAGTTTCACACCCACAGAGTTAGCACATATAACCCTGAGCCATACACGAATATGATGTTTAGTGAAATGATCAGAACAACTGATCTATCCATCACCTTAGACATGAATCATTTGTGCTGGAAACATCCAATACTCTCTCTGATAGCTACTTGAGATGTACAATTGTAGTCTACCATACTATGATCTAGCACATCAGGGCACTTCTTCCCATCTATCTTTACTCCTGCATCTGTTGACTACTCTCTCTCCACCCCAACACCAGGCAGGAGCCTCTAATCCTAGACTATGAAGTAAAGGCTAATTAAGTCCTTTTGTAATTAAGTACAAATGCCTTTCAGTATGGCTTACACAAATCTATCAACTCCATTCATTGTTTATTTTTCATTTTTGCTTTATTATGAATCCCTCTTTTAAGTCACATTCCTATAAGGAAAAGCCTATTAAACTCCTATTTTGGGTGTCCAGCAATGGTCACTGGGTGATATAGTATTTGATAATATTATCACTGGGTGATGATATTCTTTGCTCCTTCAAAGCAGTAACTTAAGCAACTTTACCAACAGAAATACACAGCAGTTGAAAATAATGACCAGAATTTAAGTATGACAATCTTAATCTACTCTAATTTACTCGTTTTTATCTATAAGTGGATAACAAATCTCAGGTACTAAAATAACAAATGCTCAGTAATGTTCACTTCTAGGCCCCTGTTGGAATGTATGCCTTTGATGACTATACTATACATGTTACACAAAATATAGAATCTCAAAAGACTTAAAGCATGCCACCCAAAGGAGGAGCTAGCAATGACATCAGTGGACAAGAGC
Source organism: Phyllotis vaccarum (assembly GCA_033318265.1). Lineage (NCBI taxonomy): Eukaryota > Metazoa > Chordata > Mammalia > Rodentia > Cricetidae > Phyllotis > Phyllotis vaccarum. The sequence continues at coordinate 26,435,198 of JARWLC010000006.1, read as the reverse complement.
CATTCTCTGCCTCCCTTTAAACATGGTCACTTACTCCTCACAGTCCTGAAGAGTGCCGCCATAATCAACACGATAATGTCATGACATAAATGACAACGCTGGGTACAGAGAAGCTGTCCTTAGGAGGTCACATGGGCAGTAATAATTCACCATTCAAGCCACAAGCCACCATGCAATGCTATTTCTTCCTCCAAGATGGAGTGTATCCACTATACCAAGGATTTACTCATGCCTGTGTGTGCTCCTCCCAATACTGAAACCACCTCCTGAGCTCAAGAACACCACATGGTGAATGCAAGCAGGGAGGCTGCAGTGTGGCTCCTTCCAGTGAGGGAATTCAGCATTCCCAACAGACCAGTGACTCAGATAATCTGTGCAGGGTACTAACTTGTGCCAGTTCAGCCACATAGACTTCAAAGATCGCTATTTTTGCTTTAAATATCTGACATACAAGAAAAAAAGAGAGAAAGAGAGAGAGAAAGAAAGGAAGGAAGGAAGGAAAGAAGGAAGAAAAAAGGAAGGAAGGAAGGAAGGAAAAGAAGAGAAAAAATAATAGCTTTATTCGTGTACTGGCAGGCACTTTGCCAACAAAACTCAGCTTTTCAAAGGGAATGAATGTGGGATTAGTTGAAAGGCACATTTATGCCATATTGACGTGACTAGGTTTGCCAAGAATACAAAGTATGAGCTCTAGAACTACTTTTAGCTCTGCATTTACCAAAATAATTTGCCAATTTTACTTTGAGGGATGGGAAAAATTATATAAGTAAATTGCCTTCAGGTGCTTTTGACGTTAGGGCCACAATTTTGCCCCTGATTTCAATAATAATTAAGAAATTTAAATTCCTAATAAACAAGCTCATGTATATCTCTTTAACCACTACCAAGTTTTCAAATTAGTTCTGAGGTTGCTGAGAACCAAAAGCCTACTAAGTGGGGAAAAATGATGTGGAGAAGATTTTTCAATTTCCTCTTCACAGTAAGGTTTGGTTGGTAGATGCAGCATCTATTGAGCTGTTTATCAAGAGTGTGGCCCCCAACTGCAAACCCAGCACCCAGAGGTGAGAGCAGGAGGATGGATCAGTTGTTCACACCTTCCTTGTTCAAATCACATAGCAAGGTCAAAGCAAGACCTTATCATAAGACCTTTTCCCTCCTCCACCTCAAAATGTTTTGATTAATAGTAAATGCTAAATATGGGTGCCATATGGTTTTCGGTCTAGAAATGAGGACATTGATGAGGTTTGGCTCTTGCATGTACAATTGTGTATTTGTCTTTTCTCTCAAAGATACACGTTTCACATCAAATACGTAATTATTCACACTCAAGGCAAAAGAAGGAGCTTCTTCTCCTCATGACCACAACCAACAAAATTTTCCTGTTTGTTTCTAGGTCATGGTAGGAAACCCTTGGTTTGCATTTCCTGCTACTTGTGGATGCTATTTTTATCCAGGAGTTTGCTGACAACTGCAACATTGAGTCTACCACTCATTCTTTTTCTAACACCCACAAACCCATTGCTTAAGCTGGGCTTCAGGCTATTATTATAAACCTCTTTTCAAGCCATTGATTTGTGGCTGACCCACTTTCAGCTTGTTTTACGGTGGTTCTTCTATCTATCGTCCATCCTCAAGGCCGCTTCGGTAGATATGGCTTCAGCAGGCAAGTTCTGTTTAATAGGCTTTCTAAAACTGTGGAAGTGCTGGCTCTGGTGACAGGGACCCTGGCTTTGATTTGCTGATTCCACCTGTCAGCTTTTCCTCCCCACCCGCATCTGTGCATGTTACAGGTGGGGATCCTAGGAAGGCAGACAGCATGCATGAAACAGAAAGCCAGCACAGACAGACAGCTGAGCAACTGTGGTTCAGGTGCGAGGTTACCATGTTGAAGTTGTGACCATGTAACTAAGGGAAGATGATCTGACTTCTTTGTTCCCCTATTTTCACATATATAAACTGAAGATAATAATGCCACTTTTACAGTTCTCATCATTTAATTTTACTAAGAGTTCCTAGATCGGGAACACAGATAGTAAGAGCCCAACAAGACAGGGAAAGAAATCCCAGGAAGTAGACTCAAGAGGGTGCATTAAGGAATCTAGGAATGAATATCCAAACCTATCCCATTAAAGATCAGGATGGGAATACAGATCAGTCAGGAAAGTGTTTGTCATAAAAGCTAAGGTTCAATCCTAAGCAGCCATGTAAAAAGTTGGGCTAGTTACACATGCCTAGAATCCCAGCTCTAGAGAAGCAGAGACAAGCAGATTCCAGGGGCTCACTGTCTGACCAGCCTAGGCTATCAGCGAGCCCAGGTCCTAGTAAGGGACCTTGTCTCAAAATAAAAATGTGAACAGCACTTGAGGAAGAATGGCTAAAGGTGACATCTGACTTTCATGGACATGGATATGTACACTCCAGAGAAAATGCACATACACAGTCACACATATACACGTGCACACAAAGGTCATGTAATCTGGGCCATTAAGAAGAAAGCAAAAACTAGGTCCAAGTCACTATGATTGTAAATATACCTGAGGCCAAGAAGAAATCATGAATCCCAGGTTGTTATGTTTAATTAACATTTCATTGGAACTACTCACAATTTAACTATTCTGTTCCAAAGGGGGCAGTGTGGATGAGTGAATGTCACCTTTCATAAGTGTGTTTACAGTTCCTGGTTCTAGGTTTTTCCGTTTTCTCAGAAAGCCCTTGGGCCACCATACCCTGCAGATGTCCATCAGTCTGGCCATTTTATTGTTGCTTCTGATTTTCCTTCATGAGAACAAGTCTCTCTCCCTCAATAGGCTACTGCCCTGATTAAAACTAATCCAGGCCTCTTCAATCTTGCCAAGACCAGGAGAAAGCACAAGTCTCACCATAAAATATGATGGTGTGATTATCAATTTTTAAATGCATGATTAAAGATAGAAACATAAATACCAAAAGCAAAGACACGGTGATCCTTGGTTTCCCCCTGCCTTTGAGAAACTAACGCGTTCCACCTGACATGCTGCTGTTGCTGCCTTACTCTTTCTGAGAATCGGGTTACTGCTGGAGTAACCTCCATCACAAGGACTCGGGAGTCAGGTTGGCAAAGCCAGTGTGAATTTTAGCATCTAAAAAAAGCAGAAATAAGAAGCAGTGCCTCTTTTCCCTGTATTAGTTTTCTTTAAAAAAAAAAAAAATTTCAGTTTGCATATGGTCAGCTAGAAACTGAAAATATTAAGTAGAAAATTCCAGAGATAACCCACTTGTGAGATTTTAGCAACTTATAAAGCAAACTTGGAATTGTTCTATTTTCCCGTGTGGTGGTGTTGCTGATACCTTATTGTGGTTACTTCACAAAGCAAACATTGCAGGCATGTGTGCCCAGGGTTTGGCATCCACGGAGGACCTCGGGATGGTTCTCCTGAGGATAGGAGGATATTGTCATGGTTTGAAAAATCAGGAAGGTCATGAGTGTGCTGTTTATGAGAGTGGAGCCTGAGATCATTTGCTGGCAGAGGATAGCATGAGGCTGTAATCGAAGGCCATAGTGGAGGCAGGAGTCCTTAGGAGAAGGGGAACAGAGGGAGATGTGACATCATTGATAGCCCCCACCCCCACCCTCCAAAAGCAAGGAGAGAGTTTATTTTAGCTTGTGTCTCTAGATGGTAGTTCATTATCAAGAGAAGCCAACCTGGAGGTAGCAACTGAAGCAGAGACAGCGGAGGCACGCTGCTTATTGGCTTGCTTTCCATGGCTTTCCCAATTTGTTTTTTCAAGGGACCCAGGACCACCTGTCCAGGAGTGGCGCCACCCACAATTTGTTGGGTCTTTCCACAGATATGCATATAGACAAATCTTATGGAAGCAAGGCTTTCTTTAAGGTCCCCTCTCTCGGGTGACTCTAGTTTATGTGGAGGTAACAAAATCTGGCAAGTACACTTTCTTTTACTTTCTACCTAGTCTTATTCTGTAGCTCTCCGATGGCCTGAAACTCACTGTGTGTCCCGTGCTGGCCTCAAGCCTACAGCCATCCTGTTTCCTGTCCTCCACACGGACTACCAGACCCTTTCAAAATGTTTCCTGGTGGCTGATAGGCACTTTGGGTCACCAATATGGAGTCCCTTTGCTTCCAAGTGACTCAGCAGCCTTAGCTGTGACCTGCAGGGTTTTCCTCTTCTTCAGTTTCTACCTCTGTTGCTAGGGAATTTCTCCGGCCCCTCCCTCTAGGGATGATGTATTGCCTTCTGCTATCTCTTCCCCACACTAAGCAGGTGGTGCAGCTTCACAGGGTTAACAGAATATAGGAGTCAAGAAACTATAACCTAAACACTATTTATTTTTCAGAGTTGAAGAAAGTTCCAAACAACATCCCTCCAGACATTGTTAAGCTTGACTTGTCATACAACAAAATCAGCCAGCTCCAACCCAAAGAATTTGAAGATGTTCATGAACTAAAGAAATTAAACCTGAGCAGCAATGGCCTTGCATTCATAGATCCTGGTAAGCTTCCTGTGTGGCCCCTTTCAAGTGGCCAGCAGCTGTGCAGTGAGCTTTCTTCTATGACATCTATAGTAAACATTGTTTAGTTAAAAAAAAAATCAAGTTCAAAAAGTATAAGTTTTAATTAAGCATGATACTTAAAATATGACTTGTTTTGGCACATAGAAGTATGTGCCAAAATATTGCCTTACAAGGGGTTTAGTACTGTCCAGTCATCCCTTGGTGTCCAGGGTCATTGTTCTAAGACCCTTCTTAGACATCAAGATCCCTTTTATAGAATGACATGGGAGCATTCTTCACTTATGCTTTAATAACCAGTCATTGATAATGCTTAGTATAGCAAAAGTACTATATAAATTATACTGTGTAAAGAATAATTTAAAAGGCCTCTAAGTGCACCACATATTCAGAATAGATGCCATTTTTCAGCTATTTTTAATCTGTGGTTGGTTGAATCTGAAAATATAGAATCTGACAGATGCAAGGCACTAACTACATAATACTAAGCAATGTTTACTCAATCAGCCCAGATAACAAAGCATTTGTAGAATAGATATATTCACACAGTGGGGGTGAAGGGATTCTCACGATAGAGCTCAGACTGGTTTTCTTATTCTCCTGCCCTGGTTTCTTAAGTGCTCCTTTTACAGATGCACACTATCACAGCTGGCCCCTCGGGTGCTTTATTACAGGTGCACACTATCACAGCTGACCTCTCAGGTGCTCTATTACAGGTGCACACTATCACAGCTGGCTCCTCGGGTGCTCTATTACAGGTGCACACTATCACAGCTGGCCCCTCGGGTGCTGCTGTTACAGGTGCACACTATCACAGCTGGCTCCTCGGGTGCTCTATTACAGGTGCACACTATCACAGCTGGCCCCTCGGGTGCTGCTGTTACAGGTGCACACTATCACAGCTGGCCCCTTGGGTGCTCTATTACAGGTGCACACTATCACAGCTGGCTCCTCGGGTGCTCTATTACAGGTGCACACTATCACAGCTGGCCCCTCAGGTGCTGCTATTACAGGTGCACACTATCACAGCTGGCTCCTCGGGTGCTCTATTACAAGTGCACACTATCACAGCTGGCCCCTCGGGTGCTGCTATTACAGGTGCACACTATCACAGCTGGCCCCTCTCGGGTGCTCTATTACAGGTGCACACTATCACAGCTGGCCCCTCGGGTGCTCTATTACAGGTGCACACTATCACAGCTGGCCCCTCGGGTGCTGCTATTACAGGTGCACACTATCACAGCTGGCCCCTCGGGTGCTCTATTACAGGTGCACACTATCACAGCTGGCCCCTTGGGTGCTCTATTACAGGTGCACACTATCACAGCTGGCCCCTCGGGTGCTCTATTACAGGTGCACACTATCACAGCTGGCTCCTCGGGTGCTCTATTACAGATGCACACTATCACAGCTGACCTCTCGGGTGCTCTATTACAGGTGCACACTATCACAGCTGGCCCCTCGGGTGCTCTATTACAGGTGCACACTATCACAGCTGAATAGATTTTTAGACAGAAACAAGGCTGAGGAGATGGCTCCTTGGCAAAGTGGCTTCTGCATAAGCACAAAGACTCAAGTTCAGATTCTTAGCATCTACATAAAAGCTGGGTGCACTGGCACACACGTATAACCACAGCATGAGGAGAGGAGACCAACAGCCCTAGTCAAATAAATGTGTCTCAGGTTAAGTGAGAACCTCTGTTTCAAAGATGAGACAGAGATTGAGGAGACATCTGGTGTTGGTCTTTATCTCCAGACACATGCACACACATCACATGTGCGCACACCTATGTGAACATGTACATAATATTACACACATACGGTAGAAAAGCAATAAAATAAGACAGGAATATGTGGCTGATGTGGAATGTCTTTCTGTATGCTGTGAATACGCTTTATTACCACTGGTTAATAAAGAAGCTGTTTTGGCTTATGCCGAAGGAGCTAAGAGACAGATGGGAAAGCTAAGCAGAGATAAAGAAGAAGGGTAGAGTCAGAGAGACTGCAGGCTGCCATCCAGAAAGCAAGATGTAATGGAACACAGGTAAAGCCACTGAACACGTGACAGTACATAGGTTAATAGAAACAGGTTGAGTTAAGTTATAAGAGCAATATGGTAATGAGTCTCAGCCATAGACTAGTTTGTAGTAAATGTAAATCTCTGAGTAATTATTTTATAAGTGGCTTTAGGATTAGGATTGAATGGGTCAGAAAACGTCTGACTACATGTGGCAAAAAGTCATTCAAACACAGAACATGCAATGGTTTTAAAATGGAAATTCAGATTTGAGCTTTGGGGGTATTTACTAGGCCCCAATTCTGTTTAGTATAAATTCAAAACGAACTGCAAAATGTCGAGTTTATAAATTCAGATAAGACATGCTCAGATGAGGGTGAGACACACTAGCCATACCCCTACACGCACATCAGTTCTCTCTGCTCTTTCAGGGTCTTCACTGGCCAAAGCAAAGCCTCTGGGGAATTCAGCAAACACTAGATCTGGAAAGGTATAACACTCCTGTGCCTTAGCAGTGTGTGCTATCTAAGAAGTCCAGCTGTAAAACGATCCTTCATTAATATAATATTTATTATGCTAATGCAGCATGGTGCTAGAAACATTTTGAGCACAGCTGTTTCTCCTATGTAAAAAAAATTAACTAGAGTAATTACTTTTGGAACAGTGTGTACTTGTTCATGTGTGTGGGTATACATGTGTGTGCAGGCAGAGTCTGACAGTAAGTGTCTTCTTCAGTCATTCTCTCCTTTATTTGGAGGACACAGTCTCTCACTGAATCTAGAGCTCCTGCGGGCTAAACTGGCTAGCCTGGGGAGGACCAGAGATCCTTCAGTCTCCACTGCTCCAGCAGTGGAATTAGAGGCCCACATTATCCTGCATAGCCTTTTCCATAGGTTCTGAGGTCCTCATGCTTGGCAAGCAAACTCTGCCTTCTGTGCCATCTCAGGTCCCCTGCTTTTTAATAGTAACAGGAGCACTGGCAGGACAGCGCCACCCTCACACAACAGCAGTGAAAACTGAAGACGAACATTCTGGGGCCACAAAGGCATACTTCAGCATTAATATGTTGCTTAAATATTACAAAATTCTAACTTAAAATTTTAAAGGAACAACATTTGCTACACTTACCTTAGCCTGTACACATTGCACTTTGAATGCCAGAGATTAAAAGTAATCTTCTCTTCACAGTAAATGAAATGACATCTGACAGTCATTATATTAATGCTTTTGTCAGCCACTGGCATCCAGTCTACAAAGTTGGGCTATAGGTTGAGGAACCCAGAGATAGAGGCCTTCTGTGTCCCATGAGAACCAAAGATCCACAGAGCAAGTACACTCTGTCAAGGGTCCCTGAGCAAGCATCTAATTTCTTTCTAGTCTAATTCAAATCTCTAGTTGACAACAGCTTATAGCAGGAGGCCAGCTGTAACTTAGTGGTTGGAACACTTGCACAGCAAACACAAAGCCCTGGGTTCAATTCCCAGCAACACACAGACACAAATACGCACAAGCACACACTGGATGCAGATGACTCTTGAAGCGTTCGTTAAAATAAACTAAGATGACAGTTACTATACAGCCTCAGTTAAATGTGTTAAAGCAGTGAACAGCTGTGCTATAACAATGGACCAATCACAGCAGAACTTATGGGATAGAAAGCACCCTCCTCCTTGCCCTCCCCTCTCTCCCTCCTTCCTATCTTCCCTTTGCTTATTTGACACAAGGGAAGCGTTTTCATTAACAGGTATGTATGGAACCTAATGCCAAGTACTCTCATTGGCAAGTCCTTTAGAAAAAAGAAAATGGATCTTAGAATATAAATACCAAAAAAAAAAAAAACCCAAAAAACTATAAAGTAAAAGACTTGCTGTGTTTCGGAGTCTTTGGGATGAAGCAGTGCCCAATGACTTCCTTAGAATTCAGGATGCTCAGTGAGCAAGCATGGAGCACCAGAAGACATGGGTGGCCAGCTAATCAATTCAGGATGGCAGTGAAGCACAGTAAAGTGCCACCCTACAGGAGCACTGCTGCCTTCAGGAATCAAAATCAGCTCCCCCAGAGACCCAGACCACATAGGCTTCGGTAACAGCTGTAGCTCTTCTGAAACAAGGTGTAGGGATATTTATTAGCACAGGCTTTCAATCTGGAGCACTGGCTAATTTCAAGAAAAGTGAATTTGTGACAACTTGATATTAGAATTTTAGCAGATGATCCTCAAAAAGCCCAGTTTTTAGGACTATCGTTGCAAGGATTGATCTGTCTCCAGTCCTCACTTCTCAGACCTTGCTTTGTCCAAAAACAGAAAGTAGCCTGTTTTGGGTTTTGTCCAAGAAAAGATGACGTGAAAACAGCTAGCAGTGTTGGTCTGAAGCATATTTCCAGATTCAAAATAAGGATACTATGTTCTAATAAGGGCATTTTGAAGGAACAATGTGAAACGTTCAAAATAGAAACAAAATGTTTGAAGTCAAAAATAACCTGTAAATTTTGGAATATGTGGTCAATCTTTATGTGTAGATTTCTTTGTTCTTGGAAAACTGTTTATTTTGTTATGAGTTATTTTGTTCTAATTAGCATTCAACTAAACCAAATGCAGATGAATTCTGATAGTTACCACCATTTACCAAACTCAAGCAGATGTTTTAAAAAACACTGCTAGAAATTATTTGGTTTGGGACTCTACAAAAATAGATTCTCAACACCAGCACTATAAACCAGGAAAGATTATTTTGTAGGCATTTTCAGAACTCACCAACAACCTAAGAAGTTTTTCCAGGTTTCTATGTTTTTCTGCACTGAGGTCTTACATTTGATACATTGTCCTTATTTATGCATCACCCATTTTTTTTTTGCAACATCTTCCTGGTAAGTACAAAAAATACACACCCACACCAGAAAAACACATTTTTTACTGGAACATTAATAGTACTGAGCAAAAACCACATGGTGTCACCACCTCCTGCAGGCCTTCTCCATCCTCTAGAAAAATGATTTTTAAAGAGTAACTTAAAACCGACTTTTTCAAATAAAATATCACATATTGGTCTACATAACCCAGGAAAAGCTCTGTTTGAATAGAAGTTCGTTTCATATTTTTGCATTTCTTCATATGTTCAGTAGGGAGACACACTAAGAAACAAAACTCCCAACCTACAAGTCTTCTCCACAGAAGACTTTTCTTACTGAGTAAACTTTACACCAGAGTATGATGCAAATCACAGGCAAAGACAAAGGTTACAAAGTCAGAAAGCCGTTGCATCTCCTGAAGGACTCACACATTTTCATAATAAACAAGAGCTAGACCTCAAGTACATTTTTTAATCACATAGTTTTACCTATTGGTAGGGTGACCATCTGGTTTAGCTAAGTATCTTTATGCAAACAATGGCACACTTCCTTCTTCATGACAGAAAGTAGTTCTGCAACTACTAGAAGCAAGGCCCCAGCAGAGTTCGTTCCCTCCCACTAGCTTTGAGATAAAGAGCGCTACCTCTCTTGGTAGGTTCTGTCTGGTCTTCAGAAGGACTTCAAGACAGTTCAGGAAAAGGAGAAAACACTTGGAATTGCACGTGTACTGGAGAGAATGCTGTGACAGTGAGAAATGAGCCTTTTACTGAAATCTGTGTTTGTCTTACGGCACGTCGTGTGCACTTATACAGTTCACTTGCTCACGGCTAACACTCTGTTTCCAGCTGCCTTTTTAGGGCTCACACATCTAGAAGAACTTGACTTATCAAACAACAGCCTGCAAAACTTCGACTACGGGGTGTTAGAAGATTTGTACTTCCTGAAACTCCTGTGGCTCAGGGATAACCCTTGGAGATGCGACTACAGTATCCACTACCTCTACTATTGGCTAAAGCACCACTACAATGTCCATTATAATGGTCTGGAGTGCAAAACACCAGAAGAATACAAAGGGTGGTCTGTGGGGAAGTACGTGCGGAGTTACTATGAGGAATGCCCCAAAGACAAGCTGCCAGTGTACCCTGAGACTTTTGACCAGGACACAGAAGATGATGAATGGGAAAAGATACACAGAGATCACGCGACAAAGAAGCATAGAGTGAGAATCACCATAGTGGGGTAGCTGGACTAGCTGGACTGTGCTACGCTGGTGTTGGGAAACCGTATGTTTACATTCTTAATTTTGATGCCTATTTATACAGGGTTATCCAGATACAAAAGCTTCCTTTGTCTAGTTCCTAATCATCACTATGTTGTGGCAATTTTAGTCATCTGGGGAACTCTGTACTCTGCTAATCTGCCCTCCTGTGGGCAGAGTCTGAATACAGGATTCCAGAGTGGGCCAGGACCCAGTGGTGCATGCCTATAATTCCAACACTCACGCTGAGGCAGGGGGATCATGATGCCAACCTGGGCTACATAGCCAGAAACAGTCTCAAAATAACTGGACTATTCCACACTGGTGACTCCAGGGACTTGGATCTTAATATGGCATTAGAATTTCATAGGGTCTTGTGTATGTTTTGAATGGCTTTTTGAAATAAAAGTTAAAAATAAAAACAAGTTCTTTTTTACATGTCTTTCTGTAACTCCTTCTACCATTTGAAAAATGATCAAAAGGAGGTTCCAGTGAATCCTCTGCCCCTCCTCCTGCCAACCTGTGCTTAAGGCAACTTCAGTATTAAGTCCATTTGCATTTGGATTCCTATATGCACTAGAGTAAGGTTCTGGCCAACCCAATTCTCAATTACTCTTTACTGTCAAAATAAGCAAATAGAGACTATGAGACTTACAGTGTGAGAAGCTGGTCAGAACAGCTCTGAGAAGGCTGGGCAGATGGTATGAGTCATGACCCCTTAAGACCTATAACCAGCAGTGAATGTGGAAACAACACTGTTCATTTGTTTTTATCTGTGTCAGGAAGTCACTAGTCATGGACAATAGGTTCCAAGTATGTCCTCCTAAGGACCATAAAATTAGGATTCAGGGTCAGAATCTAGAGTGGAAAAGAAAACAAGAAATACTATCAGAGGCAGCGGAAGGGGATGGTGTGAACTCAAGTGATCCCTGCAATCTGGGGTTTTAGCTAAAATTAGATCACCTAGAAAACAGGCAGAAAAAAAACAAAAAGCTGTGCATAGAGAAAATAAACCTGACTTCATCAGCTTACATGCCAATAACCTGTGAGACACCAGTCAAGCCATAAATAAAAATATGCATGGACCCTGACCCTGAGTGAAACACTACTTCTTGAGGGTTTCTTCCCACACAGGACTTTCATTCCTCTGTCAAGACATTTGGTACTAAGTTTACCAACTGGTCACCCTTAATTCTTGTACAAACTGTCCAAGCATGGAAGATAATGTATGATAAATAGTAAAATAAAGTGTCAATAGATGCTGAGCACTGGGCCAAAAGTTTCCCATATTCTAGTCATAATTCACAGTATCCCCCTCATGACTGTGAAAGATAGTTATCTATCTTTCAAAGACAAGAAATCTATAGCTCAGGGATCAAGAAACTTGGACAAAGCCATACACCTGGTAGGTGGCAGAGCCATGTAAACTTTTTCTATTGTGCAGGGAAATACAGCCTTTACCCTTGACTACTTGCATCAGAATTTCCAGAACTAGATTCCACTTCCCTCCAAAATATCAGATGTGAGGGATATTAAGCCTTTGCTCCCAGGAACACCAATGAGAGTAGCTGGCAAGAGACATTTAAATCTATATTAATATGTATTAATATGTATAGAACCAAGGTCTGGAAAGCCAAAGGAATTGGCAGTGGTGCTGGTTTGGCTTGGGTATTTGTGTGGGCTGTGAGAGTCTGAACACCTTACTGACTTTACCAGTAGTTTGAATATAGGAAATACAAATACCACATTATACACTAGGATTCATTAAAGATAGCCTTTAGCTTTATAGTGTTGTCTAAGAGATACAATGATTCATTCATCATTATCCATGGGCCTCCAGGTAGAGTAGTAAGGATGAAGACCCGAAGTAGTCAAGATGCAGTGTTAGGGAATCCAGGTGTTAGCTCACTGGCCAGCAGGAGGGTTAGCCCTCCTCACAGAGGACTGAAAGGAGGGAAGCGATTGCGTATGATTCAGGAAAGAGTCCAAATTGTTTCCTGCCTCAAGTTTTAGAGGTTAGTTGGGGATTTTATTGGTTAATTTTTATAGCCAACATCATCCCCTGGGATGCATTTGGAAATAGGCTATGGAACACATTTTAATAGAAATTACTCTAGACTATCCCAAATCTAAGTGAGTTGGAATTCTGGTATTGCTCAGAGCCTTAACTGAAGTTATGTTTTTGAAAGCATAAGGTTCGCTCATTTCAAAGTGAGAGCTTCAAGGAAGCCCAGTTGATTCCTTTGCTACCAAGTTCTTACTTGACAGTTACTCCATAGGCTGACAATGGATGTTCAGAAAACAACACAGTTCTGGATAGATAGATAGATAGATAGATAGATAGATAGATAGATAGATAGATAGATAGATAGATATACATATATACATCCTGAACTAGTAAAAACATAATTCTGAGGTACACATATATGAGAAAGTATTCTTATCACTTGAGCATTTGTATAAAGTTATGTTTTAAAAATCTTTCTTCTAGACCAAAGGTTTTCTATGTTTTATGAGTAAAATTTACTCTGAGTTGAAGTCTCCTAAGCCTTAACCTGCCACTGATGGTCCAATACCTAGTTTCTTAGGAAAGATAGCTAAAATGATATGGTTCCTGTTTCTTTCACTAACAATTCCTTCCCCTGGAAATTCACATTTTATTTTAAGAAATCTGAGCCATTCTTCAGCTCTGACAAATGCTACAGTTCAGTAATGAATCTACTTTCCTGAATTCCATAAAAGGGTTCCATCTCCTGCCTTTAAAATGTCTTAAGACATCACTTTATAGTTCATGTTCCTCAGGCTTCCATTTCTGTGAGGCACTGCTTGTGCTACACAGCCAGATAGCCCAAAACTTCTGTCAATAGTTATCTTCAATCTTAAAATCAGAAAACCAAACATTTGGTCAGAAATACGTGTAATTCTATACATGCCAGAAGAAGACCAGAGGTGGGGGGGGGGGGGTGGGACACTTTGTCTTTAATAACTCAAGATGACAAGGATTAAAACTGGTTATATTAAATCATTGGTGGCAGATTAAAAATATCACAATAGTTGAGGCAGGCTGCTTTAAAATATATTTAAAAATAATATCAAGATTTGGACAGATTTACCTACTTAATTATTGCTATGATATTTGGGCCAAGAATCACTATATTTTAAAAATATACGGAAATACTTAGAAAACTTAAATAAAGATAATATGCTTCTTCTATCTTGGTCCCAACACAAGCATCCATTTCATATATTCTAGTCATCATATATGTCATCATTTGATATAGTTAACACATAGTCAATACACCCATTGCACACAAAAGAATTTAGCCTGCAGATTTTCATCAACAGAAGATTTACACAATCATAACAATGCAGCTTATTTCCTCTTTATCCAAAAATGCTCGGTGAGCCTATTCTAAACACTAAACATACAAAGTACTCTTAAAATTCAACAATAAGCAATCAGGCCCAAAATCTTAATAGTTTTATGCCTGGAATTCCAGTACTAAGAGGAAGAGGCAAGAAGATCAGCAAAAGGTCAAAGCCAGCCAGGACTACACAGCAAGATCCAGTCTTCAAATGTCAACAAATAAACAAAAACCCCCAATAGACACATCACCAAAAAGATGTAAATGGAAGCATACAAAAAGAGCATAAGCCATCAAAGAAATGGGAGCACAGCGGTGGATGCCATTAAACACCTAGGAGAATGACGGAACACCAGGACAGTGATGGCCCAACTGTGAAGCAAAAGGGTTCTTGCTCACTGTCATAGGAATGCACCCCGAAAAACAGTTCAGTGATTTCTTACTATATAATGACCAACTACACTTCTTAGTACCTAACCAAAAGAGTTGAGAACTTTTAGCAGTATTTCCCAAAGATTTTCAGTCCACGGCACCAATGGAAGGTAGCAGAGCCTCCCACCTAAAAACCAGGCACCAGGGGTGAAAATAAGCATTTTCTTTTAATTGATTTCCCTTAGGAATTTGTGTCCTGGTAACAAAAAACTAACATGATTTATGTATACAACAATAGCTAAGCACCTCATGTGCATGTGTACAAGCTGTGCCATGGGCTGAAGCTTGAAGACATTATGCTAAATGGGATAGTCCCCAAATGCTAACTATTCTGCTATTCCACTCACACATCCAAAGAGACAGAAAGCAGAATAGTAGCCGGAAGGATCTAGGTAAAGAAGGAAGTAGGGAGTCAGGGTTTGAATGGGTGATAAGATCCAGCTTTCTGTGACAGAGATAGATGGTCCTAGTTGCACAGTGTGAGGATACTTAATTCCACAAAGCTGACACACATAGGGGTTAAAAATGGTAATATGTATATCTTTAAGAAGAGCCAAAAAGTTGGCTGCTTGAAACAATTAACAAAATTAATAACATATAAACTAGCTTCACCAAGAAAAAACACAAACAAGAAACAAATATTACTAAATATGAGACATGAAAGATTGTTAGTGCCAACTTTATAGAAATATAAAGGATTATAAGATAATACTACCAATAGTTTTATTCCAACTACAGGAAATGCTGTCAATGGTTATATACCAGCTACAGAAAGTGTATCAAAGTCATACACCAACTACAGGAAGGGCTATCTATTGTTATAGTTATACCCCCAACTACAGGAAGTGTATCAACAGCTATACTCCAGTTACAGGAAGTGCTATCCACAGTTATGTCTCAACTACAGGAAGTGCTATTAACAATTATAAACCAACTACAGGAAGTGCTATCAACAATTATACACCAACTACAAGAAGTGATCAACAGTTATACACCAACTACAGGAAGTTTATCAAAGCTATGCACTAAGTACAGGAAGTTAACAATTTTTCAGATATTCAAACTATCAAAATTGACTCAAGAAGTAAAATCTAGGATCTATAGTAGACAAATAAATAGGTAGTATAGATAAATAGACCTATAATAGACAAAGACGGGAAAAAACAACAGGGAACGTCCAACAAATAAGATCCCGGATGGCTTCATGGGCAGATTCTACCAGATATTTAAAGGATAAGTGACACTAACCCTTACCACACTCTATGAGGCGAGGGGGGGGGGGGGAAGAAAGGGAGAGAGAGGGAGGGAGGCAGAGAGAGAGAGAGAGAGAGAGAGAGAGAGAGAGAGAGAGAGAGAACTCTTCTTGAATTCATTCTTTAATGTTAGTATTATTCAAGCAAGAACACTATTATCACAAGAAAGAAAACAAAAGACTAACAGTCCTTTAAAATTTACATGCAAACACCCTTAAGAATATATTAGAAAATAAAATACAACAGAATATCAAAAGGATCGTATATGAAGTCTGAATAAGATAGGTCCCAGAAAAGCAGCCATGGATAACATGAACATAGAAACAGACTATCTAGGAAGAGAAAAGGGATCATTGGGCATGAGGTGATGGGTAAATATGATCAAAATACATTATATGCATGTATGAGATGCTTTCATGGGACTCATTATTATGTGTAATCAGCACGTACTAATAAAAACAATAAAAACTAAAATCTACACCAGCAGCATCCCCACTTTGTTGTAACCAGCCTATCTACCTAATTTCCCCACTAATGTGTTTAGTAAATATCTTGATTTATGACTTTCTTTTGCTCAATGATTATAAAATTTCAGGTAACTAATTCCAGGGAACACATTATTCAGGGCAACTGTGGTGCCTGGCCCACAGTCATTCTTATTTGATGAAAACTTAACTAGCTCTTATTTATTTTGAGGTTGAAAGAAAGGGAAATGTAAAGTAGTTTAGTACACAAACAGCACTCAGTGTGATCTATGTTATATTAATAGAGCAGGCAGTGGGGAGCAAGTGAAGAAGGTAACACATTAGATAAAAACCTGCAGTAGAATATGAGGGAATTTCCTCAGTCTAATCAAGAAGAATGGGCGGGGGCAAAGAATGGGGGTGGGAACCAACAGATATTCTCTCACTTATTTTGAAAGACTGAAGCTTTCCTCTGAGACCAGGAACAAAACAAATGTGAGCCTCTAGCACTCCATTGTCACACTCCTCAGAAACTCAACCCAGTGCTCACTACTACTACTGTCATCAAAATCATGAGTCACACTGAAACTTTAAATATTACTTCCCAAGTTTGCTTTCTGTATTCAAAAATTAAAGATTTAGTAAACACTAGATTCCCAATTTATACTCTTTCTTTCTTTTTGTGTGTGTGTGGGAACTCATGACAGGGTTTCTATGTGTAGGTCTGGCCATCCTAGAACTCACTCTGTAGACCAGGCTGGCCATGAACTCATGGAGATCAACCTGCCTGTCTCTCAAGTGCTGGGATTAAAGGTATGTGCCACCACCGCCTGGCCTGATATGCATTTTTTATATGTGTAGGTATAAAGATATATGCAAAAGGATATAAAGAGAAAAGAAACAGATACAGAGTAAAATTTATGATTATTTTATTTACCTTTAAGACTACAAAAAAGCCTGCCATTTTGGAAATTAATACTGTGGCTTCTCAGAAAATTGGGAATCAACCTGAAGACCCAGGTATACCATGCTAGTGCATATACCCAAAAGACACTCAATCATACCACAATGACATTTGCTCAACTATGTTCATAGCGACGTTATTTGTAATAGCCAGAATCTGGAAACAATCTAGATGCTCTTCAACTGAGAATAGTGAAAGAAAATGTGGTACATGTCCACAATGGGGTATTACTGAGCCGTTAAAAACAATGGCATCATAAAAGTTGCCAGCAAATGGATAAAACTAGAAGAAAAAAAATCCCGAATGAGGTAACCCAGATCCAGAAAGACAAACATGATAGGTGCTCACTTGAAAGTGGATATTAGCTGTAAAGTAAGGGATAACCAGGTTAGCACTGGGTAGCAAGGAGGGCCCAAGAGAGAATCCATTGATCTCCTTGGGAAGGGAAATAGAAGAGAACTTCTGAGTGGACATGAGAACTCAAGGGATAGGGTTGTGGGGTAGGGAGGGAAAGTACTGAAAAAGATGGTCGAAAGGGGGACATTTGGGGGTAAGGCAGAAACTAAATACAAGGGAAATGCCCATGAATCTACAAAGATGACCTCAGCTAAGACTCTTAGCAATAGAGGATAGAGACTGAACTGGCCAGTCCCTGTGATCAGATTGGAGACTACGCCATTGTCATCAGAGAGCCTCCATCCAGAAACTTACGGAAACAGAGGCAGAGACTCACAGGCAAACATTGGCCCAAGATCAGGAAATCCTGATAAAGAGAGGAAGGAAGGATTGTAGGAGCCAGGGGAGTCAAGAAGATCAAATGAAAACCTATAGAATCAACTAACATGGCTCACGGAAACTCACAGAGTCTGAATCAACATCAGGAAGCCTACATGGAACCTACCTAGGCCCTCTGCATATATGTGACAGTTGTGCACTTGATTTATTTGGACTCCCAGCAGGGGATGTCCCTAATACTTTGGTAGCTCTTGGGAACCTACTCCTCATCCTGGGTGTCCTTAGCCTAGCCTATTGGTGTTAGGTCCACATGCCATGTTTTGCTGCTACCCAAGGGAAGCCCCTGTCTGCACAGAAACAGAGGAGGAGTGGATGGGGAAGAAGAAACAGGAGGATGAGGGAGGGAAACTGAGGTTGGAATATAAAATGAATAATCAATTTTTAAAAGACTACAAAAAACAGTCAATTCAAATGACTCTCCAGTTTAAACTCCAAAATCATGAACTTTCTGAAAAAATATGTAATATGAGCCAGGCTTGGTGGTATATGCTTTTAATCCCAGCAACCAGGAGGCAGAGGCACATGGATCTCATTGAGTTTGAGGCTAGTCTGGTGTTTATGGCAAGTTCCAGGACTGCCAAGGCTACATAGAGAGACCCTGCCTCAAAAAAAAAAAAAAATAAGAAACAAAATCTATAATATGCCTAGAATATAAATTGGAAATGGTCTTTGAACATCAGAAATTAGTAGTTCCTTAAAAACCAGAGACTGGCCAGGCAGTGATGGCACACGCCTTTAATCCTAGCACTTGGGAGGAAAAGGCAGGCAGATCTCTGAGTTCAAGACCAGCCTAGCCTACAGAGTATGATAATATCAATGTTATTCTCATTAAAATTATAAAAAGAATCTGAGTATGAGGGCATATAGCTACATATCTGTTCCTTTTCAGCATTTCAAAGGAGGCCCTACGTAACAAAGTAAAGAGGAGAAAGATAACAAGAATAGAGATAGCTTGTGAGTGTCTACCTGAGCACCAAGAGGACGGGATAACAAACTGTGAAACAGGAAGGAAGTTAACATGTGCTCCAGTCCAATGCAATTATTCATGGGGCTATCATTTTCTTCAGTACCAGCAACAACTAATCTAAATGAGCCATTTTTATACAATGTCTTTATTTATAAAAATTAAGTAAAGATACATTTGAACCCCTTGCTCATTCCTTCCCCTTTCACAAACCTGTCCCAGCCCTCGTCATGTATTTGGAGTGCTCTATTCCCATGCATGTCTCCTATGTTACTATATGTGCAGATGTCCTTAAAACATACATTCATCATTACAGTTGTCTCAAAATAAGGATTAAGGTATAGGTATATTATTTTTCACATTGAAATCCTTCATATAAATTTGTTACATACAATGTATAAATATGTGTGTATGTTACTCTGTAACTCGTCTTTTCTTCTTCCTATTTTTACACTTTTCCAAAGTAAGATGTTAAACTCATATGCGGAACTTTTCTCATTGTAATCAGTTGGCTAAATACATTTAAGATCCATTATTTCCTCTGGGAATGTAGCTGGCGTGAGTAAAACAACTGAATCTTAAAGAACACATGGGTTAAAGACAAACACACAGTGCAAGCACAACACAAAGCAGTCCTGGAAAACTGGAAATAACTTCAATACCCTCAACAAGAAAGCAGGTAAGGAAGTTATGACACATCTACTACATAACGATTATTTTACAGTCATTGAAAATAATTTAGTAATTCTATATGCAGTGACACCGAAAAATTTCCAAGATAAAGGAAAATGTAAACAGCGTGATCTTTTTTTATACTGCAAGATAAACTTATTCTTAAAACCTTTGGGATTAACAGTGGGAGTATTGGGAGCCGCTGGCCCCAGCCCCTCAAGATGGCTCCGATATCCGGTGCTGGCGGCCAACCCGCCTGAGTCAGTAAACAAGGCAAGGGCGCATGCCTTTGGTAATTTTCCGAGACTGGTCTCTCCACCTCTCCCGTGGCATCATGTGGGGTGATGAGCTGCAGCCTATAGAGAGGTGACACGTCCAAGGCAGAGGTCTTTGGTCTATATAAGGATTGGGCTTTTCCTACCTCGGGGTCTCCATTTTCTGTAAGCTGATGCTCTCCCTCAAGACGCATTAAAGCTTTGCTGCAGAAGGATCCTACGTGTGCCGTGCCTTTTCTTGCGGGCGAGAAGTTGGCGCGGGACATGGGAGAAAATGGGATCCAGAAGAGTGTAATGTTAATGCTGTTCATTTTTAAATCATATATATGTCAATGTGATTTTAGAAAAACTGACCAAGTCAGGAGCCTCCATAAGTGAATGAATGGTCTGAGTATAATGAAAGGGGATGCTGTTAATGTCCATTGTCAGATTTTGTTAAGACAAGAGTATAGTCTTACAGTTTTAGAAGACAAATTGATGATATGTACATGAATTCTAGACAAAAGAAAAAAGAGTGACCAAGAAGAATGAACAGGGGACCAATTCCCAGAGCATACAATCTAGGAACACTAAATCTCCGCTTAACGCTTGCTCGTTTTGGATACAGCAGAGCAAGGCAAGCCGCTGGTGTGAGCATACTTACTAACAGCTCTCAGGGTTTTTGTTCTGAAGAGACAACCTCGGAAGTTCAGGCGCAGTACTGTTAGCCGCCACCTTTGTAAGGTAGTCATCACACATTTATCTGCAATGTTTTTGGTTGTGGAGAAATCAATCTAAAAGGGATAAATAAAAAGCATAAGAAATAAGATCTATTTAATATAAAAACTTTTAAACATTTTAAAGCACCAAATACTGGAAGCTCTTCATGGAATCATTTCCAATATGCAAATTTCAAAAAATAAAGACTATACTCACAAAACACACTTCCAAAAGTATTGGATTTGTCCAATGAAGTATACTCAGATAAACATTTTAAACACATTTTTTCAAGTTGGATTCAAACCCCTGTACATGCTAGGCAAGCACTCTATTGCTGAACCATATACTTAATGTACATACAGCATCCAGTCCCTTTATGAATTAAGACATACAGAGCAGAAAACAGTGAGATCTCATATCCCATAAAGCTGGGATAGCTCAGGAATTTGTAACAGAAAGTATTCTTTAATTCCATATTTTTATGATTTTAAATCAATCCAATATTTACCCTGACCTGGAAGAATTAACAATGACCATGCATATATTAAAGAATGAAGAGCAGAATTTTAAAAGCAAAAGGTGATAACCTAATGTCTTTCAATGAGACTTATGGAATAAAGGAAGAGACTTCCTACTGACAGGTACTGAAGTCAGGGGCTAAAGAACATAAAACAGCAAAAGAATTACACTAACATAGCCCAACTCAGTCATGGGAGAAATTCCTTACCTGGTAATTTAAAGATTTTCATGAATATTACTTGATGCCATTCTTTTGATGGAAACTGATTCTCAGAACTTAAAACTCCATTTTAAAAGAGGCTGGACAAAACCTACAACCAAACCTGTGTTATAACATGGTGATACCAGAGGCTTCCAAGACAAATGGAGATTCTCAAGCCCTTGGCTCACAACTGACTAAGATTCCACTAAGAGCTAACTAAGAGTGAACCGAGGAAGCAATGGGCAGACAGCAGTGCAAGAATACATATAACAATATAAAGAACAATGCACCACCAGAAGAAGCTGGTGGTTGTATAACATCAAGACCTGAGCATGGCAATGCAGAGGAAACAGAAGGGAACAACCTTAAAACCAACCTAATAAAGAGAGTAGAAGCCTTAAAAGAGGATATAAAAAATTCCCTTAAAGAAACAGAAGAAAATACAAGCAAAAAATTGGAAGAGATGAACAAATCCCTGAAAGAAAATAAAGAAAACCAAGAAAAAGCAACTAAGCAGGTAAAGGAAGCATTCCAGGAATTAAAAATTGAAATAAAAGCAATAAATAAGGCACAAAATGAGTCAGAACTGGAAATAGAAAACCTGAAAAAATGAACCATAACTACAGATGCAGGCATAACCAACAGAATGCAGGATGTGAAAGAGAATCTCTCGAGTGAAAGATTCAGTAGTGGAAATAGATACATCAGTCAAAGAAAACACTAAAACCAAAACAGTCATAAAGCAAAACCTCCAGGAAATCTGGGACACCATGAAAATACCAAACCTGAGAATAACTGGAATCATAGAAGGAGAAGAATATCCGCTCAAAGGCACAGAAAATATATTCAACAAAATTATAGAAGAAAATTTTCCCAACCTAAAGAAGAAAATGCCTATAAAGATACAAGAAGCTTACAGAACACCAATTAGACTAGACCTCCCAAAAAAAAGTCTGCTCACCACATAATAATCAGTCCACTAAACCTACATAACAAAGAAAAAATACTAAGAGCTGCAAAGGAAAAAGGCCAAATTACCTATGAAGGCAGATCCATCAGAATAACACCAAACTATTCAATGGAAACAATACAATCAAGAATGTCCTGATCAGATGTTATACAGATACTAAAAGAGTATGGCTGCCAGCCCAGACTACTATACCCAGAAAAACTATCAATCACCATAGATGGAGTAAATAAGATATTTCATGACAAAACCAGATTTAAACAATACCTATCTATAAATTTGGCCCTATAGGAAGCACTGGAAGGAAACTCCAACCTAAGGAATCCAAATAAATACATGAATTCACAAACAATTGATAATCACACAGAAGAAAAACCCAAAGAAGGAAAATACACACAAACCACCACCAAAAATAACAGGAAATAACAATCGTTGGTCACTAATATCCCTTAATATCAATGGACTCAATTCACCTATAAAAAGACATGACGGGTACAAACACAGAAGCCATCCTTCTGCTGTGATGTGGGAATGTCTTTCTGTATGCTGTGAATATTAATTTTTAAATAAAGGAGCTGTTTTGGCCAATGACAGGCACCATAGAAAAAGTAGGTGGGGAATCAGAATAGGTAGGAAAGGAAGGTCGGAGTCAGAGACAGACTGAGCCGGATGCCCAAAGAAGAATCATGTAAGGAACACAGGTGAGCCACGGGCCATGTGGCAGACAGATTAATGAAAATGGGTTGAGTTAAGATGAAAGAACTAGCTAGCAATGTGCCTGAGCCATAGGCCAAACAGCATGAACTTAACATAAATGTCTGAATCATTTCTGGGGGCCTAATCAGCGGCGGGTGGCTAGGCGGCCTGGGGCTGCAGGTCTGTGGGTCTGGACCTTTGGCCACCCAGAACCAAGAAACCTTACTATAATACTGCTGCATACAAGAAACATACCTCAACCTCAAAGACAGATGCAGGGTCAGAGTAAAAGGTTGGGAAAAGACTTTCCAATAAAATGGTCCTAAGAAACAAGCTGGTGTAGCCATCCTAATATCTAACAAAACAGACTTCAAACTAAAATCAATCAAAAGAGACCAGGACGGACATTGCTTATTATCTCAGGAAAAATTCAACAAGATAAAATCTCAATCCAGAACATTTATGGCCTCATATGTAAAAGAAACACTACTAAAGCTTAAACTAGACATCAAGCCCCACACACTAATAGTGGGAGACCTCAATACCCCACTTTCACCCTTGGATAGGTCAACCAGACAGAAACTCAACAGAGAAATACAGAATCTAACAGATGTTATGACCCAAATGGACTTAATAGATATATACAGAACCTTCCACTCAAATACAAAGGAATTTACATATTTCTTAGCACCCCATGAAATGCTCTCTAAAATTGACCACATACTTGGTCATAAAGCCAATATTAACAAGTACAAAAAGATGAGAATAACTCCTTCTATTATATCAGACCACCATGGTCTAAAGTTAGAGTTCAACAACAACAAAAATCATAGAAACTCTATAAATTCATGGAAACTGAACGTCTCTCAGTGAAACATCTATGCCAAGGAAGAAGTTAAGAAAAAAAATCAAAGACTTCCTAGAATTCAATGAAAATGAATCCACAACATACCCAAACTTATGGGACACAATAAAAGCAGTGTTAAGAGGAAAACTCACAGCACTAGATATCTATATGAAAAATCTAGAGAAATCTCACACAAGAGACCTAACAGGACAGCGAAAGGCTTTAGAACAACTAGAAACAAACTCACCTAGAAGTAGTAGATGGCAGGAAATAATCAAACTTCGGGCTGAAATCGATACAGTTGAAACAAAGAGAATAATATAAAGAATCAATGAATCAAAGAGTTGGTTCTTTCAGAAAGTCAACAAGATAAACTCTTACCCAAACTAACCAAGAAGCAGAGAGAGACTATCCAAATTAACAGAATCAGAAATGAAAAGGGGGACATAACAACAGACACCTAGGAAATCCAGAGAATTATCAGGTCATACTTTAAAAATCTATACTCCACTAAAATGGAAAACCTAAAAGAAATGGACAGCTTTCCAGACAGGTACCACTTACCAAAGTAAATCAAGGTCAGATTAAAGACCTAAACAGACCTATAACCCCAAAGGAAATTAAAGCTGGTATTAAAAGTCTCCCAAGTTTTGTTGTTGTTTTTAAAAAAAAAAAAAAAAAAAAGCCCAGGATCAATGGGTTTAGTGCAGAATTCTACCAAACATTCTAATACCAATACTCCTCAAACTATTCCATAAAATAGAAACTAGAAGAATATTCCCAAACTCTTCTTATGAGGCCACAATCACTCTGATACCCAAGCCACTCAAAGATGCAACAAAGAAAGAGAATTACAGACCAATCTCCCTCATGAACACTGATGCTAAAATACTCAATAGGATTCTGGCAAACTGAATCCAACAACACATCAAAAAAAAATCTTCCACCATGATCAAGTAGGCTTCATCCCAGAGATGCAAGAATGGTTCAACATATGAAAAACTGTTAATATCACCCATCATATAATCAACCTGAAAGAAAAAAAAAAAAAACATGATCATCTCCTTAGATGCTAAGAAAGCCTTTGACAAAATCCAACACTCCTTCATGATAAAATTCCTGGAGAGATCAGGAATACAGGGAGAATACCTAAATATAATAAAGGCGATATATATCCATCTAACAGCCAACATCAAACTAAATGGAGAGAAACTCAAAGCAATCCCACTAAAATCAGGAACAAGGCAAGGCTGTCCTCTCTCCCCTTATCTATTCAATATAGTTCTCAAAGTTTCAGATAAAGCAATAAGAGAAGAAAAGATTAAGGGGATACATATTGGAAAGGAAGAAGTCAAACTATCTGTATTTGCAGATAATATGATCATATTCATAAGTGACCCCCAAAATTCTACCAGAGAACTCCTACATCTGATAAATACCTTCAACAATGTATCAGGGTACAAGATTAACCCCCCAAATCAAAAACCCTCCTGTACATTAAGGATGAAAGGGCTGAAAAAGAAATCAAGGAAACATCATCCTTTATAATAGCTGCATTAAATATCTTGGCATGACTCTAACCAAAGAAACAGCAGACCTGTTTGACAAAAACTTTAAATTACTGAAGAAAGAAATTGAAAAGGATATCAGAAAATGGAAAGATCTCCCATGCTCCTGGATAGGTAGGATAAACATAGTAAAAATGGCATTTTTACCAAAAGCAATCTACAGATTCAGTGCAATCCACATCAAAATCCCAGCACAATTTTTTTAATAGAATTTTAAAAACAATACTCAACTTCAAAAGAATAACAGGAAACCCAGGATTTCCAAAACAATTCTGCTCTTAATAAAAGAACTTCAGAAGGCATCACCATCCCTGACTTCAAGCTCTACTATAAAGCTACAATAATAAAAACAACCTGGAACTGTTATAAAAACAGACTTGTAGATCAATGGAATCTAATAGAAGACCCTGACATTAACCCACACACCTATGAACACCCTATTTTTGACAAAGAGGCCAAACATATTCAATGGAAAAAAAAGTATCTTCAACAAATGGCGTTGACATACTGGCTGGTAGTATGTAGAAGAATGCAAATAGATCCAAACCTATCACCCTGCACAAAACTCAAATCCAAGTGGATCAAAGACCTCCACATAAACCCAGCTACACTGAACTTGACAGAAAAGAAAGTAGGAAATACCCTCCATCGCATTGGCACAGGTGAACACTTCCTAAATATAACACCAGTAGCACAGACCTCAAGAGCAACAATCAATGAGTGGGACCTCCTGAAACTTTGAAGCTTCTGTAAGGCAAAGGACACAGTCAATGAGACAAAACAACAGCCTAGAAAATGAGAAAAGTTCTTCACCAACCCTACATTTGACAGACCTGATCTCTAAAATATATAGAGAACTCAAGAAATTAGAGTCCCAAACTCAAATAACCCAAATTAAAAAATGGAGTTTGGAGCTAAAAAGGGACTTCTCAACAGAAGAATTACAAATGGCTGAAAGGCATTTAAAAAATGGTTCAACATCTTTAACCATCAGAGAAATGCAAATCAAAACAACCTTGAGATACCACCTTACACCTGTCAGAATGGCTAAGATCAAAAACACAGATGACAGCCTATGCTGGAAAGGATGCAGAGCAAGGGGAACACTCCTCCACCGTTGGTGGGAATGTAAACTTGTACAGCCACTCTGGAATGCAGTATGGTGGTTCATCAGAAAACTGGGAATCAATCTCCCCAAGGATCTAGCAATACCACTATTGGGCATATACCCAAAGAATGTACATTTGTACCCCAAAGGCATTAGCTCAACTATGTTCATAGCAGCATTATTCATAATAGCAAGAACCTGGAAACAATCTAGATGCCCCTTAACTGAAGAATGGATTAACAAATTGTGGTACATCTACACAATGGAGTACTACTCAACAGTAAAAAAAAAAAAAAAAAAAAAAAAAAAAAAAAAAAAAAAAAAAAAAAAAAAAAATGACATCATAAAATTTGCAGGCAAATGGATGGATTTGGAGAATATCCTCCTTGAGCAAGATATCACAAGCCCAGAAATATGGGCATGGGATGTAGACAAAAGCAAAGAATACCCAAGCTGCAAACCACAACCCCTGAATAGCTTGGGATCAGAAAGAACTTAAGAGACAACCAGAGGTTCCCCAATAAAACAAAAATAGAGAAGATCTCCTGACCAAACTGGGATCATAACAGGAAGCAACCAAGGAAAGGTGGGAACAAATAATGAGAGAAGGAGATGGTTTAGTGAGAGGAGCAACAAAGAGAGAGAGAGAAAGAGATGGATATCTTGATAGAGGAAACAAATGTGGGGTTAGAAAGAGGCTGGGTGCTAGGGACACCTCCAAGAATTCACAGGATGTCCCTGGCTAGGACTCCGACTAATAGTGAAGGGAATGCCTAAACAGGACTTCCCCTATAATAAAATGAATGACCACCTTAAGTATCATTATAGAACTTCCATCTAGCAATCAATAGAGGCAGAAGCAGAGATCCATAACTAATCACCAGGTTGAGCTCCTAAGAGAGAGGAGAGTGAATATGAGCAAAGGGATAGGGATTATGAGGAGGAGTCCCACAGAGATGGCTGGCTGGAGCTCTGGGAAGCTCACTGAATCAAAAGCAGCCACTGTGGAAACTTCAGGAAAAGGAACAAAACCCTCTAAAGGTAGATGACTGTCGAATGGCATGAGCAGTATGCAGAACCTCATGGAATAGGATCAGACTGTGTTCCTGTGCATGAACTGGCATCTTGAAGCCCATTCCCTACAAAGAAACACCTAATCTTGCCTTAATATTGGCATGAGGGGATTGGACCTATCTCAACTGGATAAACCAGACTGAACTGACCCATCTTAGGACTCTTTACCCTCTTTGAGGAAAAGATGGAGAGATGGGGTAGAGGGAGGCTGAGGGAGGACTGGGGGGAACTGGAAGGAGGGAAGGGAGGGCAAGCTGTGGTATACATAGAAAATACCTTTATAAATAAATAAAAATTGAAAAAAATAAAAGAGTCAGGAGAGCAGAGTTCCTGAATACCAATTAGGGGAAGAGCCAGAGGCAGGTGGTGGGTTTCCTCATTCATGTTTAGTAATTACGTGCACACTTTGTGGTCATCTTAGAGTTTGAATTCTAACCCAGGTACTTGCTAATGTGGGCTATTATTTAACTAACTCATTTTTCCCACCTGTAAAGTGAGAACAATGACAAGGCCTGTCCAGGGTGGTGACAGGGATCAAGAGCCTAGAATGGAACAGAGAGGACAGGCTGGGCTTAAATCAACCATCACACAATAGGAAGTAAAACATCTTTTCAAACTGTGCAAGGCATATAAACATGCCTGCTTGATACTGTCAGTGTGCTGCAGTATCACACAGACACCCTTCACACAGCCCGGCATTTTCTAACATGAGTTTGTGAACTAATATTTTTATGCTGTCATTGTCCTGGTGTACTCTTTATAAGCTGGAAATGACTGCTTCTCATTCCAAAGACACTCTGAGGAGACTCATGGCCACAATAACAATGAAGCATACACTGTCCCTTGATGACTTTTTATGTCTCTTGGACGATACTATACTCTCAACAATGGGATCACTTATGCCATCAGTCAGGCTTCAGAGGCCACCATGATCTCTGCTTTCTAAAATCAGGTCATGGCTGACTTCATCACTTTCCCTCATGGATAATGACTAGAGGACTGACACCATTATGTTCTCAGACTGACCTGTGTCCCTGTGACCAAGCAATAGGCACAGAATCTGTTAAACTTTCTTATATAAGCCAAGAGGAGCACAAGGTGCCAGCAACTGTAGACAAAAGTCTACTCCATGTCTGTACCCCTCATCAGGGCACCATCCAGTCTTGATTGGTGTGCTCTCCCTCTGTGCAATACTGGCAAGGAGCTAACAAATTAGATAGGCCTGTCCTGGGTTTCAACCTGAGCCTGCAGAGATGGCCTGGGAGGATTGTAAAGGTCGACCATTGACTGCTACCCAGCATTTTGACTCAGTAAAATGAGTGGATAGAGCCTAAGAATTTGTATTTCCCACAAGCTCTCCTGTGGTGCTGATACTGGGTTTCAGAACCACATTCAGAGAACAGATGGTTTTAAAGAAGCAAATCTTTTGTTTATGTGATAGCTGTCTGGGGGTGTTCCTATTAACTTTGGAAACCTCAAAGAAGAAAAGTGAATACAAACGATCCAGAGAGGAAAAAATAGCACAGCCAGTACTAACGACTGGCCCTGCCAGCACTTCTGCCCAGAGACCCGTTAGATCCAGGTGTAGAAAATATGAACCCGTAGCAAAGAAGAGCAAAGCCAGAGTTGAAAGTGTTCTTGGGTTCTCCTTCCTCTTGTCTCTGCTTTTCCCTGTGAGTGTTCAGGTGTGGCACAATTATAAGCAGGCAGTGAGATCCTCTTCAGTCAGCCCTGACTATTCACAGTCCATACAAATGCCTGCTCCCATCAGTTCTGCATGTCATCAGCCAAGTACAGTACGGGAATGCCTTCTCTTTTTCAGAACTAGCTTTACAGTTATGAGCTATAAGGAGGTCACTACAGATCATACACTCCAAAAGCACCCTCCTGAGGGGCATGAAGACATGGTTCAGTAGTTAAGAGCACTTGCTGCTCTTCCAGAGGAGTCAGGTTCAGTTCTCAACACCAACATGGTGGCTCACAACCTTCTGTAAGTCCAATCCCAAAGAACAGAATGCCTTTTCCTGCACGTTCTAGACATGCATGTGGTGCATAGACACACATGCAGGCAAAACACTCATACACATAAAATGGGGTCTTAAGACAGGGTTTCACTGTAGCTCTGACTGTCCTGGAACTCACAGAGATCCACCTGCATCTGCCTCCTGGGTGCTGGAATTAAAGGTGTGTACCATCAAATTTTTCTTTCTTAAAAGTTTTCTTTGTCTCAGTCAAGAGGTCAATACAGAGTCTGTGCTCACCAACAGGAATAAGAACACAAACAGTGAAATAGGAATGAGGTGCAACTTATCCAACAAAATACGACACTGCTTCAGTCTAAAAATAATATCCGAGAGAGGATGGATGGATGGGGAGGGGTGGGG
Organism: Phyllotis vaccarum; assembly: GCA_033318265.1. Taxonomy (NCBI): domain Eukaryota; kingdom Metazoa; phylum Chordata; class Mammalia; order Rodentia; family Cricetidae; genus Phyllotis; species Phyllotis vaccarum. Next base: position 26,405,319 of record JARWLC010000006.1, on the reverse strand, counting down.
CTGAAGGCTGACTGGGAGGAAGGAAGGGAGGGGGAGCAGGGTGATGCATAGATAAAAATGACATTTTTAATAAAAAATGAATAAATAAATAAATAAATAAATAAAAATTAAATTAAAAAATAATGTCCAATGTACATATCCCACCATTTAAATTTAAAATGTAGACGTATCTCTTAAGATAATGTTATTCTCTATTTTTACCTCTTCCTCTAGGTTTGTGCTGACCAAACCCAACTGACCAAGAACCAAAAACACGAACAGAAAGCACTTCCTGCTGCTGGCCACAGAGAAGGGAGAGAGGAACACAGAGTGAGGCAGCCCTACTGCAGGGCTTTATATAAACCCATTCCCGTCAGCCTTTGAGAAAAGCCATGCCTTGCTGTACGTCTACTTACAGCGTTCCACAAGAAGCCCCTCTGTGTCATTGCCATCCAGGATCGGTTGACTTGACCACATGTTATCGTATCTCTAAAACTGATGTACGAGAAAATCTAAACGCAGAGAAAAGAAACGCGTAATTTTGAATGACATGGGAATTTTGGTATAGATCTTTCATTGTGTGGGTTAGTAATGACATTGTCCATATTTTAGAAAAGTAGATATTTAAGGGCTAGAGTTATATCTCAAGGGAGGTACTTTATCTGAAGTCTAAGAATTTATGAGCCGCTGCCTTTTATCACAATGATGTAATGACATCCTTTCCTAAAGACATGTTATGTACCGCACATTTTTTGTTCTTTGGTTTTTGTTAGCATGATCTGAGACAGTATCCCACTGTGCAGCTCTGGCTAACCTAGAATTTTCTATGTAAACTAGGCTAGCCTTGAGCTCACAGAGATCTTCCTGCCTCTTCCCAAACTGGGACTGAAGGCATGACTGTGCCCAGACATGGCCTTACAGTGAGTCCAGCCCTGTACAAGTCAGGAGCTCAGTAACTCACATTGTTTCCTAGTTTTTTAGAGCCAGTAGAGGGGCAATAAGTTTCCCTAGACCTCATATAAACATGAATCTGAGAAGGATTTTAAAGCTGCATAATAAATTAGATTCTTGCAATGGGCTGAATAAAGAACTGTACTGAACTCTATAATGTGGTCTGTGTTCATAGTTCACAGTATTTCTGACTGTTGAGCAGCAAGGTATGTACAAGGAATCTTACACATATCTCTTGGAAATGTGATCATATGGTTCTTCAAATTGGCAGCTGTAGAGAGGTAGTAAAAAGTTGGTAGTATTCTGGAAGAAAGCTAGTTATTTTTCTCTAAATGGTAACTGACACACAGAACTCATTCAATAATCGTTAAGATGAACTGGATTTTCCTAAAGTTATGATATCTTGGGAAAGCTCAATAAACCCATCTGGCATCTATCTCTGGGAGAAAAAAAGTAGATTAGAAAAATAATACCCTTGAGATAAAACATCAATGGATCTAAAACAAATTTTAAACACAACTTGATTTTTTTTAAGTAGAGGAAGTCTTGAGGCCCCTTGTCCCCATAAACCCAGACTGACAGGGTACTTGTGCTATAACTGTCTGGAGAGGCAGAAGGGGTGCTGATTCCTTTTCTTAACAAACAGGCTCGGTGAGTCTATGCAAGTTCAGAAGAGGGTCACCAAGCTTATACAACGGAGGCACATGCACTGCACACTACTGAAATAAAAATAAAAGTAAAACCACTTCAAGAATTGGTAAGAAAGAGCAGATACCAGGCCCATTGGAATCATTTATGGAAATTACCTGAAATTTATGGCTTTTGCAGCTAGATTTGACATGTTAGCATGTGATGGGGTTCCCTAGGTTATCTTTCAAAAATAAATCATTCTCTCTCTAAGAGATGCATACTGGAGCAAGCATTACAGAACTGCCAAAAGGAGTTAAAAAGCTGAGGAAAACCCTAGAATGGGAGGGGAAATCCAACAAGGGTGAGCAAAAATGGAGGCCCTCCAACAGGATGTCTGAAGAATATGAGCAAAGGGATAGGGATTATGAGGAGGAGTCCCACAGAGATGGCTGGCTGGAGCTCTGGGGAGCTCACTGAATCAAAAGCAGACACACACACACACACACACACACACACACACACACACACACACACACCTCTTAAATTTTAAACACTAAATGATAATAATAACCTAAGAGTGGAGGGAGTAATCAGGACTAAAATATTCTAAATTCAGTTTTTGCTCAGGAAGAAAATATACCTGTTCATTCACATTAGGTCTTATTATGCTCGCTTCAGTCTAAACAACACAAGGAAGCAGAACCTTTGAATAGCACCCATGACAATCATGAAGCATTCCATAGTCTCCAAACTGCCCCTTAACCAGAGAATTATCTCTTTCTAGTGAACATTTGTGAATACAGAGATTCCTAGTACTGAGAATAAGTGATGACTGAGGGCCTATCCCTAATAGAAATGCGCATGCTCTGCTCTCAGAGAATGCTGCAGAAGAGGAGGCAGGAAGAGCTGGTGGATGGGGAGAGCCAAGGGACAGCAGCAGCAGATGCCCAGCTCCCCACGAAAAGGGGCTGTCACCAGTCAGGCGTGGACAGAGCTGCTCAGGGGCCTTCCTTCTCAACTATTTGCAACTGACCTACTCAGGGACAGGGGAGATTGTCTTGACCCCAGCAGACTCCAGTAATAGTGTTAAACTAGTGCCCATTCAGATGGCTCTGATTAAACTAAATGAGTCCCAGAACAAGGGTAAAAGTCACAAATCTGGGAAAGGGGATTGGTAGAGTTTGCAAGGGCAAGGTAAATAGAAATAAAAGGGAGACAGGGCACAGTGAGAGCAGGAAGAGAGTACCAGAACATGTTACATATATGTATAAAACTTCAAAGAACACAATTACATTTTTAACAGAAGTGTATGTTTTAAAAATAAAAGTAATCAGTGAAATGGCAGGAAAATATATGCTTTCTAAATGTAAGAGTAGAAAAATACTAAACTCAATTTTCATTAAGACAAGAATGAAAAAGGGAGTCTATAAAAATATGACAACATGTAAAATGAACTCAAGAATATCAAAAGGCACATGTGGTTTTTTTTTTTTATCTTTTTCTTTTTTTCCAACAGTCTTTTGTAGCCCAGGCTGCCCCCTCCTGATCTTCCTATCTCTGCCTCCTCCATGCTGGGATCATGGGCATACTGATATCATCAAAACTGGCAGAAGTCACAATCAATTTTTAAAATTCACTAGTTAGAAGACAAAAGTCACAACTAGTAACTCTTTTGCCCTGATATTTTTCCCTCATATTAACATGGCTATCAGTTCTCCTCCATTTTTATTTACTTTTTAAAATTTTATAGTTTAGGTAAATTTTTTAATCTTATGAAGAGAATTACTATAAAGAATAAAAACAATTCAAATGTTTCACTAGAGATGTCCAACAATAGTAAATGAGTGAGTGCCCAGTGGCCACAGAGTCACAAAGGGAACTGAACTGAGCCCTGATGATGGTAACTACTCGATATCTCATTGATGAGTATGAGGATTCATTTTCCTGGCATCTCTCTGGGCTTCTGAAAAAGGCCCTGACTGGCAAAGATGTGGGTATCTAGGGATAAGACAATGATAGTTCAGCCTGCTCTTCTAGAGTATTTTACTGTCAACAGACCCCAGCAGAGATGCTGGATTGGGGGCACACACCTGCAGTCCTATTACCTGCAGTGGCCATAGGATTGTGAGCTCAGGGCCTGGGATGTATATTAAGATACCTCTCTGTCAATAACTAAAGAAAAAAAAGAAAGAAAAAGAAATAAACCTCTTCTCTCCCACAAAAGTCACATGACTACCTTGTAGGAAAAGCCCCAGAGGTGTAGCCACATATCTAGGTCCTGGAAGTCAGAGATCTGAGGTGACCTCTGGCCCCAGAAGAGAAATATTACAAGCCAAGATCTCTCTCATTATTATAAGGTGGGTGTCCTGGTAATCCAGGGTGAATGTCCCATCTTGAGATCCTTAGTTACATCTGATAAAAGGTGGCACATTCAAAGGTTCTCGAGACTAGGAAGGAGCTATATTTGGAGGTTATACCCATTGTCCTATGTAACTAAATTTAATAACTAAATTTAAGAGAGCAGGGAAGAAAATGAAATTGGGGAGGCTTCAAGTCTATCTGTTATACTTTACTGACTACACTGGGTGGTGAGCATACGGCTGTCCATTATACTTCTTTGCATGGATGAAATAGTTTATGACGTCACTTTTGAATAAAATACATAGGAGTAAATTCAAATAAGGAGGTGAAAGGGTAGTCAGTAATCTAAAAATGATGAAACTTTAAAAGGAACTAAACCAGGTTTTTACAACTGCCCATGACATAAACACTAAATGCGCACAGTCCTAGAGACCCATACAAGAAAATCTCACCAGTATGCAAAGAACAAATGTTACAAACAGTAAAAATACCAACATGTCAATTCTACCTAAAGTCTACAGATTCAATGAATTCTATCAAATTTCCAAAGACTCCTTTTGTAGAAATGGAAGTCAATCCTCAAATTCACATAAAATTGCAAGAAATCTCAAATAGCCCAAACAATTTTAAATAACACCAGTTGGAGGGGTCACATGTCCTGACTTCAAACTTACAACAAGGCTGCAGCAACCAAAACATGAAGCCACAGAAGGACACACACCTAAGGGATGAAATGGAGAGGTCAGAAATACACACACACACACACACACACACACACACACACACACACACATCTATGGCCAATTGTGTGCCCAATAGGAACCCAAATAACTCAGTGGCAGAAGAGCAGTTTCTCAGTAAATGGTACTGAGAAAAATGGGCACTCAAATATAAAAGAATAAACATGACATACTTCTATACCTCACTCCATATTAAAAAAAATTCTTTACCCAAAACGAATCAATGACCTGAATATGATAAAAACTATTTTTAGGAAGAAAACACAAAGATAAATCTTATGATATTATGATATCAAAAACACAAGTAACATAGGAAAAGATAAATCCGATTTCATCAAAATGTAAAGCTTTCATACATGGAAGAGCATTGCGAAGAGGCAAAAGCTCCACTTTATTTTATCTATGTTTTGCCACTGTGTCGGGGGAACCTATATGCTTTCACACAGATGTGAATGAGAGTCTTTCTCCACTGCTTCTCCACACTTCCTTATTTATTACAGAGTCTCTCATTGACCTTAGAGACTGTCATTCTGGAAAGACTGGCCAGTGAGTCCCCGGATATGCCTTCCTGAGTATGCACCAAGCAATTTAGCCACTGAGATTCCTCTCCAGCCTCATTACTATATGATTTTTATCAGTAAACTTTGAGTTTATTTTACCCATATTTTAGGATTAAGTCATCTTCAATAAAAAAAATTCTAATATCATTGTCAATCGTTAGTTACAGCAACAACAACACTCGCACCTGTATCTAAGCGGATTCTATTCGCCATTCACATGTTAAATTTTTGCAAAAGTCATTTGGACTTTCACCCAAAAACTATACTTTGTCTTGTTGTCTACATAGTAAAGAAGCTATTTCAATAAGACTGCACAATGTCTTTTCTGATAATGCATGCATTTGACACTTTCACAGTGTGTAGGGCATTACTCCTTTATCCATTTGCTCATTTAACACTTACCTGTTAGGTGGCTGTTTCACAATGTCATTCCTTATTAATTCCATATAAACCTGCCCAAAGATATTTGAAAATGGGGGTTCCACATTTCAACGTGGAGTAGGCTATTTCAGATCTACACTTTTCCACAAATCTCTATTTTCTCCTAAAGAATGGGGACATCGTTATATAATATATAAGAAATTTTCAAGTGTCCAGATGCAATAATCCTTGGAAATAATAAAGACTAATTTCAGGTGCAACAATGGCTGTTGCTAATATAGTTCCCAGGAAGAAACTGTGATGAGGAACCAAACTTTCCATATTAATCCCGTAATGATCCCCGTTGTTTTATTTTGTGTAAGTTGGAAAAGTGACAAGATGTGGTACAGAGACAAAGAGGGGTTTTAAGAAACTGCACTAAAGTCTAGAGATAGGAGGCCACCATCCTGTTAGTGTCTCTGCCCTTCTTTGTGCCCAAGGACTGGGCGTCTCAGGAGATAAGAAAGCATCCAGGGATCCATCAATAATGGAATGAGAAAGGGGAATGGAAGGGATCACCTCCACAGAAACAGGAGGTATAACAAGGAAACAGAAGATGAGAGGGAAAACTCTGGAGCCTCTAGTAGGGGAGAATAATAACAAACAACTCATGGGCACAGGGAGGCCATGGGCACAGGGAGGCCATGCGCACAGGGAGGCCATGGGCACAGGGAGGCCATGCGCACAGGGAGGCCATGGGCACAGGGAGGCCATGGGCACAGGGAGGCCATGGGCACAGGGAGGCCAGGGGTATAAGGAAGCCATGGGCACAGGGAAGCCATGGGCACAGGGAGGCCATGGGCACAGGGAGGCCATGGGCACAGGGAGGCCATGGGCACAGGGAGGCCATGGGCACAGGGAGGCCATGGGCACAGGGAAGCCATGGGCACCAGGAGGCTGAAGTGGGTCAGGTGCTATGTGATCCAAGTTAAGGTTACAGAGGCAGCTGCAAGAGTCAAACAAGGTCTGAGACTCTTCCAGCCTGCAGCCCTCTCCTCCCCTTCCTGACTTGTGGGAGAAGAGTGAAGCTCCCAGAATATAACTAGAGTGCTTTGGGGATTGGCACTTTGTAGAATATAGGCAATACACAGAAGCACCAGAAGTACACCAGGCAACTGAACTTACATGACAAAGTTGGGAGAGAAAGACCTCTAAATCAGGAGCCCTGTGATTTTAAGATTCTATGATTCTCTGCTACCTAAAAGATGCGATATACTTCATGTAGAAAAAAATGTGCAATGCTCATAAGGACTAATTCTCTTCTTTCATACTCCGGAGCTAGCTTGGTATCAAGGTATCAGCATATGTGTTCCACGTGAGACCAGCAAGAAGAACTGAGGAGAAGTTGAACAGAGTCAACGTGCACTGACATTATAGAAGCCAGCTCTCTAGAGAAGGACTTCAGGACACAGATGTGTTCTTTGGCAGTGCCAGATCCCTCCTTACTGTTAGACTGCCTGGCTACTAATGCATAACATCTGAGAAGTTTCTCTTATGAACACAATTAAAGACAAACAAGTCCAGACACAATTGGCGTTATAAATCCTCAAAATTGGGCATAATTCATTCATCTCAGAATTCAAGAACTATGGGCATCAACAAATGACAGTTGCAGTATCTCCTTAGTGTAGTACTATCTGCCATAGTTAGCTTTCCAATGCTGTCACACAATGACACTTACATGTCCGACCACAGACCATCACTGATGGAAGCCAAGGCAGGAACTGAATCAGAGACCATGGAGGGATACTGCTGACTGGCTTGCCCCCCATAGTTTGCTCAGTCTGCATTCTTACCCTAGGAGAATCACATGCCTAGGGGTGGCTCCACCCATCATGAGATGGGCCCGCCCACATCAATCATTAATCAAGAAAATGCCCTCAGACTTGCCTATAAACAGTCCTTCAATAGGTATTCCTTCTTCCCAGATGAATCTGGATTGTGCAAGGTGATAAACTAATCAGCAGGGCACACAAATATGCACCAGCCGAGTCATTCTATAAGAACAAACATTCAGGTTATTCAGTCAAATTGATGAAGGGTTTCCCATCTATTTCTTAAGTCTTGTAAAATATGAAGAGGAAGAGATGAAAAAGGGGAAAAAACCTGTGGGAGGTTTGTTTTCTTTTAGTAAAACAGAAAGTTCTCTCTGACAGTTAGATCCAGTGACTGACTGAGTAGGAGGGCCTATAAGTGACTTCTGTTACCAAGAAACTTGAAGGAGAAAACATAGAAAAAACTCTCTTTTTTATGGAAAGAAACAAAAATGTAACAAAACATTAAAATTATAGTTTGGGCCAATAGCCTGTCAGGCGCCACAGCCTGCATCACAATCTCTGGGGATGCCAGGGTAGAAACAATGATGGTAGGGTAGAGAACCTGTGTCCCTGCCCTTCCTAGAGCCCAGCGGGTACAGCTGGGCAAAGGCGGCACTGGCAGTGTGTGTGTGTGTGTGTGTGTGTGTGTGTGTGTGTGTGTGTGTGTGTGTGTGTGTGTGTGTGTGATGGGCCAAGGTGTCAAGGCCCAGTCAAAGGGAGGAGACTGAGTGTCCCTTTGGAGACTGTAATATTAATGACCACATCCCAGTGGAAGGAGGTGAGTTCACCCTAGATGGTAAAGGCACAGAATGGAATGTAGGGGGCCAAACTGCATGAGTGGGCTGATCTGGCATTGGGGGGGGGGTTAAAGATTAAGTAAGCAGAAAAGTGGTCTCATCAAGTAGAGGGGAGCTCAGGGACCCCAGAAAGAGTATAAAATAGGAGAAGCGATGGTGGGACTTAGCAGGGTAAGGGATGAATGTCCTTGTATCATAAGAGGTGGCTTATGCTATATGCCAGGAAGAGGTCATGATAAGGGGAACATTTGCCTAGTAAATGTAACAGGAATTGAATGGTTGGTATCTATGACATAGAGACCAGCTGACTAAAAACATCAGAAAGTTGGGAGCAGCTTTTTTTCCCTAGGAAGCATTTCAAAGTATGAAAAGGAACTAGAGAGTACCTTGATGTACTACACTAACGGTATGGCCAGAACTTCAATATATAAAGCATTGCTTCTGATCAAGAAACTTACTTAACAAAAACACCACATTGGCCCTATGTTCACAGCAGTCACAGGGTTTCCCCTGCTCTCCACCACCCAATGCAGCTGCTTCTATGCAATAGGAGAATGGGATTGTAGAGACTCAATTTAAGTGTCAAGACAGCTAACAACACCTAGTGCAAGGTTCTCTAAAAGGTTGCATGAGATCAATGTGGTGGTTTCAAAGAAAATGGCTCCCCAAAGGAGGTGTGGCCTCGTTAGGGGAAATGTGTCACTGTGGAGGTGGGCCTTTAGGTCTGATATATGCTCATATATACCCAACTTCCTATTGCCTTTGGATTAAAATGTAAGGGCCTCTCAGCTCCAGCACCATGTTTGCCTGCATGTTGCCATGCTTCCTGCCATTATTATAGTGAAACTGTGAGTCACCCCAACTAAATATTTTCTTTATAAGAATTTCCATGGTCATGATGCCTCTTCACAGCAATAAAAACCCAGACTAAGACAGTCGTGACATATTCACTACTTCTCTTTGTAACCAACAAAGAAACATTTTGCTTCCTGTTTCCCATGATCAGATGCAGCCAACTTGAGAACACATCTAAAATTATTGCCTGCAGGTCTTGGTCCCAAAATAAGTAAGGCTTCCACAGAGAGATAAAACAATGATTTTACTGAGCTGACCACCACACTGCCACCTGGCTACTCTGGTGCTGCAGTGGATATCAAGGAGAAAGTGGCCTGTGGCCATCTCCAGCATTACCTAATGGAAAAGTACAAGGACTCAATCTAAGAGAACTACAAATGACCCAAGCCCTTCAGCAATGACAAAGGTTTGGTTCGCTGCACCAGGCAAAGTGAACTCAGAATGACTGGGAAATAGCAGCTACATCTTCAGTCCCCTCTCCTTAATGTGTCTGTCAGTCAGGCTTTTTGTCATGGAGTCCAATACCTGAGAAAAGTCATTTCTAGGGGGAAGGAATAAATTGCTCATGATTTTAGTGACCAGCTTACTCCGTTAATGTGGCTCAGGGTGGGGTATCTTGATGGCAAGAGCAGCGAGGATCTTAGCACATGGTGCCAGACAGAAAAGCCAGGGAGTCCAGGACAAGACATAGCCCAGTACTACCTACAAAACTGAACACAATCTTCTAATAATGCCATCAAATTACAAACCCAGCAGTGAATTAGTGCACTGATTATCAGCCCTCATGATGCAATCATGACTAGATTAATGGCTGGGTCAAGTTTGAACACATGGGCCTTTGGAGAGAGGTGGGAGAATACATCACATCTAAATATTAACTTTATGAATATACATTAAATTGTCTAAATCTATGTATTTCTCCAATACCTTTTCTCTTTCTTTCCCCCATATATATAGTATCAGATATATTTACTTTATCACTACTTATTTGTATTTTCAATATTGAAGAGAAAGGTAAACAAAACTCTTTTATTTACTATTCTGGAAAGTTGTATTTTTATTTGCTTATAGGTTAATTGCATCATTTTAGAAGGATTTACTACCTTGCTACTTCCTGTAATTAGAGATAAAGAGATTTATATGTACTGTCAGTTGTCAGGAGTGGGCTTATGATGGTTAATTCTGTGTCAATTGAATAGGTCATGAGGTAAAGATTATTTCTGGGTATGTCTGTGTAGGGGTTCTAAATGAGACTAACATTTAGATCAGGCTGGAAAAAAAAGATTTCCCTTCAGAATGTCCTGTAGGCCTGAAGAGAACAAAGGACTAAACAGGACACCCCCACTGTCTCCCTTCCTCTCTCTCCCAAGCTATGATATGAGTCTCGCTGTTGGACTCACATTTGTGCCCAAGTTTACCACATGAATACCCTTAGTTCTCAAGCCTTCAGATTTACACTGTGATGATGTCATTGCTTCTCTTGGATTTCCAACTGTTATATGAGCCAACTCATATAACATATATAACTCATATAACTCATATAACAGAGTGCATACACCACTCATTGGTTTGTATGTTAGCTTTAAAAAGAAAAAAAAAAAAATCACCGTGACAGTATGCCCAAAACATATCAACTTGAAGGAAACATTTATTTTAACTCAGAGGAAAGATTTATTATAACTCATAGCTACAGTCCATAGTCCTTGGATTGTGTTTTCCTGGCCTGTGGTGAAGCAAAGAAAACATACTACAGGATAATCAGGAGGAGAGAGTGAGCAAGGAGGGAGGGAGGGGAAGAGGGAAGGGGGAGTGAGAGAGACAACACCAAAGTGTACCCTTTTAAGGTATGTTCCCATTGTACCTCCATCAACTAGGTCTCAATTCTGAACAGCCATTAAGATTAATCCATTGGTAAAATTCATTCTCATGATCCAGTCACCTCTCTAAAAACTGCATTAAGGTCCCAGCCTCCAGTAAACAAGTCTTTGAGAAGCATCGCCTATCCAGACCTGGGAAGAACCAGATTAACATAGGACCAAAACATACAGAACAAACAAACATAAAAGGGGAGATTTAAAAAGGCCTAGGGAAAGTAAAGTGCATCTTAAAGCTGGGAATTTTAGAGAAAAAAGGGGAAGGGTCCTAGAGACAAACACAGTTAATGTCTTTCTGGGGAATAAATGAGAATCTTAAAGAAAAAGCCCTGAATGTAGTTTTTAAAATAGTAGTGTTATTTATTTACTAAATATAATTAATGTGTATTAATTAATATTGATTGCTGTCCTTGGTCTTGGATTTCTTAGCCCTTAGAACTATGAGAAATACATTTCTGTTGTTTCTAAGCTCTCTAGTCTGTTAGCTTGTAGATCTACAGTGGGCCAAAGTTAGGAAAGTTTAGGAAACTGTCTTCTAGGTATAGTGTGCCTCTGAGAACAAACTTATATTAAGGAGAAGGAAAAATACTGGAAAATTAAGCATTAATCTATTAATCAGCTTTTCAATTTGATGCCATAAAGATGAGACGTGCATGTTAGTTACTGTCCTCGTTAGAGCTTCTGTTGCCCCAAGGAAACACCACGACCAAAGCATCTTGGGGAGGAAAGTGTTTATTTGGCTTACACTTCCACATCACTGTTCATCATCAAAGGAAGTCAGAACAGGAACTCAAGCAGGGAGGAACCTGGAGGCAGGAGCTGATACAGAGGCCATGGTAGGGTGCTGCTCCTCATGGCTGCCTAGGCCTGCTTTCTTATAGACCCAGAATCACCAACCCAGGGACGGCCCCACCAACAATAGGCTGGACCTTCTCCTCATCAATCACTAATTAAGACAATTCCTTCTAGCCTAATCTTATGGGGGCATTTTATCAATGAGATTCCCTCTTTTCCAGTAACTCTAACTAGTTTCAGGTTGGTGATGTGGGAATGTGTTTATGTATGCTGTGAATCTCAATCTTTAAATAAAGGAGCTGTTTTGGGCCATGACAGGCACCATAGAAGAAGTAGGAGGAGAAATCAGAGCATAGGTAGGAGAAGCAGGGCGGAGTCAGAGGCAGATCAAGCAAGCCGCCAAAGAAGCAACATGTAGGAGCACAGGTGAGCCACGGGCCACGTGGCAGACAGATTAATAGAAATGGTTTGAGTTAAGATGTAAGAGCTAGATAGCAATGTGCCTGAGCCATAGGCCAAACAGCATAAAATTAATATAAGTGTCTGAATCATTTCTGGGGGCCTGAGTGGCGGCGGTGGGCTTCTAAGCAATCTCGGGTGGCAGGTCTGTGGGTCTGGGACCTCTGGCCAACCGGGACCAAAGAAACTGCACTAAACAGGTTGGTATAAATCTGGTCAACAAAGTTACATTATTTTATTTTTAAAACAGAGTCTCACCATGTATCCCTGATGGGCATGGAATATTATGTATATTCTTAGAATACTACTTCTGTATCAGAAATAGATCATTAAAAACTAACCTCTATAGAACATCCTAGTTTGGGCAACAGAAAAAGATAATGGCTAAGAATAGTTCAGGTCCTATATCAGTATTTAATACTTTAAAAGAGTAAGCTTAAATAGAATGCACAATTAGTCCATGGTGGCAGATTATTTAACTATCAAGCATTTTATTCTTGGAAATTTTATTTCTTTGAGATATTGTTAAAATCCCCTCTTAAGTGTCTATAAGTCCAAGTGTTGTTATATTTTTTTGACATTAGATATTATTAGAAATAGTTACTCTAAGTAGAAAACAGAAAACCTTTGACCTCAAACTGGTCAGAGTCCATTTTAATTTTGAATAAAAAGGTGATTTCATTAACCCACCAAGGTTTACTTTCTTAAGAAAAAATTTATTTCAAATAAGTGAGTGTTTGTAGAACTTGGACACAGATATCTCCTTGCAGAATTTGTTACATGAAGTGAATGAACCTGTTGTGATACACTGAAGAGATGTAGGCAGAGCATCACACCTTCTAGCCATCCTGGGCTGCACCTTTGCAGCCAGTGAGATGGCCCAGCAGATGAGGGCCCCTGCTGGTCAGCCTGAGGACCCGAGTTCCATCCCCTGGACCCAGATGGTGGAAGAAGAGAACCAACTCTAGCCTTCACATGCTGTGTGGCACATGACTCTCCCAGCATAAGAAATAAGTGTAAATTAATAACAAAAGGAAGAGTCACCCAAGCTTCCTCTATTCCTTACAGGGCTCCTGAACCTCACCCCAGCCAGGAAAGCAGCTCCTGGGCCTAGATTTCCCTGCCTGCAATACCATGAGATCATATTAGTTGTTTAAGCCTGGGAGGTCAGGCTATGGTATTTATTTGTTAGAGCTGCCTGAGTGCTGTGGAACCTGCAATGTGTACTTTAATTTCTCTGCTGTCCAGTTTTTCAGATCTTATAATATAGATTAATGTCAATGACACTGTTTTCAAGTAACCTAACAATACAAAATATTGTACTCAGCTAAACTGAACACTGGTGGTTAGAGAGACAGAGGTCCAATCAACCCATGAGGATTGCTATGACATTTAGAAAACACAGAGGCCTAAAGTACAAGTAACGCTTAAATACATTCAACATCTAACAGCAATCTATTTTTTAACTCTCTGAGAATAATGAAACACACCCTTTTGAGATGAATATTAAGTTTCCAAAAAGATCTTCGGGGAGTTTTCTAAGTGTGGATCATGATATTTGCTCTGGTGACTTTGGTGGCCCTTTGATATGGATTGAAAGAGAATAGGGCTGGGAGTGTGGGTTGCTCTCAGGGTCTTACAGTTGTCAGAGTCAGCAGGTTAGGGTCCCTGCCGGGCTGTGCTTGTGAAGTGCTACGGGTGAGGTGGTCCACAGCAGGGTCTCACCACAACCATCTCAAATGTTGATTTAACCAGGAAATTGCCTCTTCCACATAACATGGGTCCAGTACTAAACACATTAAATTATGAGAATTAACAAGGTTCCACCTGTTAAGCCTATTTGAATAAGGGCTAGAGTAAATGCAACATTCAGTGAACATAATTCCACAGCCCACACCTGAGTACCTTACACAGGACATGGCATGGGGATAATTAATAGAAGACATGCAGTGGACAAGGTGGGCTTCAAATATTTGTTTTCGTTTGCTTTTTACCACTATACAAATGCCAGAGAAGGCATATAAAATAATACTGAAGAACCAAAGTGCCTCCATTTTAAGCAAACATCTAACCCCAGCTTGAAACAGGCCTGAGTTTCAAATTCTTAGAACTACTGACAAGAGTACAGTCCAAATGTCTCATCACATTTGTTTGATAGCCTAGGGCCATCATAGTAACTGATTAACCACATTATGTCCCAACACAGGAGACAGTATATTTTTAAAAAGGTTTGACAATAACTGGGCAAACAGAAAACTAAGATAACAGAGGAACTCTGGAAAGTCCCTAAAAAATGAGCCAATCAGAATTGTGCCCATACTGAGACCCCTAACTTTGTGAGTTCTGCTGTTAAAAACTGAGCTTGCAGAGGGGCGGGTGCCTCCTCCAGCCTCAGCTGTGACAGTACTCTTGACAAGGTCCCCGCCAAAGCTTATACTACTTTTCAATAAACTTTGCTTTTGCATTTTGGAGAGTTTGAGTCTCTGGTGGTCTCTTTGGGTGTCTCGCAACCAGGGCACAACAATACATCTGTGATGATATTTGAGTCCATTAGTGGAATTTATATGTGGGGCAAAAGCAGAAGTTGACAGTCACTGGAAAGATCAAACCATTCCTTCAACAATAGCTGCTTTTTGAGAAAGGGCTCAGATCCATCAGTATAGAGGTGAGGGCTCCTGAAATGTAGAGCAGGATACATGCTACAGCAGATACCTGGACTGCCTTGCTGTGAAAATATTCAATCTAGGAGATGGCAGCCTCTAATGGAGCTGACCACCAATAGGTCTGCTGTGAGCACTAGGGTCAAACTGGACTCCGATATGGGAGTTTCCTGCTTTCTAGCAACTGGGAATTTTTTTTTGGGGGGGGGGAACCTAGCCATAATGGCCAGTGTGGACTCAAATCTAAGCCTTACCTAGATGGATGGTGAGTATGGCCATAATGGCTGGTGTAGACTAAAAGCCAGGCCTCACTGAGATGGATGATGAGCACAGCCACTATGGCCAGTGTGGACTTGAGGTCAAGCCTTACCTGGATGCATGGCCGTGACCTTACTCTGGACTCTTGCACCATCAGGAAGGAAGGCCCAATGAGCATTAGGATTGAATTTGATGGTGGATATATTGGCTGCCAAATGAGTGCAGACATGTAGCAGATAGGCCTGATGTTATAAATATAGCATTAATTTTCATCTTAATGTTAGAAAGCATAACTCATAATCTCTATGAGGTAAAAAAAAGGTGCCCCTAAGTATCATTTCTTTTATTTATGAGGTAAAAAAAAAAAATGCCTAATTCACAAATATTAGGGGGAAGTTTAGTAAGACAGGCCCATAGGGTCAAACCAGCTGCCAACCCATGGAAAAGTCAACCTGGAGTCTGCTTACGGGCCTAGCAACAGGCACTGCCAGAGTTTGTGATTGTGCCCAGCCAATAAGGGGCGACCACGCAGTGTCACCAGATCAGGATGGAGCCTGGTGCTGGGAGGAGGGTATATAAGGCTCTCCCCACTGCTGAATAAACAGTCTGCTGTTTGCTTTTCTCCTGACTCCAATGTCTGTGCTGTTGAGTCCTCATCTTCCCACCCCCTCCTCCTGGGAGCCATTAGGACCCAGCGACAGGGAAGAATATATGAGATAGTATGTAAACTACTAGCATAGTTCTTATGGTAGCACAGGTATCTTAAGTACTTTTAAGTAGTATTCTTAATACAATAAAAATATAACCCTTGAAAAATAACAAATTTTGAAATAATAGAAATTTCACTTTGTATTTATTTCTATGTCAAAGTGCATCTTGAATGGATATTATTTAATATTCATTAATTAGATATAAAGAATAAAAATGAGGACCTACAAGATAACCCAGTGGGTAAAGGTGCTTGCAGCACAAGCTTGAAAAACTAGTTTGATACCTGGAATACACTTAAAGGTAAAAGAACCTACTATAAAATTGCCCTCTGACCTTCATATCCACGCTGTGGCATGTGAATTCCCCCCCCCCCACATACACACACATACTTACATGTGCACACACATACACGCAAAATATATAATAATAAAGACAAAAACTTTATTTATAAATACATATGTGAATAAGAAATCTAGAGTGACTCTCACTATTCTAATTTGAGTGGTAAGTGGTAAGTGATAGCACCATTTACCAGTGGGAGTCTGTTACAGGGATGAGCAGGTGATGCTCTCAAGCTGGACATGACAGATGGCAGATGCTATGGAACACCAACAGGAGTTACTATTTGACTGTAAATGGCCTGGGTGTCAAAAAAGAAAGGTGTCTAGAGATACAGAGGTTAGAAACTCTACAGCAAAGCAAGCCTTAAAGTCACTCAAGGACTGCGGACTGAAGGAGTGGAAGAGTACTGGAGTATTCACAAGCACCCTCACAAGAAGCAATGGCAATATGTTAGCCCTGAAGAGGCTGAGAGACAAAAGTCAAGAGGACTTATTGTCAGTGACAATGAATTATGAGAGAGAGTTAATTTGTGAAGAAAGTCATCATGTCAAGTCACAGAAAGGTCACTAGAGATGCAGAATGGTGAGCCGGGTTCCCACAGCCTCAGCTGAGGTAAAGCTGGGCTGTGTGAATGTCTGCTTTCAAGATGAGATTAGTACTGAATGCTAAATGAATCACATCATACTTGGAATGTTTTTTCTAGCTTTGGGAAATATTGAGTATGAAGCACTGCTTGGAAGAGGAATGAAGTTTAGCATGGAATTGGAAGATAAATTTTTTTTTAAATGTAACACATCAGCAACATTGTATGAAAGAAGAAAACCAAAAAAGCAGTGTTGTAGGAAGAAGAAAACCAAAACAAAGACAAAGTGGGCTGGAATGAAATGTAACATGGGGTTCATTTATTCAACCACAGAGTGACAAGTAGCCCAAGGACATACGGGCACTCTTGGGAATCAAATCCCAAGGATTTAAGTGTCTCAGCACAATGACTCTTCACTTAGCATTGCTTTGCCAAGAACTTCATTTTGGAACCAACATAAGGGGGCAATCCTCTACAATAAATCAAACCAGAATTGACAATAAAGCAAACCAGAATTGACAATAAAGCAAACCAGAATTGACACTACAAGTGTTTCCAGGTATCAACCACTTAGAGAACATGCTTCTCATGAAAGAGAATGAACTTGAATCTTCGTACCCAAGAAAGACCCAAGAATGCTGCTTCTCCCATTGATTCTGACTCTGCGTTCAGTAATAAATCATGTTTCTGTTGTCTTGTGTGGTTTCCTCTCAACAGGACCAGGAAAAGGGGGAGAGTTCAGTTGTGCATATGTGATTCAGGTAAGCTGTCACCTAGAGATCATCTCCCTTGTCCTTCAAAAGTTTTGGCCAGTTCAGAATGGGGGATAAACATGGCCCAACCAACATTATAAGGTATCAACACAGTCCAAATTCTTAAAAGATGGCAGCAGAGAGAGTGTCAGGAATGGAGACAGGGAAATGAGACTAGAAACTACAACAGAACAATTGTTAATTAATTAATTAAATAATTAATTAATTAATTAATTAATTAATTAAAAAAGAAAGTAACCATGCTTAAATTCCATGGTTGTAGCAGAAAGAACCAAGGACAAAACAAACTGAGGAAGCACTTTATTTGCTTTGATATAAGAACTACTTTCTAATTATCTGATCCTCCCCAAAATGGAACAGAATGTCTTTCAGTCAACAGCCTCCCCAGCACAGAAAACACCAGACCAGAGCTGCATAAACATTACTTTTAATGGAGATTCTTCATTGCTTGGCCTCCTCTCTCTATCTGGAAACAGCTCAGTAACCCTGTGCATCCCTCTCCATCCCTAACTCCTCCCCAAAGGAGGAGTATACCTGATTAAAAAGTTTGGAGGAAAGACACCAACTCTGGTCCTGCTCCATGCTTCTTCAATGTGAATGCAAGATGAATGCATCTGGTCCACTCTGGGGAAGTCCATATATATTCAGCTGTGAGTGACTAAGGGGTGACATTTCTCTGATTTGTGAACATAATAATAAAGTTACAGTCTTGGTCACTGGGCCTAAACCATCATCTCTTATCTGCTAATTTTCCAGCTTTCTACTTCACACATGGTTCCAAACTCAGATGGCAAGGGTTCTATATTGCTCTCTAAAACTTAAACAGTGTCTGTAAAGATACTGTTCTGGCAGAGAGACTGGACATGTAACTCTAAAGTTGTTCTTTATGTAGAATTCTGCAATCTTGTACATTCTCAGCAATTTTGGGAACTTTCTGACTTAATTCCTTATTGTCATTTAAAATTAAATAATTCCAAAATTAAGTTTCTCTACTCCCCAAACCAGCTTACTTATCAAATATTGCTGTACATAAGATGTATCTCAAGCCTCACATTCTAGGGGATTTAAATTCCAAAGTAGTAGTGGACTGAGAAGTCAATGTCATCATTATAAGTACTGAGAAGTGTCACTGTGGCTAATGTGACCTAGTGAGAATATGATCAACATCTGGGGACAACCAGACAGCTCATTTGAGGCAGGGCAGGAACACAAAATATCAAGAAGATAGAGAAGCAGTTTCCAGAGAATAGAACTAGAAATGACAAAATGAGTAAAAACACATTTCAAGAAAGGAGCATAATTAAAGTTGAATGAATAAGCAACGAGCATCTAACCATTGTGCACTTAACACAATAAAAACTCTATCTTAAAGCCTGGCAGTACCAATGTTGGGGGTGGGGAGCAGGTACCAAGAATTAACTCCACTGTGGGACACTGGGGCACACAGACTGAGGGAGAGAACAGATCAAAGGAAGAGCCCATCTGGAAGAAATGACATCCAAGCTGGGTCAGAGCAGGACTAAGCTTTATGAGAAAGGAGCAGAGGGGAAATCCTGCACAGAGAAGTCATGGTTGGCAAAGCCATACAGCCAGAGAATATATCTTATACTTGAATAAGTTGAGTAATGGACCAGGCTGAGAGCCAAGGGTTCTGGGGGGAAGCCATGAGAATGGAGCTTAGAGGCAGTAAGAGGATACAGGGCAAGCCTCATACCACAAGGGGAGCAGAAAACACTCTTTTACTGTCTTATTTATTTCTTTTAAGGGTGTGTGTGTGTGTGGAGGGGGAGATCACAGGACAACTTGTAGGACTGAGTCCTTTCCTACCACCATGTGGTCCTCTGAAGATGAAACTCAGGAAATCAGGCTGGGAGGCAAGTGCCTTCAGCCAATGAGCCATCATCTTGTTGGCCCCAGAAGATACTCTTAACCAGGGAAGTGATGGGAACAAATGTAGCATCTGAAGAACTCTGGTGGGCAAATGAAAAAGGTAGATGTTGAACAATCAATTAGAATCTCAATAATACCAATGAGTAAGAGAGAATGGAAAGAAAAGAGAGATTTAAAAGAAAATGCAACAATGTAATAAGGAACACAGAGGAGAAGCCAAAGACCATTTCCAAATCCTTGCTGAGTCTGCTGAGTAGACACTGGTGCCACTCTCTAAAAACAGGATATACTAGAGAGATCACTGGACAGGACACAGGAGAAGGAAATGATGCATTCTATTTCAGAAATCATGAGTTGGCTTGTACCACTGGAACACCCAGTTAGAGCTTGTTCAAAGCAGTCTTTGAGTGAGTCTGTGGGCAAGTGGGAGGTGGTGTCAAGAAGTTTGACAACATACAAGGTTAAGAAATATTTTTTTAGGAAAGAAGTCAGTTGAACACATTTATAGATATAAAGGGAAAGTTCATAGAAAGAAATTGAAGCTGATGGGCCAGGGCAGTGTTGACAATTCAACTGCAGTGCAATCAAAGGATTAGCTTATGAACATAAAGCATGGGCTTGTGAGTTAATTTATAAATTGCTTCAGTATAGATCACAAGGCAACTAAAAGAGATGGTAAACTGCTAAAGCAAACTAGTAGACATTAGCCATTTAAGTGTAATGCTGTGTGGTATGAAAAGAAAGTCATATAAGAAGTGAGTTGGGCACTGGGGACCAGTCATGCCTGTAACATCAATAAAGAAGCTGGTTCAGTCCTGACACCTTCCATCCTGGGCAGGCCATGCTCCACTCTACACACCATCTGGCCTGGGATTCTCTCTACCCAAGTGTTTTCCTCTTCACTCCCACTGCTACAGCCCTCATGCTAGTCCTCAGAGAAATGTCCTGCCTCCAGACTTCATCCACGACATGGCATATGAAACCATCTAGGCAAACTAGCCAAAATCAGGAGTTCCAGGTTTGGCAAGAGACTCTGCCTCAATGAACAGTGATCAAGGAAGACAGACAATGTGAACCTCAGGCCTACACACACACACACACACACACATACACACCATCACACATATAGATCCATACACACATGCACACACAAAACACAACACATATGCACTGACACATGGGTGAACAGGCATATACATATACATACACAACATACATAAAAAATTTTTTAATTCTCAACAGCTGTTCTGTGCTTGTTGATCTACTTGCTATTTGATTTATCTCAAAAAAGAAATAATTAAGAGCCAAAGCCGTTATTTCTCTAACATGCTGCTTCCTCAGCATCCAAAAAAGAGCCCTATATACTGTGTGCAACCTTAGTTAGTTATAAGTTCATGATCAAATCTTCACTGCCTGTGACACAGTCATTTGGGTACTAGAAGTAAAGAAGTAATAAAAATTAAAAAGAAAATTAAAAGTCTCAGGTACCAAGGAGAAAACACAGGCCTGTTGCACGAATGAAGGAAACGCAGAGCCAGATCTCTGGGAAAGGCTGAGATATCAGAGACCACAGTAAACACCACAGTCAGATCTCACCCAGCTGTCTTCCAGCTTCCTGGATTCTTCTGCCTGTTCTGTCTTTCTACACCTGCCTTAAATACTTTATTTGCTCAGTTAAGGCGTGGCACCACCACTGACTGCCTGGGAGCCTGGAACTCCTTCTGTAAAATAAGATGACCTCAAACTCAGATTTGATTGGATTAAGGGCATAGGTCACCACTCCTGGATATTCCCTGTGCTGGGATTAAAGGTGTGAGTTACCATTGTCTGTTCCCCTAGACTGACTGTGGGTAGATCCCTCTGATATCTCTTTTCATTATATTTGAAACATATACTCACACAGGCCAGCTTGCAGCACGTAGCAATTGGGCTCTATTATAGTGAGCAAATGTATGGTGGGGTATGGAAAAGGGAGAGAAAATGGTTCATGTCCTGTGGACAGAGGAATATCTGAAGAGGTAAAAGCAGTGAGAAGCAGGTTGAGATGACGTCTGGGCCTGTTGCTATTGCGGGGGGGGGGGGGGGGGGGGTCTGTGTTGATGTCCCTGGTTCCTGATAGAACCAAAGGTGGAGAGGAAAAGGCTATACAGAGTTAGCCCAGCTCCTCACTGGCTGTAACACTAGGGAAAACTAGTCATGCGCTATAGTGGAATTATGTTACATTATAAATAATTGTCCTGCCTACTGGTTTAATAAAAATGCTGATTGGCCGAAGGTAGACAGGAAGTATGGGCGGGGCTACCAGACTAAGAAAACTCTGGGAACAGGGCAGAGTTGCCACAGACACACCAGAGAAGCAGATGCAGAAGATACCTGTGCTGCTCTGTGAAAAGGTACCTAGCCACATGGCTGAACAGGAAAAGAATCATGGGTTAAAGAGCAACAGCTAGCAAGTTATATGCCTGCACCCCAAGTTAATCAGCATACAATTAATATAAGTGTCTGTGTGTTTTAGTGGGATTATGGGACTGTGGATCTGAAAGTCTGGGAAACAAGGATAGGCCAGAAAGTCTGGGCCAGAAACCTCATACAACACTGCCCTGTTGCAGCACAAAGCTGACCCTGTTGGCAGGATGGGAGTGGGGCGAGCTTAAATGAACCAGCCCTGAGGACATGAGGGTGAGACAGCTGTTACCAGCCCCTTTGTCTGCAGTGGTGAGGTCAAAGGAAAGATGTTCTCCCCTGCCTTGGCAGGCCCCAGAATGTGAGTGAGAGATGCCCCCCCCCCACACCTGTGGTAGTGGAAAAGCTGTCCCTGAGGTCATAAGAGTCAGAGAGCTGTTCCTGCCCTTCATCAACTGTAGTACCCTGCATTTCACCTGGCTGGGGTACAGCTGAGCCAGTCCCAGTGGTGTGAGAATGGGCGATCTGGCCCAACTACTGTCTCCCATAGGGAGGCATGGGCAGGGGAGATATGCTCCCTCCCTTCTCCCTTCCACCTTGCTGCCTTCGACAGATGAGGGGACTGACTTTCTCCTTACCTGCTGCAGTACTCAGAAGACTGGCACCTCACCTTGCCTGGGCAGCACAGTAGAGCTAGCTGGTCCTGATGGTGTAGGTGTGAGTGAGCCACCTCTGAGAGCATGAAAGCAAGAGAACTAGCCCCATCCCTTGCTCATTGTTGCATAAGCTAGCAGGGGCAATGCTGGAGAGCTCACCCTGGTGATGAGAACAGGAATAACCTACCCAGCCACTACTCAGGCCCAGAACCAGGGTTATAAGTTGGCCTATCCAACATCCACCCCACTTGTGATCTGCTGGAACACATGAAGGGACTGGTCCTGCAGACCCAAAGCTGCAGGATCTGCATAACACAGGGCAACAACAGGATATCTAAGAGGAGCTCCAGTGAGGGTCCAGCATCGATAGTTTAGCAGAAACCAGAGGCCTTGAACCAAACCAATGACTCTTTGCAATGAAAACTTGCAATTAAAGATATGTGGACAAAAGGATATACTGTATCACACTACAACTCCCATAACAAGATTTTTCCTTAAAAAAAAAAATGTCTGTAATTCTTATTTTCTTTAATTGGTGGGGGGGGGGGGAAGGAAGGAAGGGCCAGGGGAATTAAATGAGATAAGATGCATGCTGTGAAAGACACAGAGAATAAATAAAAAGAAAGTTTAATTTTTTTTGTAAAAATGTGGCACCAATATCCAAAGAGCATATGATTTGGTGGGTAAAAATACAAGATTATTTAAAAGAATTAGAAACTGTTCATAACAATAACTGTTAGGTCTCAAACCTCACACAGAGGCTAACTAAGATGCTTATTAACATATCAAATGACAAGCTGGAGGCCTGATTCTCTCAGTACCCCTCAGTCCCTGCCTGTTAAGGGGTCTTGGCTTGCATACCCCGTCCTCTACCCTAGACTTCTCCAACCCAGGGACTGGGCTGCCCCTCCCCCAACAGTTTTTCCTTATATAACCCAGCCATTTCGACTACACTGGTCCTTTAGCCCCTTTGCCTCTTGCCCCCTTGGCCAGTCTCTTGGTCAGTAGCTCCCTCTAGCTCTCTCACCACATCTCCTCACATGGCCCAGCACCGTCTGACCATGCCTACCTCTGGCTGTGCTCTCCTTCACCAACACCCCTCAGGAACAGCCCTGCCCACCTTTTTCTTTTCCTTCAGTAACTATTCCCCAGAATACTTTGCCTCCACAGCATGATGGCCATTGTCAGGAGAAACCTCTCCTAGGGAGACCTGTAAACTGACACCTGGAGAAAGTCCCAGCTAAACTATGCAGTGGCTGATAAACCACTCAGGGCAAGGATGAGCGAGCACACACAGGAAGCCTCCTCCATACTTTTTCTGAATTTCCTCCCAATATTTTCCTCTTGTGTGTTCCATGTTTTCATCTCAGATTTACAGGCACATACAGATCCCAACCAGACCACCCTCATTTTATAAAGGAAAATACAAGTGTATGCTTTTTCATCGTTCCGAATGAGGAATCAGTGAGTTAAGGGAATCAGCAGAACTGTCTGGAATCTATTCTTCATGACTTTCCACCTAATGGCTTCCATTCAGCAATTAGTCAGCGTTAGTAACTGAAAGTTTACTGCATGCTGAGCATGTCTTTAACACTTCATAAATGCTGACTGGTGTTTACAAGAGCAAACGCAGAGGGTATCATCTTGCACATCCACCATCATGAGACAATCTAAAAGGAAAATGATAAGCACCCCAGAATCACACAGTCTAACCACACTATCAGGTATCCAACTACAGAGCAGCACGTCCTTTCAATTTCCACCTGCTGCCTCCCTCTGAGGTGTACTTTGGCATCTGTCATATGATACATCACTTTTGCAAGCACAATTCCTGATGAAATTAATGGAGCTGTAAAACTCGTAAAGACTTTAGTAAAATCAAGCGTAAGCTCGTGCTAGCATCACTGAGAATGAAGCAGTGAAAACAAGGTCTGGGGTAAGGAAACTCCTACCAAAATATACTCTTCCTAAAAGAAATTCTGAAATGCTTTGTATCGCCAGCTTTTCATCCACAGCACAAATCAAGCCAACAAACACATAGTTTCTTGATAGAGCAGCCTGGTTTGGAAACTCAAATCTGAAGTTCATTGGGTATGGAGCCACAAAACTTTCAATCACTTTCTGTTTGGTTAGTTAAGGTCAGACTGACCCCTGGGATTACCAAAACATGGATTTGAAAAGTCATTGAGCATACTCTTTGATTTTACAATTCCAAGTAATTTAACCCAACAAGCCTGAACCATCTGGTTCTTCCCCAGTCTGGTGATGCGTTAGTAGCTATCCAGAGTTTAGGGGAGTTTTTCCCCACAAGCGAGATGAGTCAGCAGTGCTGTAAAATCTGAAGGTGATTTTATAACTGTGTTTGCAAATCCGTGTACTTTACAACTTTTACAAACAAAAAGTCACAGCTACTTAGAGTTACAATGCAAGATTTACATTGTTAGCTATTCAAACAACTGTATTATTTAGTCACATTATTCAAACTCTAAATTCATCAGCATCAGGCTTTTCTCTGTGTTGTGTGCCAAATGCTTAAAGTTTTGCAAAGTGGTCTTTTCCAACCCTCCCACCAGCTCTGAGTTTGCCTAGCAGTTTGACTGATAGTATATGAGTACTACCACCTGTTAAGGAAGCAGCATTCCTTAACGAGCAAAAATAATATTGCGAAACAGTGACCTGACTTGTTTTGAGTCGGTAGAACCAGACCTAAAAGCTGCATATTTTCGACAGTCAACACCATTCTGAAGAACAGGTGAATGAATGGCCTGCTTGCCAGGTCCATTCTGTCCTCTGGACCATTCCAAGGTCCTCCCCTCCTCTCCCCCCACAGGACCCCTGATGGGCCCTGCCCCCAACTACAGAGGAAGTCCACTGCTCTGGTGCAAGCCTTATCAGTCAGAGGGGAGGCTGAGCGACAGGCCTGCCAGCTGGGCTGCCCCACTGCCTGGAACCCATTTCTCTAAGACCCATTGCCTTGTCTACAATCTGATCTCCTCCCTGAGGTCAGCCCTTGTTCCCAACTCTGGCAGACTTCAGTGGCTCCAGTACAGTCCACACCAGATGAAAAGCAGCACCACTGCTGGGCCATTGCTTGGCCCAGACTTCTAACTCTGATGGAATTCCACTGTTAGGGTGCAGACCACACCAATCAGTCAGTCAGCGGAAGGGAGAACCCCCTGCTGCACAATAGACCAAGCTAGGCACCAGAAGGCCAGATCCCAACTCAAACAGAGACTCCCTGGTAGAGCAGAGGTCACACTGGCCACCAGAAATCCAGACCACGACGACTAGGAGACTGAAAAGAAAACAGAAACCAAGGGAACAAAATACCCCAAACACCCATCAAACAAAGACAAACTCAGAAGTCAGGACCTAGACCTATAACCGTCCTCAAATCCAGTTGCCTAAATGTCAGGTGACACCACCAGAGTCCAGCTATCCGATATTCTGCAAAACCTGAATATTCCAACATTGCTGGAGCACAAGGAAATGATCTTAAAAGCAACTTTATGAATGTTATTGAGGTCCTTAATAAGAAAGTGGAAAAAAAAAAAAAAAACCTTAAACTGAGGAAAAAAATAAACAAAAATTGAATGAAATAAGTCCCTAAGAGAATGCCAAGAAAGCTAAAAACAAACAAACAACAAACTGTTCTAGACCTGGAAAGGGAAATGGAAGCAATAAAGAAAACACAAGTGGAAGGAATCCTGGACATGGAAAATCTGGGTAAGTGAACAGGAACCACATATGCAAACAAGCATCACCAACAGAATACACAAGGTGGAAGAGAGAATCTCAGGCATTGGAGACACAATAGAGGAAATAGATTCATCAGTCAAAGAAAATGTTAAATCCTGATAAAACATCAGGAAATCTGAAGACACTATGAAAAGATCAAACCTTAGAATAATAGGAATAAATGAAGAAGAATCCCAGCTCAAAAAGCGAGAGAATATATTTAATAAAATCATAGAAGAAAAAATTCCTGACCTAAAGAAGGACATGCCTATAAAGATACAAGAAGCTTACAGAACACCAAATAGATTTGAGCAGAAAAGAAGATCTCCTCACCACATAATAATCAAAACACTAAACATACAGAACAAAGAACAGATATTAAAAGTGACAAGGGAAAAACGCCAAGTAATATATAAAGGCAGACCTGTTAGAACCACACTTGACTTCTCAACAAAGACACTAAAATCCAGAAGGCTTGTACTAATGTCTAAGAGACCACGGATGCCAGCCCAGGTATTATACTTAGCAAAACTTTCATTCAGCATAGATGATAACCACTGTAGACAAAACAGGATATATTTTATGATAAAATCAAATTAAACAATATCTATGCACAAACCCAGTCCTATAGAAGACACTAGAAGAAAACTCTAACTCAGGAAGTTAACTACACACACGAAAACACAGGCAATAAATAATCTCATACCAGCAAAATGCAAAGAAGAAAAACACACATATACATACACACAAACACACACACACCACCACCACCACCAACAACAACAACAACAAAAATAACAGGAATTAATAATCAATGATCATTAATATCCCTCAATATCAATAGACTCAGTTCACCAATAAAAAGATACAAGTCAACAGAATGAATATAAATACAGGATCTATCCATCTGTTGCATACAAGAAACACACCACAATGTCAAAGACAGACATTATATCAGAGTAAATGGTTGGAAATTTTCCAATAAAATGGATCTAAGAAGCAAACTGGTATAGCTATTTTAGTTTTCTAGTAAAATAGAATCCCAATCAAAATCAATCAAAAGAGATGAAGGGTATTTAACACTCATCAAAAGAAAAATATACCAAGATGATATCTCAATTCTGAAGATCTAAGCCCCAAGTGTAAGGGCACCACAATTTGTAATGAAACATTACTAAAGCTTAAATCACTCATAAAACCCCACACAATAATAGTGGAGACTTTAACAACCCATTCTCTGTTGCACAAATAAAGGAAACTCGGAGCCAGATCTCAGGGAAAGGTTGAGATATCAAAGAGAGGAAACACCACAGTCAGATCTCACCCAGCTGTCTTCCAGCTTCCTCAGCCTCGCTCTTCCCGGCTTTCTCTAATTGCTCTGTCTTTCTATGTCTGCCTTAAATACCCTCTTCACCCAGTTGTTTCACATCCAGGTTAAAACTAAAGGCCTGGTACCACCACTGCCTGCCTGGGAGCCTGGAACTCCTTCTGTAAACCAAACTGGCCTCAAACTCAGATTTGATGGGATTAAGGGTGTAGGTCACCACTCCCGATATTCACTATGCTGGGATTAAAGGTATGAGTTACCACTCTCTGATCCTCATAGATGACTGATATCTCACACTGGTTTTTATTAAATTTGAAACATATCCCCACAACTTTCACCAATGAGCAGGTCATCAAGACAGAAACTAAACAAAGAGATAACAGAAAAGACATTATGACTCAAATGGACCTAACAGATATCTACAGAACATTTCACCCAAATATAAAAGAATGCACCTTCTTCTCAGCACTACATAGAACCTTCTCTAAAACTGACCATATTCTCAGACACAAAGCAAGTCTCAACAGGTACCAGAAAAAATTGAAATAACCCCCTGTATATTATCAGACCACCACCAGGATTAAAGCTGAATTTCAACAATAACAACAGAAAACTTTCTAACTGGAAACTGAACTGTGGAGTCCTTGAGCAGACACCATCCAGGGAGGAGCCAGCACCTCAGGGAAAATACCGGACATTCCAAGCATGCCCTTCCTACCTGCTGATCTACTGATTGGGGAAACAACCACTGCTAAATGTTAAAACATCTCTAGAATTCAAATCAGCCAATGAATTTATAACAGGTGCCCTTAACCCAGGTTTGGACCAGTCCCAGGACTGCAACCCTGAAGCTCTGAAGCCCCTGGAAACCTCCTCCCCCAATAAAAACCCTTGCTTCATGCTGCTCAGGGTCACTCCAACTCCACCACTGTATCAGATGGACTGACAGACAGATTGACCCATGCAAGCTTGTCAATAATGAGACTCTTTGCTGTTGCATCAAACTGGTCTTTTGGTGATTTTTTTTTGGGGGGGGGGAGTCTGGACTCTAGGTACAACAGAAAAACTCTCTACTGAGTTACTATTGGGTCAAGAAAGAAAGAAGAAAGAAATCTAAGACTTCTTAGGATTCAATGAAGATGAATGTTCAGCATATCCAAACTTATGGGACACAATGAAGTGTGCAAAGGAAAGCCCACAGCACTAAAGCCTTCAAGAAGAATCTAGAGAGATCTCATACTAGAGACTTAACCTCACAGCTGTAAGCTCTAGAACAAAAAGAAGCAAATACCTCTAAGAGGAGTAGAAGACAGGAAGTAATCAAACGAGGGCTGGAATCAACAAAACAGAAACAAAAGAGAACAATTGAAAGAATCAATGAAACAAAGAATTGGTTCTTTGAGAAAATAGATAAATCCTTATCCAAATTCACTAAAAGGCAGAAAAGGAATATCCAAATTAACAGAATCAAAAATGAAAAGGGAGACATGACAGTATACTCCAAAAATCCAGAGAATCATTTGGTCATACTTCAAAACCCTGTATTCCACAAAATTGGAAAATCTTTAAAAAAAAGAAAAGAAAAGAAAAGAAAAGAAAAGAAAAGAAAAGAAAAGAAAAGAAAAGAAAAGAAAAGAAAAGAAAAAGCTCTGGGCCAGACCGTTTTAATGCAGAATTTTACCAGACTTCTTCCAAAGAAAAGTTAATGCCAGTCCTCCACAACATGGAATCAGAAAGAACATTACCAAACTCAAGAGGCTCCGAGTCACCGATACCCAAACCACACAAAGACTCAAAAAAGAAAGAGAAATACAGATCAGTTTCCCTCATCAACATTGACACAAAATATTGAATAAAATCCTGGCAAACCAAATCCAAGAACACATCAAAAGAACATCTACCATGGTCAAGTAGGCTTCATCTGAAATATGAAGAGCTGGTTCAACATAGGAAAATCTGACAGTGTAATCTACCATAGAAACAAATTAAAAGAAAAAGAAGATCTCATTATATTATGAAAAAGGCTTTGACAAAAATCCAGCACCCCTTCATAATAAACATCTTGGGGAGATCAAAGATCAAAGGACATAACAAAAGCAGTATACAGCAAGTCCATAGAGGACTGTTGTAGAGCTCACAGCAGCAGCGGGAGGCCAAGGAGAGCACAGCTACCTAAACAAGCCTTGTCCTACAGAGAGTATGGAAAGAAAAAAACACAAGATAGTCATGTCTGTGCATTGTAATGGAAAACATGGCATGCACTGACTCATGAGGAAACATGCAACAAGACTGCTGGGAGCCACAGAGATACGATGTAGGAACCATTTGATACGGACAAGGCTGACCCATCAGAGCCAAGGGCTTCTGACAGAGGAAAAGCCAAAATCTCAAGGAGTTGGTGTTAACAGCTCTTCCATGTGCCTAACGATTCCTACAGAGGATTTCTGTGGTAAAGACAGCCCCCTCCAACAGTTATTGCCTTGGAATTGAAATCTTTGCAGTGTGATCTTAACCATTTGTTGGGCACAACTACCCCATCCCTGGAGGGCGTATTGATATGTCCCCTATCCCTGTGTGAAAACAGTCACACAGACAAGATTTTCCAGACCTTTGTTCCTCCTGCCCAGAGCAGATTTCCTGTCTGCCTTCGCTGTGGTTACTCTTGCTAGGAAACATAATAACTCATTTGAAATTTTTCTCAGGTATCCAAGGGTAGCCACAGACAAGATAACTCTCTGACTGGTCCTAAAGGCACCACCCCTACTGATAAGAGATCTATCCAGAAAAAACTAACCCAAAAAGCTTTCTAAGGCTTTCTTGCTCCTAGATTCATTAACACAGATC
Organism: Phyllotis vaccarum; assembly: GCA_033318265.1. NCBI lineage: Eukaryota > Metazoa > Chordata > Mammalia > Rodentia > Cricetidae > Phyllotis > Phyllotis vaccarum. The sequence goes on along the minus strand of JARWLC010000006.1, from coordinate 26,374,896 downwards.
CTAACTTGAAGGTTAAAGGATGTAAACTGAGCCTTCACAAAATCTCTGCTGCAGAAGGTTCTTTAGCAGCACAAAGAGCTGCAAGGTCCTCCTCATTGTTTACTCAGTCGCCTAGCAACCTTGGCCCCTATGGCCTTGTCAGGGGACCTACCTAGATGGGGTGTACGAGACCTAGGTCTTCATTGTCACATGGTCATGCCGTAAAGGGACCTGCCACTACGCACTGATCAATAAATATGTATTGAAAAGAAATTGCCCTAAGTCTGATTCCTGTACAATGGTTGCAGTAGACATTTCCCTTGCCGGTAATAGCACATTGTCCTGAAGTTCTGAGAGAAAAACTATCTGGGGCAATACCACAAGAAGGTTTTCATTACAAGCCAAATTTGAGAAATGCTCTATAGTAAAACTTACCTAATTTTTCTTTCAAGGGCCCAAAAATTAAAGACTGGAATCTATTCTGGACTGTCAAGGAAACATAGCAGCCCAGCACAGCACAGCATGTAATCTGGACTAGTGTCTTAAGCTAGCACACTATTGGGAAGCCAGAGAAAAGCAGACTGAGTCTGATGGCCTATTCAAAAAAATGCCCCAGCTCCAGCTCTTCAATCATTTGTCTCTACCTGAAACCTTTCTATAAGCCGTACATTAGCATAAATAAAAATGCACTGCAGAGTAATAATGTTTAAAGCAAATATAAGTTTTAAATTGTAGAGCTATGAATATATAAAACAGACCTATTTCAACAGTAAGTAAAATACAAAAGGGGGAACAAAAGTCATAGGTTCTTACCGTCTATACATGAAGCATGAGGTTATTTGAAGATCATCTATGATGTCTTAAAATGTATATAATGTAAGCCCTGATAAACAAGGCAATATTAGCAAAGACCAAAAAAGGTCATGGAAGAAAAAGCAATATGCCAATAGTATGATACCACTTGGACAAAGCACTGACTGCAGTATACTACTGTGGCCTAGGGTAAGAGTGAAAGGCTTTATTACCCAAAGCTTTAAATTTCTTGACATTAAAATATTCTAGAGGCAAAAGACAGCATGTTAAGTGTTATGAAGGGAATTACTCAAATTATTCTAGATAAAAGGTTAATGGTGCCACAATATATAAAGAGCTATAACAAACAAGTGTGAATTACAACAGAAAGTCGGGATGTAATCAGGTAATTAATAAAGGAGGAAATTACAGGCAAAACATACTTACCCCAACTCCAAGCTACACACACACGCGCACACACACTGCAAGGCCTAACCATAGTCAACAGAGGCCTACAAACCTGCATTATTACTCGTTCGGGCATCACTGAGATGTCAAATTCTATAGGCCCAATTTCAATAGCAGTGTCAGAGAAACTTGGCTCGGGGCTAAGGGGCTTTTCCTCTTTAGATTTCAACTTCCATTTTCTCAACTGAAGTTCGTGTTTTAAAATCTGCAACAAAGATAACTTATAAATTTCATGGAATTGTGCTAAGGGTCAAATGCAATCATCCATAGAAAACATATACTTGGTATAACATTAGCACCACCTACACACTGCTAATTATCATTATGACCTAAGTGATAATTTCCAATAGAAACACAAAATTCCCTGAACCATCTCAGCTTTTACAGACCATTTCCATTAGCTTTCATAGATTACAGCAAATCTCACTTTAACATGACACATTTACTGAAAACTATCACGAGAAAGCACATCTATGAGTCAATGGGCATTTTGCATATATCTCTCCCATACCTGTGGACACAATTTTAGTATGAGGTATTTACCATACAGTCTCAGGAAGAGTACATATTGGAAAGCCAGCACACACAGGTATGACCTGCCTTGTTTCCCAGCACATACCTGTTGTCTTCACTCACTGACTGCAGAACGACTGTTGCCCAAGAAATTATATAGCTCGGAGTGAATGAATTCCTAAACACTCACCTAACTAGAATATGTAAAGGATAGTAGACTATTTCTAATATACACCCCAGAGCATTGCAAACATTAGGCTCAAGAGAACCCCAACTTTTCTCAGGTTGGTTGAAGTTGACTACTTCACGATTAGACCATTGGGCATTCATAACACTAACAGTGCACAAAGTAGTAGCAAGCCTGGCATGAGCAGATGCACAGATATCTGACTGGCAAGGCTGAAATGGTTTCTACAATGGGGAAAGGATAGAGGGAAGCACGCAAAGCCAATTCAATGTCTATAAGTTGTTTACATCTAGAAAGTAAGAACTATGCTTCACGAATGGCAGACTCCAGTATTTACCAAGCTACACACACACAACTTCATGCATGTGTGGGACCCACACCTCTAACAGCTTAACAGATTGTGAATGGGTGGGATTGTTGTTCCTGCCCTAGGAGGCAAGGATTTAATTTCAACTTTTTTTCTCTTTCCTATTTATATCAACTTTGTATTTTCAAGACTACTCAAGCAAAGTATTACCTACCAAATAACATAACTACAAAAATTTCAAGCATATCTCTATATCTCATCAAGCACTCTGAACATTCTAAAAACAATTGAGGCAATAAAAATACTGAAATAACATAAGCAAAAGAAGGTAGTTTTAAGTTTGCAGGTGGTTCCTCAGGCCCTCCAGTTTAATTGCTTAAATTATGGGTGGTATCCTAGTTACAAACAATTCTTCAAGTTTAGCCATTAGTAATTTTAAAAAGTATTTATTATTAAAACTGTGACATTAAATAGTAGAAAAGAAAAGCAATTTAATCTAATTTAGAAAAGAGACACATTTACTGAGTCCCTATCATTCTTTGATTCACACCAGACTCTTGTAGTTCAGACGTCTAACATCTCAGTGTTGACTTAACAGCATTCTTAGTGTCTTCAGCAATATCTTTAAACAAAATATTAAAATAATATTTCCTTCTATTAAACAAATAGTGTCTAATATCATACCAAGTCATCCTCTCTCGCTTTACTCTTGTGTTTGGCTTTTTCCTTCCATTTTGCTAGAATAATCTTTTGTCTTTGGAGATAGAACATCTGTCGCAACCGAAGCAGAGAAGCTGCAGGAGATGGACTAGGTTATGGCGTGTAGTGAAATATTATGAGCTAATGTATCTGACAGTTTGTGCTTCATTCTAATCACAGGAAAATTACTGTTGAAAGCATTACCTAGTGCGCTAGAGACTGTTCTAGACCTGCAAATGTCCCCTTTGCCCTTTGAAATTAGATATAATAGATATCTTTTTTAAATGTATCTTTTACAAAACTCAAACTTTTAAGCACTTCATAATAGACACAATCACCGCATAGTATTTGGATCCAATGTCTTTGAATTATGTGTTCTAGAATTAAATAGATTGCCTGATACTTGCTAATCAGAGGTCCATAACTCAAACACAGGAGCTAAGAAAAGCAAACAGGTGGAGCAGGCAGACTCCTCAACTGCACCGGCTGTACCTGGCTGCGCTGGCTGCACTGGATACACCTGACTGCACTGGCTGCATTGGCTGTACTGGCTGCACTGGCTGTACTGACTGCACCTGGCTGCACTGACTGCATCTGGCTTCACTGGCTTCACTGGTTGCACTGGATACACCTGACTGCACTGGCTGCACCTGGCTGCACCATCTGTTTTCAGGCTCCCCTGTTTTCTCTCAGAAGTTATGGTTCAATGTTTTCTATTTTTGTTTTTTTGCTTTCAACTGAAAATAGGTGTCTGAATTGTGTGAATACTTTTAATATTTAAACTTTGGCGATGTTTTTCATTCGAATGTTATGCAGAGGAGAAACATGACAGCAAGCAGTTTCCAGCATCCCAGGTGAAAGCTTAAAGCCTTTTTTGGTTCTACCTGCCAACTTCACTGAACATCACAAGCATCTTCCTGGAACCTCATTGAACATCACAGTTCTGTCCTAAAACTACACTCTTTGAGAAGGTAGATTCAGCTAGTTGAACTAATGACCAGTTTTCCCACTGGTTCTCAACTGAGAACTGAATGTGCATTTGTGATGCCTCATCTGCTGCATTCTTATTAACTCCCCTTGCCCTGCTTCTTCCTCACACTGAAGCCAGTCTCTGTTATCTGCAGAGCTAATGCCAAGGCAAAGTTCAGCTCTAGACTGAGTGGTAATGCCAGGTCTGTCTGCCTAATAAAATGTCTTTTCAAAGACAAGTTAGCTTACAAATGCCAATGCTTTCAGATTGAAATGCAAATGGATGATTTTTGTAAGACTAATTTCTTCTATTCCTTTTAAGTTAAATATGTTTTACTTGAGTTGCTATCTATTATGTTTCTATACATGTAAATGATAAGGTTGATTTCAGTTTTTATCTTTTAAGTTGTAACAAGTATATTCTGAAAGGAATTAGCACATTTTTTTTCAAAACCTCATTTTCATATCAATTAGTATTGCTATATTATATATCTTATAACCTATATTAGACTATTTCTTAAACATTTAAGACATTGCATGATACAATTATATAATAAAATATTTAAACACTGGAAATCTATACAACTATTTGTTCATTTTAATGGTACTACTTTGATAATCATAGTTAAAGCTTATTATTTAGAATTTTTGACAATAATTAAAACTTTAAGCTTTTCATAATAAAGAGTTATATGGAACTTATCTTGACTTAAGGGTAGGAAAAGAGGTACAGTGTCCATGAACTGTCACCATACAAGTGTAACTTGGGTCTTTTTAAGAGATTATGTAGCTTGGGGTTTTTATTTTTATGGATATTATATATGTGTGTGTTTTGCCTGATGTGTGTCTGTGGACCAGGTGCATGCCTGGAACCCATGGAAGTCACAAAAGGGTGTCACATCCCCTGGCCATGGAGTTGTGGACATTTGTGAGCTGCTGTATAGGTGCTAGGAATTGAGCCCCAGTCCTCTAGAAGAGCAGCCAGTGCTATCTACTTTATAAATACGTGATTGTGCTGTGAGCAAAGAGGGGCCCAAAGGAAAGGGGAGCATTGGCCTATGGAGTTCCACCTGAGTGTGCACAGGAGTGGAGAGAAAGGCAAAGCAGAGCGGACACAGAGCTAAAGAGAAGGGAAAAGTGGCTCTGCGGCAGAGCAGGGGCCACATGGGAAGAAGGTGCCAAGAGGCAAGGAGAATCCAGGATGGAGAAGACAAGAAACTGGACAGGGCACCTTGACTCTCTCGAGAGCTTGCAGTTCGTTCAGGATTTTGAAGAGTGTCATTTCCTACCATGACTATCTTGTGACACACTAGCCAGCTAATTAGTCCAGTCCCTAACTCTTCGTTATGTTTATGTTAAAGCCTTCACAATGCACTGTGAGGCGGAGACAGATGGCAATGCTCAAAAGAAAATAATTTTCAGCTGGGTGTAGTAACCCACACCTGTAATCTCAGATCACCAGGGCTGAAGCCCGGAGGATTGTCTCCAGTTCAAGGCCTCCACTGCTACATAGTAAGACCTTGTCACAAGAACAGGAGTGAGATCAACTGATTTTTCTGGTTTGTCACAGCTACAGGTATAAGTTAGTATCCAGAAAGCAACAACCAAAAGCTGAAGTCAAAAAGCTGAAGTCCCCTGGTCCTGCTAAGATCACACATGTGTTGTCCATGCATTGCAGTCAAAGAAAACGGTTTTCCTTAAGCTTCTCCACATGGACATTAAAATACAGATAAGGAATGCAGACTGTAGTCAATCGTCTCTAACAGGAATATGCTGCTAGCTCTGTATTATGCATAAGCGCTGAAAGTAGCTGGGCCTGGTAGTCCAGGCCTGTGATCTCAGCTACGAGGACTGCAAGTTCAAGTTCAAGGCCCACCTGGGCAATTTAGCAAGACTTTGTCTCAAATTAAAAAGTAAAAAGGGATCTGTGGATATAGCTCTATGGAGGAGTACTTGTTTGGTATGTACAAGGCCCTAGGTTCAGTACCATACAAAAAAAACTAACTGGAGATCCGTGAGTGTGTGTGTGTGTGTCTGTGTCTGTGTCTGTGTGTGTGTGTCTATGTGTGTGTGTATAAATGTATGTATGTATTATTTTATTTTAACTGTGAATATTTTCCATCGCAATAAAATATTTTAAAATAAATCTAACAAAATCATTAGGTTTTGTTATTGTTTTGTTATGATAAGGTCTCACTCTACAGCCCAGGCTGCTCTTGAATTCTCTGCTTCTGTCACCGTGTTCTGAGTGCTGTTAGGCATGTGCCACCACACCTAGCTTTATATAAATACTTTTAAGTGGTTTATTTAATAATTTTCTACACACTAAAGTTACATGCTATCTAGGCTTAACTGTTGATTCATTGCATAATTGAAGACCAAAACTAAGTGCTATGGTGTGGATATTTACCTATAAGCCTTTCTCTACTGGTTTCCACATAAGAAAACCAGTGAGTAAAAAATAATTTTTGACATTTAAAATTGTAATGTGTTATGGCTCTGTTCATTTTTTCAGCCAGAATAGCCTCCTGATTTACACGAGGTAATGCGACTTCCCTCCAAACACTGTAGGCAAAAAAACAGAAAAAAAAATTATTTTTAAAATATTACTTGAGGCTAAGGCAATATAGCAGTAAGTTAAGGGAAATAAGAAATGACATGCTTTTTATATCTCAAAATCACAGCACGCACACACACACACACACACACACACACACACAAAACCTGTAAATTGGGATTGTGTTCTGAAGAATTCCTAGCAGTTGAGATGCTGTATGACAGTCATATTTCTTTTTTAATAAAGACATCTTAAAATAACATCATTCTCATAACTTCAATTTACTCAGAGAATCACCTTAATGATGATTTTTAAAAAGGAATCTAAGTTCCTAAATATATCCAATTCCAAGCTGTATTTCAAAGAAGAGGCATTTTAGCTAAATATAAGCTCATCAAATATAAGAGAAGCACAGATGGCCGAGTGAGCTTTCTTCTGGGTGGATAATAACAGGAATAAAAGAACAAAGACAAAGAAATAATATGGAAAAACACATTCTTACCCAAAATGGTTCTTTACTAAATGTCCAGTGTAAAATGTACATGCTTTTACCATCAACTCCGGAGTGACCTAAAATAATCAAATAATTGAACTGATCATTAGGAATAAATAGGACAAAGCTGAGCATGGTGACACACACATTTAATTCCATCACTGGGGAGGTTGAGGCAGATGGATCTCTGTGAGTTCAAAGCCAACTTTGTCTATCTGATGAGTTCCAGGCTAGCCAGAGTGATATAGTGAGACCCTATCGAGAGAGAGAGAGAGAGAGAGAGAGGCTGCTTCTGCAAGACTGTCAAGGAACTGGAACATCAGCTGCCTATGTGGGAAAGAATGTATGAATATGTAACACATATTTAGAAATTGCTTTATATGTTCCGATTACTTATTTTTATTGAAGTCATACTTTTTCATATATTTTAAAAAATTCTTTGAAAATTCTGTACACACACACAATGCTTTTTGATCACATTAACTCTCTACTCCCTCCACTGATTTCTCCCAGACTCACTCCCATGATTCCCTTACAACTCCATATGCCCCCCCCCCCATGCACTATTGAATCCAGTTTGCGATGCTCACATATGCATGGCTGTGGGGCCAACCACTGGAACATGACCAACCTATTGATATAGTTTACCCCTTTGGGGGCCCATCACCCACCTCCCAAATAAATACACAGAGATTTATTTTTACTTATGAATGCACAGCCTTAGCTTGACTTGTTTCAATCCAGATTTTCTAACTTAGATTATTCTGTTTGTCTTTAACTATATTTTGTCTCTGGACATTTTACCTTCCTTCAGTCTATATAACTTTCTTTCCTTCTTACTCCATGGCTGGCTGTGTGGCTGTGTGGCTGTGTGGCTGTGTGGCTGTGTGGCTGTGTGGCTGTGTGGCTGGGTGGCTGTGTGGCTGAGTGGCTGTGTGGCTGGGTGGCTGGGTGGCTGTGTGGCTGGGTGGCTGGGTGGCTGTGTGGCTGTGTGGCTGAGTGGCTGGGTGGCTGGGTGGCTGGGTGGCTGGGTGACTGGGTGGCTGGGTGGCTGGGTGGCTGGGTGGCTGTGTGGCTGTGTGGCTGTGTGGCTGGGTGGCTGGGTGGCTGGGTGGCTGGGTGGCTGTGTGGCTGTGTGGCTGGGTGGCTGTGTGGCTGGGTGGCTGTGTGGCAGTGTGGCTGTGTGGCTGGGTGGCTGGGTGGCTGGGTGGCTGAGTGGGTGGGTGGCTGGGTGGCTGGGTGGCTGTGTGGCTGGGTGGCTGGGTGGCTGAGTGGCTGGGTGGCTGTGTGGCTGGGTGGCTGTGTGGCTGGGTGGCTGTGTGGCTGGGTGGCTGGGTGGCTGGGTGGCTGGGTGGCTGTGTGGCTGGGTGGCTGGGTGGCTGGGTGGCTGGGTGGCTGGGTGGCTGAGTGGGTGGCTGGCTGGGTGGCTGGGTGGCTGGGTGGCTGGGTGGCTGGGTGGCTGTCTCCCGCACTCCCCTTTCTTCCTTTTCTCACTCTTCACTACATTTCGTCGGTCTTCTCCTCCCAGATTTCTCTTTATATTTATTCTCTCTGCCTGCAGCCCTGCCTATCCTTTCTCCTGCCTAGCGATTGGTCATTTAACTCTTCATTAGACCATCAGGTGTTTTAGACATGGCAAAGTAACACAGCTTTGCAGAGCTAAACAAATGTACATAAAAGAATGCAACACGCTTTTTACTATCATTAAGTAAATGTTCTGCAGAATAAATGGATGTAACACATCTTAAATTAATATTCCACAGCATACCGGGGGTCATGTCTCTAAAGAAAATTAACTTTTCCTTGGCCATGTAAAGCTGACTGGCTTGATCTTGCTCAGGTCTTATACAGCAACCATAGCTGCTGTGAATTCATGAGTACAGCAGACCTGCCTTATCCAGGAGACAGTTCACCCTGTCTTTCCCTACCTCTGGCTCTTATGATCCAACCCCCCTTCTGCAATGATCCCAGAGTAAAATCACATCTTTGAATGAGCTTATAACATACCACTTACTTCAAACTAAAACATTTCAAGATAAGCAATTATGACATTGCTATTATTTGACATATTTATGAGCATTTAATTGCAGACTTGGGGCTATAGTTCAGTGGGTAGACTGCATACTAGCATGCACAAAGTCTTGGGTTTGATACATGTCTGAAAACCTACCAATACCCCCCCCCAATAGTCCATGCCTGCAATCCCAATACTCAGGAAGTAGAGACAGGAAAATCAGAAGTTCAAGATCATTCCCAAGTACATAGTAGGTTTAAAGTCACCCTGAACTACATGATACTTGGCTCAAAAAGAAAAGAAAAAGCAATTGTAGTCTGTTGGTCATTATCAGGACATATTTCTGCCTGTCAGTACTGCAAAATGATATTCTCTCTTCTAAACAACGTACAAGAATGATTCACCAAAAGGACTAAAAAAAAACCCAAAATTTTAACAATATAAACATGGAATCTGCTTAAAGAGAAATGAACTTATTCCATACAACTATTCATAGCATACATGAGGACAGCTAAAGACATTTTGAACTGACTGGCCTTCTATATGTTCTTTGTTACATGACAGTAACACATTTACTCTGTACACATGACTACTGTTAAGGACCAAGAATACTTCTGTCTTTTTTTTTTTTATCATGTGTTGTGAGCGTCTGGTGTATGCTCACTTCTGTACTAATACAAATACAGTGACAACAAAGTTCATGTGACTTTAAATTTTCTAATTTTGAACTAAATGCAGTATAAAAATGTCACAAAGGTCTCACATAATGCTAAATTTTGAAATAATGCAATATTCCCAATCAAAATTGTATTGAACATCTCTTCTTTTCGAGCTGAGGAAACTTAACTGAAAGAATTATCTGAGTCCTGGCCACACTATGGTTTCACACTGGCAGGTAAAGTCCAAGTTTGATTTGCCAGAGTGGAGAGTGTTATCACCGAGGACACCATCAGCAAGGCGGGGAGCTCAGGGGATAAAGGGTCACTTCAGATCTTAAGGATCTGGAGCTGTAGACACATGAAGTGCCACTTCAGCCAGACCCCAGGCCTGAAGAGCCAGGCTAGCATCACCTGATGACCTCTCAAGCTCAGGACACACAGAAACAATAGCAAAATGCAGCCAGGTTTTGAAACTGAGCAAACAGCTCTCTGTCCATACAGTGCCACAGCAGGGTTTGGAGGGTTACATTTTCACAGTGGGCCATTTCTCATCCTCTGCAGTTTCCTGAAAGGCACCGTTATAACTACAGGGCTTTGGGAATGAAGGAATTCTACTTGTCAACACTATTTAATAAACACATTAAATAAATACAACTTTAGGAAAATACTTTTATGAACCTGTAGTTACTTATTAATGACTTTACTAAACAAAAACACTTAAACAATGTAGACTAATTACAAATATTACTTTTGAGGAAGAGTCTTGCTGTATAGGTCATGTTGACATGGAACACCTGCCTCTGACTCAGGAGTGCCAGTAAAGGCACTTTACATCTCAGATGCCATAAACTACAGAAAGTAGCACGCATAAGTACCACAGAATTGTTAGTATTCTATTAAATTTAGATTCACATAAAACATTAATCTAACTCAAATCATTATTCTCATACTTTGTTTCAAATTATAGAAATATTTCAGCTTGATGCCTTCTCAGGAGCTATTAATTATCCAGTCTCTCTCTCTCTTTTTTTAAATTAATTAATTTTTTGAGCCAGGGTTTTTCTGTGTACCCCTGGCTGTCCTGTAACTTGCACTGTAGACCAGGCTGGCCTCAGACTCACAGAGATCCACCTGCCTCTGCCTCCTGAGTGCTGGGATTAAAGGTGTGCATCACTATCCCCACCTCTATCCAATATAAAAGGAATACTATAACAGACAGCAAGGCTCAGGATTTAGTTACTGAAACAGCACAGGACCTACCTTTCCCAGACCATTAAAGCCAAGTCCCAAGGACCCTAAGGTCCACTTTCCTTTTCCTCTATTTACATCTGTGAGACTATTTAGAGCTCATGTTCTTTCATTTTGATTTTAGGTTTTTGTTAGATGGCACTCCCGGTGACAGCACCATTTAAAAAGCTGTGTGTGGCATATACAAAATTCTCAAATATAAATTTAAAAGACTTAATTATTAAAGCTGTATATATGACATATTTAAGGAGGAAATATATAGAAGGTTGTAAGTAGATTTGTGATGTGTGTGCATGCAGTGTATGTGTGTCCAGTGTGTGTACAGTGTGTGCAGTGTATTGCAATGTGTGCAGTGAGTGTTGTGTGGTATGTGTAGTGTGTGCAATGTGCATGCAGCATGTGTGCAGTGTGTGCATGTGTAAGTATGTGTGTGACGGGTAGTGTGTGTGTGTGCAGTGTGTGTGATGTGTGTGTGTGCAGTGTGGACTTTGTTTGTGTATCAGAAGTCACAGAGGAGAGGAAGACAGTATAATTTCTCATGTTTTAAAGAGTAAACTGAAAAAAAAAAAACAACTAGATTTAATTACCTAAAGAGAGCGATACATTAGATCTCAATATTAATTCTATCTTTTGTAATGTTATCTATAACTGGAATAGCACAGTCATAGCAAAGAGAAAAGTGGGTGACATCAACATTGAGCAATAATTACTGTAGGTAACAAAAAAGTATCACTCTTGTTGAAACTACCTACTAGGGCACAGCCACCTGTGGGACAAAAGACTTGTGTGGCATCTCAAAACCGAATCAAGTGTTTTTAAAGAAAGTATTTATTTTTCTGTGTCTAAGTATTGGCCTGTATGTGCTACTGTGTGAAAACATGGTGCACATAGAAGCCAGAAGAAGGTGTCAGATCTGCTGGAGGTAGAATTACAGACTGTTGTGAGGAAACCCAAACCTTGTCCTGTACAAGACCATCAATCTCCCTAACACATTCAGGAGTCTTATTTTTTCTTCTCAAGACAGGGTCTCTTTACATACTCTTGGCTGTCTTAGAACTCACTTTATAGACCAGGCTGCCCTCACACTCAGAAAGCCACCTGCCTCTGCTTCCCAAGTACTGGAATTAAAGGTGTGCCACCACACACCTAGCTGCCCATTCAGTATTCTTAATGACTGGCTCTCTGATGCTGTTATTCTGAAACTATGTTGAATAAAGTATAGACTACAATTAATCTGTAATTATGCTGTTGCCTAAAGGACATTTAATCATTCGAATTCAAGCTGTCCGCTGTGAGCATTAATTCTGATCACTGGTGCTCAAAGGATTTCTAACCATTCATTCAGTCAACCAGACCATATGGACCTCCCACGTTGATAGAGTATTAGCCTGCAAAAGGAAAATGCAAAGGAGCAAAGAGACGGCTCAGCAGTTAGGAGCACTGTCCATCTGATTTTGCAGATGACCTGGGTTTTTTTTCCGGTACATAGGTACATTTCTCGGTAATTCTACTTCCAGGAGATTCTGTGCCCTCTCCTGGCCTCCTAGGGAATTGCACATGTGAGGTACCCAGATATGTATGCAGGCAAACATCCGTAAATATAAAATCATTTTTAGAGTTTTTTCATTTAAAAAATGAAAAAAATCTTAATGACATCAAATTTCTACAGCAAATATAGAAAACCTAGCAACAAAAATGACTGGAACAAAGGATGAGAATGTAGTTTACAAGACACTTTATGGTTCCCTGAATAGAAACAAGACAGAACTGTTGTCAATTACAGAAGAATTAGATACACACCACCAAGTACAATACAAGGACTCTGAATTCTGACTTGAAGAGAGCATTAAAGAAAAAGACATTTTTGAGGCAATTTGGGAAACTCAGAAATGGAATCATTATGCCTGAATATAATTAGCACTTGGAGATATCCAACAATTTGCAATTATGTAAAACAATGGCATTGTTTTTGTATTGTTTTTCTTTTTACAATTATTTTAAGAGACATACACAAACAAAAGGTATACTTATTAACGAGACACTATGTAACATCTTGCTTAATACACACTGGGTGATGTTTAGGTCCAGTTAAATGTATCTCTTCCAACATCTACCACTTCCTTATGGTAACAGCTTCCAAAAACCTTTCTTCTAGCTTTTAAAAATTATTTTATTACATTTTTAGTTTGTTTATGCTTGTGTGCGTGCCTGCCACAGCTCATATGTAGAGGTCAAAGGACAGCTTGCAGGGGACAGAAAGTTCTCTCCTCCTACCATGGAGATCCAGGGACTGAACTTGGGCCAGCAGGCATGGCATCTGGACACATTACCTGCTGAGCCACCCTGCCAACACTTCTGTCTTTGTTAAACACTTGGTACACTGCTACCTTTAATCGCTTCTACAGCTGAAATGTTTCACTCCTATCTAACTGTAACTGTTTTCATTATCTCCCAGCCCCAATCTCCCAGGCCTCTGATAACCATCATTCTCATCTCAATTTTTATGAGATCAATTTCTTTTAGATTCTGCTACTGAGATCACAAGACGCTGATCTTTCTGAGCTCAGCTTGCTTCCCTGGTTGTTATCTCTGCTCACATTTTTGAAAATAAGAGAATTCCATTTTTTCATGGTGGCATAGTATTCTGATATGTGTATGCACATTTTCTTCATTCATTCATCAGCAGATAAAAATGTTTTCTCCTGCTTTGTGGGCTGTGTTTCAACTTCAGTAACTAATTCTTTCCCTAAACACAAACTTCTGAATTCTATAGAACCACACTACTTTTGCTAACCTCTATTTTGGGGGTCTTCTCAAACAAAAAGCTTTGCCCATTCCTATGGCCTGTTTTCTTAGTAATTTCCCAGTTTGGGGTCTTACATTTAAGTCTTTCTGAGCTGATCCTTTTTGGTGTTACTAGAGGTCTAGCTTCATCTGCATGTTAATTTCCAACCTTCTCAATATCACTTACTGACACAACTGTCCTTTCTCCAGCGCACGTGCACACAGCTTCACCGACAACCTGCTGGCTGTATATACACCAGTTTCTAGGCTCTCTGTGCTGCCTCAGTGTGGCCATTCTCACACCGGCATCGTGTTTTCCTGTGTTCTGCAGCTTCGTGGAGCGGTTTCAAGTCAGGTAGTGCAATGCCTCCTGACTTACTCTTTTTGAATACAGTGCCTTTGACTACTCAGGATTTTTGTGTGTGTGAAAGCATATATATTTTAGGATTGTTTTCTCTGAATTTGTAAAAAAAAAAAAAAAAAAAAAAAAAAAAAAGGTGGAGGGTCATTGATATTTTCATGGGATTGCAGTGAATCTCTCCAATCATCTTGGACAGTATATTTGAACAATACTGACTTTTAAGACTTTGCTGCTTTTAAAAAAATCATTTCTTTAAGTTTCTGTTACAATACTGAAACACTTGCTCTTTTTTAAAAGCTCACTGAGATTGTAAGCAGTTGTTTCAAATTCTCTGAGAGTTCTCCCACACTGGTCGGCATCTGGTGAGTTTCTGGCACCTTATTTAGGTGAGGCCACAGTTTCCTAAAAGTCCCTGATGCTTGTTGGCTCCAGGCACTGTGAAGGAAGGGGTAGATTACCCCACTTCCTAATCTGGTTCCTCTGCTTGCTGTACCTGAATTCCTACAGCTGCTTCTTCTCTCTCGTCTCTACAGTCTGCTCACTATTCCAGCACAGGATAGTGCCCGGGTCCTAATGTTCTGAAAGTCTGCAGCTGCTGCAGCCACCGTGGTTTGGAAGAAAATGGTCCCCAAAGGGAGTCAGTGTAACAGTCAGTTGACTTCCTGTTGTTTCTGAGCAGAGATGTAGGACTCTTGGCTCTAGCACCATATCTGCCTGCACACTGGATGCTCCCCATCATGATGATAATGGACTGAACTTCTGAAACATTTAGCCACTCTGACTAAATGTTTTCTTTATAAGAGTTCACAGCAATAGAAAAACCTAAAACAACACTGCTTCACTACTAAAGAGCAGTCCAGTCTCAGAACACTGAATACACGTTGATGTGTTGTTCAAAAAGAGCCAGAAGAGTGCCTCAAGGGTGCCCCATCTGTCCCAAAAGCCTCTCCTTGGGCCTGAGCTAGCCTGAATGCCACAGTTAACATGTGGTCAGACACTAGGATTCTGTTCAGTTCTGGAAAAAGAAACTGTGGACAACCCAGCCTGAGGCTCCTGTATTGCATCTGTGGCCACTAAAGGCACTGAGCTGTCACCCCAGTCTTCGGGTTCCTGTCACTGTGATGAACACCATGACCAAAAGCAAGTTGGGAGGGAAAGGATTTGTTTGGCTTATACCTCCACATCTTAGACCTTTATTGAAAGAAGTCAGGACAGGAACTCAAAGAAGGCAGAAACCTAGAGGCAAGAGCTGAAAGAGAGGCCATGGAGGAGTGTAGCTTACTGGGTTGTTCCTTGTGGCTGTTTGAGTAAGAATGTCCCCCATAGGCTCATATATTTGAACTCTTACTCATGAGGGAGTGGAAGGATTAGGAGGTGTGGCCTTGCTGGAGGAGGTGTGTCACTGGAGTGGGATTGTGGGTTTCAGAAGCACACTGGTCCAGTGTCTCTCTGCCTGCTGCCTGTGAATCAGGATGTGGCCTTCAGCTACAGCTCTAGTGCCAGGGCTTGGCCACACTCCCACGGTACTCCTACCATGCTCCAACCATGATAACAGACTCACCCTCTGAAACTGTAAAGTAAGTTCTAAATAAATGACTTCTTTCCTAAGAGTGCCCTTGCTCGTGAGGCCTCTTCATAGCAATAGTGACAAGACACTCATGGCTTCCTCGGCCTTTCTTATAAAACCAGGACCAGGACCCCAGGGTGGCGTCACCTACAGTGAGCTGAACACATCAATCACTAACTAAGACGTACCTACAGCCCAGTCTTAGGGAGGCATTTTCTTCTCTCAGATGTCAAATTGACATACAACAGCCAGAATTCCACCTGAGCCCACTGCCTGCCAAGACTGAACAACCCTGGGGAGGAACCCATACTTAAATCCATCTGGGTCATCCAAAGCCAGGGCTACAGCAACCAGCCACAAGTGGCTTTAGCCAGCACAGAAGTCAACAGGTGACTTTTCTTCCCTGGCACCAAAGCAGTTAAAGAAGTCATCTACAGGAAGACCTGGTGATAAGAGCCACAGGAATCTGTCCAGTATCAGGTTCATCCAATCTGGAACTGAGTACCAGGGAGAAGCGTTGTGCTGTCTACCATGCCCCACACCCAGAAAACAGCCAGGGATCAATGCTGAAGCCCTGATGCAGCTGTCAGTGATACAAGCCAAAGCACATATGCAAGGCACAAGTGCAGAACTCTGCCTGTTACCTCGGGAATTGCAGGCTCCAGCTCACGAGCTATTCCAGCAGGTGTTAGGAGTGTATGAAACAAAGAGCTCATTCTTAGCCTCACAGCTCCAGAGAACCTGAGTTTCTGGAAGGCACATGTGCCCCAGGTTCATTTCAAGGCTAGAAATGGTAAAAGGCTAAATCCCTTCCTAGGGGAGATATAAGTAATGTCTACCTTCTCCTAAGGTCCCAACAACAAAGTGAGGTGTTAAGTCTGCCAGCATTCATGCTGAGGAGCTGCTGAGTTTATTGGGCTTCCTTACGGAGCATGGGTGAGGGGTCACTTGCAGGTCTGTAGGTACTCTTCCCCAATAGGGATGAGGGCATCTGCATAGCCATATAGACAGAGCAACCTTGTGTCAGCCCCAGCCTATATATCCAGCCATGTACAATTACGCAGAGTCATTTATAACAGGAGGTAGAGGCAGATGGATACTCAGGTAAAGGTCTCATGACTCTCCCATTCTTCCACAAAGGGAGTGGAGTAAACAGTCAACAAGCACAGCTGGAGTGATCCTCTTACAAGAGGGTACAGCTGAACTCCCCCAGAGAGCAATTATTTGGTTCAGAGGATGGTTACTCACAACACCCACTAATACACAAGTCTCTAGCATAGACCAAGGCCTGTCCTGGGTATAGGGCCTGTGGCACCTGTAGGGTGCTGGGTCTCGCTCTGGTGGACCCGGCACAGACCTCTAAGGCAGAGCCTGTGCTAGCTCTCAGGCCCTCCTCCCCAGAAAGCTGAGTCCTGGTCCCCACTGTTTGCCCTAGGTTGAGGGAGGGCGGTTGCACTCATCATCTGGCCTGTCCTCAGGAACCTGCTAGGCAGTAAGGGTTATGGAATTTTGCCCAACAGTGGCTTGCACTGAGACAGACCTAGTACTGACTGTGGAGTCTGAATCCTGAACTTTAGCCTCTGTCTTTTACAAGAGAATGGAATCTCCCTACATACTGAGTTCCTTAAGTTTAGGAAAGGATTTACATGGGTAACTGTGTCCTTCCTGCTTTCCGTGTTACTTCTGTTTTGTTAGTCTGAAAAATGGCTCCATGATCTCTCACTTGGGCAGATGGTTGTAGTTTGAAAGATGTCTGACTTGGTATGTCTGTGGAAAACCTAGGGATCTTACTCAGCTGCCACCATACCCTGGCACTGTATTTACATTCTCTAAAGCCATCTTTTCCTGTCAGAGATACATATTTAAGGATTTTATAAAATAAGTCCTAAGATGGGTCTCCAGTCCTCTGACAGAGAGGACAGGAGGGGAATAAACCAGCAAAGCTGGCAATGGTACAACAGTCACTGAGGCAAGATAACAGCACTAACTGTGGTATCTCTCACTTTCCTGTTAGGTCTCAACTTTCCATCATGAGAATTTTTCTGAGTAAGCTTCTCTTGTCGTTATCATGCACATATGGAGATGTTATTTCCTAAGACATAGTAATTGAGTCCATGGGATTACTCTCCTCCTCACAAAGATTGAGTTTCTCATCTTGGGTTGCACAATTAAATTGTCTTTCTATTTGTGGTTATGAAAGCGGTTTCAGCTTTTTAAGAGCATCTTTTTGGCTTGCCTACCTCCCTAAGTCCAGTTTTCTAAGTGACAAGACACATTATATTTTATAATCAGGCAGATATAGGCAGTCCTGCCGCTCAGAACTGTATAGCAAGACTGTAAAGTCCTGCAAAGCAACCTTAAACAATGTGAGAATTGTAATAGTTTGTGACCTTTAAATGTTCGTGAAAATCAGTCAGATGTGGTGGCATACACCTTTGATCCCAATACATGGGAAACATAATCAGGTGGATCTCTGTGAGTTCAGGGCCAGCCTGGTCTACAAAGAAAGTTCCACGACTGTTACACAGAGAAACCCTGTCTTGAAAAACCAAAAACAAAACAGAAGGAAAATCATTAAATGCCTCATTGCTAGCAACTATGAAGAGACATAAAATTATAACAATAAAGATTTCTTTAAAAATGAAGCTAACATTACCACACAATGCTTTATAATGTCAAATACACTGAAGATTAGTGTTTTATTCTTTAGTGTTGTTATTTTTAATGTTTTTCTCTGAGCATGAAGGAGTGAATTAATCTGCATGTAACCTAGACTGAGCTCTATAATTAAGCAACCCAGAGAACCTGGAAATTCACCTTTTCATATCTAAGATTAGACATTTTCCTCAGTGTTACTGCAATGTCAAATCTCATAGCTACTTTTTCAATTTATATAATATGTGTTCTAGAACTTGGCAAATTACCATGTTCCTTTTAAGATCTGAATCAGCGTCCTTCATTTTACTCTTTGTGCTTTATTATCACAAAGCAAATCTATTTTTCAATAAAGCTTTAGGTCTGAATTATTTATTATGCCGCTTGGAATTCTTCCTAGTAGCTTAAAGATTCCATAGAGACGTCTACAGACATTGTTGCCACCTGATTCCATGTCTTCTATGATTCTTGTCAAAATACTGGCCATGAAGTTAATTGGGTGTTTTCAAACATTTTTACAGCAATAATTTTTTTCAATCAAAATAACATTGAAAGTAAACTTATTCTAGAGAGAAAAGATGGAAATAGAGGGACCGGAATCCTGTCCTGGCACCTCTCTTTTAATCTGTGAGGTTGTCCCCAAAATCTCCAAGAACATAATATACAATCTCTGCTCTCTACAGTAGATCAAAGCCCTGCAATTGATGGAGTGTAACTTAATCTACACACCAAATGCACATTAGTTCTGATCAGATGCATGGGTTCTAGCCCATGTGCTGGAGCCTCTAGGTAATCCCTGACTTCACAGAACCATCCCAGCCCTGGCATCTGTCTCTATGTTGCAAGGCACTGAGGCTAACCACAACTCATCCCCGTGTCCTGAGTCTCAGCGACTACTTTGAATATCACTGTGATTGCAATTTTCAACTCTACTGAAAGCCCCCAAGTTTGACTTGGTCTTACACAGGCCACATCCCTGCCATCACCTGTCATACACCATCCTAAGAATATCTAATTTTTGTTTACATTTCTCTCTCCATGTGCTTTTTGTCAACACACACACACACACACACACACACACACACACACACACACGGAGAGAGAGAGAGGGAGAGAGAGAGAGAGAGAGAGAGAGAGAGAGAGAGAGAGAGAGAGAGAGTTCTAAAAATCTCCATCTCCTGTATTATCCAGTTCTCTTTAGAAGATTTGCTGGAGCAGGGAAGCAGGTCCGGCTTTCAAATTCAATCTCGTTAACACTTTGGTCCTAACTGTACAAGCGTGATTCCCTGCATCCTCATCTGTTGGGGCCGCCAGCAGACAGTGGAGGGCAGAACACAAGGAAGTAAATAGGGGAAAGAGAACCCCTTCCTTAAGGAGTTCTCCAAGGCTTTTGCTTTGTTTTTGAGAGATCCTGTCAAGAAGATGAAGTTGCCTCTCAATCTCTCCTGCCTCAGCCTCCTGGAATTACAGTGCTGGGATTACAGGGTATGCTATTAAACCCAGCTTTCACAGTGTTATTTCTGCCCATACGATGAAAAGAGGGATAATTCAGACAGTCAGAAAGAGAAAAATGCCTGATCATTCCTTAAAATTGTTGACATCTTTGGTTCTCTGTGTGTTTTTCTCTCACTTTCCTAGGTGGCCTCAATCTAAAGGAGAGTCTGACCTCACCTCCCCCAACTATAAGACTTAAAATCTGTTTGGGCATTTCCATATAAATTTAAGATATGTTTCAAGGTGCTTGATTAGTTACCAGCTGGTCATCCAGTCCAAAAAGTTGTTCCAAGTAAGTTTCAGAAAGTCTTCGAATTTTTGGTTTCAGTGATGGATGAATGCACATGTCCCTTTAATAAAATTACAAAGCAAGGTCAAGATTAATTCTATTTTGAAATAATTCTATAATTGAGTCACTAATTCTCATGTGTGCATGTGGGGTGGGAGGGTATTTCCCCGGAGGAGACAGGTCAGAATCGCTAAAATATCCTGAGTTCCCCAGAACGGCATGTCATTCTTTTTCATCCTTGTCCTGAGAGCCCAAACAGGAGCTCACTGTGTCCTCATACTACAAAAATCAGTGAGCACAGTGTTCACGTGAAGTCTTGGGGGCCTAGCAGCTTGTGGAGAGGCTCTTTAACATAGACCTCATCATGATGCTATACAAAGTTCTTGCCCTTCAAAATATTTCCCTGTCGTACATCAACAGAACACTTACCAGAGAAGGTTTTCCAGACCATTTTGAATGATAACTTTGATCATTTGCTCTAAATACCTCAGTGGATCCTCAGGACACGTCACAAGTAAACCACACAACAGTGCCTGTTGAGGAAAGAGTGAGGCAACGGAGTCAGTGCTTCTGCTTTCCCTCAGGGCTCTCTTCATATTTATTGAGCTAACATGCAGCTACAGTCAAATCAAATTCAGTACACCTTTCCTCTGTCTAAAACTCCTATAAATAACACAA
This sequence comes from Phyllotis vaccarum, assembly GCA_033318265.1. Lineage (NCBI taxonomy): Eukaryota > Metazoa > Chordata > Mammalia > Rodentia > Cricetidae > Phyllotis > Phyllotis vaccarum. Next base: position 26,354,183 of record JARWLC010000006.1, on the reverse strand, counting down.
TAGAAGTTGCTGCACAGTATTTTGTGTTATGTGCACACACACACACAAACACATACACACACAGAGACAGAGTTCTAAAAATCTCCATCTTCATTAGTTACATGAATAGTTACATGGATGCTTAGATCCATGGTTTCTACCCCTTTTAAGGATGAGGAGCTAGTCAGTGGTGGTGCACAGTTGCACATCTTTAATTTCAGCACTTGGAAGACAGAGGTAGGTAGATCTCTCTGAGTTTGAGACCAGCAGAGAGAGAGAGAGAGAGAGAGAGAGAGAGAGATTGTTTTTCTTTTTTTAATTCTTTGGGAATTTCACATCATGTACCCCAATCCCACTCATTTCCAAGTCCTTCCTTGTCCACCCTCCTCCCTTGTAGCCTCCTCAAAAATAATTTAAAAATAGAAAAAAATTTAAAAATCACTTTGCTCCTTCATCTTGCTCACTCCTCTATCACATATCCATTCATTGTAGTGGAATTGGAGCTGCAGTGTATTACACAGCATACACTCTTGTTCACCCAGTTTCACTTGTAAATGTTAATTGCAATGATTCATTGGTCAGTGAAGAGCCATTTTAAGAAAAAATAGTTTACTCAAGGAAAACCATGAGGTGACTGATAAAATCCATGCTCAAAATCTACTGTGGATATAAACGCACTCCTTACCCCTCATCAAAGACAGATACCACTACAGAAAACTATAGCCAATAAAAATACAGAATTGTAGAGCACAGTCCCAATGGATACATCTACAAAACACTCCCACACCTAAAGCTTCTGGAACATTGCAGAAGAGAGCCAGAAAGTGTAGTCACAAGTTTCTCTGTCCTACCTATCTGGTCCCACAGCCTTTAGTTCCAAATAACCACACAAAAGCTTTTATTAATTATAAACTGTTACTTGCTAACTCTTACTCTTTAATACATGATTCTTACATATTTTTAGCCAAGTGGCTCGGTACCTTTTTCTCAGTGCAGCATTCTCATCTTGTTTCTGATATATCTGGCTGGCACCTGCTCTGCTCTTCCTCTTCCCAGAATTCTCCTTGTCTGGTTACCCCACCTATACTTCTTGTCTGCCTAGCTTGTGGCCAATCAGTGTTTTATTAAACCAGTGTTTACAGTGACAAATATTTGTAGTGTGCAAGAGCATACTCCCACAGAATTTCTCTTTTTGAAAATGCTAACACAATGCAAAAGGATAATTAGGCCATTAAAGGCACGATCAACACCCTTGAGACTTGGATTCAGGATATGTCTTATAACTATGATGATAATTGGGTAGGGGAGGTTATTTCTAAAGGCTTAAAGAAAAATAAAAATCTCAAATGTTTCAACTGTGGAAAGCAAAATCCCCTAAAATATTGTAAACAAGTCAATTCCAGAAACAATGCTTTTTGCTAAGAATAACTGGTGTGGCAAAGGCAAGTATGGGGCCAATGACTGAAGATCAACCAGGGACAGACAATAGAAAAGGTATAGAAAAGAAAACAAAAATTTCAGGAAAAACCATAAAGCAAATTAAAAATACAAATAAATGATGTTGTCATTGGAGGTCTAGTGAACATAGGTGATGATGTAGCAATAATTTTACTAGAATTTTGGCATCCAAATTGGCCCCAACGGGACCTTTATGTTCAGCTTTTGGGAATTGGAACCTTATCCCAGATAAAACAGAGCATGAGATGGCTTGAATGTTATAGAGCAAGACGGACAGATAGAAAAGTTAAAGCCATATGTGACTAATATTACCATAAATTTATAGAAACAAGATTTATTACAACAATGGAATACTAAGATTAACATTCCTCCAATCTCTGAAACAAACCATAAACTAATATATGTTGGGGGGGGGATATTAGAAGTTATTATGAGAAACAGTCACCTGCCATTCAGGTTGTACGAAAACAAGGCACAACAGCTGCTAATCTTTCAAAGGCACCAACAGCTCTACCTTTAAAATGGTTAACAGAGAAGCCTATATAGGTTCAGCAATGACCTTTAACAAAAGAGAAATTCCAGGGCTTAGAACTGCTGGTACAGGAGCAGTTAAATGTTTAGCATATTGAAGAATCAACCAGCCCTTAGAATTCTCCTGTATTTGTTATCAAAAAGAAATCTGAAAAATGGAGAATGGTAACAGATCTAAGAGCAATTACCAAAGTTATTCAACCAATGCATGCTCTACAATCTGGAATTCCTTTGCCTTTTCTGTTACCTAAAGAATGACCTATCATAGTTATTGACTTAAAAGACTGTTTATTCACTATAACTCTGCAAGAATAGGTCATATCCAGTTGAGATAGGTCTGAGTCCCTCATTCCAGTATTAAGGCTGAGTTAGGTTTTCCTCCATAGGGAATGGGGTCTGAGATATTAGTTTATGTACCAGGAACATACTCTGATCTTACCACTCTACAAACTGCCCATGACATTTGACTGTCATCTACCTTTTGAGGGTCTATAGTTCCTTTCAGAGACAGTGAGCTCCGAATAGCTCAATCAGCCATCTCTGTGGATCTCCTTCTCATGATCCTGATCCCTTTACTCATATTCTCTCTCTCTCTCTCTCTCTCCCTCTCTCTCTCTCTCTCTCTCTCTCTCTCTCTCTCTCTCTCTCTCTCTCTCTCTCTCTCTCTCTCTCTCTCTCTCTCTCTCTCTCTCTCTCTCCTCTCTCTCTCTTCTCTTTCTCCAGCTGAACCGGGAGATTGACCAGGTGCCTATCTATGGATCTCTGCTTCTGCCACTATCAATTGCTGAATGAAGGGTCTATCTAGGAACAGGGGAGATCATTCCATTTTCTAATATCTTTTCACACAGGTCTGTCACTTTATTGATTTAGAATTACCCCAAGATATTTAATGCTATTTGCAACTACTATAAAAGGTGATAATCTCCTTTTCTTCTCTTATTACTTTATCTGAAACTTTGAGAACTATATTGAATAGATAAGGGGAGAGAGGACAGCCTTGTCTTGTTCCTGATTTCAGTGGGATTGTTTTAGTTTCTCTCCATTTAGTTTGATGTTGGCTGTTAGATGGCTATATATTGCCTTTATTATATTTAGGTATCCTCCCTGTATTCCTGATCTCTCCAGGAATCTCTCTTTTATCATGAAGAAGTGTTGGATTTTGTCAAAGGCTTTGTCTTAGCATCTAAGGAGATGATCATGTGGGGTTTTTTCTTTCAGGTTGATTATGTGATGGATGATATTGACAGTTTTTCATATGTTGAACCATCCTTGCATCTCTGGGATGAAGCCTACTTGATCATGATGGATGATTTTTTTTTGATATGTTGGATTCAGTTTGCCAGGATTTTGTTGAGTAATTTTGCATCAATGTTCATGAGGGAGATTGGTCTGTAATTCTATTTCTTTGTTGCATCTTTGGGTGGCTTGGGTATCAGGGTGATTGTGGCCTCATAAAAAGAGTTTAGCAATATTCCTTCAGTTTCTATTGTATGAAACAGTTTGAGGAATATTGTTATTAGTTCTTCTTTGAATCTCTGGTAGAATTCTGCACTGAAAATGTCCGATCCTGGACTTTTTTTACTTGGGAGACTTTTAATAACAGCTTCAATTTCCTTGGGGGTTATAGGTCTGTTTAGGTCATTTATATGATCTTGATTTAATTTTGGTAAGTGGTGCCTGCCTAGAAAGCTGTCCATTTCTTGTAGGGTTTTCAATTTAGTGGACTATGGGTTTTTAAAGTATGAGCTGATGGTACTCTGGATTTTGTGGGTGTCTGTGGTTATGTCCCCTTTTCATTTCTGATTCTGTCAATTTGGATACTCTCTCTCTCTCTCTCTCTCTCTCTCTCTCCTCTCTCTCTCTCTCTCTCTCTCTCTCTCTCTCTCTCTCTCTCTCTCTTTCTCTCCCTTTTGGTTAGTTTGGATAAGGGTTTGTCTATCTTGCTAACCTTTTTTAAGAAGCAACTCTTTTATTCCTTGATTCTTTGTATTGTTCTCTCTGTTTCTATTGTATTGATTTCAGCCCTGAGTTTAATTATTTTCTACTTTCTACTCCTTCTAGGTGAGTTTGCTTATAATTGTTTTAGTGCTTTCAGCTGTGCTGTTAGGTCTCTTGTGTGAGATTTTTTTCTAGGTTTTTCATGTAGGCATTTAGTGCTATAAACTTCCTCTTAGCACTGTTTTCATTGTGTTCCATAAGTTTGGGTATGTTTTGAATTCATTTATATTGAATTCTAGGAAGTCTTTGAGTTCTTCCTTTATTTCTTACTTGTTCAAGAGGTGATTCAATTGAGAGATGTTCAGTTTCCATAAGTTTGTAGGTTTTCTGTGATTTTTGTTGTTGTTGAACTCTAACTTTAGTCCATGGTGGTCTGATAGAATTATTCTCATTTTTTGTATCTATTGATATTTGCTTTATGACCAAGTATGTGGTCAATTTTAGAGAAAGTTTCATGGAGTGCTGAGAAAAAAGTATATTCCTTTGTGTTTAGGTAGAAAGTTCTTTATATATCTATTAAGTTAATCTAACATCTGTTAGATCCCTTATTTCTCTGTTGAGTTTCTGTCTGGTAGACCTTTCCATTGGTGAGAGTGGGGTATTGAAGTCTCCCACTATCAATATGTGGGGTTTGATATGAGATTTAAGCTTTAGTAGTGTTTCTTTTACATATGTAGGTGCCCTTGTGTTTGGGGCACAAATGTTCAGGATTAAGACTTTGTCTTGGTTGATTTTTCCTGAGCTAAATAAGCAATGTCTGTTCTGGTCTTTTTTGATTGATTTTAGTTTGATGTCTATTTTGTTAGATATTAGGATAACTACACCAACTTGTTTCTTGGGTCCATTTGTTTGAAAAGTCTTTTTACAACCCTTTACTCTGAACCAGTGTCTGTCTTTGAAGTTGAGGTGTGTCTCTTGTAAGCAGCAGAAGGATGGATCCTGTTTGTGTATCCATTGTGTTAGGGTGTGTCTTTTTATAGGTAAATTGAGTCCACTGATATTAAGGGAAATTTATGACCAGTGATTGTTATTTCCTGTTATTTTTGGTGGTACTGTGTGTATATGTTTCCTTTCTTCGGGTTTTTCTTCTGTGGATTAGCTATTGCTTGTGATTTCATGGGTGTAACTAGCTTCCTTTGGTTGAAGTTTTCCCTCTGTTGCTTTCTGTAGAGCAAGATTTGTACATCGGTATCACTTTATTAAAATTATCTTTATATACATATTATTTATTTTCATTAAAAAATGTCATCTCCATCAATGTATCCCCTGCTCCCCCTCTCCATCCTCTCCCAGCCCCTCCCAGCAGTCCTCATCCTCGCCCCTCCCCATCTACCCATCCCTTCCCCCAAAGGGCAAGATTTCCCAAGGTGGGCCAGCCCAAGGCAGAGCATCCACTCTGGGCACATCCAATTCACTCATCCAAAAGTCAATGCTGGGCTGGGTGTTCCTCTGTAGGGAATGAGCTTCAAGGTGCCAGCCTACGAACAGGAACACAGTCTGATCTCACCCCTCATGACTCCACACACTCATGGCAGTCAAAAGCCACCTGCCCCTGGAGGGTCCAGCTCCCCCTCAATGGATTTCCAATGGCAATCCTTGTTTCAGTGAGCTCACCAGAGCTCCAGCCAAACATCATCATGAGAACGTTCCTCATAATCCCTATCCCCCTGCTTATACAGACTTTTCTCCCCTGCTTCTTTCCTTCTTTAGGTTGGGAAAGTTTTCTTCTATAATTTTGTTGAATATATTTTCTGTGCCTTTGAGCTGGTATTCTCCTTCTTCAATTCCGATTATTCTAAGGTTTGGTCTTTTCATGGTGTTCCAAATTTCCTGGACGTTTTGTGTTATGACTTTTTGGTTTTAGTGTTTTCTTTTACTGATGTATCTATTTCCACTATTGAATCTTCTACTCCAGAGATTCCCTCTTCCGTCTCTTGCATTCTGTTGGTTGTGCTTGCATCTGTGGTTCTGATTTGTTTCTTCAGATTATCTATTTCCAGCATTACCTCTGTTTGTGTCTTCTTTATTGCTTCTATTTCAATGTTTAAATCTTGAGATGTTTCCTTCACCTGTTTAGTTGTTTTTTCTTGGTTTTCTTAGATTTATTTCCTTTCATGGATTTGCTGATCTCTTCTCATTTTTGTCTGTCTTTTCTTCTATTTCTTTAAGGGAATTTTTTATATTCTCTTTTAAGGCTTCTATTATCTTTATAAAGTTAATTTTAAGGACATTTTCTTCTGCTTCTTCTGCATTACCATGATCAGGTCTTGTTGTTGAACCACCAGATTCTGGTGGTGCCATGTTATTCTTTATGCTGTTATGTGTATTCTTGCACTGACATCTGCCCATTGCTTCCTCAGATCACTGCAGGATTTGTCTGTATCTCAGGGAATTGATTTTAGTGCAATCTGTTCTGGCTGTGTCTGTGTCTCAGGAAGTCTCTCTTGGTCCAATCTGGGTCCATGGTCCACTCGGAGGTAGTTTATTCTGTGCCACAGTGACCCTTCTTAATCCAGTAGGCACTGACACACTGTAGGTCTCAGGTGGTCACTTTTGATCCAGTAGGTGCTGAGGAACTGAGGGTCTCAGGTAGAGGAACTATCTTGGTCTTATGAGTGCAAAGGATCTGTGGGTTTCCAGTTGCTGCTGAAGTTGCCTGGTGATGGGATGGGTTAGGGGATGGGGTGGGGTTTTGCAGCTGGGGGTATCCAGTAAACTGGGTTTTACTGGGGCATCTGGCCTTCAGGGGTTTCCCCTGCTGGCCTGGATTTAGGGCAGAGATGAATGGGGGTGGTGTTCCAAGGGCTGTGTCTGACTGGGATCTTTGCCTGGGCTGGATAGAGTGTCACTCCCTGGTTTGATTTTTAAAGGAAAATTAACACTTTGTCAATTGACAGGGATAAACCCAGAAGAAATTATTTTACCTTTAATTAATGAATAAATTGACCAATTATGTACCTAAAGTGAACCTTGGCAAAGAGCTTGCTGTAATTGGGGGGGGGGGGGAGATTATCCCCAAATTAAAAGAATTCAATTTATAAAGGAAAGTAACTGGATTCTTCTTCATGTTGTACCGGGAACACTAATTTCTGGATCCACTACATTTTATACTGATGCAAATGAATCAGGAAAAGCAAGATACAAATCAGAAAGTTTAAGTAAAGTGGTTCAGAGCCCTTTTAATCCTGTCCAAAAATCAGAATTATGTGCTATTATGATGGTAATAATGGATTTTACAGAACCTCTTAACATAGTTACTGACTCTCAGTATAAAGAATTATTTTATACATCAAAACTGTTGAGACTTTATTCCTGATTACTCAGAACAAACTTTATTATTTATTTTGTTACAAGAAGTAATCAAGAATAGAAATCATCCCTTGTCTATAACAGACATCTGATCCCATATGGGTTGGCCAGGCCCTCTAGCACAAAGTAATGACGAAACTGATAAATTAGTAATAGAAAATGTGCTAAAGGACTCAGAGTTTTATTTTTAAAAATCACATTTATAGCAAAGATTTAAAAAAGGATTTCTCCATCACTCAGCAACAAGCCAAGGAAATTGTAAAAATATGTCCTACCTGTTTCTTTATAGCCAAGCTCCATTACCAGTAATCCTAAAAGTATACATAGAAATAAAATTTGGCAGATGGATATGTTTCATTTTACAGAATTTGGAAAATTAAAATATATACACCACACAATAAATAAATTTTCTGGATTTCAATGGGCAACTGCTTTGAGTTCTGAAAAGGCTGATTCTGTAACTACACATTTGCTAGAAGTTATGGCCATCATGGGTATACCTGTACAAATTAAGACTGACAATGCTCTGGTATATCTTTAGTAAAATAAAAAGGTTTTGTTTATTATAATATTGCAGTAAAATTTTGTTTATTATAATAAAGCATATTGCAGGTATACCACACAATCCTATAGGGTCAGCAGTCAGAGAAAGATCAAATAGAACTTTAAAGGATATGCTAAATAAGCAGAAAGAAATAACACAGATGCCTAGAAATAGAATACATAACATTTTATTAACTTTGGATTTTCTTAATGCTAATGAGGATAAACAACAGCTGCACAAAGCCATTGGAGTATAGAAAAAAATGACTGAGCTGAATCAGCTTGTATAAGTCAAAGATGTGTTGACCTCAGAATAGAAACCAGCATATGTCCTATGTTTGGGAAGGGGTTTTACTTTTGTTTCTGTGGGTGGAATAAAAAGCTATGAATACCATCAAAATTAACAAAGACTTGATTAAAACAGGAAAAACTTCTTGATAAGGAGAAATAATGGCTCATCCACCAATGAGATAATTCTTTAAGTTAAAAAAAAAGGAAAAAAACTTACCAAGCAAGGGCTGAGGCAGGGTTTTGTTCTTGTCTTTACAGAAAAATAGAAATACCCATCTTAAAGAAGTCAAAAAACCTTGGACATCTAGATGTCTAAAGTGGAAGGAAAAGCTATCCAGAAAAAAATTTACAAGCAAAGAAAAAAAAAATAGACCTATTGCTACCAATATATTCTACATGGTAAAATCTCAATGCCCAACTTCTGTGTCTTTTTACTCCTAAGAAAAGTTGAAGTTCAGTTCAATTGAAAATTAAAGCTGGTTTTGGAGTTGGAATGTGGCTCTCTCTTTCTCTAAACTCAAGTATGTAAGGAAAACGCAAAGTCTCTGTATAATATCAGAAGAGCCACCTGATATGGGACAAAAGAATAACTAAAATTAAGGGAGTATTATATTGCTACTAATCTTATGATATATAAATTTTATATATTATAAGAATAATATATACTAAACTTTTGTCATGATATTAATGATCATATAAAGTACTAACTAATTATAGAAAAAAAAAAAGCCTTTAGCTTCCTGTACATTGTTTGGGGTTTGGGTCTCCTATTAGTTTTTTGCAGTGTTCATGAAGATGCCTAATTGTGACCTTTGAAGTCTCCAAAAGGAAGATGAGACCCTACAATGATGATTTCACATGGACTATGACAAAGCTGCTAGGCTGACAAACACCAATCAGAGTTCAGCTTTGAACTAAAAACTGCTCAGGACAATTTTGATGTGTCTAGCTGAGATGAACCAGCCTCGCAGACTGTTCTAACTAGGACTTGAGACAAGCCCTGCAATTTCCCATTATGCAGAGACTGGACAACAAATGATACAGCTATTTGTCCCAGGACTTGAAAATTAACCCCCCAAAAATTCTTTCAGGACCCCCTAAAGATGCCTTTGCCCCTAGACAGCAGGAAGTAAATTTAAGAACTCAACATACACATTCCCAAAATGTGGGGTATATGGATTTTGGTCTTTTAGTGGGTTATGGCTAATTGTCATTAATTACGATGATTGGTTACAAATTGTTGGTAATGGTTAGGAAAAAGGCTCAACAAGGAAGATTAGATTCAGGGTTCTCCTTTCAAAAAAAAGAAAAAAAAAGGGATACAGATATGATAGGATATAAGGGTAAATTATTAAATCTGTTTTTAAAAAGCAACTACTAGTTTTAAATATTTTACATTGGATTGGATTTTGTATAGTATACAAATTGTGTATATTGATAGAAAGTTGAGATTAATTTTGTTTCTGTACATATATTTCTACTCTTGTTCAAGGTATTGTACCTATGCAGTTCATCTAACAATGTAATACAAATTGTTAGTCCTTGAAAATTATTATTACCAACTAATTAGAATATAAAGAAACTCATAGTCATGTTAGATATGTTTTCAAGGTCAAAGAGAGATATATTTTAGATAGACAGGTCATCTTCAAACATTCAGAAATCTATAGAATATGTCATTTAAAATATTTTTAATAACATAGGTTCTTTTTATTTTTATGACAGTGAGACATGTCTGTTCCTGGCAGTACCAATCTTCTTCAGAGAAGATAATGGGCATCAAAGAAATTCCATATGGAGTTGACTGACTTTGTAGAAAAAGTTAGCCACTGGGCAAGAAAGTTCCCTTGCCTCAACTGCTGACAGTATGATGTCCAAAATGGATAAGCAGGACACAGAAGAAAGAACTACAGAGCATTGCCAGGACAAGGTAGGAAGGTTTTTAAAAATACCCTGCTTCACAGATAGGTCTGTCAGATATGCTAGGCCTGTAGGTTGAAAATGGATGTCCCATTGCTGCAGAGGTAACTTGGGTGACTGTCCAGGCAGCCAGATGTTTCTGTCATTTTTCACATTTTTTGGAAGTCGTTTGTTTGCACTTCCTGTTTACTTAGTTAATATTATTTCCTTCTCTGGTGTCTGAAGGAGTTGAAGATGAGAAAGTTTTATTTATAGTTTTCCTAGTTACAGATTCAGAAAAGAAACTCACTAAGAAGTATAAAGTTTATTAGTTTTCAATACAAGTTAGATAGAAGTTTCCATACAAGTGAATTAGGTGCAATCCTTTGGACTCACCAAAATAGGATAAATAATGGAATATTTTCTTTAAATTTGTCAATTGTTAATTGAATAGACATTATTGTTATGATTATTGTTTGTATATATTGTATATAGTTATTTAATATAGTTATTCTCATATTAGTTATAACCTTTTTATTTTTGACACAAAAGGGGATATGTGGTGATATATTATGTATTTAATAAAAATAGTCTGAAATATCAGAGGATAGAGTCACCCACAGAGCCAAACCATGAAGGTCAGTGAATGGAGATCCATGCCTTTAATCCCATCACTTGCTAAGCAGACAGCCTCTGGATCTCTGTGAGTTCAAGACTAAACAGAACCAGGCATAGTGGCACACACCTTTAGTCCTAGCACTAGGAAAATTGATCCAGGAATTTAAATAACTAATAAAGGAAAGATAAGGTAGAAGAAGGCAGAAGTTCTTCCCTTTGCCTTGGACCCCTTTCAGTCTGAGGCCTTGTGGAGATAGGACCTGCCTCATTCGGCCTGAGGAGTTGGCTGCATGAGAATTGGCTGTGATTTGTTTCCTGTCCGTCTCATATTTCAACTTTTCTCCACTATCTGGCTCCAGGTTTTATTATAATACCAAATAGGATTTGTGCAATAAGAAAGGCTGTCAGAGACAGAGGAGCAGAGAGTTTGCTCCGAGACTGTGTCTCTTAGTAACAGCAGAAGCTACACTCATAAACCCTCACCAAAATAACTGGCCAAATATGAGCTAATCAAAGATGATGCCCAAAAGACATGCCAAGCTGCACAGGGGAAGCCTGCACAAACAACCAGAGTCAACTGACAAATGCCTGGATCAGGAGAGGTGGCCTCTTATGAAGAGAACACCAATGGTTGGCCAGTGCTGGGTGGTCAGCCCTGAAAACATACATACAAGTAACATTATCACACTAACAGGGCGTACTGGAGACACATACACATACTACAGATATATCTGTGCAGACCCTTGTCCTGGTGTGAAAAAGAAGGCCATGGATTTAAAGGAGAGGGGAGGGGGAGGGGAATGTGGCAGGGTTTGAAAGAATAAAAGAGAAGGGAGAAATGTAATTACATTATAATCTCAAAAATAGAAAGAAAAAAAGAAAAATTTAAGTCTACTATGGGGTTGTAGTAGGGTTCAATGGCAGAGCCCTTCGCTTGAGCATGGTAAGGCCATGGGTTCAGTTCACAGCAGTGGGGGTGGGGGAATCCATTGTAAATTGAAAAAAAAACATTGAAACGTATTTGCATTTTGCCATCCATCATACTTACAGAGGATATATATACACATAATATATATATATACACACATATATACAATATATATAATATACATTGGGGAAATGTGCACCAGTAGGAAACAAATAACTTAATAGATGATTACCTTATTGCTTATTATTAATAGATAATGTGCTTTAAAGCACATATGTAGAACTCAGAAAGCTGCTACAGGGTTATTTTCCCCTAGGAGATCCCTGTGAGAAAAAACTTCCCATTAAAAATAACATCAGTGAGACATAGAGAATTACTGAACATTTTTGCACTTAGGGCTTGCATTGCACAGCCGACAAAAACACTTGGAAATTTATCTTGTTCTTCCTCCTTCCCTGTCTCCCTTTAGGGTCTCCTGTGTGTGTCTTGGTGGGAGGGAGATTTTTTTCCTTTCCTGGACCCAGAAGCTGCTCTTGTTGGCTTTCTCCTGCTCCTTCATTTCAGGAATGAACTAACCCAGACCCTAGAGCAGTTGCTCCCACTGCCATCTACCAAGCACCAACAAGCATGGATCTAGGGACTTGACAGCTCTCACAGTGCCCCTCCAGCAAATGGTTGTTGTATTAAGTTTCTTGACTGGACTTCCTGGCCTAGCCTCAAGGTTTGGTCCTGAAGACTCACAATCCCACAGAGACACATAGACACTTACATTAATTTTATGCTGTTCAGTCTAGGACCCAGGCATATAACTTGCTAACTCTTTACCCCTAAACTAACTCATGATTCTTCTTATCCTATTCAGCCATGTGGGCTGGGTACCTTTTCTCAGAGCTGTGGGAGATTATGTTGTTACATTGTAAATAATTGTCCCACCCACTGGTTTAATAAAAAGCGCTGATTGGCCAAAGGCAGGCAGGAAGTGTGGGTAGGGCTACCAGACTAAGAAAACTCTGAGAACAGGAAGCACAGAGCAGAATGCCAAAGAGAAGCTGGAAGAAGCAGAGGACAACTATGCTGCTCTAAAGAAAGGTACCGAGCCGCATGGCTGAACAGGAAGAATCTTGGGTTAGATTAAGGGTAAAGAGCTAGAAAGTGATATGCCTGAGCCTTAGGCTGATCAGCTGAAAACTATTATAAGCATCTGTGTGTCTCTGCAGGTCTGTGGGTCAGCAGGCCTAAACCTTGAGTCTAGGCTCAAAAGTCCGGGACAGAAACCTCTTACTACACAGAGCAGCATAGTTGCCCTCTGTATCTGCTGGCTTTTCGGGCCAACAAACAAAGAAAAGTAGAAATACAGGAAATCTGTCCTGACTGGACTTTGTAGAATGGGATCCTCCCTTTGCAACCCCATCATTTCTGTTTGGGTGTGTAGCCTGGTAGGACCAAACTGGCAGGAAAGGCAAAAGGCCTCAGCTTAAACACAAATTCCTCCCCCTCTCTACCACCTGTTGGAAACAAGATAATAATGAATTAAAGAGACTATGAAAACAAAGCAGTTTTAAAATACACAATTCAGCAGAAAAGGGCACCAACATAGAGAAAAGGCCAACACTGCCACCCAGTAACAGCTTTTAAAACCCTCCAACTGTTCTCTGTTCCTATTGGCAGGAGCATGCACCCTTCACAAACTCCAGATACAAAGCAAGGGTGTGGGACTGAGCAGAGTTCTTAAAAGAAAAAGTACAGAGCTAGTAAGATGGCTCAGCAATTAAAAGCACCCTGCTCCTAGAGGATTCAAAGCTGTTTCCCAGCACTGGCACAGCAGCTTCAGGCTGTTGGCATCTGCAGTTCCAGAGGAGCTAGTCTACTACAGTCTTGCTGAGCACCCAGATGTACGTATCTCCAATTCCAGGGGAGATAGTAAACTCTTACAGCTTTGGTGGGCACCAGACATATAGGGAGTGCCACACATTCAGGAAAAATACCCACACACAGAAAAATAAATCTTTTTTTTTTTTTTTAAGAAAATGGACAATAAAAACCTCTACAGACCAAAAAGCTGCTTTCCTAAAAACTTACCCTGCAGAAGCCTAGTCATATTGAGGGGATAAGTCTCTGAAACGGCAATATAATGATATGGAGCTAGCAGAGTTGGAAAGTTTTTCGCAAAAAAAATATGACTGTTCATTTGTTCCTAATGGACAAACACAGAAACATGCCAATGAGGCAGTATGAATAGTGACTAAAGAAGTATTTTCTGTTTGCTTTTTTTGAAGTTCTAGGGATGGAAGCCATGGCCAAAGACAGGCTAAGCAAGGACCACAGAGCTAACTCTCAATAGCCATCAATGACAAGGTCAGGGGAGAAGCACAGTTCAGCAGACGAATGCACTTGCTTTACAAGAATGAGGGCTACCTCTGTTCCTGCTTCCTTAAGAATGAGGGCTACCTCTGTTCCTGCTTCCTTAAGAATGGGGGCTACCTTTGTTCCTACTTCCTTAAGAATGGGGGCTACCTCTGTTTCTGCTTCCTTAAGAATGGGGGCTACCTCTGTTCCTACTTCCTTAAGAATGGGGGCTACCTCTGTTCCTACTTCCTTAAGAATGGGGGCTACCTCTGTAGCTCTGATTACAAAGGGCTCATATAGGGGAAAAAAATCACAGGCAGGGAACTGTATGTCTTGGTGTTGTAGGACTGGATAGGGGGACATAGGGTGAGATAATCTTTTAAAATTCTTAGTCAAGCTATAGGCGTGAAACTGCTAACAGTTAGCAGGATGCCTGCAGAAAACCATAGGACGATGACAGGATTTATGGCAGGATATAGGATGTCTCAAGGGACATTTGGCCTTTGTTAAATTTTACTACCATGCATCCTGTTTGATTATGTCTGGGATGTTTGCTTTGAACTCTGCTGTCACAGCACGTTTTCAGGTTCACCCCCTGTAACCAGATGCCTCAAGATGGAGGCCCATTCTCAGGATGGTGTTGGTTCTGCTCTTTCAGTCTATGAGCCTCACGAGGATTAAATGCATCAATTTATACAAACAGCTTTGAATTACATCCAGAACAGAATAAGTGCTTATTAGATAATACGGCAAGTGACAGTTAGCTACCACACCACTTTTCACCACCTCCACTAAAGGAAAAGTTCAAAGAAAATTACCTCAGGATAGCCCTACACACCACTGCAAGTGCAGTATATAATAAGGAAAGACACTGGGTGACAGGTTGTATACCAAAGGACATGGAAGTATTTAGAGGGGAAAACATGTTTAGGGGGTAAAAATGGCGAGGAAAGAGAATGTTCTGGAACATATGTTGAGATGTAAACAACAAGGTAGCAGCCTGGCTTTGGGCTGAGGGGGGAGGGTAGGAACAGAGACAGGCTAACTATGAAAAACAATTCTGATTGTCATGTCAGGTAACCAGATATCAGGGTGAATATGTTAACAGCCTAATAGTAACATAAAAACTGCTCTAAGAGTGCAGCATAAAAGCAACTTTTATTGTGTGTGTGGCCCATTAGTTAGAGAAATTTCCAAGGTAAGAAGAAAGTAAGAGCTTACAGGTTCGGAAGCAGGAAAAGCCAAGCCCAGCAGCACAGACAAAGTCACCAATAGCCACAGATACAGACAGGAAGTGGCAGACAGAGTCGTTCTCTGAAGACAAAGGAATCCTCCTACAGACCCAATAGATCACTGTCTGGTTTTATTTTATGCTGCAATAATAGACAATCACAGACTGGGTAAGTTCCAAAGTTTCTTATGGCTTATGTTCTGCAGGCTGGAAAGTCCAAGAGCATGATGCCATCACGTAGTAAGGACCTTTGTACTAAGTCACAGCATGTCCAAGGCTAGAGGGAACTGCCAAAGTTGAATTTGTTTGTACAACAACCTGTCCTGTGATAACTCAGTGGGTCCTGTGAGACCAGCATCAGTCCACCTGTTAGGCTGATGGTCCCTGACCACAGCTGCTGGTCCCTGACCACAGCTGCTGAGAGAAGTCCCACTGCCTATCCATAATGCTGCTAAGATTCTAACACATGAGCCTTCTGGGGCACATTCAGACCAGAATCATCTGTGATAAGACCCTTCTCCTGGTGTTCCTTGCCCATACCATGTACTGTCACAAAAGTATGCACACATATAGCTTCCTGAAGAACTGGCTCAGGACAGAGCTCATATCTATCTGCAAATGTTTTGTTCAGAAATATATCTTTTAAACAGGCAATATAGCAAACAGTATAGATGTCTACACCCTTTGAAAAGAAAAAAAGGAGGTTGCTTTAAAAAGAAAAAGTGCCACTTGAGAATCAGAACAGCCCTCTGTGTTGCAATAATAAAAGGCAACTGACCACTGCTGAAAGCTTTTTCTACCCTTCTCCCAAACCCCATCAAACAAGCCAAGTGACAGCCCTTACCCCTGAGGTGGATGTGGAGCTGTTATAACATTGCTTCAGGTTATGTTTCATTTTATAGTTCAATAATAAAATTTGAAAATAAATCATCTGTCTTCCCAACATTTAAACAGATGGCACCACTTTCTAACTTTAGAAGCTTTATAAATGTAAGTGTCCCAAGACTATTAAAAAGAACCAGCTGCATTGACCGTGTGCAGAAGGAACGAGAGAACCTTGAGGAGTAGGAAACACCCCTTCGGACCAGCACAAGGGGTTCTGTTTGAGCCAGAGAATTACTATGTTATCCAGCGGTCCTCTCAAGTCTCCCAAGGAGGCTGGACTACAGGAATAAGCCTCGGCAGTGACCAGCTCAGATTGGACAGCTTTACAAACAAGTGCGGGAGAGGGGGAGGTCAGGGGAGGAGGAGCACAGCAGCCACTGGAGTGTAAGACATGGGCAACCTAAACACCTGCAGACTGTGCCACCCCAGTAGAGGGATCATCATGGGAATCATCATATGTGGCTAATCCCCAGGCAAAATAACTGCTGCAGAAATAATGACTTAGCAGCATTTTGTATCTTTAGTGTGGATTCTCCTTAGAACTGCATCTGTGAATTGGCTGGCTGAGGAACTCAGCAAAGGTTTGCCCCCCCCCCCCCCCCCAATAGCAGAGAAGCTATAACTTTTTACCCAAAGGCCCTTGCCTCCCAAATTAGCAAGCTGTCCCTCGCCACATACAAATTCCTGATTCTTGTATCTCTGGGAAAATGTTTATTCCTTGTTTCAAGGCAGAATTTTGCTATATTCCCCCGGGTGGTCTCCTGGACCCAAGTGGTTTTATTTCTTAACACCTAAAGTAACTTGAAACAAAGTACAAACCACTGTGCCTCTCCTTTGCCCTCCTTGACAGGCATCTCCCTTTAAAACAAATACCCAATCACAGGAGTCATGTGACTTGTAAATAAATGCTTTTTTGCAAGTTCAAATTGACAACTGAATCTTGATAGAAATATAAGCCATAAAATTTGTATTTAAAAAAAATTCAAGAAAGATTCAAGTGTCTTTAGTCCTGATTTGTAACTGAAGCTCGCCCTCTGCTGCTAAGGGCCAGCTTTGCAAGCTCCCATCATTTTCCTAGTCATCAAATTAAAATACAAACTCAAACTTTGAAATGTAGTTTCTTACTTTGATAACTGGATACAATTGCTATGTTTATTTGTTTAATAACTTTGTAATCCATGTAGCCATGATACATAGCTCATCTTTGGTCCCTCTGGAAAAGGCCTGTTTGTCAGTAGGTAACATACCTAGTTCTACCAAGAAGAAATAAATACACACATGTGTCTACACATACACATTTTTTAAAAATGTACCCAAATCTTTCCAAAAGAGCATAATCACACAAGCACCTATTTTAATAAATTGGTTAAAAATATGAATGTTTCAGGAGTTCCTCCAAAAAACAGATGGTGAAGATAAAGTGTGCAGTGTCTGTATTCTGAGAGAAGATGACTATAGTGAACCAGAAGAAATCCCAATTATTCATGTTTCTTCCCTATAATTCCTTGTAAGTTCAGTCCCTAAATGTTGCCATTACATATTTTTTAATTTGGAGTTTCTAAAATATATAGTTCCTGAACTATAAAATAATTTATACTGAGTACACATTTTATTGTCCAAATTTCCAAGTATCTAACTATTTACTTCACTTATTTAAAATATAAAACAAACACTTAAAATTATCTAGCTCTGGGCTGAGGAGATAGCTCAGTGAGTAAAGCACTTGCCTAGGAGGCTTGGGACCTGAATTTGAATCCCCATGGAAAGTCAAGTGAGTGGCACACACCAATAATTCCAGCAGCCCTGGGATAGGGGTGAAGACAGGAGGATCCCTGAAACTCAAGGGCCAACATCCTGGCATAAAAAAAACAAAGAGACCTTGTTTCAAACATGGTGGAAGGCAAGAACTCATGCCCAAGCTTTCCACTTACGCATCACGGCATGCATGTGCCATCGCTCATACACATGAACAAAAGCACCCAAAATATTTTAAAACACTCAGTTCCAAAGTCTTTTTAAAAAGGTTATTCTATATTTTATGTTCATATCTTTTGTGTAAACAACATACTTAGGTGGGAAGAATGTCTCATATTCTAGTGATGGGAAAGACTAGCTTGTTGTAAACATGATCGCGTGCACTGAGAGAGACAGAGACAGAGAGAATGAGATTATTTCCTGACAGAATTGTATTACTTTTATTTTTTGATTTTAATATTTATTTATTCATTGATTGACTGATTCATTTATCTACTGTGTGTGTGCTGCACACTTTCAGGAGAGCAGTTGAGTAAGGTACCTGAAGTTGAACTCTGCTCTCCACATGGGTGCATGTATCCTAGTGCAAATACAGGTAAGACATTGGAGAGTGGTGAGATTCCACAGGAGAAAGATCTTCCTCAGTGAACTGCCAAGTCTCACCATTCTTTCCCAGCTCTAGGTATAGAGTGAAGACCAGGCTGTGTCCTGCACAGTAGTCAAAAGGGAACCAGACAGCTTTTGGTGGCTTCATGGGAAAGAAAAAAGAAGAAGCATCCAAATGTGGCCATTTGCTCAATAACAAGTCTGGGTCTGGGGTGCTCATGAAGGAGCCAGCACAACTACCTCCAAGAAGATATTCACAGGAAAGAGGAGGAAACCTGCAGTCTAGCGCTGAGCCAGTTTCATCAGCCTAGACTGAGTGACCTCTTCACTCTACAGAGAAGAAAGAATATATTGCATAGACTGTCTACTGCTCCCTTTTACTTGACATTCAACAAAACAAATCACTCAGTATGTGCAGAGGTGAGAAAATATGATAGTCAGTGGAAGAAAAGAAATAACAGACACAGACCCCAAAATGATTCGGATATTGAAGGAACCAGTGTTTTTTTGTTGTTGTTTTGTTTTGTTTTTGTTTTTGTTTTGGGTTTGTTTTTTTTTTTTTTTTTGTCTTCATTTCAGACAGGCTCTCTTGCTAAGTTGCTTGCCTTGAACTCGGTATGTAGCCAGGCTAGTCTAAAACTGCAAATTGCTCCAGAAAAGGTACAGAGGGGAGATTCTATCAATTATTTAGGATATAAGATAGGTTTACAAAAAATTAGACCACAAAAGGTAAAATTAAATAGAGATAAATTGAAGACTCTTAACGATTTTCAAAAACTACTAGGAGATATTGCTCATATACGGCCCATGATTGGTATAAAAAACTATGAACTAGTTAATTTATTCAAGACTTTAGAAGGTGACAAGGGTTTAAATAGTCCAAGAAAACTATCTGATGAGGCCGAGAAAGAATTAGAGTTGGTAGAAAGAAAACTTCAAGAAACACATGTGGATCGTGTGGATCCAGACCTGGAATGCATACTTGTTATTTTACCCTCAAGACAATCTCCAACAGGAATCTTAATGCAAAGAGAAAGCATCATATTAGAATGGATATTTCTGCCACATAGGCCAAGCAAAAAGATGAAGACATATATCGAAAAAATTGCTGATCTGATTTTTAAAGGTAAATTGAGACTCCGCCAATTGACTGGAAAGGACCCTGCAGAAATTGTTGTGCCTCTGACTAATGAAGAAATTGAACGATTATGGGCAGACAGTGAACCTTGGCAAAAGGCTTGCAGTGACTTTTTAGGAGAAATTAATAATAAATATCCCCAAAACAAGAGAATTCAATTTATAAAGGAAACTAATTGGATCTTTCCTCGTGTAGTACAAGATGAACCAATTTCTGGAGCCCCTATATTTTATACAGACGCAAACAATTTAGGGAAGGCTGGCTACAAGTCTGAAAACCTAACTAAAGTGGCTCAGAGCCCTTATAACTCTGTTCAAAAGTCAGAACTATATGCGATTATTATGGTGTTGTTGGATTTCACAGAACCTCTTAACTTAATTACTGACTCTCAATACGCAGAAAGAGTTGTTTCACATATTGAAACTGCTGACTTCATTCACGATGATACAGACTTGACCTTACTATTCATACAACTACAAGATATCATCAGAGGTAGGATACATCCTATGTACATAACACATATCAGGGCACACACGGGCCTCCCAGGCCCTCTAGCGCAGGGTAATGAGGAAATAGATCGGTTGCTAATAGGAAGCGTGCTAAAGGCCACAGAATTTCATGAAAAGCATCATGTTAACAGCAAAGGGCTGAAGAAGAGTTTTCCCATCACTTGGATTGAAGCAAAGGAAATACTAAAAAAATGTGACACTTGCTCTTTCTATAACCAACCATCTTTACCTGCAGGAACTAATCCTAAGGGTACACACGGAAATGAGATATGGCAAATGGATGTGTTTCACTTTCCAGAATTCGGAAAGATGAAATATGTACATCATACTATTGACACCTATTCTGGAATGCAATGGGCGACTGCCCTGAGTTCAGAAAATGCTGATGCTGTACTTACTCACCTTTTGGAAGCCATGGCCGTATTGGGAATTCCCACTCAGATTAAGACTGACAATGCTCCAGCTTATGTCTCCCGAAAAATGAAGATAATTTTTGCATACTATGATATAAAGCATATTACAGGGATACCACACAATCCTACAGGACAGGCAGTCGTGGAGAGATCTCACCGCACATTAAAAGAGATGCTTTATAAACAAAAGAAAGAAATGAAAAAGCCCAGAGAGAGGTTGCATAGTGCCTTATTGACTTTAAATTTTCTTAATGCTGATGAAAAGGGAACTTCAGCTGCTGAGAGACATTGGGTAGTAGAAAAATCTTCTGAGTTAAATCAACCCATTTACTTCAAAGATGTGTTGACTTCCGAATGGAAGCCAGGGTATGCGCTTCGATGGGGTAGGGGTTTTGCTCTTGTTTCAACAGGGACAGAAAAGATATGGGTACCAACAAAACTAATAAAAGCCCGCTTCGAAAAGGAGTCTCTTCCTGAACAAGAAAAGTAACTGCTCATCCCTGACATGACAAACGGATGCGTGGTAAGGAAAACACACTTAACAAACCTGGGGCAGGGTCTCTCAGTTTTGTCTTTACAGGAAAATGGATACTAAACATTGAATAATTACTCACCTGCAATAGAAGACAGACTGAGGATTAAGGGATGTACAAGACGGACTACGAGACCAACTGATACACACATGCAATATTGGGTAATTCCTCAATTTTTACTGCTTTACATCTTGCATCTACATCTCAAAAAAAAAAAAATGGTCCTGATTTGACTATTTATAAGGCTGGATTTGGATTGGGAACTTGTGGCTTTCTCCCTCTCTAAACCCAAGCATATTGGTAAAGGAATATGAAAAATTCTGTCTCACATCATAAAAGCCACCTGGTGTGAGACAGAAGGCAAAATATTTAGGGACCAATATTACTGTGACTTCATCTTAAACCTCGTTCTTCCCTGTTTCTGTACCTCTCAAACATCTCATTCTGTCTGCTTCCAGTCTCCTAAAGTCATGAAAGATATAAATATCTTTTGAATTTCTACAATGCTTAAGTTTTCCACTGTAAATAACATTTCCTCCTATCAGCTATCTACAAAGAATCTGAAACCGAGATGGGGCCTCCACCGGAACAACTCCTGCTAGAAAAACAAAAATAGAAGAAAGAGTATGAGAGAGAGAGAATAAGAGACAGATAGACAGACAGCAGAGACAAAAATAGAAAAATCAAGAACCTGGTGCGCACCAATCAATAATTGCTTTCAAGAATTAGATTATTCAAAAACAGCTGCAAGTTAGCTCCTTATGATTATCCTTCAGATCACACTGCTAATTAAGTTTCCAGATGGAGTTAACCACTATCCTAAAAATGGTTATAGATGTATGTGGTCAGTCCATTAAGAACTAACCATTGTTTTAGCTTTTACAGGATCCCAAGGAGATGCCATCGCCCTTAAGTCAGCAGGAAGCAACCTTATAAACGACTACGCCCCCTTTCCCAATAAGTTTTATGCTCCAAAGGTTGTGGGTAAAACTGGGTAAAAGACAAAACTATAATATAGCATCAGAGATTTTTTTTTTTTTTAGAAAAGAGGGGGAATAGATAGGATAGATAAAGGTAGACTGTTCTACCTACCTATACTTCATTTTAGCTAAATGTATGGGCTAAGCTAAAGACAATCTGCACTGTCATAGATATCTATATATTGATACTAATGCAAAATCATTTTATATGTTTAATTGTGATAATTTGTACATTGGTACAAAGTTTAATCTGAGATTGTTTTATGTAACCAAAGCAACTTGTACTTCGATATAAATCTGAATCTGTAACTATTATGTAAAGCTGAATCTAAAATTGCTATATTTTATGTATGCTCATACCTTTGTTTAAAATATTTGCACATCATTGTCATGTATACTATGCAATTACTACCTTCATTTAACTATACTAGATATAATGTATGATTGCACTAGTTATGATATATGCACAAGATGTTTTATATACCTCTGTTTAGATGATATATATGTATTTACATGTCTAAAATGCTGTGGACACTTTACCTGGTAAAATACCCCTGGCTAATGCTCGATAGTTCTACTAAGGGTCATTGTTCAGAGATTGTACATCCCTTATATAAGTATTCTAATTTTTAGTACAGGGTTTATTCCTTAAGACGATAAGATCTGCAGTCAACACTATTTAAGGTATCATATCCCAGTCATTTCAGATACAGGTTAGAATATCATAGATGGACAAGAATCTTCAACCGTTTCATAGACCCAGAGAATATGGCATTTAACATTTAAAATTTGGCCACGAGAGACACGACGACTCCTGGTGTCACTGCTCCCTTCACGAGATGGTGTTGAGCATCAAGGATACTCCATTGGAGTTGGTCCTTTTGGCAAAAAATGGCCGGTTGAGTAAGGAACTGTCCTTACCTTGATTGCTGACAGTACACACATGATGTCAAGCTGGATGAACAAATTGAGATAGAGACTGACGAAACCTGCCTAGACAGGATAAGACAGTCCCTTCAAAATTGTTCTGCTTGTAAAAAGATCTGTCAGATGCCATAGGCCTATAGCCAATCCGATAGATGCTCTAACGGTGCACAAATCCAGAGGTGATTGTCCAGGTAGCTGTGTTGCTGTCCTCTCCCAAATTTTGGAAGTAGCTGCTTCCATGTACTTCTGTCTTTCAGACAAATTTACCTTCCTTCTCAGGTCTTGAAGAGGTTGAAGAATAGATGTTTAAGGTTTCCACCCTAGTATCCCTTAGATAAGAACACTCAGGTGTTAGATTCTCACTTTCCCAGATTAACCCTTTAAAATAATCTATACACCCTACTATCTACCAATATTCTAAAACTATTAGATATACCTTATATAAGTTAGGCTTTGATTAGCAATTATACTTTGACCTCTCCTAGATGCTACCTCATAATAATTCTTACTGTATATAATCTTAGTTTAGAACCTTCTTAGTTAGACAAAGGGGGGAGATGTTGTGGGATTCAGGTGTCAGCTGACAAGGTCAAGGGACATTTATACAGAGCACCGGGCCCCCCGACCTGAAGGGGGCGGGGGAAAAGCCCCATTAAAAAGGGTCTGCGGATACGACACGCTCTCTTCCTGGTTCCTGGCTGCTGGAGGGAGGCTCACGTGGTCCGTCCGTCTGCAGACTCTGGTCCCTGTTCAGGTGCTATTATACTCTGTTGCCTGTACCGTGAGTGTTGGTTTATATTCTAATAAATATCTATCTGGTATTGGTGTCCTTGTGGGTAAGTTACGCCTACAAGCTTCCTGAGTCCTGGGATTACGAACTTGTGCCATCAACTTTCAAGATAATTATTTTATAAAATAATCACTAACATGTTAAAGAAAATAGGAAATGATAGTAAAATGAATGAAAAGGTATTTTTGTAATTTTAAAAAGTGGAATGCATTGGAAGGAATCAATGGGCATTCCACGGCTGAAAATATATATTATTTATAATAACTAAAATGTAATTTAATGTGTTTAACATATGGGATGGAACATAACATAAAACAAAATTAGTAAAGTTATCAATCCACTCAATTAGTCAGTGAAAAAGGCTCAAAATTGCACCCAGAAAAAAAATTAATAGGACAAAGTTAAAACAAAAGACAAAAGGTAAAATTTTATTATATACATCATTGAATTCCTATAAAAGAAGAGAATTGGGTAGAAATAATAACATTTAAATTATTGGTTGCAAAACTAATGAACACTGAATATCAATCAGCAGATTCAATTAGTATAGCAGGCATGTTTTTGTTTTATTTTTCTTTGTTGAGTCTTACTATTACTATGCCCAGGCTCAAGCAATCCTTAGCCCCAGTCTAACTGGAAGGCACGAGCAGTCACTGTCATGAGTATGGTTTTGGATTAGTTCTGATTTTCCTTTAGTCAGAATGTACACAAGTTGGTAGAGAAATGGTAGTGTAGGTGAACAATTAGGTTTTACTGAGAACACACAGGGGATGTTCAGAAGAGGTCAAATGCACATAGATGTCTGCAATAAAAGATCATGTGTTACACATATTTGCAGGTGGCTTTTAGAAGAGTAAAAGTCCTGGGAAATTGAATCAGACAGATTCATAAATACAGAGAGAGCTGGCAGAATAGAATTCACCTTAATGGACTCGGAGGAAACGTGAACGGGTGAGACTCAAGACTTCTATTGCACCAGCGGTTAATGCATGAGCAGAGGCGACTGAGGGACTTCTCAGGATAAAATCATGGGGCAGACCCCTCTTTAACATGCTGTACCAAACTGCCCTGGAAGTTGAATGGCTGTCCCCCCTAGAGCCCCCATTCTCCCCAAGATGCTATCTACATGAAACTCCTGCTGCATCACACACACCTGCCATTACAGACGCGATAGAAGTTACCAAAACTTTCTCAGCTCCCTCTCCCAGGAAAATAAAACCTTTGTTCAGCAGCATAGTGTTCTCCCTAAGCAGGACAGAATGGAGAACTGTGCTGACTGTGAGTGTTAGAGAAGGAAGCCCTTCTTTTTCAGCTCTGATCTCACTGCCAGAGGGACCTACTGCACCACACAGGGAAATATATTTTTCCAAACTGTATCCTGAAAAAGACTGTGCTCACTTAGGGCTAGATGATGTACTTCCAAACGCCCTATTCAAGGATGTAAAGGCCAGTAATTGGGCTCTGCTTAAATACAGTCAAAAGACGCATAACCTTAAACTCCCCGCCTCCCCTTTCCCAGACCTAAATGAAACCGCTCATAAATCCACCATACTGAGAAAAAGTTACTGAGAAAAAGAAAAGAAACTTCAGCTTTTAGTCTAGCCTTGTTGCAAACTACACTCTTTGGGTAATGTTAGAAAAGGGGAGCAGGGGAAGCGGTTACCAACATTTAAAGTTGTAACTTTGAAAGTCACAAGAAAAAATATATACCTATTATAAAGACACTTAAACTCAACTGTCCCTTCCGAAGCCCACAATTGTCCAACCGGGTGTTTTACTCTAATGCAGCACCTTTGTATCTGCTTTGAATAAATCCAGTTTTGCTTCATACAGATTCGCCCTGAAACTTATGTCTTCGTTGAAACCAAAACCCCAGGTTTTGCCTGGGTGTCGATCTCTAAAAAGGTGTGTGTGAAGCCACAGAACCCTGAAGTCTTTTGTTTCTTGCTCAAGATGCTCTTCGTAATAACATGCTCTTTCTTTTCCTCTCTGTGTCTCACACTTCGTCCCTGTTCCTCGTCTAAACCTTAGAAGTTGACGCATGGAGTCCCCAGCCAGGGCCCCGTGCTTTTTTCTCCCTGGAGAATGTCACTTTTTTCTTGCCCTTCTTTCTCACTCCCACAGTCTTCTCTAGCCTTCCATCCCTCTCGAGTTACCCAAAGTTGACATCAGCCTCTCCCATCTCACTCCTTCATAGCTGCAGCTCCAGGAATCTCCTCGCCTCTCCCGGGTATCTCCCTGCGCCCTCCGTGTGTGTGTGTGTGTGTGTGTGTGTGTGTGTGTGTGTGTGTGTGTGTGTGTGTGTGTGTGTGTGTGTGTGTGTGTGTGTGTGTGTGTGTGTGTGTGTGTGTGTGTGTGTGTGTGTGTGTGTGCGGCTGCGTGGCTCCAGTACCTCACAGATTTGAGGAATGTAGTTGTCTTTGAAGTAGTTCCTCAGTTTGGGGGTGGCATTGCGTAGGGAAGCCATGGTCAGAGGCTTGTCTGAGAAACTGCCTACAGCGAGCTATCCCGGTCGAGGCTGTCGAGGCCGGCGGCGTCGAGGCGTTGCCCGGCAACCACGGGGCGGAGCCGAACAGTCTCCGCCAGTCAGGAGACGGAAAAGAAGGCCTGAAGGGTGGGGGCGGGGCAAAATGGGAGGGGCGGGACATAGCGGGGCAGGGGGATGTTGGGGCGGGGCTAGAGGCGGGACAGTCGCGCGGGCGCTCTGGGGCGGCTGCTCATTGGACGCAGCCTCTCGGGCATCCCTTCCGGCGGGCCGGGTGAAAGGCGCTGCTGCGCGCGGGGTGGGACCGCTTCCGGGAGGCGGAGCTTCAACCCCATTTCCTTTCTGTGGGCCTGAGCTGGTTCTGGCCCAGCTGCACCTGCGTGTGGTCCTGCCTTCCCGGTTCCCTGCGGCTTGGCAGTAGCAGCATGGGCGGCGCGCGGGAGGTGGGCTGGGTGGCGGCGGGGCTGGTCCTCGGCGCAGGCGCCTGCTACTGCATCTACCGGCTGACTCGGGGCCCGCGGCGAGGCAGACGCCGGCTACGCCCCTCGCGGTCCGCAGGTGAGGTGATGAGACAGGTCCGGGGTTCCAGAACCACTCCGGGCTGGGCCGGGCCGGAGGTGCCCTAGGCATCTCCTGGTGTCGCAGTAAAACTAGGTCTGAATGGGAGGTTTTGGGGTAGGGCGTGGAGAAAGGCTGGAGGTAAACGAGCCTGGAAGCCTAGGTTGCCTTGGGTGGGTCCTGAGCCGCTACAGTGCCCGCATTTCTTTGTTTAAAATAAGGGCTTAAAAAAATTGCCCGAAGTTTTCTGTTGCTTCCTCCGGCTTCACGGCCGGGAGGAAAGGTTTCTCCATGCCATGTAGATTGCCTGTCTCTTAAAACTTTGTCCTGGGTCTTTGTGTTACCAAAGAGATGCCCCCGACTGCAAGAGAGTTACTGCGGGGCCTCAAGCCAGTTTGAAACTTGCACGTAGCTCTGGAAGGGATTTCTAAGGTGCAATTCAGCCAGCATCTGCCAGGTATCTGTCCAGGGAAGGTACCTTGAAACCATTATGGTATCCTATTTGTGTTAGAAGTAACCTCAGCTTACAGGAGCTACACCCTTCTGACAGACAGGGCTTGTAGGTTTTAGCCCTATGGTGATTGGGACATTGAGAGAGGTCCAGCGATTTGCTGCACACTCTAAAGGGATCGGTTAGATCGTGAAAGCTGTTGGGAAACAATTTGAAATAAAATCTGCCGACCAAAAACTTTGTATTCCTCAGGGGTAGAGAAACATAAGTTTTTAAAATTAAGTAATCATTAAAAACATTTTATGGACACTATTACATGTAATCAGCTAATGTCATTCCATAGACTATTCTTACCCCCTGTGTAGCTGGGTGTATGCAAAATAAATAGTAGCTTGTCCTTACAATAAGAAGATTTGATAATACGATTTTCTACACATAGTTTGTCTCAAATTCACTGCGAGCCCAGGCAGTTATTTGGCGGGAGATAATTGCCTTTCCCTAAAGAGGAAAATAAGGCACCTTTATAGGCAGGTAGAAAACAGATTTGGGTTATTCAACTTTGGCGTTTACTTTTCAAAATTTGCATTCACATAAAGGGACCAGGACCAACCATGGATTTATATCCCAGACTTCCATTTCATCCAGGAAATGATGTAAGAAAGGGGGTGTACAGTGCCTTTCCCTCTTGTCACAGTTTAAACAGTGTTGGAAGATGAACATTTGCCCTTACAAAGCCTGGATTGTTGTCTCTTTTTCCATCAAACACTTCTATACAATAATGTTTTTTGTTGTTGTGTTCGGTTTTTCAAGACGAGGTTTCTCTGTGTAGCCCTGGTGTCCTGGAACTCATTCTATAGATGTAGACCAGGTTGACCTCCAACTCAGAGTGATCCCACTGCCTCTGCCTCCTGAGTGCTGAGATTAAAGACATGTGCCTCTACTGTATGGCATTTTTTTTAAGGCAGAGGGTCTGATGTATCATAGTCTTTCTGATAACTTGCAGTAGTAGGATGTTCTTAAATTGATGCAGAATACCCATCAAAAAACAAAGGCAAAGAAACTTTAATTAAAGGTGTTTAATATTTAAATCATTATTTGCATCTTTACTAAGTTCAAGAATAAGAGATGTACACAACTATTTAGCCTTGTCCTGGAGTCCCAGCCATCCTGACAAGAAAAATAATATTCAGTATTGCAAAGGAACCAAAATTACAAAAAAAAATAAATAAATAAATAAAATTCTAATTTGTAATGACTTATTTTGAGTGGGAAAAGTGTCAGAGAATTAACAACACTAGAAGCAGTGGAGGAGGTTAAAGGGAACACAACATAGATATGCTTACTAACTTATCTCTAAGCACTATGTGCAAGCTTTCAATATAAATTTAATTGAAAAGATTCCATTCATAATAACCTCTAGAACTAGGAATATATCTATCAGGAAGCCTGTGTGTAGATAAAGCACACAATGCCACACTGAAAAGGTGAAAAATACTCTCATAGGTTTCCTGTAGTAATAGTTACTGTCCTGCCAGAAACTCAAATACCTGGCAGCTGCTTCCCAAATAACTGATTTGGAGGCTTATTTTTATGTTAACTGCAGCTGTTATACCTAAATTAACCCATATCTCTTATCTGTGTTAGGCTACATGGCTTGGCACCTTTTCTTCAATGTATACTTCTCATCTTGCTTCTGCATCTAGCTGGCATCGGCTTCTCTGCCTTTCCTCTTCCCAGAATTCTCCTAGTCTGGTTGCCCTGCCTCTACTTCCTGCCTAGCTATTGGCCAGTCGGTGTTTTATAAAACCAATACAAATAATAGATCTTTACAGTGTACAAGAACAATCTGATGGAGTCTTAAAAGGATAATCAGTCCTGGCCTTAACTATTTAGTACAAACCTATCCCATTATTAACCGATGCTCTATAGGTAAATGTCCCATCAGATGGTATACCTAATATTTAAAGTAGGACACAATACTGTCAGCATTCAGGGTCTGGTATTTGCATGAAATGCCTTACTGATAGACATAGATTATGTGACCATTGGTTAATACTTGATAGCTATAAACTTTTGTTTCCTACATAAATTCTGAATAATAATAGTATCTTTTTCCTGGGAAACCAAGACTCGAATGATATAAAATGTGTAAAGTGTTTAAAATGAGCAACACCAGGCCACCTGTAGAACCTCTGACATTTGGGCTGCCCGCTCAGAAAAGGCTTCACTTTCCCTTTTCCTTCCCTTCATCCTTTTTGACTCTGATCAAAAGCCTAGCCATGCTTTCCCACACACTCCCTTCCTCTTGGCAGTCTCCATTGCTGAAATGACCTGTGTTCTTGAAGCCATGGCTTGTTTTCCTCTTCTCCATTTCCCTCCTGCCGGCAATTGCCAGGGTCAGCTTGCTCTTCCTGCTGCCTTCTCTCAAACACTGTAAAGTTGTCCCCGAGCTTTAAAAAAACAAGTGTAGAATTATGTAACATGATAAGCAATTGTCCAGCCTACTGGTTTAATTAAAAACGCTGATTGGCTAGAGGCAGACAGGAAGTATGGGTGGAGCTACCAGACTAAGAAAATTGGGAACTGAAGGAACACCAGAAATGCCACAGAGACATCAGAGAAGCAGATACAGAGGACACCTATGCTGCTCTGAGAAAAGGTACTGAGCCTCATGGCTGAACAGGAGAAGAATCATAATTATTTTAAGAGCAAGGGCTAGCAAGTTATATGCCTGGGCCCCAGGTCAATCAGTGTACAATTAATATAATCGTCTGTGTATTTCACTAGGACTATGGGACCTCAAGACTAGGCTGGAAAGTCTGGGCCAGGAGGCTAGGCCAGAAAGTCCTGGTCAGAAACCACATACAACAAACAAGAAATCCCACTGATAATTTTTAACGACCTTTACATGGCTTTTCTCTTATGCAGAAGACTTAACGGAAGGTTCCTATGATGAGGTCTTAAATGCTCAACAACTTGAGAAACTTCTGTACCTGGTAGAGTCAACCGATGATCCTATAATCATTGAAAAAGCTTTGGTCACCCTAGGTAATAATGCAGCCTTCTCAACTAATCAAGTAAGTCTCCTTTTTTTTTTCACACAGTAGCTATGATTCCAGGTACTTAACTCGCAGAATCTCCATATCCTCATATGGCTCCTTATGCTCACAATGGTATTTGGGGGTTTTTTTTGTTTTTTGGGTTTTTTTTGCTTCAGAACATTATAGCCAAATAATGGCACAGTAAGTAATTTCTGAGAAGCTGGATTCTAGCATCACATTTCTAATAGTTCCTATTCAACAAAAAGAAGAGCTTCCATAAATAGTAAAGGCAGCTAACATTGGATTACTGACCTTGCTGGAGTGGTCCTGATGAAGGTGATTCCTCAGCCAAAGATAACCACCAAATCAGTGTAAATGGCTAAAACTAAAGAGTTTAATGTGAATGTTTCTTTCTCCCTTCCCCCACAGAGACAAGTAAAAACAATTTGGGTTTTTTTTTTTTTTTTTTTTTTTTTGAGCTAAAACAAAAAAAAGTTGAATGCTTTAACATTAAAAAGTAATATGCACTTGAGGAAATATATACATTTAAAGTGATCGTGCAATCTGTGTATGTATCAAAACATACAGACTACTGCATGTATATACAGATTTTGTGTGTGTCAGCTAAAGCAAAGGAAGTTAGATCAGGGGGTAAAGTGCACTGGACCACATGAAGAACTAGATGTGGGGCCCTGAACTTGTAAGCCCAGCATGGGGGAAGTGCTGACAGAGCAGTGACCCTAAGGCCCATTGCCATTAGTGTAGCCTAATCAACAGCCCAATTTTAAGGAGAGACCCTCTCTCAAAAAAATAAGACAGCTACTGATAAATAATACTCAAGGTTCACCTCTGGTTCACATTTGTGAATATGCTTCCAAATGCATGAATATGCGCGTCCACAAAGTAAATAATGATTATAAATAAGCAAATGTAAAGTTAGGGCTGAAAAGAAAGCTCAGTAGATAAAGTGTTCACTTAACAAGCATGAGGACCTAAGTCCAATCCCCAGAACTCAAACTAAAAAAAGCCAAAAGCCATGTGTAGCATACCCTTGTAATCTCGGCACTGGCAAAGTGGGAATAAAAAAATGATCCCTGAGGTTCCCTGGCCAGTCAGCCTAGTCTACTTGGTTGCATGGATTATACACACTTGTGATGAACTGTAAATCACCAGCAGTGCATCTGTGTCACATAAGGAAATAAGGAAAAGCAGTTACCCATTGGAGTCACTTAGCCAAGCCCGAGTCCACTCTACTCCATGCTCCTTGTGTGTTTTGCCCTCTGTCTGCTATGAGTCTGGATTTGTAGCTGTCTGTGTGTCTGTCTGTCTGTGAATAATGTAACTGGCTGTGCCTACAAAGAACTTCACTCTTCACAGCCTCCTTACGGTTCCTATTGCTGTGAAGAGATACCATGACCGCAGTAGCTCTTAATAAAGGAAGAACAGTTCAGAGATTTAGTCCATTATTGTCGTAATAGGATGTATGTCAGTATGTAGGCAGATGTGCTGGAGAGGTGGCTGGGTGTTCTACATCTGTATCCTCAGGCAGCAGGAAGAGAGTGGCACGTGGCCTGGCTTGAACATCTGAAACCTCACAGCCCATCCCCAGTGACACACTTGATCCAGCAAGGCCACACCTCTTAATAGTGCCTCTCCCTAAGGGCCTATAGGGGCCATTTTTCATTCAGACTACCACAACTAGCTTAGAAAACATCATGTGGGGAAGGATGAGACACTTCACCAAAATCTTTAACAGTTTTACAAGGGCGTAAGTTACTGGCCCCAGCCAAACCCAACTGACCCAGATAATAAACATTGTTTTCAGCCAGTATCCATAGTTACCTTCAACTTTGATATTTGCTGCTTTCAGCAAATGCTACGCATGCATTATTCTGGCTCAGGGGAAGGAAAGTGTATGTAACATGAGATCATAGCCGTGCATTAGTTTAGGTTGTGAAAGTTGTTTGCATGGGAAATCCAAGGCAAGGTTGGTAGTTAAATTATTCTCCTAATGACAGGTAAAACAGGCAGTTTGAGTACATGGCTAGCAATCTCAAGTGACTTCAAAATTTATTATATAACTTTGGCTATAAGGTGTAGTGGGGTTTCTTGATCTTGGGCAGCTAGGGACCTGGACCCACAGACCTGTCGCACCAGACCTCTTAGCCACCCAGCCGCCTGCCTCTCAGACCCCCAGAAATGACTCAGACGCTTATATTAACTTTATGCTGTTTGGCCTATGGCTCAGGCACATTGTTAGCCAGCTCTTATATCTTAAATCAACCTATTTTTATTAATCTGTTTGCCACGTGGCCCGTGGCTCACCTGTGTTCTTTACATGTTTCTTCTTGGGCGGCTTGCTTGATCTGCCTCTGACTCCGTCCTTCCTTTCCTACCTATGCTCTGACTCCTCCTACTTCTTCTATGGTGCTTGTCGTGGCCCAAAACAGATCCTTTACTTAAAGATTGAGATTCACAGCGTACAGAAAGGCATTTCCACATCAATAAGGTCCAGCAAAAATTCCAGTCATAGATTATGAGATATTTCAGAATATTGTATCTTCATACTTGTTGAGTTCTGGCTAATGAAAGAACTGTCTTTAAAAAAAAGGGAATGGCACACATACACACAGTCACATAAATATAATTTTTTTAGTAACAAAATTTTCTAACAGGAAGATTTGTTTGTGGGAATAGCATTTCTCTGAAGTGATTAATTTTAGTTGCATTTCTAGCTGCATGGAATTCAGGGAAAGGGCTCCATACTGAAGCCATGCTCCATATTTTTCTCACCCTTAGGCCATTATTCGTGAGTTGGGTGGTATCCCAATCGTTGGAAACAGAATCAACTCTCTGAACCACAGTATTAAAGAGAAAGCTTTAAATGCACTAAATAACCTCAGTGTGAATGTTGAAAATCAAATCAAGATAAAGGTAAGTTGTCTGAAATAAAAATGCCCTGGGTTGTCTATTCAAAAGAGGAAGTGATTAATGAAACTAATAAGGTATTTTATAACTTTACAACCAACAACTACCTTTAAAGGAAGGAACAAAAGCAGAGCTATCCCTGAGGCTTTTGTAGTTGGGTTTCAGTTTAACTCAGGGATGCTAAAAGGATGAAGCCCAGACTCCAGGAACACACACCAGCAGAGAGACTCAGTAAACTAAGAAACCGAGTGGATGCAGCTCTGTTTTTGAACTGTTCCGTGCTACAGAATGAAGACATAAACAGGATGGCACTGTTGGTCTAAGAAAGTCCTTCTAAAGTCAATGAGGAAAAAACAAATGTGTAGGAAAGTGGGTAAAGGATGAAGATAAGTAACTCGTGTGAATCGATTGCCATACTCAGACATCCAGTACACCTATCTGTAGAGCCCACCCTCAGCATCAACCACATGAGTTGATACTGGTTTTTTAAAGGAGGGACATGAAATGAAATCGTGACCAAAGAGAAACAATTGGTTTACAAGTATAATTTATAGCTTAAAAATTTGATCTCTGCTCCTTATTATTACATTGCCACATCTGTAGGGGCATGGATGCATTTGGGTTTCTCACAAGCGTTAATAAAGGTGTATTGGGTGGTTAATTGGTCATTTCTTAGAATTTCAAATCAGGAGCATTTTCTTACAAGTTTACAGTTCCTGCTGGCATCAGATTTAGTGATGATTTTTCAATCTGGAAACTCATACATGAAATCAAATGCTACCAGTGCTGCATTGCATTTTGCCAGTGAAAATGCATAGTAATGTGCAGACTCACGTACATGTACCCACATAAATAAGAACAATACTGAGCTGAGCTTAATTTTGTTCTGCTTGCTTTTCGTTCTCAGCATAATGCCAGGTCACAACAAAGGCAGCGTAACTGAAATAGTCACCAGAGTTGGAGAGCCATACATAAATGTCCTCTTTTCTGAAGAACCTGTTGATCCTGAGCTCTACTCTTCCCTTCAGTAGAAGTTTCTGGAGAGTCCAGGCTGCTTAGTCTTTCTCCCTTGCCTTTAGGTATATGTCCAGCAAGTCTGTGAGGATGTTTTTGCAGATCCCTTGAACTCTGCTGTGCAGCTGGCTGGCCTGAGGTTGCTCACAAACATGACCGTCACCAATGACTACCAACACCTGCTCAGCAGCTACATTGCTGGCCTGCTCCACCTTTTGCTCATTGGAAATGGAAGCACCAAGGTAAGTGTAGCAGTCAGTATTACAGGCTGAAGAGCTGTTGCATCAAACTTATTAGTAAGAATGAGTTTCCAGTGTGGCGACACACACCTTTAATCCTAACACTCTGGGATGCAGAGGCAAACAGAGATCATAATGAGTTCCAATGAGGAAAAGAAAGATTGAAATTCCATACCATCTATTTAACCCTGTGGTGTCCCTCAAAAGATAATGGTGTCTTTAATCTCAGCGCTGGGGAGTCAGGGCAGGTGGCTCTGTGTGAGTTCATGGCCAACCTGGTCTACATAGCAAATTGTAACAGGAAGAGCCACGTAAAGAAACCCTGGTATTAAAAAAGAAAAAGAGATAGTCCAGTCAGAGTTTATGAAAAATACTCATAGAAGCCCAAGAAAGCATATTACTTGTATCTTCTAACACTGAACTGCAGAGTCAGTGTGTGATCATGTGCTGTGACATTTGCCTCAAGTAGGTGGTCTCTGCCTTCCCAGTGCTGGGTTAAAGGTGTGCACCACCACACCTGGCTTTAGGAGTTTTTTTAGTTCCTTTTCACAAGTTGGAAACTTAGCTGTGTGGAAGCTTACCACACTACCACATTCCTGTTCCTCAACTTCCTTCTTGACCCTGCCTGACCCCTTGTCCTTGCCCCTCCTAGTGTCCTTTCTATTTCCTGTTGCACATAGTCCGTCATCATCACTTCACTTATATAGGAAGGGAGGAGCTTGTTTGTTACAGTGCACATATGTAGGGGGATTAGGTTATTCCATTATAAATAATTGTCCCCGCCTATGAGTTTAATAAAAAGCACTGATTGGCCAGAGGCAGATAGGAAGTGTGGGCAGGGCTACCAGACTAAAAAGACTCTAAAAACAAAACAAAACAAAACAAAATTTCAAAAAAAAAAAAAAAAAAAGCCAAAAAAAAACAAAAAACTATAGTACTTAAAAAAAAAAAAAAATACCAAGCCACATGACCAAACAAAATAAAAGTCATAAGTTAAGGATAAAAAATTAACAAATTATATGCCTAGGCCTTAGGCCAGTCAGCCTAAAACTATTATAAACATCTATGTGTCTCTACAAATCTGTAAATCTACAGGCCTACACCTTGAGGCTAGGTCCAAAAGTCCAAGCAAGCCAAAAGCCACATACTACAAAGGTCTGGGGCTGGCTGCAGGTCAGGGGTCTAGACCTCATTGCAACACACATATCCAACTTGCGGGAGTCAGTTCTCTCCTGCCTGCATGTGGGTCCCAATGATTGAACTGCGTGTGGTTTTTAGGCTTGGTGGCAGGCCTTTTGCCCACTGAGCCTCTCGCCAGCCTTTAAAAGTTTTCTTGTGTGTGTGTATGGTAGATGTGTGGTATGAAGCATATGTGGAAATCAGAGAAACTGGGATTGGTTTTCTGGGGCTGGAGCTCAGGTTCCCAGGATTGTACAAGTGCCTTAACTGCTGAGCCTTTCTGTGGCCCTTATTCACTTTTGAGGTGGGGTGTCCTGTATCCTAGGTTGGCCTTGGTCTCATTGTATAGCAGAGGATGTTCTTGGATTCTCATCCAGCCTTTACCTTCTGAGTGCTGGAATTACAGGAGTGCACTACCTTGCCTGGATTTATATCCTGCTGAAGATGGAACCCAGGCATGCACATTAGAACTGCAATATGTCCCCAGCCCTCCATTGCCCTCTTAGCAAAATGTTTCTTTGGGGGTTTTGTTTGTTTGGTTGGTTGGTTGGTTGGTTGGTTGGTTGGTTGGTTGGTTGGTTTTGGCTTTTTGGCTCAGCCATTATTTGTTGAAGCCCTTCTACACCACAGATATGCAGTGTTAAAATGAAGGAGGCAGACAGGACCACAGGAGACACCTCAAAGTCTGAATGAATCCTGTATTAAAGTGCATTCTTTTATGCTGTTCTTTTTAAAGCAGTTGATAGAATGTGGATTGATTAGTTGTAATGGTAAGTTCATTACTTATCAGTGTTTTTTTTTTTTTAACCATGCAGATGTGTGTTCTCTCAGACAATTGAAAGGAAAATGTGTGGTGTTTGACTGGACTGGATATGATTTTGACTTATTATTTGTGTATATGATGGGGGGAGGGGTGTGTGCCACAGTGTGCACATGAAGGCCAGAGGACAGCTTTGTGAAGTCAATTCTCCTCCTTTTGCCTGGGTTTGGAAAAGCTCAACTCTGGGTCCCAGGCTTTGCTACAAGGGCCCTTCTGTGAGCTGGCCCCAAGGTGGAATTTTATTTTATTTATTTTGAAACTTTCATGATATGTCCTGGGCTGGTCTTGAACTCTTGACTCATGTTTCAGGTTCCCGAGTGCTGAGATTTATAGGTTAGTGCCACAGTACGTGGCTGCATTAGTATTTAGGAAGGATCACTATGAAGCTATACCCCCAGGTATCTGACATTCTTTCGGTGCTTCTAGAGTTCTCAGGGTGCAATCACAGACATACCTCATTGTAGTCTAGTGTTTCTGAGGTGTTTATATGTTGGTTTTCCACATTTCCTATAGCCCAGCTTATTTGGGTCTGGTCCAAGACATACCAAGGCGTCCAATATTAAATACAAGAGTAAACCTTCTTTCTCGCAATGCTGCTACAGCACCAGGTTATTTCCAGTCAAATGGAAGATGACTTCTAGCCCTCTGGGGCCCAAGAAAATGCCTTCCCTCTGTTGTAATGTGACTACTATAGGAAAGTACTTCTCCCTTTATTGTCTCTGCATCCACTTTGTCCAGAATCCAGGAGGGACCCTTAACTCAGCTCAGAGCCAAACAAGTCTCTTTGGATCTGTATATATCTACCTCAGATCTGGTTGATAAAATTACAACTTTTTAAGAGATGACTCACATTGTTATGCTGTATTTCTCCATTGCATTGTCTAGAATTTTTCTAGGATAGAAAATTAAAATTTTGATGAGAACATGGCCATCATTGTGGCATTGTTTCTCCATAAAAACTGAGTGTAGGGTTCTACCTTGAAAATGCATTTTTGCATAATCATCCTTTTGTGTGTCCATTCTGGCTAGATATTTTCTCGGTCAGTATCCAGCAGAGTGACTTAGGGCTCTTATTTAGTTAGTGGTGGCTCTCCCCTGCTATGACCTATACTGACACCAACAACTTAAATGTCCTGGATCGCCACCAGGTGGTGCGTGTGACAAGAAAGGGGAAACAACTTAAATTGTAGTCCATAAATGTGTGACCTATGGAAGACAGAGAGGTCACACTTTAAATACTTAGCAGCTATTTCTTACTATTTCTGGTTGCTTAGGAGTGGATCTTGGTAGAATTCACCCAAGTTCTTCTCATAGGTTCAAGGCCACCTATTGTAACACAGACAGGAGGCCGGCTCCCATGATCCTCTCCTGGGTAATAAAAAGGAATGCCCCAGAGTAGCGAGGGCTACTTTTTTATCTGAGGGTAATTAGGAATCCGTCTCTATCTAACTTACTGGTGAAATAAGGAGACATGCACGATTTCTGATGGTACCTTTCTCCTTTACTTTATCTTTATTCTGTTCTTAGACACTCTCAATGTGTAAGATAGGCCCCAAACAGCTCTTTGTACAGTTTCTATACATAGCAGCAACTCTTTCTCACAGCTTTATTTCTCACTCATTCACACACATATGCTTCTACATCATTCACTCTTCACTCACTCTCTCATTCTTTCATTCATCTATTTCTCACCTTCTCTAGGCTGCTGCTTCTCTCACTCAGCACACATATTTTTCATTTACATACTGCATAGCTTCACCCCTCCACTGCTGCTGCTGCTTCTCAGCCAAACTCAAGACAGTTATATGTTACGTTTTCAGGGCCCAACCTACTCTCATAACACATGAAGTCATACAGTTTTTCTCAGGCTAGTAAGACTACAGAGACCATCAGTGTAAATGCTTGGCCTTAACTTTTTCCCATCAGAGAGAATGACATTGAAATTCAGGACACAACAATAACAGTAGCAGGTAGGGTACTTGAGTGGTCAGTGTGTGTGCAGAAAGTCAACTATTGAAGGGGGTTATGTCTCAAAACAGCCTGACCTTGACTTAGCAATAAACAACACTTGGGAATTAATCTTTGTATATTTTCTGCAGGAGCAGTTTAGTCTGTAGAATTTATTCTGAAATCTAAAATTAGTTGTTTTTGAGACTGAAAATACTGTTACTTTCCTGTGTCAGTAAAGAAGAGTATTCTGGTATTATTTCTATACATCAGAATTATATAGCTTAAGCAGGAATCATCTTTCCTGACTATCTATAACTATAAGTGTGCCCAAAGATGTAAAACCAGAGGGTTGTAAAAGAAACCTGTTCTTACTAGGGAGGCATAGCAGGCACCAGAGATAGTTATAGACGGAAAACAACTGATCATTAACAGTCAGTGATCCCATGGCTTTGCCAGGTGGGACTCTGCACCAGGGAATTATATGTCTGGTGGGTCGACTTGTCAAACGCTAGTTGTCACTTGCTGTATACTCCCACGGCCCTCAGCACTATTGCACAGCTTTGTTCCTGTCACCCTGCTCCAAGTTTCGTTGACGCTCAGCCAGGCGCTTTATTCCTTCAGCCTGTTATTGGTGTTGCTGACAGCATCAGCTGAGATCTCACAGTAGCTCCCAGAGTGCTCTACAGGGTCAGAAGTCATTCTTGCTTTCTTACCTTTAACAGCCCATCATTTTCTTTATAAACAAAACAAACAAACAAACGCCTGTCTGAAAAACATGATCCCACACACACAAAGGCAGCAGTGATCCCCACTTTAGGGCAGGATGGGCTGTTAGCACTGGCTTCTGTTTTCACATACACTGGCATTTGATCATAACCACATATTAATTTTACAGATTTTTTAATTGGAGTGGGGTGGGGGTTTTTAGAGACAGGGTTTCTCCGTGTCACCCTGCTGTCCTAGAACTTGTTCTGTAGACCAGGCTGGCCTCAAAATGTACGCAGATTTGCCTGCCTCTGCCTCCCAATTGCTGTGACTAAAGGCATACACCTCCACAATGAGATTAAAAATGAGGTTAAGCAAAGTTTTATCACCTCCTTAAGAAGTAGGTTCATTTGTGACCAGAGGAAGTGTAAGTGCACAGTGTGGTATGGAGACTTCCTTTTTCTTTGTCTTCCTTTATTTGGAATTGTTCTAAAGCTAAGGTAGACCTTGGTAGGGTAGTGCTTGCCTAGCCCAGAAAATTCAGGTTTGCTCCCCATCACTTTCTCCCTCTAAATTTAAGTCAGTGTGTTGCCTGTTTAATAAGTTATAAAAATGATCATCCATGTTCCTTCCTGGATCTAGTGAAAATTGAGTTGTTTTTTCCTGACTTTAATACCCTCCTCCTTCACCTCACTTTAATTTCAACTCTCTTGTGGAAAGTAAACATTCTGGGGATGGAGAGATGGCTCAGCACTTAAGAGCATGTATTGCTCTTGCAAAAGACCCAGGTTTGGTTCCAGGTGCCCATATAATCATTGGTAACTCTTGTTACAGAGGCTCAGATGC
The DNA here is from genome assembly GCA_033318265.1 of Phyllotis vaccarum. NCBI lineage: Eukaryota > Metazoa > Chordata > Mammalia > Rodentia > Cricetidae > Phyllotis > Phyllotis vaccarum. The sequence continues at coordinate 26,314,300 of JARWLC010000006.1, read as the reverse complement.
CCCTCCTGACCTCTGCAGGCACCACACACACGGGACTTATACATACGTACAGGCAAAAATATTTATACACATAAACACATAAAATAAATCTAGACATTTTAAGAGTTTAATTATTGATTTTTCAGAAACAAGAATATTAGCATTTTAATTTGCTATTAAGTCACTTTAATATCACTTCCCATTTAAATGATCATAAAATATTTTTCACATTTTAAAAAGATAATCTCCAAGATTTATAATAACCTTGTAGAAGAAAAGTATTCTTGTACCTACCTAGTCATGATGACCAAACTTACAGAATTTTGATAACTTTCATAAGAAATTAAGCTTTAAGAGATTTCTGTTATTCAAAGATCAGATTTTCCTTACCAGGAGAATCGACTTGAGAGCTGGGGGAATGTTTTCATGGTTAAAGTTCGTCGTGCAAGCATGAGATCAGGAGTTCAGATCCCAGTACCCATGTAAATTTGGGTGGGTGGCCTGCCTAGAATGCCAGCACAGGGCTATGAGATGGGATCCCTACAGGTAAGTTTTGGGTTCAAGTGAGAGCCTGTCTCAGTGTCTAAGGTGAAGTGCAGTTAAGGAGACCAAATCTCAGCCTCTGGCCTTCTAATGCACATGCATGTGAACATGTATATACACAAGCACAAACACGGGAAAGGATATGATTTAACACATAGCAGACTCATGGTATTGGAAGGACATTTGCTGAGTTCTTCCTTCCTCCCCAGCAGCGGAGACAAGTGAGGTTTAGATGTCATTGATGATGATAGCTGCTCTGAATGTGGTGCTGAGGGTAGAAGAGCTGAGCAGAGACTCCACCGGGAGAATTGGAGCCAGGCTTAGAGTGCAGACAGGAGTCTATGGGGTGGCAGGGAATGAGAGGGAGACCTGGGGAAAGGGTCATGCTCACTGATCAGTAAGGCCAGCTTTGTACCGGCAGGTTCAGGTTCTGAAGCTGCTTTTGAATTTGTCTGAGAATCCAGCCATGACAGAAGGATTGCTGAGTGCCCAAGTAAGTAGATCATCTACCTGGTTTGTAAATGCACACATACATAGATTTTGACAAATAGATCTAGGAGGGTCTGCCCAAAAACATTCACAGGGCTTTATCTCTGAAGAGCAGAACCAATGTATTAGTTTGTTCTTCCTCCTATATATGAACTTGTTAACTGAAACAAGAATATTTTACTTTTTAGAACCATCTTTAAAAATTCTGTCTCAATAGTGAATTTTCCATCTCTGCTCTGTTTGCAGCACACAGCATAATTGCATTTTTAAATTTGGTTGTTTTTATGCATGTAGACCTCAGAATTTGGGGAAACAACAGTGTTGAATCACCTGTATGTGCTTGTGCTGGGCAGAGTGCCTGAACCAGCAAACATAGTGTTCCCTCTCATGGAACGTGGGAGACACAAACATGTAGCAAATAAGCAAGATTGTTGAAAACTGTCCCCATGTTCTGAAGCAAGTGAACATAGCACAGAGGTGGACTGGACCTCACCTGCAGAAATAGGGCCATCTACTCAGCCCTGTTCCCCATACTGTGTATGAGCAATAATGTTGGCTGAGCTGATGAGTTCTTATAAAAACTGGATGATCCTAATAATTGTTTATCCAAGTATCTACACTCTGGGGTTCCAAAGAAATCTTACTTTTTAGCTAACAAACAAAACCTCATTTTTATTTGTAACATGGGGATAAAGTTGCACAGGTGTAAGTAAGTTAGCAGTTGGGATTGCTTGCCTGTGGTCAGACTTTTAAACTAGTTGGTACTATTTTAAAATACAGTGACACTCTATTTCCTCTTTCAGGTGGATTCTTCATTTCTCTCCCTCTATGATGGCCATATAGCAAATGAGATTCTTCTTCGGGCACTTACATTGTTTCAGAATATAAATAATTGCCTCAGAGTAGAAGGCTGCTTAGCTGCTCAGCCTTCCTTTGCTAAAGGGTCCTTGTTTTCCCTATTATATGGAGAAGATTGTGCCCAGAAAATGAGAGCTTTAGTGTATCATCATGATTCGGATGTGAAAGAGAAGGTCTTAGCAATAATGCCCAAACTCTGATTGGTTGGTTGCTCCTACTTTCCCTAAGAGTAATGCATATGATAACTCATTTTCTCTCTTCCTTTAAAGGGACTGTTTCAGCCAATGGAGTTAAACAGTAAAAGTCTCATTTTGTTTTTAACACAGTTCAGGGTGAGCAGCTGTAATCCAACATGATACTCAATTTTTTTTAAAATCCTTTTAAAGACAGTTTCTCTGTGTAGCCCTGTCCTGGAATTCACTGTAGACCAGGCTGGTCTCGAACGCACAGAGATCTGCCTGCCTTTGCCTCCTGAGTGCTGGGATTAAAGATTAAAGGCATCTGTCACTACTGCCCAACTAAATTTTGGATTTTGGAGTAGTTCGGATTTGGGGCTTGGGGGTTAGGTATGATCAACAGGTGAAGTCTACAAATCCTCCAGTCTGGAACACTCAGAGGATGTGACTTACTTCTGGGGTAAACAGTTAGGTTCATGGACTGATCAAAGTAAACTTCAGGTTTATTTTGAATGGTCTTACTGGTATCAAATGAATATGAGAGACTGTACTGGAGATAGTTAATGGTTCCTCACATGGAATGAGTGACCTTTCTCCGTACAATCCTAATTCCTGGAAGTGATTTTCAGTCGCTCATGAGACAGCCTTGAGTGCTGAGTTGAAGATTAGGACTGTCACAGCAAGAGCCTTGTGCCTTAGATACCCTAGGCTCAGGTCCACCTGCCAGCCCCACCACGCTGCCTACAGGCCTTTGTTCATCAGGAAAACAGTACTTCATTTACAGGGAAAATGTTTTCCTAGTGCTCACCTCACCTATAAGAACATGTAAAATACTGGAGAGTCATCCAGGTTTCCACCCACAGGCAGCTGGGGAAACCAAATAGGCGCTCTTTAGAAAAGACAGACCCGAGTGAGTCTGACTGTACTCATAGAAATACACCCATGAAATGGATGTTTTTAAAGCATGTTGTAAAACAATGTATTATGGTCCTGTGTATGTTTTTAACAATGAGAAATACATTTATACATGGACAGAACATTTCTAGAATGATACGTAAAACTTCTGGGCATGGAACTAGGAGGTGGGTACATTGAATTTTCTGTGTGTACCCATTTCTACTGTTTGAATTTTCTACTGAGTGTAAATTGTATAATTTTTTAATAAAAATACAAGGGTGTACAAAATTTCTTTCCCCATTGACATTATTTTACTAATTTTCATTCATTTTATTTCACTAAAATTACAATATATTAATTTTTTCAAATTTATTTGTATGGTCGTTTTGCCTGTGTGAGTATGGGCACAAGGTGAGAAGGTGTTGGACTAGAGAGGTGGACGGTTGTAAGCCACCATACAGGTGCCAGGAACTGAGCCCAAATCTCCCACAAGAGCAGTGAGAGCTTTAGCCACTGAGCCATTCTCTAAGCCTGGACATTTTCAACTGTCTTTTCAAATCTTTCTATCCCAGGAGGTATAAGTTGGATGTGTACAAAGAGAAGTGTCACTGTTTGTGAGCCGGAGTACTTCAGAATGCATTCGTAAAGTCAGGGGGACTAGACTGTATGAGTCACAAATCTATTCCCAGGGCTGATATAGACGTGAATCTCTTTACGACAGGAAAATGTTGGAGGTGAGGCTAGAAATCTGCAATGTCCTGGAGGAGAACCAAACTGTGGTTAACCATACTAAGTGCTGGTGACACAACATTCTCCAGAAGGCACATTTCCTCTGTTTTAAATCTGCCTATTTGATAAAGTGGGTGTTGAAAGGTTGTACACGAGCCATTGTTTGCACAATGCTGGCTCTAGATGCTGCGTGTCACCCTTCTCCAGCAGACTCAGGAGCCATACTTCCCAGCAGCTAGCTGATTCTGGAGTGTCCGGGTGGAGGGGGTGATAGCTTCCCAGGAAGAGCTTATAGTGAACCATATAAATATGTAGGTCATGGCATACCAAAGAACCCACCCTCAGAGGCAGTTAGTCATATCAAAGGGCTTCTCGGTGATACTCATCAAAAGGGAACGTAAAATTGACCTAGTCGATTAGATAGTATTTACAATGTACATTGGACTGACAAAAGAATCGATTTTCCAAATTTTATTTTCACTTTATACATATGTTCTTTGAAATGAAGATTAGAAAAATAAAGTGAAAATAGGGTGGTTGTGTTAAAGAGATGCGTGATGAACTTGACAATAAATGGAACTTATATGTAAACAGGAAGGGATCATGAGGAAGCTGTGAAGGAAGCAGCCCACCTAGTTCACCCTAGACAAAAGCAATGTCAAGGCTGTTCGTGCAGAAATACTGGACAAGTTTATCAGGTGCTTCTTAAGTAGAGGATTCTCAGTATGACAAAAATGACTACAAGGGTGCCGGGTAGAGCAATGTCCCCTGAGGCTTGCAGCCACAGCCCTACTGTCAAGATTCACATACATTTGCAGTATGTGAATCCTGAAGCTCATTCTGAATGGACTCTTGTGTCTTAGTGCCTCCAAGTCAAATTCACCATACACAATATTACAATACACATTTCCCCAAATATTTTATATAAAAATATTAAATTCTGATCACTTTATATTGGCTGTTACCCTCTAAAGGCAGTCTCCAGTATGGTGTTTGCAACAAAACAATGCGTTACCAAAAGCATTGCTATTCGGCTATCTACTGTGCCTGTCTTTATCACACAGTCATATCTTAAGTTTTTTTCCCTTAGACTAAAGTGCTCTTTTAAAAAAATAAATCTATCATTCTCCCCTCTGGAAGTAGGTTACCTTTGTTGTCATATATGATGAGATCCGGTTTGAGCACAAGTAACTTGTTTCAGGGTAATCAAATCCATGACAGATGGATAAAATTCCAGTGAAGAGCCAAGGTGTGGCATGCATATACCCATGCACATATGTCAAAGTATTGAGTACTCGCTATATACTAGTTGATGTATAGAGGAAACCTGTGTTTCGTGCCAAGAAAGTTAATTTCATTGGTCTGAGTCAGAAACAGAACTCATCTCATCTGTACTAATACCTAGGCAACCCACTTAATGAAGGTTGACAGCAGACACCCAGAAGCTTAAAAAAATTATTGTAATTTCATAATGGCTTATTAAAAGTACAATTGTGCTTATAGGTCATTTAATATAAAAATATAACACATCCAAGTCATGTAAAACACACTTACAAATCTTACTGTTATTTTGGGGTTAGAGCTTAGAGAACAGGAAAAAGAGGTGTGTGTGTGTGTGTGTGTGTGTGTGTGTGTGTACACACAAACAAAATGGAAAATGAAGAAAACAAAACTTAGTTCCAAGTGCATGATGTATTCATATTTAGGATGTGTGAGATACTTCACTGCAGTTGAGTTGTGCTTAGCAGAGTGTCTGAAATTTAAACTTCCCCTATGTCTCAAACCCACACCCGTCAGCTTTTAACTTGGGGTGTAGCTGTGTAGATGTTGCCCTCTTAGAAATTTAAGTTAAAGATACTCATGGATGCACAAGAATGTAAATGATGCCAAGGAGCTTCATTTCACTATAGTTTAAATGATAATTTAGCCCAAACACCTACATTCTTATGCTTAACAAAATAAGTGACTTAACATTTGGCATATAAGCTAATCTTCTGAGACAGAGTCTTACTGATAGTTCTGGTTAGCCTTGAACTTGTGATCTATATGCCTCATCCTCTGTAGTGCTGGGATTGTAGACATGCTGATGCCCAATGGTCACCCTGACAGTAAAAACTGAAACGTTTTATCATTCTAATATGAATATATGAAAACTCCAGGTAGGTAAGCTTGACTTTGTAGAAAGCCCTGAATAACAGAAAAAGAAATGAAACTTTAATGTCAGTTTTCACAAATTCTCAGAAATTCTACTACCACTAAAATGTAGTGTTTGATAAAAATAATAGTAATGATATATTTCAATGTTTGTGTCATTGATTTTTTTTTTAAGTCTACATGGACGATCCATTAAATAGCCCTCCCTGGACTCTCACAGTTACATAAGTCCTATCTATTGGCAAGTTATGATACAAAACAAAACACACACTTGCAGAAGTTGTTTCCACGTGAAAAATGTCATATTTGTGAATTTCTTAGTCTTCTCATTGGTTTTCACTGAAAATTTCCATTTTCGTGTTCTTCAAAATCTTTATCATCAGTATTCAAGTATCTTGATTCTCCATGCTTCAGGACAAAGAAATCTTCGCTGTTTAGTCCATACCTCTCCAGAGCTTCATTCAGTTTCACTGGAGGCTCTAAGTAATGCTGGCAAGTGACAGGAAGAAAAATGAAAACTTACAATACAAATACTTGAGGGCTATTTCAGATAAGCATTCAAACAAAAAAAAAATGTAAAACACCAAAAGTCATCTATATGTTCTGGGAAGAAGAAATGCTGGGAATGAGGTTTATTTTAAATACAGTCATCTCAGAGGCCCTTCCAGAAAAGTACCCTCTAAACACACCCTGGAAGGGCTGAGTTGCTCAGGGTGCTGTAGAGGGTCATCAGAGCTGAGGTCCCTCATACGTGAGGCTCCCAGGCCACTTTGGATGTATGGTGATTTGATTCAAAATTGTAAAGATTGTCTATGGTGCTGAAAACTGTAAGGGACAGTGTAGGACAGTGTAGCCATGAAGGCTGAGCTGTCTGAGGGTGGGAGGGAGGAGGTTCTAGCCTGACACAATTTATATGTAAATGTGAGTGGAGGGAAGGGCCTGGCTAGAAGAATGAAGCAGGACACGAATCAGGAAAACAGGGAATATGAGAAAGGGCAGAGTTCTTTCACCAATAACCTGGTTTATTTTCCCCACTGGCTGAGTTAATACTCTAGATACAACTAATAAATCCACAGTAAAGGCTTCCCACACAGCGATTACACACTCTCCTGAGCAACATCCCAGACAAAGAAAACAGCTAATGAACAAACGTTAAAGAAAAAGGCATGCTTTAAACCTTTGTAACCTTTATACCACTGACCCATCTGTACAGCCCCAGGCTTGGCACATAAGAAACTTCACTGCAAATCTGCCTTTGGTGTTTACTGTTTGCTTCTTACTACCAAGTTGCCTGAAATCTGACTTTACCTGAAACCCTTTTCTGCATAAAATTCCAGCTACAAACAAGTGGAGGTCTCTCGGAGAAAGACAGATTGCCCGGTCAGAGTGCTAAGCTGCCTCTGGACTTGGAGCACTCAGCGTTTACAAGGAGAGTTGAAGAGCTAGTGATAGAACACACAAGCAATGAGATAGAAAAGCCAAGACACAGTTCCCAGGGCTGTAAATGGACATGTGAGTGTCATCCTTGGTTATTTCTACAGTTTAGACCATGTTTAAAACATCACTGACAACATTCAACTAACTACTAACTGACTTAGGTCTTAAGTAAGCCTTATTTATACTGTATTCTTAGAGAAAGCCACTTACTAATGGATGGCAGATAGCAGGAATCTATTGTTTGTCTAATATATATGTATAATATTGCACATATATAGTAAATGTTACATACTGTTTAACAGCACAAAAATAAATGCAATTTATTTTTAAAATATTTCAAAATTATGGAATTCTTCCCCATTGAAAAATAGCTCCTTTTGTTAAGTTCTTGCCACCCATGTGTTCCAGGTTTTGGTCAACAGTATAGATAAGAATCACCCTGCACTGGTAATTTCCATTAGCTCTAACTTTGTAGTGTCAAGCATGATGCGAGTTAGGGCTTAGTACAGCTTTTATAATGTAGCTGGTAGGAGACCCACTGTCTTTAATCTATCTACATTTCAAAACATCTGAATTTTTCCATAGGTTAAATCTTGGCTATTCTAACTATCTAGAGAAGAGCCTTAGAATTAGGTAAGAAAAGTTTCTGGGTGACTTAGAATTGGTATCTCAGAATCCCAGCACAAAGGAGGAAAAATGCTCAGACACAGAAGCAAGTACCTATGGAAAAGCAAGTCACTAAGTCAGAATACAAGCAAGGGGAGGGAGAAGAGGCCCCAGTTCAAATGCCAGGTCCATCAAATGCCAGGCGGCCAGCTAGTGACTTGGTAGTTTGAATAGGAATTGGCCCCCACAGACTCATGGCACATAAGAAGTGGCACTATTAGGGAGTGTGGCCTGTTGGAGTAGGTGTGACCTTGTTGGAGGAAGTGTATCACTATGGAGGTGGACTCTGAGGTCTCATATGCTCAAGCTATACCCATGTGGTACACAGTCTCTTTCTGCTGCCTGTGGATCAAGATGTAGAACTCTCAGCTCCTTCTCCAGCACCATGTCTGCCTGCGCATTGCCATGTTTCCGGCCATGATACAGATTAAACCTCTGAAATTGTAAGCCAGACCCAATTAAATGTTTTCCTTTATAACAGTGGTATGGTCATGGTGTTTCTTCACAGCAATTTAAAAAAAAAAAAAAAAAAACTTACTAAAACAAGTGAAATGATTCTTTTTTGTGTGTTTATTTTTTTGAGAGAGGGTTTCTCTGTGCAGCCTTGGATTTCCTGAAAATTTCTCTGTAGACCAGGGTGGCCCCAAACTCACAGAAATCCACCTACCTCTGCCTCCCAAGTGCTGCGATTAAAAGTATGTGCCACTGCTATGTGGCTGTGAAATGACTCTTGATGTCTGAGATCCTCTCCTAATCTCCCCATCTCAGGAAAGAACACTACTGTCTGACCACTCACTCAAGCTGAGTCTTAATGCCTTCCTTTACAAATGTTTAATAACATACTATTATTCATCTAGGTCACTATAGAAAATACATATGGAACATATGAGAGACAGGTAGAAGCATCATAAGAAACAGCCATCAAATAGCAGTAAGCAAATATGACAGTTTGCCCCTTCCAGAGTTCACACAAAGCTACACCTGCCTGTGGCTCTGTAGGTTTTCATTTATTACTCCATTCCCCTTCCAGCAGCATGGCTAAAAATCTGCCATATTGCTCAGGGTTGCTTCATCATAAGACAGATATTTTAATTAGGAGATAGGGAAATGAACATTGCATGTATTATGTAATTCTGGAACGAACTGTATCTTAGGAAGAGACCACACCAGAAACAAAGCAGAATAGGAGAGTTAAAAACAGCAAGGAAACATGGGGTCTTCACAGAGGCCCTTGGAGACAGAAGTCATCACTGAGAGCCAAGCAGGGAAAGTTAACTTCTAACTCCTTTCTCAGTGTTGGCTGAGCTGATTCCAGAACCCATGCCAGAAGCAAAGTTTGGAGATCAGCTTTCCTGATATAATCTAAGTAAGCCACTTTTATCTCAGTATCCAGAGATAACACTGGATACAAATTATCCCTGAATGGGTCAGATGATTCTAGAAAGTCCCACATTCTACCTCTCTTATGCCACTGTCCTCCATACTACCCACTTTCCTGCTGAACAAACTCCTCCCTTCCCCCACGTTTGTTATCCCCAGACTATGCTCTGCCCTTTCCTCCTCTAGAAATAAATACCTTCCTTCTTGCCTGTGTCCAAGTTAAAACTTGCTTCTCCCATGAAGTGATTCCTGATCCTCCCTGTCTTTGAGACCAATCAATCTGTCCCACATTATAGCACTTCCACCTTCCAGTATACAAACAATGTACATGCCTTCTAGCTTCTGCTAGAACATAAGCCATCTGGAGTGTGGAGTCATGATGGTTCATCTTGTACACCACACATATTTTGGATCACCATATGCCTCATTAACTATGGAATCAGCCTACAAAACAGCACACCATGGGGTTTTATTCCTTTTGTTTTCAAGTATTATTGTACTAATAAGTTTGCTTTGCCTCTCTAATTCATGTAGTAGTTATGATAACTGTAGGAGTTTGATTCCATGGTGTGGTCTCTAAAAGCTAGGACACAGAGATACCTAAATCCCACCAACAGTCAAACACACAATCTGATGTGGGATGTCTTTCTGTACGTTGTGAATTACCATTGGATAATAAAAGAACTGTTTGCTATAGCAAGCCAGCTTATAGGCTGGCAGGAATTCCAAGCATAGAAAAGGAAGGAGGGCAAAGTCACACAAGAGACACTTGCCCAAGAGAGCAAGATGTAAAAGTACAGATAAGCCACGAGCCACATGGCAAAGCACAGATTAGTAGAAATGGATTAAGGTGCAAGAGCTAGCAATGAGCCTGAGCCATAGGACAAACAGTTTGAAATTAATGTAAAACTTCGTGTAATTATTTTATAAGTGGCTGCAGGACTGCAAGTGGGAAGATTCCTCCTGACCGCAGGCTGGGCCAGGCCAGAAATTTCTTACTACAACAACCAAAACTGAGTTTTTTGTTTGTTTAAATCAAGCTTACCTCATTAGCTAAAGCAAAAGTTCCCCAGTGAATTGCCACAGATCTCTTTGTTTGAACATCGATATGAATCCTTACAGCATCTTCTGGATCAACATGCTGGTATTTCATAAACCACCTGATGAAACACAGCAATTCATTAATCCCGTCTAAATTCGAATGACTGTTTTATCTAATCAGCATTTAATATTCTACACATATGGAGAGATGGTTGTGCACACACCACTCTTGCAGAAGACCTGAGTTCAGTTCCTGGTGCCCACATCAGGCAGTTCAGAACTGTCTGTAATCCCAGCTTCAGGAGATCCAATGTCCTTGTCTGGTCTCGTTGGGCACTTACACTCACATGTACAAATACACATACACAGACCACACAAAAAGATTCTTCACAGGACTATTAATGTTTGAAAGCTTAGCAGTTCACTGTGGCTATTTTTACAGCCTCTCCTTAGTCCTTCATTTGACTAGGGACAAATTTCACTGACAGCAATAGATGTAGCAACAAGCAGTGGGTAGTGTGGACTTCAACCACTTTCAGTCACCTCATTCACACAGAGTTCATCCAGAAAACTCATAAATAAAAAGTTACTCCATGACTCTGATGTAAGCATTCTGGGTTGGGACACGGGCATTAGGTAAGGAGCATAGTGAAGAATGACAAGACACTTAGTCTGGAGACAGACCAGGGCTGCCTTTCCTGAAGACCTAAGGTCATCAGGTAGCTCAAAATGGCTCATAACTCCAGCTCTAAGGGAGCTGTCACCTCTTCTGACCTCTGTGGGCACCCAAACACATGGTATTCACTCACACAGAGATGCAAATACTCATAAATATTAAAAGTAAAATCTTATGCCAGGTATGGTGGTGTAGGCCTTTAATTCCAGCACTTGGGAGGGAGAGGGAGGCAGATCTCGAGTATGAGGCCAGCCTGGTCTACCGGAGAGTTCCAAGACAGCCAGAGATACACAGAGAAATACTAACTCAAAACAAGTTAATTAATTAATCAATTAAATGAAATCTTAAAAATATATGTGAACAAATAAAAAACTTCTAAACAGAAACAAAACCCATCCACAGCCAAAAAATCATTTCCCCTCAGTTCACTTTTCTCTGGGGGCAAAAAAGCAAAAATCTCATGTGTATAAATTGCTAAAGAGTAAGTCTCAAACTTTGTTTCATGTTCATTTTGATTTTTACTGATGCTGTAATTTTAAAACACGACTTATTACTTTAAAAAGCAGATACTCTGCAACTTGTGGATGAATCAAAGAAACATCATAATGGATGAAGAATCAGAACCCGAGCTCTAGTTACCACAGAATGAAGATATTCAACAGACACAAACTGACTAAATACAAGGCAACAAAGAATTAGTGCATAAAGCCGGGTACTATGACATATATCTAGAGCCCTGCTGCTCCACATGAGCATCCCAAATTCAAGGGTGGACTACATTATCAAGGCTTTTTCTCAAAAATAAACAGTGTAAAGTATTCAGATTTTAAAGATAAGGAGTAAAATGTCCCACTGCCAGTCAAGGTATTTTACTTAAAACATCTTAAGATTGAATAGTAGGGTGTTGGGTGGGCAAAAAGAACTCACAATTGACTACAGATCGCAAAGTCCTAAAGGGCTAACTGGCATCTTGGAGCCAGCTTAGGCTCTGGAAGAGACAGCCCCTGAGCCCCGACTAACTGCAGTGGTTGGAATGCCTTTGGGAAATTCTCTCAAATGCCCGACCTTCCATTTTCATGTCGGAGAAATAGAAACTTTGATCTACCCTAACATGGGATTGTGAAGGTGAAACTAGGCAGTTTGTAAAAACATTAAATGCAGCACCTATTTATAGATGGATCTAGAAAAGTAATTAACAAAAATATCATCTTCAGGAAAAAAATAAATTTTTTTTATACAAAGGATACAAAGGGTAAGTTATTGCACAAATTCTAGTTAGTATATGAAAACCCAGAGCCAGATATTGAGGAAAAGTAGGATATCAAAGAGAGGAAACAGACAACAGTCAATTCTCACCCAGGCAACTTCTCAGGCTGAACAGTATAAATGCTATCTTCAAGGGTCCTCCACCTAACTGGTCCCTCCTACACAATGCATGATATCTGCCTCCTCCTGCCTTAAATATCTTCCCGCCCAGCTGTTTCATTTCTGGGTTCAACTCTGCATTATAATCCTAGAGTTAGGATTAAAGATGTGAGGTACCTGTTTGGTTGCTAGGCCTTGAAATCACAGAAACACAAAAAGATCTCTGTCTCCTGAGTGATGGGATTAAAGGAGAAGGTCACCACTCTCTGACCCTCCTGGCTTGAGTGTGGGTGATTCTTTTCTCTGATATTCCAGACTGGTTTTTATTAACAATACAATATATCACCACACTAAGGAGAAACAGTTTCTTCATATTCATTACATCTTAGTCTGCCACTACCAATCAATGCTAGAAAGTCTAAGGGGTATGGCTCTGCCCTTCCCAGAACTCATCACCGCAGAGTCCATCCATACAACAGCAAAGGGATGATGTTATTGTCAGCAGTTGCTGGGTCCTCTGGCACTCAGGAGTCAAGGCAGAATGAAAAGTCTTAGTGTGTCTACTGCCTATTAAACAACCCAACTGCAGATCCTACATCATTCCTAACTTCTGTTAGGAACCTGAATTTTTTTTTTTTTTTAACTCTAGCCATTAAGAAGAAATCATTAGTGCTAAAGCAGACCGGAGACCACTTGACCTAACTTATACAGCGCTCCGGATTCAATCCCCAGCATTGCAAACGAAAAAAGTCAATGCTAAATTCTAGATACAGTGTCAGGAGATGAGAGACCCCAGAAAAAAGGGTGAAATATTTCCAGCACACAACTGAAAGCCACTTTTTTTTTTTTGCTGTAACCAGCTTACATGTGTACACGATTCCTAACTTTTATTTCTAAAACAGCTAGTATTGACAAAACAAAAGCAGATTCTACAGTACATGTGAACTACCACATTTAATGCTTAAGCAAGCCATGCCCCTGGCCTCCCACAGCCTGGAAGGAAGATGGAAGCAGTGCAGAGAAGGGACAAGGGCATGAGCATGCAGTGTGAGCCATCACCACAGACACATACATTAAACACCTATAATACCACCCAGGAAGGCTTTTTATAATTCTAAAGAGATGCTCTGTGTGTAGTGCGTAAAAGCCAATACTATTTAAAAATGTTTGTAACATTTTTTGGAGCCATGTGATTGATATTTTCAGGAGTTTCATGAGAACTAGAATAATTTGAACGGAAGAAGTCAAACAAGCATTAATACAGCCTTCGGTAATTTCTGTTACGGTGTGGAGTGGCGTGGGTTTTGGCACAGATCCTCCTGCCTCAACCTCTAAGTTTTGAGGTTAGAGGCATGTGCCACGTCATCTAGCAAGTTATGATAGTTTTAATAATTACTAAGAACCCAAAGCAGGTAAAAGTATCTAAACCACCCACAATAAGGAAATAAGTAAAGCTAAATAAATAAAGAATAAAGCTAATAAGAAAAAAATGGCTTGGTGAACTGAAAGGTTAACAAATGAATTTGACAGGAACGGAGGATACAGCTCAGTGATGCCTGAAGCCCTGGATCTAGAGGGATGAATGATAGATGCCAAGTGAAAACAAAGACTAGATTTGCCCAATCCGTCACCATGTGTATAAATTGCTCCACAAGTGAGTCTCAAGCCCTGGTGAGATTATAGATGCTTTGCTGTATTAGAGATGCTTGCAGAGCTGCCTAGATAACCCACATATGTCTGCATGCTGTAAAAGGTAAAGCAAAGCCTGGCATGTGTGGTGTGTGCATGTGTGGGCATGTGCAGGTCAGAGGTCAACATCAGGTGTTTTCCTCTATCACTCTCCACCTTTTTAAGAAAAAAATTTATCACATTTATTCATTCTTTTCATGGGCATGCATGTATTAGTGAAGAGAACTTACAGGCTCGGATTCTCTCCTTCAAGCCTGCAGGTCCTAGGGATTAAACTTGGGTCTTCAGGCTCTACCCTGAGTAGTGGGTGCCTTGACTGCTAATTCATTTTGCCAGGCTTCCACCTTGTTGTAAAGACAGCTTCTCTCACTGAACCTGGATTTCACTGACTGGTTACACTGTCTGACCAGTGAACACCCAGGATCCTCCCTTCTGCCTCCCCAGCTCCAGAATCACAGGAATGTGCTGTCAGCCAGAGCTTTTTACTGTGGTTCTGAGGATCCAAACTTGCTTCTCTACTCATTTTATTACCAGGAGGCCGACTGCCTAGGCCACTTTGTTATGATTTGCTTTGCTTCGCTTGTATATCTGCTTGACTGGGTTCACTAAAATCATATCTCTTCTCTTTAAAGCGATGGTATTAAGTAAGATAGATAGTAGTTGGGTCTTCAGTGACAGAGTGGCCCTTAACTGCTCTCAGAATAAGTGATGAGTACCCAGTGGTGGGAGGGAGAGCAGTGAAGGACGGACCACTGGCCAATTCCTTACTTTCTTGATCTGCTAAACGCAGAAGACCTGCAGGACAGGAATTGGAAATTCCCAGTCACAGAGTAAAGACAGTCATCTACAGAAAAAAATCATTCATGTGAGGAAGAAGAGCAAAAGATGGTTCTGGGTACTGGCTAGTAAGCAGGACGGTATGTGGGCCCTGGCAAGGTGTAGAAATTCCTTTTTTAATTTTTGTTTCAGGCTAGCTTTGAAGTCACGGAGATTAAAGGTGTGAGCCACCACCGCCCAACCAAATCCTTTATACCTTAATATAAAACTGAATTTGAATCTAGCTTCAAGCTCCACCAATGTATACCAACCCAACCACTAAAATCACAAAGTCCATAGTATCAAGAATTGGAAGCTGAAATGTCCACATGTACAAACCTTGGTTCATAAGCTCCAATGGGAATAGCTGCAAGATCGAAGGGACCAAACCTCTTTCCTATCTCTTCAAAGGCAGGGCAGTAGCCAGTATCCCCAGCAAAGAAGAATCGATTCCAAGGCCCCAACACAGACCAGCTGCCCCACAGCACCTTGTTGTCATCCATGAGGGTCCTCTTACACCAGTGCTGGGAAGGTGTGAAGACAAAGGTGACCTTATCATGGCCGGGGACACAATTCTCTCCCCACCAGTCCAGCTCGATGACATTCTCACAGCCACATTTCTGCATCCAGTCGAGAAGACCCAATGGCACAAACCATCGCAGCTCGCTGCCAAATCGCTCATTCAAAGCGAGGACAGAGCTGTAGTCCAGGTGGTCGTAATGGTTGTGACTAATAAGGACAGCATCTATTGGGGGGAGTTCACTGATTGTACACGGGGGCCGGCGAAATCGCTTTGGACCCATGTACTGTGAGGGAGAAGCACGGGAGCTAAACATGGGGTCTGTGAGGAATACCAGCTCATCCATTTCCACCATCAGCGTTGCGTGTCCCAGCCATGTGACTCTTAAGCCAGTCTCTGTCACTCGAGCTTCTTCGGGGTCAGTGATAAAATATGGCTTAAGCACTGGGAGTTCTTTGTCAAGTTCCTGCATATATATATAAAAGAGAAAAGCAGTATTTAGGGAGTGGGAAGATATTACATCACCATTGAAAATACTGTGACCTACATTTCAGTGAAGAGCTATTTGGGGATAACTGAAGTCATCCAGGACATCTGCCGCTGGTCTCTTAAGTATGGCACTCGCTTCTTTCTAGATGTGACTTAATAGTCTCAAGTTAGTATCTGCTTAGTCCTAAACACAAGAGACAAAAGGAAAAATTCAACTCAACACTGCTAAGTTGGTATTTTGAAGGCTGTCTTTGAAAATGCCAGCAGACTGGACCAATGTGTAGTCAATCAGCTGTTGCCACGTCACTGAGCTGAGGATGTAGTTGCTGCCTAAACAGCCACAGAAGCAAGCCAGTCCCTGGAACTCACAGCGGAAGCTGACGGCAATTGACGTTTAACCCTTGGATCTTACATATCTTACTTTCTGAGCAAATAAAATTTTAAAGTAAAACACTGTGATGATTCCTGAGTGGGGGGGTCACATTCATACATTGTTCTCCCCATTCCTGACCTCTATAAGGCAGGCTAACACAAGAGGATAGAGGCGGGAGACCATAGTGGAAGAAAACTAAGGAGCCACTCAGAGAGTCTGAATGAGAAGGCCTGGCCAGGAAAGGAAAGGCAGGCTCGCACTGATGTCTCTTGGCCCTCCAAGCTCAAGTTTCCCATCTAGAAGATGGGTATAACTGTATTGCCATGAGGGCAGAATTAGGAATGGCTGGCTCACAATACACACTCTGTACTTATTCCAAAAGAAGACAGCGTATCCCAACCCTGAGGAGCAAGCATGTACCAAGCTTGTCAATCTCTTGTATTTCTGCACAACCAGGATCCTACACTTAAGATCCTAAGCAGCGGCTAGAACATGAAAGTACTCGTGGCTGCTCAGCTGTCTCCGTGTCCACCCTATCCATACACACAAGACCTAACAATCCTCAACGGTCTACCAAAATGGACATGGTAGGTAGCTTTTATATCCCCAGCACTTGGGAAGCTAAGGAAGAAAGACCAAGAGTTCAAGGCTAGTCTGGGTTGGTAAGACCCGTCTATAAATAAATAATCCAACAAAAACAGTGTGCCTATGGTTAAGATATAACTCCTTCCCTGCTGTAAAGTCTTCACTGTTCTCTACTTCCTGACAAACCCCCATCTTAGGCCCTTGCCCAACAGTAAGCTGCCCACGGGATGCTCAGTCCTCCCCAGCTGTGCTTCATGGTATTTATTCTCGGGAAAATATTTCCCATTCCTGAACTGAGTCTCAGAACTCTGCATGATTCTGGCCCATTTTTGAGATTTCCTTCACCCTCTCATACCTTAGAGACTATAATCACATTGTGCATCCTCCACAGGACCATCTCTAAGTCTCTGCAGATGGAATCTCTCCCTACAACCCCTGGACATGCTTGCTTCTATGAATACAAGGCTTCTGTAGGTATTCTGGTCTAAACACAGACTCTATTACTTGTCTTCTACAGCCTGGAATCATTCTAAGTGCCTTGTTCAGTGACTGCAACATAGGACATGATCAACGAAAGTTTTTTAATAGATTAATAAACAAATGAATGTGGGGTTTTTTTCAATTTCAAATTATACAATTATGGTTAGAAAAAAAAAGTCACACTGTAAATTTATCAAGAATTAAGAAGGAACAAAATTAAAAAGATAAAATGGGAAAGGTGGTGGTGACACATGCCTTTAATCCCAGCACTTTGGAGGCAGAGACAGGGGGATCTCAGTGAGTTCTGAGGCCAGCCTGGTCTACAAAATGAGTTCCAGGACAGTCAGTGAAGGCAAAAGAAGAAAACAAGCAGGTTCTGGAGAGATAGTTCAGCAGTTAAGGGCACTTCCTGGTCTTTCAGAGGAGCTGGCTTCTGTTCCCGGTACCCACATTAGGATGCTCAGAGTCACCCATGACTCCCAGGGATCCAGTGCTCTTTTCTAGCCTCTTTAGACACTTGCAAGCATGTGGTCTACATATTCAGGCACAAACATTCACATAAAATAAACAATTTTTTAAAAAAAGGAAAAATGAATATAAATTGAACATAATGTAATTATGGGTTAGGCATAACACTAGTCATAACAATAAAGATGAGAAAATATCATAGCAAATAATTTACTAAAATACAGCATAAAATAACACTAGCAATAGTTACCATGTATATTTATTTTACTGTTTTGATACTGTACTTATCAGCACAAAATTATGCACTTTAAATATGGGGAATTTGTATTATGTTAACAAAACTATTTTGAAATGTTTAAGCATAACTACATTAAACAGTGTGTTGAAATACCAAAAAATAAAAATCACTGAAAACAAATGCACTTTGATTTTGCTCTAAGGTTAAAGACCACCTATGGCTTGGCATTTAGCATTATCTTAAAGGCTATTGGGGGGCCAAGCTCACAACTGAACATTATTAGCAGCCTCAGTTTACTCATCAAGGTTATGAAGCCCAAAACGTAGATTGTTTCTGACAAAAGAATTAGGGTTGGAAGGTAATGGCTGAAGGACACAGGTATTATATTTGGGAATAACAGAAATGATTGTGTGTAGCTGCATATGTCTGGATATACTAAACCACTAAATTGTAGGTTTATAGAGTCGGTTCTTGGTTTTGCAAAGTATAACCAGAAAAGCTTTTTGGGTGGAGCATGCCTTTAATCCTAGCACTTAGGAGGTAGGTGCAGGTGGATCTCTGTGAGTCCGAGGCCAGCCTGGTCTATAGAGGAAATTCCAGGACAGCCAAGGCTATTACTCAGAGAAACCCTGTCTCAAAAACAAACAAAAGTCAGTGACTTGAGATCTGAGCACTTGCCTTGAATAAGATTCCCCCATAAGTTCTGGTGTCTGAACACTTGGTTCCCAGCTGGTGCCGCTATGTGGGTAGGTTTAAGAGATGTGGCCTTGCTGGAGGAAGTGTGTCACGGGAGGTGGGCTTTGAGGTTTCAGAGCCAAGCACATTCCCCATTCTCTCTCTCTCTCTGCCAGCTCTCGGGTGTCCCTGAGGCCATGCCTGCCTGTGGCCATGCTTCTCTACTATGATGGAATCTCTGGAACCATAAGCCAAAGTAAAGCTGTCCTTGTACAAGCTGCCTTGGTCTTGGTGTGGTATCACAGCAGCAGAACAGTAGCTGACACATTAAGTGCACCCTTCTGTGCGCTCTGCTTCTCCTCACTACAAAGAAACAGCTAATCTTCACCCATTTACTCCCTGCTTGCTTCCTCAGCAACCCAAACAACATAACCTACCACTGAACACCCAAAAAGAAAGAAAAAAAAAAAAAAACAGGGGTTGTGGAAATGAGTGCACTGGTAAAGTGCCTGCTATATATACATCGTGAAAATCTGACTTCAGATCCTGCCATCCACAAGGATGTTTGCAACCCCAGCACTGTGTGGGAGAAAAGAGGATTCCTGAAGCTCACTGGCCAGCCAGCCTACCCAAAGCTGGCTTAGGACAGACAGAAACTAAGGATGGGAGTCACTAAGGTAGATACCCAATGTCAGCCTCCAGCCTCCACACACATGTGCGTATGCAGACACACAGATACAGAGCCACTTGACACATACCAGAAAAGGGATGAATTCTTTATAAACTTTCTATCCTGATCACCAGAGTTTGAATAAGCATGCAGAATGAGAGGGGGAGAGAGGGAGGGAGGGAGAGAGGGAGGGAGGGAGGGAGGGAGGGAGGGAAGGACTCTTCATTTCTTGAGGAAAGTAAGGTTTGTTTGGCTAGATCAAGATTGTCTTGGTTAATTTCCTTCATGAAAGATACAAAAGGAAAAATCATAAGGCCCATAATTAAAAAGCAGATTAGTTAATGTTTTGCTTTTCTTGAGAAAAGGGAAAAATTCAAATGTTTGCTGTGCAGGTTATGCTAGCTTATAGTCAGGTGATGCGAAGTCCACTGTCTTTCTGCTGCCATGCCAAAGGCATCTTAAAGAAGAGTTTATTGGGCTTATGGGGTTCAGAGGGTGAATCTGTGACCATCATGGTGGAGAGCATGGCGGCAAACAGGCAATGACAATGGAGCAGTATCTGAGCATTTACATCTTTATCAGCAAGCATACCGTGAGAGAGAAGAGAAATAACTGGGAATGGGCTTTTGAAACCTCAAAGCTCTTTTCCAGTGACACACCTCCTCCAAGGCCACGCCTGTCCTTCCTAAACAGCTCCACTAACTGGGGACCAAGCATTCAAATATATGAGCCTCTGGGTGCCGTTCTCACTCAAACAGCACATACACTATGTGACTTAAGACTGTCATCAGTGTAAACAGACCAAGGTGGAGGGCTCACTAAACTTGGAGCTCCTACAACAGATGCTGTTCTGCTCTGTCTTCCTTGCTCCGACCGCTTCTTTTCACTAGGCCTTGACTGTCTTGGAATAAAGGATATTAACTCACATTAAGGTAAAAAATGCCACACTGAAATGGTGCTTCTGCATCAAATTATCTCACTCCCTGACCCTTCCCAAGACCACAACAAAGTCGTTCTGAGGTCTTCTGAGGTCTTTGATCCCTTTGGGTAGTGGCAGTAAGCTACAGGTTGTTTGTCAGGGAATACAAATCACCAAGTGGTAAAAGTAAGCTCTGCTCACCATACAGAAACAGCTGAAATCAATAACAGAGTGTCATACCTCACAGAAAAACTACGTCACATATACACTAAGTCATATACACACACTTAAAGTATACACAAAGCATTCAAAACAGCTAAGTGCTGCCTACCTCTTTGGAACCTGGAACACCACTGTGGTCTTTCTCCATTATCAGCCATCTAAGAACATTTGGGATAGAGATGTTTTTCCATGTTGGCCATGGGTTAACAAATCTCCCATCTTTCCCTTTCCTCGATTTAGTTACATCTTCCTCTAGTCTATAATCCAGTTTGAAGCTTTTCCTGGAAAACCTAGAAGACACACTTCCTCCTGAATTCTGGGCTGAATTTTGGCGCTTCCTTATTGTTTCTTTAGGATATTGATAGCTTGTCGTTGGAGACTGGCTGTTTTCATTTTCATCCATGTCCTTTGGTGAGAAGCTTTAAAAGGGAAAATAAAAAAAAAGGGAGATTACCAAGTTTAACAAAAAGTCACTGTGGTAGTTTAAATGTGATTGGCCCCCATAAGAGTGGCATTAGGTATAGCTTTGCTGGAGCAGGAGTAGCCTTTCAGAGAAGTGTGTCATTGTGAAGGAGGGCTTTGATGTCTCATATATGGTCAAGCCACGCCCAGTGTCTCAGATCACTTCCTGTTGCCTGAAAGTCAAGATGTAGGACTCTCAGCTCCTTCTCCAGCACCATGTCTGCCTGCATGCCACCATCGTACCATGATGATAATGGACTAAACCTCTGAAAATGTAAGCCACCCCAATAAATGTTTTTCCCTTATTAGTTTTTTGGGGTCATGGTGTCTCTTCACAGCAATAGAAACCATAAGTCAGTCATTAAAGCATATTAGTATCATTTTTGGCCAATATTATTTCCCCAACTTTATAAGAATATTGTTTGTATTAATTCATATGTTTTTGCTGCGAAATACAATTTTAAAATCCAGTATTTCTAGTTGCTAAAAAGAAAATGTTTGCCTTTCTGATCAACATGCCAGCCAACCTTTTCAAAAATCCCTTCACTGTTATAACCTAAAACAACATTTCCCTAGCCATAATTTTGACAGAAAATTGTCTGTTTCAATGGCATTCTACAGAGAAAACAAAAGCACTATTATGATTTGGATACAAAGCAACCCCCAAAAAGGCTCATGTGTTTAAGGCTTGGTTCCCAACAAAGCATTTTCAGAGGTGGAGCTTCTGAGAAATGACTAGATCATGGGGCTCTGCCTTCATCAATGAAGTGTCCAACAGAAGGATTTGAAATCTCAATCGATCATTGGGAGGTGTAGAAATTATAAAAGCTGGGGCTGCTTGGATGGAGGGATGTATACTGGAAAGGGGAAGTGTTCCTACCTCTCCCCAGCCTCCCTGCTCCAACATGTCCTTCTGCCACAGGCCCATGTCCTTCTTCCTCAGTGTCAGCCTCCCAGAAGCCCAGAAACATGGAGCTTCTACCATGTACCAAAACGACAAATACTTGCTCTTTTTAAATTACTTCCCACAGGCACATATAACAGAAAAACAAGCACCCAAACCGCCACAATCCGCACCTTTCCATATCCAAATTTCATAATTATAAATGTTCCTGATGATAAAGTAAGACCTGCTTAGTTTCTTAATGATGCCTCAGTAGTCCAAGTGACTTACATATCACCCTACTAGGCTTAGTCATTCTCATACTGACGATAATTTGTAACTACTTCCCCAGCGTGTAAGAGTCCACCTGCCAAGGAAGGAAACACCACAGTAATTAGCCTACTAACAACATCATGCTAAGTAATTCAAACTTAAAACTGCCAAGACACCCAGGCACTCTAACTTTGAATAGTTTCCCACCTTCTTTTCATCTTGATTTTTTTTTTTTCCCATCTGGAAAATGAAGATAACGACATTATTGACTCCTAGGGTTACTGAGATGATTAAAACACCTAACTAAGTTAATGAAAGCACTTGGAAACTTAGGCACACACTAGCTCAGACAGCCTTAGCCGTTACACCTACCGTCACCCACACTGAAATCCTTGATTGTGAATCACGCAAAGACCAGAGCTATTCAGAAGTGGAAAACATTGAAGCATGCAGCTGCCCGCTGTGAAGAACTTCATCTCCTTCCTATCGATTCTATCTAGCAGATGCTTGCTTTCTAATTGTTAAGAATCAATGCATTCGCAATTACACACCTTATAACCCTAAGACACAAACAAAAACAAACTGAGAAAAACCAAGTGTCATTTTCATGGCTACGGGGGTTTTAAAGAGAAAGATGTAAGAGAGAGAAAGAAAAAGAACACAAACCCCAGGAAGAACAGCCCCCAGTTTTGTTTCTCGATTGTGAGGGTAAATAGTCAACCATCTGGAGAACAATCACTGATGAAAAGAAACCACAGCTAACAAAAGCAAACACTGTTGCCTAGATACCACTCGCTGGGGGGGGGGGGGCCTCATAGGCTTCATATCTTAGGCAAACACCCTTGGTAATCCTCCTTTTTCTCACCTATAAAACACCTACCTACCCTGTGGAGCTTTCAGAGATTATATAATGTACATTAAGTGCCTGGTACACACAAATGCTAATTCTTTTTTCTGTAACCCAGTTAACTGACCAAACTTCTAAATTCTTTATGTTCTAAAGCTTAAAGTGTTTTGGGTGAGGTGCCTCGGTTTCCACAGACTCACTTTTTATGTCTTAAAATGTAAAGACAAAGACATTGACTATCCATTAGATTTAAGTTTGCTTATCAGATGAGATACCTGAGCTTAGATAAACTTAGATACTTTGCAAATAGATAATACATCTCATAGAAAGAGCCAACCTCGTGCTATCTTTTGTAAATAATTAATAGTTTCTGGAATATATGCACTTGTTACAGTATCTGTATGTTTGCACACCTTTTAATATAGACATAGGTTGTAACTGTACTTACTAATTAAATTTTGGCATGGTTGTAAAAACAGTAAAAAGGAAAAAAAAGAAAGCTAAGTATTTTAATTCAAAGATCAAAAAACTACATGAAAATAGAGTGTGGGGGACAATATTTAGCAGCCTCATGTAGCTAAGATGTAGAAAGGTATATTCAGAGGAGAAGGTCACACACCTGCCACATGAGGAAGGCCTGCCTGACTATAGTGTGGGCAACCGCAGGACACTGACGATGCTTTAAGAGGGTCCTTTAGGAAAGACAACTCCTAGTAACAGGATAAAAATGAAAAGAACAGTGTAAAAGCTAGAACCAAAGTGGCAGAGACCTTTAATCCCAGAGGCAGAGACAGGTGGATCTCTGTGAGTTCAAAGCCAGCCTGGTCTACAGAGTGAGTTTCAGGACAGCCGGGGCTACGTAATAGAGAGACCCTTCCCAAAAAGAAAGGACAACAGCAAAACAAAAGCAACCCAACCCTAGAGCCAGAGAACTGGGTCACTGAGTAAATAAGAGGAGCCTAGGACACCCACTAACACAACTCATTGACTACACACTATACATTTCATTTAAATTAAGGTTGTCAGGAAACCCTGATGTTGGGGATCATAATCTGCAGTTTTTAATACACATACTCAAAAGCAGATAGTCCAATCGATAGAAAATGAGACAATGGCAAAGTGGGAAAAAAAATCATTAAAATATGTCCGAGAGTCGAGTGAATAAAGTTGAGGTCAGAAAGATGTGAAAGTATATGAATGCTTTGGAAACTTCACAGACTTGGGGACGAGGTAGTAAAAGAAGGAGTCAGACCTAGAACCCCAATAAAGACAGACCTTTGGCTGAAATGGGGTTTGACATCACAGGGAGGCAAGAACAGAAGTACAGAAGTCAACACAGCAAAACAGAAATGGACAATCATGGGATCCAAGCTGCTATGAGGCTGCTCAGAAAGACAGTGGGAGCACAGACAGGATCCATCTGGAGAGTGGAAGTCACTGAGCGATGTTCGTTCCCTAGGCAACGTGGTTCCCACTCTGCTCATTTCCTACCTCTGAGTCACTCCAGTTTCCCCCTAATCAATCTATAGAACAGGTCTGCACACCAAATGGCCATCCTCACTTTCTACTCCCAACATGTAGACCCCTACACCAACACATGCATAATCTTCAGGAGCAGTCTTTTTACAGGCCAATCTCATGCAAGCAAAACAAAAGAAAAAGGCCCCTAGGGTTTCTCCTGCAAAAGTCAGTAAGATAGTTCAGAAAGCTTTAGGTTCTGGCCTTGCCTTTTCCACTTGCCTCAAAACACCAGTCCTTAACCCGTGTTCCTCAGATGCACTAGTCCCTACCTCCAGGCCACATGGGATTTTCCAGGTGATGGGGAAAGGGAGTGCATGAAAATTGTAGCCCCAGGACTGTCTATTGCCTCTGTGAAAGATGGCATGCAACACTAATGATCACACGGCGTGCAGTTCTCTCCAGGGAGTGAGAGGAAGAGAAGAGCTGAACCCTGACAACCAGAAGGATGCTTCTGGAAGTACAGTCCTGAACGACCACTCAGGGGATGTGAAAAATTACAGCCTGATCCCAATGCCATGGAGACACACAGAGCCCTCCTGAGAGCTGAGTCGTGAGGTGAGAGGGCTTCTCACTCATCAGCACCAGCCTCTGGTCGCTCTGTTAGTGTCTACAGCAAAGGTCTCACAAAGGGCATCACTAAATAATAGATGGAATGATTAAAAACCTACTAGTGACTTTATGTTTTGAAAAGCTCTGTATCTGAGCTTCTCAAATACAAATCTCTTACAAAAAAAAAAAAAAGACAATTTCGTACAGTAACCACCAAGTACACTGAATATTAATTGCTTATTTAATAGCAGAAGGACTCAGCCCCTACATCTCTAACCAAAGGGAGGTCTGAACCATGACATTTAGTGAAGAGAAGCCAGCCAAGTACAAATATTTTACTTCAATAACTTTACACATGGGTAAAATGCCTTCTAAAACCAAAATTCTCTATTTCAGAATTGTTTCATGCATTTGACATTTAAAACGTGCCAACCCCAAAGAACTGAATGTACTGCTTTATCATTTGAAAGGTTTGAAAAAAAAAAAAAAAAGCCACACACACAGTACAACATATGTTTGGGGCTTCAACATTCACATAAATTATAAAGCAGCAGATTAAAATTCCTACCACAGACATTTAATAAATACCAAGTGACTGTTACACAACACTTATGCTGATATTACATCTGGAAAATATTCAGAACTATATTTTCATATATCAGACTGAATAAAGCTACACTTACAGTTTTATACTTGTTCACCTTATTTGAAGAGAAGGGATCTTTTACTATGGCCTAAGTTAAAAAATAACAACATTCCAATTCTCTGAACTATCTAGACAGAACTTCAGAAGAGTCGAATGAACACTGAGTAAGACTTCAGGAGAGAGCCAACCGACACTGAGAAAGTTGGTGTGGGCTGCACATGTCTACGCTTGGGACCACCCTGTACCACAAGGGGAGATGTTCTGTGTGCAGAGCTCTCACCACACCAGATACATCAACCCAGGAAGCAGCACAGTGTCTGTCAATTACACCTTCAACTTGTTCTTTCAACTTAGACCAGTTTTGCTGAGAAGCTACAGGAAAACAAAACAAACAGGAAGCCTAAACAGCAAGTAGGAACACACCTTATATGAGCTATAACAACGCTTGGCAGTTATTAAGCCAAAACATACCATATATGCATCTATACATCTGCCACGCAGTGGCTTAACGTGAGTCAAGAACGAGAGCCCTTTGCTTAAGCATAGCAAGCTCTTTGCAGTTCTGAGATGAACACATAGTTATCTGTGCTGGGATTTATATTTGGTAAAAGAGTAAAAAAAAAAAAATCACATTTTTGCCTAATCAAGATGCTTCCCAGATGAAAGACAATCTCAAAATATAAGACAAATTTGCTAAAATTCTTCTGTTTCTTCCTTGATAATTTTGTATAACAAAAAACTATGAAAATATTTGTTTTTTCTTATGCCTTATGGAAATCATAACATTTGCTTGCACTCAAAAAAAATTCAAGTTTGTCTCATAAAATTCTAATCTAATTATAGACAAAAATTACTTGGACAAATAATTGGCAAAATAATATTAAATAAGAGTATGGAAGGTTCAATAGTAAATTCTGAGAGGAATAAATGCAAAATAAAATTCAACTCTTTGGAATACAAATTTGAGAACATGTTTTCTTTGCAAAGATTCAAGGACAGTGGGTGCCCTGACAACAGGTGTCCCTGACAACAGGTGTTCCAATAGTAGGTGCCCTAAGCAGCTATACATTGCCAAAGGGTTTAATACTCCTAAGTATAAGACTAGTTCAGGATATTGAATTAAAAGTCACTTCACAGCCTATTAAAAGATTTAAGTCACTAAAACATATGAACACTCTAGATGACTCCTCTACACATTTTTCCTTTCGCATAAGTAAGAAAGCAATAGTTTGATAACAATTAGAAGTAACCAAACAAGATAAACAACGAGCTTCAGAACAAAGCCCCAGGGAGTAAGAGCACCTGCTGCTCTTACAGATGACCCAGATGTGGCTCACAACCATACATAACTCCACCAGGGGCTCCCACAACCTCCTTGAGGATGAGGCATGTACATGGTACACATACATATGTGCAGGCCAGACATTCATATGCATAAAATTTATACAACTTTAAAAGACTTGTAAAACACTACTTAACACAGATGGAAAATTCAGGATATTCATATTATGGCACATTTAGAAAATAGGTATAAAAGTTTCTCAAAAAGACACAATTATCCTTTCTTAACACTTTTAAATAATACTAGCCACAAATGTGGGTATGTTGCTGGTAGTAATAATTCCCAAACGCAACACAGAATGGCACAGTTGAGAAGGCTAGAGGATGAAGGGAGAGACTAAGCTGATGCTTTAGTGGAACTTGAAACCAAGCTCAAAATATGCCAACGTCTTAAAGGTTCCTTCACTTCTCCTTAAGCCAAGGCTTTAGCAAACCATCGTTCAAAAATGTGAGTATTCTTTGCCTCTGCTGACTGTCACTAAAGAAAACGTTCCCTGCCAATGAAACCCAGGGAAGGAAATGGAGAGCGGTGTCTGTGGCTCCGGACAGAAAAAGGAGAGTGGCAGGGCATAGCTCCTTTTGACTGGGCTTAGTGCTCCAACCCTGGTTGTGGCAATTCTGTAGCCTTTAAAATGTCACCTCACCTTGCTGAGACTTGCTTCTTTCACCTATAAAATTAGAGGCCTGGGCCATAGCGTAAAGTCCCTTCCACCTCTGGAACTGTAACAACCTTTAGCTATGCCAAGACGAAGCTCAGGTTTATAAGCACCTGTCCCCTCTAACTGGAGCTCTAGCCAGCCCCTCCCACTTCCCCAAGGCTGACTTCCGCTTCCACTTTCTCTACACTGACTAGAAAGAGTTTCTCAAAGGATTGTTATCTGAGAACAATTGTTGGAAGTGTAATGTCACAGGTTTAAAGACAGGCCAGCAGTATTTCAGGGCACGAGAAGGCATTTTGGAAGAGGCTCTATGACAAATGTAACACAGACACTAGAATCCAACCAGAGGGCGACTGTGCTAAAGTACCTGCCATGCCAGGCTTAACAAACACTGTTTGAAAGACCACTTACGATTTAGTTTTCCAAGTAGTGGGGGAAGAGGAAATGCGGAGTAAGCTTAAGCTGCAACCCTAAGCAGCTATATAGAGGTTGGCTTGTAACCTATCATGTTTCCAGAAGGTCATAAAAATGGTAGTCCAGAAGCAGTGACCCATATCCACAGTACCATGAGTAATCCTTACATGGCAAGTAACTCACACTAATGGGCATGTGATACACAGGGTCAGTGATGCTGAAAAGACTCATAACCTCCTGAATGTTTGGCCAACAAGGGACTTGATGTGTGTGTTAGACATGGGGGTGGGGTATAAAGCATGCAAGTCACTAAAGGTGGCTGAAGCCCAGAATTTACTTTCTGAAGTAGCAGAATGGCATGGGTGTCACATGCTTTGAAAGGAAGGGAAAAGAAGCAACAACAATCAGTAGAGATATCTACAAGGAGCCAAGTCACTACTGAGGTTAGGCCCTGCTCAACCATCCCCTGCCTCTTTAACACAGACCAAGCATCAGAGAGTGGCCTCAAGGCAGTTTCGGGTCAGCTAATAAAACCACAAGGTTCAACAGGTAGAGACCCTTAAATTCAGCACAGTCTACTCTGTTAATGAACAGAGGGCATGTAGTAAACTATAAAAACATATTTTAAAGCAGAACATAACCAAAACTAAATACTTCAATCGGGTAATGGTGGCACACCCTTTAATCCCAGCACTGGGGAGGCAGAGGTCGAGGCCAACCTATCTACCATCCGACTTAAGGGCTAAACTTTCCTGCCTTTACACCAATGCCCCTCAGAAATCAATCCAAATGGCCACTCACTGGCATGCCATATCCCATATTTCCCAAGACCTTTGAAATTTCTGCTAGTGATCCAAAGATGTAAGGGGGTACCCTACTTTCTAGCTTTTATCTTCATCCAAGCCCTTCATCTGTTCTTCCTGTTCCTCCACTCATCTCCTGCCAGCTACACTTCCCCCTGCTCATTAAACAAACTCTCTCTCTCTCTCTCTCTCTCTCTCTCTCTCTCTCTCTCTCTCTCTCTCTCTCTCTCTCTCTCTCTCTCTCTCTCTCTCTCTCTCTCTCTCTCTCTCTCTCTCTCACACACACACACACACACACACACACACACACACACAAAACCCCAATTGGGTTCTTTTTTAAAAAACATTTATTACATATACAGTGTTCTGCCTGCCTGTATGCCTGCACGCCAGAAGAGGGCGCCAGATTTCATTACAGACGGTTTTGAGCCACCACCATGTGGTTGCTGGGAATTGAACCAGTGCTCTTAACCTCTGAGCCATCTCTCCAACTGGGGTCTTATACAAACTCCACTGTCAGCTTCTGCCAAAGCAGTTAGCTCATGACCTGTTCTCAGGTCCCTTCCCATGTCATGTGCACCCTTTAAAAGTGTCCCGCCAGGCAGAACTCACTCCCCCGACTTCTCCTCTGGCCGCTTCCTCTTCTGTCTCTTATTTCCTCACTTGCCTCTTTTTCTCTCGTGTGCCTGCCTCTCTCAAGTCCCCGCTCAGACTCGGTCTTTCAATCTTTCAGTCTTGGCTCTCCTTCTCTCCCAATAAACCTCCCACACTAGATCTGTCGCCATGCGGCGTGTTTGTTCAGCGGTGTACCCTGACCGGGACCATCAAAGGTCCCCACTTCCCGCCAGGATCTCACCCACCTGCTCCACCCGAAGATCTGCTCGTCCACCAGCAACACCTTTCTCCTACAACAACAGATTTGATTTCCATTTAATATCAATGATTGGGTCTCTGACAGGGCTACCCGCCTCTGGCCACTCCCCTGGATGTGAGACTGACCTCAGTATTTCTTCAGACCACAGCTGGGGAGAGCAGACAGACACAAGCAGGTCTTGGAGCAAAGAAAAATAAAGTAGAGAACTCTTTCTCGGTTCCCCAACTGTCTGGTCGTTGTAAAGTGGGAGTCAGATGGAGAAGCCAGATTCATCTTGATCAGCACATACCAGTTCTCCCTTTCTTTAATTTACTCAACTCCTGTTGTGTGTGTGTGTGTGCACGTGTGTGTGCACACGTGTGCGTGTGTGACTTGGACTTAATCCTATTATGTGTAAACTGGGTTTAATTCTATGTATATGGGTATGTAACTTGGATTCAACTCTTTGTATATGTGTATGTAAGTACTGTTTAGAAAAACATATTTTAAACACAACCACATGGCTCTCCTCCATCTGGTGTCCTCATCGTGATTTTTTGTGAGCTCCAGGGAATAGACTTGGATCCACCTCAAACAGCAATCTGACTGATCCAAGCAGCACCAGATGGTTCCACAGAGCCTGGACAGTGAAGTGGAACAGCTAGCTATCCAAGGATGTGGCCAGGACTCTCACTTTCTCAGATTCCCCTAAAGATGACCAACACCCTCCAGGTCAGCAGAATGCAGTCTCAAGAACAGTGCCCTCATCCCTACCTCACCTGCTACCCCTACCCCTTTCTAACTCCTTACCTTTTTATAATAAGCAAAAGGGGAGAAATGTTAGCACTCAGGCATCTGTATTGCCCTGCCCTTGGGGTCCTGACAGGATGCATCACCAGCCACGGCCACAAAGAGCACCCTCTGTGAGCATTTGCTTTTTCACTTATAAAAGACAGGCCTTGCCCACTTCCTGTCTCTTTTTCTTCCATTTCTCTCATCCCCACTGACTGGTCTCTGCCCCATCTCTCCCCTCCCCTCAATAAGGCTCCATGTGGGCCCTCTCGAATGGTTTGATTCCTTCAGGCCTCTTTTAAAACACAATAATTCCTACCAGCTTCAGAGCCCCTTCTGGATTCACATGGAAGCTCTCATAAGCCGTGAGAGTCTCTTGGTTTCGGAAATAATAATCTTTGTGGGATAATGCACATTGTAAAGATTTGTTACTTGCATTGCTTTATTCAAAAGCTGATTGACCAGAAGCTAGGCAGGAAGTAGAAGCGGGGCAACCAGACTAAGAGAATTCTGGGAAGAGGAAAGGCTGAGAGAAGATGGCAGCCAGACACAGAGGAGAAGAGAATGCTGCAATGAGAAAAGGTACCAAGCCATGTGGCTAAGCGTAAATAGAATTTTGGGTTAATTTAAGTGCAAGAGCTAGTTAATAATAAGCCTGAGCTACTGGCCAAGCATTTACTAGAAGATTAAGACTCTGAGTCAATTACTTGGGAAGCGGCTGCTGGGTATTTGAGAGTTTCTGGCCAGGTTCAGAAACTATGGCTGCAAATCTTCTCTACTCATCCCCTTCATCTCCCTTTGCCCCCTATAAGCAAAGGCTGCAAACTTCCGATAATAACACGAACCCAGAACTTCCCACAGGGTTTGAAGCCCCAGCTAAAATTTCCACCATGGGGATAGCACAAAAGGCAAGTAATGTGAGTTCTAAATAAATCCATGCCCTACAGCATTTCAGTGAAAGTCTTCAGAGACTGCTTATCTCAGTACTTCCCACCTCCTCTCAATGGTCAAACCAAGTTGTCAAGAAGCATCTTGGGGGTCTGGAGGGATGGTTCAGAGGTAAAGAGTTTTTATTGGCTTCTCTTCCAGAGGTTCTGAGTCCAATTCTCAGCGCAACCACATGGTGGCTGACAACCAACTGTAATGTGTTCCAGTGCAGATCACTGTATATAGTATAAATAAATAAAGCTTTTAAAAAAGCAAACAAACAAAAACAGGATCTGATCTCCAGTTGTGACTAATAGGCCTTAGGATATTTCTTGTCCAACTGGAAATAAAAGTCTTATGCCTCTCATTCTCAGTGGTGACTCCACTGAAGAACCAAAGCACCTCCATTTTAAGCAACCCCCTAACCCCAGCCTGAAACAGGCTTGAGTTTCAAATTCTCGAAACTGTTGATATAGGTTCCAGGGACTTGAAAGTACAGTTAGGATGTCTGGAGGGGCATCTGGTAGTAACTGATTAACCACAGAAGGTCCAAACACATGAGATAGCACCTAAGGGAAATACCTGACATTTCAAACATTCCCTTCCTGGGAAGGGGACAGATAGTCTCCAGATACACCTGCTGAGCTGCTGATTGATATAGGGAAACAACCAGGGCTAAATGTTAAAACATCCCTAGAATTCAAAACAGCCAATGAACTCATAACAGGTACCCCTAGCCCAAGAGTGGTCCAATCCCAGGACTGTACCCCAGCTCTGAAACCCCTAGAGTCCCCTCCCCAATAAAAACCTTTGCCTCATGCTGCTCAGGGTCACTTCTACTCCACCACTGTGTCAGATGAACAGAGTGACCTAAGCTAGCTTGTCAATAAAGAGACTTTGCTGTTGCATTGGACCGGTCTTTTGGTGGTCTTTTTGGGGATGTGGACTCTGGGCACAAGATGCACATCAGAATTAACTGGAGATTTTCATTTGTTTGTTTTTGGAGACAGGGTTTCTCTGTGTTGCCCTGACTGTCCTGGTACCAGGCTAGCCTCGAACACACAGAGATTCTCCAGCCTCCCCGGGTGCTGAGATTAAAGGCAT
This sequence comes from Phyllotis vaccarum, assembly GCA_033318265.1. NCBI lineage: Eukaryota > Metazoa > Chordata > Mammalia > Rodentia > Cricetidae > Phyllotis > Phyllotis vaccarum. The sequence goes on along the minus strand of JARWLC010000006.1, from coordinate 26,281,692 downwards.
GCACCCCCACCACTGAAGCTTCTTAAACTATGCCTGAGGTACTGAGTGAAAACTCTGAAAAGGGAGATCCATGGTTGGTTCTAATGGACATGAAGGGTGAGAACCACTATTGTACTTTGTCATTAATCATCAGCACAAAGGGGTTCAGGCACTTAAGAAGCTCCCAAGGGTCTCTCCAGAATTCTAAAATTTAGGCTAGCTTGGCAGGTGCCTATCATGGGCCTGTCACACACAGTCACACACTCTGCCCTACATGAGTGTTGTAATCCTGAGGCAGATATTTACAGTACTAGAGTAGAAAGGCCACCTTGCCACCTATAAAGTTTGATAAGTCACAGACTTCTATTGAATTCACCTGAGTCTCTAATTTGGCTTGGCTTTCAGGGAGCCAAGCCAAGGAAAAACACAATCAGCAATAATTCACACTGCTTACAATACCTAGCAGAAATACACAAGTGCTAAGCCTTCAACAAACACTTGCGAAATGATAATGAAGAACAGGAGGGCTTAAACTTCTTATTGCTTTCCACAGAGGAGGGAGAGCAGAGTCTTTGTATTCATTTATTTAAGTTTAAATCACCTGCTGGGAATCAAATCAAAAGAGAAGCAAACGTGAAGGACAGAGAGGCTTAAGTCAACAAAGGGCACCCCCACTAACTACTAGTTACGGAAGAGTCATGGGGAATAGCTAGAAGGTTGGAGTCATATAAAGTAAAGACTAAGAGACGTACCATAAAGTCCAATCTCCTTGTTCTGCTTAGAGCAGAACACAAGCCCAGCATCTACATCTCCAGCCTTCCAACAAGGGATGGCCATACTGGTCATATTCTGATTAATCTGATACAACTATAAGTCGCATATGGCACTGCCAGTAGTCTCCTTAAGAAAAAGATATCAGTCTCTGGCTTCCTTGCTATGTGAAGTCATCTAGAGCCCACATCCCAGGAATGGTGCTCACCACACTGTCAAAATCCAGTTTGTACTTCCACGTGGAGGAGAAACACATTTAAGCAATTTCCCAAACTGTCCCAACACAACTGTCATAACTGGGAAGCTTAAGGGAGCTTAAAAAGTGACAACTAAAGGTTGGGCTTGCACAAAGTCTAAAAGAGTTGACTCTCGGAATCCAACCCCAACATCCACACTGTCCACCAATTAAGCTGAGTCTAGTAGAGCCAATCATCCAAAAGTTACCAGTATTGACATAAACAAAGTTAGTCTTATTTTTCTTTTAAAATTGTTTTTTTTTTCTTTTCAAAGTAAGGAGCTCTTAAACTCAATAAACACTAGTTTCTTGAAAAATAAAAATACTTTGGGGCTGGAGAGATGCCTCAGTGATTAAGAACACTGGCTGCCCTTTCAGAGGACCTGGGTTCAATTCCCAGAACCCACATGGCAGCTCACACCTGTCTAACTCGGTTCCAGTAAATCTGACCCTCCTAGCAATCCACATAAAATAAAATTAAATAAATTATTTTTAAAAGGAAAAAAAATTACTCTTAATTTTCATGGTTTTCAAATTGCAAAACTTTAATTACTTAATTGTTGTGACTTGAAATTATACAAAGACCCATCAACAGATAATCATTGATTAATTAACAAACTAATAATTTTGCTCTGAAAAGGTATTGTAAATTCAGCCCAAATTTTATCCATAGAGACATCTCTAGGTAGTGAGCCAACATTTAGTTCGGGGGAATTTCCTATTATTCCCATCAAAAGTCCTGCATTCTGAGAAGTCCTGCTCCTTCAAATGCTGATGCCTATTCCTCAGTAACACAAAATGTATTCTTCTAGCCAAGAAAACTTATGAAGTATGACCATTTACACTAAATTGAAGGTAAAAAAAAAAAACACTTTTAAGACAAAGTCTGAGTTACATGGCCATGCCGAAGAAATTACAAAGCCGTGCTTAGCCAAGGGAGAGCTGCTGAGAACGCCAAAAGTTTAGTGGGTGAAATTTATCATTGGAAGGATACTCAACATATGCACATCAGCATTAATTCCACAAAAAAAAAAAAGGCTACCAACAGCAGACATGTACATACAGCAGATAAAATGTTCACGTAGAAAACCAACATCCCCTCAGCAATATTAAAAGGATACACCTCTGTGAAATGGCAACACAGTTCTGAGATGTCATGAAGAGCCAAAATTATGAGGAAGAAGCTCTGCAAGCTAAAGAATTGTTGAACCAAGTCCACACCCTCCAGGGTCTCTTCCCCCCTGACTATCCCATGATAAAAGCTGTCACTCGTTTGACCTCTTTGCAGACAGAGCAAGTCAGACTGCAGAGTTATATGATGTTCCCAGGCTCTGGATCTGGCCAGAGGAGTCTAGACTGTCTATTAGCCATGCTTGCCCCTTAATTATCCTTAGATAATTGAGATTAGATCTCACCTAAAATCCCTTAGAACAGCACTCAACATGGTTGGCACAGAAAAGACATGTTCTACCTCATGTTCATGACTTTGTTTAGTTGGTTTGTTTTGTTTTGTTTTTTTTTTTTTTAAAAAAAAAAGGAATTTAAATCCAGAAACTTTAATCTTTTATTAGTTACTTTTACAAGTGAAAGAAGACGAACTTAGCTTTCCATGAGCTCTCTAACGAAACTAAAGACACACACTTAAAAAGGGAACAAATATCTTTGTAGGTTGAGCAAAGGGACTTCAAACACAGAAAGTAACTTCCAAAACAAATTACTGTGGTTATCTAATAGCTGTAGCCTCATCAAATAAAGCAAAGTAGGTCAAGGGTCTGATAAGCAAGACAGACAAGAATCAGTTTAAGGGCTATTAATGACAAGAAGAAAGCCAAGTGTCTCTTGAGCCTCATAACTTAATTCTTATAACTGAGGAGTACTACAAAATTATACAGAATTCATCAGGCATTTACTGATTGATGAGTACGTTAGTGCTCCTTAATGTGAGAAGGTCCCAACTACATAAACACAAAAACTTGGCCTGTTGAGGAAGAAAGAGGTTGTTCAATTCTTTCTTCCTGCTCCCTCTCCTTTTTCTCATACAGTCTTGCTAGGTTTCCCAAGTTGGCCAGCACTTTCTATGTAAGCAAGACCTGCCTCCTACTCACAATCCCCCAGTCGGTCTCTGCCTCCCAAATGCTGGGATTTCAAGCATGTGCTCCCACAGCCAGCATTAAGAATTGTTTTTTAATCACACGTTTGAACTATGCTGATCCATCTAAATGTTTTAGGGTGCAGTCTATATTGTGTTGGCATCTATCTTGGTTTGTCTGCTTTATCTGTTTAAAATGAACCAGAGTTGTTGGCCTGACGCACCTTATAAGAACCTGAAAAATGATTAAGTTACAATATATGATTTAAGGTTATTTGTCAGCAGACTGTGCATGACTATTTATGTAGTACTCTTGGGGCTATTCAAGAATAAATAAATATACACATATGTGTGTGTATAAAATCTGTTTTAAAAGTCAATTAATAAAATAAATAATAATCAAAAGTTACTAAATTCAAAAGACATGTCAAGTAAAGCACTAAGTTATAGACATGTAGAATTTTTCAATGCTGTAGGAATTAGAATGAACAATTATTTGAACCTTACAGTGAAAAATCACTGAAACTGATTTTTATGCCTTTACAGGTTTTCAGGATGAAAAAAAAATTAACAAATGTGCACAGTTCACCTCCCTAATACTTTAAACTTATTTTACTTATATATATTTCCATCTAAAACACCCAGATACATAGGGCACTCCAAGCACCACCTTCTTACTCAGTCAGAATGAGAAAGAATGGAAAAACCCTCTATACTATAGCCATGCACCAAGACAGAAAAAAGTCAAATAGTAATTCCAAATATAAACTAATTTCCACACCCCTTTCTAAATAAATATCTAAAGAAACAATAATACCAACAATAAACATCAAACAAACCAATAAGGATTGTTTGAAATAAAATTAAAGATAGCCTAAACCTTACCAAGTAAAGCAACCCAGACCATAGAAGACAATGCTTATGTTAAAATGTCTTTCAAACAGTCCCACTGGACAGATTTTAAGCCTCACTTTTGGAATGTAGAATCCATCCAATCTAATTTGGACTTGTGAATGGAAATAAAGGCATGCGATACACACTAAGGGCTTTTGTCTCTTGGACATTTGCTATAGTTCATGAAGCCAGCAAGTCTGCAAAATGTTAACAAAACAAAACAGTTGAAAATTATGGCTGTATTTCCAGTTGGCTCAAACCCGTTTTAAGCCCTCTATTCTTCTTAAATACTGATTTTAAACATACATACTTGCCTTAAAATTCTTTAACAGAACTAATATTTTCTTAAAACAAAAATCAAACTATTTTAAAATACAGACTGTTTTAAGATCCAGATAATCATTCTTTTAAAGATTATGTAACTTCTTTCTAAACCATGTCCTTACCACTAACTCCTATCCAATGTGACAAAACAGAAACGGAAATCTTATACTTCCATCTGTCAATAAAGATGAAAATTATTTTTTAGTTTACAGAGAAGTGTGTCCCAAGAATGACTTTCTGACTTCATACTAAGCCAAAACCACCCAAGCAAGTCATAGTGTGACATTTATAAAGCACCCTACAGTAAAGGCAAAGCAAGAAGCCCCAGGCTTTTCCCTTTTTCTTAATGCTTCCTGGGTCCGACTGAGTGTCACACATCATCCAGGTTCGACTGGAGACCGTGAAAGCATATTCACAACTACCGGGATCATACCTCGCTCACTGGAAAGGGGAGTCCATCTGAAACGCCTTCGTAATCTAAGAAGCAACCACAGGACCATCCTGCCTACTGTTTTTTATCATTCTGTGAGTAAATAAGTTACAGTTACTTTAAGATAAAAAAGGCAAGAATGCTTTGGGGACAGACTTAAGATAAATACTACAGATGGAGCTGAAATAAATTGCCGAGTGAGTTGTGGACCCCATTCATTTACATACAACCAAAAGAAGATACACCCACTTGTATTCCTATCCTGAAGCTGCAACCTGGGAATCTATAGGAATGGTGGGATCTTAAATCCCAAATACTGCTACTCTCCCCTAGACGACTAAAAATACGGTGGCTCTTCACCCAGGCGGCTCGAGATGCAGGCTCCGCAACTCCTGAGGTGCCACTCACAAGTGCAGCATCTCCCGGGGGAGGCAGGGCTTCGGGAGTGGAAACCTACTCGCAACCTGCTGTACTTCTCTGAGATGTGCAGACAGCCCCGGACTGGCTCCACACCGACACCGGGACAAGATAACTGCAGGGAGGCTCCCCCGCAGCCGCACAGGTTCCCCGGGAGCCGGCGCGCTGCGCGGGGGGCGGAGCCACTGCGGTGAGGGGCGGGGCTGGACAGCGGGGGCGGAGTTAGAGGTGCGAACGAGGTTAGAGGACGCGGAAGTGGAGAAGGCTGAAGGGGCGGAGCCGGCTCGCGAGGGGCGGGGCAAAGAGCGAGCTCACCTCGTGCGGAGAGAGTTCGGGCACCGGTGGCGTGGGGTCTTCTCAGCTGCATCCCCCAGCACGGCGGGCCATCCCGGCCCAGAGCCGCGGGAGGTGCCGCGTCGCCCTCGGCCCCGCCGCCCCTGCTCCGCCGAGGGCGCCAACAGCTGCACGCAGCGCCTCAGCGCGCGCCGCCTCGCCATCTTTGCTGGCCGCGGTCCTCGACCGCGTGGTCCCGGGCTGCAGCCAGGTCACACCCCGCGCCACCCGCTGCCTGGCCTTTGCCAAGATGGCTGCCCCGCGGGCAGAAGCGCCGAGGCCTCCGGGCCATCTTGGTAAACTCAGAGCAGCAGCCCCCCGGAACGCGGCCAGATTGGCTCTGAGCCTTGCAGAGGTCACTGCTTTTCCAAGTCACGTGAACACATTCCTGGACACCGGAGACCTTCGTTAAAGCCAGTGGAATCCGGTTGACCAATTAAGCCTTTGACTGGGCCTGCTTACCGGAGACACTCATTTTAGTTTTCTATAGTAAGTACTGAGTGTCAGCGGCTCCTACCTGGTGTGCTCAGTTATGGCTAAAATTGTGTCAGCCTTCTGCTACATACAGTTCTTTTCTGAATATGTGGCCTACTGAAATCTCAGAATAAGACCCAAACATAAAATTGTGATTCTGAATGCAACTGAAAATATTTCAAGAAGTAACTTACAAAGAATTCAGTAATGAGTGAATGGGTTTAAAAAACAAACAACAGCAAAAAACTCTGAGAGCCTTTCTGGGAGATGTGCATAGATCAGCCCCAAATAGGCTGTCTGAGATTGTACTGGCAAAAATGAAAGAGAAAAACCAGATGTTAATGCAGTTATGATAGGAAAATGCAAGCCAAATTATAATGCCTTTAGAAAGTGAATATATAACCATGTAATACTACAGAGCATTGTGTGGCTCTATATCTTATTTCCTCTGGTAGCCTGCAGTTTTGTTTGTCTGAAGTTTAGTATGCTTAGCAGAGCAGATCCTTTGCTCCCGGGTGGGGCTAAATAATGCTTGGCATGCGTTAGCAAAAAAAAAAAAAAAAAAATTAAAGTACTGCAAACCCAAATGAAAAATTGGAATTACTGCTCCGACACTCTTGTTAGTGTCCTTTGCTGAGGGGCTTTAAACATACCATTTCTTGCTCCTATTCCACCAGTCATGAAAACATTTCATATACACAAAAAATGTGTGTATGCATCTTTATGCCATTTGAAGAAGTTTCAGACATCAGAATAAACCACTTAGCTAACACTTCTAAGAAGAAAGGTTTCATAACCACAGTAGGATTTCCAAACCAAAGAAAACGATTCCCTCTGTCACATACTACTCACATCACACTCCCAAATTTCATCATCAGAACAGAGTCTTGTAGGTCTTTGCAGGAGTTGATTGTTCGTGCATTTGCTGATTGGCTTGTATTTCTGAGCTTACTAATAATACTCAGCCTCACATATTACATTTACTTACTTAAGTAAGAACCAATTAGAATATTTACTTGATACTTTATTTTCATCCAAAGAGGGCAAATGAGGTTTTGTTTACGAGTTTATTTGAAGGTCTTAAAATTGCAATTCAAGAATCACAGACAGCAGTAAATTTACGATGTGTCCCATTTGGAAAGGGTTTGAAGGTCCTTTTAAGGGTTAAAAAGAGAAAATGCAAGTGTATTACAGGGGCTTGTCAGGCATTGTTTGAAGGAAGAATTAACATCTATGGCTCATTGGTTCAGTACAGCTCAGATAGACCATATCAGTATTCCAGAAGGGATTTAGTTCATACAACCCTAGCATGTTTTTTCTCAAAAGGAAAAAAAAAGTTTCTTTCTGCATATCATAAGAGTAGTCTGTGGGTTAGAAAATGGAGCAACCCTTACATCTATGATGGAGAGACAAGTTGTTCTCAGGGTGTTTTCCGGAGGAGCTGGTGTTTTAGATAAGCAACATTCGTAGAGCATACCAGGAAAGCCTAATATGAATGACTGCTCTTAGCACACAGTGTTCAATAAGGTTTGTTTTCCCAACTCATCAAATACTACAAGAGTTTTAGAACTATGTGAGAATCAGTTGTTTTCTCAAGACACATAAAAAGAAGCAAATCAGTACAATAAATTCTGTCATGCAAGGCAAAAATCTCTCTAGCTACATCCCTTCACTCAGAACAAATGAACATTGCACACTAAGCATTTTACTCAGGGTTTAATTTTAGACTCTGTCCCGCTGACCTGAGTGAGCTTTATTTGTCTTTTCTATTTATGCGGTCTTTAGGAAGTGGAAGACTCAGTATATAACAGTAACTGTTTTCTAAGTTGTTGATTTTTAAACGTTAATGCCATAAAGAAGGGACATAAATTAGTACAAATCCCTAAATTAGCTAATGGCCAATGTAATTTTTTTTCCTGGAGCCCAACATTCCAGGAAGAGAAATATTTCTAGAAGACTTTTAATTTACTCTGTTTTTATGAAATGACCCACTCAAAGATTTTTCTAACTACTAAAAAATGTAAGAAAAGAAATCTCAAAGTTGAGTGGGAAGGGATAGGAAAGTAGACAGCGTGGTTAATGGAAAGATTGGGGAATGGGGGTGGTGAACATATTCAAAATATGTTATATGAAATTCTCAAAGAATTAATAAAAATATTGTTTAAAATATGCAAAACAGGAAGGCACTTGGACAGCTAAATTCTATTCACAGCTTTTCCATTAACTGTCTTTGACCTGAATAAAGATCCTTTCTAACTTCCCCCATATAGTCCAATCCTCTATTGTAGTTGTAACATTTTGTTAGTCTTAAAAAATGGGAGGGGTTGATGAGGGAAGGGTGCTGATAACAGCAGAAAGTTGTACTGTTTTGGACTGTTAGTCAGCAACTATTGGCAAGCCTATAGTGTGGCTATTTGGTCAAGCATTTTTTTAAGATTTATTAATTTATTATGTATACAGTGTTCCACCTGCATATATGCCTGCACTGCAGGCCAGAAGAGGGCACCAGAATGCACTAAAGATGGTTGTGAGCCACCATGTGAATGATGGGAGTTGAACTCAGAACCTCTGAAAGAGCAGCCAGTGCTCTTAACCTCTGAACCATCTCTCCAAACTCTTGTTTGGAGTTATTTTGTTTTTGTTTTTGTTTTTTAAAACAATTTCAGCCTACACTGATTGAACCAAAAGAGCCTTTATCAAGTAACTAATGGAAGCAGACGCAGATATCCACAGCCAAACACCAGGTGGAACTCTGTGAATCTAGTCAAAGAGAGGAAAGGGGGATTATATGAGCAGTGGTGTCAAGATCATGACAGGGAAATCTACAAAGACAACTGAACCAAGCTCCTGGGAACTCAGAGATTCTAGACTGGCAGCTATGGAACTTACATGGAACCAAACTAGGCCCTCTGCATGTGGGAGACACTTGTGAAACTGTCTGTTTGAGGGGCCTATAGCAGTAAGACCAGGATCTCTCCCTGGTGCATAAGCTGCTTTTTAGAGCCCATTCCCTATGGTGGGACACCTTGCTTAGCCTTGATGGAGGGTCGGGGAGACTTGGTCCTACTTCAACTTAATATACCAGGCTCTTTGTTGACTCCCCATGGGAGGCCTTAGCCTTTTGGAGGAGTGGATGGGGGAGGGGGGTTTGATGGAAGTGGGGGAATCGGGAGGAGGGGTGGGAGGTGGAACAGTGATGGTATGTTTAAAAAATAAAAACAGTTTCAACACTCAGCAATACTTTGTATTGTGTCATGTAAAAGGAATATGGAAATTAGCAATTTTAATCTCCTGAAATATACAGTGTGCCCTCAGGGCAGCAAGAAGACTCGGCAGGCACAGGTGCTTACCATGCAAACCTGCCAACCTAAATTCAATCCCTGGAACTCAAGTAAAGGTGGAAGGAGAAACCCGTGCCACAGAGTTCTCTGTTTTCCACAAGCACACCATGGTACACATGCCCATACACATATCACGCACACACAAATATAATTAATTTTTAAAAATAATTATTGAAGCATTTACTTGACCCATGGAGACTAGACTGGTTTTCTTCCCAGCCAAGATCAGACTAGACCAAACCTTTCAGGTGTGTCTGATTGTCCATAAACAGAGCCACTAAGGAGCAGTTCTTGTCTTCACTCTTCTCATCTGCCTTGTGTTTCTGAGTCCCCAGACACACATTGGTACATTATCTTTCCATGTCTCCAATTCGGAGTCGAGGATATTCTGTGTAGTAAATGGAATAATCCCCATCATCAGTACCATTTACCCAAGACACTTACTTCTTGATTCCTGGAGTCTGGGAATAATACCATATATGAAATTTGGGGTTGTTTTGGTTTGGTTCCATTTGGTTTGGTTTTTTAAGGCAAAGTTTTTCTGTGTAACAGCCCTGAATGGCCTGGAACTCACTCTGTTGACCAAGTATCCTTGAACTCACAGAGATCTGCGTGACTCTGCCTTCCAAGTACTAAGGTATGCACCATCACACCTGGCTAAAAATAAATTGTTTGTGTAGTGATTGAAGACCATATCTTAGATGGGTAGCGAATTTCCCAGGTGGGCCCTGATGGTGTTCACAGGGATCATGATGAGGGATAAGAAAGTAGAGTAAGTAGGACAAGGAGACATTAGAACAGCAGAGGATAGAGTGAAGCAGCCAAGGAAGCCCCTAAAAAAGCTTCTACAAAGAACTGTCCTCCTACAACTTGACAAGAGCTCTGAGAAACCTGTCTGCAGAACTGTGTATGTCACCTGGTTCATGGTAATTTGAGCAGCATTCAAAATGGGGCTATAGATGTAAACTTTATAGAGTGGTTTGTGTATTAAGCTTGGAGAGACCTAGTTTCTAGGCTTTGGGAGACCAGTTTTATTAAGTGGATGTTAGGAACCATAGTTGGATTGATGGCCACAGAGAAAAGAGCAGAAGAGCAAAATTGGAGATCACCTTTATTATTGTCCTGGACAAGTTAGCTTGTCCTAAACCTCAGTTTCTCTCTCTTATAAAATAATGAGATTAATACTTGGTCTCTAAAGTACAAGTCTATTACAAAAATGTTTTTCTTGGGATTTTATGCCCACATTGTATTGCTAGTCCAGTCCCTCTCTACCTTCTGTGCCCGCCTTGAAACCTACCTGTCAACCACATACATATCTCAGCTTGTGCAGATGTCACCTTGGAACTTTCTTCCCAGACCTTACACACTCAACACTCAAGAATTGCTGCCTTCCATAGACTTACACTTTGCCAAAGTAGAATGTCATCTCTGCTGCTGCCTGTTTACAGATCTATTAAAGCAGTTATCAAATGATACGATTATTTCCATTTCTGTTCCTCTGTCCACAATGTGAGATGCTCATATGCAAATATTCTGCTCCATATTTAGCCCTCCAGCATCTACTTCTGAACTTGGCGCACACAACTATGTATGTATACTGAATAAATAGATACATAATTATTCTCTAAACTCAAAAGAGCCTACTTCGGCAGGGGGAATGAAAAGTACTGAGGAGTGAAGGTGAAGTGTACAGGACGTATGACTCCACAAGACATCCAGAGCCCCGGAGAAACAGGAAGCTGAGATGGATGACAACCTAATTCAAAGCTATCCTCAGATACTCATTGTATATGCAGTTTAGCATCTTTCCTGACCTTGCTTTAAAGTCAGTTTCTAAGTGGAGTTATCAGTGTGAGCTATCTCTTAGAGCAGTCTGCTGATTGCCATCATGGGATGGATGGCAAACAGCCACGAGTGATTATCAGCCCTGCATCCCTGCATAGCTCTAGGCAGAGCCTAACAACTCTAGAATGATAGAGTAGCTAGTTAATGATTCTGGATACAACTCCTAAAACTCTATACATTCAGTTTTCCTTCTTAAGCATTAAAAATACCCTCCAATCCCCTGGAAAAATTCAGACATATCTTCCTTTTTCTTGAGACAAAGGACACAAAACTCTATGCTGAAAATCACCATCTAGTAGAAACAAGGTTGTAAAAACCTAGAAAACCTTTCAAATCACACTTTTGTATTTGCTGTTTTGCTTGAGACAGGGTTTTGGTGTGCTTAGAACACACCACATAGACCAAGCTGAGCTGACTCAGAAATCCACCTACCTCTGCCTCTCAAGTGCTGGAATTAAAGTCATGGATGACCATGACCACTTTTCACAACATATAAGCTGATATTAATTACAATGCCTTTGGTTATATGTCACTCCTTGTGGTATAAATAGCTTTGTATGTTCTTTCAATACTTTATACTATCTGTACTGGTTTAGAATTTTACATTTGAATCTAGATAACTTTATAAAACCAATTTTTATAAATAAGATTATAGTAGGAATTATTCACTGGCAATTGATTATATAAAAGGATTAATATTTATTAAGGGGTTTATATGAAACACTCACTGATACAATATTGAACCTTAGGACGGTTTATGGAGGGTTGAAATATCTCCCATGGCAGTGACAGAGGCAAATTTCTCTCTGGGAATGCAGGGAACTAACAGGAAGGGCAGACAGCATGCAACTGGTCTTTGAAGGAGGACCAGCTCCACCCCATATAGGGGTCCTTAAGACCTCAAAGTCATGCCTTTTAGATATTGCTCAAAAGTTCCTGAACCTGCCATTGCAAGATTATTTTGTATTAGCAATCAAGCTATTCTCCAGATACTACACCAGCTAAATTCAAAACTCCAAATTTTACAGATTATATTTTCACTGTATACAATTGCCTTTTTCCATCTCATTAAGCTGAAAGCAGACTCCTTCATTAATAGATAAACATAAATAACAGAGTAGGTGGCATTACAGAATTTTGAATAAAGTAAAACACACTCCAGTGATTAATGCCTGGATTAACCTAGACTTGCTGGTCTCTTTCTCTTGAATGAGAGATTGTTGTCATTTCCAAAATTTGAATCGAAATGATTGAAGTTATTTTTCAATAAATTTCTACCATATGCTTGAGTGTTTGGTGTTGCTCAGCTGTACATGTTAGCACTTTTAAAGATATTTCATTAATCCAGAATATTTTAAGGTTTTACATAATATTTTTCTAGCACTATGGTAAGTAGTGTGCAATTCCCATTTAATACTTAATAATTTCAGGCACTGAGCTTTATTGCACACTTTTCATAGAGGAGGAAGCTTAGAAACATGAATTGACTTCCCGAGGATGGCAGGCTATGAGATGTGGAATGGAGGGGTCCTATAATTAGACTACCTTTGTTTTCCACAATTCTTACATGACATTGTATCATTTGAGAAATCTATTACAGAAATGTACTATAGCTTCTGAGGGACAAATGAAACGAACAATATCTCCAAAGTCAAATTATCTACAAATGCAAGTATAAAAGACCTGTGGTAGTTTGAATGAGAATGGCCCCCATGGGCTCATATATTTGAATAATTGGTCTCAAGTTGGTAGAAATGTCTAGAAAGTGTGGTCTTGCTGGAGGTGTGTCACTGGGAAAGGCTTTGAGGTTCCAAAAGCCTGTTAGCTTTTTCTGCCTCTTGTTTGTGGATCAAGATATAAACTCTCAGCTACTACTCTATTGCTATGCCTGTTGCTATGCCTGTTGCTATGCCTGTTGCTATGCCTGTTGCTATGCCTGTTGCTATGCCTGTTGCTATGCCCTTACCATGATGAACATGGACTAACCCTCTGGAACTCTAAGTCCCGCCCCCCAATTCTTCTATAAGTTGCCTTGGTCATGGTGTTTTGAAATTGAAAAGTAAGTAAATAAGCCCTAATTCCCAATATGACATTATTTGGATATAAGGTCTTTAGGAAGTAACTAAAGCAAAATGAGGAAGAAGACTGTGAATACATAATCCTATGTGGCTTCAGCCTACTAAAAAGAAGAGCATTCTCCCACTTCTCATGCTGGCTTGTGTGAGCTAAAAATACAGTTGGCACCAGAAACCAACTATGAATATACCCTGATATCCAGAACTGTAAGAATTGACTCCTGTGGTTAAGTCATAAAAATATGGTATTCTGTTATGGTCAGCCTGAGCAGACTAGTATGAAAGGCATTGCCCTCAGGTAACATACACTGCATAATTGATAACATCATGTGAGCTACCTGTGATAACAGTTGCCTCAGCCTTTGGGTTTGGTGATTAACCCTCAGGCACCAGACTATACTATTTCAATTCTTGGAGCCCTGCTTTAGTTACATTTATATTATTGTGATAAGACATCATGGCTTATAATGTACATATAAATGCATATCAAGGAGATGAGAAAACCCTATAATTTTAAAATTCAAATTAGGCCATGACTCCTAACCATTTTTGTGCTATCACTCATAGATACGAAATGTTATGGATTAGGTTTTATTTGTTCCATAGGTATTCCATAGCCTGAGTTATCCACAAAATAGTAAAGACTTATGAGAGGTTTTCTGAGCCAATCATAGTAAATTTAGGGTTTGCAGTATGGCATAAATTATTGAGAACAATTCTGAGATTCTCTCTTACGTTGGCTTTGGTTTCTGTAAGACGCTACTCATCTCAACAGAGAATAAGAATCATGGGCTTCAAAGCTTTCTTCTGATGACTATGAGTAAACAAAGCCACCTACATTAAAAAATCAGGGTATGGTGATGCACACTTTTAATACAAGCAATCCTAAGGCAGATGCAGATATATCTTCAAGGCCAGCCTGGTCTACAAAGCTAGTTCCAAGACTGTCAGAGCTACTCAGTGAAACCCTGCCTTGAAATACCAAGAAAGAGAGAAAGAAAGAAGAAAGGAAGGAAGGAAGAGAAAAATCATTGAAGTCTATTCAGAATCCATATATCCAGGTCTCAGTTCAGAAATCTCAGCAATAACAGAAGCTAAAATAGCTAATGCTTATAGGTACTTACATTCTGTTAATACTATTATAAAAGTTTTACAAGCATTTGCTCTTTTAACCTGCCAGAAAATCTTCAAAGTAAGTCTTATCATTATCTCCATTTCTAAGGAGGAAACTGGCACCAACAGGATATGGAACCTTCCTAAACCCAGAATATCAGTCAAGGGGAAAATGGATTTAGTGTAGGCCATCTTGCTCTGGAGATCAATTCTATAGCTTTGCAGTTCCCTCAATCTATATTATAACAAGTTTTCTAGGTGATTCCCATGTATAGAAAGCCTGGAAACCCTGACCACCCTCATCTAACATGTGAATGAGTCTCCCTTCACAGTCTTTACCTGATGGGCTAAGCTAGGGTCAGACACCTCCAGACTGCATATTTTGTTTTGTTAATTTCAGATATTCATTCTTGATTTTTCTCTATCATAGATAAACAATATGTTAATTTAAATGTAAGTGATAGCAATATGCCTGAGCCATAAGTCAAACATTTATAATTAATATAAGCCTATGAGTGGTTATTTGGGAATAGGTAAACAGGAGAGATTCATTTGATTATAAAGGATGCCCAATTCAGGGCATGGATTTCCATATAAAACCTGAGAAAGCTTTTTAAAAAAGAGTTCTAGAATATATCATCAGAGCCAAAAACAGTTTCCTAGTTGTGTCTCTCATGCAGGCTGCAGTATAGAGATGCCATAGCTTGTGGGCTTGAACTATAACATGGCAGATTTCCACCACAGTACACAAAGGTGGCTCTAAGCCACACAGCATGCTGCATGGTTGATTTAGCTTTTGCTAACGTAGGAAAAAAAAATGAGTTAAGAAACACAGTAAAAACAGATTCAGACAGAAAGCCCTCTAAATAGGTCACAGTGTGTTTGAAGGGGGGAAAATGGTATAATAATAAAAATGAACAGTTTAAAAATAAAGTCTTGAAAGAGGGAAGTAAAGCAATATTTTTAAAAAAGAATAAAACACATAGAAATTGGAAATACACAAGGATTCTAGATCCTGTATAGAACTGTGTTGATCTTGCATCTTTAATGCTGACAAACAAACAATGGCTGCTGAGAGACCTGGGATTGAAGGAGGAAATGATAAGACACACCATCCTAGATACTTTAAGAATGCCTTTAGAACAAAAGTCAAAGAATATGTTTGTAAAATGGAACTTTAAAAATGCATTGCTTTGGAGAAGTAGTTTTGCTTTTGTTTCCACAGGAAACAAGAAGCTGTGGATTTATTACAGCTTAATATTGGTCAAATTTAATCAAGGAAGACCTTCTAAACTTGACAGTTAATATCTATCAACAAAGGTTTCTGCTGGTCTTCCCAGGCTGAAGATGTCTTCACTCAAAAACAGCAGGAAGCAGTATGAAGAAAAGTATGCCCACTCTCCCAAAAATTGAGGGAAGTGGTCTTTGGTCATTTGGTGGATTATGGGTGACTGTTATAATTTAGGAGAATATAAGAATATAGGATAAGAAGACAACTATTAATCTCAGATATTTTACAATGGCATGGATATTGGTATAGTGATACAAATTTAAAGTTAATTTTGTTACACTGTATGTTGTTTCTATTCTTGTTTAAAGGGTTTTCGTATATTGGTACAAATTAAGGTCATTTTTGTTACAACATATTGTAAGAAACTCTTGTTTAAGGTATTGTACCTATGTAATTCATTTAAAATAAAAGGTAAAGTTCTAATTTTTGAGAAATTATTATAAACTTTTTAGGATAATCAAAAAACACAGGTTAGTAGGGAGAATCAAATTTGTATATATGTTATGTTTTCAGGATAATATAGAGATATATTTTAGATAGATGGTCCAGATATTTCAAAGACCTATAGAATATAGCATTTATAATATTTTGTTAACATGGTTTTTTTCATGACAATGAGACACATCTTTTCATGGCAGCATCAATTCACTTCAGAGATGATGACCACTGAGGAAACTCTTTATGGAGTTTACTTTCAATATGGCAAGGCTGAAATGACAAGAAACTTCTCTTGCTTGGACTGTTTGACAATATGTTGTATAATCTGAACATGTAGGAACCATAGGAAAATGACCACTGAACTTTGCCAAACAAGGTGGAATGGTCCTTCAGAATTCCTGCTTCAAAGAAGAAACTGGCAGACATTCTGTAGGACACAGATGAAAGTGACTGATAAACTTTGCCAATATAGGCAAAACAGTCTTTTAAATTTCCTGCTTCACTGAAATGTTTGCCAGAAATTCTGGGCCTGTCAGCTGAGGATGCCCAACATTTCAGAGGAATTTTGGGTGACTGTCCAGGCAACCAGATATCTCTATCATTTCTAGAATTTTGGAAGTTGTTTGCACTGCACTTCCTGTTTACTCAGGTAATATATCCTTCTGGGGTCTTTGATGCAGTTGAAGACTAGATGTGGTGATATGTTATATGTTTAATAAAACCAGTCCAGAATATCAGAAAAGAGAACTACCCACCGTCAATCCAGGAAGGTCACAGAGTGGTAGCTCACACCTTTAATCTCAGTCACAGGGAATATCCAGGAGTGGTGACCTACACCTTTAATCCCAGCAGATCTGAGTTTGAAGCCATCTTGGTTTACAGAGGGAGTTCCAGGTTCCCAGGTTGGCAGTGATGATGTCATGTCTTTAATCCCATAACTCCAGAGATGGAGATCTTTCTGTGTTTCAGTGAGTTCAAGGCTGGATGTGAAACACCTGGATGTGAAACAACTAGGGGAAGAGGGTATTTAAGGCAGATGAGGAAGACAGATGAGACATTAGAAACAAGTGGAGTGAGGCTGAGGAAGCTGGAAGACAGCTGGGTGAGATCTGACTGTGGTGTTTCCTCTCTTTGATATTTCAGCCTTTCCCTGATATCTGGCTCTGAGTTTCCCTTATTACAACCAGAAGTCGTGCAACACTAGATAGTTATAGTTTTACTTAGTTATGATAAAAGGTAATTAGATATAAAACTTTAGACTCACAAAGATAGGATAGACGATAGATATTTTCTTTAATTTTGCCAAATACAAATTGTGTTGATATACTGTGTAGCTGATAAAATTTGTCTGAAGATCAGAGAGCAGAGCCGGCCACAGAGTTAGTCATAAAGGTCAGGGAGAGGTGACACACACCTTTAATCCCAGCACTAGGAAAGTTGAACCAGGAAGTGATATAATTGGGTGGAGAAAGAAAGAAGGCACTTCACCTGAGACTCCCTTCCCTTTTGTCTGAGAACTCAGAAGCATCAGTCTGAGGATTCCTGAGGAGAGGCTACATGAGAAGTGGCTGTGACTTGTTCCTTTGTCTCTCTGATCATTCAGCTTTCCCACAATATCAGGCTCCAAGTTTTTATCATAAGAACAAGCAAAATTCATGCAATAACAAATAAACATTGTAGTTA
This sequence comes from Phyllotis vaccarum, assembly GCA_033318265.1. NCBI lineage: Eukaryota > Metazoa > Chordata > Mammalia > Rodentia > Cricetidae > Phyllotis > Phyllotis vaccarum. The sequence continues at coordinate 26,263,960 of JARWLC010000006.1, read as the reverse complement.
TAATTCTTGCTTGATAACTGTTTTTGTTATATATAATTTTATGAAAAGCTCTCTGTTTGATTAGAGAGAAAAGGGGAAATGTTGTGGGATGGTCTTTATGCTCTGAATATGTGTTGGTCTCATTGGTTAATAAAGTTGTTTTGGCCACTAGCCAAGCAGAATAAGGTTAGGTGGTACATTCAAACTAAAGAAGATGAAGAAGGGCAGAGTCAATTGGGGCAGACTCAGTGAGCTGCCCAATAAGTAAGATGTAAAAGAATCTGCAAGCCACTAGCTACATGAGGATCCACAGATTAATAGAAATGGCTTAATTTAAATGTAAAAGCTAGCTAGTAATATGCTTGAGTCATCAGCCAAACATTTATAATTAATATAAGCTTCTGAGTGGTTATTGAGGAATAGGCAGGTGGGTGAGATTCATCCAACTACAGGATCAGTTTTTTATGATGGAAAGAAATAAAATGTGATGAGTGTAGACTTGGAAGTAAATGAGGTGGTATTTTAGAGTTGACTCAGACTGACTGGGAAGAGCTGTTTGTGTGCATTTCTCTCCAACCTTGTGTTTAAGGGTTTCACCTGGGAATTAGAAATCAGCCTCAGTGGAAGAATTTACACAACAGAAATCAACAAACATTAGAAACTGGGGTTTCCTTTTTTTTCTTAAGCCTGCTGGTAGCTGAACATTTGCCAGCATGCCTCTGAATTTGGGTCATGATCTTCATTTCACCTACATGCTGGCACACTGTATCAGACACATTTTTTTTTTAAACTCCCTTAATACCCATAATCTCATTTGTAAAAATAAGAGAATAGGAGCCTTTGTTAATATGGCTCAGCCAGAAAAGGCACTTTTGCTGTACAACTGTGGCTACCAGAGTTCAATCGGCCAAGGCACATATGACCCTTGCCTGCATATGAATACACACACACACACACAATAGTATTTTAAAAAAAAAAAAAGCAACAGTGAAGACTAAATAAGTAATAAATGGGGGAGCAATTTGGAATAGTGATGAAAAAGGAAGAGCAGGCACTTTGCATATATTTTTCTTTTTACTTCCCTGTTGCTTACAAAGAACTATAGACAGCTCTCTTTTTTTGTTTTCTTTTTTTTCCAAGCTTAAATTGAGTTCTGTTGTTATTGTCAGTGTTTTGGGTCCCTTTAATACTTCATAGAATATCATAGATCACTTTGGGTTAGGGAATATTTTGGTGACCTCTTTGAGTCCATGGTGGAATCTCCCTTGTACTCTGGGTGTAGCCTCTGTCCTATTCCAGCTCTGTTCTCTGGCCCCATCTGTGTTTGAAGTTCTGAAGCATGTGTAAATACTTTTCCAATTCTGGGTACTATTCCTGGTGAGCCTCTGTCAGATCACAGCTCTGTGGCAAAGCTTGAAAATGATTCATGCACCCATATTACCAATTTATTTCTTGAAAGTACCAAAGCTTGTTACTCAGATCTCCAAGGATACAAAACCTTGATGATTTTTATGGAAATTGATGTCTTAATTTGTTTTACTCCCATCCTTTATAGTAATGAGGTGTGGGTTTCTAGGAAAATAGGAGTGGGAAATTCTGCAGAATGAGTAATGCATAAAGAAAAGAATCCCTGGGGATTTGTACATAGACAAGGGTTGATAGAGGAGGAAAAGACATTTCCTTTTGGGGTACATCTGCTAAAAGGGTACACATGATCCTGTAAACAAACTTCCACCAGGCTTCTATAAATAAGTCTAATAAAGCTCACAGGTCTGAGACGCACGCACGCACACACACACACACACACACACACACACACACACACACACACACACACGTGGAAGGAGGGCTAATTGAAATAAAGAAGTGGATTAATGGAAATGAGAAAGGAACACTAAAATTATGAAAGAGAGGTAAGTATAATCTAAATACATTATTTACATGTATATTATAATAAAACCCATTATTATGCCTAATTAACATATAATAAAACATTAAAATAAATGTGGTTTAATAAAATTTCTTTAAATGTTTAAAAATTATTAATCTAAATGTTTCCTGAGACTGAGAAGTTTAAGAGCATCTAGTAAAGGCCTTTCCCACAATATGGAGGTATCAGGAGGGGGCCACTCTCATAACAAAATCCCTTTACAAGATGACTCATTGATGTGTGAGGTCTTTCTATATGCTGTGAATATCACTAGTTAATAAAGAGACAGTTTTTGCCTATGGCAGGGCATCTTAAAAGCAGACGAGAAATCTGAGCATAGATGAAAGGGAAAGAGGGTAGAATAGAGAGAGATTCAATCCAGCCACCCAAAAATCAACATGTTAAAAAAAAAAAAAAAACCCATGCAGGTAAGCCCCAGGCTACGTGGCAAGACAGATTAATAAAAATGAGTTAAGATACAAGAGCTTGCTAGCAATATGTCTGAGCCATAAGCCAAGCAACATAAAATTAATATAAGACTTTATGTGATTATTTTAGATCAAGCAGCTGTGAGCAGACTGTTTGGGACAGCTGGTCCAGATTTTGGAGCAAGTCTGGGCCAGAAACTCTTCTACAGCTCATGCCCAAGTTAATAGAATAAACACACTCATGATGGTAACATCCTCATGACCTAAACAGCTGACATTAGATTACTTTCTTTTACAGCTCAGCACTACCACACTGAGTAATAAATTTCCAATGCATGAATTTTGAAGAACACATTCAAACCATAGTGTTTCTCCCTTTGCTCCCTAAATTCATATTCTTCAATGTAGAACATTTATTCCATCTTAGTAATCCCAAAAGTCTTAACTCATACCAGTGTCAACTAACAAATCTGAAATATAGATCCTTATCAAACTCAGCCATAGGTGAGACTGAAAACATGATGCCTCCCAAGGCAAATTTCTCTAGCTGTTAGCCTGTGAAATAAAAAACCAAGTTATATCTACTTATAAAATACAGTGGTGGGCAGATTGGGATAGGTATCTCCTTTCCAAAGATAGACATGGGCACAAAGAAAAAAGTAGCTGGACCAAATAGACTAGCAAGAAAACACCTTAAAATTGTTGTAGAGAGATGCTGCTCATTATATAGTGACAGAATACTTGCTTATCATGTACAAGGTGAAAATTCAATCCCCAGCACCACAGAAACACAAACTTCAACACAGCCACAGATAGAGGGAGAGAGGAGGGAGCCTTGAATCAGGAGATAATGAGTCAGGCAAAATGTATGCCAGCTCCTTCCTGCTCTCAACAATACGGCTTTATAACTGGGCCAAGTGTCACTGCTTGGCACTTGTTTCTAGTTGGGTTGTCTCCTAAGAGGCTCATCTGCCCAAAGGCCAGTCAAACATAGGTCTCACAAGGGAAACATTTGACATTTCAAGTCTGTACTCAGGGCTGAGCACTGTATCTGGTATGCCTAGATGTGAAGGACAGAGAAAGCCTCCACTCCAGCAGGGAAGACTGTGGTTTGAAATTGCTCAAGATGAACTCTCTTCCTTTTGTTGATTTGTCTATATGCACTGAATTTGTAATTGCCTTTAGGCTGCTGTCAAGTGCTGTCGTCCGCTACTCATATGTCTACAGCTACTTCTTTAGACATAATGGAGAGCTTTTAGAAAATAGCTTATACCTATGAAATCTTTTTCCCCCCAAGACATAGATTCTTTATATAACAGCCCTTGCTGTCCTAGAACTGTCTCTGTGTGGCCTCAAATTCTCAACGATCCCCCTTAGTGCTGGGATTAAAGGCGTTTGGAGCTGGAAATGGCAGAAGATGAAACCAGAGAAGTCGACAGGAACCATAACTGTAGGAAGCCTACTTCAAAGAGCACTGAAAAGATGCTTTATGGCTTTAAATATGTGGATTAGTTACTTTTCTCATTGCTGGAACAAGTTTAAAAAATCAGTTTGTGGAAAAGTTCACTTGGCTTGCAGTTTGAGGATGGAGTCTATCTGGTAGTAGAGACCGGAGTGGGAGCAAGTGTCGCTCTGGTGGCAGGACAAGCCAGCCGCCCTGCTGCATCTGCAGTCAGGAAGCAGTCTCTCTCCCCCTCCCTCCCTTCCCCCTCTCCCTCTTCCTCCCCACCCCTCTTTCCTGCACAGAACATAGCCCTGTGCTGCCAGTGTTTCGAGTAGGCCATCCCTCCTCCTCCTCCTCCTCCTCCTCCTCCTCCTCCTCCTCCTCCATTAGGCCTCTCTGCAAATGCCCTTGTCCAATGCCAGAAGTATGTTTTCCTGGTGCCTGAAATTCAACCAAGTTGAAAATGAAGTTGAAGCACCCCAACATGGAAGGTGCATTGGGCATGAGGGGCACGGCCTCCTTTTTAACAAAGATCATGAGGATCTGAGGGGAGCTCTTTTATTCAAACCACATACCTAGGTTTCATAGGTTATTCAATCATCCAGAAAGTCCTGTCCCTTGGCTTTCCTTTTTTTTTTAAAAAAAAACATTTGTGACTTTATTAAACATGGTTTCAATGTCCTCGTTTGGTTTGTGATACAAACATTGTCTTGGGTGGGGTAAATATCACAGCTATGAATAATGACCAAATGAGAGCCAAGCTTCAGATACCACAGACTGAAGGTCAGTCAGCTGAATGACAAAGAGGTTCTCTCAAGATTTCTTTTTAGGCATGTTTCCAGAACTAAGAAATAAAAAAATCGGCTTTATACAAAGGGAAAAAATTAAATGAAGTGAAATTAGAAGCAGCCTTATTGTTCACGCAGCTGGAGGGAACAGGAGGAAAAGCCAGCTGCCAAGGTCACAGTTTCCCTTGAAGCCTTGAAGCAGCTAGGGAACGCCCTCTTCTCTTTGAGTGACTGCTAACTTCTTTACAGTACACTCCTGACCTATTTTAAGATCCCTACCTCTTACAAGGGACTCCTAATTCTTCTACTGAATCTGGTAACGTCCAACCCCTGGCTTACCTCCACTTCCCTTAAGCTCACTGCAACAATAAGAACCAGTGTAGAGATACAATCCCCCTTCCCATGAACCCTCCTCAGAGTGCCTTCCCTTCTTGCTTTTGGTGTACCCTCCCTCACTGCCTGGTTCAAAAGAGTTGCCTTGTTAGGCCAGTAGCCTTAAGACACCAGTCACAGTCTTTTTTCCTGCTTCATTTCATGTCCCTGAAACATGTCCATTTTCCCAGACTAAGGACCAGGATTCTCACTACTTAAAAGCCAATATTTGGGGTTGAAAATTTGTAGGGGAAAAAAATTGTTTTTTTCAAGACTGACTTCTAAGGAAGGCAGATGGTCATTTATTCTCAAAGCTCTCTGTGTGGACCATAAAGACATACATGGCATTTGAGAGGGAAGGAGAGGGTAGGGATAGAAAGGCTGCATGCTGAGTGGGGTCTTCATCATCCAGGACACAAGTTTTCTTTTCCTTCTGTGGCAATGCAATGGACTTCACGCTCTTGTGGCTAGCACCTGTGTTTTGCTTTAGACAGACACATTGCTTTTCTGAAACTTAACCCCAGTTTACATGCAATTTACACACTTTCCATTACATAGGGCTAACTACTAAGGATGACAGTGCATATTCTAAGATTATATGAAGGTCGCCAGGTGTTTTAGGTTTTATGATCCTAAGAATGATTATTTAGCAGTTAATATCTTAACTATTTAGGTGACACTCTTTAGTGTCAGAATGTAGGTAAAAAGAAAGTAACACAATCCTTGTAAAGGACAAGGGATTGGGGGACAACTCCTAAAGGAGGGACCACTGTTATAATTATGATCATTGTCGTAGGGTTCCTATTGCTGTGAAGAGACACCATGACCAAAGCAACTATTACAAAGGAAAACATTTAATTAGGGCTCATTTACAGCTTCAGAGGTTTAGTCCATTATCATGGAGGAACATGGCAATGCGCAGGCAGACATGATGCTAGAGAAGGAGCTGAGAATTCTACATCTTGATTCATGGGCAGAAGAAGCAACTGTGACACTGACTGGGCCTAGATTGAGCAACGGAGGCCTCAAAGCCCACCTCCAAGTAACACTTTCTCCAACAAGACCATACCTCCTACAGGTGCCACTCCTCCTTATGGGGGCCATTTTCCTTCAAACCACCATGGTTAGATAGTCAGGCAATTTTTATCCTGATTTACTTAAATCTGAAACAGCAAACAGTGAAGATACATTCCCTTCTTGTCTTCATTTTTTATGCTATCGGGCTAGAGGAGCGGACAATGACATTGTTTTGGGGAGAGAGAATGGGGCTAAGTCTCTTGCTTCTCAGAAGCCCATGACCTCAAACTTCCCTACCAGAATTCCAGTCTGTATTGATAATTGGTCTTTTTACTGACTTTAGTTTTTTGAAGTCCTGAGGATTAAACCCAAGGCATCACACAGACTAAGTAAGCTTTTTACCACAGAGCTACACCTGCACCCCTTGTCTTTTAAGTATTCTAATTTCATGCAATAGGCTCCAGTGACTACTGGCTGACATTTATAATTATAATTTATAGGACATCCACAGAATTAGCAAAATTAAGTAATTTCTTTCCCTTTAGGAGTATTCATACTTTCTTAAGGTAATGACAGATTTCACAGTTACCTACACTATGAATTTATAAGTACGTTATACTAACAGTCTGAAGATTAAGCTTCCTCTTCCTTGAATAAAAAAAAAGTTAATATTTGTCTTGATTGGTGGTGGTGTTGTTTTTGAGACAAGTGTGGGACCCAGAATAGCTTAACTACACAGCTGCCATGGCAGGCTTACTGGCAGCCAGCAGGAGTTTTGGGAAAAACAATAAGCTGGCACTACCCAGAGATGAGCCAGCATCTAGAAATAGAAAGAAAGAAAGAAAGAAAGAAAGAAAGAAAGAAAGAAAGAAAGAAAGAAAGAAAGAAAGAAAGAAAGAAAGAGGGGGAGGGAGGGAGGGAGGGAGGGAGGAAGGAAGGAAGGAAGGAAGGAAGAAAGGTACTTGACATTCCAGCCATTAGATAAGATTACCACATGTCCTTGAACCTAGCACATACCTTTTTACCAAGACATCCTCAATTCTCAAATTCCCTCACCCCCAACCTCTACTATGATAAAAAAAAAAAAAAAAAAAAAAAAAAAAAAAAAAAAAAAAAAAACTACCCCACCTGGGCTTGACAGTCTCCAATCATACCACTACATCAGACACATGGAGGGTCCAAGTTTGAGTTTACTTGAATAAAGGCTCTTTACTTTGCATATGGAATCAGACTCTTTGGTGGTCTTTTGGGGGACCCATCCATATGAACATAATAACAGGGTTTCTTTGTATAGATCTGGCTTTCCTGGAACTTGCTTTGTAGATCATGCTTGATTCAAACTTTTAGAGATCCCCATCCTCTGCCTCCTTAGTGCTGGGATTAAAGGTGTGAAGCACCACTGCCTGGCTGTCCTGTTTGTTTCTTATTGTCAATTCCCTAGAATCACTTGACTTAATTAAAATGAAATTAAGAATTACTTCAATCAGAGTGGACTGTCTTGATGTCTGTGAAACAATGTCTTCATGGATTATTGATATGAGAACACCCAGCTCATCGGAGGCAGGTAGGCCTAGGTTATATAATAATGATAACTGAACAAGAGCCAGAGAGTGAGCCAATAAACAGAATTTCTTCATGGCTTTTGCTTCAGTTCTTGCTTGAATTCCTGCTCTGAATTCCCTCAGGGGTGGATTGTGTTTTGAAAGTGTAAGCTAAAAATAAATCCTTTCATCCCTAAGTGGTTTTTGGTCATGGTGTGTACCACCACAACAAAAAGCAAAAGCAAACCAGACATTGGCTTTTAGCCCTCATTACAGGTGGCTTGCATGGTGTTACCCTTAAGGGAAGAGCTAATGAGGACTTGCTATACTCACTTACAGAAAGCAGTAAATGTGCTCACAGAGCAATAAAACAACCTTGAGGTTAGAGGTAGGTGAGCTATAGTCTTTAATTCTGTGACTGGGCTATTTTCTCTGGGCCCTTCTTCCTCCCCATCTCTTCATTTATAAAATAGAATAATAATACCTACTCAGCATGGGTCAAAGTGGTCGGTCAGCTTTCAAGATGAGAAAATAAACCTAAAGGAAGAGTATATGTGGGTTGGCAGTGTCAGAGACTTCAGTCCATGGTTGCTTTTCCCCATTGCTGTGTCTGTAACAGAATATCATGGTGATGTGGACCTGTAGCAGCATAGCTGTTTACCTCTTGACAGCCAGGAAACAAGAAAGACAGGAAAAAATCAGAAACAAAATGTAACCCTCCAGGACACATTCCCAAGGAAGGACCCCCTTCATCTAGGTTTCTCTTTCTAAGCTTCTACCATTTAATAGTGTATCAAATTATGAGGACTTCAACAAATTAACTTACTGATGAGATTGAAATTCTTATGACCCATCTCTTTCCACAAGTGTCATCTCTGAATGTTGCTATCCTGGAGACCAAAGTGTCAAAGAGGAGAGTCTTTAGGAGATGTTCTAGATATAACTTTAAGAGTATGCAAAGTCAGGGCTGGAGAAATGTCTTCTCAACTAAGACCGTTTGCTACTCTTGCAGAGGACTTAGGTTTGGTTCCTAACATCATTCAGCAACTAACAATTGTCTGTAACTCTAGTTCCTGGGCAATGCACCCTCTCTTCTGGCCTCTCTTGGCATTGCATGCACATGATGTGCAGGCATACATGCAGGCAAAATACCCACACACATAAAAATAAGTAAAACACTTTTTAATTTAAAAAAGAGTATGCAAAGTCTTACTGCAGTACCAGTACATACTGGTACATAGTAAGTACTCAAAAAATACTATTTTTATCACTATTATGTTGTATCTTGTCTCTAACTACTTAAGTCCTTCGTCATACACATGTCTGATGCTACTACCTTTCAGTCATTTCAACCCTTACCAGATAGCTCAGCTTTGGGCAAGAGTTTAAACCAGTCCTAATCTTGATGTCAGCCTATGGCCTGGAGAGTAAGGACTGGAGACAATGCCATTAAGATTAACATATGAAAGATTGGAAGCCCTTAGGCATCTCTAGTAAACAGAGAAGACATGAGAAAAGCCCCAGTATACAAATGGGCAGGTGAGTGTAGAAATCAGGCTGGTAGCTCCTTCCCTGCTGGATGGTTTTTATAACTCTAGAAGACACTGTGTAGGCTTCTAGAGAGTAATTCTTGCTAAAAATCCTACTCAGCTGTGGACCCTGCATGCTACACTATCAAAATTCAAGCAAAATATATGACTGTGGGTACAGTAGGGGCATAGATTGTTTGGGGGGGGGGGTACAAGCAACATCATTTTGATTGGATTTAAGTCCTGCTGCACAAGAGGGAATTCATGTCTGGTACTATAAGCCAGGAGAAAACACTGTGGTTGGTGGGGGCCCAGAGAGAAAACAGCTACTGTTATTAAGAAGATGTGATATGTTTGTCATATTGTCTTGTTGCCATCAGCTACACTCTGCTGTTGCTGGAAACTTCCTTTTGAAAATTATGGTGTCCTGCAGACCCATAGCCATCAGTGAAGCTCCTGAGAACAAATGACTGTTGTCCTGGCATGTCTTTAATCCCAGCAACAGATACAAGTGGGTCTCAGGAAACTCCTGATTCACACGATCCCTCCCTCCTTCCCTCCCTGCCCCCCCTTTCATTATATAAGCAGTAAATGTCTGAGAAGGAAAACTCTCCCACCTCTTGATCTGCCTGCAAGTTATTCAAAGCCCCAAGGCTCCAGCTTTCATGACTCATTACCTATGCTAGGGCAGCTCTCAGTGTTTTGAGTTAACCATGCTCCCATAAGTAAGCCCTTGCCCATACCCCTGTAACTCCAGTAAGCTCATTGGTTAACTAAATTATGCCTTGGTGGCATGTTACTTCAGCCTGTCTTTGGTTCCATGTCTGGGGTGAGTAGAAGTTTGTTGATATCTCCCCAAAATCAGCCTCATCACACAACAGTAAGTGCTCTGTATCATAAATGTCTTACTGTTAGGGCCACAAAAGTCCCATAGAAGTCCCATAAAAGACCACATTCACATATGCAATCATCAAGAGCATTTATTAAAAATTACCAACATGTTTGGGTTAGACCATCTGACAAAGTGTCAAATGGTAACCCAAGAGAGGCTCACAAGCTCCTTTTAAGCAAGGTTCCCATGGGAATTCCAGAGAGGAGAGATTAGTCTGGGGGCTGATTGGTGGGTTTAAACAAAAAGTTTACAGGTTGTTAAAGGAATGGTAGGGGCTCTAGTGATTAGAGACTTTCCAGCAGGCAGGGTAGCAAGAGCTATCTTTAGCTAAGAGAAGGCTGTGGGCACCTGCTGATTAGTTGCCCCTGAGTTGTGGTTTTTTTGAGAACTATTTGCTCAGCTCCAGCCAACTCCAGTAAACTGAACTAAAGGCCTAGTCTCTGGCAAGGCAATTAGGAGAGCCTGTCATGACCCCTGTCTAGCTCTTCAGCCCTCTCACAGAGTCATTTGATGTGCTTTCTGGGCTCTCCCCCCTCAGCTAACTAGGCCACTTCTATTCTTGGGTGTCTTCTATTTCTTAATAAGTAGTCTTTTTCTATAATCCTCCAAACATTTTCACTCTTTTTCAGAAGCCTCCCATCTTCCACCACGCAGCTGCTTGCTGAACCTGCCTGTGTTCTTGGACCCTAACCAAGACATAACATTCTCTCTTCCCCTTCATCTTCACCCTCCAGGCAGCAGCTGAGATTAACAGGTTAAATGCTCTGTTGTTTTTAATCTCTAAACTCTAACATAGTGGCCCTCTAGATTACTTTAGAGTCTGCCTCAAAATTCTTTATTAGCAAGGTTAGGAACTATGAAAGAAAACCATATTCCAAGCAACAAAACCACCTGAATGGCTGGATTTCTTGTCCTTTGAGAATCAGACCGCTGCCCTCCTCCCGAGTCTTTGTGCCTTGCACAGCATCAAGGCTTTCTCTTTGTCGTCCTCTTGTCAAAACTCTCAACCTCCAGGAAACAAGGAAAAGTCTAAAGCAACAGTCTTGTTCATGACATCAGTTCAGTAATGTGATCCTATCACTAGCTCATAGCCACCATCCCCCTACCTCATCTAATGTCTACTTTGGATTTCCAAGACTTGTTTCTTAGCAATTGGGACATCTCAGTTACTTCTAGCTAGATCTTCCTGTACTAATTTTAACCAGTGTGGGGATATAATAAAACATTCGGAGATATCAGAGGGATCTACCCACAGTCAGTCTAGGAGGATCAGAGAGTGGTGAGTCACACCTTTAATACCAGCACAGGGAGTATCCTGGGAGTGGTGACCTATGCCCTTAGTCCAAACTGAGTTCGAGGTCATCTTTACAGAGCTCCAGACTCCCAGGCAGGCAGTGGTGGGGCCATGCCTTAACTGAGCAAAGAGAGTATTTAAAGCAGACATAGAAAGACAAAAGGGCAGAAGAAGCCAGGAGGAGCCAGGCTGAAGAAGCTGGAAGACAGCTGGGTAAGATCTGACTGTAGTGTTTACTCTCTCTAAAATCTCTGACTTTCCCAGAGATCTGGCCCTGAGTTTCCTTTATTCATGCAACACTTGGTGTCCAACTTTGGGGCATGAATTCCTCCCCTCCCTACCCAAAAAACAGCACTTGCCAGCCAGAGCAACTCATGGCCGAAGGAGTAATTACCAGCTGGCTAGGCTTTCAGTTTGGAATTAAGCTCCAGTCTTGGGTAGACTGGCCACACATCTTTCCATTTCATTCTCATCTTGGTAAGTTTTTCAGACAGTGGTCTTTTCCCTTGGTGGGTTCTTTCTTACCTTCCTTCCTTCCTTCCTTCCTTCCTTCCTTCCTTCCTTCCTTCCTTCCTTCCTTCCTTCCTTCCTTCCTTCTTTCTTTCTTTCTTTCTTTCCTTCTTCCTTCCTTCCTTCCTTCCTTCCTTTCTTTCTTTCTTTCTTTCTTTCTTTCTTTCTTCTTTCTTTCTTTTTCTTTTTTGGATCCCTCTTTGGGCTGCTGTCACACTACGTAGCTGCCTCACTTCACAATCTTTTGAATCATCAACAGGCAACAATCAGTGAGTAAATCAATTTTTTTAAAAGAGGAAATTTGTTTAAAGCAATGGAGGGTGCTTGGTCATACAGTGATCTTTCGCTAGATGATTTGGTATTAAAACCAGTGAAGGAAAATATAAATAAGGTAGATGGGACTATCATATTTTTTGTTTAATTTCTATGTTATCACTTAAAAAGTCGATTAATATAAATCCAAAGACAAAGGTCTTTTAAAAGCCTGTCAAGAGAGAACACAAAGATGCTCAAATTCAAACAGAGAAATATGAAGAACCAATTTCAGCAAGGTCATCTAAAATTAGACAAAAACAGGCAACATTAATATACCCAGTAACCTTTTAAAAAATGAAGAATGATAGAGATGATACAGAAGCTGGTTGGGCTCCAGTACAAATGTTAGAATTACAGAGAGTAAAAGAAGCAATTGTAACATATGGGATGCATTCACCATTTATAAAACAAATGTTGAATTCCTGGTCATGCTGTAACCAAGTCACCCCTTAAGATTGGTTAGATATGGTTACAGCTGTGCTAGAGGCAGGACTGCTTATACAATGGAAATCATGGTGGAGGGAGGAGGCTAAAACAATAGAACAAAGAAGCAGGGCCAGAGGCATAGAAGTCTCCCAAGACCAATTTTTTTGGGGGAGGGAGATTATGCTGATATTGAAAGGCAGTCATTATACAATGAACATACTCTGGATTTATGTTGCATGGCAGCTTTAAATGCCTGGGACTGGATTGAAGAAATAGGAAAGGAAAAAAAGCCTGTCTACTTCAAAGATGTACTAACCTCTGAAAAGAAGCCAGGGTACGTGCTACATTGGGGAAGGGGTTTTGCTTTTGTTTCCACGGGTGAAGAAAAGTATGGGTACCATCAAAATTAATAAAGACTCCATTTGAAACAGAGAAACTTCATGAAAATAAGAATTGATAGCTCATCCACCCATATTACAATTCTTTAAGTTGTAAGAAAAAACTAAGGGTGGAGGCAGGTTTTTATTTTTGTCTTTATAGAAAACTGGAAATACCCATCTTCAAGAAGTGAAAAGGACTTGGACATCTAGACATCTAAAGCAAAAGGGAGGCTATCCAGGAAAATTTATAAGCAAAAGAATATGGTAACTTGGCAGCCCAACATGGGGCAAATATGCTCACATAAAGCCATAGAAAGCTTAAAAAAACAGTCTAGAGCACAGAAACGAAGCTCAAAGCAGCTTCCGAGTTGTGTCTCTGAAGTGGTGCAGTAAAGGACTGAGTGGTATATGGGATTAAATTATAAAATGCTGTGTTTGTTACATGCAATTTAAGGTGAACAAGGCCAGCTCCTGAGTCTAGATGTAAGCAAAGAGCTCTGTATGGTGGATTTAAGCTTTCTATTAATAAGGACAAAAAGAACAGAGTCAAAGATGGCTTCTTAGTGTTGATGTTTTCTTGGATCAGCTCTGTTTGCTGGAGGCAAAATGAGGCTTGGCTTTTTGAAGAGAAGCTTCCTGATTCAGCCTTAGAGGCAAAACACTTGTGAGTTTTTTACTTATGAGTTTTTTAAGAGGCCCTGCTGCCTAATACTTAAAATGGAGTTAATGAGCAGCAGATAGAAAAGCTTTACTTGGTGATTATATGGACCCTAAAATTCCCAGATTACCTGGGCTAAAAAGATAAATTCTATGAAATTAAACTAGGAGCTGGGTGGAGCCATCCACCCATCCTACCAACCTTGAATCTTGGCAGATTAAAGGTATGTTCAGAAACAGAAAGAATTAGAAGAATCTGGTGGAGTCAACCACCCTAGCCAAGCAAAGGAGTGGTCAGAGACAGTTAGAGACAGTGGCAGATTAAAGGTGTGGTCAGAAACAGAAAAAGTTAAGAAATAAATATACAGTAAAGACAGTTTTTTGTAAAAAAAAAAAAAAAAGTCTAAGTGGTTTAGAATATGTTGAAAATATAGATACATAGGCTTAGAGAAAGAAAAGTTAGAGAAAGCCTTTAAAAAAGAAATAGAGTAAAATAAATAAATAAAAATAAGCCACATAAAGATGAAAGATACAAAGAGTATCTGGATACTGTATGTTATTGTCTTATCTTTAAGTTTCTTGACTGAAAATAACTTAGTAAAAGCTGCTAAAAGACAGTTGACTATAAATGCTGTTGGATTAATTCAACGTACATATTTTGTAAATGAGTTTACTTTAAATTTTAAAATGTAAAGATACACTACTTTGGAAAAGAGGTTTTCCTTTTATTTTCACAGAAAATGAGAAGCTGTGGATTTATTCCTGGATAAAGAACATAAAATTTGATAGAGGAAAACCCCCTGAAAAATCTCCAATGGAAATGGATGGACCAAATGATTCAGCATTTCAGAGCACCTCTGTGAAATTTCCAGAGCTCTGTATCCAGAACAATTTCAAGGAGACTGGCTGAGATGACCCAGCCTTACAGACTACTCCACTAAAGACTTGTCCATAATCCTTCATTTTTCTTTGGATTCCTATGGAATTCCCAGCCTCCCCATTCAGCAGGAAGTAGCCTAGAGAATGACGCCCACATTCCCAAACCATAGATTATGGATGTTTATGTTTATTTACAGTGTTGTTTATAAGTTGTTATAGATAAGGGGGGAAAAGAATTTTAGAATTGGAGTTCTTTTTGTTTTAAAAAGAGAAAAAGGGACATGTAGGGGATTGTGTTGATAAATATTGTCCCACCCACTGGTTTAATAAAAAGCACTGATTGGCCAAAGGCAGGCAGGAAGTGTAGGCGGGGCTACCAGACTAAGAAAAACCCTGAGAACAGGAAGCACAGAGCAGAATGCCAGAGAGAAGCTGGAAGAATCAGAGGACAACTATGCTGCTCTAAGAAAAGGTACCCAGCCACATGGTTGAACAGGAAGAATCATGGGTTAGATGAAGGATAGAGAGTTAGCAAGCTATATTCCTGGGCCTTAGGCCAATCAGCCTAAAACAATTGTAAACATCTGTGTGTCTCTGCGGGTCTGCGGGCCTAAACCTTGAGATTAGGCCTGAAAGTCAGGGCCAGAAACCTCATACTACAACAATCATCCATAACCCATTGAACAACCAAAACCAAACCACCCCACCACTTGGGAACCAAAACCTACCCACCCCACCACTTGGGAATGTCGGTGCGGTGTTCTTAGATTTTCTTCCTGCTGACTGGGGGCAACGGCATATTTTGGGGATCCTGAAAAGAAAAGTTTTGTTAAATGTCAAGTCCTGAAATAAGTAGCTGTGTCAATTGTTGTTCAGTCTCTGCGTAATAGGAAAGCACACAGCTTGTCTCAAGTCTTGGCTATAGTAGTTTGTGAAGCTGGTTCATCTCAGTGAGCTTCCACAAAATTGTCCTGAGCAGTTTGTAGTCCAAATCTGATCTTTGATTGGTGTTTGTTAGCCTAGTGGCTTTGTCAGAGTCCATGTGAAACCATCGTTGTAGGGCCCCATCTTCCTTTTGGATATTTCAAGTTTATAATTAAGCATTATCATGGATCACTGCAGAAAACTGATAAGAGACTAAAACCCAAGACAATGTACAGGAAACTAAATATATGAAAATTTATTCAGCATAGGATTAGTAACAATAGAATAGTCCCTTATTTTTTGTTATTCTTCTGTCCCATATCAAGTGGCTCTTCTGATATGATACAGAGATTTTTGTATTTTCCTTTAACAAGTATGCTTGAGTTTAGAGAAGGAAAGAGCCACACTCCAACTCTAAAGCTAGATTTAAATTATAGTTAAACTGGGACTTCAACTTACAAAAAAATTTTGTAGAGGTTAAGCGATGAGATTTTATTCTATGAAGTATACTGGTACTAATAGTTACTGTAGGCGGAGTTTTACTTACAAGGCACCAGTCCAAGATTGAAATTTATTAAAATATAAATCAACACTCATGATACAAGTAACAGCTTATAGTGGCACCTGAACAGGGACTGGAGTATCCGAGCGATGGATGAGTGATGGACGGACGATGGATTCCAAACCGGTCTCTCCAACAACCAGGAACCAGGAAGAGACCTCCCTGTGTTCCAGCAGCCCCTTATCAAAGGGGTTGGCCACACCCCTCCAGGTTGGCCACACCCCCTCCAGAAGCTCGGGACCCTGGATAAGCACCTTCGGACCTTATCAGCTGACACCTGAATCCTACTACAGATTGTCATTGTTTAGGTTAATTGGTTAAAAATTGTTCATGGTTATGGTTAGAAAAAAGTTAAAGAAGAATGATTAGATTCAAGATTTGTGTTTAAAAGAAAATAGAAAGAAAAAGGGGATACAGATATATAGAATATAAGGATAGATTATGGAATCTTCTTTTAAAAGGATTTACTAGCTTTAAATATTTTACATTGCATTGGTTTTCTGTATACAAATTGTGTATATTGAGATTAATTGTGTCATTTTACAAATATTTCTATGCTTGTTTGAGGTAGTATACTTAATCAGTTTATCTAACATTGTAATCCAAATTGCTAGTCCATGAAAGTTTTTATTTCCAATTAATTAGAATATAAAGCAATGCAAGTCAGTAGTCAGACATTACATTCAGACATAGTCACGTTAGATATGTTTTCAAGGTCAAACAAATATGTTTTAGATAAACAGGTCTTCTTCAAAAACATCAGAGATCCATAGAATATGGCATTTAAAATATTTTTAGAACTTAAACGACTTTTCTGGACAGTGAGACAGGTCTGCTACTAGCAGCTCCAATCTACTTTAAGAGAAAAAAAGGGCACTGAAGAAACTCCATATGGAGTCTACTTTCCTTGTGACAATAGTTAGCCACTGGACAAGAACCTGTCCCTGTATTGACTGCTTGACAGTGTGCTATTTGAACTGAACATGCAGGTTCCCTCAGAAAGTGACCTTTGAACTTTGACAGAACAAGCTGAGATGGCCTTTCAGGTTCCTGCTTTTCAGAGAAAACTGTCAGAGATGGCCCGTGGATGGTGTGAAGCTGGTAGCGGCCCCTGGCACACTGGGCCTGGATCTTTCTAGAGTCAAGATGCTTAGGAATGCAGTCCAAAGCAGTGGTAAATTCCATCTAAGGCTAAATACTGGCACGAGACCGATAATCAACAAGTACTGTAAGGAAAAGTTGAAAAGACTTTGAAGAGAGACTTCAATCTTCAGGACACAAGGAGAAGTGACTGAACTACACCAAAATGGACAGAGCACTAACCTTGAAATAAAAACCTAACTCAAACCCAGCAATTCATTGGTCTCAGCCACCCTTCTTCCTGATGATGCATCTGGAAAACTTTTAAGTACCATTTTGTGGTTTGAATATGAAATGGCCCTCACAGAGGCAAGAGTTACAACTACCTTTATGGGATATTAAATTTGCATTCATTTATGAAATGGGGCTGATAAGTAATAAAATTCATAAGGATTCTCTTGAAGAGTATTTTGATAATTCAGCAAAGAATATATATCTCCTAAAGACCACTTTGAGGGGCTAGAGAGTTTAGTGTTTAATTATGTTGAATTTATTACATAGAATGCTTGGTCTCCTAGCTAATGGCACTATTTAGAAAGCTATGGAAACTTTAGAAGTTTAGCAGGAACAAATAGACCCCTGTGTAGTAAGAGGTTTCTGGCTTGGACTTTCGGGCCTAACCTCAAGGTTTAGGCCCACAGACCCACAGACCAGCAGTCCCGCAGTCCCACAGAGACACACAGATGTTTACAATAGTTTTCAGCTGATCGGCCTAAGGCCCAGGCATATAACTTGCTAACTCTGTACCCTTAATCTAACCCATGACTCTTCAGCCATGGGGCTCAGTACCTTTTCTCACAGCAGCATGGTTGTCCTTTGCTTCTTCTGGTTTCTCTCTCACATTCTGCTCTATTCTTCCTGTTCCCAGAGTTCTCCTAGTCTGGTAGCCCCACCTACACTTCCTGTCTGCCTTTGGCCAATCAGCGCTTTTTATTAAACTCATAGGCAGGGACAGTTATTTACAATGGAATAACATAATCCCCTACACCCCTGTCTCCTCCAGTGGGGACCCGCACTGTCTTTCTATAACTTCCCAATGGAGTCATCAAACTATGAATCTATCAAGGGATTTAGATAAGAGCCATTAGAGCCTAATGAACTGTAGAAACACCCTGATGGACATGCACAGAAGTGTCCATCTAGTCAAGTTGGTAAGACCAACCAACCATCACAAAGACTTCTTAGTCGGAGTGTTTCGACTATGGTTAGTCTCTAAGAGCCGTGCCCTCTGGGCTCTGTCAAGCCACATTTGAAGCAAGGTTCCCACGTGCGTCTTGCTCTCATTTCCCTCTCTTCTTCTTCCCTTTCTCTTTTGCCTTCTCTGTTATAATCGTAACCTTTCTGTTAATCATAACCGCATTCATAAATAAAGCTCTTTCCTGCATGGAAACAACCATTAAGGGTCTCCCGCCATCTGCTGTTACCTTCTGCCTTGTTTCTGCGTTCCCACGGGCATCCGTAAAAATCCGCTGCCCGATACCAAAGTATGCACAAAATCCTAACAACTATGACTGCTCACTTGTCAGATGTGGAATTTTCAATTTGCAGTGTCACGCTGATACTCAGAAACATTCAGATTTTAGGGCATTTGAGACTTAGGACTTGAGGGATTAATAATGTTCAGCCTTTATTAGCCCCATTCTTAGCTGATGAGCTGTGAGAACTGGAAGAGAAAGGTGTCATGCATGAGAAGCTGTATCAGTCGTGTAACTACTCTGTGGACTGCATGTTAGATTCAGACGAGATCACGAGGACCAGACCTTATACAGAGACTAGTGTCTTTAAAGACAGGGTCAGGCAAGCCAGGACCTTTATGGTGGAAACCGGGAACTGACTCCCGCTCCCTCTATGTTTCTGTTTGGATACAAGGAGATAACTGTCTACAGTGCAGAGTGTGAGCCCTCACCAGACCTGCTGAGCCTGTATATTAGGCTAGAAGAAATAAATGCCTGTGACATCATTTCTAGGAGAGACTGTCTCACAGCAGACTCCCTGGTATTCCTGCTCTTATGATCTAATGGCAGTATCAATGGACACGTTAACATGCGAAGGGAAATTTTTGTGGGGTCCCACACCTAGATACAGAGCTACAGACAGCTAATGACTGCTGGGAGACGAAGAATTAGCCTCTCCCAAAAGAGGCCATCAACTTGAAAATGAGGAGTCATGGGAAGGATGCAAGGGAGGGGACCAGGGAGAATCTGGAGGGAAAAAAGGGAGATGGGAAGGGATGTAATTCTACTTCAGTTAAGAACATATTTCTCCCCCAAGCCTCTTGGCCTGAGGAGAGCAGAAACAACCATGCACAAGCTGCTTGGACAACCATAGCACCTCACCCCCAGACCTCTTGGCCCGAGGAGGGTAGAATCAAATCTGTCCTCTGGCCCTGGGCAGTTGAGCACCATTATAGTGATGAGTGCAGAGTGGGGAAATAGGAGGGGGCAGAATGATTTAATGTGCTGGGGAGAGAAGCAGATCTGAAGACGCAAGGGCCATGAGAAACAGACTGACATAGATGGCCTTGGTTATGTTCAGGCCTGGGCTGCAGCCATGGGGTCAGTGTTGACGCCTGTTGCTTCTGTTACCACCATGCAGATACCTGGAGTCTAGGGCACTACCTGTAACCAAGCTGGTGTCTCAGGGATGTGTCCCCACAAAGGCCATACCAATATTAGAGGCCTGCACTGCCACCTGGGATCATGGCAGCTTCCAGCAGCTGTACTACTGCCAGGGGAGATGTCTGGGTCCACGACCCTGCTGCACCCAGGCTGTGTATTGATATCTGAGGTTTCTGTTGATATTGAAGGCCATGCAGAGGTCTGGGCCATCACCTAGGTCATGTTGGTGTCCAAGGGTTGAGCCTCTGCTGGGCCATACAGATCTGGGTGGCCTGCACTGCTACCTGGGGGGCCATGGTGTCATCTAGGGTTGGACTGCTGTCAGAGGCCATGTCTGTGTCCATGGCACTGCCACAGCCGCAGTCTATGTTGAGGTCCTGACTCCTGTTACCACCAAAAGCAGTGAAGAGAGGGCTAATCAGAGTTATCTCTACCCCTCACGGTCCTGCCCCTCACCAACATTAGTACTCAGGAGAGCGGGCCCTGCACCTCGCCTGAGCAGCACAGTCGTCCCTGTTGTCAGGGGTACAGGTGAGCTGACTCTGAAGGCGTGAGAGGGGGAGAGTTAGTCCCTCCGTCATGCAGAGACATGAAGTGAGATGCCCCCCCCCCCCCATCCCTTGCCACCTGCTGCAGGTGGGAAAGGCTGGTTCCAGGATCACAAGTGTGGGAGAGCTGCCCCTGCCTCTCACTGGCTTTAGCACTTGGAAGAGCAGGCTCTGAGGTCATGAGACTGGGGGAAGCGGCCCTATCCCCCAATGGCAGCAGCACTCAAGAGAGCAGGTCGTGCAGCTCACCTGGGCAGCACAGTAGAGCTGATCCTGCTGGCAGGGAGCACAGGTGAGCTGCCCTAGAGGGCACGAAAGCAGGAAAGCTGATTCCCCCCTCACCCCTCATCCCCCTCTGCCATGTAGTGGGATGGTAAGGAAAAGATGCCCCTCCCTCCACCCCCTTGCCTCCTGCAGCCTTCAGGAATGCTGGCCCAGAGTCACAAGTGCAGAAGATCCTCAGCGGCTGTAGCACACTGGAAAGCAGGCCCTGCACTTCATTTGGGGAGCACACTAGAGCTGACTCTGTTGTCAGGGGACAGGTGAGCTGGTCTTGTAGACATAGGAGCAGGACAATGCCCCTGCCCCTCACCAACTGCAACCGTAGAGATAGCAGGGCCCAGCACCCTGCCTGGGCAAAACAATAGAGCTGGCCCTGGCCACGTGAGAGCAGAGCTGTTATCCCCATTCCGTACTGCCTGCTGCATTGGGTGAGCTAGCTTAGGCAGTGCTGGGGAGCTCCCCCTAGTGGTGAAAATGAGGGAAAGCTAGTGAGCCAACCAACTCAAAGCTGCAGGATCTCCAGGACATGAGGCAACAGCAGGAATTCCAAGAGGAAACCCAGGGAGGGCCCAGTATGGTGTAGCAAAAGCTAGAGGCCTTGAGCCAGACCAGTGACTCATTACAGCGGTCGCTTGCAGTAAAGATGTATGGACTAAAGGCTACACTATGTGACTCATTGGGCCACACTACAGCTTCCATGATGAAGTTTTTGTTAGTATTTACTTTTAAACTTCCTTTCGTTCTGGGGTTGCAAGGGCAGAGGGCAGAAGTGAAGGAATGGGGAAATAGGTGGGATTGGGATCTATGATGTAAAATCCACAAGAATCAATAAAAAGGCTCTTATGTTTTGTTTTGTATTTTAACTGAGTGTGGCCTTTAATCCCAGCACTCAGGCAGAGGTAGGCAGATCTTTGGTCTGGTCTCCAAAGTGAGTTCGAGGACAGCCAGGAAAAAAAAAAGAAAGAAAGAAAGAAAGAAAGAGGGAGAGAGAGAGAGAGAGAGAGAGAGAGAGAGAGAGAGAGAGAAAGAAATGCTCATTTAATTACCTAGTCTAGGGACTGGAGAGATGGCTCAGTGGTTAGGAGCACTGACTGCTTTTCCAGAGGACCTTGACTCTCTATTCCCAGCACCCACATGGCAGTTTACAACTGTCTGTAACTCCAGTTCCAGGGGACTTGACACCCACCCTCAAACGGACATACATGCAAGCAAAACACCAATGCGTATAAAATGCAAATATATAAATACCCAGTCTATGGTAATTAGCACAGTAGCGGGTACTAAAGCTTTTCAGTAATATGAGGTGTTATGTCAATGTGATCCCAAAGAACATGTTTTATTTATTTTACTTTATGTGTATCGATGTTTTGCCTGCATCATGTATGTGCAACAAGAGTGTGCCCGATGTCCTTGGTGAGCAGAAGTGGGTGTTGGATCTCCTGGAACTGGAGTTACAGATGTTTGTAAATGCATATATCCACATGCACACACATAGAGGTACACACACACACACACACACACACACACACACACACATACACACTTATACCTTATACAGTGCATATTTCCCCTAAAGGAAGTTCTATTTATGTTTTGCAAATAAATGAGTCATTTTGTTTGACACTCCCTCCATTCCTTCGTTTTTAATGTGTGGAAAGGATTTCATGAACCGCTCAAGCCTTCTATATATGCCAGAGGAAGGCCAGCTTATCTCAGAAGCTGAGTGATTGGAGATGAAATGACAGGCCTATTTTTTTGTGTCTTCCAATATTCTTGGTAGCTAATATCTGAAAAGAGGAACTGTGTGGACCTTGCAGTGTGCTCTTCCCTGAAGGAAATCCAGAGCACCAGTTTTAAGAGCGGGAGCTGTGCTAATGAGCCACACAGCAATCTGTAGACATTAGGTCTCACTTTAAATAGGTTTTCTTACCTTTCAAAATTAAAAAAAAAAAAGAATCAATCTCAATGCTTTCAAGACTCTTCAGGGTGGGGTCCTTTGATTAATCATGGAGTAAGAGGGCGTAACAACAACATATACACACAACTTTTTCAACTTAATTGGTTAGAAGGTAACCTATGGCTGTAAAAGACACAATTCACAGTCTACTTCTGAACGGCTCTTCGAGAGAAGCACACACCGGAAACACTGTGTACGTTATAAGGAGTGTGGGAGCAGAGTCCTGCTCAGTTCACACAGATCCTGTTTGCTGTCTTTTCAATTCCTATCTGCTGCTTCACTGGCTGAAAAGAAGTGCTAGGTCCTCTCAAGCCCTGTAGTGCACATTTTATTAAACATTCCAGGCCAGATTCCAGATGCCGCCACTGGCACAATAGTCAGAGAGGAACAAGGGCCATGTTTTGTCTTTCCAAAGTCTTTGTTACCATTGTTACAAGCTTCGGGATCAGTCGGGGCTTGACTGCCTGTGTAGCTAGCTTTGTCATATACTAAAATGCATTTGGGAAACTCTGTACCAAGATTTAGAATGGTTCACAAAGGACACTACAAATGCGGGTGCTGGCAGGAGATCAACCCAGAAGAGCTGAACCAGCAGGAAATCTACTTGTTTGCCATAAATAGACACAAAGGGAAATTTCCTCAGGAATACTTCTTAATACTTTTAATTTTTTTTTAAGTTACTAGGATTCACATATTATAAATTCATTTACTTTGACACTTTTAAGAAGAGAGTTTCACAAGAAACACTTTCTCTCAGGGTATGGTGTCATACACCTAAGACCCCCAGAGCCCACAGGGAAGGAGCAGGAGCTTGTCACAAGTTCGAGGACAGACTGTCCACAAAGCAGAACCCTGTCTCAAAATCAAAAACATAAAAAGAAAGATTATTCTCAATTAGTTCAGCTATGGGTTCAGAAAAGGCTCCTGCTAATTTCAGGACAAAGTACATGTTTAAACCAGCCTCTCTTCTTGAAGGCCTCAGATCCTGTCCACCCTACTTCTGTACCCACCAGTTGTGGCTTCGAGAGGAGGGACCATGTGCCTCAGGACAAACCTTCCACCCACTATAGCACCATCCCTGATCAAAAGAAGGCTGTAAAACATCACTAAACTTAGAGTCAATGCTTTATACTTCCTTGTCTTGTAGCAACTATATGACTGAGCAAACACTTCCTAACTGACTTATATGCAGATGAAAGCCTATACATGTGTTATAAGAAGAAGAAGGCATGACACATAGTTTCTACTGCTAGTAAAAAGAAAATAGGTACCCATATGGCTTTGACCCACAAGAAAGCAGACTTTCAAGTTCATGGACCCTGACTTATTAGGTCATCTATCAACCCAAACCAAAATAAGTATGTCCACATGGCTCAGTGAATAAAGGTGCTTGTCTTTAAACCTGACAATCTGATTTTGACACCCCTCCACCCCCACATAGTGGAAGAAGAGATTTATACAAAGTATCCACTGACCACTCCTTATATGCCACAGCATACATGTCCCTCAAATAGCAAATGAATACATATTTTAAAAAACAAAATGAAACAAAACTTTGCAATTAATTTCATTTTGTTTATGGAAGATCAGTGTGTTACATCAATGTGATACATAGACCAATGCACACATTATAAAACATTCAACAAAATACCAGTGATTGACTAATTAACGGTGGTTCTTAAGACTAACAGAGTTTTAAGGTTTATACTTACTTATGACATTTATTCAACCTTTAAATTCATGTATTAAAAGTCTACTTAAGGTCTGGATGAGATGGAACGTGCCTTTAATCCCAGCATTGAGGAGGCAGAGGTTGGGGACATCTGTGAGATCAAAGGCCAGTCTGGTTTACAGAGGACACACAGAATAGTTATACAAAGAAGCCCTGTCTTGAAAAACAAAGCAAGCAAACAAAAGAGTCCACTTAGAATTTTTAGTGGAAGATAATCAGATCAAATTGGTAGCTTAGAAAAAATTAAGTGTAATTGAGGAAAACAAATGTGCTTTGGAGTCAGAAAACCATTGACTACCTTTGTAGTTCAGACTGTTGGTGCTGTACCTTGGACAAGAGCCTACTGCCCCTGAACCTCTCAGTTTTCTCATCCTTCTCACCGGCCTTTCTCCTTCCCCCCTTCTCAGGAGACCATGGTGCCTGGCCTCCTAAGAGCTTCCAGTAGAAACACACAAAAAGAATTATTGTTGCAATATTATTATATTGCTACATACTGGCCCATAGTTATTTGCCACTGTATTCAAGTGAGGCTTAGTTAAGAGTCTCTCCATGCTGTTGTAACAGAGAATGTCTGCACCCTGTTCCTCTTGGAAAGTGGGGTGCTGTGAATATGGGGAGGACAGGGACCCGCCATGGTGTGCATGTTATTGTCAGAAGACAACTGCCAGTTCTCGCCTTCCAACTTGCTGAGGGAGAGTTTCCTGCTTTGGTACTGGATGATTCTCCTGCCTCTACACCCTATTTCACCTTCAGAGGCTAGGACACTACATTTACTCACACAGTCATCTCCCCTAGCCATGAGTTTTGTTTCTCTTTTTTGATTATTTAGGTCTCTTTATGAAGCCCAGACTTGTCTTGAATTCACAACAATCTATAGCGGGACTATGTTCTGTTACATTGTAAATAGTTGTCCCGCCTACTGGTTTAATAAAAAGCTGATTGGCCAGAAGGCAGATAGGAAGTGTGGGTAGGCTACCAGACTAAGAAAACTTTGGGGACAGAAAGAGCAGAGCAGAGACACTAGCAAAGAGGAGAGACCCCAAGAGAGACACCAGCAGACTCAGAGGAAAGAAGACGACCATGCTGTTCTGAGAAAAGGCACCAAAGCCACATAGCTAAACAGGTTAATGGAAATAGATTGAGTTAAGATGAAAGAGCTAGCTAGCAATATGTCTGAGCTATAGGTCAATCAGCATAAAATTAATATAAGGCTTTGTGTGATTATTTGGGGCAAGGCAGCATGGCTGAGAGCTGGTCCAAATCTCTGGTCTAGGTTGTAAAGTCCGGGCCAGAAACTTCTTATTACAGCAATCCTGAGTGATGGAATTACATGCCTCAGCCACCATGCCCCTTACACTTCCCACTACCCTCGTCACTTTCTGTCACATTCTGTTCCCTATCTCTCCACTGGACTCTAAGTGTCATGGGAGTGGGGATCTTATATGTCATTGAGAGTCAGAGCCATAACACCAAAACAATGACTGTGCCTGGTATAGATGCAGACATGTTAATTTATTGGGTATTACAGTAGTGTGGAGAAATTTTTTTGTTTCCTAACAGAGAAGACACCTACCTTGATGCTGATGGACAGGAGCAGGTGGCAGGAAAATTGGGATTACTAGAAGATTAAGCCTCAGCCAGGGCTCTGAGACCCACCGAAGCCTCATAAAAGTCATGATCCATGAGAAAATATAAGCTCACATTCACCACCAGATATATTCATCCTGACCAAAGGCATCATATTCCACACCCACTCATCCATCTCACCGTTTGTGAGCTCCTGTGTGTGCTGTGCCTAGTGTTCGTGGCTGATATGGAATAAGAGAAAATGCATGAATCCATAAACAGATACAAAAACTTCTGTCTTGGAAAAGTGATTTTGTGAAGAAATGTTCACAAGAGAGGAAAATAATGGTGGCAAGATCAAGCAGAGGTAGAGTCCTGGTAAATGCATACTTTCAGAAGAACTCTGGGCTTTGCTGGATTCTATCACAACCTCTGAACCTTGAACTGTCCATTTGTCCCACTCTGAGGAAAGGGGCTAAAGCCGTTTCCCACATCAGTTGGTTCAGGCCATCCTCTGAAAAGAGGCTTCAGGAATCTTTCAACAAGCCAGGAAGCAGCAGCCATATCTGCAGTGCTTAGAACATATACATATACATGCATACATGTATGTATACTAGCAGAGCAAGACAGTAAGCCATTATACCTGTGTACACCATATCTGGTTTTTACACAGGTACATGGGATCTGAACTCAGGTCCTCATGCTTGCATGGAATATACGTTACCTACTGACCATCTTCTCCACCCCATTTTCTTTTTGAGGCAAGGTTGTGTGTATATCAGGCTGGATAGACCCCAATGAGTTCTTGTGTAAGATTCTTTTATAAAGCCTCATGAATCTCAGGCTGGGAAGAGCTATGTAGCAGAGAATCATTTTGAACTTCACATCTTCCTACCTCTGTGTTTGCTGGGAACCAAACTCAGGACCTTTGGAAGAGCAACTAGTACTCTTAACTGCTGAGCCATCTGGGGTCAGTTATTATTGCAAGTCACCAGCAACTGATAATAAAGGATAGATTTTATTTAGGGGGTGCCAAAGGGAGAGTCACTGATGAGTTGTGCAGTTCCTGGAAGGCTGGACTGGTCCATGGGACTGAAGCTCAGTGGGTCAGGTCAGGTCCTCCATTCAAGAGTTAACAGTACAGAAAAGGGGCTTCTGCATACATGCACCTTGATCTTAAGCTGCCCTTCAACCATGCCCCTAGGTCTATAGCCTCAATAATCATAGGTGAATCCCAGCTCTACACTGGCCAAGAGGCCGTGCCTCTGGGTCAAGGTGATGGTACCTGCTCTCTACTACAGACCTCCATCTCCAGAGTAGCACAGCTGCCTCCAGAATCTCCCGGAGAGTGTGTGGAGTGACTGGAAGTCAGAGGCAGAAGCTCTCATACATGACAATCCAGTGAAAACCATAAAATGCCAACTGGATAACAAAATGAGAGAGAATTCAACTGGGCACAGAAAAAGCCTTACACAACGAAATGAAGATGGAGACAGAAAATCAGATTTTACTAGCATCATGGACACTGGAGGACATCTGGTGGCTTGCTTGAGGTAGGTTGAAATTTTTTAGATGTTGTTTTTTCCTTCCATTTTACTTTATTGCAGTTGATCCTTAAATAATAGGCACAAAGCAGAAGCATGGAGAATGAGATGTTGTCTGTGTAAACTGTTACACTCAAGGACAGATCTGCCCCTGTAGACTGGGGAACACATACACACTCACTCAAATGTAACCACTTAGAATGCAGGAAGGTATGCAAGAGGTACTTTGACAATAGGCATGAGGAGGCCCTGGGACACATTCCCAGAGATTGATTGTAGCCTCTGTTCCCATGGTGATTATACATTCAACTCATGGCCCGCTGCCTACTCAGAACAACCTCCATTGGAGGCAAGAGACAAAAGGGAATAAAAGGGAATAAATTCAGAACACATCACTTCGTCCAGACTTCACAAAGGCTGACAGCATCTCAGCCATGCACGGAGATGCTCAGACTGTTATGCCACACATCTCATGGCACACTAATTGTTCCTTGTCACCAGGGGGTCCTTGAGAAAAGGCTGGATCAGGAAGGCTTTATGAGACAGGCAAAGATTTTTTGCTCCAATTCATTTGTCACTCCCTTTATTACCTTATTATTTACGGCCAGATGAACAACTCTCAAATTCTCTTCCTATTTCAATTTATCTAAGAAGCTCTATGACGTGTGTGTGTGTGTGTGTGTGTGTGTGTGTGTGTGTGTGTGTCCATATGAATATGTAAATAGGAAGAAAGCAGTATTCCTTCCCTTTTCCCTTCCCCTAAAAAAGTGATTGGTGGAAAATATAACTTCTTTTTTCCTTTTAATTAGTTAAACTTTTTGTGCTGCTATGATTACAGGCTCACCTGCAGTTTTAACAAATTTTATGATTCCTTCCTTCCTTCCCTTCCTCCCTCCCTTCCTTCCTCCCTCCCTCCTTCCTTCCTTCCTTTTCTCTCTCCCTCCCTTCCTTCCTTCCTTCCCTCCCTCCCTCCTTCTTTCCTTCCTTCCTTTCTTTTTATTGAGACAGAGTTTCTCTGTGTAGCCCTGACTGCCCTGGAACTTTCTTTGTAGACCAGGCTGGCCTCAAACTCACAGAGATCTGCCTGCCTCTGCCTCCTCGATGCTGGGATTTAAAGGCGTGTGCTACCGCCACCATGCTTGGTCAAATTTTATGTATTTTAAAAATCTAGGTTGTCCCATGGTGACAGCATAATAATATAGTATCATAATCAAGACATTGCCATAATATATTTATGTTTCACTGGTTTTCTATGGACTCGTTTGCATGTTTTCAATAAACACAGGTTCTTTCTCTTCAGGTTTTTTTTTTGTTTATTTTGTCGTTTTGTTTGGTGTGTGTGTGTAAGCCTCAGCGCATGTGGCACATTAATGCCTACACATGTACAAAATAAGTAAAAACATGTAATTTTAAAATATACCTACAGAATATCTTAACAAATCAAATCAAATCAAATCGAAAGAGCTCACTGCAGCTCACCCAGACTGCAGAAGGATGAAGCAGACAGCTCAGCAAGAGAAACACTTGGAATCTGAACACAAACTCACAGAGCTGAAGGCTAAAGGGAGCATAACAACATATTCCAATGAGATCTATAGTATGAAGACTTCTATTTCAAAATTTCGGAAAATTAGAAACAGGTAAATTCTTTGACATGCATGAATTATATGGAGAGAATCTAAGCAATGTAAGCAGAGCTAGAGCAAGCAACAAGGTGATAGCAGTGATAGTCTTTTAGCGAAGAGAAGCCCATCACTACATAGATTTACTGCTGTATTCTCTCTCTCTCTCTCTCTCTCTCTCTCTCTCTCTCTCTCTCTCTCTCTCTCTCTCTCTCTCTCCCTCTCTCTCCTCCTCTTTCTGAAACATAGATTCTCTGTATAGTTCTGGCTGTTCTGGAACTAGCTCTGTAGACCAGGCTGGCCTTGAACTCACAGAGAGATCCACCTACCTCTGTCTCCTGAGTGCTAGGATTAAAGGCACACAATACTACTGTTCATTTTACCGCTGAATTCTACCAACCTTTTAAAGGAGAAGTAACATCAATGTGCCTTAAACCAGTCAATAAAATGTAGAAAGAGAAGAAACACTATCAGACATATTGTATGAGCATTACCTTGATGCTAAAACTGATTTAGGACAAAATAACAAAAATTATGGAAAAATTCCTCAGGAAGCATAAATACAAGTTTTCAAGAAGTGGCAAACTGAATTCAGGAACATGTTAGATCATAACCCACAGTCAAACTGGTCTCATCCTATGGATACAATAACGTATCCAATCTATAAATGTAATACCATATAAAGACAATATGATGGAAATATATGACCATGACAATAGATGAAATCCCTTAAAGATGAAATCTTTGGAGAAACTAGAAATAGAAGGAATATACTTTAAAATCAATAGAGGCCTCATACAGTAAGCATATAGCTAACAATACACTAAATGGAGAAAAACTGAAAGCATTTCCTTTCGAATCAGAATATTTGCTGTACAAGCATGAGGGATAAAGCTCAAATTCCTAGAACCCAAGTAAATGCTGCCAAGCTTGGTGGCCTGCCTGCCTGTTGTTCCAGCCTCGGAAGGCAGAGACAGCGAATCCCAGAGCAAGTTGGCCAGAAAACCAACCATATTAGTGCACTCAACGTTTAGTGAGAAATTCTGACTCTATGAACACGGTAGAAGAGTGGTCACCTCCAGCTTGCTCCTGGACCCACCGTCTGCAAAGCCCGGTCTGTCTTTCTTCATATCCCACCCTCTCAGAAAATCTCCAAAAAGCCAAGTTCTGCATTCTTGATGGCTGTGGCAGCTCCTCCCTGAAGTTGTGCCAACTAAAGCCTCAATTTTTGACCATACTTGGGGACAAACCCGGCTTGTGACACATCGTCCCTTGCCTGTAGGTTATAAACCTTCTTGCTTTAGCCCCTGCGTTTGGTGCATGACTTCTCCCGCCTCAATCTCTGGGACTGTAGAACTCATCTCCGAGTTGCTTTGCTCAAACAAACCTGTTCTTTTACTTTTTCAATTCAGCTTGATCTGTCTTACTACATTTGTAGAGAAATCTATTATTGTAATACAGAAAACCTATTACCAATGTCACCTTTGAGCCTCCACACATAAGCATGTGCCACACGTGCACACGGATACATGCATCCTTCCACCAAAAATATGCATACCACATACACACAAAAATGAAAAAAGAATTTAAAATGAAAATACAAATGACCACTAAGTATTTGAAATAAAAATGCTCACTACCCTTAACTTTTAGAGAAATACAAATCTAAACCATGTTAAGATTCCATCTGTTCCAGTTTCCTTTACTGTCATTGCGATAAAATAGTCTGCATTTCCAGGTGGAGTGC
This sequence comes from Phyllotis vaccarum, assembly GCA_033318265.1. Classification (NCBI taxonomy): domain Eukaryota; kingdom Metazoa; phylum Chordata; class Mammalia; order Rodentia; family Cricetidae; genus Phyllotis; species Phyllotis vaccarum. Next base: position 26,233,337 of record JARWLC010000006.1, on the reverse strand, counting down.
ATCCATGGTGATGAGGAAGGCATGGCAGCAGGGCAGGAGCTATGCATCACATTGCATCGTCATTGAGATGAGGAAGTGGACCAGACTACAAAACCTTAAGGGACTGCCTCAAGGCTCTACCACCTGAAGTTTCCATAACCTTCTCAAATAGAGACCAGCTGGTGACCAGGAGAGTAAACAGCAGCTCTGTAAAATTAGCATGGTCACAGTCTCTGACTCACAGAAAAGAGCTTGCTAGGGTCTGCAAGGTGGCTCAAGCTGGTAAAGTCACTTGCAGGGAAGTCTGACCATCTGAGTTCCAGCCCTGGAATTTATGCAAAGGCTTCTTCTAGACGAAGAAAACTGATAGTTGTTTTCTGACCTCCACATTGTGTGGTAGCATGCACTCACCACCTCCCCATAATAACACATTAAATTTAAAAATTAATTTAAAAAGTGCTTGCATATTTTAGTTTCATTAAAGTGTCTGGGGATAAAGAGGTGCCCACCAATGTGAGCCCTAAGACGTCCCGAGAGACTTAGAGGCAAACAACATCAAATCTGCCTAACAGAACGGATGGTTAGGTTTGTCAGGCGTCCACCTCTCAGTAGCGACCTCGCCAGAGGTATTTCTATGGAATGGGGTAAGCAAGGCTCTAAACAATAGAGCAGTCAGAGGACCGACATGATTCCATCCTTCCCTCGCCCGTCCTGTCTTTGCGATGAATTCTAACAGCCTCGGGGACATGAGTTACATTCGTCACGTGTGTGCCTTGCACATTGTTTCTGCTGACCTCCCGATTCGGATTATCTGGTGTGAACTGGAGCGGGAGTCTAGGGGTGAAGGGATCAGGGGTACTCAGTCCAGAAGCCGACTTCCCCGGGACAGCATCAGAGGCTGTCATGCCCACTGCTGCCACACGGTGGGGCCACCTCCTGGTCTGGGGTCTGAAGTCACGACCCGGAAGTACTTCTCCGCCTGCTCCGCAGACGACATGGCGGCCACAGCACTAACCCGAACGCTGTTGCCCGCGGCCCGACGGCGGCTGTGGGGATTTACCCGAAGGCTCCCACTTCGTGGCGCTGCTGCTCAGGTGAGCCTCGCTCCGCCGCGCCCGTCCGGATCCTGGCCTCCGGGTGCAGGCGGCAGAAGGGGGCGAGGCGGGCGTGTGTGTGTGTCAGAGTGTGTGTCTGTCTGGGTGTGTGTCTGTGAGTGTGTGTGTGTGTGTGTGTGTGTGTGTGTGTGTGTGTGTGTGTGTGTCTGTGTCTGAGTTTCTATGGGTGTGTTGTGAGTGTGTGTGTGTCTGTGTGTGTTCCTGTGCCTGAGTGTGTGTGTGTCTGTGTGTGTATCTGTTTGAGCCTGTGTGGATCTGTGTGTGTGTTACTAACAATGTTGTGGTAATCTGGCTGTTCTCTGTTGTGAGGTTTTATTGAGCCACACAGACCGGGCCTGGGGCCTGCACTCTAATGACAAGTCAGAAGAGGCAGTCTGAGCTGAGTGAGCAGGGGGATTTATATAAGTAAAACTCCCAAGTTCAGTACATATCGTTTGCAAGCCTGACAGAACATGAACCTTTTATTTTTTCCTGTGTGATTTCACTGGCTGTCCTGATGCTCACTGTGTAGACCAGGCTGTCCTGCCTCTCCTTCCCAAGTGCTGGGACTAAAGGTGTGTGCCACCAGCCTCTGGCCCAAGATAGGAACTTTTAATGAGAATAGGGCACACATGTCACCATGGTATTTCTGTTTGATCAGGGAGCCGAAAGCCTTGTAGTTACACAGCAAAACAATGCAGGTTAGCAAAAATTTCTTAAGTACCTGTTTTTATTGTGATTAAACCCCGGGAAAACAACTGTTACAAAGGAAAACATTGATTGGGGCTGGTTTACAGCTCAGAGATTTCGTCCATTATCGTCAAGGTGGGAAGAATGGTGGTGTGCCGTGCTGGAAAAGGAGACAGTTCTCCATCCGGATCAGCAGGCACCAGGAAGAGAGACAGTGGGCCTGCCTTGAGCATTTGAAACCGATCCCCAGTGCTACACTTCCTCCAACAGGGCCACACCTCCTAATAGTTTCTCTCCCAGGTGACCATGCGTTCTGAGTCTATGGGCCCATCCCCCTTCAGTCCACTACAGCACTGCACATGCCTGCTGATTAAGCTGCGCTCAGTTTTTTGGGTCAGGATTTAGGAAATAAAGTATGTTTTTCTTATTTCAATATGAAAAGAAAAAGCTGAAAGGTGGAGAGGCTACAGTCAAACTAGCTGGCCAGAGTGTACTAGGGGCATCTGCTCTTGTGGCTGTCTGGCTTCTACTACATTTACTTTTGTGAGAAGTAGCATCCCTTCTGTTTTGTGAAGTTATTTTTATATTTTTATTTCAGTTTCTTTTTTCGATAGTGAATATGAGACATTTGCAAGAGATGTACTTGAGTCAGGTCTGTTTCTCTCTCTGGGTCATGCTAGTAACTGCTTTTGTTCCTGGAGAGAATGTTTTCAGTAGTATTGCTTGTTTGAGAAAGCAGTTGGTTAAGGAGCATTTCCTAGGCTAGCGGTAGATCCCAGTGGAACCCAAATTGAGAGAATTTTGATTTTGTCCTGAACTGGGGCCTCATTCTCCATGCTCTATGACTCCGAGGTCTCCCTCCCCCCAAACACACACATACACAGCCTTGCCCAGTCTAGGGAAGTGTTTTATAGAATGAGTCTTGTTTCTGATTGACATTGAATATCAGAGTAGTAATGTTTGTTCCCCTTCCTTCCTGTGCCCATTAGCCATTGTGTCTTGGAGGGAGCAGACTAAGAAGTACACAGGCTGCTACACAAGTTGTTCTGAATGTTCCTGAGACACGAGTAACATGTTTGGAAAATGGACTCAGAGTAGCTTCCGAAAACTCTGGGCTCTCAACGTGCACAGTAAGTGACCGCATCGACCCAATGACGACCCATTTGGGAGAGAGCAGACTCAGATGCAGCTCTTCAGTTGGCTGGAGGTTGATTGTTTTACCTTGGCAAATTTCTCTGTTCTTTAGCTTTTAGGTTCATGAACTTCTCTCACTGTTTACATCTGTTTTTGTTGACAGAAGCATGTTTGTGGGGCGATCTGCTTTCCCATATACAGTATAGTACCAGCCTTTTTCTTTGGGGCCACCAGCCAGCTCTCAAAATCATGACCCACACTTACTGGTTCTGAAAGCCTAGCTTAGGCTCGTTTCTGGCCAGTCCTTTTAATTTCAGTTAGCCTGTTTCTCTTTGTCTCCCTTTGCCTCAGGCTTATTACCTTTCCTACTTCTGCACATCTTCCTTCGCTGCTTCTCTATGTCTGTCTGTCGTCTCCCCCTGGCTTCTTGACCCAGGCTGTCCCTCGTTCCCTCCTCCTCCCCTCCTCCTCCTGCCCTCCTCCTTCTCCCCTCCTCCTTCTCCCCTCCTCCTTCTCCCCTCCTCCTTCTCCCCTCCTCCTCCTCCCCTCCTCCTCCCCTCCTCCTCCCCTCCTCCTCCTCTCCTCCTCCTTCTCTCCTCCTTTCTCTTCCCATTCTTGCTTTTCTTTCCTTACCTAGATTTCTCCTCCTATTTATTTTCTCTGCCCAGCTAATGGCCCGTCAGCTCTTTATTAGACCAATCAGGTGCATTAGACAGGCAAGGTGAGATAGACGCAACACCTCTTTCCATAATTAATCAAATTAAACAAAACATCTGCACAGTTAAGGTAATCTTCAGCATAAGCAAATAGAACACATCTTTGTCTGGTTAAAATAACGGTCCACAACACAGGACTTAAAACTCCTCTCACCTATTTTACTGACAAGTTCGAGAAGTTAAATGGTTGTGTCTGAGGTTATAAAAGCTTATACGTGAATTTGAACCTGACTTTCTGACAGTTCCTGATGTTGTTTATACCAGTTATTAATTTGATATACTAATAAGCTATGTTAAGAATTTGAGTCAGATGTTTGGTTTGTTGATTGGTTTTTCCAGCCAGAGTTTCTGTGTAGCCCAGGACCAGACTGGCCGTGAACTCAGATATCCTCCTGCATGCCTTCTGAGTACTGGATTAAAAGTGTGCTTCACTACTGTCTAGTTAAGTCCTACATTTGTTAAAGCTGCCAGTAGCCTGGTGGTGAAAAATTCCAATCCCAGGTTAAATGAATAAACTGGCAATTAATTGTGGTAAGATTGGAAAACATTTGCCAGGAAAAACCAGAAAAACCAAATCAAACCAACAAAAACCCAGCTTACCATCTGTCTCCAAACACTGAATTTTATTTTATCATTTTTAGCATGTGTCTGTGTATGGGGATGTGCATGTGAGTGCAGGTGCCCAGAGGCCAGAAGATCTCATATGCTGTGGAGCTAGAGTTACAGATGGCTGTGAACTGCCTGACTTGGTGCTGGGAACCAAACTCAGGTCCTTTGTTAGAACAGTGAATGTTATTAACTGCCGGGCCATCTCTCCAGCTACAGGGAATTTATTCTTTGATTTCATTAAGGTTGGGCTGTGGATTGATGCTGGAAGTCGGTATGAAAATGAGAAGAATAATGGAACAGCTCACTTTCTGGAGCACATGGCTTTCAAGGCAAGTTGTGAGACTTTACTAAAATGTATTCTCTATGAAAGGAAGTCAGCATAAAAATAATTTATTTTAAGGACAAGAACTATTTGAATAGTATACCATGTGCTGTTTTTATTTTTCCAGTATTGTTTCTGAATTAATTATTGATAATTGCTTTCTGGCTTTGAAAGAAGTGTTCTCTCTCTTGGGATACAGGGATACAAAAGCCATCTTTAGTAGATATTTTTTGGAACCTAATGTACTTTACAAACTTGTCTCTGCATGATTTGCCGTATATTATTGTCAAATGGGTTTTGAATAGATGAAGGATAGAAGGGAAGTGTCATAATGGTGTGTTTTCCTTTATTTCAAGGGCACCAAAAAGAGGTCCCAGTTAGACCTTGAACTTGAGATTGAAAATATGGGTGCTCATCTTAATGCCTATACCTCCAGAGAACAGACCGTGTATTATGCCAAAGCTTTCTCTAAGGATCTGCCAAGAGGTATTGTTGTCTTTACTACAGAAAATGCAATTTCCATGAGGGTTTAGACATAATTTAGCACTGTGGTTTTTGTATGTCTTATTTTTTAAAAAGGAACCCAGAGGGCACCTGCGCCTGCTTTTACTTCTCCGAATACAGACTGAAGGCTTGTTGAGGACTCCCCAATCTCAGCAGAGTTCCTCCAGTTCTCCCCTGTGAAGTGTGGTGTTTTCAATCTTTTACTCCTACTATGATACAGAACTGTTGGTTCTGAACAGTATAACAGATGTTTACTTATATGGTGCTTATTCATGATTATGTTAGCAAAATAGAACAATTGTATTGACATGATAGCACAGCCTTTTATACAGTGTTTTGAATATGTTAACCACACAAAACATTTTCCAGTGGAAGAATTAAAGACAAAAGCAATCCAAAGCTAATTAATGAAATTATTAACTTTTATGTTTGCACAGTTGTAATCAGTTTTATTACTCTAACATTTCAGTAAAGATTTATGATTGGTCAATATCACTTGCATGGTAATCTATACAGGACTCTGTTGTTTGAAGCCAGTAGTTGACGACATCACTTGCTTACCACATTATCTTTGAGCCAGATCTCTCATAGAACCTGGCTCATCTAGATTTGTCTAGACCCTTGGCTAGCAAGTTTCATGGATCCTCCTGTCTCTGCACTGGATTATAGGGCTCCTGGCTTTTTTAAATGTGACTCTGTGTGCACTCAGATCAGATGCTTGTTTGGCAAGCACTTTGCTGTTGAACATCTCCACCATGGCCCAGATCCCATCTGGGTTTTATTGATAGTTTTAAAAAATAATTAAATGAAATGAAATAGTTGCAAGATAATTTCCCCAATTTCATGATCATCTCATTATGAGTTTTCTCCAACAGCCTGTTTTATCCTGTTCTTGGTATTTGAAGTTAATTGGCTCAGACAAGGCCCCATGAAGTGAACTGAAACAAGAGAGAGAAATTTACACTAGAACAAAGCAGTGAAACTTAGGGTTCTAAGTTTATTTTACTCTTAATAAAATTTGTACTTTATAGCAATGAGATGTAATTTTTTTCCTATAAAATTTATTTCACTTTGGCTTTTTACCAAGGTAGGATTTCAGACACAGTTCTATGAGCAGTTCCTGAGAGCATAGTTTAGGTTACAGTATTTTTTTTTCTGTTACATCAAAGCCTCATTGCTATGTAAATATGACATGGGTAAAAGTGTTTCTACCCATGTATCTGTGTGCATACCTGTTTTCTCTCTAACAGATCATTTTCTGTTTCATACTTGGGGGTGAGAGGGTTGAATCTGGGTTTTTCAGTGTAGGCCCTGGCTGGCATGCTCTGTAGACTAGGCTGGCCCGGAATTCACAGAGATCTACCTGCTTCCGCCTCCTGAGTGCTGGAACTAAAGGCATGCACCACAACTGCCAAGCTATTTCATACTTTTTGTTTAGAACCATGTTATTAACAGTCAGATTTTTGTGGATGTCTGACCTAGAATTAATATAAAGCATTTTCCTCATGGCCTTCTGACCATAGGGTTTCTATTCTACGTTCATTTTAATGTGCTGATTAGGTTAACTATTCTAGTTAGTCAGTGATGATGGTTAGTGTCATGGTTTCTGATGTTGGTTGAAGAGATTTTAATGCTTGTGTTTCTTTTGGTGTTTTGATTTCAAATAGCTGTAGAAATTCTTGCTGACATAATTCAGAATAGCACATTGGGAGAAGCAGAAATTGAACGAGAACGTGGAGTAATCCTTAGAGAGATGCAGGAAGTTGAAACCAACTTGCAAGAAGTTGTTTTTGATTATCTTCATGCCACAGCTTATCAGAACACTGCGCTTGGACGGACAATCCTGGGACCAACTGAAAATATCAAGTAGGTATATTTCTCACTTGAAAATTTTGCCCAAATAATTATGACATATACAAACTAAAAAATGTGTGTTTCAGTAAGTCATTTTCACCCTGATAGTTTAAAATTGTGGCTGTCTGTTCTGTAATGATACTCAGAAACTTGGGAACTAAACCAGTAATGTTGGTCCATGTGTCTTCCTTGATATACAAGGAAGAACTTTTTGCTGCTTGAAGCCTCTATTGTGACTGGTTTCACACTTAGAATGCCTTTAAGTTATTCATTTCAGATCTACAGTGTAAGGGTCCATGCTTTTCATTTTCTTTTAAAGTTGAAAGCAACTTTAAATAAAGATATGAGGCATGGTGACCTGTGAGACAGGAAGATTGCTGTGAGTTCTGGGTCAGCCTGGGCTATAGAATGAGACCCTGTCTATGAAATACAATGAGATAAGGAAATCTTATTACTTACTCTGTTTACAGATCTATAAATCGTAAAGACTTAGTGGATTATATAACCACACATTATAAAGGACCAAGAATCGTGTTGGCTGCTGCTGGAGGTTAGTTAAGCTTCTCTGAATTCATTAGACATGGTTGTTGGATCCTAGTGGGACACATTCTGAAAGTGTTTAGGTGTGCATATTAGATAGAATGCAGAGCACTGGATCAGATTCCCTCTGTTTTCTTTTAGTAGGTTTCATTTACAGAAAACTTAATGAGCCATTCGGTATATAAGTGTCCACACACAGTAGAATTTTCTTAGAACACCAAGGTTAATAATGACGGTGCTATTAATTAGAGATTTTGTAGTTGAGATACAGCTTTTTTCCTGGTCAGGCTTGGAATGGGTATATTCATTCATGTGCTCATTCATTCACTCAGTAAACCCAACTAGTCCTGGAAAGACTAGTTGAGCCACCACTGCTTTATTCGGAATCTTATCACAGATTTATTTGGAAGCTATGGGTCTAAGTTGTTTAATAGGTTTTCATTTAGAGAAATCTTTTCTTTTTTTTAATTTATCTTTATGGGGGCTGGAGAGATGGCTCAGCAGTTAAGAGCACTGGCTGCTCTTCCAGAGGATCTGGGTTCAATTCCCAGTGCCCAGTGGCAGCTCACAACTGTAACTTCTGTTCCAGCAGATCCAGCATCCTCACACAGACATAAATGCAAGCAAAACACCAATGCACATAAAATAATAATTATAAAAAAATTTTATATGTGTGTTTTGCTTGCATGTGTGCATGTGCTTAGTGCCTGCAGAGGTCAGAAGGCATTGGATCACCTGGGCCTGGAGTTATAGGTGGTACTGGGAGCTGAACCTTGGGTCCTCTAAGAGCAGCCAGTGCTCTTAACCTCCAAGCCATCTCTCTAGCCCCCACTTAAACAAATCTTAATGGTGAATTTTTAAAGCCTTTGCACAATCCTGCAAAGTTACACACTCAGAATTCCAGCATTCTGGAAGCTGAGGCAAGAAGACTAGAGGATCAAAGCCAGCCTGGGCTGCACAGCCATGCTTGTGTTCTAGGACTTTACTGACTGACCATGTTTGGATAATAAAGAATGCAGGATCTAAGTGATTCCTCTGAGATTTGGATGTCAAGCCATGAACACAGGGGAAAATAGGAATGTGTTCAAAATTTAAAATTGATTTTGGTTCCAGAGTTCCGATGGCAAAATCAGAGGATGAAGCATATCTATATATAGAACTCTTAAAGACTGAGCCATATTTGTTCTTGCCTACTTAAAAAGGCAACTATGAAACTAACTTTTTACTAGGGTGGACACTGAACTTTTATAACATGATTTTCTATTAAAACTGGGTTTTTTGAGAGGAGAAATTTTTTAAAATGTGATAAATATTACAACTTCTCATTCTCTTGAACTGGCTTGGTATTCTTTACTCAGATTTTTTTACTTCTGGAAACCTATATGAAGTTGTAATTTCTAGAAAAGTTAAAGACAAAAATTCTAGCAGAATAAAGAAGTGGGGGTTTCCAAGCTGTCTTACCTTTATCTCTGAAAACAATTGTGTGTTGGTGAACATCAGCTGTTCAGGGAAAGCTTTGCAGCCCAGACAGGTCTTAGAAACCACTGAAACTGGTCACTTTAAATGGCTCTATATGCAAGTCCTTTGTATGTAATATTCTTTACATTATTCCATGTCAGACTCATTGTAAAGCACACTGCTGCCAGTTGGCTATCTTAACTTTGCTCACGTTGCTATTAGATACAAAAGAAATATTTTCCTCAATTTAGGTGTTTGCCATGATGAACTGCTTGAGCTAGCAAAGTTTCATTTTGGTGACTCTCTGTGCGCACACAAAGGAGAAGTACCAGCTCTGCCTCCCTGCAAATTCACTGGAAGTGAGGTAGGGCAAGCTCTTAGGATTTGGCCTCTGTAAGTCTACACTATATTTAAAAGTGAGTATGTAGGGGCTGAAGCCATGTGCTTGCTGCACTTGCAGGATGACTGCAGCTCACAGCCATTGTACCTCCTCCCCCACGCACACAGAGCGAGCCTTGGGACACACAGACTCCCATGAGTTATCTGACCTCAGCATACTGCCATACCCCCCCCCCCCCCACACACGTTCCATTTAAGTGACTTGCTTTTCTTTCTTGAGGAAGCGGAGTATAAGAGCAGTGTTCACATTTGCTCATTGTGTTTTTCTTTTACACGTGCTAGGGCATAAGTGCAACCTGATAATAAAAAAGACTGAATTTTGACTTTTGCATTGGGTGTGTTCTTGCCTTCATTTCTGTCCCACAAGTGCGATTGTTGGGATCGCTAATAGAGCCAGAACTTGGAGAGGATCTACTTATTAGCTACAGTGTTATACATCAAGCCTAGTTTGTCACATTATGTTTAGAATAGTATGTGGAAATAGGTCTGATGTTGGCAGCTACACAGATTTCTTCCATTAGTACTGATTTATACTTGAATTAAAAAAAAATCATTAATAGACATAAAAAAATTAGTGAAATAAGGGAACTCCTGACCAAGTGCTGACCAAGTGGTATTTCAAAGGAGACGTTCTGGTGAAAGAGACTATTCTGTAACTTAACAAATTGTTCAGAGCAGGCTTTCTCTGGGTCACAACCAGTTCCCAAATAAAGACAACTTATTGTTAGTTATGAATGCTCTGTCTTATGCTTGCCCCACTAGTTTTTATAACTTTATTTGACCTGTTTCTTGTCATCTACCTCCCCCCCCCCCCCCCCCCCCCCCCCGTTTTCTCCTCCTCTCTGGAGCCTAGATTCTTCTTCCTATTTACTCTCTGTTCACCAGGCCTGCCTATCCCTCTACTGCATAGCTATTGGCCAGTCAGCTTTTTATTACACCAGTCAGGTGCCTTAAGCAAATCCAGCATAAACAAATGTAACACATCTGTACATAGTTATATTGTTTATTCTTACCTAGATTCGAATGAGGGATGACAAGATGCCTTTGGCACACCTTGCAATAGCTGTTGAAGCAGTTGGTTGGGCACATCCAGACACAATCTGTCTCATGGTTGCAAATACACTGATTGGCAACTGGGATCGCTCTTTCGGAGGAGGAATGGTAGGTGATTTTTTTAAAGTAACTTTTCATGATAAATGGAAGATTGTCATGTTTTTCTAAATGTAAATTCCTTGTAAGACTCTTCCCATTTGTTAGTGGGACCGTTGACAAAATAAGAGCAGAATTCATTTTTACTGTTACAGTATTAGGTATTGTGGTAACTATAATTGTTAATATGTCTGTGTCAAAGTCCTAACTTTCTGGGCAACCATTTTCATTAGTACACAGTGAAGAATATAGCGACAAAGAAATCTATAGCTAACTCTGAAGCTGTCTGGCTTGTAGTTCAGTGGTGTGCTTTGCCTGACATGCCCAAGCCCTGAGTTTCAACCACCAACAAGAAGCAACATGTCTAAAGAAAGCAAACATGGTAAAAAGTTGTACACAGGTAGAAGGGACGGACCCCTTTGTACTATTTTTACAACTTTTCTAAAGTTTAAATTTCAGAATATAGTGTCCAGAAAATACATTACATTTGAACCACTTAGATTTCAGTACAGTATCACTTCAGTATGGACAATTAGAGCCTCATGTGGCCCAGGAACAGCACTGTATTGTCTTGTGAATAAGTTCAGCTACTAAAACCAGTTGCAAGAACTCACTGCTTTCATAGTCTGTATTGAGCCAGATAAATGAAATTCGTCTTTGGAATTGTAAAGTTATTGTTGAGGTGTTGCTGGGTAAAACTAGAAACTTGAGCACAAGTGGTACATGCCTTTAATCCCAGTTCATGAGGAAAACACAGGTGATCTCCAAGCTTGAGGCTAATCTCATCTACATAGTGTGTTCTAAGCTGGCCAGGACCATGTCTCTACAAAAAAAAAACCCTCAAAATTGTCAACCAGGTAGGGTTAGCACTCAACAGCCACAGAGCTCACGTCTTTGTGGGGATTTGGTTCCCTGTGCACAATTTACAGACCAAATTGGATTGTTTCCATTACAGAGTTTATCCAGCAAGCTGGCCCAGCTCACTTGTCAGGGCAGTCTGTGCCACAGTTTCCAGTCCTTCAACACTTCCTACACAGACACAGGATTGTGGGGACTCTATATGGTCTGTGAACAAGCCACGGTTGCCGACATGCTGCATGCTGTACAGAAAGAATGGTGAGAAAACAACTTTACAGTGTACCTGGAGTTTCTTGTGGTGCTAGCGTTAGCTTTTAACATAGTGGTTGTTTTTAAGAACAGATATTTCCTTGAAACCTCATGTGAAGCTGATTATACTCTAAAATATTTATAAGTCAACTAGAAGAAAACACCTCTAAAAGCATGAAGGGTGGTATCACTTGCCTCGTATGCCCAGAACCCGTGAACCCCTAGTTCTTCCCAAAGGAAAAAAAGAAAGGCAGGACAGGAAAGTGAATCATCACTTAGAGCAGTGCTTCTCACCCTCCCCAATGTTGTGACCTTTAATATATCTCCTCATGTTGTGCTAACCCCAGCCATAAAAATTTTTCATTACTACTTCATAACTAATTTTGCCACTGTTATGAATCATAATGTAAATATTTAGTATGCAATCCATAGGTTGAGAAGCACTGACCAAAAAATTGTCAGTAGGCCAAGGCAGAAAAATCCACAGTGCTCTCTAGGAATTGTTTCCTTCATTTTTAAACTACGTTAACTGAGAAGTGTTTGACTTTTAATTTAAATACTGGGCTATTAGACTCAGCTGGTTGTCTTGAGAAACCAAGGGGTGACCCATTGACCCTCCTTTCCCTTAGCTTACACATCTAACTTCACAGAAGGGTTGGGGGTGAGGGGCTCAAGACAGCTGTTCTTACAATGTAGCCCATTCTGTTTTTACAGTTTTACTGTGTCTGCTAATTAGGAAATAGGCAAATTTAGAATTTTGAGATGTTAATGGTACTTGGAAGAACTAGTATTTTAGCTTAGTATTTACTGAATTAAAATATAATCTCTCTGAGTGGTATATAATACATAGAATATACTGTCTTGCTCTTTAGGTAAGTTAGATTTAATAAACTTTCCCAGATACTTAGGGCCATTTCCAAATGTGTTTTAGGATGAGACTATGTACAAATGTTACTGAGAGCGAAGTAGCCCGAGCAAAAAATCTTCTGAAAACAAACATGTTGCTGCAGCTGGATGGTAAGAAGACGGGCTGGGAGGTTCATGGAGGTCAGGCCCTCCAACTTTGTCTTCATAGCTGATAACTATCTGGATACTTGAGATTTCTTTCTCCAAACAGGCTCAACTCCAATTTGTGAAGACATCGGTAGGCAGATGCTGTGCTATAATAGGAGAATTCCTATCCCTGAACTTGAAGCAAGAATTGATGTAAGTAATCCTTAGGTTTTGGGTAGAAAGGTCAGTTACAAAGGCTGAGGTTCAGGGCTGGAGAGATGACTCAGAGTTTAAGAACATGGGCTGCTCTTCCAGAGGTCCTGAGTTCAATTCCCAGCAACCATATGGTGGCTCACAACCATCTATATTGGTACCCTCTTCTGGTGTGCATGCAAGTATACATGCAGACAGAATACAGTATACATAATAAATACATCATAAAAAAAAAGTTGAGGTTCCCTAATTCTTGATTTAGTTTAGAAAAAGTTACATATGTAGAATGTATCTTTACCACAAAAAGTCCTGATAAGAGTATTGTCCCTGTCTCAGGCTGTGAATGCGGAGATGGTTCGTGAAGTATGCACTAAGTACATTTATGACAAAAGCCCAGCTATTGCTGCCCTCGGTAAGCCTTGCTCCTCTTCTTGTATACACAGTTGGCTAAAGACTTGGAATTCTGTTCTCACTGTCTTCTTTTGAATCCACAGGTCCTATTGAGCTGTTACCAGATTTTAACCAGATTTGTAGTAATATGCGCTGGATTCGTGACTAATTTTTGTGATCAAATATTCTGTATATTATATATATTTAAAAACTAGAGATCTTGAAATTTTAAAAAGTTGTCTTAAAATAAAAAATATATGTAGAACTTTTGTGTTAATCTGTTATATATTTTTAGAAGCTGATTACTGTCAACTGTAATGGTTGAACTTTGTGTTGGGAGGAGCATACTTTTAAATGAGGACTATAATTCCAAGTCAACATTTGTACAGTATTTTCAGTTTTATTATAAAAGTGCACACACAGCCAACATTGCCCGCATCATTTCTTGGCTTTACTTGCATTCAGCACCTGCTCCTGGGCAGCTTTCTTTGCTTTTACCATCTCAACGAGTTCCTAGGAGGAAATAAGGTTGTTTAACTGGAGTGATGTGGAGGCACATTCCTACAATAACTGATTATAAGCGATTATCACTGCTCAGGAGAGTAAGGCGGAGGCCACTCTACACTACACAGTGAGATCTTGTCCTCCAGACTAACATACAGCACTGTAACTGCTGAGTTCATCAAATGCCAGGGATACAGTTTCTAAGGTTGATATTATTTCTCTAATAATTTTGGCCCCAACTATTATAGTACAAAACCCAGCAGTGTTATCACTCCATTAGACAAATATGGATGCTAACTAAATTGTAATTTAAATGACCACAGGGTCTATTAATGCCCACCTTATATCGTCTCATGCAGTCCTTCTTCGTCCTGCCAGGAACTGTCTCAGCTATCTTTTCCCACCTTTCAGGAGTATTCACGGGGTAGGTTTTCAAAGCTTGTTCTAATAGCTTCTGCTCTTCTGTGGTCCAAGGGGTGAAATCTGTGCAGGGTCCTATTTAAGAAAAAAAAATTGTTTTAAAACGGTAGAAAATGATCCCGAGCATCTTCTCAGTGCCCCATACAATGTCCTGATAAGTAATTTGAACACATTTCTAAAGGTTCTATATATATTTCTGGTTTTGAGGGGAAAAAAAATTAAGTGTAAAGGTGTGCTCTCTCACATTTCAACTAAACAAACCACTGTTTAACAGGCAGTCTGTCTCACTCACTCACTTTACTTTTTAAAGTTGGACACCCTGGTTTAAAACCACAAATCATTTAAAAGTGAGGGTGGTGGTAGGTACGCATCACGCCAGCTACTCTGGAAACTGAGGAAGAAGGGTCATGTGAGCCTACAGGCTAGTTCCATGATGAACCTCTGAAACATACTGTCTTTGTCTCTGGGAAGAAAGTCACTTTGAGGTTTTGGTTGTCCTTATAGGACTGGGAAAGAGCTGCATCACAAGTATAGACCCTCCCCTCCCTCTGCTTTTTTTTTTTTTTTGAACAGACCTGGAAAGCATTTTATTACACACTGGAAGGAATGGAAATTAAGCCAACTTTCCTGACAGAAAGGTGATCTCATTAGGTCACACCCCAGCTGCTAGCCTCTTAAAGGGAGCCAGTGTTGGTTACCTCTAATAACTACTAATTTGGATTTTCAGATAAACCTTTGAACTTGATTAAAGAGCTAACAGATGTCAGGAGGAGAGGATACTAAGTATTAGCACCCTTTGCAGGAGAATGAGGGTTACTCTTAACAGCTGGTTGCAGTGGGAACACAGTAAGCACCTGAGTACCATGAGCAGGATGCTGATGCTTCTAACTGTTGGTTCTCAGCTAAGAAAAAGGAAACATGCTCCAAACAAGACAGAGAACCTGTACTGTTACTTGAGGCACAATAAATAAGTCACTTGGGTAAGTTCTGGGAAGTGCTTAGAATTCAATGTTCTCTTACTCATCAAAGGTTCTACTTAGCAGCATAGGTTGAATCGTTTTCTTGAGACAAAGACAAGTAACTTGCATTACTTCCTGTTCTCCAGTTTTTTACAAGACAAAAATAAAACAATGTTCTAAGATTCCTCTGGGAATCACTGTTCAAATTATAATTCAAAAAATTATGCCAGGGCTGTGGCTGTTAAGTCAGTGATATAGTTCCTGCCTAACATAAACAATGAATGCCTGCATTTTATCTCCAGCATTGCAAAAGGCACTCCCATGGATCACTTTAATCTGTGGACAGTAAACCAGACTAAGGACACAGTTAATCCAAGACCATTTGGACTATGTTCTGCAAAGCATGTTGGGAAAAATAGCTTAAGGATTGGTTACCTCACAAATACATTAAGCAAAACAATTTTTTACAGAGAAAACATTTCAAACATTGAAAATTAAGAAAAAAATTATTGCCTGGCAGAGTGGTGGTATGGTTTGGAAAATAATAGTTCAGAGCTATCCAATTAGAACATCCAAAAGGTAATAGCTATGTAACAGCTTTAAACTTTTTTTTAAAGTTTTTATGTGCCTAAGTTTTATTTTGAAATTACAGTAAAAACAAAAGTGTTTCAAAGAAAATGTTTCCCCCACACCATTATTTAACAATATAAAAAGACTAAAGGAGGAAAAATGACTGCACTGCAGAACAATTCAAGTCAAACCTGAAATGGTACAGATCTAACAGAAAGCTTTCTTCTGGGCAGCTACAGCTCCTCTTGTACACATCATTCATCTGTATCTGCAAACCCCATTTCTACCAAGGACATATGACTGGGTATTGTTCATCTTCATATGATGTCACTATTTGTTCTGGTGTTTAAACCACAGAGGAAGCATAAAGTTGTTTTCCTTGGACAGTGTATCATAGTCCACAATGCTTCCATGCTCCACTTAGGACAGTACGGTATTCTTGCCTTTCTTGGGTCACTTAAGGGAGGTTTACTCTTATTTTGAAATACTTTCAGGAAATATTCCTTGTATACTCTAGATTCCCCAAATATAAACATTTTATGGTATTTGCTTATTCCTTTTCTATAGAGACATTCGTTCTCTGTTCTGACCATGGGATTAAGTTACAGATACACTATAATCTCTCTGTATTCCAATAATTCAGTATGTTTCTCCAAAAAATGGGACAAATTTAAAGTTTACTTTTCAAAAAGATTAAAAACAGCACTATGTGCCATAACGTACATAGGTCAGAGGTACCGTACCCAAGGGCAGTTCCTTCCCCAGGTGGGTTCTTAGGCACCATCACAGGTTGACATCCAACTGTTCCATCTTGCTAGGCCTACCATACATCTTTCAAAGACAGACACACACACACACACACACAGAGAGAAGTATCCTGATAATTTCCTGTAAGAGGTTAGCAGTATCTGTTTGTTGACCAATCAGTTTTTCTAATGGACTCCCTAAAGAACTGCTATTCCCAATTGAAGTTAAATAAACCTGTTACCCGGTTAGAAACATTTGCTTTATCCCTTTCAGACAAGACCATTAAATGCCCCTTTCTAGTTATTCTAAACACAGATCCCAGCCTTACGTATACTTTGGCCTGGAATCATGATCAACTTTCTCTACTTACAGAAACACACTTTACCTTCAAATCGTTCTGATGGTGCCGCACTGTCAGCAAGGGCCACTCCATGTTCTTTTTTAAACTTATCAAAAGCCTTTTTGTTAATGTCATCTTTTTGATGAGGATCTGAGGAATGGAAAAAAAAAAAACCTTAACAGACCAACCTAGTCTTTGATTATTACTTTAAAAAAAATGTATCCAAGGTAACAAACTAATTTCTTAAAATAACTTACCAAGTTTTTGGAGGCTTTTAGCCTTGCCAATAACATCTTTGGCAGTTCTTTTGATGCCAGAAGAAGAATGTATATTCATATAATTAGCAATAACTTCCCATCTAGAAAAACCATTATAGAAGTTTAATAAGAAAAAACAAGAAGTACTGCATTTTTACAGGAGAGGTTGGTTGTATAGTTTAAAAATCTAGAGAAAGAGCTCTAAGTTAAGGATGCTATTGTTACCACTGTTTCTATTTTCTTAATAGACTCAAATTAACCATGTGTATTCTTACTTTAAAAAAAACTCCAATAAAAACAACATATTTGCACTACCGATTTAATATACCTTTAAAGGAGATCACTACAACAAGAACCTCACTTTGTTCATAAGGAATGAGGGAGCTGGATTTGTAAGGCTAGAATTTGAGTCTTAGACTTTGAAATAAGCCGTGGTTCAAGGTAAAAAGCAAGAAAGAGACTGCCAAGGGAAACCACAAGACACACACTCTAGCCCCTACTACAAGCCATGATGAGGAGGCCATCTGCATAACCTTCACTCTCCTGAGAAATGGTGACGCACCGTGCCCTATGTATAGAGGTGGTACAATGGATGAGCACAGTGAGTTTACGGTGCAGCTGGTTCTCACATTTGCCAGGAAAGGCAGTCTTCTGACACCCATTTCTGGTTCTTCTTCTCCACCCATTTCTGCTGAAGCTGCTACTTGGACTGCTCCAGGTCCCACTGTATTTTCATGAAAGCAAGTACCTTGAGTTTGTCCCAGCAGGGAAGAGGTTGACAGCTTTAATTAACAATTGCAGATCATCTTCTGACCAGTTTTTACTGCCACTCCCACCTCCTCCAGTTGGCTTCTCTGCATTCTTAGATGCTTGCCGCATGCGAGCGTCAGCTTCCTCCTTCTCTTTTCTCATCTGCACATTTACTTCTTCTATCTATACAAATACAGGTAGGTCAGAGTCTTCAAGAGCATTTTGTGACCTCACCCCCTTTCTGACTGAGTCATCGTGGCCCTCAACTTAATGCCGACCTCCTTCTAAGCCTACACTTCATAGGTGAGACCCCAAAGCAAGCACCAACTTTCCACCAGGCTTTCCTGACTTAGCCTTTCAAGCTGCATAGCTGCATAGGTGAGGAATGAAAGCCACCACAGCCTCAACTGTCCCTGGACTCACTGTGTTAATCATGTACAAGGCCACCTCAAATCCCTTCAATTCATTTTTTTCTACAAAAACATAAACATACAGAAAGTGGTCTGTCTTATCTTGGAGCTCTATCCTTTACTATGTTCGTACTACTTTACCTTTAAATATGCATAAGCAAAACCTTTATGAGACTTGAAGCTCCTGGAGGCCGTTGCCTTGGAGTCACCTGTCACTTATTCCTCCTCTTCAATCCCTTAGAACCAGTCATCAAGTCCCAGGAATTCTAAATTTGAAACAGTTTCCTGATTCCTGTCTTTCTTGCAGAAAAATTATACTTTTTATCTGTCATATGCACCCTACTTCATTAATACCAGATAATTAGTGCAACACTGAATCTTCTGCTAACTGAAAGATTTTGTGTGAATGGAACCTGGCCCTGCTAATATTTAAAATTCAGTTTTGCTTTATTCTTCCTAGTCAGCTTTCCTTTCTGTAACTTTCTCCCACTTCTGCTCACTGTTATGTCCTTTGTCAACCTTCATTTTAACAATGCCCTCCTCCAAAGCTGGTTCAAGCCCTTCACTGAGCCTTCCTTCCCTCACCATTCAGATGGAGACTTCAGCTCCTTAGCATTTACTATATGCCCTCCATGCTTTGTGCCAAAGGCTTTTTCTTTTGACATCACTGTTGTATGAATTCCTTCGTGACAATGATAGCAGGTAGACTGACTACCTACACAGGGTACTATGTATTAGGACTACCTGATTTTATATTTAGTATAGAAGGTACCAATACTTTCAGTTTCTGGGCCTGCCTATTTGCTTATCTGTAAAGGGTATAGATTAGATAGAACAAAGTTTTGTTTTTTGTTTTTGCTTATAAATATTATCCTATGAAATACTCTGGGAATAATCAAAACAATTTTAATTAAAACTATGATTGATGTGCTTAAAGATTCCAAATTAAATACCACATGCCTTTAATCCCAATACTAGGGTGGGGAGGGGAGAGCAGAGGCAGGTGAATCTCTGTAAGGCCAACCTGGTCTACAGAGCAAATTCCAGGACAGCCAGGACTACACAGAGAAACCCTGTCCCATCCCACTCCCCAAAGAATATTAAATTTAATTTAAATCAGCAAAGCACATAATATGAACAATATAAACAAAATGTAGTGGAAAAACTCCACAAAAGAATCTGATTTGCCTTTTGTAAACTATATATCAGATCAAGAAATCGTTAAAGCAAGTAATGGCAAATATAAGCAGAAGTGATGTATCCTATTACCTGTTTTTCAAGTGCAGCTTTTCCTACTTCTCTTGTTGATGATGCCAGTATTTCATTCAAGCACTGTAAGCTACAGAAAAGAGTGAGTGCTGGGAGTGTATTCCATGGCATAGTCTTCATTCATCATATACAAAGCCTTGGACTCCATTTTCAAGTCACACACACACATACACACACACACAACGGGATGCGGGTAAGGGGTGGATGAGATTTATCTGGCACCTACAAGAAGACATCAGTATATACCTTGCTAGTTCAAGCCGGTCACAAAGTTTTTCCACTTCTTCCATCATTTTAACACGATCTGCCTCATTGTCTGAAAAGTGATTCCAGCTCTAGAAGTACAAATGCAAATGCTTCCATCTGACATCATCCAAATACACCATCAGCTCAAGCACAAAGCATCAACTCCCAAGAGGTTTTGGATATAAATAGACACAGGTTCTCCCTATCAGATAGCAATATGAGGCATTATACCAAAGGGGAGTGGGGAGCAATCAGCAGAGACAGCACACAATACCCATGGAGGCTGCAAACTTTCAGGATCCCCACTCCCAGCTTTTGATGTCTGGGTATCTAGTGTGACTCTGAAGATTATACACACAATGGAACAGATTAATGCAAGGGAACATACAAAGAATTAGCTGGAAACCCTTCCCAGATAAGTAAGCTGCTGCCAACAGTCATGCCTTCCACTTCTCACTTCCTGCTTATTTGAACCCGTGGGCTTTGTTTCTCATTGAAGTCCCAATGCTGCTTTTACTGTGCACACCCAAGCCTCCACAAGCACCTCTACCAACTCTTCTGTCAGGTCACTCCTCAGGCTTCTCTGTGAGCAGTCTAGCACCTTATGTTTTCTGGCGTGTCTCCCCCTCAACCGTTCCCATATAGCTCTCCCTGGGTGTGGTTGTTTGAATGTAGTTGGCCCCATAAGCTCATAGGGAGTAGCACTATCCTTTGCTGAAGAAAGTCACTGGGGTGGGGGCTTTGAGAGGTCTCCTTTGCTCAAGTCACACTATGTTTCAGTGCACTTCCTGCTGCCTGCAGATCAAGATGTAGGACTCTCAGCTTCGTCTCTAGCATTATATCTGTCTGTGTGCCATCATGTCCCACCATGATGATAATGGACTAAACTTAGTCTGAACTGTAAGCTAGCCACCTCAATTAAATGCTTTCCTTTCTAAGAGTTGCCGTGGCCATGGTGTCTCTTCACAGCAGTAGAAACCCTAACTAAAACAGAGCGATCCCATCTACTTGCATGGTTTCCAGTGCTATCAAGATGTTGATGGGTCTGTAGTGATCCTGCACTTGCACATGCCAAGGTCAGTGCACTGTTCCAATGTGCTCAATGACACACACCAGAGTCATCACCTTCGTCTTTTGTCTTCCTGTCTCCCGTATTAATAAGGAGTATGTGGAGTTTACTCCTCTGTTAGCTGCGTCACACAATCTGAGCCGACAGACAGTAGCCCATTTGGCTGGAGAAGTCTTCCCATTTCATCCACCTTTCCATCTCTGTGTGTCTATACCCTAGTCCCGGCCAGAGTACTTTCTATTGTGGACTGTGACAAAGGAGTCCTAATTACTGTATTCTGAGTCAGGATCAGACGTCAGCCATAGGCACACTTTAACTGTTGGTGAGGCATGCGAAGGCCCACATACCTGCCCCTCCTCCTTCCTCATCAGGGGTCCCTGCTCTCTCAGTCTCACTGTTAGCATTCTCTCTACAGTGTATGCCTCTTATCTCTAGTCCATGGATAGTCCTCCGAGAAACAGGAGCCTTCCTTCACTACTACCTTTCTGGTGTCTTGAAGTACTAAGTGCCTGCTCACTTAGTGGTAGATTTCTTGTGAACAAGAACTGTTAATTCTTACTACCTGGTTGACAATACTATCTGGTCATTTGATGAATGAATAAATCAACTCATGCTGGGCAAAAGCCATACTCTAATTTATGATACTCTCTAAGCACTACTCAACTTTCTTAGTTCCTAAGTGGCCTTTTAATGGTTTTTTATCAAATTCTCATTACATTCTACCACTGTGCACTGTCTTCCACATCACATAACTCCCATCTTGGGGACTTCTGTTGTGCCCTATTATAAAAAGATTACCTTGGCTGGACTTGTTGACTTTACAGCTCTTCATAGAGGTCTCAAGACTCTTACCCGAGTATCCAACCCACTCCCTACCACCTGCTTGGTAATGCTATGTAATTCTTCCTTAATTAAATGTAGCCTCAGGAAGGGGCTAGAGTTACCCATCTATGTGGCCATGGTAAAACCCTCATCCCTGATGAGTAAAGGCTTTCCAGGAGCAGCCTGTGGGGAGAGGAGCACTCACATGCCTAGAAATTTCTTACCTATGCTCTGTAAGGATAAACGCATGCCCACAATGAACCCTGGTGAAACTACCTCAGTTTGTTGCTGGACCTTAGGAGATGGGGCAGATGGGCTTACATTGCCCACCCCCCAGCAAGGAATTTGAACAAAAACTTGCTGAATGTCCCAAGTACTGTTGTGAATTTTCTCATTAACTGTCTTAGCTCCATGAATAGGTTATTACTTTGGCTATAAGAACAGATGAGGCACATGAGAGCCAAGATATAGAGGATACTTTCCTAGGGCCCCATAACTACACAGTTTAAGGTCAGGTTGGGCTACACAAGACCCTCAGTCAGGCTGGTAAAATAGCTCTCTAGGTAAAGCATGTGCCCAAGCCTGTAAACCAAGTTCAATCCCTAGGACCAGAATGGTCCACGAGAGAACTGACTGACCCCCACACATGGACTATCACTTACGTGTGCCCACACATACACACAGAAAATAAATGTAATAACAATGAGACCCTGTCTCAAAAAACAGTAACCAAATAAAAACAGCAAAAATCCAAATCTGCATTTCAAAATTAAAAGTGCACATGTGTTTGTATGAGGTGTAAGAGGCAATACTTCATGATCCATCAGGAGCATGGGTGCTCATGTGTGGAGGAGCCCCAGAAGTCTGGCATACCTTGCACGAGTTCCGAAGTTTCTGCCTTTCCTTTTTAATGGCCTTCTTCTGGATATCCTTTTCTTTCTTTGCCAACAAAGCTTGCTGTCTGACTTCCTCTTCTTCTTTCTCCTTAGCCAGCCGAGCAGCTTCTAATTCTGCTTGTCTTTGCTTTAAAAAGGTGAACAAATCATTTTGATATAGAAACTAGGGCTTCTAAATGCTTTATGATCTTACTTAAAAGTTGAGTCTTTCGATGAATGAGAAATAAGTTGACATTGAGTTAGTGATGAATTAAAGTTAAGCTGGCAAAATTCTACTTATTAGAAAATATAAAACAGATTTTAAAAAAAATGAACCCGGGGCTGGAGTTAAGAGCCCACCAGAGAACACAAGTTTTGTTCTTAAGTGCCCAATTGCTTTAATTCCACCTTCAGGACATCAAATGCCCCATCTTCATCAGGCACTAGTATATACGTGATATGCACTAACACAGACACTCACACACACACAAATAAAAATCAAAAGAAATCCTAAAGCTAGCTGTAGTGGGTCACAACTTCAATCCCAGCACTCTGGAGGCAGAGACAGAAGCAGGAAGATCTCTTGAGTTCCAGACCAGCCAAGGCTGCATCAAACAAAACAACTTAAGAAATCAAAAGAAATGTGAAAGAATTTTCAATGACACGTTTTGTTTGTCTGTTCAGTAAGGATCTGTAAGACACCTAACCTGCTTGTGGCAATGCACTTGGGCTGCACAGTGAGACCGTCAAGTCTCTAAGTCTGAAAAGGTATCTCAAAACAAACAAGAGCCCAACCGAGCCCTAAAGCCAGCCTCTCAGTGTAGATTCTGTCTCCACCTCCCCCGTGCAGGAGCCCACAGGCCTGCTGTCACGCACCGCCTACCTTTTCCCTGGCTTCCTGCTCCTTCCGTCTGGCTTCCGCCTTTGCTCTCTTTTCCGCTTCTCTCTTGGCCTTCTCTTCCTCTTTAAACTTTTTGATCCTTGGGTCACAACTGTAAGCATTATCTACCCCAAAAATAAGTTAGACTTCTCAATGTCTAACAGTTACAGAACTTAAAGACACGCCCCCGAAGTATACTTACCAACTAAAGCTCTCACTCTGTTCATCTCCTCCTTTTTCCTCTGCGCCCTTGCTGCTCTGTTCTGCTTCTCAATCCATCTCCTCTCGTCACGACTGTAAAACACAAAATCAGTCAACACCTCAGATGATGGAAACATGACATTCTGTAACTTCACTATCTAGATAATGTCTTCTGACACCTCATTCCTATTATTTAAAAGGTGGTTGTATTTTCCAACACATTAATTTAAAAAAAGAAAAAACAACCTAAAAGTAGCTTCAGCAGCCAGGAGAATTTATGGAGCTGAGCTATTTTGTTATTACTGTCCTCGACAATTTCTGAAGTGTATCCTAACCTATTACTGATTTGGCCCCACCTAGGTCATGCAAAGGGATTTAAAAGCTATGGATCAGGGCTGGAGAGAAGGCTCAGAGCTTGACATCACTTGGTGCCCCGCACTCACATTGGGCAGTTTACAACTCTAGTTCCAAGGGAATTTGATGTTGTCTTCTGGCCTCTTGAGGCACCAGGCATGCATTCTGTGTATATATGTACATGCAGGTACTCGCAAATATAAATAAAGTAAAAATTAAAACAACCCCAACCTATTACCAAAATGTGCTCACTGGTATAACAGTGGCCATGACTCAGCTATGAGCAATCACGCACTTTGTGGTTGGATTTGAGGTCTACTCGACAGAACTCCTGTTAATGAAACCTGGTAAACAGCTCATGGATGGAAAGGCTATAGGATATAGTAGGGAATCTGCTATTACTGCTTTGCTAAATGGAAATGTCAGCCTGCCTTCTAAATATTTATATTTACACCCACAAATTAGTGCATTATTTCATCTTAATCAGAAGCTTCTTCTCCAGTGGGAAGTGAATGCAGACAACTTGCCATCATGCTGAGCATCTAGAGTATCCCTTCCTGATACTCTAGGCTGGAGAACATCACTGAACAGGAAGAAGAATGTGGGAGCTACAGGATGAGGAGGAGTTGTCAAGTTTCTGGACATGTAGTAGCCACTGCAATTCATGAACAGAAAGTGTGATTCCTACACAAGATTAAGCCTATCAACACTCATCATGGATAGAGGAAGAACGCATGAGGGCCACCCCTAACTGAGGGAGCTACCGACAGTTACCCAGGAAGAGAATTTTCCCTCAGGGGTGTAGCTACTGGGGAGGTGACCATGACCCAGCAAATAACTGCACACCCAAGCATATGCAAACAACAGTACTTAAATTCAGTGGGTTATTAGAAAGGAAGGAAGGAAGGAAGGAAGGAGCATTTGTGGCAAGAAGACTTCTCTAGTGGGAATGGGAAGGGATAAGAGGATAAATATGATCAAAACACACACATATGAACTGTCAAAGAATAAACACCTTAAATGTTGGAGGGTAGCAAGATGGTGATAGTGCCTTCAAGCCTGAGGATATGAATTTGTGCTGTAGAATCTTTAACTATCTAAAACGTTCTCATTTGTTTCATGATATAAGAACGTGTGTTTGATTATGTAAAGATGTGCTGCATCTGTCTCACCGACTGCCAAAGGTACCTGACTGGTACTAAAGGCCAATAGCTAGGCAGAGAAAGGACAGACGGGGATGGCAAGAGAGAGAATGAATAGGAGGAGGAATCTAGGCTCAGGAAAACAATGAAGGAAAGAAGAGAATGAAAGAGGGACACAGGCCAGGAAGCCAGGCCCGGCCCCAGACACAGCAGTGGAATAAGACACACAGGGAAAGCCCAGGCCAAAAGGTATGGAAGGGGAACAGGTCAAAGAACTAGCAGAAAACAGGCCTAATCTAGGCCTGGCATTCATAACTTTCGTGACTAATAAGAAATCCCTGTCAAGATTTGGGCTGTTGCTGGCCCAAAAGAAAAAGCAGGGTACAAATCTGACCCTTGGGACCAGGGTCAGAAAGAATCAGGTCCAGAAAGTTGTTCTCTGATTTCCACACCCAGACTATGATGAATTTGAGTCCTCCAAAATAAATAATAAATAACAAAAAGCAGAACAGCATCTTAAAACTAATCTACAACACACATATTTCCCTGACTGTATGACCCAGCACCAGCATTTACCTAGTATTCATGAGGCCTTGGATTTGACACACTGCACAACTGTGTGTGCGTACACATTCCTTTATTAACATACATACCATTCTGCTTTTTCTTTTTCTTCTTCATCTAAATAAGAAAATTCTCGCCAAGAATCAAAATTATACCTGATGTAGACAAAAGAAAACAAGACAGAATTGGAAAAAGAAGTCCTTTCAAAGTTACATTAGACACACATTCCTTTAAATTAGTGGTAAGCACATCAGCTGTGTAAATGGACCTCCTTCCCCTTTTGTTAACACTGCACTCAAGGCCCTGATGTCAAACCTCTTGCTGTCTCTTCTGTTTGGGGTCTCACTCCTTAGCATGCACAGATTTCTCCTATCTTCACGTCAACTACTGTCAATTCTCTCACGGTGACTCTAGTTAATGGTTATTTTATTTCTGGTTTGTCATCTGAACGTAAAAGCTACTCTGACAACACTAAATCTGTTTTCATGCGTCTTCATTTCTATACTTATTAGCTGGCTAGTGGAAAGACATACTACGAGGCTGGAGTGATGGCTCGGTTAACAAAAACACTGGCTGTTCTTCCAAAGGACACCAGCTCAGGTTCCAGCACCTACCTAGTGGCTCACAACCAACGACCTCTTCTGGCCTCAATGGTGCAGATATATATGTAGGCAAAACACCCACACACATATTTTTGAAAGACATACTACAAATAAAATGCACTAAACATTACGTTTACTGAAAATTAGTGAATTAAAAGATTAAAATGGCTCAATAAGGTAGTGCTGATGGCACAAGCCTTCATTCCAGCACTTGGGAGGCAGAGGCAGGTGGATCTCTGTGAGTTTGAGGCCAGCAGCCAAGGCTACACAATGAGACTTTGAATAAAATAAAACAAACAAAAACCATCAAACAAAGCCCATGGTACAATGAATATATGTCTAATATGCATTAATATTCAATTTTCATTCATTCATTCATTCATTCATTGGTTCTTCCAGGTAGGGTTTCTCTATGTATCCCTGGCTGTCCTGGAACTCACTTGGTAGACCAGGCTGCTGGCCTTGAACTCAAGAGATCCACCTGCCTCTGCCTCCCAAGTGCAGGAATTAAAGACATGTGCCCACAACTGCCTGGCTCAATTTAATTTTTTACTGCAATCAAGTATTTTATATCTAGATCTCATTAATATATTAATGGAAAACAGACTGAAAAAAATCATAAAAGGCAAATCTAGAAGATACAGAGCATTTCATTTGTTCAGTAAAGGTTCTGATTAATTAAGTACTTAATGAATATCCTTAAGAAAATGATGCCATCCTTCACACAGCATATTCACTTACCAGAAAGAATAAAACGCATCTACATCTTCAAATGAGGAGTTCATGTCACCAAGTTTGGGAACATTTTTTTTATTTGACCATCTGAAATATTAAAACAAAAATGTAATTCAAATGAAAGATTCTGAACAGGAGTTCTTAACAAAACAGCTTTTACTAATGAACTCCTTCCAACACCTGTAACCTCTACAACTAAAAGGTGCAACTCTCAGAAGTGGTGTGTTAAGCAATACAAGGAGGCCAGGCTGGGAAAGAGTGAGACACTATCCAACTATCTCCAGTTCCATATAGGACAGTGAGGTAGCAGCTGCCAGGCATGCTGACTAGGAAAAGGGCAACTGGTCTCTTCCCAAGCTTACTTACTGCTGCCCCTTAAAAATGTAGCATAGAAGTAAACTGTAGGCCAATATGGTCCAGCATTGCAGACAGATTTCCACCCCTGGTCAGCCTTTAAATCTGAAAAGGATCAGGAGATGAGGAGGCTGCACTGTTCTGTTCTACTAAACAACACAGAGTTGTCTATACCACCTTCAGTAATAGTGGCTGGGACCAGACAGCTCTGCCATGAATTGAGCAGTTACTAGGAACATTAGGATGTTACAGTAAAGCCAAGTAATCGAGGAACCAGCAGCTCAGGCGCTGCTCATGCTCTCTGATACTGATACTGCATACTATTTTAAGAGTCATGTTAATGCAAGAAAGCATGTATTAATCTTAAAGATTTAATAATTTACCCTTCGTCAGAGAAGCCTTATGAAAATAAGATGCCCAATAAAAGGATCCAGGGCTGCAGATGCAGCTCAGGGAGGATATGAGCAGTCACGCCCAGGGTTTCCCCCCAACATCAAAAGGTAAGAATTAACAACTTTCCTTGATTGCTGATACTGACACCAGTGCAGTCACTGGTAAATGGGAAAGATCAGCATTGAGTGCTGATTACTAAGGACTCAGTATAGCAGAGGAGAAAGAGGAGCCTACAGACATATTTTACAAGTGAGCTATTCATCAAGAAGACAGATTAACCCAGGCGAGCCACTGAGTCACTGACCAAAGCGGGTAAATACTTTAACTCACCTGGAATTTCTTTCAAACACTGGAGAAAACACTTGAAAAAAATTGTCCTTTGCTTCACTTTTAGAAGGAACGGAGTTGTCAAAAGTAGGATCTACACTGTTAAATGCCCGTCTTTTCACTGGATCAGACAACATTTCATAAGCTGAGAACAAAGTAACATGACACCACCATGAGGCTAACAATTTTTCTGAGAAAATAAATTCTGGCCTAGGGATGTGGCTCTGTAGAGAGTAGCCGCCTGGGTCTGACCACAAACATCACACAACAAAACAAGATGGAAGAAAGAAACAATTTATCCTTCTGCTAAAAGTTATTTTCATATTTTTAATTTTTTAATTTTTAGCTGGGCAAAGGATTAATTTAGGCATAAAGTATTAAAGCAGTCCAGCGTCATGTCACACAAAACTGTACTTTTAATTCCTCTATGCAGACAAGTATCAAGACACCATTATCCCGCCTTGGGGGCTTGAACCCATGTACTGGCTGGACCAACTGAGAACAGTAACTCTCAGCAAGGCAGAACGCTGGGCAGGTTGGCTCACCTAGAATCCTACCATGTCAGGGGCCTGAGGTAGAAAACTGCTTTGCATTTAAGTCCAGCCAGAACACAGCGAGTTCCACCCAAGCCTGGGCTACAGACCCTGCTTCAAAACAAACACTGCTCCAGAAGGCAGATGGAGAGGGTGGGCGAGATAAGGACAGACATATCCATTAGATTTCAAGATTCTAAAAGCCTTCTTGAGAGGCCAGAGAAGAAATCTGAAGGGTGCATGTATGTGTTCTTTTTTTTAAAGGAGTGTCACCCTATTCCTCCAATCCCAACACCGGGGGTTTGTGGGGGGGAGGGGGCAGGAAGAGCTCAAGGAGCTCAAGAAGCCAGTCTGGGCTGCATAGACACTATCTACAAACAAAAGCACCACCAAAACATAAAATTACATGTAAGGAACACATAGCTAGAAATGGTAGTTATCTGTACTGGTTTGTAAAATGCGGCGTGGCTATGTAAACAGCTATAAATAACTGTGTGATCTATTATGTAATCAACTTAATTTATTTCTGCAGTGTTGGGAGCTGTGTAATTACACATGCCAGGCAAATGTTCTGCTACTGAGCATCACCTCTATCAAAATCCATTTAAAATTAGTAACAGTTCAATTTCAAACAATCTAACTTGGCAAAAGAGCTTAAAATTTGTACCACCAAATAGAACACTCATGCCAGGCCCAACAGTGCAGGCCTGTAAATCCCAGCTACCAGAAAGGAAAAGGTAGAATTGGAAATTCAAGGCCTTCCTTGATTATAGGAACTTCATGGCCAGCTGGGCAATTTAGTGAGATCCAATCTTCTCAAAAAGAAAAAAAAAGGGGGTGGGGGAAGCTGGGCTCCAGTTCAGTAGCAGTCTGGTTTGATGCCTAGCACTATACAACCACACCAATATATGTTCATACATGTAGAGGTATGTATGTACATTTTTATATGATCACTACTGGATGAGTGATGAGCGTGGTAAGAAACCACAGGGGAGCTGGGCTCAGCAAAGCATGCTTGTGATCCCAGCAATGAGAAGCCAGTCTGTTTAAGGCTTACTTACTTACAAAGCAAAACTGTCCACCTGTGATCCTGATAAAATGTAACCAGTCCGTCTGGGGCAGGGCCTAAGGGTTCGAATTTCTAAAAGACTGCTAGATGCTGGGGTAAAAGTCAGGGTAATTTCACCGTGCAGAGGCTCTGGGGAAACTAGCAACAATACAGATGCAATGTTTTCAAATGTTATGAGGGAGTTAAGTGAATGCAGCATGCAGAGCAAACTCAATCCCTGCAAACAGGACAATGCTCTAAGGGAGCCCTGCATGTGAAGACTTCCTTACCTTTAGTTATACAAGTGAAGTAGTCATTGTCTCCTTCTTTGATTGGCTCCCCAGCTGCTTTCCGTTTGTCTGGGTGATGTTTTAGGACCATTGCTTTATCTGCAGAATCAGATTATCAGTGACTTTAGAGGTATTTCTTTAGTAATTTGAAATTTTTCTTCTCCAATTTTAAGTCAATTTTATTGACATTTTCAAATGCACCACACATCATAATTTCAACTAAAATAACAGCCTATGACCTTTAATTATTTTTGGTCTTTTGAGACATGGTTTCTCTCTGTGTGTAATCCTGGCTGTCCTGGAACTCTAGACCAGGCTGGCCTCAAACTCAGAGATCTACCTATCTCTGCCTCCTGAGTGCTGAGATTAAAGGCATGCACCATCTCCAACCAGCTCAGCCTATAATTTTTTATCCTTTACTATTTTTCTCCTCTAAATCTCATTTTGGGGATATCATCTTGTATTATCTGTTTCCTTCCTCCACTTAGTGATACCTCTCTTAAACAATAAAACTAAATATATATTTTTTTAAAAAAAAATATAAGTTAAGACAATTAACTTGCATAGGACACAACTCTAGTTTTCAACCGTATAAGTAATGATTCTGCTTTAAAAAAGAATTTGGTCATTTTCTGGGAACCCAGAGACAGACATGCTCAAAGAATCCATCAATCTGGCCAGTATTTAATTAAAGCTTGCTTCAAATTTGAGAGACAGAGACAGACAGAGAGAGAGAGAAAAACATTAATATATTTTTCATTTCTGTCCAGGCCCAAGATACTACATTTCCAATGTAACTTGTTTCTTTAGTTTGCTTAAATCTTATCTATTTCATTCAAGTGAGATAAAATTTTCAGCAATAAATTCTAAGACTGCTCAGATTTTAGGTGTGCAGTTCAATGACTTGACAAGTGTATGTAATGTAGCCATAGCAACACTCAAAGAAACAGAGAGGCCACTTAATGACACATTTCCTCCCCAGGTAGCCTTTTCTAGGCAACCCATCCCCTACTAAACTGGGTAGCAGCTTTCTGACTTGTGTCCCCATGGGCTGCTTTTGTGTGTTCTGGAATCTTATATAGATACAGGTTAGGTCTTCATGCGTGGCTGATTTTCTCAATATTGTGGTTTGAGATTCACCCACATTTTCAGGAGAGTGTCCTGGTAGTTTGTATTGCTGAGTAGTGTTCAGCTGTACCAAAATACACTAGTTTGTATATTTATTTTAGTGAACATTTGAGTGTTTTCCATTTGTGGACAATTTTATAACATTATTATGAACATTTCTCTAGAAATCTTTTCATGGGAACATCTGATCTGGCTATTTCTATACATTCTGCATATATAAGGTTCAGTACTGTGAGATACATGTTTTCTGATGGCCAAGATACTCTTTCATCTGTGGTAAAGAGGCATTTAACTGTATTGAGAAGAAATTATTAAAATTAGGTGGCTCACAGAGACTCTAAAGACATATGCCCCCAGCTTTCTTGGGATCCCAAGAATAAAATAATACAGGCCAACTCAGCAGTACATGATCCTGAGCACTGTGTCCAGCAGTCACTTGGTCTCACACTGCAGAGCAGCTATGACCACTGCTATTCAGCAGTGCAGGCTTTGGGCTTCTCTTCCATTTTCCTCATCCTGGCCAGCAGGAAGATTCTGTGCAGCATAACTTAACCCATATTGTTCTCTGAAATATGTGCTTATTAGTAAATCTAAGACACAAGCTACACTAGACAATCTTAAGACACAAATCCTGCAAGGTATGTAGTTAACACACACCTGCAATCACAGTACTTGGCAGGCTAAAGCATGAGGATCACAAATTTGAGCTACAGTGAAATATTGTATTAAAAAGCAAAAACAGGGTTGGAGAAATGGCTTAGCAGTTAGAAGTACAACTACTCCTGCAAAGGACTTGAGTTTGATTTTTAGCATGGACAATGGACAGCTTACAACTTCTTGTAATGCTATCTTCAGAGGACCTGCTGATAACCTCTTTTGTCCTCTGAGGGTGTCTGCACTCATGTGCACATACCCACGTACAGATACCCTCATGTAAGTCTTAAAAATGAAAATCTCTTTAGAAGGCAAAACTAAAACAGGTATAATCTTTAATCATGCCTGAAAACAGTGACTTATGAATTCCGGTCACTTGGGAGGCAGATTCAGTTGATAAGGAACAAGAGAGCAAGAGCCTGTCCCTCGATCACCAGGTCTGATCCCCAAATACCACCAAAATCCCGAACAAATAAAATAAAACTCTCCCTGATGGACAATTATTGGTTGCTATAGTGATTCTGATCTCTTCATCCAGGAATTTCATCTCTTTTTTCTTTTCACCTAAACTGTGAAACACTCAAGCCCCCCCCCCCCCTTCGGAGGCAGGATCTCGCATACTTGAGGCTGCTCCACTCCCTGAATTTGAGGTTACATTTCCTGTATTAAATATTCAACTATTTCAAAACAAGTACTTACGAGCTGCTTTGATTTGTCTCTGTGTGGCTTTGTATCTGACATGGCCAAGTCCAAGGACTGCATAATGATCTTGATTCTGATGAACACACGAAAGGAGGTTAATGCTGAACAGAGTACATTTAATCCTTTGTATTCTGTTATCATTAAAACTATCCAAAGTGAGGCTTCTGCACTGGGTCAGAGCACCTGCTAAGCACGGTTTTATATCCTTCCCTCGCTACAGCATTTCAGAATCCAGCTGAGAAGGGTAATAGTGGGGCAGTGGATAACAGCACAGAACCAGCAAACAGGAGGAGGTTGAGTGGAAATTGAGACATGAGGATGCAGCTTCTTTGGAGACAGAGTACCTACTTTCATTTCTGCTTCGGTTAACATCCTAGTGAATTTACAAGTTGAGGAAGCAACAGTAGTGAGGCCACATTAACCAAAACTGTCCACTTTGTCTTAGAGAATGAGCCAGCTATCACATGAAGAGAAGGTGAAGGCATATAACAGTCAAATAGCCCACTAGGGATGGTGCTACCCCTGAGTCTATAGTCCTAGATGATACAAGAAAGCAGGCTGAGCAAGGCACAAGGAGCAAGCCACTAAGCAGCATTCATCCATCACTTGAGCTCCAGTTCCTGTCCTGATTTCTGTGATGGAGTCTAAGAAAAGCAAACCCTTTCTTCCTCAAGTCGACTTCAGTCACTGTCTTTCTAACAGAAATAGAAATCCCGACCAAGACAGCCATTACCCTTTATCTCTGAAGAGTGGTGCTAAGAGCATGTTTCCAGTCACTTCTCTATAACTACTGCTAGTCAAGTCTCTGAGAAAACTCTCCATACCATGTTCTTATAGTACTTCAACCATTTTTCCAACCTACTCCCAAATGGTTTTTCTGTCTACTTCCACTGCAGATGCTATAAGTTATTAATACTTCCTTAATTACCAACTTCTGCCCTATTTGATTGACAACCTAGCAGATTCCATCCACCACTAGTCTCCCTCCTTTGATTCCCTTTCCTACAGCCATACTCAAACCAGCACCCTACATGGCTCCTAATGATTTTCAAAGGTCAGTCTTGTTTTTATCTTATTTTATACTTAATCTTCAGGTACTGCACCCAATTAGGGAGTATAGGTGAGGCCTCTGTTTATGCTATCAATCCCCCAAATAACTCCAGTAAAACCTTTTTCTGAGTCCAAATAACAATAGCATCTATCTAACCTCCCATCTTAATCCTTTTACCAAACTTAAGCCTGGTACTCCTGTTCACTGACGGCTCCAATTCTTCCTCTGAGAATCTCACACTTTCTCTCTGATGGTGTATTTTCCCCTTCACTGGCTGCCAGCTTTTTAGCCCATCAGTTAACTAAAGTCATCACCTTACTTAAAAGGTTTTAACTTGATCTCAGTACACAGGCTTCTCCATCTCCTCAGTAAGTAGCTACCTGGCCATCTTTCATATCACCCTCTTCTATTTGCTTGTCCAGCTCACACCAGCCATGTGTTCTGGAATGTCAGCCACCGTACAGTGATGTTGTCCCTCCCAGGCATATAGCAGATGCTTGTTATACACTTGCTGAATGATGCCAAACAAGCACTGATGTGGGAATGTCTTTCTGTATGCTGTGAACATCAATCTTTAAATAAAAGAGCTGTTTTTGCCCATGACAGGCACCGTAGAAAAAGTAGGAGGGGAAACCAGAGCATAGGTAGGAGAAGCAGGGCCGAGTCAGACAGACTAACCCAGCTGCCAAAGAAGAAACATGTGAGGAACACAGGCGAGCCGTGGGCCACGTAGCAGGATAGATTAATGAGAATGGGTTAAGATGTAAGAGCTAGCTAGCAATGTGCCTGAGCCATAGACCAAACAGCATGAACATAATATAAGCATCTGAATCATTTTTGGGGCCTAATCAGCGGAAGGCGGCTAAAGGGTCTGGGGCTGTAGGTCTGTGGGTCTGGACCTCTGGCTGCCCGGGACCAAGAAACCTTATTGTAACAGAGCACGCAAGTGGACCAAGTTGCTTTGCTCAGATGTCACCTCCTCTATTCTCCATCTAAGATTCCCCACTTTCTTCCTTCTCTTAGAAATCTTAACACTCTTCCATTTAACCTCCTGGTAAGCCTTGTCTTGACCTCAAGTTACTGCCTTCTTTCATGTTTTAACATCTGAAACAGTATTTCATACTTACAGTGTCTGTAAACTCTTAGTTTCAACCTTTTTTAGTAGTAATGAGGTCACTTAAACATGTATACCAAATCTATTCGTTTTTCATTGTTTTTCAAGGTATAGGCCCACACATTTTTGAATCAGTGACATTGGTAACTGCCTTTTCTTTCTTGAGAATTCTCCCAAGCTTAGTTTCTAGAAGACTGTAGTGATTGGTACTCGGTAAGCCTCTGCTGAACTAGTAACTCTTTTTTTCTTTACTCTTCAAAATAGGATCTCATATATCCCAAGCTGGCCTGGAAATCCTCATCCTCTTGGTCTGCCTCCTGAGTGCTGAGATTATAAGCATTTCACCATGCCTGGCTTACACAGTGCTAAGAACTAAACCCTGGGCTTTTGCATGCTAGGCAACTGAGATACATCTCCAGCCCACCCCTCCTTTCTGACATCCTTTTTAGTATCCTTTATTCTTCCTACCCCTTAAAACTCTACCGTTCAGGCTCTCATTCTGAAGTGTTTGAGGACTAGAGGTATGTGCTCCATGCTCAGCCCAGGAACCATTACTGCTTACTATTTAGTATCCACAGACACTAAGCGGTGACATGTTTCATACACATCATTTCATTACTCTTCGTTATAATTCTGAGCCGCTCATGAAAACTGTACCAACAAGGGAAATGAGATTCTGAGATGTCCAGCAACTTTTTGGTCCCAGTGCACTAAATGCCAGAGCTGATTTAAGTCCGGGCACTTCAGTTACACAGTATACACATATAACACTCGTTGGTATATACTTAATATACATAGCTAGCGTAGCTGATGCTATTCATTTCTCAGCCTCGACTGCTGTGCCACTGACTTCAAAGAAGACCTGAGTCACCACCTACAAGACAACTTTACTAAAATTTGGACACAAAACTGCCTACAAAGTTCCTCAGCCTACATCCTAACACTGGCAACTGTTTAGTGTACTTTACTAAACTCCCTCCGCCACCAGTGTGTCCCCTCTCCCTCAAAACCTATGCACAAGCTTTGTAGCAGAAAGTTATTCCCTTCCCCTCTAGGTCTGCCACACTTCAGACATTTTCCATACTGCCAAAAGGTTTTCTAAATTTGTATTAGAAACGTGTGTTTGTGTGTATGCAGGCACGTGGAGGCCAGAGGACAACCTCAGGTGTTATTCTTCACGTATGGTCCACTTTGCTTTCCCTCTCAGATAGGGTTCTTATTGGCTTGGAGCTCTCCTAATAGCTAGGCTGGCCGGCCGTTTCTTCCACCCCAGTGCTGGGATTATGTAACATGCTTTGTTCAAATCCTCAGGTCCTCACATTCTTTCTCATTCCCTTCTCCTACCAAATCACTAGACTTCTTTCTTAGAGTGGTCTTGGGGGACTTAACCATAGCTGGCTTACAAGTAGTTCACTGACTACCTCCCCAGCCCCAGCCTGGGAACTTTAGAGCATAAAAAACACAACAGAGTTTGAAACAGACTGGAGTTTTTTTCTGGGCCTAATTTCCCACAGCCATCCCCCAAGTACTCTACTCTAATCCCTCATGAAGTAGTAGACATTGTTTATTCCTATGTCTCCACTATCACAGCCTTCTACCCAGAATGCCTTTCCTCCCTTTTCTATTTCATTAACTGCCACTCATTTTTTTTTTTAAGACCAACTGATTTTGTTATTTATTTATTTAAGCTAGGGCCTTATACATCTCAGGCTGGCCCCTAATATCAGTGTAGTGAAGGATGACCTTGAACTTCTAATCTTCTTGTTTGTATTTCCCAAGTAGTACGATTACAGGTGAATATTACCACTCCCACAAAGACATTACTTTTGCTCTGAAGCCTTCCTGGGTGCCCACAGTATACCCTGGTCAGTGCCATTCCAATGCTCAGCAGTAACAGGGCTTACTTATGCCTATCATGTCTAAGTGCCTTAAATACAGGGTAGTAATAGAAAAACTAGAAACAGGGCCCATGCTCCTGTGCACAGGAAATACCTTCCAATCTTTGGGATCAAGTGTCTTTAGCATGGGGAACTCTTCTAACTGTAATTCCTCATCTTCGGATTCCTCTGACAACTCCTTCTTATCCTCCAGCTCCTGAAAAGATGTGGAAGCATTTCTGTTTCTTCTCTTGACAAAAGCTTCAAACCATCTTCCCACAGGTTCAACTTGACGGAGTGCAGAGGCTGTGAGGGAAAATAAGAATTCAGTCTACTGCAAGGAACACAGCTATTTCACGGCAACTCGATTTCTTAGGAAGAGCAAAAAAATGACATCAGAATATGATTTTCAAACCATCACCTATAAAAACAATTGCAGAATCCAGTTGCATCATGGGTAGCAAATTATCCTTGGCAACATTTAGCAATTATTCCAGCAACCTCTTCCAACTAAAATTCCATTATGGGTGATGACCTGAGTTCAATGTCCAGAACCCACATAAAGGTAGGAAAGACTGATTCCCTAAGTTTTTCTTTGACCTTTCCTTGCATGCTGTGGCACTCAAAAGCACCCCATAATTTCTTTTAAGGCAAAAGAAATTCAGCAGATAATCAATATTTTCCTGATATGAGAAAGGACGGAATCAATAATAATAATAAAACAATAAAATGCCTAGAACTAGCCTCAACGAACAAAAATGGATACTCCAGTGATCTTAATTATTAAGATGTTAATAGGGCTCTCTATCAACAATCTGTTCAAATAGACAACTTTCCAAGAAAATGTTAAGGACTGAATGTATGTCCTAGTGATCCAGGCTGGATGTGAACTGGGAATCTCAGGTTTTTAGTCTAGGACCACAAGTTTCTTGAAATGTGAATTATTTCAGGATGGAAATAATACCTATCTCATTCAGTTCCTATAATTTTTGAATCCAATTTAAAAACTATAAACTGTTGTAGAGACAGCACTATGGAATAAATCACTGTACATTTGTATAACAGGAATTAAAAGATGGCAACCTGGGTCAGGAAAAAAGTGAGATCATAATTTTAATTTCATGAGACATCAAAGTGCATTTTTTTTGGTGCTCGGTTTTGGGGAAACATTTTCTCAAAAGATTTCTCGAATTTTAATTGGCTTATGATATTAAGATTTCAGTCACCTAATACATGAGAGGATGCACCAGCTGTGTAGCGGGGGCGTGGCTTTCAAACAGCCTTTGGAGCCTTTCTCCAGTATAGGATTACATTGAGACTCAAACACAACACGTGCCGTGGGACATTTAAAAAAGTCACATTCAACAAGTGCCCACGGAATTAATGTTGATCACTGAAATAGTTGACCGGTCGCTTTGAATACCTCCCTGAGTGCCGTGCACCTAGACACTCACAGCAGGATGACTGCTCTTTGAACCCTTCCTCAGAGCACTCCAAGCTTTCCACTCGCTCCGCAGAAAGGGGCTTCCAATGCTATGAGGAAGTTATCAGAATCCAAACACTTAAAACAGAGCGGGAAGTAAAGGTGGAGGTGAAGTGCTTAACAGCGTTAAGACGGCTTTGTACAACTCCCGGCACGTGGTGCGTGCAGCGGGGTCTCTCCGCCCGCCGTGGGCGACAGGGTGCTGCTTTAGAGGATCTTCCAGGGTACCGGGGGTTTCGGTCCGCAGCTGCTCAGTCCTCTCCATGCATGAGTCAGCAGCCCCAAAAGAAAGGAGGACCCACCGGTGCAGAGGGAAGACGCCCCCACCCTCCTAGCTAACAAACCCGGGACTCTTCAGTTCACAGCACGGAGCAACAGGGGCCGTCACGGTCCCCCGCGTCCCGGAGCAGGTTGCCGGACTCACGAGGACCGACACAGGGGTTGCCAGGGAGAGGGCTGCGGCAGGGGAGCCTGAGGCAGGACGGAAACCGAGTTGGTGGGCACGTACCGGAGGTCAGAGCGTGGGTGATGGCGGTGCTCTGGCCCTCCGCGGCGCTCGGCAGGAGCAGCATGCTGGCTGGGGCTAGTCCCGCGGGCGCCGCGCCTCACGTCCAGGGAAGGCCCTCCGCGTCCGCTCTACCTCCTAGTCCGAGCCTCGCGCCCAGGCTCCACTCCGGGACCGGCGCGTGGAGACGATCAGTAAGCACTTCCGGGATAGGGCATCGCGGTGCGGACGCCAAGCCCACCCCCACCGGCTCGCGCCAACGTGCGGGGCCGCCTACTTCCTCTACAGACTCCAGACCGGCTGGAAACCAGGGAGCACGAAGGAAGAGTTCCTCAACTTTTCAGTTCCTGCGCGGAAAAGGATTGTTTCCTCACCCAAGGGCAAGACGCAGAAAATAATTTTGAAAAGAGCTTAACGCAGTGTTACCCAGGCCGCCTCTAACTGTGACAATTCTGTCTCACTCTCTCAAGTCCCAAGTTTTCAGTCATAAATCACCACCGCTCCCTAGGTACCTCATACAAGCGGGATTATATAACTTTTTTATATTATATTATTAAACATTGTCTCTGTGAGAGTGGCTTATTCACTAGTATATATAATGGCCATATAGTTTATTTTTAAGGCTGAATAATACTGTATTCACATGCCACATTTTTGTTTATCCATTCAGCTGTAGATGGGTACTTGGCTGTTCTTCATTTGACCTATTGCTGATGCAGCTATGAACATGGCTGTATACGCATCTCTTGAAATCTCACTCCCAACTATTTGGCATTATATATCCAGAAGTGGAATTACTGTCTTATATAGATTATATTTTAATTCTTCTCACTTTTCAACAACTATTGCACCATTTTACCCACCAACAGCACACAATAGTTCTATTATTTCCCTACATACTCTCAAACTTTATTTTCTTTTTAAAAAACAATAGCCACACACACACACACACACACACACACACACACACACACACACACACACACACACACACACACACAATAACCAATCATGGTGGCGCATGCCTTTCATCCCAGCTCTTCAGGGAGGCAGATCTCTGTAAGCTCAATACCTAAGGAGAATAAAATGCTTTTGATTTGCATTTTCCCGGGGTTGAACATTCTTTCATGTGTTAGTTGACATTTGGTGTATCCTTTAGAAAAAAAATGATTGTCCAAGTTTGTTCGTTTAAGTTTTCTTAAGATTTATTTACAGTGTTATGCCTGCACCTATACTTGCGCACCAGATCTCATTCTAGATGGCTGCGAGCCACCATGTGGTTGCTGGGAATTGAACTCAGGATCCCTGGAAGAGCAGCCAATGGTCTTGACCTCCCAGCCATCTCTCCAGCCCAATTGTCCAAGTATCTTTTTTCATCTTTCTTTCCCCCATCTTTAGCTTTCCCCCCTTCCCATAAAAACAAGATTGTTCTCCTGTTGAGTTGTAGTTCTTTGTACATCCTATATACACATTAACAAAAACTCTTTACCTTCGTTCTATCTGTAGATCTAGCCATCAATTAACTGTGTCTAAAATGCCAGGCATTTAATAAATACTGTTATTTAGTGCCTTCCTAATCTTGTGAGGTAAAGGGGAGATTTAATAACTTACTCCTGACTGCGTGTATTTTTTATTAATGACTAAGCCAAGATTTAAATCCATCATCAACTGAGCCAGGGTTAATATTGGAAGTTCCTGTTCCGGTACATAAAAAGATCAGCCTCGGTGAGGGATGGGGTGAAGTCTGGGCCTGCGCACCACACAGTCAGTCCCGAAGCTCATTGTAAATAAGCGTCCGAACGGTGATCACTTCCGGGGGGAAGAGAAAGGGAAGACACCGCCGGAAGCGAGCAAGGTGCTGTGTAATCGCTAAGACGCTGAGGTGCTTGCGGCCCCTAAAATGCCTGATTACTTAGGTGCGGACCAGCGGAAAACCAAGGAGGATGAGAAGGACGACAAGCCCATCCGAGGTGAGACGAGCCGGGCTCGAGCTCCCAGCCGGGAGGGGACCGGCGCTGGCTCCGCAGAGGCGTGGGAGGCGCCTGGGTGCTCTGTCCGCTTTGGACCCGAGTGGTGACAGGCCTGGGCCGCAGTCACCCACCTCCTCTCTCTTATTTGCTCATTACACGCTCTGGATTCCTCTTTTGCTGAGACCGATTTTTTTTTTTTAAATCAGGCCTTTTAAAAATTTTTATCGAATATTTTTTCAGGCGTTGAAGTTCTATATCCAGAGTGGCTTTGCATGCTTTCAAAAGGTGGCTCCCTCCCCGCCCCATCCTCTCCTCCCCAGGTATCCTAAAACTTACCACGTGGAAGTTATTGGTAAATTCTAAAATCAAAGTTGTCGTTTTGCCAAAATTACAAGCCCATGGATATTAAACTAGTTGACATTGCTTTTCATTCAGTGCATGAGATGTGGTCAGTATTTTTGGATGACGTTTCCTCTACCTTGTGTAGCGTCATCTTTATGCTTTGTTTTCTTTTTAACTTTTGAAAACAGCTATGTTTCACTGTTGTGGTGTCTTACTCTTCCCTTTCCTAACAACCTCAACCCCTCCACCATTATGCCTCTTCCCCAGAGAAAGTTTTTTCCTTTCTTTTTCTTCTTTAAATCTTCACTTATTCCACTCCCCTTAGAAGTGTTTTACACCACAGAAAGTCTCACAGCTACTCAGGACCTGTTAGAAAACCTTCTCAGAAAGCTTATTTTTCATCTGTTTATAGTAGTCTATGTCTCTCTCTGGGTGTGTGTTTTTTTTTTTTTTTGTGAGTATTAATTTGGTTCTTTTAGAGCTCAAATATGACTAAAGTGTGTATCTTATATGATCTTTATAGAAACACTGCAAGGAAAAGTTCCCAGTTAGATGATGAAATTAATGTAAAGAAATTAAGTGTTTTTCCTAAGGTAGCCTGACAGATACATGACCTTGTTTGATTTAAGCCAATCCCGGAGGCTACTGCATTTTTAAACCCTATGGCCCCCGTCTTGGTTCTGTGGCATCATTTTGAGCGTTGCCAGCAGTTGTGATGTGCTGGGATCTCCTCAGTTCTGGTAATCTTAATCCCTTTCAGAGTCTCAGAAGGTAATGACTAGTAGATTCCATTTTCACTTCTAAAATGGCAATTTTCTCATTATGCTTTTACTCTCCCTTTTTAAAATCTGGGAACCTCTCTGTCTGGTTTTTTTTTTTTTTTTTTTTTTTTTTTTTTTTTTTTTTTTTTTTTTTTTTTTTTTTTTTACATAGGCTATTAGCACTGCTCAGACCCGCTGGCCCCTCCTGCTGGTTGTTGTCTTGTGGCTGTAGCCCTCACTCTGCTTGCCAGAGTGGTCTCCGGCTTTTCTTCAAGCCCTCAGTTTGGTTCCTGTGCTCCTCACTGATGCTTCTCTCCCACTAGTGGTTCTCTTCTGTGTTAGCCTTCTTCAGTTCTGCCTGGAGGACTCAGGGTGACAGTTCTTTCCAAGGCTGACTTCATCTCTGTTCCTGGTTGTACTGCTCCTGTTCGTGTTTGGACAGAATGTTCTCCTTTGGTTCCCGTAAACTACCTACTTTGTCCTAAAAACAAATGGTTGAGGCCAGACATTGGTGTCTCCCACCTTTAATCCCAAGGAGGAGGCAGAGGCAGGTGGATCTCTATGAGTTTGAGGCCAGCCTGGTCTACAGAACATTCCAGGACAGCCAGGACAACATAGGGAAATCCTGTCTCAAAAACCAGCCAGACAATCTATTCTTTTTCTTCTCTACCCCATTTTCTTTTTCCCTCTTTCCTCCCCTCCCCCTTCCCTTCCTTCCTTCCTTTTCCTTTCATTACTTAAATGGCTGAGAGGAAGAGCTTGGTGTTAGGAGCTAGACTTAAATCTTGGCCTTAGTTCTTACTGATTGGCTCCTGTGTAGCTTGTAATAGTTTGTCTGTGGTAACTGTACATTTACCTGTAGTCCTGGCTGTTCACTCTTAACTAGGCAACTCTGAGCCTTATCACACGTCTCTGACATCTTCACTGCTTACCGTCCTTCCCCCTTGCTCTTTCTTCTTCCTTCATTGGCTCCTGTAATAGTTTCTCTAAGATTTCCTTCCTGGTAATTTCATCCTCACGTTTTGAGCTGTCTTCTGTAGTGTAACTCAGTTGACCCTTTCCCCTCTCCAGTTTATAAGGTTTGTTGTGGGAGTGGCCAGCAGGATAGAATCAGTTCCTCTGGGCAGCGGTTTTCCTCTGGTTGGTGGCTCTGCTCCTCTCTGCCTCCTCTTGGTACATCCCTACCTTCTTGATGAACTTGAGCACTAATTTGTTCTCGAGACCTTGAGAGACAACATTTCTTAAAGCTTCACACCTGAATCGTGTCTTCAAAGAACTTAGTATGTTTAGTGAGACCTGTGGCTGCTGCTCCTCAGTGGCAGCCTTGACTGGAAAGCCTGTTTCTTGTTTTGACTTTGCCTTGGCACAAAACTCTACTGTCTTAATTCTCTGCCTTCTGGATCGCCAGATGTGCTGGTGTGCTAAGGATTCCCAAGACTACCATTAGAGTCTAAAGTTTATAGGGCATGCAGAGTTGTGATTGACTCTATTGTCACAGAAGATACAAAGCAAAAATCTGCAAAGGCAAGGAACAGAGAATAAGGTGACATCCAGGGGAACAGGAATAAGAATTACACAGATGTCCTGATTGTCTCAATAAATACAATGACATGATTAAAATAATTACCAGTCAGGGCAGATTGTTGAAGACTCAGTACCCAGTTTGTTTTTAACTGGGGGTTTGATGGATCGTCAGGTTTTGCCTCGCACATAGGAAAGCTGGTATTTTGCATGAACTTATTTGTGCAGATGGTTTGTCAGTTCTGGAATGATCAGAACTCTCCCCAAATCCAGGTGTGCACAGATAGCAGTGAAATGCCAGTATAAGCTGGCTTCCAAAGGATAGCAGCCCAGCCTACTCTGCTGACTTCACAGGGAGATACTGAGATGGAACTAGTTATCTCTGGTTACTTTTCTACACTGAAGATCCCAGTTGTAAAGCCTGCAGATTATGTTTGGTTCTTCTCTTACTTGCTGTCTAATTTAGTCAGCTACTGTGTGCTGCAGATTCTTATTCTCCAGACTGTTCTCACCTTTTTTTGGTCTTCCTTCTTTTTCCTTTGTTTTGTGCACTGTTAGGGATTGAACCTCTGTCCTCTTAGATGCTAGCCTTATGATTTTCACAATTGTGAGAGTCTTGTGATTTCTGATTGGCCTCATGTATTCCACTTTATTGCTAAGCCAATTCTTCCTAAGGTACAGTTTTGTGGGGGGTTCTTTGTTTTTATTTTATTTTAGTTTTTTTTGAGGCAGGGTCTCA
Organism: Phyllotis vaccarum; assembly: GCA_033318265.1. Lineage (NCBI taxonomy): Eukaryota > Metazoa > Chordata > Mammalia > Rodentia > Cricetidae > Phyllotis > Phyllotis vaccarum. Next base: position 26,189,678 of record JARWLC010000006.1, on the reverse strand, counting down.
CCACATAGCTCTTTCTGTGGACCATGCTAGCTTCAGACTCAGAAATCTTTCCAGCCTCTGCCTCTGTTTCCTATGCTGGGATTGAAGGCATGTGCCACCATGTCCAAGGTACATTTTTTTAATGCTAAGATGTGCTGTGGTCCTTAGGAACTCATCCTGGCACTCATGGACTGTCTTACCAGTACCCTAAGGCTCCACTGCTAAGCTCTGTTACTCCAGCAAGAACACTTTTCCATCAAGACTGCTCTGGTTGCCTATTAACTAAGTATGCTTTTTTCTTCTGTGCACACGCCAAAAGGGGCTATCTTTCCCTACGAAAATTGTCTTTCCAGGGTGAAAAAGTATTCTTTAAAATATGTACAGTTGATTTAAAAAGTTATTTGTTATGAGTGTTTTGCATGTAGGTATATGTAATACATGTGTGCCCGGTACCTACCTGCAGAGACCAGAAGACAGAGTTAGATGCCCTGGAACTGGAGTTACTTACTGATGGTCATGAGTTGTCATGTTGGTGCTAGGAATTCAACCTCCATACTCTGGAAGAGCAACCAGTGCTCCTAACGCCTATGACATCTTGTCAGCTCCTCCAGTTCACTTTTGATATTCATAGAAGATACATTCTGTAAAAAAGTTCTGTGAATGGTAAATTAACAAGTACTGAACCACTGCTTGTAGAAGGAAAAATCAATTCTTACACTCTACACCCATACACATTCTCTCTCTCTCTCTCTCTCTCTCTCTCTCTCTCTCTCTCTCTCTCTCTCTCTCTCTCTCTCTCTCTCTCTCGTAGGTTCTCATGTTACCTTCTAGAAATGACTGGTCCTGGTACATGTTTTGAGAAGTGGTGTTGTGGGGCTGGCGGCCGAGCTTCCTTGACTGTACTACATTGTCTCCTTCCTGCCACATGGCTTCTGTGAGAGCCTCAGTGCAGTGCAGGAGGGCTCTCTGTCCTTGTCCTGAATGCCCACAGAAGCATGTAACTATTGACTTGAAATCACAGATAGTTTCAGTTACTAGGCAAATTCACAATCATCATGTACCATATTAAAGACAGACTATAAATCATTTATCATACCAGATAACCACTGATAACATTTAGGTAATCATCATCTAAGACTCCTCGTCATATATTTTTAAAAGATTTTCTGTATAAAGACAAATTATATGCATATCCAGTATTTTTAAGCTGCTTATTTGACTTAATATCTTGAATGACTATGTAAGAACTTACTTATATTAATTACTGAATTGCATTTCTTTCCTGTCTGCTTGTTTGTTTTCTTTGTAAGCACCCTGGCTGTCCTGAAACTCTAAACCAGGTTAGCCTTGAATTAAGATATCCGCTTGCTTCTGCCTCCCAAGTGCTGGGATTAAAGTTGTGCACCACCACCAACAGGCCGACTGCCTTGTATTTCAGGGTATGAATAGAGCATGATTATTTAACTAAGAGCCATAATGGGTATGTTTCATATTGCAGTACATAAATTATATAAAATAGTAATCTAGTATGTAATACGATGGAATTCATTCCCTGCCCCCATTTTACTCAGTTTTTGGAACTCAGTTAAAACACAGATTTGAACAAAAGAGTTGACCAGTTGTCTTGTTGAACCTCATGCCATATATTGTTTCTGTTTTGTTTTAGCTCTGGATGAGGGAGATATTGCCTTATTGAAAACTTACGTAAGTCTTTTAAATGGCTAAAAGTACATGTTTTGTGTTTAAACAAAAATTGCTTTTGTCTCTCTGAACTGATTAGAAGGGAGTATCAGAGAATTCAAACTCATCAAGAAGGGTTTCCTGCCCAAAGTTTCTGTCTAGATGGCAACAGAGTCTGTATGTAACATGAGCAAGCCTACTCCTGATCTTTATGTGACCTCTAATAGTGGGTGATATTATATGGAAAGATACTTGAAATTAGAAATTTTAAGTGCATAGAAATAGGTTACTTTTTGGCTAGGTGTGGTGGCTCTTGCCTCTCCTAGCCCTGAGGATTGTCCTGAGTGAGCCAGCCTGGTACAGATCAACCACAGGTAGAAAATGTAGAACTGTCTTAGGAAAGGTCTGAAAGAGCTCTCCCTCCTGTTTTTACTCCCCGGGCTCTAAAGCAGTAAAGCTAGTAAGACTGTTAACATTGGAAAGTTGTGTCTGAAGGTTAGTAAGTTGTTGATACTCAGATGTTCTAATTAAACCTATCTTTATCACCAGGGTCAGAGCACTTACTCGAGGCAGATCAAGCAGGTTGAGGATGACATTCAACAACTTCTCAAAAAAATTAATGAGCTTACTGGTATGGATTTATTATGTATTTCCCTTCTTTAACTGGATTGATTGTACTAAATTTTTTTGAAGACAAATTTGAAGTAAAATTATTAACAGATTTTTTAAAAAACTAAGAAATTTGACTTTATTAACACTCTTTTACTATATACTTTTTTACACTGTGTTAATCCTTATGCAATTAAGTAACATATTTTACACAAGTAGTATTTCTGCCTGTTAAAGCCTAATTCAGTAAACTAATATATAAAAATTTTATATTGAATAAAAAGATGATTTTATTCAATGCAGCTATTGCCTGGTTTTTGGCACTTGGAAATTTAAATAGTGAAGTCCTATAATACAAAAACAAAAAGTCAAGAAGGCATTTTTTGTTTTGATTGCTTTAGGGCAGTAGTTTTGGGCGGGGCTGTAGAGTAATGGTTTGTCTGAAGGTATCAGGCAGTGCTGGGAGGCAGCTTGATCCCTGCAATATGCAGGAAGATAGTGCTGATGAAATGTGGTATCTAGAAGCCAGGGATACTGCTAAGCATCCTACAGAATGCACAGGACAGTTCCTGGAAAAGGGAGTTATTCAACCTACAATACCAGTAGTACCAGGGTTGAGAAAGTTACTTTTGGGGGTGATGCGCTTCGTTTTGCTGCATTTTGCCCCCTTTCTTGTTAGGTATTAAGGAGTCAGACACTGGCCTGGCACCACCAGCCCTCTGGGATCTTGCCGCAGATAAACAGACACTTCAGAGTGAACAGCCACTACAGGTTGCAAGGTATGCTCAGTTGTCTGAGACTTTATTTACAAGCACATTTTAGAGTTTGGGGCCAATAGAGTAATTTAAATGTGTTTGTTTGTTTCACATTTCACAAATAAAGCTTTCTCCAGATATCTAGGGTTAAAGTGTAATTGTTAAGAATACTCAGAGCACAGAACATAGTATGGAAACCCCAACTCTCAAGCTGCAGTGATCCTCTATATTCTTGTTATGTTGGCATGCAAGGAAGAAAATCTGGAGGCCTTAAAAATTTATTATGCCATACACAGTTTTCTGTATTATAGCTGAATTGAGTTTGAGCAAAATGGGTGCTGCGCACTCAGCAAACTAAGCTGCATGCTTAGTCCTATGTTTGTTTTTGCCTGCTTTCTTTATTCTGTTGATTTATGCAAATGAGTTCTACTGTAGTTGAAGTAGATATATCTCAAAACTTTTGTTTGCTAATGAATCAATTAAAAAATATTAAAATTAAATGGAAAATTTAATCCCAATGAGAAAAGCAAGATTTATTTCAGTAGCTAGACCATTCTAACATAATACATGCAAAGAACATCAGCATGTCACAGTTTGAAAATATGAAATATTTTAAAATACAAAAGATTTATTACACTTATTTATTGTGTATATGAGCACTCCCATGTGCACAGTATGGGTGTGGGGGTCAGAAGACAACTTTTGGGAATCCTCTCCTTTGCCATGTGGATTCCAGGGTGTGAACTCAGGACATCAGGCATTAGGTCTGGTAGCAAGTCCATTTACCTGCTGAGCCATCTTACCAGCCCCTTAGATTTTAAATAAAGACATAACTACCTTGTCTGGAAATTTTGAATTGCTTTTAGTATAGGTATAACTCTTTACTTAAAGAAAATTTCAATTCACATTTGTAAATTGTTGAAGATCCTTATTCAGCCATGTTTAAAGAAACATTTCTGTATATATACTTCTTTCTTTTTTTTAAAGATAGGATCTTACTCTGTAGCCTAGGCTGTTCTCAAACTTGTAGTGATCCTTCTGCCTCTGCCTCCCAAGTGTGGGATTATACAGGTGTGGGAAAACATACTTAGCCTACTTTTTAAAGTAGACTAGCCAGACATGGTGTTCTACACCTATAATCCCAGCATTCAGGAGGCTGCAGCAGGGGCTTGCTCTAGTGAGCAACCACAGCTCATATGTTTGAGACCAGCCAGCTTCAGCTACGTACTAAGACCATATCTTAAACCAGAAAACACATATTTCACACGCATCCCCCTTTAAAAATACCAAAATCTACCTCTGTGTCTATGGAGTAGCAGGTCTGTCAGCTAAAGTCATAATCCATTTAATTCTCTTTAGAAGACCTACTCTGGCAACAGAAAGCAGTCTTGTTATGTATGCTGAAAACACATCAGCCTACATGCACAGTCTGGATGCTCTTGTGTATCTCTCTTGATTTGTTACTATAGCTTATGCAATAGCTGCTTAATATGAATTGTATATTCTGTTTTCTTTATTAAATACTTTGACACAGATCGCCCAGAGTCAGTACTTTCAAATTAAAAATAACAATAAAATTGGATTTAAAATGTGTACATCAATTACTGAATTTGATATAAGACACCTGGCTATATTCTTACAGGGAAAATGAAAAGTCACCTAAGATGAAAAGATGTCACTTATAATAAAGGGACAGGAAAAGGAAAGTCAGTCTTGCGCTTAGTCTTTCTGGGGAAGGGTATTATTGTACAAATTCTAATTGGGCCAGAAGAGAGGAAACAGACCACAATCATTCTCACCCAGCCAACGTCTCAGGCTGAACATTACATGTAAGTGCTATCTATCTTCAAGAGTCCTCCGCCTGACTGGTCACTCCTACAGAACCTTCAATGTCTGCCTATTCCTCCTTAAACATCTTCTTCACCCAGTTGTTTCACTTCCAGGTTCAATTCTGCATCATAATCCTAGAGTTAGGATTAAAGGTGTGAACTACTACTGTTTGGTTGTTAGGCCTTGAACTCACAGAAATCCAGAGATCTCTGTGATAAATAAAGATTTCTGTCTCCTGAGTGATGGGATTAAAGGTGTGTGTCACCAGTCTCTGACCCTTATGGCTTGACTGTATATGATTCTCTTCTCTGATATTCCAGACTGGTTTTATTAAATATAAGCATATTACCATAGGGTACCATCTGACATTTCTGTGGCTCAGCTAAAGTGGAGAGACCCTTGCGGTTGAGCACAGAAGGTCCTGAGCAGTGGCCAGGTTCTGCAGCTCTGATCTACACTTGCTTTGTTATACCTCATGCCCTGGAAGGAACCCACTTACTTGAGCTCACCGTTAGTGGATCGAATTCCTTACTCATGAAGCCTTTTGCTGTGCTAGGTGTACAAAGATAATCAATGCTGATTCAGAGGACCCGAAGTACATTATCAATGTGAAGCAGTTTGCCAAGTTTGTGGTGGACCTCAGTGATCAGGTGGCACCTACAGACATTGAAGAAGGGATGAGAGTCGGGTAAGTTGATAGGTGGCTTTGTTGTGTATGAGTAAGCAGAATGCTATGGAGTGTGAAGAGTGCTTAGTGGGATTTATGATCTTCTGCTATAGTTCTGCAGCATGGCTTTACGTGTCCTAATAAAGACATGCAGCTAAGAAAGCAGTGCTTACAATTCTAGCCAGAAAAAGTCCTATGTTTTATTTTTGTTTTTATTTTTACTTCCTTAGTGTGGACAGAAATAAATACCAAATTCATATTCCACTACCTCCTAAGATTGACCCAACAGTTACCATGATGCAGGTAAGAAACTTGGGGAAAGGGATTGATGTGTTTTAATATAATTGCTAGCCAGGAATATCTGTAATCCCAGCATTTGGGAGACTTAGGCAGAAGGATTGCCATCAATTAGAGCCAACCTGGGATCCAAAAAAAAAAAAAAAAAACCCTCAAAACAAAGAAAAACAAAAGAATTGCACTTATTCCAAAAAATCCTGAAGCTTTTAAACAGCTAATGTAGGTTATGCACCAAAAGGTTACCAAAAATTAAAAAGTATTTGGGAAGTCTTTATCAGTATTTGTCACTTTATTAATGTCATGTAAAATAGTTCTAGGACACTGGAATTAATGTCCTAACATATAGCAAATAGTTTTAACTCCCTTCTTGTGAACATTCCTGTTAAAGATTGGTTTTTATGGTATTAAGTCTCCTGTGGAGGATCTGGTCTGCTATTCAAAAGCCTATGACTGTGTTATATAATCTTTCTTAGGTGGAAGAAAAGCCTGATGTCACATACAGCGATGTTGGTGGCTGTAAGGAACAGATTGAGAAATTGCGAGAGGTAGTTGAAACCCCTCTACTCCATGTAAGTAGCTGAGTGTCCCATTTAAACCCCTTTATGTAAAGGTGTAAGGGGCTGCTGTTCCGTGAGCACTGGCATTGCTTGTGTATTGCATAGCTTTTGAATGTTTGTTTTCTTAGTAAAAACTTTTCATAGGGAGGAGGTGTGAAAAGATGGGTAACATTCAGAAGAGAGCAAACAAGAATTGAGTAGCCAGGTGTATTTAAAAGGCAGATCTGCTATTTAGATTGATAACGGAAATCAGGAGTGTAGCCTGTTGAGAATATTACTGTTGTTATAGAAGAAAATAGCTGTTCCAGTGACATCAAGAAAAAACAGTCAAACCTTGGAGGATAATAGATGTCAGATCTATTGGGCTTTTTTTAAAAGCACTGTAATTATTTAAAGTGAAATATTATTTTATATCATTTTATATTTTTATTATGCAGAAGTGGTAAGTGTAAAATTTGTGTCTCTGTTACAGCCAGAGAGATTTGTTAACCTTGGGATTGAACCTCCAAAGGGTGTGCTGCTATTTGGTCCCCCAGGCACAGGCAAGACACTATGTGCCAGGGCAGTTGCTAACAGGACTGACGCTTGCTTCATTCGAGTTATTGGGTCTGAGCTCGTACAGAAGTACGTTGGTGAGGTAAAGTGAATTTGTCAAAATTAAAGCACTCATTGCTCTGTGAGAGATTTGTGATATATGCATAAGATTAATAATTTCAAATAAGCTACCATTTAAAATTCTGATCGTGGTTTCTTTCCAGAATGGCATTTGGTGCAGTTTTGGTGTGTGAGATAAAAACCCCAGAAGTGCTGGGTAAATAAAAGTTTATCTCAGAGACAGTAGTCAATGGTCTAATGAGAAATAGAAAATATGGATTGTCTATATGTGTGGGCATGGTATTTACACACACACAACACACACATGTTTAGCTAAGTATATATATTTAAGTTAAAGTCTAGGGTTGTATATATTATATCTAAAACATATTGTATAGTATACTTAATGATTCCAAAAGGGCACATAACTTAGTATTTTAATATTTTGATCAAAACTTAATTAAAATCTGTGATCAGTAATCCCAAATGACAGATTAAGTCTTTTTATGTCTTCAAGTTTTACTTATCTTATTTCACTTAAGAATGTTAACTTGATCACTTCTAGTCTCAACCTTAGCGCTACTGAATAGCTAGAGTTATGAAAGTTATGATTTATGTTAGCCTAACAAAATTAGTTTGATAATATAGGTAGCAAACTTCAATTTGTTTTGCCATTTATTGATTGATTGATTGATTAATTGAGATAGTGTTTCTCTGTGTAGCCCTGGCTGTCCTGGAAAACTCTGCAGACCAGGCTGGCCTTGAACTCAGAGATCTGCCTGCCTCTGCCTCCCAAGTGCTGGGATTAAAGGTGTGTGCTACCACAGCCTGGCCCAAACTTCAATGTTTTTTTTTTTAAAAAAAAAGCTTAGGTGATAATGGTTTGGAACATTGTTAGAAAAAGTGTTGAAAACTGCAGTGTAGTTTGTTTATTATACTGTAAAAAATTTTAAAATAACTCTGTAATAATGAATCAAATTTTCTCATTAGGGGGCTCGAATGGTTCGTGAGCTTTTTGAAATGGCCAGAACAAAAAAAGCCTGCCTTATTTTCTTTGATGAAATTGATGCCATTGGAGGTATGGATGATATTTTATTGATTTAATTAGTTTTTATTATATGTGTGTGCATATGTACAGTGACAGTGCTATAGTGTCTTAGGGTTTCTGTTGCTGTGCAGAGACACCATGACCACAGCATCTCTTAAAGGAAAACATTTAATTGGGGCTGGCTTACGGTTCAGAGGTTTAGTCCATTACTGTCATGGTGGGAAGTGTGGCGCCACACAGTCAGACACGGTGCTGGAGAAGGAGCATCTGGATTGGCAGACAGCAGAAAGGGAACTGAGGCACCCTAGTGAGGCTAGAGCATCTGAGATCACAAAGCTGCTCCCAGTGGCACACTTCCCGCCACTGTGCCTTACCTCCAGCAAGGCCACAGTTCCCAGTAGTGCCAGCTCCTATGAGCATATGGGGCCATTTTCATTCAGATTACCACATATAGTGTGCATGTGGTTAAAGAGCTACCTATGGGGGTCCCAGGGGTGCAATTCAGTTGTCAGGCTTGGTAGCAGGCACTAAATCCCTGAGTGGTATTTTAAAGAATTCTTGTAGGAAGCTTAAAGTGTTATGTAGTAGGGTTCTGACAAGTTGGTCTACAGAATTTTACCTCCCAGTTACAGCTCTGGTACACCGGTGCCACAGATGTGAGCAACAGTATGGCCATGAAGGAAAAAATATTCCACAGCATTGATTGCTCATGTTTGTGCTGCTTCTTTCTGTCGTGGGTATAAATTGCCATACTTTGAACAACTCCAGATTGAATGATACATCATCACTTCCTGTGAAGAAGGCACTGGACTGTTAACAGAAGTGTTACATAAAATAATAATATTGGCTTCACAGAGTTGATATAATACAGTGTTAGCCATGTGACCTACTCATGGTTTAATCAGCTCACAAAGGAATGATGATTCCTGCCTTGCTTGTTTTATGGGTCTTTTGCAGATTTAGACTAAAATATGGTAGACCGTGAAAACATTGAACTGTCCTGAGGTGCTGGCTGTAGCTTTAGAATACTAATCCTAAGTAGCTGTAGATACGCCTGTCACTGTCTCCAGGAACTTCTCTTCCAGCCAACAACATGATGCTCTACCATGTACGTACATGGTGTTTCCTCCGTCAACTTCTCTGTTTTTGGACATCTAAGTTGGTGTCTCAGTTTAGCTGGTGTGGCTAATGCTGCACTGAGCGTTCATTGTGTGCGGTGTGTCATGATATGTTTGCAGTCTCTGGGTGTAACCCAGGAGTAGTGATTTATTGTTTGTTGGTTCTTTTTATTGCTTTTTAGGAATTTTTATAGTGACTATAACTCCACCAGTGTATAAGGGATTCTTTTTGTTTGTTCTCTTTATTTCTTTTTCTCAAACAATTTAATTTAGTGATTTGTGTGTGTGAATTCGTATATATGTATGTTTGTTGTTTACACATGTGGAGGTCAAAGTGCAGCTCTCCAGAGTCAGTTTTTTCTTTTTTTGTGTGGGTTCTGGGTATCAGCACAGGTCAAGGAACTTGGTGAAAGCACCTTTACCCACTGAGCCATCTTTTGGCCCATTGATTTATGAATGGCATTGTGACTGGGATAAAGTAGGTCTCAGTGGAGGAGGTTGTTCTTGTTTTTTACTGTATATGAATGTTTCGCCTACATACGTGTATGTGCCCTGTGCTTGAGGAGCTCAGCAGAGGGTGTAGAACTGCTGTTATAGGTGGTCGTGAGCCACTGTGTGGGCACCAGAATCTGAACAAGTATGCTCAACCACTGAGCCAGCTTTCCAGCCTCAGTAGTTCTGATGCGTATGTCTGTTGTGACCATTGAAGTTGAACACTTTGATACACTTACTGATGGTTTGTGTTTCTTCCCTTAACTGTTACTCTTATTCAGTTCACTAGCACATTTATTGAGTTTTTTAAAAAAATTTGTGGTTAGTATTTTGAAGTTTTGTTCTATACATTAATTCTCTGAATTAATTATACATTAATTCAGTCTCCTATAGACTGTATCCTCATTCAGTACTATTACTTTGCTATACGGAAGCTTTTTAATTTCATGAGGTCTCATTTGTCACCTATTGGCCTTCAGTGATACCTGCTTGTTCCTTATTTTGCGTTATTGTTATTATGATTATCATTATTATTGGAGTACCTTCTTGGAAGCACAGCTCGGCAGCAAAGAGAGGCACTATACTAGGATAAAAGGTACTCCAATTTTTAACACAGTCTTTTAGTCTGTCTTTTGCTTGGGGAGTTAATGTATAAGGCGGCATGTGTTTTTGTGTACCCACGTGTGTGAGCTGACCAAAGGTTGACATTGTTTTCTTCAGTTGCTTTCCACCTTATCTTTTGGATATAGAGCCTCTCACTGAATCAGAGCGCAGCAGCTTGGCTAGATTGGTGGCCAATGGGCACCAAGGTTCTTCCTGTCTTTGACTCCCCAGCACTGGGATTGCAGTATACACTTCTGTGTGCCAGGGTCCTCATGCCTGCATAGCAAGCCCTTCACCAATGAGCCGTTTCCCTTGAGTCTTGGTGTTTGTTTTGGGGTGTGCTGCATGTTTTCAAACAGGGTCTTGCTGTGTATCCCTGGCTGACCTGGATCCTCACTCAGTGCATAGACAGAACTGGCTTGAGCCCACAGAGATAGCATTGGAAGAAAGGTATTGATGCCCAACATTTGCTGCTTTTGTACTGTTTGATGTCTTCTCAACAGTCATTTGTAACTACTGTCCTAGCATTGTTATCTCCTGTAGGCTCTTAGATGGACTTGTTCTTTGTAGTCTAAAGCTTTAGTGTCACAAATTCTTTAAGATGGCTTTTTTCATGGGAAGCTTCCTTTTTAGTTCTTCAGACATCAGCATCAGTAGTATCTTTGAGTTATTTCACCATCATAGCAGGGAACGCTGTGTTAACAGATGATGTGGAGCTGGTCCGTCTCTTAGGCCCCAGGGTAAGTTGTATCCATTGGGGATAGAAAATGCAGAGTGAATGGGGCAAGGGATAAAGGGTGAGAACAGGGACAAGCCGGCCTGCTTAATTGACAGTGGGGAGTGAGTAAGGGGGAATGCAAGTCTAGTGTCTCAGTACGCTTAGTGAGCGTGAATGCTGAGGGTCTGAGTAGGATGCAATGGAACCTAGGAATGGAGACTGCACTCAGAGTTTCACTGTTCCTGTCTTAGCTTTGGGGCTCCTCTGAGATGCAGTTCTGGTCTTTCCATTTTTAGATACCAGGTTACAGATGCTGTTTCAGTGTGTGGTACTTCACCAGATGGAGTCTGGGATACCCAAAACATCTCTGCATTCCTTCAAGCCTCCTCAGCGATTATGCTAGCACCATCCTAATGCAGTTTCCAGTGCCCCAGGCACTGCCTAGGGTCTGTGTCAACATCTTTTGATCAGGTCTTCAGCTTTCTGGACGCTACATAGATCTGACTGAGTTTAGCTCCCACAAGCTAGCAGTACTCTTTTGTCCAGGTCTCAGCATATGGTCTTATATCACTTGCTGAGTTTCCCAGTATGGTTCATAGGAGCTCTTGTGCTGCCAAGTCACCATCATAGCAGAGATCTTTTTCAAATGGCATCTTGCTTTGTCAGTTGCCTCGTGGTGAACACCCAATGCTGTTGCTGCCCAAGGAAAGGCCTTTTCCTAGTTGTTCAGAATGTTTATAGGGAGTGTGGCTATGTGCATGTGTGAATATAGTTCTGCAGAGGCCCTAAGAGGATATCATGTTGCCTTGGAGCTGGAGTGATAGGCAGTTATGAGACATTGTGTGCTAGGAAACTGACTCAGGGTCTTCTTCAAGAGCAGTGTATGCTCTGAATCCCCAAGTTATCTTTCCAGCCCATTTTTACTTATTCAAAAAAGTACGTGTATGAGTGTATGTCTTGGATTTATATGTGCCGTGCACGTATCTGAACATGCCTACAGAAGTCAGAGGGTTTGTCAGATTCTTTTGAGCTGGAGTCACAGGCAGTTGTGAACAGTCTGTAAGATTTGGGAATGGAGGTGGGTCCACTGTAAGAACAGCAAGAGCTCTTAACTGCTGAGCCATCTCTGTTCTAATATTCTGCGTAGCTGTTTTTCAGTTTTCCCCAGATTATCATTCCTGGAGACTAGCTGAAAAACTGTCATCTTAAAACTTTCCCTGAAGGGGACCCTACCCCCCCTGCACAACAGGAAATTCCTCTTGGGGACCTGGATTAGGCATGAACCACACCCAAGCATCACAGAGAGATCCTTTATTAAGCTGGGGAGGAAAATTAAAGTGGCTGCTTTCTGACTCAGGTTGAAAACAGCAGTAGGTGCAATTTTAAGAGGAGAAGGAAGGTGTGCCTCAGAATGGGCTAGGATGCAGTGGTAAAGGAGATAGAGAAGGAGAAGGAACAGGGAATGGGGGCAAGGGTATTTGTCCTGGGGGACAGAGGAACTGCTGCTGGATAGAGAGGAGAGAGATGGGGCACACAGGCAGATGGCGGTTTATAAAGGGAAACTCAGTGTCAGGATGAGGTGTGCAATCTTGATTGGGCATGGTAATTAGGTGAGCCAAAAGAGGCTTCTGATTTCTGGACTTCATGACTTTGATAGTTAGACCTTGATAGTCAGCTTCTGGAGGAGGAAGTGGCCAAATAAGGGGATAGACCTTGATAGCTAGCTTTAGGAATGCAATCTATGGGTTCTTAGCAAAGAAGAAGGAATAGAAGGACAGGGCCTGCTAGAGCTACATGTGCCAGTGAGCTAGCATCCCTTTATTCCTTATGGAAGAATTATTGATTAATTTGCAAAACAAGATGTCCTTGAGTAACCTCAAAGATACTTTAAAGAAAACTGTTAAGGAAACTTATGGTGAATTTTTTTCTAAAGCAGAGATTTACCCAGGTTTGATCCAGACAAAATTCCAGCACTGAGACGGGGAAATGGACACAATCTAATTCTTAACCAAGAAGCTATTTGCAATTGATACCTGCTGGGAAAGGAAAAATTATTCTTGATTTTTTTCCAATGGAGTATCTCTAGGTATATCAACTATACTCTAGAGCAGGCCCCAGCCCAGGAGTAGTTGGCCAGCACAGAACAAACTCCATATTTTTTGTTTCACTTTGTTTTGCTATGTTTTCTTTTTACTTATTTTATAACTTAGAAGTAGGGTGTGTGCTTTGCTGCAAGGGAGGCTGTGATCCAAGGTATGCTGTTTTCAGGTCCTGAGTAGAGCTGCTCTAAATGGGCATAAGCTGATTCTCTGTTGTCTTCTCAGGGGCTCGGTTTGATGATGGTGCTGGGGGTGACAATGAAGTGCAGAGAACAATGTTGGAACTGATCAATCAGCTGGATGGTTTTGATCCTCGAGGCAACATAAAAGTTCTCATGGCCACTAATCGACCTGACACTTTGGATCCAGCGCTGATGAGGCCAGGGAGATTGGACAGAAAGATTGAGTTTAGCTTACCTGATTTAGAGGTAGGAAAAAAAGTTTTAGAAAAAAATATTCTTGAAATTTTGTATTTCTGTGATATATTTTTACTTTAATATTTGTGACTTCCTTCATTTTTAGGGTCGGACTCATATCTTTAAGATTCATGCTCGCTCAATGAGTGTTGAAAGAGACATTAGGTTTGAGCTGTTGGCCCGACTATGTCCAAACAGCACTGGTAAGTGCCGGTCTTGTTCATTTGCCATCAGTCTTTTGGGCTACTGTAATTAAGACATTTTGTTTTCTCTTTGTTGGACAGGTGCGGAGATTAGAAGTGTTTGTACAGAAGCTGGTATGTTTGCAATCCGAGCACGGCGAAAAATTGCTACAGAGAAGGATTTCTTGGAAGCAGTAAATAAGGTCATCAAATCTTACGCCAAGTTCAGCGCTACTCCCCGCTACATGACATACAATTGAGCCCTGAGGCTTTGACAACATCCTGCATGTGGGTAATTGGTTGCCACCTCACAAAAATAAAAGATTTCAAAATTCACAAGTGCTTCCAGATCTCTGTTTCCTGTGGTGCAGTATTAGTCAGAACAACATTCCAGGGCACTGTTGATGGGGCTGGTCCCTGTCATCTTAGGACTAGTGCATAAGTACTTCTTAGCCCACCAGTAACTCTTGCTCTGTGCTGACTGGTACTGTGATGTATTACTTTGTCTCTTTGATCGTAGATCCTCAGCAGCCACAAAAAGTCCCAAGTGTGTTAAGCTCTTGAGCTATTCAACCATCATCAAAATAGTTCATATGGACACACTGACCCCGTGCCTTAGGATAGCTTTCACCCAGAGTAAGGGTTTTGTGTAGTAAGGTTTTGGCCAAACTGGTTTTTGTTTTGTTGGTTGTAGAGTACTGGGTTTTGAATGCTAGGCAAACACTCTACCACTGGACTATATATCCCCAGCTTGAACCAAATGTTTTTAAAGTGAAAGACGCATTTAATGCATTTTGCACAACCATTTGACCAGTTTCAGGTCAGTCAAGAACTGGTGGTTTTAACGAACAGTGAAATGCAGCAGGTGAAGGTAAAGGTGGGGATTCAGGAAGTTCAGAACTGATGTAAATGAGAGCTAGTGAAACTGATTAAACTTCTCATGGGCTAATCTTTTTACTTATTTGGTTTTATTTATTTACTTATTTTGAGATAGGGTAACTGTGTGAACCTGGCTGTCTTGGAACTAATTCTCTGGGTAGATCAGGCTGGTCTTGAACCCAGATCTGCCCGTCTCTGACTTTGCCTCCTGAATGCTGATATTAAAGGTGTGTATGTACCTCCTGGCTTGACTCTTGAGTTATTTTTAAAACAAAAGTATGTTTGAATCCTCATTAGATCTCTTCACAGTTATTTCTTATATAACGATCAGCAAGTCATTTTTATGTGTATATGCAGGTGCATGTGTGTGTGGAGGCCAGAGGTCAATCTCTGGAATATGCCTGTTTCTTTGACTTTGTTAACAGGACATAGTTCTCACCAGGGAGTCCCCAGATCTCTGTTAATACCTCCATACCTGCCTTCAAAATGGATTATGTGGATCAGATTAGGGTCTTTATGCTTACACAACAAATGCTTTATAGCATGAGCTGTCTCCCTCGCCCCTAAATCTTACCCCCCTAAATACTGAAGCAAAAGCACAATGAACAGTATTTTTATTGAAGAATAATATTCACAGATGATTTGCAAACTAGCAAGAGCTGTGTACATTTTTAAGACAGAAGTTTGAGACCAGAGAAAAATTGCTGTGTTACACTGAAATTTTAAGCTTATGAAAGTTTTCAAGTAGAAAGAGCCTTTCATTGATAATGTGCTTTTTTTCCTTGATTTTTGATTAGAAAAGGTATTATAACCCTGTTGTAGCCTTGCTTGAGGTATAAAATAGAACAAACCATTCTGAAGTTACATTCACAGGAAAGCTAAGTCAAGTTCGTGATTGGAGATGTGTATCAATTAGATGTTCAAGCTTGATCAGTCCAAGACAATATTCAGCCATGGTGCAATGCTAACTTTTGACAGTATTGCTGGTGGGGTTTGAAGTGTTTCTTTTAGTTGGCTATGTATTTGGAGATTAGATAATACATTATCAGTTCTCAAACTTTTATCAGCATTCAAAACGTCAAGAATCTCAATATACTGAATCCTATGGAAGTATTCCTAAAACACTTTTTAAAAAAAAAAAAAAAAAATAGCGTTTTGCACTCATGGAAGCTTACAGGCTCAATGAAGTTCTTTCATTCTAGAATTTAAATTGACTTACCCTCTTTAAAGAGGTAGGCAATAGGTAAGGACTCCCTCACCTTCCAGAGATTCTTCCCTCTGATCCCCACCTAAGGGCACCCCACCACCACCATGACATAGAAAGCATGCTTCTATCTTTCTTGGGAAGATTCTCTGGGTTTGCTGCCTTCCATGCACAAAAAAGGTCAGACTCATTTTCTCCAAATACCTACTTGGAGGCCAGTGCCTCCCTTCCTTACTAAACAGGTAAGGATACAGGATGAAATCACTAGGAATAGATATTTAGACACTGAAAAGTACAAAGTGAGCATCTCCCAGGCCTTTGAGAGGGCCCGTAACTGCCAGCTGTTTTTCTGGGTTCTACTTAGATGACATCGGCCACTGGGATCCCACCATCAGCTGCTATAGGTGTATACAGATTCAGTGTCTGACCGTGTATTGGATTGCCCTTGGCCTTCATCTGTGTTTTTAAGTGTACCCTACAGGATTTGAGCACAGTGATTTCTCTATGGTACCTTCCTGGAAACAGCCTTCCTGTGCTGCCATGGAACAAGGCTGCTTTAAGTCCTGTCTTTGTCGTTGCCCGCAATACCCTTTCATTTTATGTGCGTTGGTGTTCGGCCTACAAGTAAGTCTGAATATGTCAGGTTCCCTGGGATTGGGACTGGAGATGTTTGTGAGCTGCCATGTGTGTGCATAGAATTGAACAGGTCCCCTAGAAAAGGAGCCGGTGCTCTTAACCGCTGACCATTTCTCCAGCCCCTACACCACCTACCTATGTGTGTGTGTGTGTGTGTGTGTGTGTATGTTTGACTTAGACCTTTACCTGCTGAGTCACTGCCAGCTTTATGATGTGGATGATTTGAGTAAGTCAGAGGAGGATAGTAAGAGGTGCAGGTGTACTAAGGCCCGCAGAGCACAGGCAGGCTCATACATTGACTTCCCGGAAAAGAGGGAGGAGTTAAGGCTAAAAAAGAACAAAGTCAAAATTTCCGTGTGAAACAATTCTGAGTATAATACGCGGATGTATTTACATATAGCTGGGATGTTACACTTTTAACGTTTTCAGATGCATAATAAGACTATTTTCCAACCTTGGGAAAGTGTTCTTTATGTACATAGTAGGATTCCACTTTTAAAAAAGTACAAATGGAAGAACTCAGTAAAACAGAAGCAGGTGAGATGTAGATAAAATGTTCTTTGGTGAACATTACTTTATCGGCCATTAGGACTTGAGACTGGTGCTAAGGAATACACAGGTGTTGTGTGATACTCTTTAAAGCTTTAGATTCTACTTCAGTGCTCAAAATAATGTAAGCCATTTACAAAAGTTTCTACTATAATCTTAAGTTTTGTAACTGTGCTTTTTCAGAAGGCAGTCTGTCAGAATGCAGATGTATCTGATCTTGTGTGTGGTGCCTGCAAAGAAATAGCTGGATGTAAATCTGTTTCGTGCAGGTTGGGTTAAAGGACTAGAAGGAAGTGGTCTACATTGACGGTAGAGAAGTTACTGAGAAGCTGAACGTACTGTGACTACACTTCTATTGGGATCTGACCACTTTCCTTCTGGCAGTATCTTCATGAAAACCAACATAAAGTGACAAGAAGCCATGGCAAACAACAGAGTTCAAATGACAAGTTCCTAAGGGCAACTCTTTAGCTGAATGTGGTGGCCCAGGCCTCTAATTCTATCTACCACCTAAGTTCAAAGTCATCCTCAGCTACACAGTGAGTTCTAGAGACACATCTAAAAACAGCACACACAACAAACAAAACCCCAACAACTCAGCTAAGAAAGCACTTCAGACAGGTTAGCTATGCTTTGTTTACTGAGAGTGAACTGTTAGAAGTTAAGAAAAAGCCAGGTACGATGGCATGCATATACCTAGAATCCACTGCTCCTGGAGCTGAAGGAGGAGGATCATGAGTTTATAGCCAACCGTGGCTATATGAGGAGTTTGAGGTTCTAACAACAAAAAGAGAAATCAGTTTTAAAGCCCCCCCCCCCCTTAGCCTCCAAACATTAACTATAAAGAGTGGGAGAAGTTTTATACTCAACAGGCTGGTGAATCATTAACTTACAGGCTTCTGAGAAAGACGGCCTATACCTAGGAGGCTGGCTTTCAAAGAGCTTAAAGACATTTAAGGCTATTTCATGTTCAACAACAAAAGCAAAATGTGTAGTGAGGCTTACTGGCCACAGTTGTGACCCTTACATCAAAAAGAACAATGTTATAAAGCGTATTAAAGTTATAAAAATTGCCAGGTCTACTTTGAAGTTGATAACTAAATGGACATGAAACATTGAGCCTGCTTTGCCAGTAAGCTCTATGTTTAAGGATGACCAAATTGTTTAAGTTGAGGAGGGAAAACTGTACACAGATAGATCAGCTAATAAATGGAAGAGAAATGGGAGAGCTGGACAGAAGCAGACAAACTTTAATAAAATCACTTCGGCGGAGACTCACCCAGCATTATAATTCTTGGTTCAATGGCTAATAAGAAATGATATTCATTTAATGTCAAGGAAGAAGCATGTGGATAATAAAGCAGAAAACCAGTTTAAAGATCAGACTACGCTAGTTTATCCACACACTAAATGGTAGGAAGGCTAGTGAGTTTTCTGAGTGGTGCGATATGAAGCATGTTTGTCTAGGACCTATACTAGTATAAAACAATTCATATCCATGTGTCTTGAATTATGACTGTGGATGACAGAATGTAGGGAGTGGCAGAGCAAGCAACAACATGGGGAGAAGCAACTTGACACATCCACAAAATGGGATTCTCAAATACTACTGTCCATGTATGCATTTGCGATGAGCAATTACAATGTAAAGTCATAGAATTAATACTTTAGACAAACCAACTGTAAACTAGAGGACAACAGGAAACCTGAAAACTGCATGAGGAAATACTCCGGAAAAAGAAAGCGGAGAATACTAACTGAAAGGATGGGCTATAAAATACCATGCAGACCTGAGCTCATTTTAGTTAGAACACACACACACAGGAAAAGACCTGGGGGATACTCATTAAAGTGCCAGTGGTGGTCATCTCTGAGTAGGAAGGATATGTTTTGTTTTCCTATTCTCCTTTGTCTATTTCTCAACTTATTCATAATGCATTTACATCAATTCTATAATAATAAATTATTTTAAGACTTCTAGAACATTGTAGATTTCCTCTTGTGTTAGGAAACTGGTTATAGATGGTCTGTCCCCGAATAAGTACAAATCTAAGGAACCACCAACCATCTGTTGACAGCATATTCTAAGTAAAACATTTAAAAGTGTGTCGTGATCATCTTATAACACTGAGCAGGGGCAGCTGTGGAGAAGATGGTGGACAGGAAGGTGGGAGAGAAGCCTGAAAAGCCACATCAAGTTGGAACTATTGGAGGATCTGAAGTAACAGAAAAACTTGTAAAAAACTTTTAGTAATGGGAAAGTTCCAGTCACAAAAGCCAATAGCTGAAGAAGCTGCTACAGAGCTCCCTCCCAAGGAAGCCCCACAGAGATCTCCAAGTTTGCACTTGCCATAGGTGGTTAGAAGACGAAGCCCAGCCATCTGCATCAAACTTGGGTCAAATAAGCCTCAGGAAATGGTCCTAACTCATGCTCCTAAAAACCTGTCCATAGCAGCAGCTTCCAATGAAGATGGAGATGGTGAACCAGAAGGAATACCTCTGGAAGCAAAGATGAAGAATGTTGGAGGGAACACACCAGCATCAGCTGGACCAAACTCCTTTAATAAAGGAAGGCATGGCTTTTTCCATAACCACAAGCTGTGGGAGTGAGATACAAAATCTCCTCTAGGAACTGAACATGACCAAGACGATTACATGTTTTGAAATTGGTGTGTGGGTGGGTGTGCCCTGCAGTCTAGAAGGAACAGTCCCCCTTTGTAAAGAATGGTGTAAAACTAGCTTTGGAGCCATTCCTTTCTTTCCTTCTTTCCTTGTTTCCTTTCTTCCCTCCATTCTTCCTTTCTTTCAATTGAGTAGTACACTAATAAATGGGAGTTTGAGATTTTTTTTTTATATACAGATTTCAAGGCATTTGTTAAATTTGTAGTTTCGTGTAATTAGTTTCAAAAGGTTACAGATAATAAATCAGAAGTGAGAATAAAAATAAAATCAAAACAAACTTAACACTAACGTATAATAGAAATGTCATTGCATAAGTGCCAGAGGCCAGTTAACCTTTGAAATATCCAATTAAAACAACACAAGAATGAGATACATCCTGTTATACATCATTCACCCTCCAAATCAAGCCTTCACTGCTAACGTTTCCTGGGGGAGGAGAGAAAAGCTACAGTCTAGTATTTTAAGTTCAGAATTCAGGAGAGGTGCACAACCCCCATGCAGTCCTTTATGCCTCAGGTGTGGGTGTGGCATTGGGCTCCATATCATCTTGAGGAGTTGGAACCGAGGTTTCTTGCTCGGCCATTGACTCTCGAACTTGGCTGCCTAAGACTGCATCATGGATACTGTGAAACAGAAGCTCTTTTAAGGCAGGATTTTCAAAAAACCGGTTGCGGGTGAGGTCATTCACAACTTGTGCTATACAAAGAAAAGAAACATATTTCACATCCCATGTTTTGATCTCAAACACTGAAAAAATAATTTGTTTATAGTATGTAACCTAGGCTGGCCTTGAACTTTTGATTCACCTGCTTCGCCCTTTCCCAAGTGCTGGCTGGGTATCACACACAGTGTTACTATGTATCCCTTTCTAGCTTCGGACTCATATGTAGTCCAGGCTGTCCTCAAATTCATAGAAATCTGCCTGCTTCTGTCACTCAAGTGCTGTGATTAAAGGTGAACACCACCATACCCTGCACTTTGTAGTTTTAAATTTTCAAGTTCTATGTAAGTTTTACCCCATTCTAATTCTTTCATAGTTCCAGTCTCAGGAAATGACTTTATTTCTTTCTAGTATATTCTTCCATGATTTCTCTATGAAAATATAAATATATGCTCTGGCCAGGCACAGTGGCACATGCCTATAATCTTGTCTCTAGGAAGGCAGAGAGGATTTATAGATGTGAGGAGTGTCTGGGCTATATATCAAGCCTGTTTCAAGAAGAAATCAAGCTTTTATCTTCCGTTTTTGTCTTGCCCAAAATACAACACACACATTTGATCTCTGTAATTCTGGACTGTCTTACATTTATTTTCATTTCTGAAAATGCCAGATGGCATGTATAAGGATCTGGTTCAATTACCAAGAGAAACGAAACACTACTAACTGAGCTATATCCCCAGATCTACTTATTACTTTTAAAGAATCATTATCTGGTAGTATATTAAATATTTTCATTTATCATTAGGTTCCATTCCTTAAAAAAAAAAAAAAGTTGTGCTCTTTACATACCCCTGAGTCTCTCTCTGCAGACCAAGCTGGCCTTGAATTCACAGAGAATCACCTGCCTCTGCCTCCTGAGGGATAGGAGTAAAGACATGCACCTCCACACCTACTCCCATCAGATTCCTTTTCTTTTGACACTTTTTCTATCCTTTTATTTTAGAGACAATGATGTAATGGACAAATATCTTGTGTCATTTGAATGCATCCAGTAAGATGCAGATTTGCTTAATCTGTAACTCTGAAAGCTGTTGTCCGTTTGCCCTCCAAAGGGGCTGCTTGATTTGACACGTCCACTAGTGTGGCTGTGAGAACCTATTCTCTACCCTGCTTTTGAAATGTTGTGTTCGAACAAACATAACAGACAAATAATAGTGTCTTTATGTGGATTTTGTTTTAAGCACCATCTTAACCAAAACATAATATAAAACAAAAGTAGCAGGAGAGCTATTCTAATTGGGTGGAAATCCTAACAAGCTGAATGATTTATAGAATTATGACTTGTATGTAGTAGCTACTAAAATAGTAAACTGACCAGTTTCTGCCTTCTAACTCTAGGACAGAAGGCCATCTGGATGCCCCCAAGTAGCTAATTTCAAAACTGGCTTTACAGTGATTTTATTCTACAAAAAAGTTTAAATTATAGGAAAAATTACAAGTGCAGCTAATTCTAAAAATAAAACAAAATTCAACCAACCAGCTAAGAAACAAACGAAAAACTAGAATATTAAAATTTTCTCCATCCAGGGGCTGGAGAGATGGCTCAGCAGTTATGGACACTTGTCACTTTTATGGAGGAACTAGGTTTGTACCCCAGCATTGGTACAGTGGTTCACAATGAATAATTCTAGTGCTAGTTCTTCTGATTCCTTCTCTGACCCTTGCAGGCACAAGATATGCCCTTGGTACATGCACATACATGTAGGCAAAACACTAATATGCATGAAATAATAAAATAAAAGACTTTCTCATCCTAAGGTGTACTCACCACTGCATCCCGCTAAGTATACATAAATACCAACATCTCCATATTCCTTCACAATCTGGAACAATATTGAAACAAAGTTTATCTTTTCTTGATCCTGAGACACTCAAATTCATTTACCCCTGCTACTTAGCTTTAGCAATTATGCACCTAAGCTAATGAGCTAAAAGTAATTTTGTACTTATTTGATTCCCATATCGACAATGACAAATAAAAGGTATTAAAACATTATTAAAATTTATTCTGGCGTACTAAGGATACTATGATAATGATTGTTAAATAAATATTATAGACACTAAGATATGTGCAGATAATGTGACATCTAGGACCTGCTTCACAATAAGAGAAAGTAGTGTTGAGAATTGATGAAGTCAGACTGGCCATAAACTGTTGGTTGCTGAAGCCAAGTGAAGGCTAGCATATGAGCATCATTATACTATACTCCATATTAAAAATGCCCATAACCAAAAGTTTCAAAAACAACAGCAAAGTAAAAATTGGCATGGGACTCTGGTTCCTGTCCCTAAGGTAGCTGGTTACATTGCTGGGTGTACAGACACTGAATGACCTGCTTCATGTGATACTTACCCCAGCCAGAGTTTTTACTCCAACTGAATCGATAAAATTGACTTGTGTAAAGTCGAGAATGACAGTGTGAACATTTTCCCTCTGAGGCATAAATCTCTGTATCTCTTCAGGCAATGTTGTTTTGATGACTATTGGGGGATATTTTACTTCATCATCCTCTTCTTCAGGCTTTGTAGCATCTTCTCCATCTACTTCTGCATCCTATGTCAAAAATGAGATCATGAATTTTCTCTTGTCTGTTTTTAAAATTAACTTTATTTTATGTGTATGAGTGATGCATCTGCATGGGGGCCAGAAGAGGCCATCAGATCCTCTGGGACTGGAGTTAAAGTTATGAGTCACCATGTGGGTGTTAGAGTCGAACCCAGGTCATCTAGAAGAGCAGTTAATACTCTTAACTGATGAGCCACCTCTCCAGCACCATAAGTCATGAATTTCCTAAACAACTCACCTTTTTCCCTTTGAGAAAGATTTATGATGGAAAATAAGCCCGTGTGTTCTCAAAAATCAACATGAATATTTATTTAAATTTAGCTAAGTTTCTTCAGGCATACAGACCCCCCTTTAATTTAGGCTAGCCTATTTTATACTTCCTAGTCATTGTCTCCACCTTCCTCCTAATTTAGAAACAGTCCTAGTAACTTCAGCTTGACAGACCACAAGTTACCAGAAGCCTAAACAGCAAACAGTAGCCTTTGAGTTTTTAATTATCACCTGAATAACAAAGTATGACTATTACATTCCTGTGTATTTTGCTTTTGAGACAAGATCTCTCTCTATATCCCAGACTGGCCTCTGCCTCCTCATATGCACCTGTACACCCTGCTTGGTCACATATTTATAATAAAAAAAGGAAGCCTAGAGCCTTTCCTGTGTTTAGGTTTCCTGCTGTGTGTAGGTTTCAGCATGGTCAAAGATGGAGTATATGCAGATCAAGAGAAAGAGAAATTC
The DNA here is from genome assembly GCA_033318265.1 of Phyllotis vaccarum. Lineage (NCBI taxonomy): Eukaryota > Metazoa > Chordata > Mammalia > Rodentia > Cricetidae > Phyllotis > Phyllotis vaccarum. The sequence goes on along the minus strand of JARWLC010000006.1, from coordinate 26,166,059 downwards.
AAGGTCACTTACCACTTTGACAACAGCGTTGGCCGCATTGGCATTTCCGACTTCCTTGGCATACTTCCTCATGGCCTTTCTTCTCGCTCCCATAATAAGTGCCGGGTTCACTCCAGTCTTTACAAAGACAGTGTATGCAACGGTCACCTCATAGCTCCCAAGGACACACCCAGATGCCACGAATCTCAACTCCTCCCTGGTCAACTGCTTTCTGCATTCACCCCAAGCCTTTTTCTACCTTTCCCTCAGACGCTCTCAGCTGAGTTACAGCTATTAGTCGTTTCCATTGCTATGACTATTTAAGAGACACCAAAGAACTGAAAAAACTACACAGTGGTATTTACTAAGAGTACAGTTCTTAGATTCTTCAACTTGTCTTTGTGGGTTGCCTTCTAATCACCACCCACAGGGGCCTTAGAGCAAGATGGCCTTTTCATTTCTTTAAAAGGGCAATGCATACTCAGACAAAGGAATTAACAGTGGTAATGATTGTGTAACCATGGCAATGTACTTAGTGCCAGATAGCACACTTAAAAATGTCTAAAATAGCCAGGCAATGGTGGCACCCGCCTTTAATCCCAGCGCAGGTATAGGACCTCTGTGAGTTTAAGGACAGCCAGTGTACACAATGAGTTCCAGGACAGCCAGGGTTACACAGGAAAACTCTGTCTTGAAAATCAAAAATAAAATAAAAACACCCCCCCAAAAGTTTAAAATAGTAAATTTTATGTATATTTTACTCTAGTAGGTATACTGAGACAGAGAGGCACACCTTTAATCTCTTCCAACCCACAATGCCCTCCTCAGAATCAAATTTTAATTACTAGTTAAAAAATTAAAATTTTGTTTTTATTTATTGTTTTTAATAAGTAAACAAAAAATAGCTCACCTTTCTTTTTAATGCGTTGCTATACAAGTCACTATTTGCGTAGTAAATTGGGGCGTTTATCTGGAATATTTTTATTCCAGGAATTTCTTTCACCTGAGAAGTAAAACATTAATAATTTTAACACCTGGGTATATTTCAGAATCAAAATTGCTTTTTCCTTCAACATGCAGATGAACACAGAAAGTGTGAAGAGGCCTCTTACCATGTCGAAGATGAAATTCTGTCACTCATCTAAAACTCCCAGAGGGAGAATGACAAAATGTTTTGTTTTTAGGAGACTCTGTTGCCCAGGCCAGTCCTCCGCTCTTGGGCTGAAGCTAAGCTTCCACCTTTGACTCACGAGGAGCCAGGACCACAGGCCTGATTCAGTTGAAAGCTTAGAGAACACCATTTTCCTATTTATTTTACAAGATAGTCTTTGCTTCAGTTTTCAAAAAAACACAACACACAAGGAAGAGCTGGAATAAACAGCCAAAGGAGAGGAGAAAATGGAGGAGAAAGGCTAGGCTGTTGTCAGACGGGACCACAGGCAAAGGAGGTGAGTGCAGATTTACTTGGTTTGCGCTGTAATTCAACAAAAATAAAGCACAGTGAATATTTCCTCGAGAAGTCTCTTGGAACCCAAAAACGCTATTTAGAGTTTAGGAATTTACTAGAAAAAAATCTATTCTAACAGGCTCATTTCCCAACACTTTATAATGATATAATCTGATTCTTTTTTTTTTTTTGTGCAAGCAGAAAACAAACAAAATAGTTTTTAAGGATTTTGTAAAGTCTTTGACATATGACAAGACCATTAAAATCAAGGAACTCTGAGATTATAATTTTAATGATTAAAGATGAAGTAGGAGAACACCTAGATCTTACATGATTAAAACTGGTATTTCTCCATTGGTATAAATCCATCAAAAGAAAACTGTGCACATACAAAGCGTCCTCAGCTTCAGTGCTTTTACAATATGTACTCTATATACCCAATATCATTAAAAGGGAACATTAGGAAGTGTGGTGATTAACATATTCTAGGTATATTGGGTAGTAATAAAGTACAAAACTGAGTCCAGTGACCGGAAACTGCTTCTCTTACACTGCTCACTAGGTCCTTCTCTTCATCGTGGGTAGAAACATCACTCAGCCACTTCCATCAAATGCTTACACTCATTTAACGTATTAGAAAAAGGTCTTACCTCCTCATATGCATCTATGTCAATGTACACATCAGTGTCGGGGAGCTGCCCCAGGACTTTGTAGCTCGGACTGTAGAGAGAAGGAAGGAGCCGTTCAATAGGCAAACGACAAATGGGCTACCCTGATCCCTGAAATGCTTGGACAGTTTTTGTGTCTAGATCCTATTGATTCCAGCAGAGGTCAGTCTGCATTACCGTCCAGGGGATGCCAGGAGCAAAGGTCTCTTTCCATAAATATCCACTGGTTTTATCTGCTTATTGTCACAGCCTGTAACACCTACTGCAGTATGCATAGCTATTTGTTCTAATTTATGAAGATAATAATTCCTAAGACTCAGCCTCTAAAGCTGGGTGGTGGTGGTGTGCAGCACTCAGGAGGCAGAGGCGGCAGATCTCTGAGTTTGAGGCCAGCCTGATCCAAAGAATGAGTTCCTAGAGAGCTGTGGTTACAGAGAGAAAAACCCTGTCTCAAACAAAACAAAACAAAACAAAACAAAACAAAAACAAAAACCCCAAAACAAACAAAAAGAACCAACTTCTAGATCTATGGAAAACCATGTTTAAATCATTTTCTCATCACATGCTGTGACTTGAGTAAGTTCCGAAGTCACCCTTGGACTGAATTTCTCCATGTGTAGAATGAGGATGCTAACAGCCACTGGGTTGTGAGGACAGAATAACATAAAGCACTGATCTTTACAAAGAGCTGGGTATGCAAGAAATTACAGTTACTTATTTCCACTCTCATTCACTATCAGTCTCCACATCAGTATTATTATTATTATTATTATTATTATTATTATTATTATTATATGTCTGTCATCTTCAGAGGAAGACCAACCTGTATAAGGGAAGAACAATGTCTTATTGTCAGATTGAGAATCTAATCTCTCTGTGGAAGCATAGCAGAACCTCAACACATAGCAACTCAAGGAAGACTATAATTTCTCTATTATGCTTTACAAAGTTGAATAAACCATGAGCTTGTGCATGAAGAAAAGACCCCATTGCATCAATAGTACCTACAGTTCAAGGAAAAGATGCTTAGGAGTGGTTTGTTAGATGATTTATCCTGTGAGCTATGTGCTCTGAGAGAAGCCTGAGTGCTTGGAACATGCCTGTGCCATATAGTTTTACGTCAGCTTAATAGTTCTGGGTCCTTTCAGACTCATCTGAAAGGAGGGAATATCAGTTGAGAAAATGCTTCCATAAGAGCAGGCTGTAGATAAGTCATTTTCTTAATTAGTGATAGATCGATCAGTGAGGTCCCAGCCAATGGTGGGTGGTGCTATTCCTGGGCTGGTAGTCCTCTGTTCCATAAGAAAGCAGACTGAGCAAGCCATGGGAAGCAAGCCAGTAAGCAGCATGGCCTCTGCATCAGCTCCTGCCTCCAGGTTTCTTCTCTGTTTGAGTTCCTGTCCTGACTTCCCTCAGTGATAGACTACAATGCAGAAGCATAAACCAAATCAACTCTTTCCTCCCAACTTGCTCTTTGGTTACAGTGTTTCATTACAGAAACCTTAACTAAGACAGCACTGAAACTAATGTGCTGACAGCTGGCTCATGGAAGAATGCCCTAATTATAGAATAACAAGCAACTGAGAGTAAACAGGTATTTTGAGTGATGGTCTCCCAAATGCCAACCTGCAAAATTCTAGGAAAACCAGAAAGGACAGGACATAAAACTCAAGTCTAATTATTTGAGAGAGACAGAGAAGATCATTACAGAAACAAAACAAAGAACAATTCTTGCCAAGAAATCAGGAAACCTATTCAATGAAGAAAATAAGGGGCTTACATCTCAGATTCTATCCTGTGGTTTGTCAGAAGACATAGATCTTGTTTAATTTGGAGCTGAGGGTTGGGCTGGGACCTTGTGTCTGAAAGGCACGTGCTCTATCCCTGAGATACACCCTCAGCTTCCTAGGTATTTTTAAGGGCATCATTTACTAGAGCTCTGAGGTAGAGAACTCCCATATAATCTAATAAGAGTCTGTATAACAATGGGGAAAACTTTCTTAAGAAAAAAATAGACGGGGGGGGGGGGGCTGATAAGAGATGGCTTGTAGTGGAATTATGTTGTTACCCTGTAAATAACTGTCCCACCTACTGGTATAATAAAAACGCTGATTTGCCAAAGGCAGACAGGAAGTGTGGGCAGGCCTACCAGAGTAAGAAAACTCTGAGAATGGGAAGAACAGAGCAGACATGCCCCAGAGAGAGCCAGAAGATGCAGAGGACAATTATGCTGCTCTGAGAAAAGGTACTGAACTGCATGGCTGAACAGGATAAGAATCATGGGTTAGTTTAAGAGCAAGAGCTAGCAAGTTATATGCCTGGGCCCAAGGTCAATCAGTGTAAAATTAATAAAGTGTCTGTATGTTTCAGTGGGACTATGGGGCTGTGGGTCTGTGGGTCCCTGGGTCTGGGCCATGAGGCTAGACCAGAAAGTCCGGGTCAGAAACCTAATATATCAATGGCTCAGTGGTTAAGCACTTGTTTCTTTTCTAGAGGACCCTGGTTCAATTCCTAGCACCCACAAGTCAGCTCATAACTGTCTGCAACTCCAGTTCCAGGGGATCCAACAGCTTCTCTGCTCTCCATTGGCACTGAGCATGCACAGAGTACACAGACATATAAGCAGGCAAGAACACTTATACACATAAAATAAAGTTTAAGTGAAAAGTGAACAATATTAACATTTGTTAATTAAAGTAGTTAATTCCACCCTCGACTTAGACCACATGTTCTTAACATTTTTCTTTTATATCACTTCAGTGATGAAATGCTTGCTTTCTACCTAGAAAGCAGGAGCACCTGCCATTCTGCAGGTAAAGGGTTAACATCCCCAACACTCCCACTCAAGGGCCTTTCAGACTTAAAGGACTATTATTATGAGACTTGTCATTGCAGGCAGACTGACCTGTGTGTTACAGGTGGGAAGGGCAACACCCTAAATTGAGTGGGTGCTACCAACTGGGCATGCCTACATCTCAGCACCCCTTACTCCCACGTAAAGTTCTTGTTTCGAAAGGTGACTGGGAGGGATTGGGAGGAGGGAAGGGAGGGGAAGCAGGGGGATATATGGATAAAAAAATATTTTTTTAATAAAAAAATAGAATTAAAAAAGAAAACAAAAAAGAAAGGTTATTTTATACCTTCCTCAGTTGACCCAGTTTCCCATGAGGAAGAAGGGGAAGGGCATGGTGGTACAAAGTGGGGGTGCAGCTAGAAATCTGTAAAACGAGGTATCAGAGTTTGCACCAGGTTGTTGTTAAAACATGAGTGACTCAGATGAGGGCAGACAAGCCACTGATGCTTACACCAGGCCCAGCACTGATGGGAAGCGTCTCTGAGAACAAGACCTTTGCCACATCCTCAACTGTGACAGCAGAGAATCTGACAAAGCTGTATGGAATTATTTTTATCCCCTACCCCTTTCAGGTTAGGGCTCGACTTTGGGGCCTTGAGCATACCAGGCATGTCTCCTACCTGTAGGACAACCATTCACATTTTAACTTCACCTGGGACACTATCCTGGTGGGATATTATTTTAAGATGTGTTACATGTGTTTATTCTGTGGAACATTTGTCTAATGATGTAAAGATGTGTTGTATTCTCTTATGTTGCATTTGTTTAACTCTGTGAAGCTATGTTACTTTGCCTGTCTGAAACACCTGATTGGTCTAGTAAAGAGCTGAACGACCAATAGCCAGGCAAGAGAAAGGAGGGGTGGGGCTGGCAGGTAAGAGAATAAATAGGAGGAGAAAAAAGAAAAGAAGATTAAGGAGCAAGAGAAGGAGGAGGAGGGGGAGGAGGGGGAGGAGAAGCAGGAGGGGGAGGAGGGGGGGGAGGAGGAGGACATCAGGCCCAGCTACCCAACTACATAACCAGCCACAGAATAAGAAGTAAAGATATACAGAAATAGAGAAAGGTAAAAGCCAAGAGGCAAAATGTAGATGGAATAATTTAAGAAAAACTGACTAGAAATAAGCCAACCTAAGGCTGGGCATTTGTAAGTAATAATAAGCCTCCGTGTATTTATTTGCGAGCTGAGTGTCAAGTCCCCAAAGGGTAAAAAAGAAAAACAAAACCAAAAAACACCACCAAGAAGAAAGCACCATTTCAGCCAGTACTCACCTCTGTGTTCTGTAAATCACAGTCATTAGAGCAATGATCACAGCAGTTATAAGTCCATAGTCCAACCCCAGGAACAGGGAAGACACAAAGGTGGTAAGCCAGATGGTCTAAAGGAAAGTTGAAGAGCTTCTAGATAATCATATTTATAATTCCATAAGAAATACACACACATGCATGCATGCATGCACAGGCATGCACACCTCCCCAGAATAACACAACAACAATTACCTGCATTAATAGCTTCCTCACATTTTTATTTACACCGCTAGTAGCTACTGACTCGTAACAGCTGCTGTTACTTACCAGCTCTATTTTGCTGGTTCTCCAGAAGAAGGGCAGATCTGAGAACTGCATAAACATCCCTTTCAGGTTGACAATCACAATGGCGGAAAGCACAGCCTGCAACACAGCAGAGCCACTCTCCAGTTGAGGCCACAGAGCCTCCTTTGCTGGTCTTCCCCACCCCCTTTCCCCTCCTATCCTTATGGAGTACTCAGGGTACCTTGGAGGCCATGGGCACCAGGACTTCCAGCATTTGGTCATTTAGAGTTGGCCCTGGAAAACCAGTAAATTTGCATGGCAGCTAAAAGGTCCAGAATACAGTTTGTGACTACAGGAATTATTTCATCTATGGTCTTTTTCCTTATGAAGTTATTTTTTTTTTCTGATTTTTCTTAAAAACAATTAGCAAATAAATGTCCTGTTCTAGGTCATCTCAGAATTTTAATGAAAGTGGAAGGTCAAAGAGAGAAGGTGTCTTGGGGGTCAGGTAACCCCAACATTATTTTGCAGATGGAAAACTGTGACCAGGAGGTCAAGGATGTGCATCTGTCAGTAGGTAACTGACAGGATCTGGTCCTTTCCATGGCCCTTTTCATACTACCCTGCTGAAGTTACAGTAAAAAGAAAACAATGACCCTCGAAGATACCCCCCAAACATCAACAGAATAGCTTGAACCCTCTCCATCAAGCCCTCACTACATACCTGGGGCAGTGACTCAAAGAGGAATCCAGTGGCTAATATGACCAGTAGAATCATTAATGAGGCCAAACAACCTGCAAGCTGGATGAGAGAAGGCACATAAAAGGAGCTTTTAGACTTGAGCCAAAAGTAGGCCCAGGTTGACCCTATTTTGTCAATTTTCACCATGGGAAAAATCAAGAACATACCAGTTTAAGGAAGTCTTCCGAAGCATCACATAAACTTACTACTAGCTCATTACCTCTAACCTACACCTCATGCCTCCTTAACAGGGAGTTCCTCTAACAGCTTTTAAGCAGAACTGAACTGCTTAAACATCTTGATCAATGCTCTTGTCAGAGGTGGAGACCTAGAGACAGGAGACTTCAGACTAGCATTTACTGTCCAATATGATGGCTACCCACCACATGTCATGATTTCAGTTTTCAAAAATTAAAATGAAAGGTCTTGGTTGCATAGCCATATTTCAGGCACTCAGGAGCCACATGTTGCTAATGGCAGCCATGGTGGATGGTGCAAACAATAAACACTTCCATCATCTGAATGTTCCAGTGGATTGAGCTAGCCTCATGACCATACTCAGTCTCAGGCTTGCAGAAAAAGCTCAAATCTGAACACTTAAGGTTTACTGTAGGAAGCGGAGTGTCCTATAACTTCCAGTCCAACTGGAGAATCTTTCCTATAGATTTAGGCTGTTTTTTGTGTGTGTGATTTGCTTCAACCAATCAGGCTTTTCTCTGATTTGTTAACCAGATCACTGGAGCATGGATCTGCAGGCACAGCAGCTTTATTTGGATTCAGAACAGAAGAAAGAGGTTGACAATCAGCACCCATCACCAGTTCTTAGAGGACTGTAGTATACACACCTGTGTCTTCCCTCCTGTTCCCTCCTGAACAAGGCTTCGAGACAATGAGCAAGAGATTGAAAAGGTCTGGAAGAGAGATCCGATGGAGTTGCAGATCCCTAAGGCAATGAGCTCCTTTTTCATGTGGGAACAAAGCAAAGGCAAGAGATAGGTCACTCTTAGGCTGGAGCATAGATATACACCTTCAGCGGCCAGGCTGTCCCATCCTTCACTTCACAAATGCTGTTTCTTTAGTGAGTTCAAAATTGGAATTAGGGCATATTGTATAGTGGGTGGAAAACTGGATTTTTTTATTGTGTTGGAAATAAATGCTGTGATTTCGACCCGTTCCCTGTTTTCCAAGCCCCCTCTCTATACAAACAGTGCTTAAAAAAAAAAAAAAAAACCAACCAAACAAACAAAAAACTCCAACAAAAACAAAACAAAACAAAACAAAACTGTCAAAAAAACTAAGAAAGTACTTTCAGAAAGAGAAAGTTCTGGATGCACGATTACTGACATTTTTATGTCTGGCCTATTACTCATGAAGAAATGCATGCCAGTGCCTTCTTGGGACCTGAGTCCTGCCCTAAGTACTACTTTGGAATTTCTAGTTTGGTTTTATAGAAATGTGGAGCATCTGATTCCTTTAGACACATGTAAATACAAGGGAGGGCCATGCCCTGTAACCCCAGCACTCTGGAGCTGAGGTAGGATCCTACAGAGTGATACCATGCCTCTGAAGTAATCTGTATGCCATTGTCTATCGGTTAGCTAGGTGGAGTGGTGCACGCCTTTAATCCCAGCACTTGGGGGACAGAGGCAGGTGGATCTCTGAGTTCAAGGCCAGTCTGGTCTACTAGTGAGTTCCAGGTCAGCCACAGCCATATAATGAGTCTGTCTCAAAAAAATAAAAAAATAAAAAGAAGTATGTGCTTGTCCTTTCTTTAAAAAGATTCCCATTCTATGCTAAGAGAAGCTATTTTATAACATGAAAATAATCTGCCATAAAATGTGATAAAAAGGGAAGAAAGGGGAGGGAGGGAGGGAGGGAGGGAGGGAAGGAGGACACTGTCCTATCAGATAAATACATGCTTCAAATATGCCATCACCAGAATAAAGGCTTTCCTACTAAGCTGCTCCCTTTGCTGTCTCCAGCCCAGCTTGGTGTTTTCACCCCAGTGAAACATCCATGCGAAACTGATGATTTTTACCTGATTGCCATCAACCTGGTAGCCATGCTTATTAGCCAAGGTTTTGGCCATGGAGATCGTCACTGAAAAGCCAACAATAGCTATGGCAATGGCGTCCACATATACGAGGTGGAAGAGGCTGGTGTCTGGGTTGGCAGGAGGGAGCAGCCTGAAAAGCCAAGGGGACGTTAACTCAACAGCGTGACCATTGGGAGTAAACACACGGATGGGGCAGAGCAAGAGAGGATGGAATTATGTGCAGATGAGGTGACCAGTACTTAGGTGCTGGTTGGTTCTTATGTGGTAACAGGAAGGACCCTCCTGCTGCCCAAGTTCTTTCCTGATCCATACTGCAGAGTAGCTCTCTGTATAGATCAGGCGCCAAAGTTTTTCTTTTTTTTTTTTTCTCATCTCCATCAATGTATCCTCCTGCTCTCCCTTCCCCCCTCCCAATCTCACCCTGCCAGCCCTCAGCCTCGCCCCTCCCCATTCGCCCCTCCCCTCCCCGAAAAGGGCGAAAAGGGCGAGAAGTCCTAAGGTGGGTCAGCCCAGCCGGGTACATCCACTCCAGGCACATCCGATTCACTCATCCCAAAGTCAATGCTGGGCTAGGTGTTTCTCTACAGGGAATGGGCTCCAAGGTGCCAGCCCACGAACAGAAACACAGTCTGATCCCACCCCTCGTGGCTCTACACACTGCTCATGCCAGTCGAAAGCCTCCTACCCCCGAGGGCTCAACTCCCCCTCCTGATGGGTCGCCAGTGGCAATTCCCTATTCAGTGAGCTCCCCAGAGCTCCAGCCAGCCATCACCGTGGGAACCTTCCTGAGCACTGGGCAGAGTTCCTGGTCCAGCTGAGAGCAGGGGGCCAAAGTTTTTATTGCAGAGGAACCTCATACCCCAGGGAACCTCATACTAAATGGCCGCTGTAAGCAAGACTAGGGTAAAGACGGGGTCGGTGGAGTATTCAGAGGACACAGACATCTGAGCCAGGCGTGGGGTGGGGAGAGTTTGGGGCTTCAGTGGAGAACTGCTGCCCTGGTAAGACACTCGGTTCTCCCCTCTGCTTCTCCGGTGTCACTGTCCCTTCAGCAGAGTTCTAACATAGAAAAGAGAATGCACTACTCCTTGGGCCTCTCAGGGAAACTGGAGGAGCCAAGGTGTGACTTCTGCAGCTTTTGTCCAATCTTGTAGTTTGGAACTTCTGTCTTAAAAGTAACACGGTAGGGAGTCCCTAAAGTGTCACAATGAAAATGTCAGTGAGGATTTGCATCTTGCTCAATTCAAGGCATTTGGCTAAATAATTGTAGCGTTCACTTACTTGCTATATAAGCCAACTGTCATGTCCTCAATTGTGAAGTCCTCTGTGCTGGGTTCTATGCTTAACTATTACTCATCAACTCTGTATTATACTACTTAACTATTTCTCACCAACTGTGAATGGAGCATCACCACAGCCCCATTTTTACAGATGAGGAAATGAAACACAAGGTTACACTACTGTGGAAGCCCAATCAGTCCTTCCATTAAGCACACAAAAATAGGAATAATTTGCCTTTCCCATCAATGCTTTCACACTGTGTAGAGGGACAGAAGGGCATTTCAAATCCCGGGGTAAGGAAACGGAGGGGACATGAGGCCTGTTAAGCTTAGCTTACTTTTTACATAAACTTCTTCTCAACAGGCCTATTTCATAGGTTTCATCAATATTCCAAATTATAGGTTAAATGAAATTTCATGTGTGATGTGATTTTCCAAAGATAGGACAGAGAGACAAACCCAGAGGTTGACTCAGTGCTGTTTTATTTATGTTTCTTGGTCTTCTTTTGCTTTGGTCATCTGATCCGAAAAAGAAGCTATAGCACTCTTGAGTGACAGAATGTGTAGAAATGATGCCCTCGAAGCCTTACATGCCTGGGAAATCCTCTGCTTCCCCTTCCGAGGAAATCACGTAAAAAGAGTTGGCTGTTCTACTGGAGATGCCATAAGGAAAGAGGATGCCAGCCAGCCACCAGGCTGATTCCAGCCCACTGTGTAGCCCAAGCTGGCCTCACACTTGCCTTCCTTTTACCACAGGCTCCCCCCATCCTGGGAGTACAGGCGCATGCTACCCATGCTACTATATTTGAACACCTGCTTGGTTTTGAGTAAGTTTCAAGTTTTATGGGTAGCCAAGCTTCAGAAGGTAACATCACTGTCTTCTTTTTAAAGTTCAACTCCCATAGATGGAAGGAGAGCATGGCTTCTGGTACAGTGCTGTGGGGGAGGGAAGGTGTCAAGGATGATCTGTGCGGACACAGGTGCTAACCTACCAGTGGGTTCTTGTTTTGTTTATTTAAAGGAGAAATCTAAATGTTAGACTTTCTCATCTAATTAAATTATTTGTGACTGGTAACTGAATAGGATTATCTGCTGGATATAATCAAAGACTAATGTTTATCACTGTTAGAGAGTCGGTGTGAGGTCATGGAAGGAATACGAAATGGGCATCAGAAGACCAAGTCTGGGGAAGGCCCTGAAGCAGCTCACTTAGGTCTCTGAAATATCACCTTCCCCGAGCCCTTCCTGGCACGTAGCCTGCCCTCTTTCCCTTACCTGGTCCCTTTCTACTCAACCCTCTCACTACCGTGTTTGCTGATCGGCTGCTTGTGTCTAGCAGGTCACGAAGCTCTCAGAAGACAAGGGCATTCTTTGTTTAGTTTGTAGTTGCCATGTCCCTGGCACACAGTAGGCATTCAGTAAACAACTGCTGAGTAAGTGCGTGGGGATATGTTTCAAATTTAATAAAAACCAGTCTGAGATATCAGAGGGATTCACCCACAGTCAGTCTAGGAGGATCAGAGAGAGGTAACTCACACCTTTAATCCCAGTACAGGGAAAGACCAGGAGTGGTGACCTATGCCCTTAATCCCAGCAACTCGATGCCCTGTGAAAGGCCTATCATCACGCCCACTCTCCTGTTCTCTCACTCACTATTGTTCATCTGTTTCTGTATCTCTCTTATGTCCCCATTCAGAGACAGCCTTTCCCTCCGCTCCAATAAATTTCTTACATGACATCTGTGTATGGTGTGCTCTTTGCCACATTCCTTGGCTTCAGTTGACTAAGGTACTCCTGCCACCTAAGTCACTGGTGCCAATGACGCAGTGGGCTCTCCTGGTATCTGCACTCTGCCCCTCTGGGGAGTCTAAGCCACACTGGGACGCTATCCCTTATCTCAGGTCCATCTTGAACAGATTCACTTTCCAGCTCACTAATTGCTGGCTTTCCTCTCAGTCAGAGTAAATGCTTCTCTGAATCTGAAGAAGAGACAGTTGAGCGTCTGGCACCCCTGTGGTATCCTTGGAGGGAGGTATTCCTAGTCACAGTCTTTAACACTATGGTGACCTGTTGTATTTAGTTTGCGGGTCCCATGTCCCAGAGGTCTCGGATCCACAGACCTGCCTGGCGCCGCTTATCTGCCCGCCGCTGCCCGGGTCCCCAAAAATAACTCAGAGGCTTATATTAAGTCTATGCTGTTTGGCCTATGGCTCAGGCACATTGTTAGCTAGCTCTCATATCTTAAATCAACCCATTTCTATTAATCCACGGGCCACGTGGCCTCGGCCCGTAGCTCACCCGTGTCTCCTTACATGTCGTCTCTTGGGCGGCTTCCGCGCGGTCTGCCTGACTCCACCCTGCTTCTCTACCTAAGCTCTGATTCTCCTCCCACCTATTTTACAGTACCTGCCATGGCCCAAACCAGCTCCTTTATTTAAAGATACAGCACTCACCAATGCATTCCCACAGTGACCCTCTTCGCTGATTCCACTTCTTACCATTTCCTTAAGATGAAGCTTCATTTTTGAGCTCCGTTTTCCCTTTAGGCTTCATTTGAAAGTCCTGTTACCAGGCACCAAATCTCTCCTCAGGTTTAGTCAGGCTAAGTCGCTGGCCCCATATGGTGAGGTGACAATTCACTATATAGCTGTACTTTCGTCCTTCAGTACTCCTGAGTCTTTGAGATGCCATGAACTTCAGGCCGGGAGCCCCTCCTCCTCATCCATGAGAACTGATCATCTGCATGCATCTCCTGGCTCCCCTTTGGGACTCTCTAAAGAACCTCCTACTGCTCCACTTAGCACCCAACTTATCTAAACTTATCTGCTTTTCCAGTCAAATCTGGCCTCAATATACCTTAAATAACCAATACAAATGCAGCCAACCAAGGAATTGGGGGGCATAAAAGGACTTCTCATTTTGTTTATTGGGGGGGGGGTTGTGTAGGAGGATCCTTCATTCCCTATTTATAGTTTTCTGTGCTCCAAGACCCGTTTGTTGTTGTCTGATCTACCCTCACCACTACTGTGCAAATGTTGGGTGTTTAAAGTTCTGTAAGTTTATTACAAAGTGGAAGTCAGAGCCAGATCTAGCAGGAACAGGAAAAAGCAAAGGAGCAAACCAGCACATACCCTGGCAGCGTCTGCTCCAAACCAGGCAAACCGCTGATCTAACTCTCCTAAGTTTGTGCGGACCATTTGTTTGTGAATTTAACTCCAGATTCTAGACTCTAATTGTTTCGTTGTTGCTTCCTCTAGCCTGCAGAGTTCTCCACATGGGCACCTCTGTGCTCCTCTGGCTCCTGCAGCCTGCTGCACCCACGTGGACATCTCCCTTTTCTCCTGCTCGTTCCTTGCTCTCTCTAGTGCCTGCATCCCCAGCATCAGCTCCCAACTCCCTCTTGGAGCTTATAGGAACACGCCCACACAGTGTTCCATTTTGCAACTCTCTTTCTCTTCCTAATTTTATTACCACAGCTTGGCCTCAGTAGAGAAAATTGGCAAACTTGATTTCCAAATTCTCGCAAATCCTAACAACTGCTACCTGCACAGACAAGTGATTCTCAAATATCTTATATCTAAACTTGCTCCACTCGACACTTTCTCTTCACTCTTAAAAATCTTCTATCTCTCTGGTTTCTCCACAAACCAACAAAAAACAACACAAAACCAAATTAAATCAAACCAAACAAAAAGCCGAACTCATAAGATTATGCTATAAACTCTTATCTCAGAATTTGTAAATTCATTGAGTATGATTTAAATCTATGAAATCTGTAAAAAAAAAAGTTGACTTCAAATGTCTAACAAAAGGCTTATAATTAAAGATCTAGACATGTATGTGTGTGTGATTCAGCTCTTGTTTAGAATGTGTGTGTATGTATGTAACTTGAATTCAACTCTATATGTGTGTATATGTGTATATAACTTGGATTTAACTCTCACTTAAAACACCTATGCGTATATATACCCCCAAATGGCATTATTAGGAGTTATGGCCTGGTTGGTTGAAGTGTGTCACTGTGGCACTAGGTTTTGAGATCTTATATATGCTCAAGTCCTACCCAGTGTCTCAGACCACTTCCTGTTGCTTGCAAGTCAAGATATAGAGCCCTCAGCTTTTTCCCAGTACCATGCCTGTCTGTTCTCCATGTCATACCATGATGATAAAGGACTAAACCTCTGAAAATGTAAGCCACTCCTTATAAGAGTTGCTATGGTCATGGTGCTTATTCACAGCAAAAGAACCCTAACTAAGACAAGAAGCAACACGTCTCAAATATTTTAGATTGGATTTTTAAAGATGATACAAATTTAAGTTTATATTTGTTACAACATACTATATGTGTGATTTGTCTCTGGCTTAGAATATAATGCATATGATGATAAACTTTAAGGTTATAAAAATCTACTCAGATTAACAAAGGCTGATTTAAGATATAGCCTAACTACTCATGTCTTTGCTAACATTCAACACTGAATGCTAGAAAATTTAGAAAGGTAACAACATATGTTTGATTAATAAGGTATATTTAATAATCAAGATTTATGAACTTAGGTTCACAGCAATACTGGTCTAGTTTCTTTGTCTTTTAAGCTCAGCTATTTGGATAAACTAAGTCACAGAAAACCTGCAATATTCCATAATGATGCACTATAAAACGATAAGTAAAGTTGCCAGTCTCTCTATGGACTGTATCTATGATTGAGAGTTTTATTTTGATACTGAAAATGCTTTAATTCAAAAATTGTTATTTTTAAGACTGAACTTAACAAGTATGGAACGTAGTGTCCTAGTCTTTAAAAACTACCATTGTAAACTGTTAAGGAAGACAGTCTGTTGCATCTTCTGGGCCTGGCAGCTGAAGTGATGCTGCCCTGGGTCCTCTGTCTCCAGTGACCACAGAGGAACCTAGGGAAACTGTCCAAATGGCTGGGAAGTCTCTATCATTTTTCATATATTTGAAGCTGCATGGTCTGGACTTTCTAGTTACTCAGGTAAAATTCATCCTTCTCAGATCTCTGGTGCTGACGACCAGGCTAATGACAGCTTTTTCAGTTTAACAACAGCAACCAAGTCTTCAGCTGCCTTCTCTGTTCTCTTTGTGTGTAAAAATTAGGCCTCAGGCCTCACTTTCCTAGACCTACTACTAAGTCTAGACATAGTTTACCTGCTACCAGACTCTGAAAAGAGATAAACTCACAGAAGAGATTTCAATGTAACTTTTTATTATTCCTTTGTTTTTTTTTTTTTTTTTAAAAAAAAACTCACTTGATTGATATCAGTAATCAACTACCTATGTCTTACGGTAAATGACTGGCTGAAAAAAAAGGTATAAACTTTGTTTGAGATCTGAAGATATAGAAGCTTTAGTTGTGAGGATCTAGAAAAAAAGTTTAGGGTCTAAGAAGGTGTGTAAATGCAAGTTATAAAAATCTGAGGGTGCAAAAGTGTGAAAGCTTAAGTTGTGATAGGTGATTAAGGTATAAGAAAAATGAAGCTGGACGTGGTGGTGCACACCTTTAATCCCAGCATTTGTGAGGCAGAGGCAGGCAGATCTCTGTGAATTTTAAGATAGCCTGTTTTACAGAGCTAGTTCCAGGACAGCCAGGGTTACACAGAGAGAACCTGTCTCAAAAAAATCAAACCAAATCAAAAACAAAAAACTTCAGATTTCTTTCTTTCTTTATGCTATTGTTATTAAGACGTCAGAAGTTTAGAGTTCTAACATTAGTTAATGGAGTTCTGATAAATTAGATAGCCTGATAAATACTGACTACTATTATCATAATCACAAGCTCAAAAATCTAAATTTCCTTTGGTTGCCTTCTAAATATAGACTTAAATGTGCTTCTTACTGTGCTAAAAAAAAAAAAAAAAATCTATCTAATCTATATACATCTAGTCTTCTGGACAGAGGAAAGCATGTTCATGCTTTTAACCTAAAATCATTTTGAGCTCCCATGACACAAGGTGTGAGTCTATAGCCTTTTCTACAGTGTGGATTTCAGGACAGATTAGAAACAGTGCTAATGCTAACATATTTAAAACTTCTCTCTTTTTGTAAACTTAAAAAATGTAAGTAAGTTTCAGAGAATTGACTTGAATCCACCTCTCACAGGTTAAATAAACTCAACAGCATGTTTCTCCCACCTTATTTCTGAAGGTGGGACCTCTTCCCCTTGCCCTGGTCTTGGGACTTCTCTCCCTCAAGAACCAGGACCATGGGCCTAAAAGTTTCAAAAGTACACCTAAGAGAAGAATTTCCCTCTTAACTCCTTTATCTTCTGCCTCTAACATATATCTGTTCCAGCATCCTTCAAGGTCCAGGTGTTCCCTCAAAATCTGTATCCCAGACAGTTTCAAAATAGCTAGCTTCAGATGGTCCAGCCTCACAAACAGCTCAACTGCTGCCTATATGTCCTTAGCCCCAGAAGGTTCCACAGAGCCTGGACAGCCAGGGAATCAATCAGCCTTCTTTTCCAGGACTTGTCCAGCATGCCAGCTTTCTTGGGTCCCCAAGGATGTTGATGTCCTCAGACAACAGGAAACAGTCTAAAGAGTATGGAACCCTCATGTCACCCCTTCCTATTTCCTCACCTTTTATAATAAACAAAAGGGAGGAATGTTATAAACCATGTGCTCCCACAGCCTGTCCCCAGCAACTCAGCACCCGCAGCCATGTCATCACCAGCAGCTAACACTTGTGTGTCCTTTTAAAGCCCCTCCCCAATCATGGCAGGCTCTTTGTTCTCCTCTTGCTGTGTGCCTCTTCTCTTTCTCTCTCTCTCTCTCTCTCTCTCTCTCTCTCTCTCTCTCTCTCTCTCTCTCTCTCTCTCTCCCTCTCTCTCTCTCTCTCTCTCTCTCTGTTTCTCTCTCACATCCCCACTCAGAGACAGCCTTTTGTATGCCCCCCACTAAATCTCTTGAGTGAGATATGTTGTGCAGTGTGGTCTTTGAGGCATACTTGGCTCCAGTCCATCAAAACCCTAGTTTACTCCGCCAAAAACCCTAATCCTACTGTTAGCACAACTGCTAAATGGTTAAATGGCCTGGCTGCTCTAGAAAACAGCACTCTAGACTGTCCTTAAAAACAATTCAAAATGCCATCCAATGTCTTGTTTACTTTTCTGTTGTTGTGGTAAAGGAGGGTTTATTTTGGTTTGATAGCTCAGGTATAGTCCACTAAGATGGTGAATTCAAGACAGCAGGAATCGAGGAGGCCAGTTATATCACATATGCCGCCAGGAGGCAAAGATGATGAGAGTTTGCGCAGAACCCACTTTCTCAGGACCTCAGCCCCAGGAAATGGTACTACCCACAGTGGCAGGTCTTCCTACCTGAATTATAAAAGCAAGAAAATCCCCATGCCCATCCCATCTTGTTGGCAATTGAGATGAGCTGTCACACTCAGTAATCCCAATAAAACTGAAAGCAGTCTCAAAACTGACCTGCATCTCTACGCCCACAACAGAGCAAAGCAATGGATACATATGGACATCCATTGATGGGTGATATAATACAAAGTACATATAGCCTTTGATAAAAGAAGATGTGCATCATGTTTCCCATATGAATAAAACTTAAGCACACTAGGCCAAGTAAAGTAAGTCAATCAGAAAAAGACAAATACTGTATGATTTATTGGTAAAAAGGTACTGAGAATAGTCAAGTTTATAGATCAGAAAACTGAACTGCAGTTACCAGGACCAGAAAGATAGAGAATGAAGGTTGTTCAGTGAGTGCAGAGTTTAGATTTGCCAAGGGGAAAGTGTCCCGGAGATCTGTTTACAGTGTGAATATATTCAACAAATATGCTCAACACTACTGAACTGTGTATTTAAAGAGGTTAACAGAAGGAAGAGATGGCTCAGTGGTTGAGAATGCTTGGTTGAGAATGGTTCATAGTGCTTTGAAGAGGCTGTGAGTTCAGTGCCCAGCCCCATGCCAAAAGACTGACAATTCCTGAGACATCAGCTCCAGGCACTCTTCTGGCCTCAATAGACACCTGAACATGTTCACATGCACATTCACATGCAAATAAAAACACAATTTTTAAAAATGGCTAAAAATAAAATCTTCATGTTTTTTTCTGCTATGCTTCTTCCCTCACCAGACAGGGTCTCACTATCTAGTTCTGGCTTCCTGGAACTGCTCTGTAGACCAGGATGGCCTTGAAATTACAGGGATTTGTCTGCTTCTGCCTCCTAAATTCTGGGATTAAAGGTGTATGCTATCAAATACAGCTGGTAATTTTTTTTTAACCAACACACACACAGTCTCTCTCTCTCTCTCTCTCTCTCTCTCTCTCTCTCTCTCTCTCAAGCCTTTAAGATCTTCAGCTATTTGATATGTAGAAAAGATGATTTTTCATGCAGAGTTAGAGATAGCAGATCCCTTGAGTAATCAATCACTCTCCTTAACCAATTTTCTTACCCTAGAGGAAGTGTTCCAACAACATCCACGCTGTAGGACTCGTGCAAGTTAAACCCCGCAGAAATGCCAGTTCCCATCACCACCTACAACAGACACAAAACCAAACAGACTTTAGAGCCAAGTACTGACACACCACAAAACCACCAAGAATTTTTTGATCAGGAACTCCATTCTCACTTCTCAGGGTTAGGAGGGGGAGCTTCACTGCCAACCAAGGCCTCTCAGTGAAGTTACCCTACAAAGAGCCCTACACCCTGAGGCCTGAAATGGCTTCTTTCATATGTGCTCTGTTTGCAGTCTAGAAGTCTGGTTAGTTGACTGCAACAGAAGGAGGCCATCACTGGGATTGACCTTGAGTTTTGGACAGGTATAGACCACACCATGTATGTGGTGAGGCTGGTACTGCCAGTCTGTCACCATGAAACCCACATTTGGCTTTAGAATTCTGCTGCTGCTGCTGCTGTCCCTCAGCATGGTCAGTAGCCTCTCGGACTGACACACAGTCAGTCTCCAGGTCCAGAATACACAGCATGTCATCCTGAATAGTGTTTCCAAAGGCCTAGATTTACACAGCCCTCTGAGCAGAAGAACATGACAGAGGTGTAATAGCTACTCGCTTCATTCCCAAGAAAGGCTGCTCCCAGAGCTTCTGGAATGGGCTACCCAGGAGAGAAGCAGGTGAGTCCTTCTGCATAACTGCTATTGCTGTCAGCCTGCCGTCAGTCACAGCAGACTCAGGGCACAGTGTCTGTGGTCCCTTCAATGCAATGACTCTGTGATGTTGGTCAATGTTAATGGAATCTGTTATGTGTCTCAAACTGGAGGAATGCCTAGAGTATTTAAACTCACAAAACAAATATGGTTTAAGTGCCAGGAGGCTCAATTTTATGTGATGGTAACTAATTACTGAACCATTGTTTTTCTATTGACATGAAGAGATGTATCACAGAATGTAAAACTCCAAATAAACTTCATGCTTAAAAGGAATCAAGACCCTGTCATCAAATGTATCCATGAATAAATAATTATCAACATTTAAGAACATAGTATTGTTTATCTCAAGTATATGCTTGTTTTTACAAAACACTACTAACTTTTCATGGACATGTTATGAGATATTTGTACTTGGCTTAGGTGAGACTGTGAGGTATTTCTCTTAGCTTAGAAATGCCAGAAAACAGAAAAAGTTGGAGAAATTTTGTCTTTTCAAAGTGGAAGCCACTTTATAAAGGTAAACTAAAACTGTTGAAGTTATTATAGGTTATTAAAATAATGTGTAACTTTTCTTTTGACTTTTTGAGGACAGAGTTTCTCTCCTAGCTGCCCTGGTATTCCTTTTGTAAGACAAGGCTTACCTCAAACTCACAGAGATCCACCTGCCCCTGCCTCCTGAGTGCTGTGATTAAAGATGTGAGTCACCACCACACTGCATAATGCGTGATCTTTAAACAAACGAACAAACCAGACAGATAATGCAAGCCAGGAAGTGGTGGCGCACATCTCTAATCCCAGAATTTGTGGGGTAGAGGCAATTCGAGGCCAGCCCACTCTACACAGCAAGTTCCAAGACAGCCATGGCTACACTGAGAAACCTTGTCTCAAAACACCCAAAACCAAAACAAAACAAGAAAAAACCCAAAACAAACAAACAAACAAACAAACAAACCAGATAACGGAAAATACTTAAGAAAAAAAATCTGTATAAATAACCAATGATTTTAAAATTCACATTTATATCTTCACTTAGGTTTTGAAAATCATCTGCCTATGTTTTAATGCATTTTTTTTCTATTTTGTTAGTTGTTCTGCAGAATAAGGGGAGGGTTCCCCAGCTCCCTAACCCTCTACCACCCACTTCAGAGTCCCTATAGAAACAGGTGCACACAATTGCAGGGATTGAATAGGCCACCATCTTGGCATGTACTTACAGCAAAGAACTCTAGAGGAATGGGTGCTGGCAATTTTTCTTTAAATCTCTCATTAAACTCCTTGCCACCCAACAGCAAACCAAAAACCATCAGGCCAACGCCTAGGGAACACACGTTGAGGTTTTTAACATTCTGCAACACAGCAACTGTACTCTGTAACACAGTGAACACTGAAGGTTGACATCAAGCCGTGGCTCTGTACTGCATGACTCAACACATGTGAGGAACCTAGACAGGCAGATCATAGAGACAAGTGTGACAGAGGCTAGCCTCGTGGAGAGAATGGGGAGACTGCTTTGTGAGGGGGAAGCATCCATCTGGGTGCTGAAAAGGTTTTAGAAATGCAACTTTACAATTGCATGGCAAAATGAAAGCACTTAATTTCACTTTTTAAAGTTTTAATATAATGTGAACAATGAGATATGTTTTGCTATGTATTTTAAAAGTATTTATTTTTGATAAGTCTGCATGAGTGCCTAAGTGTATGTATTTGAACAACATGCATACAGGAGCCCATGAAGGTCAGAAGAAGGTATCAGATCCCCTGGAAGCGTAGTTTATAGGCGATTGTGAGCCACCCCATAGGTGCTAGGAGAAACCCAGGTCTCTGCAAGGGCAGCAAGTGCTCACTACTGAGACAGCTCTTCAGCAAAGCCTTTTGTCAAGAACATTTTACCAAGGTAAAAAACTTCAGCTAAGGCTAAATTTAAAAGAGAGGTGAGCAGGGGGGGGGGTGTCGGTGTAACTCAGTTGTGAGTATGTTTTTGGCATGCTCCAGGCCCTGGCTTCAACCCTCAGCACACAAACGGAAAGGTTTAGGCTGAAGCATTTCTCAATGTATCTTCTACAGCCTAGGAAGCATTTTCTTTAACCCAACCATACAACTTTATACTCATAATTCTTATCCAACAACATTATGGCTTTGTTGTTGTTTTGTTTTGCTTGAGATAGGCTCTCACTCTGGAGTCCCTGACCTCATGCTCCTCTGGGGTGTCAGTACTGGCATGCTCCAAAGCAAAAGACTTATCATGCTTTTGATATAATGATATGAATGTAGCTCATATAAAATTCAGAAAAATACCCCTGGGGCTGAGCTGCAAAAGAACCAAGATCAACCCCACAGAAAACTTCAGAGATCAAGAGAAGGTGACAGTGAAGCCAGGCAGGCAGGCAGGCAGGAGAATGATGTTTAGAAAAAAGCCCGGGAGAGCTAGAGAAGAAAACCACTTATCTTAGGGCTATGGTTAGGATACCAAATATAATCATCTCATCTGAAACCCACCAAAGCATAGAAGTCTCCGTACCTGGGCTGCACATGCAGGTGCAAGCTGCATTTTCTCTGTGACAAGCCATTTTGAGAAGTCTCAGAGGCATATTTCCAGCTATCACAAAAATTTACTAATTTGTGGGATATTCTAACAGTTTGATTCCAGTATTATCAATTGAGGATTCAAATTTAAATGCAACCTCTTTAAAATGATTGCCCCAGAACTCTAATATGAAGGTGTCTGTGACTGTACTCTGGCTTTCAGAGTCCTCTACTTCCCGTCTTGTAGCAGCACTTAACGAGGTTTGTAACACATTTGCACAGTTGTGGTTCACCATGACTATAGGACTGTCTTCCCACTGGACTGTCAGCCCAAGGTCAAGGCTGTGCCTGCTCGGCTTGTCTCTCATCTCAGTGCCTAGTGAAGGCCTGGCATAGAAGGCTGCCAAGGAGCTGAAATGTCCTCTATAGTATTTCACTTAGAATAACTAGTCTTTCCCCCCTGAAGCATTGAAGCGAAAGATCATTAGAAGCGGACGGGTAGGAGAGCCAGTACCAGTGAGTCCGGAGTCGCTTACTTACATACACCACTGAAAAGATCCCACTGTAGCGCTTTGTTTTAACCCCAAACAGGTATTTTAACATGGAGGTGAACACGTGCACAGCAGCTGCAGTGGTGAACCCTCGCACCAAAGGCTCCGTGAGGTAAATGGCCACAAATCCAAACCTACAGACGCCTAGGCAAAACTATGCATTTTTTTTTTAAATGACAAAGGAGTAAACAAATAGCAATGATGAGTTAGGAAACAGCAACCAAAAGAAAACTTGTGACTCCTATCTAGGTCTCTTCCTAATCCTATAGATCTGGACCTGTGACAGCCTACAGTTCACTAAGTCCCTCAGAACCCCCGCCATGCTTCTCCTCTGCCTGTGAGGTCATACACATGCCATTCTCTCCAAGCTCACAAGGAAGGCCATCCTTCAAGCTGCCACCCACTCCATCAAACTTTTTTTGCTTTTGGGATATCTGGAACTCTTAAAGGAAGCTTGCTAGTCTTTCTGAGTGGTAGCTAAGGTATCCAGTGGGCAGCCGTTCCCAGCATCTTGAGCCCCCAGCTCTGGACTTTTGCTGTCTGACACTGCCCAGATATAGTGAGACCAGCTAAGAGAATTCAATAGGCATTTCATAGAAGCAAGGCGGAGCCATCTCCCCACACTGGAGTCTCACCTGAATGATTCCCGAAAGCAATGTCACAGACATGGCGACTTTCACTCTTAGTGCATCTCTGGCTTCGGTACCATTGGTTGCGTTCACTCCTCCTGGGATGACTATATCATCCGGTACTAACCGGACAGCCACACCACCAATCATCAAGCTAATAACAGCAAAAGGACCTGGAACAGAGGACAGGAATAAGCACTGTTTAGCAGCAGCTCTGATGTGAAGATCATGAATGACCCCTGCTCAGGGGTTTATAGCTTAATTTTAACCCAAAGAACGACCCTGAGCTTTAGTGAAAAGTAGGGACCCTGTGTAACTTCTGAGGTCCTTGTGCTCACAGATAAGTACCAGGGAAAACAGACGTGAAACATGAAGTCTTGTCTCTTCAACAGAAGGAATATGTACCTGTGTACCCAGAAGGCTTGGGAGTGAATGTACTTAATAGTCTGGTGACCTGTGCTATCTGTAGGGACAAGCCATACCCGAATCCCCAGACTTTTATGTTTATCCCAGATTCTTCTCCCTAAGATCTTTATCTTGAGTACTGCTTCTCAGTCAATAGTTAGGAGAGATGTTACATGTGCTTTGAGGACTGCTGACCTCTGTGCTTTCTATATGAGCGAGAACACACCAGATCCTAGGCCCTTAGGCAGTAGAACCCATTTTCATGGTAGAGGACACCTGTACTTTGCAAAGGAGTTTGCATACAGTCACACGTTACACTTTAGTATGCTCATGGGATTGAGATAATTTTTACCAAAATTGTACAATACTTAAATATGCCTGAAATCAACTTCCTGGTGTTAGAATCCAGAAATGTGAACCAACACCGGCTAAGTTGCACTGATCTGGATTTTCTTCTTGCCTCATGTGGGTCTTTCTCAAGAAGCTGGCTGTAGCATTTACAGGGACCCTGATGCTGCAGGGCTGGGAACAGCTCTGTCAGGAAAGTGCCTGCTCTGGCAGCCTGAGGACTGGAGTCAGGATCTCTAGTGTCACATTAAATCTGGTGTGGTAGTGTGCATCTGTGACCTAGTGCTGGGGTGGGACGGTGGAATAGAGAACTGGATCCTTGGAGCTCACTTGTCAACCAGCCAACCAGTGAACTCAGGGCAGTGAGAGACTGCCTCAGGATATGAGATGGAGTGGAAAAGCAGAAGACACCTGACATTCACCTCTGGCCACCACATGTGCATCTACACACACACACACACACACACACACACACACACACACACACACACACACACACACACGTGAGAGAAAGAGGAGGGCATTTCACCTCATAGCTAAGTGTGGTAAACACAGGACATCTTGTAGGAGTTGATTCTTTTAGTGGGACATGGGGATTGAACCCAGGACATCAGCCTTGGAGACAGGCTCCTTTACCAGCTCAGCCATCTTACCAGATCAAGAGTTTCAAAACTTCTGCTGGAGTCTTGGTCACCATGTGTGAAAAAGCTCTATGAGGGCCATGTGAGCAATTCTGGGGACCACATGGTCAAGGGATGAATGGGAGGGAAGGGGAAATACAGGGAGGAAGAAGGAGAGAGGTAGAGTTGCCTAGGTAAATCCTTCTGAGATGCTGACTCAGGACTGGGAAAGACAGTAAAATAATTGTTTTTCATGAACCTTATTTATCTGCTTAAATTTAAATTTATTTTAAAAGCGATAAACAATATAAACTTCTAAGTTGGGTGGCATTTATTACCAAGCAATCGATATCCAAAATATTGTATGAGTTTATTTGCATTCACATGCATTGGTTCCTAAATGCACCGAAGAGAGAACATGTATAATCCAGAACTTTAAGTATGATGAAGATGTATATACATGTGAGATGATTAGGAGTCCTGAGTATCACTATTAAAATAAACAAGGACCAGACACAAGCAAAGTGTGTTGTAAAATAAAGTGCCAATCTTATTTTACAGCTTTCAACAATAACTCTTTTCTGCAAGAAAATTGCCTATTTGATGAACAAGATTATAACAAAACTATTAATTTTAGAAATCTTGGAGAAGTGGGAGGAATTATAATAATAATAACAATAAGGCATGTGCCTTTCCGTTGCTGAGGCATGAGCCCAAGGTCTCACAGGTGAGTGCTCAGCTTCTGACATACACTCTCAGGAGAGTGTGGTAGCGTTTTTAAAAGCAGTTAGTGGGTATGCAGTCACAGAAATTTTATTGAGCAATATTAACAAGCATATCTCGAAGCTTGGAAAAAAGTTTTAGGTTATCAAATATAAGCTTTTACCTATAGATATATGTCTTGAGGTTCCAAAGAAACAGTACATGATAACAGGATAAAATGAAGAGTACAAGCCAAATATCGGAGGCACAGCTGCCAGCATTGCGAAGGCCAAGCCTGCAGGGTCAGAAGGTCAAGGTTAGCCAACAGCAGGGTTTTTTTTTTTTTTTTTTTTTACCCCCTCTGTGTCTGAGTGAATAGGAACAGGTGATACCTGTCTTACTGTAAGTGGATGGGTCTAGCCTACCTTCCCTTCTGCCCTAATCCCATGAGCAATCTGGTGCCCACACAGTCCAGGCAGTGTGCTGGCTAATCCTGACTGTAAAACTTGACAGCATCTAGAACAGCTCTGAAGAGAAACCTCCTGGCTGGCCTGGGAGGGATTATATGGATGAGGTTAATTGGGTTGGGAAAACCATTCTAAATGTGGGTTATACCACTCCGAGGGGTTAAATCCTGGACTGATTTAAAAGAGCAAGCAAGCTGAGCAGCAGTTCTCAACCTGTGGGTAGCTGGATCCTTTAGGGGATGTTGGCTAAAATTCCTTCCCATGGGAAGAGACATGAGTAATACCTACTTCCTCCTAAGGTCCCAACAACAAAGAGACATATGATTCAACGAAAGCACTCAGATCAAGCAATGGACTTACAGAGACATGGGTGACAGGCTACAGGCTGGGGGCATGGGTGACCTGAAAGCAGCCACACTGGGAGCTCTGCACCCAGCAGGGATGACAGAATCCCCATGGCTCTATAGACAGAATCCCTTCCCCCACCCTTCCCCATTTTTATCTTCTAGCCCAGTGGTTCTCAACCTTCCTAATGCTGTGACCCTTTAATGCAGTTCCTCATGTTGTGGTGACCCCAACCATAAAATTATTTTGTTGCTACCTCATAAGTGTACTTTCGCTACTGTTATGAATTGTAATATAAATATCTGATATGCAATCTGCAAAGGGCCACTACCCACAGATTGAGATCTGCTGCTCTAGCCTCTCTGGGGATGATGGAGCCATGTGAAATAGGCCAGAACTACACACAACTGGGTAGGAATGGTGACTGCATGCACAGGTGAGGGGCCAATCCTCCTCCTCGCCCCTCCTTCCAAAAAAAAAAAAAAAAAAAACCCAAAACCAAAACAAACAAACAAACAAAAAAACAACAATGAGCAAGCCTAGCTGGGATGGTCTTTTGTGTGCAGGCCCAGCTGAACTTCTGAAGTGGGTTGCAGTTTGCCCAGAGGATAATCCTGCACAACAGGGGCCTTCTTTTTTATTCTTTATTTTTTTTAAAATTCACTCCCAGACAGCTTACATCACCCTTTTTCCTGTCAACATCCCCTAGTTTTTAAAATGGACTTTTTTTCAGGAAGTTTCAGGCTCACAATAGATGACTAGATGGTATAGGGAATTCTTGAATTCTTCCTGTCCTGTCACATGCTCCCCTCACTACCAAGGCTCCCCACCTCACATGGGGAGTGGGGAGCACAGTGGAGCATTGAGCCTGCACTGAGGCATCATCATCCCCTAAAGCTGATGTCTGCGCTCACTCAGATATGGTCTGTCTTTTGAAAATGTGTGTGATGTCATCCACTCACCATTATAGAATGATACCGAATAGTTCTTCTTGACCCCCAATCCTATAACTTTGCATCTCTCACCCCTCAAAAATCTCTAGTCACCACTGATCCTTTTACTGACTCCAAAGCTTGCCCTTTTCAGACCATCACGTGACTGGGAATCACATACTACACAGCCTTTTCATGTCCACACTGTTCGTTTACTTAGAAATACACATTTGTGTTTCTCCTGTGTCTTTCTGTGGCTTGGAAAGACCATTTATTCTCTCTGTCTCTTTCTCTCTTTTCTTCCAGAGCTCAGGACAGAACCCAGGACCTTGCACTTGCTACACAAGTGTTCTCTACCACTGAGCTGTCACCAACCCAGATCTCATTTAATAGTAGCGAGTTGTTTGTGTTTTTTAACCTATTTCCTACTCAAGGACATCTTGCCTCCAAGCTTTGACAATTATGACTACAGATGCTAGAAACATCCATTGAGGATTTATTTGAGGTCTCTTTCTTTCTCTTTAAGAGTCTGGTTTTTAAAGCTGTTAGGCTGCTTTTCACTCAAGAATTGTATGGTAGTCTCTACAAACTCCAGGGGACATGACCTATGCTCTAAATTGCTGTCTCAAACCCTGATTACTTGTTTTAAGTGGAAAGGAAACGCATAAGGTGTCATTTCTTTCTAGAAAATTCTTACTCCAAATTACGTTCTGTTGGAGTGACACACAGAAGCGAGAGTTTGGGGTGGTCACTTAGAGCTCTGCATTGGTTTTGGCATCCCTGCAATATGTAGATGATAAGCAAGCACTGTGTCCTCAGCTTTGACATCTCAGCGAAGTTTCTGAGACACTTGGACATTGAATCTACTGCATTTTAATGTTCTGAAGAAAAACAGCAAAGGAAGAATTGGAAAGCATCCCTGTTTCATATGCAATGATGCCTTTAAAACTCTAATATTGCCTTTAAAAAAGTAGTTACTGTAGCAAAGAAAGGCATGTGTACTTTTCAGAGCCACCTATGGGGCATTCATCCCTAATGCTGCAGCTTGCTTTTCAGCCCTTCTCTTCCTTTTCCTAAAACCAGGGCTTCTCAATAGACAGCAATTTTGTCCCCTCCAGGTGACATCGGGCACACTGACAAGACAGACATTTTTTCATGGCGGCTGTGTTGTTGCTGGCTGGGGTTAAAGGTCAGGAAGCTGCTAGCATTCTACAAGACATTGCAGTCCCTACAATAAATGATGGAAGTTTCAAGGGACTGAGAGAGTTAGTAGATGACATGCCGGCTTCCAGTGTCCTGCAGGCTAGGTTCATAAGTTCTAGGCGTCTCTTGTGGTATTCATGTCCCAATTAAACAAATTTGAGTAGAAACCATTGACTTTCTAGTATTTTTAGCTTTTCTTTATGTCTCTCATTGGCAGTAAGTTTTGTTTTCCTGCTATTCACATGGTTTACTCCGTGATCTTGCTTTAATTGTTTTCCATTTGGGCTGACTCTCTGCAGAATTCATCCTGGACAACTCTCCGCCATTTTACTCTTCTTTCTGGAAGATTGACCAGCGGGCATGGAGAGTGATCATTGTGCCTTCTCCTCCTCTTCCTCCTTCTACTTTTTTAAAATCATAAACTATTTCTGTTTCCCAAAGATTTCCTTTAATTTCCAGCCCTTCTTCCATCAAGTGTTACTCTGGAAACCATCTCAGGTTTAATTTTGGTGAGCTTCTGATTCTCTGATGCTTATTTTAATAACAGCAACCCACGATTATTTCATAGGTACAGCATGGTTCTCTTCTGTCTCTTTAAAGATTTGCTCTCTCCATTATTTCTGTTTCTATTGAGTTACTTCTGTGTTTTCATAAAATATTTGTATTTTATAATTTTTGTAAATGTGCATACACTTGTGCCTTGATGCACACATGGAGTCCAGAAGACAACTCTGTCACATCAGGTCTCCATTCACCCTTGTGTGGTCCTGGGATTGAATTTGGGTCAACAGATTATTGCAGTTAGGTTTTTGGTTCACCAAACCACCTTGTTGGCCCTTGTTCCTCCTGAGCTGGTCTCTCTTTCCCCTTTCTCTTCTTCTCCACTGGTGATTGAGCCTTGGACTTGCTGTGCTCTTCCACTGAGCTATGCACCCCAGCTCATGTCCGCTTTTCATTCGAGACAGGATCTTGCTCCATTCCTCAGGCTGAGTTGAGACTTCTTTGTAGCCTAGGGAGGCTATGAACATGTAATCCTCCTGCCTCAGCCTCTGGATAACAAGGGTTACAGGCCTATGCCTCCAGGCCTTTCTTAAAGCTTCATGACAAGTATCACTTCATTTATTGATGGGTTTTATTCTAGGGCAACTCGGAGCCCAGCCAGCATCTTCATTAGAGGCTTCCCATTGTCACTACCTGCTTCCTGTGTACTATACAGGAAGTACACCAGCAGACTTCCAGTTATCACCATCTGTTTCCTGTGTCCTACACAGGAAGTGCAGCAACATCTTTACTATCTGCTGCCTACATCCCAGTACACTGCCTTTCTCTTAGTCCTTCACCTACGCCCAGCTCTTCCTGAGCACATTTTAGCCTATGCTGTTCCTTCTGCTTGAAATGCCTTTCCTACATGGCCTTTACATTTATTTTATTTTTTTATAATTTCATGATGCATCTATGCTAAACTTTGATCATTTTCTTCCTCTCTTATCTTCTTATCCCCTTCCTCTCCTTTTTCAATCCTTCTTTCCAGCAACCCCTTCCCACTTTGATGTCTTCCTTTTCTTTGTGTGAGCCACTGAGTTTAATTACAGTGACTTGCACCAATGTACATGGAATCCACTTTTCCAAAGATCTTTTCATTACTTCTTTACTTAAACTAGCTCCTCAATAATGTCTTAGCGTCCTGTGTAGTCCTTTGTGATATAAAAATATGCACGTACTTTGTTTCATGTCTCAGTCCCTAATTGGATAGTTAGCTCACTGGAGATAAGGGACTAGACATTTGCTTGATAAACATGTATTGCTTATGATGAACATATTAATTTTTTTTGAGACAAGATTTCACTGTGTAGCCCTGGCTGTCCAGGAGCTTGATATTTGGACCAACTTGGCCTTGAAACCACAATGTTCCATCTGTGTTAAGAGTAAGGGCCTGTGCCACCATATTTGGCTCACGGATTGATATTTTCAAATCGTCTTATATTACAGATAAAACCACAGAGTTGTAAAGAAAATTCAGTATATCATATTTCCTTTTAGTTATATCATGGGTCTAGAAGCAAGAACTACACACAACTACAACAAAATATTGACTGAGCAACTGACTGGTCTTCAAATCAGCACCACCACTTTCTAGTGTGAATGATCCCAAGGCTTCTTATGTTTCTGAAAAAAAAATTGTTCAGAAAGGTAAACGTTACTAGAACAATATGACAAAAAACTATATGAATGTGCAACTGTGATGAACACGTGTTAAACAATCATTTGAGGGGACAGAAGTAGAGGAAACAGTGAGAGACACACAATAGGAGGGGGACAAGAGAGCAGTGCTGTACTAACCTTGGGGAAGCTGAAGCACCCCAGTGCTTATGCCTGAGACCAAGTCACCCAGCACATACTCCTTGAATTTATATGCTGGCAACCACTTAGTGATGGGTAAGAACATGTAAATGATGTTTCTTATTTTTTTAGGAGTACATCTAAGAAGACAAAGACAAAGTTGTAAGTGAGAAACATCTTCATAGAATCCACACTGGGGTCTTCTCTGCTCTTCAGTTCCATGAGTGATAAGGAGCAAACCCCAGTCAGTGATGAAGGTGCTACTGAACAGGGTGGGGAGCACTCATGGGACCAAGAGAGGCTGAATCATCCCTGGGGACAATGGGGGAGGTGGCAACTTTAGAGCTACGTGGAGAATTTGAGAACAGACCTTTATGTAGATGTAAGGCAGAGTAGAAAACCTATAAACAGTATGCTGGTTAGTTCAATAAAACCTGGAAAGAGAATTGATGAGGAATTGTCTAGATCAGATTGGTCTATGGGAGTGTCTCTGGGGAATTGTTTTGATTGTTAATTGTGGTGTGACCCAATCTATTGTGACTTCATTCACCAAGCAAGGGATTCAGAGAGGAGAAAGCTAACAAGGGTCCACCTGTGTATTCTCCCCCTGCTCTTGACTGTGGCTGTGATGCTTTAGGATCCTGCCTGCACTGATGGCACTATGTGATAAATAAATCCCTTTCTCCCTAGGTTGCTTTGATCATAGCAACAGAAATGGAACTAAAGCAAGTGGCCGACACAGACAAAGCACTGGAGGTGGCGCTGTAAACTATCAGGGCTCACCATTTATTCTTCCTGCAGTTCACCAGAAAAATCT
Organism: Phyllotis vaccarum; assembly: GCA_033318265.1. NCBI lineage: Eukaryota > Metazoa > Chordata > Mammalia > Rodentia > Cricetidae > Phyllotis > Phyllotis vaccarum. The sequence goes on along the minus strand of JARWLC010000006.1, from coordinate 26,134,471 downwards.
TTACACATGCAACCTTGCAACTCCTAGCAGAATGCTACAGAAGAGAACATGGGTTAGACGTACGTGAATGCCTGTTTCAGCTTATCCCCGATGGAGTCCGAGACCTTGTCCTTGACATGCAGCCTCTCCTGAAGGACAGGGTGACTAAAGATAGGCCTTTCCACATAGTACTTCTGGGTTGCCACAGGGATCTCATTTTCTTCAGCATGATCCATGGTCTGCAGTTATTCACCGGCAGCAAGAGACAAGCATTTCTGGACAGTCACTAGGCGAGAAAATAAAAACCCATTTTAGGTGTAAAAGCCATCTGTTCCCCAGGGTGTTTTAGGTTCTTGTGATTTCTCAGAAACCCCAGAATACTTTCCATGATATTGTGTATAGAAGGAACTAATAAATATAGTGAAAAAAAATAACTTAAAATGCCCACGAGCCCCATTTATTTTCCATCAGAGCAATAAATGGGCGACATGTAAATGTTGAACTAGAGTTCATGTTGAATTTAGTGACTCCGCAGCCCATTGCCTCTAGCTCCATATTAGTGGGAAGGGAAAGGGGTCAGGGAAACTCTGGTCAGCTGTATATCAAACAAACAGAAAAGACGGTAAAGATGGTCCTTACTTTGACCACACAGCTTGGGAAGGTATTTTACCATCTCTTAAGTCTGTGTTTCACTGATACTTGCTATCAGTTCAGGGCTGAGGAAGTCCTTGGTGACTGTCTGTAGTCCCTAGTTAAAAGCATCAGTGCACTGTGATATTGTTTTAAATTTGGCTATATTTGGAATAGTGGAATGGGTTGACACCTTTTCTCTTGATATATACTAAAAATTACTTATATAAGTAAAATAAACATTTACAGAATAAAAACCCAACATGGTTATACATATAAAGATATATATAAGAATACCCATGGAAGAGCTACAGTAGCAAATTAGGGAAATGCAAATACATACTTGAATGTAATAAAAATACATGTTGTACACATAGATGGATAATAGCTAACTGAGTGCACATCATTATCACTACATCTCAAGAGCTCAATTGCTAATAAGAAATAAGACACAAATGGGCAACTATATATAATACAAGTGAAAAGATTTCACTAAGAAACTTTGGCAGGAAAATTGAAAATTCCAGTCTAGCCTGAGCTATGGAGTAATTCCACTTTCTAAAAACATAGAACTACTTATAACAGTGACAAGACAATAAACCCAAGACCAGGGTGGAGAAAAAGAGATGGAAATTGGAGAAGGCTAGTCTGCATTTTTCAAACAGAATCTGCAATGACTTAGGCCATGAGAAAGAGTAGACCTGTTGGTGTGTTAGCCAGACTCTGTCTCCATGATCAAATCCCTAAGCAAACAGCTTAAGGAGGAATTGGGTTTTAAAGTTTATAGTTTCAGTTCTTTCCAGCTGAAGGGGATGGTAAAGCAGAGCTGTTCACTTTATGGCAGCTAGGAAGAAGAGAGAGAATGAGTGGTTTGGTGGTGGCGGTTGGGAGAGCAATAGTCCCTTGAAATCTTCCAGCCATGGCCCAGGGAACTTTCTCCCAGCCAAGTCTCACTTCCTAAAGTTTTCAGTGGGGACAAAAGGTTCAACATTTGAACAAGTGGGGCATTTCTCTTATTCAAACTATGACATCAGTGCCTGTTACCTGAGTTTTAGTGCTTGCTTTTACATTTGGCTCATAAACACTGTTATGGAAAGTTTCCTAGGACTGTGACTTGATAATATTGGTCAACACAGCCCCCTCATGGCAAGAAGTCAGGCTTTAGCCCTTTAAAAAAATGATTTATTAGTAATTAAGTACAGTGTTCTGCCTACACACCAGAAGAGGACACTAGATCTCATTCTAGATGGCTGTGAGCCACCATGTGGGTGCTAGGAATTGAACTCAGAACCCTCTGGAAGAGTAGCCAGTGCTCTTAACCTCTGAACCATCTCTCCAGCCCTGGCTTCTGGCTTTTTATGAAAATGCAATCACAATGAGGAGGTGTGCTTAAAACATCAAGAAAAGACAAATGCATTTAAGGAGACTGGAATTCCAACAGCCTGAAATAAAATGGAACACTGGCAGGAAATATGAACTCAGGGTGATAGGAAAATAGTGTAGTTTGAATGCTTTTGTTGCTTTCAAAATTCATGTTGAAATGTAATTGCCCATTCAAGTGTATAAGGATGTGTGGCTGTTGCCGGTGGTGGGCTACAGATCCTTCAAAATGGAATTTAGTGTCCTTTGATAAAAGGAGTTTGCCTTTTCTCATGCCATCAGCCAGCTAAGGACATGGCTTGTGGTGTTTTGTTATAGCAGCACAAATGAGGCAAGACAGAAGCGATAATGCTAGCAAAGGGGTATTTTTACAGCAGAAAATGTAAGGATCCTTGTTTGGTTGGAGTCTCTGGCTCGCCTCTGCATGATCAGGAAAGACCCATTCCTGTATCTTTCTCCTCAAACTTCACCCACTCAGAAAATCTCAAACAAAGGAAAGGAGCCAAAATGTCCAGTTCTGCATTGTTGGAGAAAACTTCCTCCCTTGATGCCACCAGCCGCCCAGGTCCCCATCTAAACACTCAGCTTTTGACCATACTTGGGCACAAACCCAGCTTGTGGCAGACACACCATCATCCCTCTGCTATAACTTATAAAGCCTCCCTGCCTTAGCCCAGGGAACAACTTTTCTGACCTCAATCTCTGGGACTGGAGAACCTGCCCAGTAGTTGCTTTGCTCAATATACCTGTATTATATTTTTTTCAATTCTGCTTGACCTGGCTTCCTGAATCTCAGCAGTGAAACTTATTGGAGAGTGTGTATGTGCAGAAAACATATTAGGAGCAATTCTAGACTTTAAATAATTAATAATGAAACTTAAAGCTAGATAATACTATTTTAATTCTAATATATCATACAATATAACCATTATAATAGTGTATAAAGTAACATGATTGCTAAAAGTGATTGAAACCAGTGTTAGGAAATTTCAAATACAGTAAGGACATGTTAGTAGTAAACATGCCGAACCTGCCATTTTCATATTGGATACTGATGCTTAACCCTGGCTGTGTGCCAGAGTCACCCAGCCAGTTTTAACTACATCTGACACCTTGCTCCTTTTGCACAGATTCTGATTTAATTGTTCTGGGATTCAGCCAGGGATGGAGAGTTTTAAAGGCTCTCAGGTGTTCTACTGTGTAGTCAGCCAAGATAGAAAACACTGACTTAAGCTAGGTGTGATGGCTCCTAATCCTTGGTAGCTGAGACAGGAGAATTGCTAGGTGTTTCAAGGTCAACCTAGATTACAGAGTGAGACCTTATCTCAGAAAACAAATAGTAACAACATAACTAACACAAAATCATGGACTAGGAGATGGCAAAATACTTATCTACTTACCTGTCTACCTACCTACTATCTACCTAGCCACTTGCCTATGTGACCATCCACACTACCCACCATCTGTCTACGCATTGCACCTAAAAGTAAAAAAGGAAACATCTGAGAAGGATGTAAGCAAGTTCTACAGACAGATACATTATATTTTTCTCGTCTACTGTCTTTCAATTGAATGCAAATCACAAAAGAATAGGTTAGCTTAGAAGCAAAAATATTAGAATAATATTATTCTAATAATAATATTCCAGATTTTTAGATCTGGAACAGCCTTGGAGATTGATCACTGTAACGTTCCAAGGTAAGAAAGTGAATTAATTTACACCCACTCAGGGGGGAAGTAACTTATACAAAAACATTTAAAAACACAAAACTCTGTTTCCCATTCAAAGTCATCAAGCTTTAAAGACAGACCTTTGTAAAAAGTTGTTTGAAAATTATTAGCTTTCAGTTAAGAGCTGAAGTTAAAAATGGTGGACAATAGAGTTTTGGTACGGTTTTGTGAATGATGTCCAGCACTGGGCCTCAGAGTTGGGGTCCAGTCTTACTTCTGCTCTGAATATCTCTGTGACATGTTCTGTAAACACGATGTGCTATCTGGACCTGAGCATTCTGTGCTGAGATCATGTAAGGATCTTCTCTTAACATTGCCTGCTTTAGTTTCCCAGGTTTGGAGTGTGTGTGTGTTGCCTCTAATGTGCTGTCAATCTTAGTCCTTCACTGGGACCTGGACCTTACCAGTTAGGTTTGTCTGGCTGGCCAGTGAGCCCTGGGATCCCAGAAGCCAGCTACCATGCCTGGCTTTTATATGGGTGCTGGGAATTGAACTTAGGTCCTCATGTTTATGTGGCAAGCACTTTGCCAACATAGATGTCTCCCCAAGCCCTGGAATTTGCTGTTTTATAAAGACAAAATAGATTGAGTTTTGTGATAGGACGAACTGTGGCTAATCTTGTTTGTCAACTTGACACTCCCAGGGAGAGGAACCCTCAACCATCAAAGTGACCCATGGACATGTCTATCGGGCATTTTCTTGTTCACTAATTAATGTAGGTGGGCCTGGGCTGCATAAAAAAGCAAGCTGAGTAAGCCAGTAAACAGCATTCCTCTGCTTCGGTTCCTGCTTCCAGGCTCCTGCTTGAGTTCCTGTCCTGCCCTTCCTTGATGATGGACTGTGCTGCAGAAATAGGATGAAGCAAATCCTTTCCTTTCCAAATTGTTTTTGGTCATAGTGCTTATCACAGAAGAAGAATATAAATATAACAGTATTCACCCATCTTTCCTAAGTTACCAAGTACTGAAGGCCCAGTAGCTTGAATAATGCGTATGTCAACTTCTTAATTCCGAGTATGTGATCACATGCCCAAGCTTACTGTGTTTCCTCATGTCCTCTGTCTGGATACTGTCACAAACAATTAATATAAGTATATGCTATTCATTATAATTTTTACACATTGCCCAGAGCAGGACTCTAGCTTTGGAAATCAGTACTAGAGCAAAGGCCTTGTGAGTGATAATTTAGAAAAAAATCGTTTGTGATTCTATCAGCCTGTTTCTGAGAGCAACGGTAGTGCACTTAGCTTGGGCTGCATACTGCTCTTGCTATCTAATGATATATTCTGATGCTCTTTCTCCAAGAAAACAGCACTGTACACGATATTCCTGTGATGTGTTTAACTTATCTTTACAATGCTGCTTTGAGGCTAAATATAAAAATCAAATGGCTTAGAAAACAGTCTATAATTCAGTATCACTTTTTATCTCAGTAAATAATAAACCTATGTTTCAGGTGGAGGCTTACTATGTTGCCTTTGGTGGTCTTGAACTCTCCGGCTCAAGAGATCCTCCTGCCGTGGTCTCCCACACAGCTGGTACTATAGGCTTGTGCCACTGTACAGCTCTATGTATCAACCTTTTAATTTTCTAGTTTTTTTTTTTTTTACCTGCTTCCACTTCACAAGGGCTGAGATACTGATTTATATATTCATTTAAATAAAAGCTATTGCATTTATGTTTCCGTATTAGGCTGTGACATGGAAGTTGGATATACTTAGAGACCAGTAAACTATTGCTCATTGCCTTAGGACACATGTTATCGGATATCTGCTGCAGTCTGTTTCCTTTAGGCACTTATTCCAGGTAAGTAGGCTCATGGGAAGTGATGGAGCACACAGGGAAGACCAGAAATGGTGAGGAAATGCCAACGTTCAAGAAGTGAAATTGAGTTTTCAATATATAAAATGTGCTTTCCTTGTTATTTTGTCCACTGTAAAAAGTTGGAAACTTATATTTCATCCATAAATCACACATTAGGTGTATGTTATAAATGTACATATATGCACAATATATCTTCTATATGCGGTACATTTACATGACTGAGAGACCATTTTAGCAGTTTTTATTTTTATTTTAACACTGTATTAAAGTCATTTTGCTACATCATTAAATAGTTTCATAAGCATAGATTTTGATGGATGTATGATACTTCTAATATATTTACAATAATTTAGTTAATCACTCCCTTATCAATATTTCTTTAAGCTTCTTTCACTATTTTGCTATTATAAATGGAGATATGTGTTTAAACAATATTGATACTGATTATAAGTCATACTTTCTTTATATGAGCACATAAAACAGACTGACTTAAAATTTTATGTCTGTGTGGGTGAGGGTCTTACATTTATGAATCACAATAGTTAAAACCAGTCACAGTCCGTGGTAGTTTGAATAGGTATGCCCCCAAAGACTCATGTGTTTGAATGTTTGGCCCATTGGGGGTATGCCCATTGGCATATTAAGAGGTATGACCTTGTTGGAGGAAGTGTGTCACTGTGGAGGTGGGCTTTGAGATTTTATAAGCTCAAGCCTGGCCAATGTGACACAGACTCCTTTTGCTGCCTGTGAGTCAAGATGTAGGACTCTCAGCTCCTTCTCCAGCACCATGTCTGCCTGCATGTCCCCTGCTATGGCTATAAGGGACTGAACTGTAAGCCAGCCTCAGGTAAATCTTTTCCCTTATAACAGTTACCTTGGTCACAGTGACTCTTTATAGCCATAGAAACTCTAAGTAAGATGCTGTTGTTAGTTGTTATGAAACTTCAGGCAAAAGAAAATCACAGCATCCATGCTAGTAAAAACTGTTCACATATTCAGATGAAGTGCCTCAGACTCTGACGGAATCATGACAGCTGGGATTAAATTAGGTTTGTCCCACTTCAGAGACCATGTTCTTATCCTAGCTGCCTCATTAAGTGTGCATTAGATTGATTATGACAATGTTTATCTAACTTTGTTTAAGTTATATTAATTATCGGCATATATTCCCACTTACATGATTTATTGTTTATAAAAAAATGATTCTAGCCAAATTAGAAGCCAGGCTCAGGGAAAAGCTCAGAAAGGCTTGAATCTTAAGAGATTCTTTAATATGTAATGAAGAGAAGTAGGTATGGGATATGGCCTAAGTTGGTGACAGTAAGCATTGAGAGGTGTGTTCATAAACGGTCTGCTGAAGATGCTGGTAGAAATCATGCTTGGGTGGTTACAGAAGAGGAGACAGAGTTAGAAGGATCAGATCTTAGAGCACCTAAGAGGCAGAGCGCAGGTTCTAGTCTGAAACTATAGGCTCTTGTCATTTTCCTACACCCCATTCCTTAATCACAGTGGTGACTCCTGGTCAAAACCACTCTGCCACTCAGCTCTATTAAAGAGATAGAATCCTTTCAAGCACATATTAGCTAAGACCACATAATTTGATACATTGAAAGATTTATCCTCCAACCAAGAAACTTGAAATATCATTTATCTTAACAACATGGCTTCCAGAATCTTTTCAGGAAGAGCCTAGTGATTCAGACTTTGGCTCAAATGTGAATGTTAGACACTTTAATAAAAAAAAGCATTCTCTCAAATAAAAATGGAAGGAGACTCTACTAGCCAACCATATCATTTCTTTCACTAAAATACATCATTTGGTCAAAAGCAATATGGACTTGATAAAGCTGAAAGCCTTGTGGAAGAGCTAAGGATGAAAATAGCAAACTCCCCCACTTCTCCATTGCTGCTGTTTTAGCCACTAAGTCCTTAGTCTCCTGAGGGATGAAATTAAAGCCCTTTACTACCATGCCCAGACTTTCCAATGCTAACTTTTCTTTCCTGCCAGTGGCCATGTCGGAAGGGCAGCAGGTTGCAATTGACTTCTAGAGATAGGCCCTTAAGATTGCAAGGCACTTATGGGTGAGTCTTGGATAGGCAAGGTAAGGACTCAGCTCCAGAATACCTCTTACTATTGCTGTCTATACATGTTGGTCTCCTGGTATCTGGCCCGGTGTAAATGGGTGTAGGGAGATCCCCATTGCCTCTAATGTAGTGTGATTATCTCATGGAAATATCCTGTTCTAGTGAGTATTTTTACCTGTGGATTATTGTGAAGATGATTTTCTCTTAAACTATACTGTTCAAATGAAGCAACGACTTTATACAATAATGTTAGCTTAAATAGAATTTTGATGATTTGGGATTTTTAATACATATAGTAAGGCATTGTGATAGAGGTTAGTTTAGTGAGAAAATTAATATAGGTAAAGGAAAATACTCCCACCCCTGATAAAGCAGGGACTGCAGAGAATAAAAAAAATAATAGGACCAAGAGAGTGTCTTGCAGCAAGGAATCATAAGTTTCTCCTGAGGAGCCAGTCATATAGACTGTGGCTTAGGTTAATGATTAAGAAAGACAACTGCATCCCAGAAGCTAGGCTAGGTCAAGTTCTTTTAATCTTAATGTTGGGAGATATGTTCACAGATTTTGGTGTGCATTATAGCTACAACAAAGCTTTAAAGAATGGCTTAAAGTTAGATTAAGATGAGTTTGTTAATGGCTTTGAGGCAGAAAATCTTAGGGAAGTATTTAAAGCTTACAAAGGCACAAAGTGAGGGACTTGTTGAGGTCAAGAAACAAGAGCCAAGCAGCCTGGTTATTAGCTCATGTGCCTTTCTTGCTAGAATGAACTGGTGACCAAGAATCATGATCAATTCCTTATATCCATTTCTCCCCTCAGCTTCCTGTTATAAAAAATTGTTGATAAATGGGTATATACCCTGAGGATTTAAAGTAGAACCAACTAACTGTTTTTCATTTATAAAAGTTTAGATTTGTGATTCTTTAAATTTTTTTATACGATTACTTTTTGAGCTAAATAATAAAGTGATTGATTCTTTCTTTGTAATGGCAAAATGTACCCTGCCAGCAAAAAACTGGCTGAGAAAAATACCTTGCTTGTTTACACATAAGAATGAATGTTTGTCTTCTTGAAGATAATTTGCTTTTCACCTGTACTATGTAAAATGTTTAATCATGTAAGGGATGTGGAAAAATGCTGTTTTTTAAACTTGTATTTATTATAATCATTCAGTTAAAGATAGATTGTAATCATATTGTAATTTTTATATTGCTTAAAAGATTTTCTTAGGGTATGTAAGCTGTAAGGGGGAAGAAGTAGCTAGAAGGAAAATATCAAGAGAGATACAGAAGGGATGCATCTGGATAGAAGCAAGAAAAGAGATAAACGGGGAGGGAAGATGAGACCCTAAAGATCTTCCCCTCCCCTCCTCTCCCCTTCCCTTACCTCCTCTCTCCTCCCCTCCCCTCCCCTCCCTTTCCCCTTTTCCTTCCTTTTTTCTTTTTGAGACAGGGTTTCTTTACATCGTCCTGGCTGTTCTAGAACTCACGCTGTAGATGAGGCTGGCCTCAAACTCACAGAAGATCCACTCACCTGCCTCTGCCTCCTGAGTGCTGGGATAAACCACATATGCCACTGTGCTTTAACTTTTCTTATGAATGTTTTGTTAGCTGATAATCCCATATGGGAGTTGATTATTGTTCAAACTGTGAACACACATGAAATAATAAAGGGAGTGGTTCTCAGGGTGTTCCTGTGCGCTTGTAGTTTAAAGTGTCCCTGGACTTTTTGTCTACTCTGCCAGGGCTCTGGAGACTTCCTTGGTTGCTGTGGTTTAGCTATCAAGCATTTCCTCTAGCAAAGGCTCATGTGTTAGGGGTTGGTTTTCCAATGGTGGATCCAAACATTGGGGTTTCTGGATTAATATGCTGCTGCATTACTAACCTGACTGCGTTAGTGGAGGTGTTGGGACCTTTCAGGGTGATACAAGGAAGTAAATTACTAGGGTATGTCTTTGGAGGCTATGTCTTATCTTGGAACTCTGTTACTCTCCCTCTGCTTTCTGTCCATCAAGGGGTGAGCCACATTACTTTATGTATGTTCTTGCCGTGATGTGATGGTCTGTCTCACCATGTACATGTCTAGGAGCAACAGACTTAAGTGACCATGCACCAAAACCCCAGAAACAGAAAGCTGACATATATCTAATTGCCTTTAGATGGTTTCTCTTAATTAGTCATAATGGTTCTAAACTAAGGCAGGTTGTACTGGGCTCTATGCTTCTGTTGCTATTTAACATTATGGCTTAAGGTTTCTGAACCATAGCAAGAGTGTCATTTTGAAGTCAACTCTGTGTAGCACAGTGCTAGTTTGCGTGTTCAAGAGTGACTTTGTTTTTTCAAGTCTTACTCAAGGCCTGGAAGACTTGCTTCTCTGTACAGTTGCTCAGTTTCCTAATTCTCTGTTAATGGATTGGGTATGTCACCAGTCTACAGGCTGTCCCCAGTGGTAATTCCCAGCTTCCCTGTCTCTTCTGTTTACGTTCACCTACAACACCCTTTCTGGGTGGTGCTGCCTATGGTTTGCACTTACTGTTTTGTTCATACAGTTTTTGCATTCTTCTAGCATATGATTTCCAAAATTATTTAAATATGTCATCATTTTTGTGTGTGTGTATGAGAAAAGAGTTAAAGCAGTCAGCTAGCCCTTCTCTTGATGCGTTTAGAAATTCCATTGCTGTGGTTATAATTACCATACATTACTAGTTCTATCTATTAAATGAGATTTACATAATTCTTAGTCATTCATCTTGCAGCTTGCAGCCTATCTGCCATAATTTTTCTAAGTCAGGTATTTATTATCTTGATTTTGAGGTAGGACCTGGTTATTCTGCTTTAGCTGGACTTAAATAGAATCCTCTTGTTCCAGCTTTTTGAGTAGTTGGGATTCCTGGTGTGGGTGACAGTGTTTAACACCTGAGCCTGGGAACCAGTGTCATCCTTGGATATACTCTCATTGTATTTGGGGGTTACTTTCACCATTTTTATATCTGTACCTTCCTCCTTGCTTTTGTTATGATTTTCCTGGAGCCATCCTCAGGCATCTGTTTCAGGAGGTATATGTGCCTTTGAATGTCTGAAGGCACATTCATTTCATCTTGTTTTTACACATACATGATTATTTTCGTGGCGAGAGAGTTCTCTGTGTGAAATAATGCTCCTCAACAAAACTGAAAGAATTACTCTCATAGTACCTCATTCATTCCTGAGAAGTTTCCTGCCAATTTTCAGTAGACAAGTTTGCCTTTCCCTTCTGAAGGCCCCTATTATCTCTGTCCTTGACTTTGAAACTTTTTATCTGTGGATGTTTATTCATTTGGTAGATCTCTGTTCACATTAAAATTCTATTTTAAAATATAATTACATCACTTCCCCTTCCATTTCCTCCCTCCATCACCTTGAATGTTCCTCTCTGAAATTTATGTCCTTTTTATCTATCCATCTATCTATCTATCTATCTATCTATCTATCTATCTATCTATCTATCTATCTATCTATCTACCTACCTACCTATCTATCCCTCCATCCACTCATCCATCCATCCACCCACCCACCCACCTATCCATCCATCCATCCATCCACCCACCTATCCATCCATCCATCCATCCATCCACCCACCCACCCACTCATCCATCCATCCATCCATCCATCCATCCATCCATCCATCCATCCATCCATCCACCCACCCACCCACCCATCCATCCACTCATCCACATACACATACAACCTATTGAATCCATTTTGCTATAGGAATTTTTTCTATGACTCCCTAGTCAGCTTCTTCCCCTTTCTTTCTTTTCTCCTTCCGGGGTTCTGGTAGACTGACTGACTTACTCTCCTTCAGTCTCACTCTTGGCATACTCTCCATGTCTTTGTTAGGATCTTGGAGGTTTAGATTTTTATCTTGCCTGGAGAGATGGTGTAGATGGTAAAAAGGCAGTTTCTGATAAGCCCTAGAGCCAGGGCTTGATTCCTTGAACCCACATGGCAAAAAGAGGTAACCAGCTCCTGCAGATTGATTCAGTCCTCCACAGGTAGCACGTGGATGTGCACACACATACACATATAAGATAAATAGCAATGAACAACTATAAAGACTTTACTTTTTAGCCTAAGACATGTTTATTATTATCACTATGAGATGAGGTCTTGTGTTGAGAAGGGGTAATAAAGTGTTATTTTTATTAATTTGTATAAATTTCTTATAATACCTTTAGTTTATTTTTTAATTTTCCTTTAATATTATTCTGTTTTGTTGTTTGTAAGTAACATGTTTTTAATTATTCTAATGGCACCCAGATTTTAAAGAAATGATTTTCTTCCCTGGAATTCTGTGTACTCTGGCAATTGTTATTGCTTTGATGTATTTATTTCATGCTTCAGTACACAACAGGCTCTTCTTGGCTCTATATTACTATTTAAAGAGAAGGAAACCTTGTCATTAATGACAATGTGGGTTGCCCTGGAGAACATTAAACTAGATAAAATAATCCAGTGCAGAAAGGCAAATGTTGCATGATGTTGGTTATATGTGGACTCTAAAAATGCTCCACTCATAGGACAGTTACCAGAGACGTGCAGAGGGGTAAGGAGGCAACAGTGAATGACTGACCACTTAAAAGCCCAAGATGTATTGTACTGCAGAATGACGCCTGCCAATAGTCATGCAGTCTGTATTTTAAAATAAGAGTAAATGTAAAATGCTTCATCATAAAAGTGACAGGCAAGATGATAGCTGCTAGTCTGATAGTCATTCCAATGTAGGCACATATCAATATATAATTTTGGAAATAATTTGATTTGCCAACTAAAATATTAATTTAAAAATTAAATCATTCTTTATGTCGAGGATCAGCTTTTATTTAGTGAACTGTACAGGGTGATATTAATGAGCTTTATCATAAATTATATAAATCAAAACTTGTTTTCTAGACATTTCCTTTACCAATCTCTGTCACATGAGGCAACCATAGCTCTGATTTCTGTCACTCTAGAGTATTAATTTTAAGCTCATTCTCAATTATTATAGATCATTCCATTTTTAAAGAGAACTTGAAACTACAATAACTTTCTTAATTTTATATTTTCAAATGGATATCAATGTTTAAAAATGAATCAATGTATAGATCCAAGAAAACACAAATGTTCAGCTTAGCCAACTATCTGATTAATCTACAGTATAAGCTACTAACACTTTTTGTTCAAATTTATTAGGATTACTCTTATGACTATTGGCTCTGCCAGTTCATTCTTCACCAGTTAGCATATTTCCTGAACTATGAGAGGCCAAACTAGATTTGCTACTACAGACCTGTAGTCATAGCACTTAGGGGGCTGAAGCTGGAGGACCCAGAGTTTGAGGACAGCCTGGGTGACTTAGTGATCCCAGATAGTTTAGTGAGACCCCTTGAGAAAAAGCCAAGCCAAGTTAACAAAATAAAACCAGAAGAGCCACGCTTATCCTCAGGACAACCAGGAAGAGAGACTGAAGCCCACTGCACAGTCAGCCTTCACACTTATCCTCAGGACAACCAGGAAGAGAGACTGAAGCCCACTGCACAGTCAGCCTCAGGGAGATGGAAGCCAATGAGAAGAGCATCACCAGGATGTCCCAGAAACAGATGCTGTGACTTGGATTGAACTATAGGAATTGCCGTCTCCACACACCTTCAAGGCTCCAGAGAAAGGGGCAGAGCAGGCATTCTATGGTCCTCTGCGCCTTTTCAAATTCCCCTCCACTACTGGGAAGTTTCTTTTTCTAGACACCTTATTTTAGAAGCTACAATCCCCTACTACGTTCTCTCCAGCTATTCCCCCTCTGAAGCACTTATTGCTGCGTACCCTATGCTAAACTTCCTTTTCTTTCCCTTTTATTTTCTTCCTTCATGGAAATATAGCTACATGAGGATGAGTGCATGGTAGGCATTCATTAGATGTCTGTTGAACAACTAAGGGAATTAAGGAGGAAGAAATAAAAACCACTGCGACTTTTGGAGATTGATATGGCAGAGGTTGGAAGGAGGCGCTGGAGGAGGAAGGGGAAGGGGGCAAATGATGTAATCATTTTAATTCAGTTTATTTATAAACGCTCAATTAAATAGGGACAAGTTGAGAAATGTTGTCATTTCTAACTGTTTCACAACATTTTATTAGTTTGAATGAAAAATTAAAAAGTAAAGATCATCTTTAAGACCAAAACAACCAAATTGTTTGTACAATCTTAAACATACTAGATGTATGGAAAGACAGATGCTTGTTGTGTAACCTTATGAATGTGCTTTTGAGTTAATAATCATAAAGTTTCCATTACACTTATGGTGACAGATCCATCTTTTCCTAGTACTTTTGTTCTTCCCTTGATTCACTGTAAGTGGTCGGTAAAGAATCAATTACGGGGGCTGGAGAGACGGCTCAGCAGTTAAGAGCACTGACTGCTCTTTCAGAGGACCGGGTTCAATTCCCAGCATCCACATGGAAGCTCACAACTGTCTAACTCCAGTTCTATGGGATCCAAAACCCTCACAAAGAAACACGTGCAGGCAAGATATCAGTGCACATAAAATAAAAACAAATCTCAAAAAGGAATCAATTATGAAATAGTGAAAAAGCCTATTCCCCATCTTATGATTAGGAATAAGCTTATCAAATAAATCCAGTCCTGGGCTTGTCTTTTATGCTGAGGGAGTTGGGAGAACAGGCCTTAGATTTCTGGCATCAGTAAAGGTACTTGATAGTAAATAAATTCCGACTCGAGAAAAAAAAAAATCCTTTAACCCAAGACATTTTCAAGAATTAAATAAGACCCTGGGATTGGCCATCTGGGTCAGATAGGTGTGACTGGGCAGCCAGTTCACCCATGGGGCTCCACTCCACACACTGCATATGGAAGCCCACAGGGAACAAACAAGTCATGGGTCATAAGGTCATCTGTAACAGTACAAGTGGGATGGGAAGCTGTAGAACAAACCAAGGGGTGTGGAGTGAGGGAAGGAAACTAAATAGTTCCTTGCGGTCTGGGCTGGGTTCTCTTTCTGGATAACCTGATAGTCTTATGTATGCTCTTTTCTTTTGTATTCCACGTAGTTTAGGATATAAAGGAAGGCATAAAGGAGAATGAAGAGGAGGGTAAACGATAACGGATCCCATTTGAGTGAGTTATCTCTAAATCAAAGAATAACTATTCAAATGTGAAAATGACAGGAATTGCAATGTAATGGTTGGAAGATCAGGTCCCAACATGTAACTGAGGCAAGCAACGTGCTCTTGTTTGCCTCTCCTGGTCTGGTAATTCAATAGTCTTTGGCTACTTGAGAAAGGTGTGAGGATCGGTTTTTATCTCACCTTGGCCACAGAAACTCACATTTCAGCTACAGTTGAGGTAATTATCTTTATTCCCGTTGACGCCTTTCTTCCCCACCCCACAACTGAAGATCACTTCTAGGCAGTTTCAAGAGGCTATTAAACCCTGGCCTGGATGCCCAGAGAAGAGATGTTATCATTCCTGGGGCCTTTCAGAACAGCTGATCAACACAGATAGGCAGAGTTTCACCCATCAAAAGAGACTGGGAGCTGAGAACTCAGCAAAGCATTGTGGGAGTAGAGAGGAGGGCAGGCATAGCCCCACCCTCTAGACAGGGAAGCCTGGCTTGGACCCCTGCTGTGAAATGCACGCATGTGCAAAGGGAGCACTTGGTGTATGTTGTGCTAGTGCAGTCTGTGTATGCTGGGGATTTCAAGGGCTTGCTTCTGTACACAAGGACAAGAGTTCAGGCCAGTTTTTGGTGATCTTCTGTCTTGACTGGACATTAGTATTTCTTCAAGGTACTTAAAAAATATAGAGATACCTGGGCTACCAGGTCAATGAAATCAGAATATTTGCTTTAAAAATATTTTAAAGTTAACTCTTAGGCAGCCCAAGCACAGTGGAATTCTACATAAATGTTTGAGAGCCGCTGATCTTACATGCTATCCTATTGTTCTTACAGCATTGTGACTTACCCAAGAGCATATGCCTAGTTAGTAGAGTAACCTCCATAGATTTACTTATCCAGTGACTTCTATCTATGATATCCTAGAGTTGACCATTAGCTGTTTACCTGCCATTAAGTACAGGATTAAGTCAAAGCTGATAGATCTCTAAAAATCGCTTATTCTCAATCAAAGTTAAAAAGTGAGAGTGAGCTCTGACATGCTCTCACACTTTCCCTCCAAATTGTGGGTGTGGTCCTGGCCTACAGAAAACATGAGGATTCCTTGGTTCAGTGTGATCTGTTGCTACCTATGACCTGCTTGTAGGTATTTCCAAAAGGCATTTTACTCACCCAGATCCAATGTATAGCACAAGAGGCAGATGATAACAATCCAGCTGGTATCTCCAGGCACAGGGCAGTAAGCTGTGGTCTGGGCTGAAGGCTGAAAAATGGACAGTACAGCGTCCCCTAGGTAAAAAAGAAAGGAAAATCAGTCCAGCACTCTCCAGTTTGTTCTATGAAGGGAATTATGTCTAGGATATTTTGTACTCTTTCTAATCCATACTTTTGTGTGTGTGTGTGTGGGGGGGGGGGGCATAATGCCATAGTATGCACCTAGAAGTAGGAGGGTAATCTGAGGGAGTTGGTTCTCTCTTCCTACAGTATGAATTCTAGGGATCAAATCTGGCTAGCAGGTTTGGTGACAAGTATCTGCCCTTGCTGCACCACCTCTTCCCTATTCATTCTTAACAAACCCATTCACTTCCAAGACATAGTTATCACAGTGCTTTATATGGCATCGAATACTTAATGACACAAAATCCCCAAATGAATACTTTTCTTAAAGAGAAACTGTGAGGGTGTGTGAGAGACAAAGTTCAGTGTGTGTGTGTGTGTGTGTGTGTGTGTGTGTGTGTGTGTGTGTGTGTGTGTGTTATTGTGTATTAAACCTAGAGCTTTATACTGGTTAGAGAAGTATTCTACCACACTCACATTCCTGGCTCCCCTTCTGTAGTTATTTTAAGATGGGGGTCTCCTAAATTGTCCAGGATAGCCTCGAAGTGGTGATACTTTTGCTTAGCTTCCAGAGCATCTGAGCTTAAAGGCTTGAGCTACTAGGCTGAAGTTCAGCTTTTGAACTCAATTATTCTCACACTCAGATGGACAGAACTGTGCATTAGAAACTGGTCTATCAAATGGGGAATCAGTACTGGGAGCAAATCTTTTAGGAAACAATTTTTTTTTTCTTGATGAGAGCAAAAAAAAAAAAAATAGAATGGGAGAGTTGATTATGGCAGTGTACACTTGATATGCCAGCTCTTGGGAGCTGGATGGGGAGGGTAATTATAGAAAGGCCTGCCTCAGTTACATAGTGAATTCAAGGCTAGCCTGGGATACATGAGGTCTGGTGGTGGTGGGATATTTTTAACATGGAAAGTGATCTTGCTCATTTACAAAATTAGTCATCTATTTTAGTCTCACAAACGATATGACTGGCACACCTCATTCATTGACTACTCCAAAGGTCAGATTGTTCAATTTGATTGTACATTAAGATGTATCCATTCAGTTGTGGAACTTTACCTACATCCTGGCTTCATGCCTCTTTCCCTCCATCTATCTGCCCTATTTGATATTCCATAACTTGGACACCAAGAATTTTCTGGAAAGTATGCAATACTTTGAATACATGCACAGTTTCATAGAGAAGAAATCCTGAGCACTGCCAGTCTTTGAAAAAGGCTTGTCACCACCGGTTTTCAAGGGCGACTCTGGCAATTGTTAGTGTCTACAATGAAAGATTTTATGTTCAAAAGGCTTAAAAGAATTTAGGAGGGGCTGAGGTCATAGCTTAATAGAGCGCTTGCTTAGCATAAAGGAAGCTCTTGGTTCAATCTCCAAATCCACATGCACTGAGCATGGTGGTGGACCCCTGTAATCCCAGCGTTTGGAAAGTATAAGCAGGTGACTTTCTGTTTGTAGTTGGAAACCAGTCTGGACTACACGAGACTGTGTCTCAATAAAATAAAATAAAGCATCTCATGAAATTGGAACTTAGACAAAAATGCAGTGTGGAGATCCTTGAAGAGTAAATGTATCTATTTTGATTTTGTTTCAAAAGTTCACTAGTTGGAATGCAAAAATTCTCTCACTTTTTCCTCATTGATTTTTTTACTTGTATTAATGGCAAAGCAAACATTAGGTATGTCCTAGAAAACTGTTTTTTTTTTTTTTTTTTTTTTTGGAATCATTGGCCTGTGCCTGGACAAGACATATTAGAATATCCAGAAGGCTTTGCAAATGAGCTGGAAACAGGACTATAAATCAAGTAGGCTGTGCAAACTTGCACCTACACCTTCCTGCTCAGCTAAGGAAGTTTCCCAGTCTTCAGCCTTAGCAGAGCACCCATATACAGAAGACATTGAAATACTTGGATTGAGTCAATTCTTTGGTATCACTCATAAATTAATGAGGACCATGTAACTCTGTCTAGTTTCAGAGTAGTTAAAGAGAGAATAGGCATTGCTGTGTGCAGAATGGGGTTCCTGGTGTTACTTAACAACCCAGAAAGCTGTCCAACACTGCACTTAAGCTATCAGTCAGGGCAACCTTACCCAGGAATCCTTTACCTGTAATTCATTTCCTCCACTTGCTAAGCTCTTCTGATACAAGGCAATTCTCTACTTCCATAATTAGAAGGATGGCTGGCAGAAGTGTATTTTAGCCAGGCCTGCAGCTCAATGTGGGGGATTGCTTGTGCCATGTCCTCAATTTGGTTCCTCAGCCCTCCGCCTCCCCCACAAATTCAAATTTTATTTTTTTAAATGTGCAGATTTTCTGTTGTGTATTTCAGAGTCTCCTTCATTTTCATGTCCTGCCTGTGCATTTAACCTACAGGCCCAGGATAACAGGGAATGAATGAGGCCCAGCCCATGTGTAGATGGCTATACCATCATAATGTCAGTGTTGGACACTCCTGGTAGCTAATACATTGATACCCAATGTATACAACCCCCAGTTTTCTAATAGGAAACAGCTGAATCTTACCCCAAATTGCCATTTTTGGGTTGTTTATTGTTATTACTATGGCTGACCAGGGATCTTCCAGTAGATCCTGGCAGTTTTTCTCTCTTGACATGCTAAGTTCACCATAGCTGTCCAGCTTGTGTCCTGGGAAGAGACTGGCCCATGGGCAAGCTAAAGGAGTCAGAGTTAGGAGCAGTAAAGTTTGTTTTACACTAAGGTCTCCTATCAACTACAAACACCACCAAGCCGCTACAGTAGAGCACCTGCCATCTAAGTGATTTGGTGAGCGTGGGATTCGGGAGCAGGAGTCCAACACCACATTTCAGGGCCGGAAAGTTCATAGCAGCCCATTTCGCTAACTGGGGAATGGAAGACAGAGGTTCATGCTTTATTTAGTGCCTAGCAGAGGGACCCACTCCTGGAACCCCCACACCCAGAATAGGCAGATGCTAACAGAGTCCAGCCAACTAAACTGGAGGTAGCTGGTCTCCAGAGAGGACACGAGGCTTTGTTTTGTTAAGTTTTGTGGATACAAACAGGCTAAAAGCTCTGGATACCAGCGAGACAAGACCAGCTCAGGGTGTACTGGAAACGATGAAAACAAGGGAAGCATCAAAGAGGCCTCAAGAGGTCCCTCCCGACAAAGCATCCCGAAGCAGTTGGATGAGGAAAGGGAAGGTTTGTAAATGAAAGCGCGTCAGGGGCTGGGAACATGAGGCACACAGGCAAGTCAGATGTACTAGCCTTTAGTGGGAAAAGAGAGCAAGAGCCAGGCAGAGGGACAGACCTGTCGGAGTGGCGGTGACAGGCAGAGCCCCAGGTCTGGTGGGTCCGCGGTCCCCTCCAGAGCGCCGGAGACCCTGGCCACCCGGGTACTCACCGGCGCTGCCCGGGGCTGCGCTGGGCGGAGCCGCCACTGCCGTGCACTGCTCTGCTGCCTCGGGTGCAAGCTCTTGGAGGAGGCGCTGGTGGCCCGGCCCCGTAGGGCAGCTGTAACTCGAGCCCGCCCCGCCTCGGAGCCCGGGATCCCGGCTTCCCTGCTCTCCACGGGTCTCCTTGCAAACATCTAGAACTTTCTAAGATGCACCGGGAAACTTAGACCTGGGTAAAATTACCCGCAGGCACAGGGCTACTGGGCGGACGCTCGCTTTCATGTCCACATGACCAGCATGTCAGCAAGGTCTTTAATAGCTTTGAGGAGGCTGCAGTAGCCTTCAATAGAAAGCACGGCTTGGCATTATGTAAGTGAAAAAAGTATACTCATTCACTGACTCACTCGGGCATTGGTTCACCCTAAACTTTAGGGAACACTGGATGACAACTGAAAGTGTTTTTTCTTTTAAGCTTTGATAAATTGTTTCTGATTTTTACTTGCAAATAGTGACTCTTGTGTACCGGGGCAGCAGGCGTTCTTTTGCAGGCATTGGAGTTAGAATTCACAAACCAGCCGTTATATTTGAAGCAGATTACATGTTATTTGCTACAAAGAGGATGGAGAGAACAAAAGAGAAAGGAGGGAGGAGGTCTGTTTAATTTCCAACAACTAGGATTCGCGAACCTGGGAGAATGCCAGTATCCAACACGGCTAGGGGAGGAAATTATTTCTATATACAGCTTACGACTGGTTCATGAGGAACCTTCTTTTTTTGATTTGTGCACTTATGTGGTCTGTCTGGCAGCCCTTTTAAGGCCGAAAGGAGACACCAATTGCTGCTTACAAGAAAACCAGCTTGTCCAGCCGAGGAGGCCTGGGGTGGTAGAACGGGATCCTGCTTCATAGAAGAGCTGCAAATCGCTGTTTCACAGGAGAACGCTCCATTCAAGGGCGACATGCCGCCAGCTAGTGGGTGCTCCTGGAATCTTGGAATATCGTAAAACAGGTTTATCCCCTTAGGCTTTTGGCCAGTTCCGAACAAGTCCTTGCAGAGTTTTCCAAGGCTTTGGGACATTCATTCTTGTTGTCAATTATTTGGAATTTGGCCTCTGTCATTTTGAGTTTCCCTTGCCATGTACATGCCCTCTAACAATGCTTCTGAAGCTATGAGTACGTATGCAGGACCTCTGGACCTAGATAATGAATCTGAATTGGATTCAGTAGGTTTGGAGTGGGGCCCAAGGGGAGCATGTCAACACTCCACACCACCCCACCCCACCTTGATGCATGTAGACTGTTAGCCAAATTTCTGTAGCACTTTTGTAGGTGGGTGGGTTAGAAAATACTTCTGGGGGTAGCACCCAGGAACCTAAAATAATGATTAGCAATAACTGATACCATTCACCTTAATGTGGGTACATACGTGGTGGAGAGATGTTTGTAGTTACTTTTAGGCACTTCTTCCCCCCCCCCCCCCATCTTTGAGAGCTTGCTTTTTAAATAGAATAATTTTTTCTTTTCTTTTCTTTCTTTTTTTTTTTTTTTTTTTTTTTTTACTTTTATTTAAGGATATGCACTGTGTGCCATGTGTGAATATGCTTATGAGGGCCAGAAGAGAGCACTGATCCCCTGGAGCTGGAATCTTCCTGACTTGGGTCCTGGGAACTGAACCCAGGTCCTTCTCTGAGCCCTCTCTCCAATGCCTTATCTTTCATTCTGTGAACCTGTAGAGTATTAACATGATTCGAACAGTGAACACAGCACACAGATTCAGTATCATCCCCCCCAACCCTTTCGTACACCTCTTCTGTCTGTGCTCCAAGTAAACATCAGGAGGCTCTGGGGTCTCCTTTACAAAGCCAGAAAGTGGGAAGTTCCTGATGCTCTTATTTGAGTACATCTTTCACGTACTTGAATCTTAGATCTTTGTATCATCTCACAGAGATCTCTTTAACAGCTATCTGACTCATTGTCATGTACATCCCATAGTGTGTATGTGCCACAAAGTAGTCAAATAATCATTTACGTTTGGACGTTGAAATAGTTGCTAGCATTGTGCAGCTAGAAATGATGCAGTCAGCAATCTGTGCATGGAGAATTTCATGTGTTTCAAAGTGCTTCTATTTATTTACTGGGTTACCAGGTCAAGTCCATATGCATTCCTCTCCTTACTGGTGGGGCTTGGCCTGTGGGCAGCATGCTGCTGTAGGTGGCTGAGGACAGCTATTAATGTGGCTGAACACAAAATTATAAACGTAAACCATTTTGAAGTTGTGTGTGTTTGATTAGTTTTGTAAGTTGGTTGAGCAATTCTTAAGAGCAGTGACTTTGTAGATGCCCTGTGGCAATGTCAAAAGGCTGGGCGTGCCTGCAAGTTAGGACTTCCAGCCATAAATGGAGGGCTCTATGGGTAACAGCCCCTCCAGGTTGGTATTGTTCTGCTTTTGAATCTGTATGACTAGTATCTCAGCAAGGTTTAATTTGCATTTCCATTATGAGTGAAGCTGAATATATTTTCATATACTTAAGAACCATTTCAAATATTTTCATTAACTATCCATTCATGTCTTTTGCTTATTCTTCAAAACTTTTTATCCACTTTTTGTTTTCAGTGTTTTGTTTTTATTTTTTTTGAAAATTTTATACAATAGATTTTGTTCATATCTTTTCCTTCCCTAACTCTTCCCATATCTCTCCCCCTTCAACTTTATGTTGCTTCTCTCTCTCTCTCTCTCTCTCTCTCTCTCTCTCTCTCTCTCTCTCTCTGTGTGTGTGTGTGTGTGTGTGTGTGTGTGTGTGTGTGTACGTGAGCTGTCACTAGTTCAAACTTCCAGAACCTAACATCAGTTCTTTTATCTTAGCCATATATAAGCACAAGACAATTTTGGAATTTTTTTTTATAACAATTAAGTCAATCCAAATTGTATGACAAATTTAAGACATGTTTACATCAAAATTCTTTACAACATATACCTGGCTTCCTTTATAAGGATGGATACTGTTGATTCAGAGATAGTGCCCAAGATTTAGGATCTAGGGAGAATGACAGAGGTAAGCACAATGCCCGTGGTATCAGGACTGGCCCTGAGGTAACATAGAAGTCACTTAGCTGTTATAAAGTACAAGTGACATCTCTTATAAGGAGAGTTTTATGGCCTAGAAGCAATTCTCAAGGTTTAGATGGAAAGGGTCTGAGATAAGAAAAACAAATTCTGTGGGATACAGGCAGAATCAGCAGATAGCAAAGCACAACCAGGTTATAAACTATGTTCTTCCCCAGAGTTCTGGGAGAACAGCTAAGCATCTTCTTCCTTTGAAGACATAAGTTACATATTTAACTTTTCCTGGCTTCTCCAGTGCTTTTCTGTGTGCACAAGGACATTTTGCCCTCTACACAGTTTTTTATTGCTTGCACATATCAGATGCCCAGCACTGCTTTCCGTGAAGGTGCAACACATTCAAATCTGCTTGCCATGGTGTCACGTAAGTTTCATGACTTCTTCGCTTGGTATATTTATGATATTCTATACTTCTTCCCTTGAAGGTACCAATGTCCATGAATGCTTCCCATACGGCTACATGCTATTCAAAATTGCTTCCCCTGTGGGTACATGATATTTCAGACTTCTTCCTTTTGAGGCACATGATATCCAGTACTTCTTCCCATGTGGGTACTAATATCCAGGGCTGCTTAAAATCAAATCAAAATGTAAAAGAAAAGACAAAATAAAAACCAACTACTCCTGAGCATGGGGTCTGCCCTGGAATGTAGTTGATTTACCCAATGTCACTTCCTTGACGAGAACTGATGTTCCTTCTCTCAGCAGCTATCAATTGCCAACAATTTCTTGGTTAGGGGTAGGATTTTGTGTCTTATTTCCCTTCCCATACTGTGTCTTTGCCTGGCTCAGATTTGTGTAGGTCTCATGAGTAGTCACTATCTCTGGGTTCACACTTGCCTCTGCGCTGCCTTGTTGGGAAAACCCTGTTCCTTGAAGTCAGCTGTGGCCTTTCAAATCTTTCCATCTCTGTTCCCGATAGATTCCTGAACCTTGAGGAAATGAGTGTGATAAAGACATGCCGCTCAGGGCTGAACGCTTCAAAGTCTCACTCTGTATATTGTTCAGTGTGGGTCTTTATTAACTCCTGCAGGAAGAGACTTCTCTGATGGGGCTTGAGTAATACACTCACTGATATATGGGTATAGCGTTATGTCATTAGGAGTCATTTATTGCTATATTTATTTATCACTATATTTATTAGAGAATAAAGCTAATATGTTTTACACTAAGGCCCATGACCTATCTGCTCAAGGTTTTAATCTTCATCAACAGTATCAGTATCAGGTATGGCTTCCACCTCATGGAATAGGCCTTAAATCAAAAGTGTTACTCATTAACATTCATGCTAATATATTTGTCTTTAATGGTAAAAGACTTTGGATATGTTAGGTTATTGCTATTTTCTCCGTGGTGAGTGTACCAAATATATTTTTCCAACAATCATTTGTGCTTTGAATTTAGAGCATTTTAAAAAATAGGCAATGTGGGTATATGCAATGATATTTATTTGGAGCTGGAGGGGTAGCTCAGTGAGAAACAGTACTTGCTGCAGGAATAGGAGGATCATGTTTATATTATTAGCACCTCTGTACAAAGCCAGGGAAGGCACTGTGGTATCTGACATAGATAGAGGTGGGGATTTGATCCTCACAATTACTTTTATGAGCAGATGTTACTTCTCCTAAATTACAAACAGACTAATATTAAATGATTTGTCCAAGGATATAAAGCTTATGAATAGTTTAATTTGTTTGGAAGTACCTATACATTCATTTGTTGTTGGAATAGCTATCAGTGTTTCAAATACCATGTGGAAGTTATAGAGGCTACAGTGGTGGACTGTTCTTATTGCCTTTGTAGCCCAATCAAGGAGAAGACAGAGTTTGGTTAGGTAATCCTATTTATAAATGTGCAACTGTAAACTTGGGTACATGCTGTAACTGAAAGTAATACATATGAACATTTGTAAATGCAAATCTCTCCCAGACCAGGAAGAAGTGTCAAGCATCAGTATGCAGTATGGCTGGAAGCCAGAACTCATGCTGCTCAGTCAAGCTGTGGGAAGCTTGCTCCTCTCAAGGCCAAAGCATCTTGGTGCTGCACACAGCTGCTCAGTTGGAGGGGGTCTATCTGGCCTGTTGTGTCCAAGGCAGGCCACAAGAGGACTGGCCAATGTTTATTTGATATAAGAATGGTGTTTTGCTGAGCTCACAGGGGCTCAGAGAGACTGCACTGCAACCAGTGAGCCTTCGTGGGACCAACTTAGGCACGCATGTATGTTACAGCTGTGTAGTCTAGTCCTCTCGAGGGACTCCTAACAGCAGGAGCAGGGGCTGTCTCTGACTCTTTCACTGGTTTTGGGACCCTACTCCTCATACTGAGTCACCTTGCTCAGCATACATGGAGAGGTGCTTAATTTTACTGCCACTTGATATGCCACGTTTTGTTGGTATCCACGGGAGACCTGCCCTGTTCTAAATAGAAACAGGAGAAGTGGGTGGAGGGCAGAGACAGGTGAGGTGAGGGGCTGGGAAAAGAGGACGGAGGGGAAACTGTGGTCAGATATTTTAAAAAATTAAAAATATAATAAAAAGAACAGTATTTCATAGACTGACAGAGAGATATTATTCAAATTCGAGTGCGCGGCCTGAGGAAGGCATAGGTTGAGGGGAGAGCAGTAATGACTAATTAAATCTTGCCACAGTCCTGCTTTATGTGGCCATCTGTGGAGCTGAGGACAGTTAGCTGCTGGAACAGCTTGCAGATGGCTAGGGACAGCAATGGGAAGTTGGCTACATAGAAGTTTTCCTGGGTGTCTGTTACTATGTTCCCCTTTTCATTTCTGATTCTGTTAATGTGGATACTCTCTCTGCTTTCATGAGGTGGTCTAGTTCTGATAGACTGTGGAGAAGTTAAAAATGGCTGGGGTAATAATTTGTAAAGTGCTTTTCTTACAAGCATGTAGATCTGAATTTTATAACAAGATCCACATTTTTTTGTTTGTTTGTTTTGTTTTAAAGGCTAGGCATGATCACATACAATTCTTATCCCAGTGCTGGGGAGTTGGAAACACATGAGTCACTGGGGCTCATTGCTCAGCCAGCCTACACTAATGTAGAGATGTCACTTGTACTTTATAACAGCTAAGTGACTTCTATGTTGCCTCAGGGCCAGTCCTGATACCACAGGCATTGTGCTTACCTGTCAGTCTCCCTAGACCCTAAATCTTGGGCTCTGAGTCAACAGTATCCATCCTTATAAAGGAAGCCAGGT
This sequence comes from Phyllotis vaccarum, assembly GCA_033318265.1. Lineage (NCBI taxonomy): Eukaryota > Metazoa > Chordata > Mammalia > Rodentia > Cricetidae > Phyllotis > Phyllotis vaccarum. The sequence goes on along the minus strand of JARWLC010000006.1, from coordinate 26,108,639 downwards.
ATATGCTGTAAAGAGTTTCAATGTAAACATGTCTTAAATTTGTCATTTTTTGGATTGACTTAATTGTTATAAAAAAGTTTTCAAAATTGTCTTGTGCTTAAATATGGCTAAGATAAAAAAAACTCATGTTAGGTTCTGGAAGTTTGAACTAGTGACAGCTCACACACACACACACACACACACACACACACACACACACACACAGAGAGAGAGAGAGAGAGAGAGAGAGAGAGAGAGAGAGAGAGAGAGAGAGAGAGAGAAACAACATAAAGTTGAAGGGGGAGAGATATGGGAAGAGTTAGGGAAGGGAAAATATGAACAAATCTATTGTATCAAATTTTCAAAAAATAGATACAAAAAACTGAAAGCAAAAAGTGGATACAAAATTTTGAAGAATAAGATGGATAGCATGTTGGACTGATACTGGCCTCCTTGCTGAATGTACAATAGTGACACATACACACTCATGTCTAACTCATCACCATACACATGTGTTCTGTGAGCACTGATGCTGAGAGGCTATTGTAATTACCGCTGTGTAAGTTAGGTTACTATCTCGCTTTACGAAGGCAATATTTCCCACCCAGTGTCCTGTGCCTTTTGTTACGCATTCACACCGCCCTGGATGATGTCCCATGAGCTTCTGCTGCTTTGACAGGAATATGGGAGAGTGGACCAGACGCAAGAACAAGAAGTCCACTGGGGAAGGCCAGGGTTTCCTATTACCATCGAATGGCGGACACATCCATAAAAATGGTGCCAATTTCCAACCGTGATGGAACACAAACAATATAACATTCTTTTATAATAAGTACCCAAAGGATTACATGGAAGATACTGTAAGAAGTCTTCCTTAGCACTTAATTGGAATTCTCTCAGTAACAGGTGATTTTTTCCCCCTTCTGAACAATAAAGATATGGTTTTTATTTTTGCTATCTTTAATATGAGAGGAGTTTGAAGTTAATCTGGAAAAATATAAAACCATTGTAGAATTATTAACAATTCAGGAAAATTCCCCGGATGTTACTGTAGATGTGATATTAATTAATTCTGATTTTTCAGCTTCTTTTTCAGTGCCAACAATTCTCTGTTTTGGATAGAGGAGACCGAGAGCTTTGAATAGCTTCTCAATTGCTCCTCTCCAATAAACCACTCCTCATCCCTCATTCTGCATCCTCTCAACCACCGTGGAGCTGGCCTCAGGTCCTGACAGTGAGTTCAAGCATATAAACACCTCAGTCCCAGTGAGCTATATATAGCTCCTCTCAGAGTCGAGTTGGCTGTTGACTTTGTGTTTTGAATACAGGGCTCTATTCTTAGAATATAGACCCTCACTGGGTTTGCCCATCAAATCTTCTTTTGTTTTCTGCTACAATATTTTATCTTCACATAAGAATAGATAATAAGGCAAAGTTTTTGTATGCATACAACTCATTATTAATGTTCTGAAATTTTAAAGACAAATTATTTTAGGTTGAGGCAATATCTTTCATGTCCCTTTCTAATCTTTTGAGCTCTTTCATGAAAAAATAAAAAAAAAAATTCTTATTTACATGTGTGTTGGTATGTGTATTCAAATGTGCCTGCAGTATCCATAGAGGCCAGAAGAGGGCCTTGTGTCCTGTGGAGCTATAGTAATAAGTTTCTGGCCTGTCCGGCTTGGCCTAGCCCCGAAGTCTGGACTCACTCTCAGCTAATTAGCCCCAAATAATCAAGCAAAGGCTTTTTATTAATTATAAGCTGTTTGGTTTATGGCTTAGGCTTACTATCAACTAGCCCTTACAACTTGACCCATTTCTATTAATCTGTCTTGCCATGTGGCCTGCGGCTTACCTGTACTCCATTACATCTTGCTTCTTGGATGGCTGGATTTCATTTCCCTCGACTCCACCCTTCTTCCCCTTTATCTATGCTTGAATTTCCCACCTGCTGGTAAGTTGGCTTGTCACAGGCCAAAACATTTCCTTTATTATCTAATGATAATTCATAGTGTATAGAAAGACATCCCATATTGTGGCGCTAGAGCTCCAGGCAGTCATGAGATGTCCAATGTGGGTGCTGGGAACCATACTTGGGATCTTCTATAGGAGCAGTAAGCTCTCTTAAACACTTCTCTCTCTTGCTAGCCAGCTCTTTTTGTTTTATCCTCCTACTGATAGACCTGCTGTATGTGCATTTACTCCCTCATTTGGCTTTATACTTTTATCATGCAAGTATTCATGAGCAAAAATATTGTATTATTTGCAAAATTTAAAATCAGATAAATGACATTGTATTACATTTGTAATTGTGCCATTTATTTTCTTGATAGGTATACCCCACCATATTATACTTTATTATGCAAATAATAATATCCTTTCTCTTTTTGATGTATAAATTGTTTCTAAGTATTTTATTTTTACTTAGTAAAAACCATTGAGCCATCTCTGTAGCCCATAGTTTTACTTTTCTTGAGGAACCTCCCCACACATTTCCACAGTGACTGTACCAGATCACATCTCCACCCTCCAGAGATGTATAAAGGAGCACTTCAGGGTCTTACTATGTAGCCTTGGCTTCCCTGAAACTCACTGTGTAGACCAGGCTGGCCTCAAACTCACAGATATTCACATTCTTCTACCTCTCAAGTGCTGGGATTAATGGTGTGTGCCTCCATGTCCTACTGAAAATGTAATTTTAATTTGAATCTTCCTGATGGGTAAGGATGTTTCATACTTTTTCAAATATTTATTGGCCATTCTATTTCTTCCTTTAAGAACTGTCTAGTAGCCCTTTTTTTTTTTGACTAGGCAATTTTCTTGATGTTTTATTACTGTAGTTTTTATAGACTCTAGGACATTAATCTCATGTCAGATGTGCAGTTTGTAAAGTTTTATCCAATTTGTGCAATGGCCACGGTCTTCTCTGCTGTGCACAAGCTTTTGACTTCACCAGCCTACTGGTCAGTTCTCGGGTTATTTCCTAAGTCACTGAAGCCTTTTTAGAAACTTCTTCCCTATGCCTAGAGCCAGAGCTTCCTCTCTCTCTTTCTCTCTTTTAATCTTGTATTTTTGTCTCTAGTATGCACACTTTTAAGGTTTCATGTCTTACAGTAGAGCTTTTGGTATATTTCAAACTGCTTTTCTCCAGGGTGAGAGACAGGCTTCTAGCTTTCTTTTTCATGTGGATGTCTACTTCCCACAGCACCACATGCTGAAGAAACATTTTCTAATACACATTTCTGGTTGGTTTGGTCAAATCTGACACAAATTAAAGACACGTGGGAAGAGGGAAACTCAATTGAAGAATTGCTTTCATCAGACTGACCTGTGGCATGTCAGTGGTACATTCTAAAATTACTAATTGGTGTTGGAGGTCAGGGCACTATGAGCAGGCAGGCCTGAGCTGGGTAAGAAAAGCAGTTGAACAAACCCAGGGAAGTGAGCACCTAACCAGCACTCCTCTGTGGGCTCTGATCCAGGTCCTGTCTCTGGGCTGCTGCCTCAGTTTCCCTTGATGAGTTATAACCTGTGAATCAAACCCTTTCCTCTCCAAGTTTTTTTTGGCCCGTGGACCTCCCCACCCTCCAAAACCCCATAATATTTTATTATTTATTTGACAGTTTCACTAATGCACCTCAATCACATTTACTTCCCAGTCTTCCTAGGTCTACACTCTCCCCAACCCCCATCTTGTGACATTCCCCAAAGAAAAGAAAAAAAAGAAAAAAAATCTAATCTAATTTGTGGTGCCTAAAATACGGGAGCATGGCCAAACTTCCCATAGCCAGTCCCTTAAAGAAACAGTGTCCTTCACCACCTCCACCCTACAGAAGACCTACACTTTAGGATCTGCAGTATCTCTATCACAATTTTAAAATTTAATAATTGATTTAATTTTTTCAGCCCAACCATATTTCCCCTCCTTCTCTCCCTTGACTCCTCCCAGTCACTCCCCATCCCGCACCTCTACCTCTTTCCCCCCACTCCTCCATTTCTCTTCAGAAAAGCATGTATATCAACCAGCCATTGCATATCAAGTTGCAGTAAGATGAGGTATCCTCTCTCCTCCTATTAAGGCTCGATGAGGCAACCCAGTAGGAGGAAAGGGTCTGCAGAGCAGGTAGCTGAAACACAAATTCTAGTTGGTATTAATGAAACTCAGAGCCTGATATTGGGGAAAAGCTGGAATATCAGAATGAGGAACAGACCACAGTCAATTCTCACCCAGCCAACTTCTCAGGGTAAAAGTGATCTTCCAGAGTCCTCAGCCTGGCTTGTTGCTTCTACAGAATCCCACACCCTCTGCCTAAACCTGCCTTAAATATATTCTTCACTCAGTTGTTTCACTTCCAAGTTAAACTCTTCATTATAATCCTAGAGTTAGGATTAAAGGTGTGAACCACTACTGTTGTTAGGCCTTGAACTCACAGAAATCCAGAAAGATCTCGTCTCCTGAGTGATAGGATTGATGGTGTGGGTAACCCCTCTCTGACCCTCTTGGCTTGACTGTGGGTGGATCTGTTTTCTCATATTCCAGACTGATTTTATTAAATACAAAATATATCACCACAGGTAAGAGGGTAAGACAACCTCTGTTCCCACTGTTAGGAGTCCATAAGAAGATCAAGCTACACTATTGTAAGACATGTGCAGAGAGCTCAGGTCAGTCCTATGCAAACTCTCTGTGAGCTTCCGTGAGCCCAGGTTAGTTGATTCTCTGGATTTTCCTGTGGTGTTCTTGGTTCCTCTGGCTCCCATGATCCTTCTCCTCTTCCACAGGACTTCCTGAGATCTGTTTGGCTGTGAGTCTCTGCATCTGTTTCTATCAGTTGTTGGGTGAAACATCTCTGATGACAGTTGGGCTGGGTACCATGAGTATAGCAGAATATCATTAGAAATTATTTAATTGACTTTTTACTTAATTGTTAATCATGTTTGGTTATATCCTAGGACTCTGGGCTGTCCAGCCTCTGGCTCCTGGCTTCCCAGATAGTATCAGGGGTGAGCTCCCTCTCCTATTATGGGTCTCAAGCTGGATCACTCCCATAATTTCTCTGCTATGTTTACCCCCAGTATATCAGATACAGATCTAAACAGGGAATTCTCAACAGAGGAATCTCAAATGACAGAGAAACACTTAAGGAAATGTTCAATATCCTTAGCCATCAGGGAGATACAAAATAAAATGACTCTAAGATTCTATCAAAATGGCTAAGGTCAAAAACACAAGTGACAGATCATGCTGACAAGGATGTGGAGCAAGGGGAACACTCCTCCACTGCTGACTTGTACAGCCACTCTGGAAATAAATATGGTGGTTTCTCAAAAAACTGGGAATCAACATACTTCAAGATCCACTCCTTGGCATGTACCTACCATAAGGACACTTGCTCAACTGTGCTCATGGCAGCTTTATTCATAATAGCCAGAAATCAGAAACAACTTAGATGTCCTCAACTGACAAATGGATAAAGAAAATGTGGCACATTTATGCAATGGAGTGTTACTCAGCTGTTAAAAACAATGAAATCATGAAATTTGTGGGCAAATGGATGGAACTAGAAAAAAAAATCATCCTAAGTGAGGTAACCCAGACTCAGAAAGGCAAGCATGGCATGCACTCACTTATAAGTAGATATTAGCTGTAAAGTGAAGGATAACCATGCCACAGTCACAGAGAACCTAAATAACAGGAGAACTGGGAAGGGGCATAAATTTCACTATGAAGGGGAAATAGATTGGAGATTGCCAGTGGATGGGAGGAAGGACCTGGAAGGGGAATGGGTATGGGAACAGGAGGGATCAGGTTGGGGAGGATGGAGAAATAGAGTACTGGAAACAACAGCTAGAATCTGGGGGCACCTCTGGGACAAACTAGAAACCTAGAGCAATGGAAACTTCCAGGAATCTATGAGGGTGACCCTAGTTAAGACTCCCAGAAAAGGGGAGGGGATACAGAGCCTGAACCAGCCATCTCCTGCAACCAGGAAAGACTTCTAGTGGAGGGATTGGGACATCATCCAACCATAAAACCTTTGACTTATAATTTTCCCTGCCTATCACAGTTTTTGAGAGTTTTCATCAATGGTTTCCTGTCTATATTGCTTCCTTTTTAGGGGTATGGTGTGTGGGAGAGGTTGTCACAGAAGCCTTCTCTGTCTCTCATTCTCAACTGTAACTCTGAAGTCATCAATAGCACTGCAAAAGAAGATTCCTTGCCCTTCACAGTCAGTGAAGCACAATCATGGGCTTCCACATGGTTTCTGGAAGCATTACAGACCACAGACATCAGCATGGTCCTCTGCAGCAGCCCAGTTGGCCTGTGTTTTGTCACAGCAACAGAGAAGTAAATTTGAGCAGCAATTGGTGTAGAAGACTCTTGCTGTGATGGACATGACTATATTTTGTGAGGAGAATTCTTGAAGGATTTGGAGCTTTGGGCTGGAAAAGTCATTATGAGTATTCAAAGCTTAATGAGCTGTTCTGAGGGCTTAGGAGATAAGATGCGATAAAGACTAGATAGGTCTGGCTGGTGAGTCACATTTCAGAGGGAAGTCTGTTGGGGCCGTTTCTCTCCATGATGTAACCTCTCAGTCAAACCTTTTCCTCCTCAACGTGGTTTTGGTCTGTTTCACTACAGAAGCAGAGAAACAAACTAGAAAAATACCTTGTCAAATATCGAGAAGTGTAATATTGTGCATTTATTCCCGAGTCTTCTGTTTCATTGGCCTGTATGTCTGTTTCTGGGCCAGGAAGGTGTTGGCATTGCCACTGTGACTCTGTAGTACAATTTGAGATGAGATATTGTTAGGCTTCTAGCTTTGCCATGTTTACTCAAAGCAATGACCACATCATTAATACTAATTCCTGTACTAGTTACCTCTGCATTGGTATGAGCAAAGTAACTCATAGAAACAAGGAGGAAGGATTTATTTGAGCTCATGATTTCAGAGGGCTCTATCTATTAGGGTGATGCAGAGAACAGTGTGTATTATGGTGGGCCAGGGAGCAGAGAGTGACAGAAAGTGGCCAGGGACAATAGACCCTTCCTTCCTTCCTTCCTTCCTTCCTTCCTTCCTTCCTTCCTTCCTTCCTTCTTTTTTTTTTTTTTTTGGCTAGGCTTCTACTAGGTCTGCCCCTCAAATTTAGCAGAACATCCCCAAACAGTGCCACCAGTTGGGGTACAACTGACCAAAACATAAGCTTGTGAGGAGCATTTCAGACCTAAACCATTAGCACCGCTCAGTTTTTCCTTGTGATATGTGTGTTTTGTGTAATGTTTTTTATCCCTTTACCAGGTCCCTTTTAATATATTTTAATTTAGGCTTTTCTGTAATGGTCTAAATTTAAACCAGAAGCCTAGTTTAAAATTTTCATTTGAATGATGTCATTTCAGTATCCTTACTCATTACAAATAAATGGCATGGAGCTTTTATTTCCCTAGAGTAAATACTATGTGTGGACCAGGCAGGTCACATGAGGTGCATACTTAGCTTTATAAGCCACTGAAAAATGCTCTCCCAGATGAAGACATGATTTTACATTCTTCTCACATCAGCATAAGAAAAAAGGCTCTGAGTTTTTTTTTAAATATTTTTGGTAATACTTTGTATGAAGGCAAACTCTAATTTTATCAACTCTCATTAATGTGTAGTGGTATCACATTTTGATTTTAATTTTATGGACTATATTGATTGTATTCTCATGCTAATTTTATTTTCTCAAACACTAAGTGGCAAAATCTTTTGCCTAATTTTGTTTAGTAGGCCATGTTGTTAAAATTTATGAGTGTTGAGAACACATGGTATCTTCTAGATAAAAATCCTTCACTAAACATGTTATATAGAAATTTCCTCTCATTCTGTAGCTTATATGTTACTTACACTAACAACAGTAAAATGTGAAAAAGTGTAATTTTGATAACTTGTCCTTTTTATATGATGTGTTTTTGCTTCCCTGGCTAAGAGGTCACTGACCAATTCAGAATCTTCATGCACTGCTTTCTTCTAGACATCTTACTACAATTTTAGGTTTTACATTTAGGGCTATGATCCATTTGGACTTTTCTCTTTTGTATATGGCATACGTTATTGATATTATTTCCTGTTCCACTTGGCCTTCCAGTCGTGCTAACTCCATTTTCGGGACCTGTCATTCAATTGACTTTGTGTTTCTGAGCAAATATATACTAAGTCTGCATCTGTCAATGAAATATCCATTAGCCTGTGTATTGCATGTGAAGGCTGGAGCTGGGTGGTGGCTGTCTTAGTTCATTACTCTCTGCCTTATTTCTTTGAGACAAGGTCTCTCAGGGAACTGTGAAGCTTACTGGCTTTTGACTAGAGTGGCTGGCAAACAAGCTGTTGGGATTCTTTTCTCCATCTCCTAATTCTGTTGGGGTTATGGGCACATACAGCCATTTTGTTTTCTAGAAGCATGGTTGCTGGAGATTAGAACTTCTGTCTTCATGTTTGCAGAACAAGTCCTCTTACTCACTAAGCTGTTTTCCTGCACCTCCATTCTGTTCCATTGTCTTAGTTTGGCAGATTTTAATGCCAGTACCGTATTGTCTTGATTACAAACTTTCCAGTAAGTTATTAAAGTGGTGTTCCCATTTTCTTTTCTTTCAGAGAAGTTTGTTTTTTCTTGTTCTTTTGTAGATCTCTACAGATTTTAGTATCACTGTGTTAATGTCTATAGAAACGCCTGTGGGAATCTTGGCTAAGATGAATTGAATATTGAAATAAATTTAGGGAGAATTTTTATACCCAAGAAGAGTATATTTCTCCATTTATGTAGCTCTTAACACATAAAATTCAGACTTCATATTTTCTATTTGTGACTTTAAACTATCAGAGGAAGTAAAACTCAGGATAGGAGCATAGTTTCCAGGAGAGGATGGAAGTGAGAAGCTTGTACTCAAGTAGTAGCCTTTGCTCAGCCTACAGGTATGCAGGCTCTGGAGAGCCGTGAGGCTGGAGTCACCACCACTCTGTACTATAGCCAAATTTTTTTTTCTTTCTTATTAGATTTATTAAGAAGTCTATTTTACCAATATTTTTCTTTACTCAATGCATATTTTACATCATGTACCTTGATCCCATTTATTTCCTAGTTCTTTCGAATCTACAATCCACCCTTGCACCCCACCCTCACCCCAAGAACACAAAACTTAAGATAGAAAGGGAAAGAAAAAATGGGGAAAAATTTAAACTCTTGTCATGGAAGCTGCAGCATGACACAGTGAGTCAGGCAGTAACTCCCTTTGTTCATATATCTTTAAAGACAAATGTTCATTATGAAGAGTTCAAGGCCTCTTTTTTAATACAGTATTGATGCTGGGCCCCTACTAGGACTCTTATTGGATATCCTGTTGTTGCCCTGTGTTGTGGAGATCCTGAAGCTTTGGGTCTGTGGGTCAGGTTACCTGCTCTAGCAGACCATAGATGAGGTAAATGTTGGAGCAGGCCAAGTCATAACTCCGGTTCTGGGCCTGGCAGCTATGGGGTAGCATGGGCAGAGGAGAGATACCCTTTCCACCTCCTGCCAATCACTGCCTGAGAAAGGTGGAGAGCTGGCCCCGAGGTCATAAAAGCAGGAGGGCTGCCCAGGCCTGTAGGGGGACTACGTTGTTCCATTGTAGATAATTGTCCCTGCCTATGAGTTTAATAAAAAGCACTTATTGGCCAAAGGCAGGCAGGAAGTGTGGGCAGGGCTACCAGACTAAGAAGATTCTAGGAAAAGGCAGAATAGAGCAGAAATGCCAGAGAGAAGCCAGAAGATTCGGAGGACAACTATGCTGCTCTGAGAAAAGGTACCGAGCCCCATGGCTAAACAGGATAAGAGTCATGGGTTAGTTTAAGGGTAAAGAGTTAGCAAGTTATATGCCTGGGCCTTAGGGCGATCAGCCTAAAACTATTGTAAGCGTCTGTGTGTCTCTGTGGCTCTGCAGGTCTGTGGGTCTGCAGGCCTAAACCTTGAGGCTAGGCCCAAAAGTCCGGGCCAGAAACCTCGTACTACACAGGCTCTCACCAGTTACAGCACTCGGTAGAGAGGCCCCTGTACCTCACCTGGGCAGCACAATAGAGCTGGTCCTAATGGTATGGGTATGTGAAAACCGATCCTGAAGCGATGAGAGCAGGAAAACCGGCCTCACTTATTTATTGCTGTAAGAGGTGAATTGGCAGAGGCAATGCTGGAGATCTCACCCTGGTGGTGAAGACAGGAGAGAACTGGCTGGTGGACTAGCCATATAGCTGAATTTTCTTAAGAAATACTATGTGGTATCATCCCTCCTATATGTAGATAACTACAGGTATTTATTACTTAATAAATAAACATTCATGAACAAAATGATCATGCTGGGAAAATTCCTCTGAAATTTCTAGCTCATGTTTAAGAGTGTTATTTCTATCTACTGCACTATTTAATCCTATATTTTACAATAAAGTGTTTAAAAAGATACTGTTAGCCAAGGCACAAATTCTTCTTTTAATACATTAGGAATTAAGCTATTACATGTGTAATTAAGTTCAACATTTGAAATGTCCAAAATAATGGAAAATTATACTATTGCTGAATCCTCTAAACTTCAAATATTTCCCAAGACTGAAAAACATCCTTTTGAAAATAACTTCAATAGCATAAGTATGTCTTTTTAAAATTGGCACGTGTTGAAAGCAAACAGGGGTAATATCAGAATCTCTATTGCAGCCTCAACATTTATAACAGTGCCTGGCACAGGGTAAGCAGCGTGTGGGGCTGAGTGGGTCCAGGATGTCTCTTGTGAGCCATGAATTGTATTAACATTTAACAAAAGTTTTGGGGATCTAGGTTATTTTCAGAACTCTCCATTACATAATGATAAGTAGAAAAAAATGCTGAATAAAGAAAAAATGGCTGGGGCCGAATCATGGCTCAGTGGGCAAATGAATGATTGTTGAAAAGCATGAGAAACCGAGTTCATATCCCTGCACTCATGTAAAAGCTGAGTACAGGGACCTGTGTGGAGCCCTATTGATAGGGGAGGGTCAGAGACAGGCAGCACCCCGGAGCCCACTGGCCCATCACCTGACGTGTCACCTGACACTGGCACCTGACACATGACATTGGGCCTCCACATGTGTACACATAGACATGCAGAAACTCGTGCACTAGACACACACTCAAGAAACATAGTTAAAAGTGTGGCTTCATCATGGTGTTTACTAATGACAAAACCAAAAACTAGTAGGAAAATATTTGGCTCACAATTTCTGTGTAAACATTAATTAGAAACACATGAAGGGCTATGGAGATAGCTCGGTGGATTAAGTGTTGACTGTGCAAACATGAGCACCTGCATTTGGACCCTGAGAACCATGTAAAAGCTCAGTTATCCCAGGGATCTGCAATCCCTTGGTATCTATTGTAAAGTGGAGGGTGAAGACAGGAAAATCCCAGAAACTCACTGGCCAGCTAGATTGGCTTGTGGAAACTCTGGCTCAAACAAGGTGGAAGCAGAGGAACATCATGGGAAGTTATCCCCGACATCTATATACACACTCTCACACACAATAAAAATTGAATGAATTCAAATGAACTTCAGATGGATTTTGAACATAATTTTTATTTAAGTACGGGCTTTTAGCATGGCTCACCCTGGAGTGCTTCCATCTGCCTCATGAATGGTCTGGGGCTACAGGGTGCCTGTGTGGCTCAACTCCACCAGAAGGTATGAATATGACCCACAGGGAAAACAAAACCCATGAAGAGAACACAATGAGAACATCCACCATGTTACAAATCACTTTTGTTATCACAGACACAAAATGGCAGTCACTGTTAGTAGATAGCCACAAAACACTTGAAAAAAAAAATGCTTTTAGACAAGGTAATTGGAGCTTCATCGTGGGAGGGAAATAGGGTCTTCATCCACAATTTTGAAGTAGAAAATATTTGAAAGCCAAACATTTTTACTATCCACAAAATGATGCTAAGTCAACATACATGTTAAAGAGCATAAGATAGGAGATAACAGTGCCTTCTCAGCAATCATCCTGAATAGGTATTGAATTATCTTCCTGCAAAATACAAGTAGCTCGTAGTCCAGCAGCAAATCATTGCAACATAGCAAGTAGATATGGTTTCAATGTGCTATACAGTAGAGGAGAATACAAAACAATGATAATTTAACCATACAGAACAAGATACAAAACTGAAATACAGTCTACTTAAATAGCCTGGTGACCAAGGAATGTTAAATACTGTGCTAAAATGCCATTTTAAACATAAAATATTTAAAACTTTGTGCTTAAACTTCTTTTCCTGTTAAACTATTTCTTATTTTTAATATTGACACTGCAACCGAAATTACAACAGATCACAATTTCCACGGCGCACCAACATGAAACATTTCCTTATGCACAGGGAAGCCACTCATCATTAGTTCACAGTGTGGGGAAGTGATGTGCACTTGGTCTTGGCTTCCCGGTAGCCAAGTCCTTCAGAGACATTTCCTGATCCTGGAAGCAGTGAGAGGTGTTTCAAAGAAATGGGAAGTGAGACATCGCACATCGGAGGGAAAACCAACTTGGATTCTTCATGGCCTAAGTGACCTTCGTCTTCTGTTGTAGAAGTGCCTGAGCCCATGTTGCCGGGAAAAGTTCATCATGTAATTTTGTTTTCGAGTGCTGTTAAAAATCACAAGAAGGGTACAGGCAGGGAGGGAGAGGAGAAAGAACATGTAAGTCCCATCATTGAATGCATGATATATTCTAAGGTCCCAAGGTAGCCTGATGTTTATTAGGAAATTTTTAGAGTTCAGAAATCATGCTGACTTCACAACCTCAGGACAGAATAGACTTTCCTGCTTTGTTCACTCAGGGCATGTAACAAAGAAGCAATGTTGGGCTCCACTGTCTGCCTCAGTAAGCAACTGGGGTCATATTCAATAACCATGTCTTGATGAAAGAGGCATGGTGCTAAAAACAGAAGTCATAAACATACTAAGGGAGTATGACTAAATATATAATCATGTATGCATGTATTTATATTCTCCCTATTTATACACATATATTCCTACACATACCATATGTGAAGCTGATGTACTGAAAATGGATATAAGAACTCTTGGGAAATTAAATAATAGTTTCAGTGACAGCTGCTAATGTTTTGGCATGGTATTTTCCATTTTTCAGATAGGGTTTTGCTATGCTTCCCAGGTTGGCCTCAAACTTAGGATTCTTCTGTCTCAGACTCCAGAGTCTTGGGATTAGAGGCCTCCACCCCAACTCTGATTTATTTTTTTAAGTTTCACGATTGATAACATCACTAAGATAAGAATTGTAATTTCATACACGAATACTCACTAGAGACATTTTGGAGAAAAAGAGAAAAAAAATCTACTCTCTACTTGCATGTGATGGTGATATGTACCCTACTCTAAGGTGATCGGTTTCTGTGTCACAGTGTTTATTAGCTGCTGTGAGTAGTGGCTGCTGTTGACACACAGTTAAGGCTTGCAAAGGCAGTGACCTAGTGCTAGTCAAGTGTTAGAGAGGTGTTGTTACATTTTATCCACTACATCTTGGGATTGGCCCTTGTTGTCTTCTTGCTGGCATTTGAGGTCGCCAAGTCCTTTGTACTATCATAATGGTCCCTAAACCAACCTCTGATTCTCTAGTCCCCTGAAATGCTATGAAACATACTGTTACACCTATGGTAGCAGTAAGATTGTGTGTATGTGAACTAGGTCTCATGCACACGCATACAATACATTTGCACACCGCTCTCAGGAACTCTTCCTTCAGAGGTTGGCTTTGTTTTATTAAAAAAACAAAACAACTACCCATAATTCTTACATCTCATAACAACATTCTAAGCGAGTGACACCATGCATCTCAGAGTCTCTTCACGGTTAATCCTGTTGTTTTTAGATTGTTGGCTTTGATTCACCCCACACAGAAGGCTCAGGTCCTCGGTTTACTTTGCTGTTCCAGTATATTTGCACCCCTCAGTGATTTTTTTTTTGTTTTGAACTCTCATTGCACCCATTTCCTGCTGAGTGGAATTTTGATTCCTGTCTTGGCTCCCCACGCTTTGGATCAGATGCGGACCTGTGGTACAGCTCTCTCCACCCCCAACCACAGCCCTGCACCTTCTGCTTGACCGTGGTCAAGGCTATTGAACCTTCATTGACTTACTGATTGGGTTCCTGCTGTAAATCTTTGACTATAAGGAATAATTTCAGAGTTAAAGAATGAAATTTTCTGTCAAAACATGTTCAAAGACAAAGTATTCCAAGAAAATTTAAAGTGATTAGATATTTTACATAAATACCCAAACAAGCAAGATATTTAATTTATCTCATTGTAACTTAGATTGATGTGGCATATATGAGAAGACATAATTAACCTTAACTGAGGTTGTTAATAATGTCAAAGAAAATTCTACATAAAGTTATTTTATTACAGGACTGCTTTAAAACTTTCATCTCTACGTGTAAGAAAAATGTTACCAGGCTGTAGGTTTTTAGAGAGGCTTACAACCAATTAGGGGATATTCTGGGTGTATGAATTTTAAGTCAGTTTGTGTTATGTGGAACCTTCAGACATACATGGAAGTATGAACCTTCAGACATACATGGAAGTATGTCTGCTTCAGATGTCTGGTGTTTATATAATTATATTTGAGCAGCCACACTTTCAAAGCATGCTTGTAGCGAACTGGCAATTTGGTAACGAGTCATTTACACTGAAGTCTAATGAGGTGGATTTTTACAGTTCATAAGCCTGCTCATGTGCCATAGGGAAGGGTAATATCAGAATGTCATCTGATTCCAGGCCCATTTAATAACCCTAAGTGAATGTTAAGCAGCTATTCTGTCTTATAGAATGTCCTACTTACAAGACTGTGTATTAGAGCAGTTTAATCACGTGAGCCTTAAAAACATTTAAATCTTGTATTGGTCTTTGTGAGGAAACTTAGTTTTGCTTTTGATACATGTGGATGTATGCTTTACATACATGTCATAGTAGGTGCAACTGAACTATTGGGATTTTTTTTCATTGCAGCTACAGGGGAAATAATTTTTTAGTTTTAAGTTCAGCTTAAGCAGTGCCACTCAGCATTGCCAGTCTAGCATTGGAAAAGCCTGCTTTGGTTGTAACAGAACTAGGTCCTTGTAAATAACTAAAGGAAGGATTTTCTCTGAGGAACAGTTTCCTATAAATGCTGACTGAAATTTCCATTGTTTCAGGGGTTTTGAAGACTTAGATAGCATATGGAATTAGAAAATGAATCCCTGATTCCACATAGGAAATACTGGTATTGTGAGATATTTAAGGAATTTGTAATTCTGCAATCTTAGAACCATTACTTTTTTTCAAAAAGCCAGACTTACAATATTAACTCACTTATTATTACGAAAACAATTTAATCTGCTTTTAAAAGATGAATTCTAAAGGACATGGTAAGACAGGAAGATTAGAAGAATTTAAGCTTCTCGAAATTTAGGCATTTGATTTATCAGTAATTCATTATTTTCAACACATGATACAACAAATGACAATTTATATGAAGGCAGAAATAAGAATCCAGTGGCTATAGTTGTTTCTTTGAGAGAAGTTTGGGTGAATTTAGAATGGATGCTGCCATTCTAACCAACCCTGAGCACAGAGGAAGCTGTGCACCTGACTTCAAGGTTGTGGACTTACAGACAGGTCCACAACAGTAAGTAGAGCTGTGGATGACAGTTTTGGATTTCTCTTCTGCTAGATGGAAATGAGGATGACATCTGACCACACACCCCAGAAAATAATTGGGATTAAATGAAAGATACTAACACCACATGCACATGTCCTGTATTTAGAACCATTTACTCTCATCTCAGTCTGGAAGCTTGTGGATTAGAAGACAAATAGAAGGGGGCCCATCGTATCAATGGGTGTAATTCAGAACTTACAAGTGTTAAGAGTAAAGCTACCTCCTCCATCAATTATTAACTTAAAACTGGTAAGTCAAGGCACCTTCATGCACATGCCCCACCCAACAGATCTTTTGAAAGTCATTAATTACAGTTTAGAGATCTTTTGCTTAAAATCCTAATTCCACTTCTCATAAGGAGTGTGAGCACATCAAAGGTGTCCAATACAGAGTCAGGCACACTTGCCCAATGAGCAAAAACTGATTACTATACCCTAGCCTGTGTTGCTATATCCAATACCACATATATCCCAGACTTCCTTAATTTGGCTGAATTGACATATTTGTTGAACATTGCAGTCAATGTATCCCAATATCATCTATGACTAGCACTTGTAAAGGGTCTTCTACAGAAATTCCCAGCTAGCTTTGCTAAAGCTGAGAGTGAACAGTAGTTGTGCAGATGTAGTGAGGATGACTTACCTTACTCTAGTAGAAAACCAGTGACAGCAAATAATGAAATATAATACAAGTTAAAAAATGCCTCTCAACGCATGCAGCACTGCGATTACTCATAAAAGCCTGATCAGGTTTAGACGCAATATAGGATTTTTCATCTCTTTTGAAAATAAAAATTCAACAAGTTATTTCTTATTCTTCAATACCCAATATAGAGATATGCTTAATTTTTTAATGTAATGCAACATGCAATATTTGCTCATAACCATATGTCAGGTTACATGTAGCTATAACACTACCTTTGGCATAAATGTTACATATAAAGTATAAATATTAATAATTTAATATCTACTGTAAATTTCATCTGAGTTTTCAATTATTTACATTTTAGGTACTGTTAACACCCGAGGAGATTAAGGAATGGGCTTTAATGGAGACGTCTTCTACATCAGATAACACAGTCAAATTTAATAAAGGAAAATACGCTTTGCAACAAATGTAATATGCTCATCTTCATAAATCATTTGTGCCAAAAACGTGACGGTATCTTGATGATGAATAGCAAGAGGGCATGGTCATGATGGAGCTTATATTAAAATCTGATAAATGTGTTTAAAGCCAAAGTTAGCAACATATTAGTTTTCAATTTTCAATAAACGTGGCAACAATTTGCTTGTTATAAAATCAATTCACAAAGGCTAACTTTTTTACTTGGTGATTTGCTTTCAAGGTACACATGCAGAAATCGGTCCAATTCATTATACACATGACAGGTTGTGACTGAGACACGCACACAGGAAATGTGATGTGTGAATGGAATGCATATTAGGTGAGGGAGATTCTTAGGATAGAAGCGTGAGTGCCCAACAAAATAGGTTGAGGCAATGAATTCTCTTTTACCCTAAGAAGCACCCTACTAGCATGGATCTTGTGAGGGATCTGCCCAAGTGTCTTCATAAACATTTATCAGGAAACAAATATCCTATGCTAGCAAGTTTCACCCGATTGGCGATGATTACATTACGCTATATCATTTGGACTTCATGGTATAAGGTCTTTCTGTAAACTAGTGAGGCTGGATAAAAAATAATCTGCCAGTTCAATGTGGATAGATTAGTAGGGGCTAGGCCTCGCAAAGGCTTCGGTGTTCAGGCAAATGAGAGGGATGATTACATTCTTGAATAAGCACAAAGATTTTGCTTGATGAATATTAAAAGGGAGGTTTCTATCTCTGTAGTCTGAGGCTGCTCATTCTTTATCTTTATGATGTTCAAATCTCTCCACATAGAGTCGTTTACAATTAAACCATTAAGTTAAGAATATATTATGTGTCATGTTCATTTAGGAAGTGCTCCTATATACCTTGAAACATTTTTCAAAGGTGTTGAATTTGAACTTGGTTAATGTGGGCGCCATGACCATTACTCAGAGTAAGATACCATGCATTGGCCACAGCTTTTCTTTCTAGAGGGTTTTTAGCATGTGCCCTTGGTACATGAATACACAAGCAAAACTATGACATTAAAGCTAGATTAGAGCAATCATCTCTTGGAAAAGTATATTCTATAAGTTATTTAACCAAAATGTATGTTGCAAAAACATTAACACCTCTGTCTGCATGTTAAACTATGTTGTCCCCCATGTGTGTGACTCCGGTTACACTTCCTTCTCCATGGGGGAGAGGTAGCAAACATTAGCTCACACAGCTAAAGGTTCTGCTAAGGAAGTGTAGCCAAGTAAGAAAATACATTTCATTAGTAGGCTTTATGGACACATTCTACCTTACTTCTTAAATATACATATTTTACATAGTAAAATTTGTAGTATTTATTAATAACATGGGCTTCAGCTAGATTCTGTATATCTTGCAGAGCTGAAGGACAAGGTTTATTTTTTCCGAGTTATCTGGAACTTTCTATCATACAATCATCAAATGAATAAATTGTATTGCAAAGCTACCAAGTACTTATAAATGACTGTCTTAAAACTTCGGTGATTCTTACAAAGAGGAAATACTTTGAAATGTTATAGTGGCATAAAATATCCTAAGAACAGAGCAAAAATATCAGATATGTAATTCTAAAACAGAATTCTTTAGGAGTACATCTATTAATATTCATTCATTGAATTGAGCTGTCTGAAGCATATGGTATTTCTAAAGCAAGGGAGATATAGTACTTCTATAATTTGAACAAATTTTGAGACATCACTAAAGAAAAATCATCTGTTTCTAAAATTATATGTACTTTTATTGTATAAGTGTAAAGTTACAATTTCTGAATGATTCACTGGAAAATGGCTTGGAGTGAAACAAGATATGCAACACCACCTACGCGTGCAGGTTCTCCTTGTTCACAGGGCTTAGCATCCTGAAGCTCTGAGGCCACGATGCAGGGTCAGAGCAAGCAGGTGCCTGGCAACTGATAAACCTTTAAAGTCTTAAACTCTGGGACTGTATGAAAAAGAAGTCTTATAATATAGAATACAATTGCAGAATGTAATAAAAATTCCAGTCTTATGTCAGTATCATGATGCTGGTGGTTGCTTACAAAAATTAATACCAACACCAGGTATTCCAGAAAGGTTCTCTTGGGGGCAGGCGGGAAGGCTTCCTCATGGAGCTCTGAGAGCCTCTGAGGCAGCAAGTCAACAGGAAACTGAGTTTTGTTTTCCAGTTGTGAAGGGGTTATACCACACTATGACAGTACTTTCTAGATGTCAGCAGTGGCCTGTCTGGGTGAGAATGGAAAGTATGCAAATGTATGGTATTCTGAGAATTCTTGCACCCATCAAGGACACAATTAGCATTCTGCTTTCTGTAGAGAATGGGAAAATTGGCAATGCTTTGTCAGGCGCCTGAAGCCCTGTTTATACAGGTTGTCTTGGCAGAATGCTTGAAAGAGATATGATTGCAGACTCTGAGTCAATTCACAAGAAGCAATGAGGCACTTTAGAAAGGGATGCTCAATTTGTAGTAGAGCTGAGGCTAATCCTACAGGGGATGGCTAGCTTCCCCAGGGATTCTGAGCTTCCATTAAATGGAGTCTCTCTGCTCTAAGAGGAGAGTTCAGGGCATGATGGCCCTAGGATTGAATTCTGGCTTAATTGGACCTTCCTCCTTCTGCTCACTCTGTACATACATATATGTGATTGTTCATAGTCTTTAAGAGTCCAAGCCATTCTATTCTCCTGGAGTAATATAGTGGGAAGAAATCTATAGGTAAGTAAAAACCAGCCTCATATCTAGATTTGAGGGTTTGACTGTTACTGTAAACTTAGATTTTGTCTTGTGGAGGCAGAGCCCAGCAAGTGGTCCAAAAGCAGCAGCGCGCACAGTGGGAGCTTGTGTGGGGACTGGGTTGCTCTTGGAGCTGGGGTTGATATGGATGCCATGCAAGCAGGTGCCTCAGTGACAGCTAAGACAAGGGCTAGCTCAAGACTGGAGAATTCAGCTCATGGCTATGATCGAAAGAAAACAAATCTGGTAGTTTTCCTACAAATTAATGATTGAAATTTGCTTTCAAAATGACTGAAATCAGCCACATGACTGATTTCATTTTGTATCTGAACAGAATGAACATTTGAACCTATCTACCGAGAAGATTCGCCTCTCCTTGCCAACAACTTGGAGCCACCAGTTCGAACTCGTCGAGACATAAGCATCCCAGTTTTACAGGAACTAGATTGTTAGAGAAAAAGCAAGTCATCTCTTTGCAAGGGAACAGTCAACTCATCGAGAGAAGGGTGGTGACAGTACCTGTACCTGGGACAGACAAGGGGAGGGGACACCCTTAACTCTTGGGTGATGGGACTGTCAGAAGGAATGTGAGACTGTAGACCCTCTGTTATCATTACAACCAAACGCTCAAATGAAGAACACCTCTGGGGTTGATAAGGTCTTCATCATGGGCTCATCCACTATGAACATTCTTTATAGATACCAGTATAGATTATTCTTTTAGGAGGGCATTCTATTTTGTAAGGCAACCCAGATCAAGCATAAGACATCATTTCCCATTTATTCAGAGACTTCTGTTTTATTGAATTTGGTCGATCCTGCCAATTCTAAAATAAACATTTTATTTATCAAAGCTTTCTAAAGCCCATTAAATTACAGTCCGGGTTTTGTCACATGTCACTGTTGACTTGAACTATCCTGTAGTTTCTGGAGTTAGCCACAGTGGCCCTGTGGGGACCTTCTCATCAGCTCTACTTCTTACTGAATCAAGGAACATGCCATGTCAGAGGACCTTCGAGTCTTTCTGAAATGGACACAGGGTGCTAAGTAGCGGATACTCACAGGACGACTTCCACATGGTCCAAAGCCCATTGATCATGACCTGTTCCATTGTGGCGTGGCTGCCACCAGCGTAGTAAGACCCCTTTCATCCGTGCCTCCCTGGACAGACAGAAGGACACAGAGGTTGAATGTTTAAGAAACAGACCTTTCTTCTGGTAGGTGCTCTGCAGATTTCAGACATTCCAATGGGTTAACCTAAGTCAAGAGAGCATGTTGCACATAGAATCTGGATTTGATTGACACCTAGGACTCTTCTAAGCAGTACGGAATTTTACTGGAAACTTAACGGCTAGAAATTAGTGGTCTATCTTTCTCCTTCTCTTTGTTCTAACACATCTGGAAAAGCAATGTGTTTGTTCATAAACATGAAATGCTTTCTGTGACAGGGCTGTGCTAGGAGCAGTTAAAGAAAGCTAAGAAAAGGTGACATAGCTGTCTGCTCTCCAGATTTCCAAATGCTCACTCTAAACAGAAACTCAAGGTTGCTCTTTTCCAAAGGACTAGAAATACCGTTTAAAGGAAGAGACATATGCACAGTGTCTTTGCATTTAGCTCTCCATTAATCCCCCTTGCCCTTATATCTTGGGTTATCTGCCTCTAGACCTACTGGGAAACAGCAACACAATGTTGGTGGTCTGAGATGTCTTGGCTCTGCCCCTGCCTACATTCATGGCACTGCCCCCATAACCACCCAATTTCTATGTCAAACTCAATGATTCACAGAAATGGGAAGGAGATCATTCATTCCCTGCAGGCCACTTACAGAGGGACATTGTAAGACACCCGCTGAGCTTGTGTAAAGTCCTTTGGCTGGTGCTGAGCGATGACATGCCAGGTAATGCCATTGTTGACACTGTACTGTAGCAGCACTGCCTTGTCCACGGTGTGGGGGCCACTGAGGTCACTGTTGCAACTGTCTGTCTGGGATGTGCTCCCAATTTGTAAGACAAACATAATTTTGCTGAAAAATAGAGGGAAATAAGGTAGGAAACAGTAAAGGAAGACGAAGTTCTCCATCTTTGTTTTTCCTAAAGTCCACAACTCCTGAGTTCATAATACGGTTGGGTCTTTGTGAGCTCCACATCTGAAGATTTAATCACTTACACACAGAATGTATTCTGGAAAAGACTGTCCTGAATGCACATAGCCTTTACTCCTTTATTATTCCTCAAGCAAGATAGTGCATCATCCATATGCATAGTATGGATACAGTGTCCTCCATACATTGTATTGGACACTGTAAATCACGTAGAGATGATCTCAATTACACAGAAGCATTAGCATAGGCTAAGTGCAAGTATTACATCAAAGATGGACTTGAACATCCATGGGGAATTCTGGAACCAATCTACCATGTTTGCTAAGGTGTGACTGTATGGTTATAAAAAGATATGAATAAGCAGTTCTGACTTCCAAAGATGTGTCCCTTTTCTCATAATGTTGGAAACCTGTTTAGAATACCCCTCCCCATACCTTCTGTTTTCTAAATGTAACATAGGCCGAGCAACTGAGGACATGGAATACAGTCACAATATGTGTGCTGTATGCTTTGTACAAAGATCTCCAAGCTGAACAGCATCTGGACAGGGATGAGTCATCATGTATATTTTAGGAAAGGCTTTCTGGATCAGATGAGGGAAAGCTGATGTAGAGCATGCAGGCTCAGGCTCACATCTGCTCTGTTAGATGTCTTCCCTAGAAGACACAGCTCTCTGTGTGTACATGTGTGCACATGCCTGTGTGGTGTGTGTGTGTTTGTATTCACTTGTATGGGGGAGGTGGATGTGCATACATGTGTGTGGATTCCAGGGGTCAATGTCAGATGTTTTCAAGAGCTTTTCCTCATGACTGTTTTGAGACAGGCTCTCTCAATGAACCTGGGATTTTCTGACTCAGCCTTGCTTTCTGGCAGCACCAGGCATCCTTTGTCTCTCACTCTCCAATGCTAGGATTATAGTTGCATTCCTATACTTTGCTTTCTGTCACTTCTAAGGGTCTAAACTCAGGTTCTCATGTTTGCATGGTGGCTGCTTTACCCACTGAGCCAACCTCTCAGCCCTGAAGACCTGGATTTTAAACATAGCCCCAGTAGGTTACTTGTGTGGCTCCTGAATACTCGCCATTGTACAGCAGGAACCCCAGTCCAATGCACTGTGGATCTTTAAAACTTTGGAATCTTTACCTATACTCTGGCTTTGGCAAATGGCTGATGAGGAAAAATAGTGAAGAGTCTCTAGGGCCTCCCTTCATCACTTACATAACAGTTTCTGCTCACTTTATTCTGTGTTAGTGAATATCCAGCTCCTATACATGTGAATAATTGAAGATTCCATCATCCTTTATTTCTATTTACTGAACTTATAGATGCTAAACATAGGTATATATTTGCATATATATGCACATTTTCATATTATATTAACATGCTTTGCTGTGGCTAACATTAAGCTATCGATGTAGATTCTCCTTATCCACTCTTTACACCATGTTAGCTAAAACCACTTAGCTTGTATGTGTGGGAAGAATACAAAGACATCCTGTAATAAATTTACACAATGATAGTTCTGAGTTTTTAAAACAGACAGTGGTTCTTTGATATTAAAGCTTCCTTGCCTTGTGGACATTGCTGCATGAAGTTTATGATTAGACCTGGGCTTGTGATCGATTCTGTGTCTTGACTATGGCACAAGGGCTTGCTCACCTTGCGCGAGTGAGATCCAATGGCTTGGTAGCAGCTTGTCTTATCTGGCAACCATTAAAGTAGAGAGAGTCTCCGTGGGCATAGGGTGCCAGCTGCCCACAGCCACTTCCAATGACGCCACCCTGAATTGTTTCCCAGTTGGCTTCAGTGACTCTTGCTGATTCAAAGTTATCTTTAATGTAACTTGGAAGCTCTTGACTGAAAACGGAGCAGTCATCCCCTGGGGAAAAGGAATGATCACAGGCATGGGCATCAGCTGGGATAAATACAATCCTTCAAGAGTAAGACCATATTCAACTTCAGGTTGAACCAGTCTGCAAGAACAGTGAAACAGCAGGCTTATTCAGACTGCCAGGAGCAACCGTTTCTCCTATATTTAGGTAACTATTGGCTTATGTTGAAAAAAGTCTCATTACTTTTGAGTCAACACTTATTAAAATATGTGCCTGCGAATGTGCTTAATCTATTTACACACTAATGCATCTGGCTGGGCCTGTGTGTCTACTAGCATTGGGTCTCAGCAGGGAGCTTTCACCCTGGCATAGGAGGCCAATCTAATTTCTTTCCTTCTTTTCTTTTTAAACATAATTTTGTAGAAACTAGATACACCGTTTTCTTGTTCTCATCCCACGCTCCCGGATTAATTCCTTATTGGATTCCAGCACCTAGCACAGTATTCAGCAACTATTTTGGGATAAATAAATGAATAATGAGTAAATTGGGAATGTCTCTCAGAGGCCCTAGTGTGTGAGACATTCATCAATGAACGTGTACATACTTACATTTCTTCTTGATTTCAACTGTGCCCAGGTTCTAAATATTCACAGTAGTTCCAAATCAAAAGTCCCTACTTCTGTTGGATCAGGGAAAAGGGAAAATTCCAGACAGCTGGGCCTTCTCATGAGACATTTGATTCATTAATTTGCCCAAAGTTAAAATTCTTCAACTAATACCCAGTCATACTCAGCTGGTCTCATCAGTAGTGATAACAGGGGAGGAAGGAGGTGGGTAAGTGATTTTCAGCATCAGAGATGTGCAGGCGCCTACATCAATCATATCTATTTCATCTGGAGGCGAAGAAATAACACCAACCAAGAATTTAAATGGCTCCCACTGCAGAATTCAAATATATACATATTCTAACATCATATTCTTGGGGGAAGTTGTAGAATTCTGATCTTTTTAAGATAAATCCAGCTGTGAGAACTGGCAAAGTTGATATCTGGTTCTGTGATTTTTATTTATTTTTTAAACAATTTACTTAACTTCTCTGAGTCACTTTCCTTATTTATCAAGTGGTAATGATCATTTTGACCTCAGGTAACATATGGGGTTATACATACTAAGTGACTCTAGAGAATGGGGTTAGTCTTTGCAAACAATAAAGTCAAGGCAATGTAAAGCTGAAAGCTTACTCGGCTCTGCTAACTGGCACCTATTAAAACTATGAGGATATAATAAGCATGCAAGGACATAGGTTTGAACCTGTTGAAGTATTTGGATGAAAAGAAAGTGGATTGCAGGCATTTTCCTCCCATGGGAGAGGCTGACCAGAGGCTCTAGCCCAAATGCATTCAGCCTCCAGAAGCTCGAGCAGTAGAAACTGGTTTGGTTGTGTGATGGAGTCTAAGTGTCACAGTGACCTGAAAAGCAGAACCCCTCAGGCCATCAACTGAAACTGTGAGAGGAAAAACTGGATCCTGGGAGGGGGCGCCCAGCAGACGCTGAGGATGTATCTAAAGAGAAACAGCAAGACAGGGCTGGAGATTTAATGCTGGGGGTGACTGAGACCGAGACAGGAAGCTAATGTGAAAGACGGGGAATATAGGGTACCACAGAGTATCCTGAATAGACTTATTCTGACTCATTTACTTACAAATGTAAATCATTATGGACAGAATTATCAAGCTGCTTTCAGTCTTTTATATGAATGTATGTGAGGCATCTTTGAGTATATGTGTAAATGCAAGTGCGTGAGTGTGCATACACATGTATGCGTGTATGCAGTGGCCAGGGGACAATCTTGGGCACAATCATCAGGAATGTCACCCATCTCCTTTAGTTAGCTTCTAACTGATCAGGGCTTATCAATTATTAGTCTAGACTAGTGTCCAACTCAGCTCCAAGGAGTCTTCTGTCTCTGTCTCCAGAGTGTAATACCATGATTGGCATTATTATGTGAGTTTTGGGGATTAAACTCAGGCCCTTGAGCCTGTACACCACATCCTCCCAAAGTTAGTAACTCAGTGATCAAGGACTGTTGACCTCACACCCGAGTCGGGGTTTCCCATCCATTTCCTAGTGTACTTCCTGTTTACATAGGATAAGGAACCCACAGTGCCCTGCTTCAGAAAAGCCCAGGGTTCAGACCTTGGAAGCCTTCGTCACAGATGCAGACAGCACCAGTGGTGCAGTAGCCATGGCCACTGCAGAGTTTGGGACAAGCCTCTCCAATGTACACATGGTCGATGGCCCAGCTTTGCTTCTCCGGTTCTTCCCCTTTCTGGATCCAGCGGAACTGTGTGGCACTGAGACCCAAGGAGAATGAAGAGAGTCAGCAGGCTTACTTTGCCTATCTTGTCAGCCTCTGCCTATGGGAATGGGAATCTGAGGAAAGAGTTTGAATTTCCACACCAAGTACCCCAAAAACAGAGTTGATTCATTCTGCAGAATCAGGGTGTGTATCCTCACATGCCTTTCTGAAAGCTGTATCTCCTCTAAGGGTTTTTCTTCTTTTGCCTATGTGTATGCATGTGCACATGTATGTAAGGTACAAAGGCATGTGTGTGCTTGTATGCTATGTGTGTGGAAGCCAGCATTAATCGATAAATATTGAGTGCCGTTTTTGTTCATGAGAATTTCCATGTACACACAGACACACAGACACACAGACACACACACACACACACACACACACACACACACACGCACGCACGCACACACACACACGCACGCACGCACGCACACTGTCCTAGTTATCCTCGGCTTTCTGTAACCTAGCCACCTGGAGGTATGCATGTTTTCATGAGCCACACAGCCTTTGGCAGGGGCAGAACACTAAGGCAGAACTGGCCCCAACAGACTTGCACCCAGTCTCTCTGTTTAATCTACCATTCAGGATGTGTGCGTAAGTATTCCATATGTATGACATGTAGTTAAAAAATATAAGCTTTATAAATAATTTATAAGTATATTCCTTTTCTTTTCTTGGGACATGGGATGGCAAGAAAAGAGCTCTCATGCTGCAGCTAAAACTCAGTTCCCATCTCTCTGCATGACTATAAAGCAGTGATTCTCAACCTGTGGGTCATGAGTTTTGGGGGGTTGAATGCGGTCACCTATGACCACCAGAAAACACAGACATTTACATTACATTTCATAACAGTAGCAAATTTACAGTGGTGAAGTGGCAATGGAAATACTTTTATGGTTGGGGGGGTCACACATCATGAGGGCTGTATTAAATGGTTGCAGCATTAGAAAGGGGAGAATCACTGCTTCAGAGGCTGACTGACAGTCCTTCTAGGCTTACCTTTGCAGGCAACCCACCTTGAGGAGACATGGTCTGGTAGCTGGATGGTGATTCTCTTCCAGCTTGAGCTGTTGACAGCATTATAAATGGTGGCTTCATGGAACTGGAAGGGGGAGCAGCCAAGGCTGTTGGAGGAGGAGGGTAGGCACTGGGTCTGCACAAGCTGCCATGAGTCAGACCTGAAGCAATCAAAATGGTTGCATCAGGCAAGTCAGAAGGAATACATGATTAATGTGTCAGGAAATGCTTTGGGATAGTAATAAATAATTTTATGTGCATCCCTTGTTTTAAAAAATTTATTTCTACTTATGTGTCTGAATGTTTGCCTGTATGTATGTATATGTACATGGTGCAGTTCCTGTAGAGGCTGGAAAAGGCAATCAGATCCTTTGGGAATGAAATTACAGACAGTTGTGAGCCACTAAGTGCTGGGAACTGAACCTGAGTCCTTCAGAAAAGCAGCCGGTGCTCTTAATTGCTGAAGCGTCTCTCTAGCTACCTACCCCACTTCAAATATTTATTAATTTAGAATTTCCTCTTTTAAAAATCACATATAACTATAGATCACTGAATCACTAAAAATAATTTAAAACATAATCCTGAATTTATATACATGCAGATGACATTAAATGAACTCAGAATGTTTTATTTATATATGTATACATTTATATGTGTCTGTAATAATAACAATTGAAAAACAAGGCCATGGACCTTAGACGAAATGAGGGATGGAAAAATTATGTCATTATAGTCTAAATAAAAATATATAAACAAATAGAAGTTATGCCCTCCAAATATCTCGTGGGAGGAGTCCGGGAGGGTATCTGGGGTGGGGGTGGAGGTGGAAAGAGAAAGGGATCAGGAAAAATGATCTAATTCTATTAAAATTTAAAAAAGCATTGTTAAAAATTAAGAAAAGATCACACCAAAACAGAAACAAAAACTCTTATAAGTTACTCATACTCTAGTGGATGGCCCCACACTCAAGCACACGTGAACAGCTCTTATAGGAACGAGTGGGCTACAAAGAAAAAGAAGAGAACATGGGCTTGGGAAGGGCTGCAGGGGTGGGTTATAAAAAGAGGCAGAAGGGGAGTGTGTGGATATGATAAAAACGCCTTGTATATAAGCATGGAATTCTTGCAGCATATAAAATTAATAAAATAATGTTTCCTTATACGTAAGCTCCTTGAAACTACATTAATGTATTTACAGACAACAGAATAAAACAACAGCATGTATGAGAATGAATTCAAGGAACATACTTAGAACCAACTGACTTATGATATAATTACATTTTCAAAGTGATAGTAGCAGATACCAGCAAGAAGGGACACACTGTGCCGGACTCCATTCACCACAATGGGAGTCCGGACCCAGAAGAGCATATTCAGATCATCAACTTATTGGATTTTTTCTGAAGATTGGATGAAAATGAGCAACAGGAAGAAAATAGTTCTATGAAAACAAAGTTAGTGTCTTACTTATTTTTAAATGTAATGTTTCATAGCAGCTGTCCAGTGTGAAAAGTGTTTTTGTTCTTTAATTTTAAAAAACGAAGATATATCAGTGAATTTTATGCTAGTGAGATTTAGATGAGCAGGAGCTGAGAGAGCCTCCGTAGGTGTGCCAGGCTGCCTCAGTCTACTTAGTCCTGGGACTTTAGGAACCCCAATCTCCTAAAACCTCTCAATCCACTTTCTATATACAAAACTGCTTCTTTGCAAGTGGTTACCTTAATATTAGATGCATATTTAAATTATACTCTCAAGTTTGGAGGAAATGTAAAATAATCCACTGACCTTGCATCCTTGGTGTATTCCAGCATTACAGAATGGAGGTCACCACACGAAGTAGCCTCACAACCCACCACAATCTAAAACAAACAGAAGAAATCAATATGCAAGCTAGACTAAATGATATTCAATATGACCAATCAGAAATCCTATTTCTCAGCCTCAGGATCCTAATGGGCAATCAAATATTCAGAGAAGGTTTTACAAGAAGCCTGCCAGTGCATGAAGAATTCATTCTTATAGCAGCTAAGACATGCAACTTCCAAAGAAGCTGACAATTAAGGATTTTAAGGTATTATCACTGCTAATTTAGCTAATATAGCATATTACATAAATTTAGATAAGATAAATTGGCTAAAATATTATGAGGAGAATTTATGGGAAGAAATTGGAAGTATTGAATGCAAAACATGCCCACTGACATCTTAACTTCTTAGATGCTGCGATTAAGTTTTCATTTGAAAGTGAAAAATAACAAACTTAATTACTTTAGACATTCTCATTGCTGTTTCTCCTTTTCAGTATTATCTGCAATTAAATGTTTGATCCATTAATAATGAATGAATGCCATAAAACTTGGTGACTCAAATATAAGTTCTAATTGTTGATTTAGTCTACAAGTTCTTTTTCACTACTGGCATTAGGGGAAGTTAATGCTAAAAATATCAGGCATAATATCCATAAATGAGACAATTAAAAGTCAAGGATAGAATAAAAAGTGAAGTTCAGTAATGGTAGTGGGAATCTAAAACACACACACACACACATAACACAGATGATTAAATGGCTTGGAAAATAATTCATCCATTAGGTGCCTGTGTAGTGACCCTGGAGGATGGAGAGAGCATCTGAGAATGGGGGTGCTGGAAAGCTGTTTAGGAACAAGCCAGTTTGAGTGGACGCACGGATGCAGAGCTCCGAGCACAGGAGACTGGATGCAAGTGGAGAGGGCATGGAATCCTGGGGGATGCTGCTGGAGTGCTGAGCTGATTTCCACAGGCTGCGATCCAGATAAACAAGTGTTTGCTCTTAACTCCCTAAAAACAGAGAGCCACTGAAGGCTTGTGGGATAGAACAATGGACCAAGAGTTATTCTACACAAAGCTAATCTGACTCTGATAATCAAAGTTAGGAATGGAGAGAGACTGGGGGTCAGAAGGGAACTTAATAGTGCAGATCTGAGGGGGTGGGGAAGGAACAGAAGGAAGTAGAATTAGAGGGCACAGGAAGTGATGACATATGGAAAGTGAAAACTTAAGACATTAAAGCTATTTAGTTGTGAAAGATGGTACTGTCATAAAGGTAGGTTCATCGGAAAGAGAAGTAGGTGAAGGAGGAGGTATGCTGACTTCACTGGGACACAGAGTTCACACAAAGTCAGAAACATCTGCAAATCCTTGGTGTATTCCAACATTACGGAATGAAGGTCACCACACGAAGTAGCCTCACAACAGTTGGTGGGTTGGTGATATGGCTCAGGAGGTAAAGGGACCTGTAGTTAAGTGTGATGAGTTTGATCCCTCCGGGCCACATGGTGGGGAGAGAGAAATGGAAACATAACTTAAACTGCTAATATAAAAGAGAGTTGTTAGTGAGCCAGTCAGGGGTTAGATATCCAGATTTGAGACTTGTAATTCAAGATATGACCTAAGCCAGGATATCGTATGAAGTTCTGATCAATCAAATGCAATGAACATGAGGAATCTGAGATGGGCTGAGGATTGCTGATGCTGGGAGACAGAGGGAATAAAACCACAAATGGACAGAAGTATCTATCAAGAAGATAAAAAGCAGAACAAGGAGAGAGAGTGTCTCCCCGGTTGCAGCAGGTAAGGACACAGTATGGAATAGTTCAAAGAGTGCAGGCTGCCGACTTGGGTAGGTAGAAACCATGGGGACCTAAATTTCAGGGAACAAATTTACCATCATTAAAAATCATTTTATTTGTACATGTACATACGCAGTGGGGCAGGAAATATATGTATGTGATTGCAGGTATCTATGGAGGTTAGAGGCATTGGATGTGAGTTGCCCAGTGGGTGTTGGGAACTAAATTTAGGTCTTCTAGAAGAGCAGAAAACATTCTTAACCACTTTTTATTTTAAATACAGTGATTCTTTGAAGAAAAAAAATACAGTATCCTTCAGTTCTGAGTTCATAGAACCATCCAAGGATGACACAGTGTTGACCAGAGTGGGACCAGGAGCCGAAAACCTTGACTCTCAAAGGACAGGACTTATAAGAAGGTGTGGAATGACATTGGATAAGATCCTTCATGTAATGGAAGCAACATTTTCTTAGGGCATGGTAGAACTGAAAAAGCTGGTTCATCTCTGAAGGTAGTCTAACACAGAGCCAAGAAAAAAGAAGATGTACTAATAAGGTTGATAGTCCATCTTTTAAATCAAGGTATTTAGAATAACTGATGTTTTCAAAATGATTTAATAACTAAGTGCATTTCTGTCATACCTTTAAAAAAGTGTGGAGAGGGAAAGGGAGGGAGGGAGGAAGAGAGAGAGAGAGAGAGAGAGAGAGAGAGAGAGAGAGAGAGAGAGAGAGAGAGAGAGAGAGAGAGAGAGAGGTTGCAATTGCCTTATCATTGTCCTGAGTGTCTACCAATTGCTTGCCTATGTTTTCCTTTCTAACCTATGCATATAAAAGACTTAAAATTTCTCCAGTTCCTTGGGGCTTTGGGAGCTATGACTGGGCTATAATGTACAGGTTTGTGAAGTTAAAGTTTCAGAATATTGAAAAAATAATCTGAAAAAGAACAGATAGAGAAAAAAATGGTTTAATAAAAGTAACAGGAAAGAGGAGAAGTGTGTCATGGGAGAGTTAGAGAGGGTCCCAGACACAGATCTAAGCTTCTCATTTTGGCAGGTGAATATATGAGCTATAATGCAGCTGTAATTCTTGCTGTGTCTACAGATTTTATCTATGCCCAAATAACCATACTTGAAGAAAGGTCTTTGGAAAATGTTACCAGAAGTTACAGTGTCTTTTAATGGATGAAATCAGTCTGTAGTTGTCAGAACAAATCCCTTCTCCCACAGTCCACATAGAAGCTGCCGCTTTCTGTGTCACTGTTCCTTACTTTAAACTGCATCATGTATCCTGGCTGTATGATGAGCTCACGGGAGGAGAGAGCATTGTGGGTCTTGTCCTTCTTTTTGTTTGGCCAGTAGAGGTGGAAGGATGGGTTGCCACAGAATCCTGCTGTCCTTACTGCGTTAGGGTAAAAACTCCAGTTTTCTTCATGGGAAGAGCCTTCTGTTAAATTAGTGGGGAAACAATGCTGTATGTTACTTTTCTCCGTCTAAGATGGTCAATGTCAAATTACTTTGTGCTTACTACTGAGGGTGGTTTATCTAACTGTCTTAATATTAAATTCAGGTGAGAGCCTAAGCTTAGGACAAAGCTACTGAAGACTGATAGGATTATCACTTTGCTATCAAAAGGTAATTGTTTTTCTGGGTAGAAATTCTACTTTTTCCTAGGTATCTGCAATATGTGTTCTATGGTATAGAAATTACTAAAGGAACCAAAATATTGAGGGTATTGCAACTACAAATATAATAAAACATTTTGTATTTAGTAATATTCATCAAATTCTGAATTGGCAGTTCAGCAAGTGACCAACTTTGGAGACTTATGAACTGCAGGGCCCAACAATAGTAAACACAGGTACAATAGCATGGAGACCCTGTGCGTGCTCACTAGAGAGTGACCCATCTGGCACCTGCACAGACAACTAACATAGAGGACGCTGTCTGGAGCTTTCTTCTTACCATCATCAAACGTGTCCACCAGTTGACTTGGATTGATTTCTGCTCCACCAATCAGAATGTTGTCTAGTGCCCACTGTGCACGTTCCACCCCAGAAACCACAATCCCATTGCTGATCACAAAAGGCTGCCACCAGCGAAGTCGAGTTGTATTCGTGAGGGCATCCTCGGGGAGGAGAATATAGTCGTGTCTCACAGAAATGTATTTTTGGAAATCCATCTCATGGAGCAAAGTCCAAGTAATTCCTATAAAAACAAAATTATCAGCACAGTAACATCTAGAAACAACCCACAGACCAGACCAGCAGCATATTTCAAGTTCTATAAGCTTCCCAAAGAAATCTTTATCTAGACAGAGACTGAATCTGGTATAGCTTCAACACAAGCTGATCACAATGTGAGGGTATTTAGATATAGCTGGTCAAAGTAAACATATTGAAGTAAAATGATATAATCTGTCTATGAAATGCAGCTCTAGATTCTTAAGAGGTGTTATTTCTAAAAAAAAAAAAGATATACTCATGTTTCTAGACAGTAGCTTCTAGACTTAAAAATATACCTATTATAATTCTATATATCATATATTGTCCATTATTTGGACTGATGAGAAGAAGCCTTATTTTTGATAGGACCGTGGGATAAATGTTTAAAACATGTGACTAGGCTGAGACAGTTGATATCTGGCTGCTAAAACCTATTTTCTTTTGAGAAAATTATTTTTAACTGCTTTCAATGGAAATGATCTTGTTAAGTTACTTTATTTTTAAGGATTTACTTATTTTGATTTTGTGGGTGTGTGTGTTCACTGTGTGTGTTGCTTATATGTATGAATGTGCACTGCTTGAGTGCCTGACGCCCATCGTGGCCAGAGAGACTGTTGGATGTCTTGGAACTGGAGCTACAGATGATGGTAAAGGTGGGTGCTGGGACTCAAACCTGGGCCCTGGCAAGCAGTGATTTTTAAGAGTGCCCCCCTCCATCCCTTAAAGTAGCTTTTCCCCACTACCCCATGGTATTAACAGCCCAATTGCTACTTCAAAATAATAAAACAGAATTTATTAGTACAGTTTCATAATTCAAGGTATTTTCTTTGGTGAAGTTTTCTTGTCCCTATGGCATTTATGCTATCATTGACACAAAGTATTTTAGATTTTTTTTTTTTTTAAGACAAGATCTCACTATGTAGCTCTGGCTATCCTAGAACTCACTATTTAGCCCAGGTTGATCTTAAACTCACAGACTTCTGCTTGCTTCTGCCTCTCAAATGCTGGAATTAAAGGCGTATACCATTTTTCTGGGCCTAGGAGTCTTTTGAAATCATACCTTACTCAGAAAAGAATTCTAAATGCATGTCTTTTTCCATACTCTTAAAAAAAAATCTATTTTAAAAGAGCACATGAGGTTACCTGGGAGAAAGATGTATTAGAGAGTACCTGCGGGCACCTGGAGGAGGGGATGGGTTGTAGATACGATAAAGGTATACTACTTACAGCATTTTAAGGAATAAATAAAAATATGAATTCTATTAAAACCTTTTGATTTTTAATGGGATATCTCTCCCCACCCCTTGTGGGAGTGCGGATTTTGTCAAGGAGCAGTCCCATGAATAGCAACAAGAAAGACATGTTGTCTTTGAGGTCTTGATAGTTATCACTGTCAGCAAAGAGATGTCGGAGGGGTGTTGGATGAGTGTGGACATGTACTCCAGGGCACAGCTGTCACCCATAAAACATACCTCCGTCCTTGGAGTAATCCAGCAGTACACCTTCCTTCCGGCAGATGGGCCGATGGCAAGAAGTCATATTCTCACTGCCAATGCGTCCCCAGTACTGTAGGAATCTAAGTGAAAGTACATGTTTTCTATCAGAATGTTAGACCAGAGCAAAGAGGCCACTGAAGTTCTGAATAACAACATCTCCACGTCTTCATCACTCTGGTGTCAGTGTGTGAAGTTGGGATAGAAAAGAGAGAATGCGACTCACTTTGCACCTCTGAGATCTAAGTCCTGAGTTATAGCTTGTCTCACAGTGGACCCCCCGAAATAGAGTGCAGTGTCCTCAGCGAGAATCCCACACTCTGTGCAAGTGCTTCCGCCTTCTAAGGACATCCACAAGTCAGATTTGATTTCTTCACTGTCAAAGCGCTCCTTCAGGAAAGTCTGGGGAGGTTCAGTGTGGTTAGAGATACCAATTTCAGGTGGAAACAATGGTACTTCACCTAATAAACTTGCTTTGACTTAAAAATAATCGAACTAATTTCAATGTTTTTTCAAAGATGTGTCTGAGAAGCAATAGATGATGTTCATAATTTTACTTTCTACCATATATTGAAGATAACTTAAACTGATTAAATACAATTTTATAGCTAGACTTTTATTTTTTTACAGTATAAAATGTAAACTTTTATTGTAACACACATTAAACTGTAGATTCAAGGTCAATGGGTCATCTTTTAAATTTAGTGTTAATAGATGCAAAATCAGAGTAGTTTAAATAATGTCTAGAATTATGAGACAATCTTTTTCTGTTCAAAGAAATAAAATAATCCAGTTGTTCTAGAAACATAATACCTAAAACCAAACACACAAATACTGTTTTTTTTTAATTCACTGATCTTCAAGTCCCACAATTCCATAGTATCCAGAGAAGGGAAGTGATGTAATTTTATCTTATCATTAGAGGACATAGAGTTGTAATTGTAGTAAAAACAACCTTTATACGCAGCTTTATCTATATTTCTCCAGGTCTTCAGAAGAGTTTTCTCTTGTGTGGAAAAATAGTTTAAATAAAGTCTCATTTGCTCAAATGTAGAACAATCAACTCTATAATCAAAGGCATGCAAACAGAAACCAGTCTCACTCACTTCGCTAATGAGCACCGTTTTCATAAATGAATGTTCACATGTGAGAACACGAGCCAGAAATGCACAGCTGACCACACATGCTCACATTAAAGGACTGAGCTGGAGTTCAGTATTTCTCATCTGAGAGATACTAATACAATTTGAATGTTCACATGAAGTCTTAGGTTTTTTTTTTTAAGACATAAATGAGCAATGTCTTCAGATTTTATTTTCAGTATTTACTATGTTTCAATGATGTGTACTTTTTTTGAGATATAATCTCTTGCTATAACTCAGGCTTGGAACTCACTGGATAGTCCAGGATTCAGGGGGAACACCCTGTCTGTTTCAGCTGAGGCTTTTTTCTATTATTAAATGATAAATATGCTCTCTTTATTTACAGAAGTAAACACGTGCAACTGTGTTCAGAAACCCACTTATTTTACATATTGAATATGACAGCTCATATGCCAAAGTGATAATCCTATTGTTAATATGCACCCACATTTAAGTAGATAATAAATTAGATTATAGACTTTTCTGAAAGCAAGTTCGAATTCTGTTTACGTTTGATTGAAAATTTCATTTCTGGGGCTATCTTTAATATTTGCTTCATTTGATAAGAATAAAAAGCATCTTCCTCCCTTGTATCAGTTAAAAAAAAGTAAGATCTTTAAGAAAAGGCTAAGCACCGACCTTAAATTGAGTTTTTATTTTATTTTTAAATTTTTTTTTAAAAGAAAAGAGGTGAGCACAACGGCACATGCAGCTTTTTATTTAACCAGTAGGAGGGACATACACCTACTACAACATTCCTTCAATCCTAGTACTGAAGAAACAAAGTAAGGCAGATCTCTACGAGTTTGAGGTCAGCCTGGTACATAGCCAGTTTAGGTTTACCAGGGCTACACAGTGAGACTGACAAGTGAGGTGGGAAGAGGGGAGGACAGAGACAGGCAGGGACACACATCCTTACTACAGATTACTAGTCATACGTATGAAAACTGGCCACAGGACAGCCTATAAACAAAGGGTCCAACAGTACCTTCAGCGTGTGTGTTAAGTAGCAGTTTGGCCCTGAGTACCCTGGGTCACAGATGCACTGTTCCTTAAGGCAGTCTCCATGGCCTCTGCAGTTGTCCAAGCATCCAGGGCCAAGGTAGAAATTGTCAATTGCCCACTGCACATCTGAGTACTTTTGGTAGAACCTAAATCTTACAGGACTATTGGCAAAAGCAAGGAGAGAAAAACAGGTAACTTTATTCAGAGCTATTTTACTGCATGTATACTCGGGGCTTGTGAGGGAAAAAACACTTAAGGTATTCTTGACGGATGAAATGAGGCAATAAAAATGTTTTCTGACCACTTTACATTTCTAGTAACAGGACTGCGCTGGTGTTTTCAACTCAATTCTGTAGAAACTTGAAAACAAATACAAATCACCGGGGACTTTGAAGGCACACATTATTTTACAGTGTCATCTAAAATCATAAGCCACGTTCCCTTTTCTTGTTTTTAAAATTAAGTTTTAGGGTTTGTATACAAAGTAACGCATCTCACCATGGCGCCATCATACCTGTGCACCATTACACTTGGTTCTCATTATCTTCTTCCTTAGCCGACCCCTCCCCAGCTTCCTCCCTCCCCTGGCCACTTCCTTTTCTCCCAGTTACCGCCAACTTCTACTTTATCATTATATGTGTTCCGCTACCTTCAACATCCCACTTTCCTTGGACACCTCCCTCCATCCTTTTTCTAGCTAGTGACCTTCCCCCACAGTACATGAACCAAAGCTTTAAAACTAGATTCTGCATGTAAAAGAAAACCTGCCATGTTTGGCTTATTCTGCTTATCATAATAATCTCCATTTGTATCACTTTCCTGCAAATGCCATGATTTCATTTCTCTTTGTAGCTACATAAAATTTCATCATGTGTCTATACCACACTAAAATATTTATTTATTCACAATTTTATGGGCATAAGTGTTGTGCATGCAAGTCCGTCTGTGCACTACATGTATGCACTGTCTGCAAAGGAGACTGGAGATCCAGTGGGTGCTGGGAATCAAATGTGTGTCCTCTGGAAGAGTACCCAGTATTCTTAACTGCTGGGCTACCTCTTCAGGCCTGTACCATATCTTTCTTGGTTCTGTTTCTTGGTTACTCTTAACAAGGATTTTCAAGGATGCTCTGTTGTAGCATCCTTTTATTATATTCTCTAGAATGGTATAGTTGGGTCATATGGTAGTTTTCAATGTTTTGAGGAGTCTGAATATTGATTCCTATCATGGCCGTGGAAGTTTACACTCCCAATAGTTCTTCATAACTTCACCAGCCATTTGATGTCATTGCCTAAAAATATTTTTTTACATCTATCTATCTATCTATCTATCTATCTATCTATCTATCTATCTATCTTCTATCTTATGTTTGTATGTGTCATAATGTTCATGTGGGTTCCAATGGTAAAATTCTGATCTTCAGTGTTGGTGGCAGGTGTGTTTACTCACTGAGCAACACTGCCTATTCTCATTTCTTATCTCAATACCATTTGACTGGGGTGACATGGAATCTCAGAGCAGTCTTACTTTACACTTTCCTGGTGGATAAGGATATTGAAAACTTTTTCAAGATTTATTGGCTATTTGTGTTAGTGTTTCTTCTTTTGAGTATTACCTGTTCAATTCATTGGCCCGTTTACTGATTGGATGAACAAAAAAACTAAACTCCAGTGGTTGTGGGAGCATTTAGATTGACTAATTCCATCACTGGAACTGCACAGAAGGTGAGGGAAGCCTATGACAGTCTTGTTAGCATGCACACAGCCTTCAGGCATTTAGGAAACAGTAACTCCTCAATTCCTTGAAGATTATCAATATTCTCAAAGTAACTGTGGTAATTAGAAAACAATTTTGAAAGGGTTATATTAAAGGACAATTTACCAGAGATTTTTAATTTCATCATTTTTCTTCTCTGTCTTCTGGGTAAAAAAAAAAAAAACCAAGGCTCTAATTAACCTTATATTAAAATAAAGTGTATTAAAGAACTTTCTAGGGCAATGTAAATATTTTGCATCTCATTTATATGTGGTGGGTAGATGGGTTACTTAATAGCAAAAGTCCTTCTTCTGAACAAGTGCTATAGGATGTATGTATATATGATAACACACACACACACACACACACACACACACACACACACACACACACACACACACACACACACAAAAGACAGAAACAGGGACACAGAAAGAGAGCATACATTTCACCCCAGAAGACTCACTGAGGGATGATTATATTAACATGATTATATTAACATAATTTCTCAAATTACTAAGTGATTTAGGAGTGAACTAATTTGTGCCAGTGGGATTCAAGGAGGGTGTTGTTCTGGTCTCTTAGAAAGAAAAAACACCCCCTCTCCTCTCACTGGGCATAAGTAAAGAAGCATTATAGTGCAGTTTTCTGGCAGCCATCTTATATTCAACAGAGGGATCCTGTAAGCTGGGAACACCAGCGCCACTGGCAGAGGGATGAGAGAGCAGGATAAGTGTGCTTGGAGGTTTCAAAAGTGTCCTTGAAATCATTTAAAAATATATAGTCTATTGTTATTATATTTATTTGTATATGTGTACATGTGCGTGTACAAGCATGTATGTTAGGGTATGGATGCCTATGCCCACGGATCTAACTCTGGTCATCTGATTTAGCAGAAAGATTCCTTACCTACTGGGCCATTCTATTGAACCTTAAAGCCATTATTAAATATGTAAAATGACCAGTCCTAGAGTCTACTCAGATTTGCACTTTTTGTGATCGCTATAATATAGCTTAAGAAGAGTTTTAATTTCATTATGTGTATATGTGGAGTTGTACATGTGAGTGCAGCATCAGTGGAGGCTAGAAGAGGGCATCAGGTCCTCTGTACCTGGAGCTACAGGGGGTTGTGAGGCATCCAGTATGGGTCCTGGGAACCAAACTCAGGTCCATTGCCAGAGCAGTACATGTTATTACCACTGAGCTGTCTCTCTAGCACCAGGATCTTCATCTTTAACTGAGCTGCTGTAGGTGGAGCTTTGTAGCCCTCTGCTGAAGGCATCACGGTAACTTTGTGAGCTCTCTGATGTTCCAGGAAACTGACTGGACAGGCTGTGCAAACCTGCCTTTTTCAGAAGCTCAGTCCTGCTCATAAATCATGATCTGTTTCCTCAGAAGCTCTTTTACTTAGCTAGGCTCTATAATTCATTTAATAGAAACGCGCCTGTCATTTTGCTTAATGAATCTCTTTTCTTCATTTTACAGTAGACGGGGAACCTTTGGAATCTCCTTAAATGAACTTATCTACAGACTTTCCAGAACGTGGTTTAATCACCATGGTCACCACTGATCCAGGCTAATTATGTTTCATGGCAGGTGCAGAACATAATGCTTTGTGATAAGAGAAAAATAAAACTCATGAGCCATCTTATACAAATGGCCTGAAGGTAGGAGATGTGCAAATATTGTGAGCTGGGATTTGCTCCCTGCTCTATCAAGGACTTGGAAAACGTCTTTATGCTGGGTTCCAGTCCAGAAGGCAGTAAGGTAGCTAAATGTGTCTTTGCATCTGGCTCCAAGGTAATCATTTGTTTTAATCCTACTTGATGGCACTGGGGTTTAGAAAAGAGGAGGACAAGTGAGGGCCATTTATTGAGGAACAAATTCTCAAGTCCGAGAATTCAATTTTACAACATGAAACCTGTTCATCATGGTAGTCACCAATCAGGGACTCTGGAGAAGCTCTTTATCCACGATGACATTTGATTTGAGACTGGATAGCAGTCCCCATGTCTGCCTCCTGGATGTCTGCAACCATGCTTATTTAAATTTTGACTTACTTTCCCATTAAGCTTTCAGGAAGTGGGTAGGTGATCCTTTTCCACCCTTTAGTTGGAAAGAACACAGAAGGCTGCGAAACACTTCCAGAGCATTTTGGATCAGCAGGTAAGCACTGAGGGACTAGATAGTTCCAGCTCACACCAAAGTCAGTAGAATACTGCACATGAATCTGATTCTGGGCAATTTTTTCAGACACTTTGCATCCAACAGAGATCTAATAAACAAAAAATGAAGATTGTCAAAGCATTAAAACCATATTACATATTTTATCTCCAAAGAAGTGGCAGTTTACAAGGCACAGATCTCTTGATATCTACCACCCTGTATTTTCAAGTTCATTATTTGTTTTGTTGATGGACAGGGACATTGGCATGGTTTCTCAAGGTGACAAGTATAGAGAGTGCCAAGTGCATTGTGCAGGAATTTTGGAGAGAAGCTGGCACCCAGGTTTTTTCCACGCTGGCTGGCTTCCTGGGATGGTCTGGGCCTACACTTACAAACTCTTTTGTTAATGGCCTGGTATTTATAACTGGTAGAATACCTGACCAAGAAGGATTGTTAACAGCCTTACCAATTTTGCTATTTTGTCATATAATTTATAACTCTCAATAAATCACTTTTACCTGCAAGAAAGATGCAGTGAAGTGATAAAGAGAAGCACAATGCCTCTAGTATGGCTACAGCCACATGTGCCAGCTCTGCAAACAAGAGGGACTTAGGAAGACAGAACATGGCAAAGAAATGCTGGTCAAAATGCTCTTTCAAGATGTTTTAGGCATGAATTCTAATCATGCTGTTACAGTCTATAATTTTTTGTTCTATAGAAATATCCCAATAGCTTCTAAAAAAGTAGAAATAACCATTATAACTTTAGTCTCATACAGAAACAATTTACCTTTTTTTTTTTTTTTTTTTGAGACAGGGTTTCACTATGTAGCCCTAGCTGGCCTGGAACTCACTATATAGACCAGGCTAGCCTTGAACCCACAGAGGTCTACCTGCCTCTGCCTCCCAAGTGCCTGGATTAGAGGTGAGCACCACTACACCAAGCCAACATACTTAAAATACATGAGTGCTTTATTTGCATGTATGCCTATGAGTGCTTTATTTGCATGTATGCCTAGGTGACAGACGAGGGCATCAGAGAGAAGACACTGGAATGCTTTATAGACAGTTGTGAGCCACCATGTGGTTGCTGAACTGAACTCGGGACCTCTGGAAGAGCAGTCAGTGCTCTTAACTACTGAGCCACTTCTCCAGACAATTCACTTTTTATCTAGTGATTTAACCTAATAAGTTATAATCAGTATCTTGAAGTTTTAAATCAATATTTTATTCTATAAGTATATAATCTTGATTTTAAGTCTTATGCAAAGTCTGAAATTTTATCTTGAAATAGTATAAAAGTATATTTTTAATCACTAAGCATTATTTAGATGATCAGTATGTTACTGTAAATATAAAATTTTATTTTTAAAAGTATATATTAAGTCAATTAAATATTAGATGATATTTATCTTTATAATGTTGCTGATTAGTTAGATTGCTAGTCTGTGGTTATTTATGCAATTGAGACCATGATAATAATCTCACCTTGAATTGCATGATCCAGTTTTCAGTGGGAGTCAGGTCATGGGTCACTGCATATACCTCCCGTCCATCATGGCTGCCACAGAGCATGACACCATCTGGGGAATTACAGAATCTTTCCACTGTGCAGTCATCATGGAATAGCCAATTCTCATTCACTTAAAGCAAAGACAACACAATGACAGATTTAGCAAGAATTTAAAATAAATATTCACTTTATCCAAGTCCTAGAATTAAGTAGAAATCTCTTTTACATATAATATGTCACATAAAATAAACACTAATATAAACACCATTTTACAGCCGTGGATATTAAAATAACTGATAGATACCTAGTGCATTGTTTGAAAAGTGGGGAAGACAAGGTCTCACTATATAGCTTGTTTCAAACTCAGGATTGATCTTCTCATTTCAGTTTCTTAAGTGCTATATACTACAAGAATGTGCTACCATGCCCAGCTCCTCACTGTATTCTGAAATAAAATTTGTTTCCATCCATCTACCTACCCATCCATCTGTCCATCCATCCACCTACCCATCTACCCATCCATCTATCAATTCATCTGTCCATCCATCCATCTGTCATTGCATCCATCTATCCATTCAGTGATCTACTTACCTACCTACCTTCCTACCTACCTATTATTGTTTTTGAGATGAAGTTTTTTACTCTATAGCCAAGTCTGTCCTGGAATGAACTATGTAGCTCACCGTGGCCTCAAACTCATGGTGATCCTCCTGTCTCTGCCTCCTGAGTGTTGATATTGCAGGCAGAAACCACTGTGTCCAATTCAATATTGTAGTGGGATTATGTTCTGTTACATTGTAAATAATTGTCCCACCTATTGGTTTAATAGATATGCTGATTGGCCACAGACAGACAGGAAGTGTGGGCGGGGCTACCAGACTAAGAAAACTCTGAGAACAGGAAGAACAGAGTGGAGATGCCAGAGAGACGGCAGTGAGATGCAGAGGAAAAAAGTTGAAATTCTGCTGATTAAAGGTACCGAGCAGCATGGCTGAACAAGATAAGAATCATGGGTTAGTTTAAGAGCAAGAGGGAGCTAGCAATATGCCAGAGTCATAGGCTAATCACCATAAAAATAATGTGTGTTTGTGTGATTATTTGCAGCTGTGAGTAGGTCTGAACCTCAGGGCTAGGCTGGCCTAGAAACATCATATTACACAGTATTCTATGGTTGACTGTAGGTACAGTGTTATCAAAGGATCATTATAATTTTTTTTGACACACATAACAGATATATGGCAAATGTTTTCCATTTTCCTTCTTTGCCAGATTCTGGAAACCACTCTAATTGGATGAACAAATAATCCTGGAGGCCCAGACAGTATTTAAGAAAAATTGAGCAGCATTGTGTAGTTTGTTAGAATGACTGCATTTGAATCCTAAATTGTTAAGTTGTATTCAACCTCAAAAACTTAAGGTATAATATAAAAAAATTATTTAAGAAGCTCATATTAAGATGGGCATGGTCATGTATACCTGTAACCCCAGCATTTGTAGGTTGAGGCAGGAGGATCAAGAGGTTAAGTTCAACCTCAGCCATATAGCAAGTGTGAACAGCTTGGGCTACATAAGACTGCTTCAAGAATACAAAACAATGTCAGTAAGAAAAACAAATCTGATTATCTCCATAGATAATACTTAGGTATTCTAGAAAAGTGTTTTAAAAATAATTCTCAACCTTTCTAAACTAGATTAATTCTTTGAGGAAATGTGCCGAACAAAAAGTATCTAGAGAAGGGATAAATTTGGAAGACTCTTTAGGCAGCAGGATTATGAATTATTAGTGCAGAATCCATATTCTCTTTTGAGCCTCTATCTTCAACCCAGGCATGCACATGAATACACACACACACACACACACACACACACACACACACACACACACACACAGTTCCCTAACAGTTCCATCCATCATCCATCCATCCATCCATCCATCATCCATCCATCCATCCATCCATCCATCCATCCATCCATCCATCCATCCATCCATCTACCTATCTGCCTACCTACCTATTTCTTTCTTCTTTGATTTTAGTCTTTTTAGTGTTGGTGGCTGAGACATCTCTATGTAGCCCAGGCTATACTGGAGCTTGAGATCTTTCTGCCTCAGCTTCCTGGTAAAGGCCTGTACAATTATGCCCAGCGGGAAGAAGTGGTTTTTATATTATACTTGTTAGCCAGTAAACACAAAAAACACAAAACATAAATAATGTAAATTTCATATAGTTGATGATATTCTTTGACCACATAGGTCCAACTTTCTAAGTGTCCTATTTATTCCCATATCTACAGTGGAGACAAACAGGTATAACTAGAAACCTGGGGCAGGCTTGAAAGTACCAGAGGCAGATGGGCCCAGAGATCCAAAGAGACCAAGAAATTTTCCTAATTCAGGCTTCACCGGTAGTGAGTCTGATCTTAGTCTGTACACAAGTGTCTAAACAACAACATATTGCTGGGATTCACATGGCTCAATGGCACCATTCTGCTATCTCTGTCTTCATTCTGAGGGATCTGGAGGCACAGACATAGGGCCCAACATTTCAATTCCAGAGAGATTCAGAGCCAGTTTTCCTATGGGGTGCCTTTCATTTGATGCTATAGTGCTGTAGTCCTGATAGAAGGCTCATCAGCAAACCTGCCAGCCTCCTCCACAGGATCAGAAGCTGATTCTGTGAGCAGATGTTCCAGTTTCTAGAAATGTTTCCCTCCAACATGGGCAGGCAGTAGGAAATGTGTTTCTTCAATCATTTATCACTAGTCAGGGCCAAACTAAACAAGCAGATATATTAGGCACTTAGAATTGGCTTACATTGACTTTTATTAATACAGAGGTAATATTTAAATTATTCCGACTGTAAACTTACTTATGTAAATCATTGCACAGGGAAAATATGAGTAACTTGGCAAAGTTCTGAATCAGATCTATGTAAGCATATCTCAGTAAGAACTTGCTTTTTCTTCTCTTCGTTCACCTCCCCTTCCTTCTC
Source organism: Phyllotis vaccarum (assembly GCA_033318265.1). Classification (NCBI taxonomy): domain Eukaryota; kingdom Metazoa; phylum Chordata; class Mammalia; order Rodentia; family Cricetidae; genus Phyllotis; species Phyllotis vaccarum. The sequence continues at coordinate 26,063,857 of JARWLC010000006.1, read as the reverse complement.
CCTCCCTCCCTCTTCCTCCTCCCCCAAACCTCTTTCTACACCCTGATTTTCTGTTGTCTTGTTTTTAAAGCACAGCATCTCTTCCTGTCTGCCACCCTCCTGCCCAAGCTTCCTGCATGCAGGGATTGGAGATGTACATCACCATGCCCAGCTAAAGCCTCAGTAATCTCAGGAAATAAAACCACTTGGTAAAGACAAGATGGCTTTGAGCCTTTTCCATTTACTTGGTAGATTAGGTCATTATTTACAGTTGTCACATGATATCCTAACAAGGCAAATAAAATTAGTTAGCCCAAGTATTCACCAATAGCAAATTATGAAGTAGATAGGCATTTAAAAAGCCAGTAAAAATTTATCTTCTAAGGCAATATGATCTCAAAAAAAAGAAGGAAAAAAACCCAAAACAACAACAATAACAAAACACAGGATTCAGTTTTTTTTTTTTTAAAGCAAGATGCAAATTATATGCAGGATCACATTTGATATCCCAACTTTGTTAAAATATTGTTTAAAACGTATGAAACACTAAATAATACTAAAAATACTGATACTGGTTATCTGCTGGGTGATTCTAATCGTCATCCTCATGATTTTCTGTATTTTTTCAGTTTCATGACTTAAACAATTTATTGCTTCTATGGCAAAATATTACTATTTCAGTATTTTAAGTTACTAAAATTTTTAAATCAAAATTTCTCTGGGTATGCCATTTCTTTGGAAAGTTCTCATGATGGTAAAATTGGTCATACAATCTTTTCCTGTGCATGTGCAAGACAGTAGGGCTAAGCAGGATGAGACACAGTGCCTTTCTGTCTAAACGGAGGCTGCAACTGTTGGGCAGCCTTACAGTGTGAGGTAGAGATAGACCCTTAAATATCACCCCTGTGTCTGACACAGTGTTTTATGTATACAATCAATGCAAATGGGGGGCAACGCCACAGACTTAATGAAAGAGGCACCTTACACTTGTGACTTACTAGGAGATACCACCTGACAAGCACTGAGATGGGATGTGTGCAGTCCCCACAGCTTGCCAGCATCACTGAATGATCCCTGCTGAGGACGAAGCGTGAGAAGCAGGACCCACAGCAAGTGGAACCAGAGACATAGTCGGAAACATGAAATGCCACTACAGATGTGCCTGACTGATATAGAGTACAACATTCTGCCCTTAGAGGGCAATACAGAAACCAGGATGAAGCAGGAGGATCACTGTGAGTTGATGTCAGCATGAGCTTTATGGTGAGTTTTAGGATAGACTGAACCAGTATAAGGCCCTGACCTAAACACCACCACCATGGACAGCCACAGTAGGCCAGGAAAATGTTTCCATCTTAAGTAGAAAATAAGAAACACAGAAACAGAAATATCACCCCAAGTTTTTCTATCAATAAACTGTTATTTATTTAAATATGTATTTGTCTTAGAAAGACAGTAAAGATGAGATACAACGTTGAATGAGAAGATCGTGTCTCTGTTTGTACCTCGTCTGAACACCCAGAAAGGGGTCAGTTTCACTGTGATTACCTCCTCCCCCACCCACATACACACAACTGCATTTTAATGTACTTTCATCCAGCATTAGTAAACAGTTACCTGAGGTTTTGTCCTCCATGAACATGTCAAAAGCAATTCTCCCAACGGGGCCAGCATCTGCAGGGGAGCGCTCATGCTGGGGCACTGGGGCACTGCTGAATGTGTCCAGCATGACTGTCCTCTGGTCGGCAGAGCCTGAGATGAGGACATTGTCGATGGCCCAGTCATTCTGGTCTAGGCCATCATGTCGTGGCTGCCACCAGCGGAACCGAGTAGCAATCTCTTTAGCATCAGGAGGGAGAAGGATATTCACAAATCTAGCGGAAAATGACGAGGGTGGGAAAAATGTTGGTTAACTACTTCATATGAGGAGATCAGAGGCACCAGTAAGATATTGTATGTCCCAGGGCACTGAAGTCCTCACTCATTACCTAAGACTAACTCTGCCCTCCTCCCCCCCTGTATAGGGGTTCAATCAAGTTCCTAATGTGCTTGCACAGCAAGAACTTTACCATCTTCCTAATTCTATTAAATCTTTGAGAATTTCATGCAATGTATTTTGATCATACTCTCCCCAACTCTTCCCAGATACACTCCCATCTGTCTACTCTTCCTTTTAAAATAACCAATGGATCCCTGATACGGACCCCGATTAAGTGCCATTACAAGTTTTACAAGTCATCACACCGAGAAACAGAATGTAAACAGTATGAATATCCAGTAGCTCTTTGAGTTGCCTGTGGCCCTCGGACATTGCATCCCTGGGTAGGTAACTGCAGCTCTATAGCATCCCTACTTTGAGAGACCCGAGCCAATGTCGACCTTAGATCTTCTGTCACATAGGGTTTGTTTTATCGTCTTTTTCTTTCTTCATTGCCACTTAACAAGTTACCACTTATTAACTTGTTTTTTGGTGTTGAGGGCACATACTAGACAAGCACTCTGCCCCAGAGCTACCTGCTCCGCCTTCCTGCTGCTTTTTCCTCTTCTAGGTTACATGTGCCCAGCACAGTAGATAGGGACCAGTGAGGATGCGTGTAATCGGCCTTCTAACACTCAATCTCTGCATGCGTTGGACCATGAAGGGCTAGTGAGTAACATTAGGGCAAGAACATGCATCCCACACCCTCAATTATGTGGTTACTGGGAGAGCAGCAGGTTTGAGGTGAGCAATCACATTTTATTTCTTCATGTCTCTTGGTTTTAAAGCACCTCTGTCCATCTCCTCTTTTCATATTACTATAGTATGTGGTGTGTGTGCATGTGTGGGTGTGCAGGTGTTCCTGTCCAGTCATGCATGTGTGGTGGCCAGAGGACAATGGTAGATGTCCTGCTTTCTCATTCTCTACCTCATTCTCTTGAGACAGTAATACTTCAGTTAACTCACTTTTCCTTTTTTTAAAAATTCTTTAAGAATGTTGCATGATATATTTGATCATATTTATTCCCTTCTCTTCCCAGATCCTTCCCCACCTCCCTCCTGACACAACTCCACATTCTGTTCTCTTTTCCTCTTAAAAGAGTTCATGCCGAATTTGCTGGCTGACCAGTAGGCCTGCCCTGGAGTGTGTTCAATATACCAAGTGTCACTCCACTGACAAAATCTGTTGTTCCCTCTCCCAGAAGTAATCAAACGCCAATAGCTCTTTGGGTATGAGATGGATCTGGTGTACTTCCCCTCCTCCATGCTGAAATGTTGTCTGGTTTAAACTTGAGCAAGCTGTCTTTGTCTCTGTGAGTTCATATGTGCATCTGCCCTGTTGTGTCTCGAGAACGCTATTTCCTTGAAGTCATTTCCATCGATTCCTGATCCTTGAGTGAGGAGTTTCACTCTGGATTCAACACTTTTCTTTTATTTCACTTCCGTTTTCTTTTTCTTTGTGTTGTTGAGAGGGGGTCTCACTCTGTTGACCCACCTGGTCTTCAATGTAAAACCTCCAGGGATCCGTCTCCTTCAGCCAACAGGGCCATTGAGACTACAGAAAGGCACCACCATATGCTGCCCCTTTTCAGCTTTTCTAATTGGCTATATTGACTGCTTTTGGTCTTTCTAGAATATTTTTAAAGGTCCATAGATGATGGTTGTTTAGTATCTTTAAATAAGGAGGTAATGGGTCTAGACATCTTAAGAATTCTGCTACCTTACTGTTTCCTTGTATATACTGGGCAGATACTTTGCCAACAAATATTTGATTCTCCAAATGTTTATGAGATTATCATATACTCAGCCTCCGTGTTTTTTTGCACTGTTCATTTACTGTCAGCATTATGATCTTATTCTGGGATGTGAAAGCTAATTAATTGTTCTTAAAATAAAAACCCTGATTAGCTATTATATACCCCAGGAATCTTTTCTGGCCTGTCTTTTGTGTTCTTTACTGATGAGTAAGTTGGAGATCTCATCAGTCCCTGAAGACTGGTTACTGGGAGCCTTCCAAAGCTCAACAGCCTATTTATTGCAGTTAACACAGATACAAACCCAGGTTTGCTGTACTGATCATAGAAAATCTCCATCAGCAAGTTCCAGGTGATCCCTCCATTGATGGAGTACTCCAAGAGGACCCCTTGGTTACGGTTGCTCGGTGTAATGAGGCATCCGTACATGAAATAGAACTGAATAAATTCAGCACTAGTGAGGTTCAGATCCACAGTGACTAGCAATCGGCTACAGCCCTAAAAATAAATAAATAAAAAGAAAGAAACAGAATAGGAAAAAGCATCACTAAGGAATCTTGATTGCAGCCTTTCTCTGGTCTTGCTACTCTGATTGTCTCACACTGGCTTCCAGCATGGTGCCCAGCTCATGTCTACTGAACTTTCAAATGTCCATATCTGAGACTTACTTAACCAAGTATCATATATTCTAAGAAATATAATAATAATATTTCTAAATCAAGGAAAATGTTGGAATTAAAGTAACTTTTCAAAGTTTTTATTAATTTCTTTTCAATTATTAGTTAGCATTTGCTAAAAAGAATCAATTACTAATGAAGTAACATTTTGACATAACTCTTTTTAAGATTTCATTTGCATGTAAGAATGACTGTGTGAATATATGTTGAATTCCTTGGAACTCTTGTTACTGACAGTTGTGACCACCATGTGGGTGCTGGAAATTGAACCCAGGTCCTCTGGAAGAGCAGCTAGTGCTCTTAAGCCCCTAAGCTAGTCCTCCAGCTCCCTTGGGTAATCATTTTCAAAAGGAAACTTTAAAATGACTATAATTGAAAAAAATATAATTTAATTATAACAAGATAGTTGAGATACCCTTTAAAATGTTTTAAACTTTATGTATTTATTAAATTTGTGTGTATGTCTGTGGTTGCCCTCTTCAGTCCCAAATGTCATTTATTTAAATTCATAGCTGATTTAAAGTCATCTACATTATTTATCAGGTATCAATATGTTAATCTTGATAGGTAGGTATTTGTTAGTTGAGCATATGTGGAACTCCTGGCCATTCCCACTTCCACTTGAGGTAGAAGAGTATCTTGAATATACATTCTTAGTATTGTTGACTATGAAAAATCAATATGATATATATACTTTTGTTACTCCTGGGTAAATATTGGATATAAATAATATATACTTTGTTGGCACTAATATAAACCCTATGGTAGAGTACACTAAAAACAAAGTGTGAATTGGTTATTTTTTTTAAAAATAATTTGCCTATCTAATCATGATACTAGAAAAATTTTACATTTAAAAAGTTAAGATTTGGCAGCAAAATAGAATGATTATAAATTTTTCAAAGGAAAACTTTACAAAGTTGCTTCTGCCACTCACAAAATAATATTCTATAAGTATAAATGTTCAGTAATTACTGACAAGCTGCTCTCTCTGGGGTGATCCATAAAAAATCAGATCCATTAGAAGCACTGAAGCTCATTTCCCAGGTTTGTGACTCTTTAACTTCAAATGTGTTGAGAACTCAAGAATTTGCAATTACGGCTTCATCCAGATGGAACCTGCTACCCCTAACATACACATACTGTATAGGTGACCATTTCTCGGCATGGAAATCTATGTTTAAAGTTGTATTCTTAAATTTTCCTTGTGCTAATACCTGCTGAGTCTTTAATATTCTCAACTAAAGGTATTGGTGGGAAAATTCTGGGCAGGTTCAGCTCTGTTGAAAGTTCAGATCATGACTAGGCATTCAGGGCAAATGCATCTTGATTTGCTTGATAAACTTCTAAAGAGACTGGACTGGGCTTAGAGGGTAGAGAGCTGAACAAATATCAGCCCAATTCTTACCCCACTGAAATGGAGAGCCAAGCCCGAAGCCACAGCTCCACACACAGTGCTCAGTTTCCCGCCATTCACAGTCAGCCAGTTCTGGTTGGAGGGAGCTCTATTGAAGTTGTCTTTGAGCTGGGTTGGAAGGGTGGTCTCAGGCTCATCGCAGTACAGGCCTCCCCACTGCTCATCACAGCTGGGTGTGGAAAAAAGAAAGGCAGTCAACATCAAACAAAGTCCTGTGAGCATTCGCGCATTATTGAAGCCAACTTTTTCCTAGGCCAGGATGATGAAAGGTTACTTCACAAGCTTGCCAAAGATCATTTGCTCTCCTTAAGAATTCTGGAGGTTAGAGACAGGCTGTGAATTAACTTCCTCCAGGCATTTCGAAGGTAGTGACTAGGGGTTGCAGCAGAAGAAAGAAGTCCCATCTCAGTGGAAGCAGCATGGAGAGGCTATATGACTGCCAAATCAAATTTCTGGGTGATAATAACATATGAAACTGGTCTTTGATACAGGAGCTTCCAGCCATTTAAGAACTAAGTGGTTATGTGCTAAATAGCAGACATGCTTCAGATAATCACTGGCATCCCTGAACAGAGTTCTCAGCATTCCGTTCAGGACAGGATTGGGAGGCTGTCATTCTGGATATGGAATACAATCGTTAATCAAGGGCGAGATTTCCCATGTATATGAGGATTAGGGTAGAAGAGCGTATGAATTCTCTATTAGCTTCTCTACAGTAACCAATTAATCTTAGAAAACAAAACACAAAAGGCTGTAGTGTACTGTGTATGTGTGCGTGCGTGCATGCGCATGTGTGTGCACATGTGTGTATGTGTGTGTGTGTATCTATGTATGTGTGTGTATGCATGCATGTGTGTGCATATGTGTGTACGTGTACATACACACACACATCCATCCAAATGCTTTAAAAGCCATATTTTCCTAAAGATGACAGTGATCTATGAGAATGATAGACCAGGCTCCCTGTCATATATGCCTGATAACTGTTTATACTATATTATGCAAACAACGCAAGAATTATCAACTAAACCTCAACAAACACATGCCCTTATTTCTATCCAGACTTACTAGTATTTTTGGTGAGAACATAATGAACTCTTAAAGTTTTCTATCATCTTTTCCAAGGCTCAAATGTATCACAGAAATAGAAGAAAATTAATATGGTCTATCATAATTCAGGTTTCTCTCAGCAATGTAGCTGTTGTTCAGGTGTTAATCACTAAGTAAGAATATAGTTATAATAGCCATCAAGTCCACAGTTAGCTCAATATTATATTTCAGGAAAATTCAAAAGCTTAGATAACTTGGGAGTGATGGAAAACCCAGTTTTAGAAACCTTCTGGATAGAATATGAATCAAGATATTTAGACGGAAGAGAGAGTCCAACTTACACACAGCTTCCCTGGATGCACCTCCCATGGCCACTGCACATGTCTAGACAGCCGTCTCCAATATAGACATTATCTATTGCCCATGTCTGCTGCTTGTCAAAAGGTGCTGGTTGGTGCCAGCGGAAACGAGTGGCTTGAGACCTTGAAAGAAGAAGAGATTTACAATGAAGAATGCAGCGGGAAAGGAAATGTGTTCTAGTAAGCCCGAAGAGGGTAACACAAAAACACAATTCCTGTTCTTATTTTGAAAAGAACATTCATTATTGCAATAGCCTATGAAAACCTCTAGTTAACAAAACTAAGCCAGACAAATAGATTCAGCATGCATTTTGCCCCAGGGATTTTTTCTAGGTCTTGTAAAAGAAGACTACATCAGAGGCGAAGTCTAATCCTAAAACCAGAAGCCTCAAGGGAACGATAAAAGCCTGAGCTTTGCATGGCAGCCGTTGTACAGACACCAGGGCTATTGTGTTATTAAACTGGGAGAAAGAAGCCTGTCCTTGAGCAGCTGTAACCCTTCTGCCTTTAACTTTGGAACAGAATGTGGGCTGGGTCTCATGCTCTCTAGGGCAAAATACTTTTGTGTAATGGGTCCAAGCATCTACCTCACTCAGCATCCTTGAGGAATTCTCCTAAACGAAACCTTAGGGGATGGACTAAACATAAAATAGAGAGATCAATGAAACCCCAGGTAATTGTATAGAGAAGAGAGGGGTAATAAATAAGGCCAGGCTTATTTTATGTTGATTAAAAAGTAAAATAAATTAAAATAACACAGACATTTTCCATTCCAGAGGCAGAAATGTACTTTCCCCTTCACGTTGGAGAGTATCTTGTTCAGCAACATAAACACACATGTATTCTGAGGCACTAGATGGCAGTAAAATCCAAACAATACCCAGGGCTCGTGCAAACATTAAAGACTGGAGGAGGAAAGAATTTATGTTTATTGAGCCATGCATATTTTATACTAAGAGATTTAGTATTTTAATTGGAGAATATTTGTTTTAGGAAGAGAAAAAGATAAAATAACAGCAAAAGTTTTATATTTTCAAATAGAAAATACTTTCATAACATTTAGAGTAAATAATCAAAAAGAAAAACAGACTACAACTAAGATTTTTATTCTGGGAAACAGCACAGTTCACCTTGTACCCTGAGAATCGTGGCACAAATTGATTTCTCCACTTCTTGCTTTCTACCTCCCCCACCCCCCCCAGCAGAAGCATCTCCTTTCTATCACTTCTTGTTGCATTGAACTTGAGCCCCTTGGCCCCGAGGTTGGGCCTATGTGGAGTCTTTCCTCTCCTCCCTTCATCATAAAGTATCACTCACCTCAGTTTCCAGAGCACACCAAACTTATTCTCACCTTTCTGCATTTGAGTTTTCCCAAGTTTTCTGTGTTTGATCCTACCCCATGTGTCCTTCAGGGTCTCATAGGAAGTGTTAGTTCTCATAGACACATTTTCTTCCTGACACTTCTAAAAATGGCATCTGTCTCATTCTGACTGGCCTGAATCTGTCCTTTATGTGGTATTTAACACAATTTAGCAGCGTCATGCATGCATATGAATATGTTTCAGGAAGACACAGTTCCTTCCTGAAACACTGAGTCATAAAGCAGCTCTTGGGGCAGATCCCTTTTTGCTCAGTAGTGAGTGGTGCTCTTCTGGGACAGGAAGCTGATATTCAGGAGCTACTGTTTTCACAAGGAGCAACATTGTATTCATGTCCATCCCTACTAGTGTTGAGCAACTCAGGGGCTCTGCTGTTTTAAATGATGAATTCATTACTCTTTCCGTTTTTATACAGCAACATTTTTTAAGACAGTGGAGCATCCCATTTTCATAGCTAATAACCATGCATTCTGATATGTAGCCAGCATGCACATATTTATTCTGCCTTTTATTTTTGACTACAAGTTTTCTGAAACGCAGGGGATACTGCTGTCAGCCCTCAGTGCTCATGGATGACAATAATTAATAAACTTTCCTTGTTCTCTTAATATCATATACATGTTTCACCTTTGTCACCTTATATTTTAAAGCAGTTTCTATTGTTAGATCACCCTCCCCACTTATCATTTCAGTGTCTGTGGTACTTACTTACAAATGGGATTTCATAAACATCTACTGAAAGAATATTAAGTCAACAGCAATAAAGATTCCTGGAAAAAGCAAATAAAAGACACCTTGCAGAGTGCATGGGGAGGAACTGGGGTTAGTTGTGTGGGGCTGAGAGGCGGCACGGGCTGCCTAGCAGGTGGTGGCTTTCTGATCACTGGTTTTGTTCAGTCACAGTCTGGACAGCCTTTGAGCAGAAAGACTGACTAGGGGATTTAAAAGGCAGATAAATTGCTGGAGGTGACAGTCTTTGTACAGACCTCCAACCCCACCTTTTTCAGTCTAAGGCACTCTCTGGAGTTTCACAGAAAAGGGATCAGTAGGAGACTGTGAAAAGATTGTCGTAAAGCTAGAGTTGGCCAGTGGGTCTAAAGATAAGTGAGTGTTCCAATTTGTGTTCTGGCGCCAGTGAATTCTATGCTCATGGTGAGCATGTAAATGCTTAGACACAAGGAGGCCAAGTCTGTCAATTTCTTAGACCCACCTTTGAAATGCAACAATTCTATTTTCTTAGGAATAGCATATCTAGTAATCACATACTCATAAGTAGAGGGCCTGCATCATCCATCATTATTTTCCAGGAAGAAGAAGCACTTTCATTAAAGGGAATAAGTGCAACAGCAGTTCAGTATGAGAATACTGAAGTCGAACTGAACCTCTCAGCCTTTCCAATGAAACATCTTATTCCCAGCCCTGCCTGGCCTCACTGTGAGAGGGGCCAAATCACTTAGGTCTACATGCTGACATTTTCCCATCTGTAAAGCTCAGAGAATGTTGCATCCTGACTCACAAGGGTGTTGTGAAAATTAATTAGTTCATGTTTACCAAGACCTACGAGTACTTTGGCACATCCCTCGGCAGGTGTCATTGCTTATCCTGAAGGTCCTTTATAATGATGGCCTCTACCAGCTGCTGCTACTTGGACTTGGAGGAAAAATGGCCCCAGAGCAATTTCTTATTTTCACACACCCTTGAAATCTCTCCTTTTGATTGTTTTCTAAGTTGTTACTGCTCCTTCCCCATCAACACATTGAAAGTACTTCAGAAATGTAGGTTAGCAACTATCCACTGTTAGTCAGTTACTGTGTCACTGGAGACAACAGTTTCTGGATGTGGTCATTCCATGAGCCATATATTCTGACAGGCTTCAGTACACATTTCATACTCTTATCCTCTGCAGGATGACTCCATTCACCTAGGAAGGCTTCCTGTCCTCATTATGATGAGAACTCCTTTGAAAGAAGCCGTGTCCAATCAGCTCAGTCTCTCCACTCTTACTGACTTTACCTTTACTCTCAAGGAGACACACAAGGAACTCAGAGTAACTTTCACTCTGCTAACGGAGATGGTGAGGCCCAGTGACCTCAGTCACACACCAATTCACTAACAAAACAGCTCAATGAGGCAAGACGTTCTTGACTTATTGTAAGTATACTGTATTTGCCCAGCTTCCAGGAATATTTTTGAATATGCATTAAGTAAATCTTTAAAACTTTTTCCCAACTCATAAAAAAATCAGTTAGCAAAAGGAAAATTTGCACAAACCATTCCACTAGGCTTTTCTTTTCGTCTGAGAGAAAACAGTGAGCTTTTCTGTATCTAGATCCAACCACCGGCTGGGTGACATGAGGAAAAAGCAAATGACCTCACTCTGTCTAGACCCCAAAGAGAGAAAGAGAACCAGAGGCTAAAGGAGGCTTAGGAGATATTTCAACCAATTATCCTAATTTGTGTACTGACTTGCAAAATCCTTATGACATACTTTGTGAGATAAAGATATCTGAGTAATACACATATTGAAGGAGTCCTAAACAAGAAATGGCCATCTTCAGTTGTGATAATTGCACCAGAGCTCTCTAAAATGTTGGTATCTTCCAGTAATGCGCACTGAAATATCAGCAGCTGAAATGCTACGATGTCTCGAATTTGCTTCAATACAGCACATTGGTAGAAAATTAGTGAGACTACTCAATAGTGCATTCAAACTAGTTATAAGTACATGGAGTCTGGCACATGAGTCTTTTTAATTTTGTATATTTGCCTTTTAAATAAATGACTATGTATGTCAACTAAAATTCCTTTAAAAATCACAGAAATTTTAAATATCAGAATTAGAAATAAAAAGAAATGGTTGTCATCTTTTGCAAAATAACTTTTAAAAAAATCACAGAAAGCAATAATAAAAACTATAATATTGTGAATGAAACCACTGAAAACCTTAAGACACTGGACTAGCTATCAAATACAAGAGATTTCCTATAGTTTACAACCTATCGTCTCTGGGAAGGATAGTTGATATTTAACTGTGAAAGCCATCTTAACAGTTCATATATATGTATGAGCCCAGTCACTACATATGGCTCAGAGGCAGCTGTGTCTCTATTGTAGACATAGGTTCAAGTGTTTTACACGAATGCCAGGGTAGCAACATGTTCAGTATTGGGAATTTGGTGGTAGTATGGCTTGTACAAAATCACTATGTTTTGTGTGCCCCAAATACCAACAAACAGTTGCTAGAAGCACAGCAGCAATGCTCAAAGGATCAAATCCCACGGGACAAGACGGCATGAAAGACTGGTACATGACTTCTCTGGCTAGATTTAACAATTTGAATATGTTATATGAATGCATGCAAATGATGCCTCTCAAAACATGTTGTCTTGGAATAACAACAGTCAGAAATAAGGAGGATTCAGACATCTGCAATGGGTCTCCTTAACAAAACAAACTCATAAGAAGACAGTCAATGTTAAACTTACTGGTTGGGTCTGTTTTCTTCACTCAGAATTTTATGTAGAGATGTCACTGAAAAGTAGCCTCCCCCTCTAAATTTATTTTACTTTCACATACTTGTCCCTTCTTGTGCCTCTCGTTTTTCTTTTTAACTTCCTACAGATTTTTAATGTCTTCCCTTCTGTGGCTAAGACACCCAGCTTCTAATGTGTGGCAGTTAATCTTTCAGGAGGAGGATGGCACCAGCTGGGTCTTAGGGCCAGTAGGAGCAGATCATTTCCAACTTGCCTTAAAATAGCCCAGTCTCACCTGAGCCCACGTGGCCACCTTCTGCCCTTTCTCAGTGGATTTGAGTGACTCGCCCTTCCAGGGACTCACCCTGGTTCTCAGCTGACATTTCAAGAACCCACGCCACCTGAACGACCTGCCAATTTTAAGTTTAGTAAGTAATGAAGAGGAAGGCATATTCAGATCAGGGGTATGAAATCGATTTTGACATCAACCTATCTTCCCTTCGGTGTTTCTCAATAACTCATAGTTATACTATCCCGTTTCCTAGAACCATAACTCAGGCAATTGATAAAGGTACAGTGAAAGAGTGGTTAGGTTCAAACTATTTCCAGTAGATCTAAAAATTGAAAAAAAAAAAAAAAACCCTGAAATTTTTGGACACCCTTTTTTCTTCTTTCTGTGGCTAGAGTCACTGATCTTTTTCTGCATGGCCGTCACATCTCATCCGGCGGTGGGCACCAACTCTGCCTCTTGCTTCCTTTGTGAGCTATTTCCACTCATCTGTTCTCCGTGGAGAGCAGAGGTGGTTACAGCATCATCACTAGACTTCCAACTTCAGAGTCGGGAGTATTTTCTTTACATGCAATGGAGAGGTTAGTGAGTGTGTTTTAGTGATCATTTCTTTGAAACTTTCTGTAATAAAGGCATCATTCCTGTCTCTTAACTGCAGCTCGGATTCATCTTCACAGCATATTGGCCACCTGTTCCGAGTCTGCTTTGCAAATTTTTCTTAGACAAATATTCCAAGCTTAGAACATCCCATGATTCATTTTCTAAGTCTTTTTAAATATATATTCAAGCATATACATAATATTCATAATATATTATACACCCATGTAGGTACACGCATGCGTGTTTGTGTGTGCGTGTGTGTGCGTGTGTGTGTGTGTGTGGGGGGGGGGGGGTGTAGGGGTGTATGTGTGAGGCCAGAGAATAACTTCTTTGGGTGCCATTCTTTAAAAGTCCTCAAAACTTGTTTTGAATCAGGTTTTCTCCTAGGCCTGGAGCTTGCTAAGTAAGGCTAGGGTGACCGTCCAGTGAATCCAGAAATCCAGATCTGTTTGTCTCTCTCCACAGTGCTGAGATTCCAGTTCTGTACCACCATGCCTGGCTTCTTTTCCTCATCTCTGAGGCTCAAACTCAAGCCCTCAGGAGGCTTTGCCAGCTGAGTTATCTCCACTGCCCCATTTCCATGCGTTCACTCTTTCGTCTTGCTTCAACAGTGTAAGTAAAGCCCACCCCTCACCACCTCCCATGATTTTCTTGCTTTAAACAGTAACTCTACGGCTTACCCAGGTCCCCCGATTTAGAATGCTCTTCCTCTTACTCACCAAATTCAATGCTAGAGCCCCTCCTCACACAAACCCTCTAACTCTGACACTCAACACACTCTTCCAGTTTTCAGTATGCAAGGCTTTCAGTTATAGGGAGCATGAATCATTTTCAGTTCCTCAGAGAGAGGTTAGGACAGTGTTGTACCATTCATTACTCTGGGCTTCATGCCTGCTGGCTATGCTAATGCCTTTCATTCATTTTGATTTTCATGGATATTTTCCAGGAAGACCTAACTTTACCACTGCATATGGCAAGAAACGAAGGTATAAAATGATGCCAAGTTCTTAGGTTTTACCACAGAAATGCATGGAGCAGAATATGACATAGCTTGTGCTTCGTCTTACTATTGCTTGTCAGGAAGAATATCTTCAACACTGCCTTTTCCCTCGGTGTATAGCATCCTGTTCATCACCAGGCTCACCCGGTATGAGTCTGCATTTCTTTCTATTTCCACTGAGGATACCTTAACCATCCTACCAATCTCAGTCTGTCCCCCACCCCCAGACTCTTACCCTCTCTAATTGGTTCTCCAGTTATAACAAGCTTTTCTGAATCCAAATCTCACCATGCCCCCCTATTCCTGCACACTTTAATGGATGTGTAAGCATTCCTCTAAGAAAGCCCCATATTAATACAGCCCACTTTCATGATTGGATACTATCTCACATCTCACTTTCTTCCCTTCTCTCTGTCTGAATGCAGACACACCAACTTCTTGCTTCCTCAGGGCATTCTCCTTGCCTGGGACATTCTTGCACTTTCTCCTTATCCAGTTCACCTTCAGATCGTACTTGAGTTATTCCTTCCTCAAGAAAGTATTTCCTGCCTTCCTGGCCAAGTTATATTTTCTCATGACAGCCAGTGTTATAACACCATCTTCCAGTATCTATCATATCACAAACTGGATTCTATAGTTAATTCTGAGTTCAGGTTATCTCTGATGAATGCCTCTGTCTCCTACTGAACTGAAAGCTCTTTGACGTAGGGATAAACCCAGTATGCCCTAAAGACCAGAAAACAATTAAGTACTTAAGAGCATTTTAAAAAAGCATATCATTGAATGGATGAACAATTGCTCCCGGTGAGCACTGGCTATTTCAGATGATTGAAATGTTTGATGACATTTCGAGCCATCATCTTCTATTTTCCCCGTTACTAGCACTCCTAAGGCTCTCCTTATAGCCATATCATAAGATGGCAGTAACGTTTCTGTTGTCCTATGACATGGTCATGGTCATGCTAACCCTTATTAGCCTGCATCCATGGTCTGTCAACACTGTCTTGTTTTTGGCGAAGAGCTAGTGCATAGAACCTTAGCACATTCCCAGACTTTCCAACGGTCAGTTAGTTTAAGTTCTTCTCTGTCTTTGTGCCTGCCTGTTTACCTACCTAGCTACCAACCTATCTGTGCTGGAGACCAGACCCAGGGCCACTGAGTAAGTTTAACTTAAATCAAGGAAAACAACATTTAAAAGGTCACAAGGCTGAAAGTGGAGACAAGAGAGATATGTAACATGTGTGTGCTTCTTTGGCATGTGGCAAAGCATGCAAAGTAGTGGGTCTATCTTAGGCTTCATCTATGCATATTTCTTTCTGAATTACTCAGAGGGGTGTGTTGTTAAGGCAGAATCACCTTTAAGATCATTGTACAACAATGAGCCCTGAGAGCAACACAGGAAACAAACTCCGTATTTTTAATATGGTAAGAGGGGGAAATTGATGCTCATCAGATTTTTCATGTATCATTTGAAAGGGTCAAAATTCTGTGAGTATGTGCAAAAGACAATTAAAAGACAGATTAAAATATGAGGAATAATTACTTTTCTTCAGTAGACATCTCAAGAGTATAATGACTAGCTGAAGTAAATCTTAGAATGTCACTTATTTGCAAAATGCTGCCAAGTAGCTGGGTAATAATTCATAGAATTCATAAAGACTTAAAAGACTGCGTCCTTAATGGAGTTTTTTCCCTGTTACTTATTAAGATCACCTTAATAATTCATGTAAAGCAATACCTTTAACGAGCAACAAAATCTCACGTATCTCATTTAAACTTGGCAACTCTGCTCACAGTTAATATAGTCCCCTGCCTCTGAGCCAGCAATTGTAAAGCAGCCGTAGGCTGTTAGAGGTAGAAGCCTCATCATTTATGATAATCCCAGGAAAAGTTGCATCCTAGATGAATGGTTGCATTTTATGGTCATTTACTAGGAGGATTTATTTGTTCTTCATTTGCAGGGAGGTGACAGGACAATAATGAGCCCAAACTATAACTCTTGCTCCACACTGTGCTCGTTGCCTCTATTCTCTGTGAATGGCAGCAGTTAAGCAGGTTTCAGAGGGAACATGAGTGCCAGCCTCGACCTTAAAACTTTCCTATGCTTAGCACCCACTTTAGGTGACGAAAGAATCACAGAACACTATTCCCTGGGAAAAGTCAACTCTCTGCTTTCCGAATGCCAGCGTATAAATGTGCACATAATTCAAATTCTTCACTAGCATTTACCAGACACTTTTCTCAAATCCAGTTATTTCCCACTGGTGTAGTAGATAAAGCACTTAAAGCTGCTTTTTCACAGAGGACATTTCTCCAGGTGATAAATTCCGAAGTAATATTCAAAATAAAATTTGAAAAGCAGAGGCTAATGTTAGCACACATTTATTTGCTATATCCATTTATATAAAATCACTAACCACTGTACTGACAGCAGGTTTAAATGGCAGGAAAATAGATTCTACTTAAATCTATTTTGCATCCAATGGCCTTATTTTAAAAGGCTGGTTCTTGGCATCTCTAAATTAAGTTGAAGAAGCTGTTATGTTGCAACCAGTGTTTTCTTGTATAAGCTATTGTTCAAAAATTATTAGCATTAAAAGCCAAGAAAAGCCTGGATTTAGGGAAAACAACACTTTATCATAAAAACTGACTTCCATTTTTCTTATAAGTAACAAATTCTCATGAATCTTATTTAAATGTTGTCTGGCTGAAACCTGACATACCTAAGCTAATCACATTGGGGTGACACATACAGAAGCAGCAATACCTGGTGTAGGGAGGGAGGGGCAAAGTGATTCTGGTCCATTTGTTGAAAGTATCTGACACCAGGATCCGCTGCAGATGGTAGTGGCTGCACTCAGCATTGGTGGGCAGGCAGTCCCTCATCAGTGGGTGCCATGACAGCCCAAGGTCCACCGAGTACTCCAGTTCAATAGCTGGAACAGGAAATATTGTTTTCAATATGAGCTCATGCCTGCAGACCCAGGAACCATGGGAACTTACTGTGCATATATAGGTTTCAGATGTGATGAAAATGACTTTCCCCTATGCTGTGTTTAATGTTTGCCAGTTTGGTTTTCTCTATACATTATTTCTTCCTCCTCCCCCTCTTCATCCTCCTCTTCTTTGCTTAGAGACAGGGTCTCTCACACAGTCCTGTTACTTACCATGTAGACCAGGCTTGCCTCAAATCACACAGAGATCTGAGTGTTGGGATTAAAGATGTGGGCTACAATGTCTGGCCATTATTGCTAATTTTAATAAATAATATTGAACTACAACTCCTTTTGAGGAGATATGATCCAGTGAAATGAAGTTACTTTTCCTTAATCATTCACTATAATGAGAACCTCTTAGAAACATTATAACAAAGTCATTGCTTCATATATAGCTATGAGTTTATGAGCAGCATTGCATTTTAGAGTCCCCAATCCTGCTCACCTAACACCCTGTCTAGTCCTCCTTTACCCACTGACACCCTCCTTGACAAGCCCTCTCAGTTTCATGTCATTACTAGTCAATGATCACTTTTTTAAATTTGTAAAAAAATTGAGCAGTTTTTAAAAATTTTTAAGACAGAATTATTTTTATTAGTGTGTGTGTTTGGGTAGGTAACCACAGAGGCCAACAGAGGGCAGCTGATCCTCTTTTGAAGTATAGGCAGTTGTGAGTCACCCGATGTGGGTGTTGGGAACCAAACTCTAGTCCTCTGTAAGAGCAGCAAGTTCTCTTAACCACGAAGCCATCTCTCTAGCCCCAGTCTTTTAAATTTTGACCACCTTATAAAAATTCTGGCCAATTACGTTAGTTTTGTTCTTATTAAACTGACACTTCGTAGAAATCATACAATTCCCTTTCTTATATATTTCACTCTACTATACAAAGGAACACACTGGGGAACCAGAGAAGCGTAAAGAGCTACTGAAATTCATGGAATTTGCGTGAATGCAAGCGGCCAGACTGGGGTCACAGGAAGATATTTCTTTCTTTTCCTTTTCTTTCTCTAAGACATTTAATCTCTCCTCACTGTAGTTATTACTCTTCTTCCGGATCTTGGATGCTTTGTAAGCTGCCTCAGCTTCCACTTCCCTGCTGAGCTGGTTTTTAGTCTTAGATGCCCACTGAAGCTTCCTGGGTACCCTGAGAACTCTTGGTGCTTATATTTCATGGCTAGAGTCTTTCTCCAAATCTTCTGGACACTGGTCCTGGGGCAGCAGCTCTGAAGCTTCCCTAGGTGATTCTGCGTGGCCAGCACGAGGCCATGTGCTCCTTTAAACTCTCTAGATATGGACAATGGCTCGGTCTTCACTGTATGTGTCCTTATGGTCTGCGACATTATTGATTGGTCTCTGGTTCTTTTATCTGAGACCATTATTCCAGACCTCCTATCTTGTTTTCATTTTTGGCTCTTGCTTATTAGGGGAGCTTTGTGCATTCTTCCAGACATCTTTCTGGCCCCCCACTCCACACATACATACTAAGGCTGCAACTATACCTATCAGTTTTATGTCTCAAAAATGATTTTACTCATTCAGCCAATGCTTGTTGATTCTGGCATTGCAGTGGATGCTGAATACATTGTGAAGAACAGTCTAGATGGATCCTCCTTACAGCTCCAAGAAACCCTGTCACCAGAACCAAGTAAAGCACACCACTTCCTTCCATAGACAAACACATTTTACAACCTACTAACCTTCATCAATGACATTTTGACACTAGTTCTCTGGGTTTAAAATGTAGACATCATTTCCAAACATTGACTCTTTTCTATTGTGCCCCATGTTGGCCCATTACCTAGTCCTGCTGCTCTTTGGTCATTTTCAGTGTCTCATAGTATCTTCATTTTCCTGCTTCTCTGCTTCCCTTGCAGTCCATCACTGTCCTCCATGCCCACATCTGAAATCAGCACTATACCTTATCTACTAGGATTCCTTTCTACTTACCTAGTCTCCCCTCAACACATCACAGTTTCTGCAATGAGTATCTTTTATTGCCAACCTGACACAACCTAGAATCACCTGGTAGAAAAGTTTCAGTGAGTCTGCACCAGGTTGACTTGTGGGGATTGTCTTAAAGTGGTTGATAGAGGAAGAGCCAGACCACCGTGGGCAGTACCATTCACTGGGCAGGGTCTTATCAAGCAATCAAATGAGTGCATAGGCACTCGTTTCTCTGTGTTTTAGACTCTAGTTGCAATGTGGCGATTTGATGTTTCTGTCTTGTCTTCCCCACAATGATGTGCTGTAGCAGGGACTGTGAGATGAAATAAACTGCTTTCTCTCCTACACTGACTTTTGCTACAGTGTGTTATCACAGCAACAGAGTGGAACCAGGACAACAACCCTCTGTACTTGTGGTCTACTACCTATAACTGTGTCAAGCACACACTTCTTTCTGTACCTGCTCCTTAAGGTCCTACCTATACTCAGTTACTTTGTTCTTTCGTTTTCTTCCTGAACCTCTCCTGGGAGGCTGTGCCCATCTGTGAAGGAGGCACACACAACTAGCTTATGAGGGCAAGGCTAGTCCTGTACCGCTCTAGCTTCCTTTGTCATCTCAGTGGCTCCTTATGTTACTGCAGGACTGGGACTCTGGAATATCAGGTATATTCCTGCTTTTAGGACCAGTGTGCTCTGTTCTCCCACAGCTTTCCTGCAAGCTGGGGGAGCTTTCTTTACTGCTTCCATAGTTAAGCTTAAGTAAAGTTTAGCTCACCTAGTTTGAGATGGCTTTTCCAATCAATCTACCCTTAAAAGCCACTGCAGCCATAACGATCCAACAGAGACTTAGCTATCTTCCTTGGAAGGGGCAAACCATTCATTCTCTTTCCCTCCCCTAAGTTTGCATTGTATCTTACATCATTTCATTCCATAGACCTCTCTCCTTCAGTAATCTATTGGATTCTAAGTTTGTGAGGCATCTGTTCAAACAGAATGTACCTACTGAATATAGACAATGCACCTTCTGTTTGTCCATCTTTTTTCCCCATAAGTTCCACCCCCCAACTATTGTCAATTAACAGTTTTTGAAGTACAAAGAGTACTTATGGAATTCTTCCTAAGTTCAAAATCATAGGAATATGAAAATCTGGTTACACAGAAACTTGAAAGTAACCAAGCTCCTCAAATTTCCACTCTCTTGGATCTAAAAAAGAAAAAGGACCCACATCATCTTAGGAGCATCCTGTAAGGCAGTAGGACTGTGATTCCTCAGTAATCCTGAGAGGTTTGTAAATTTAGGCAAAGGGTCAAAACTGTGTAATGATGATAGCTTGTCCTTTCCTCCTGGTGCATGGATGACAAGCATGTGTTACCATTCCCAGTTTATATATGCTGGGGAGTAAACTCTGGGTTTTGTGTATGCTTGGGCAAGCAGTCTTCCAACTAAGTTACATCCCAAGGTGAAAAATAAGTTTCTAAAACTCAATCTATACAAAATGTTTTCAAAAATATACTCTATTTGTAACATAATGTTGTCAAAAATTAAAGTTTCAATAATATCTCAAGAACTTAAAATGTTCTGTGCTCATTTAGCACTATCACTTGGATACTTAACTCTCTCTCTCTCTCTGTGTATTCATATGTGTATGTATGTGTTTGTGTGTGTATATGTGTGCGTGTGTGTTTGTATATGTGTATATGTGTGTCAGCCAGAGGCTGACACTGTTTTCCTTATTTACTTCTTCAACTCACTTTTTGAGATTGGGACTGCCACCGAGCTTGTAGATCACTTATTAAACAAACTGGTGGCCAGAGAACTCCAGCGATCTGCCTGTCTCTGCCATTCTAGGTGTAGAATTATAGGAATATTCAGTCATGCTTGGCCTTTTATGTGGGTGCTAGGAAGCTGACCTCAGGTTCCCATACTTGCTCAGTAAGCACTTTACTAAGTAAGTCATCTTCTTAATGCTACAACAGAGGTTCTAAAGAGTACCCCCCACAGCCATGGGTACTCAGGCTTCTGTCCCTCTGGATGTGGGATACTTACCATAACAAGAGTCTGTGACTGAGCAGGAGGCAGCAAAGTCTATCTGTAGGAATGAGTCCTCATTCACAGCAATGTCTGTGGTGACCACATAGCGGGTGCTGGCCTTTTCAATGAAGACCAAGGCATCACCCATGGAGCCACACACAGGCATCTTGGTGCCGCCAGGATGAAGCAGCCACTTTCTGCTGTCCAGAGTTGAGAAGTCGTCTTCTAAGACTGTATTACCAGAGATATTCCCTCCAATAAGAATCTGAAATGCATTTTTAAAACATCCCAAATTTCGGTTTTAGTGTAAGAGGGTTCAGTCATTTTTGTTTGTTTTTATCTGTCAGCCACCTTGGAGCTGGTGTTGTATTACTAGCATAGAGCATGCTCTTGTTTCTGTGGGTTGCTTGCCCATCTGGCAAGGAGCTGCAGAGAGTAAGTCAAAGGACTGACTAAACCATTCACAGCCGCTCGTGGGCCAAATTGTGCCTTTGGAAAGCACATGTCCCCAAGCTGGGAGAGCAGAATTTGGCTTGCCTGTGATTATTTTCCATGTAAAATTTCTATTTAAGGACAGTCATGCCCTGAGGCACTTCAGTTGCAACTCTTTGTATGAACTCTACTGTTTGTGAACAGACTCTCTGAATTCTGTTTGATATGCTGTATTATGTGTGAAGATCCTTTACAGTAGTCCAGAAAGATGTTGGGGGAAGTTTATTTATTCATTTTTCATCAAAGGCTGGAAAAGAGGATTTGAGAACAACTGCGTGTGGTACCGATGCTAATTTGCATGCTTTCCTTTTCAGAGAATTATAACCTTGTATCACGCTTGATAAAGTCCCTCTGTCCATATGGCAGCATCCTCTCTAAGCTCGACCTAGGCCTTCTGTTGTGCCATTTATTTTTATAGGCATAGGCAATTGGGGGGAATAGAGAATGAAAGGAAAGTTAAACACCATATCTAATCTAGCTGTGTGCCCTTGGGCAAGTCATTCAACTATCTGTCTGGGCTTCCACCAGCACCGAGTTGGACTAGCATGCTTTCTAAGGTCATAAAAGTTAAAGTAGGTAATTCGGAGGAGACTGACCTGGTCGATCACCCAGGGGCTATAGAAGTGCCCATTTTCAGATGGCTGCCACCAGCGGAGGCGTGTAGAACTGGAACGTGCCTTCAGGGGCATTTCCAGGGCAATGTACCTGCCCACATTGCTGGAGTTGCTGAAAAGGAACTCTTGAAAGAGACTCCAGGAGAGGCCACCATTGAGAGAATATTGTAGAAGCACAGGCTGGCTCCTGGGGTCTGGAACACCTTTACCACATCCCAGTCTCACGAAGAACTGCACAAATCTGACACCATAAGACTTTACTGCAGACTTTAACTTCAAAGAGAAATCTGCATCATTAACAAAAGGCAAGTACCCAGGGCAGTACAGGGCAATGGATGACTTTAATAAGCATGATGATTTAATAAGTGTCCAAACCCATCACTTCGAAGCTTAATTTTCCTTTCTAATGTGTATGAGAGTTAATTAAATGTGAAGTGTGAAAAATGGCAATTCTGGCTCATATTTGTATCTTGAATCTCTTTTCCAAGGAGCCTGAAGAAAGTGAGTTGAGGGTCATTGCATCCCTTGGCTACTTTATAAGATGTTGGGAGAGATCCAAAGGCTGTTCAAGTCTAAGAGTGTATCATTGTCTAGTGAAGACAACTGGATTTCAATCAGTATTTGAAACTAGAAGAATATTCATAACACAGACGCCTTGTTACTTGCAAAGTCATCCATTCTCATGTTTCCCAGTAGCTTTGCAGATTCTGTATCACTGATTTTAGGAGACACATTTAAATTCAGCAGTGGTAGCTGCTCCTGAAAAAATTCAGGAGACCAGGCCACTTTTGGAAGAGCTGTGTAAGCCTGGGCCTCTTTTCTGTCTTTTGTGCCAAGGGAAAGGGAAGCATGGTGTGGGTTGTTGGTGGCGGAGGGATGTGCCAGACTCTGACTGGTGCTGGGTCTGGGTATGGAAGATATTGACCACTGAGAACTGTGGCAGCCAGCCAGTGGCAGCTTTCCTGGCTGGCAGGGAGGTGGACAGAGTGGCAGCAAGCAGCTGGGGTGCCAATGAAAACTGGTTCACATGTTATCTTTGGCAGGCAAGCTGCTGGTCCCTGGTCTGGCCACTATCCTAACTGGTAAAGCAGAATACATTTCATGTCAAATTCAACATACATACTTAATAATATAACAGGACCGATAATAAATGTTATCAGTATCATACACAAGCCATTCATTCCTCACAATTCTCCCAACTTCTATTTTTATATGTCATGGCTCTGAAAACACTGAGATCTTACATTGAACATTTTAAGGTCAATATATGCAAATCCCACACAGCATGCAACTGGATGAGCTATACAATGCAGCTTTTAACATTTGATTAATGAAAGCATGCATGCATTATTAGTGCCTAGTGATGTTTCCAGATTTAAAAACAGTATTTACTGAGGGAAAACGAGGTATATTATCTATTTTTATTGGAAGAACATTTATATTAATTTAGTGATAGAAACATCAAATTACTTATTTAGAAAAACTTAATTAACTTCTAAATTAGAGAACTTGGCTGCTATTTAAGAATCTGACATAAAGAATATCAAATTAAGCTATGTGCATCAGAATGAGATAGAATAAAATTTTTCTTTCAGTAACTAAAAAATTATTTCAGATAGAATTGTATTTTCTGTGAATTATATTATGTGTAATTAATAATTGAGAGTCGGGAGAAAGAGAGGATGTCAGGATACATTTTAAAGTACCATGTTTTAAAAATAAACATGATTTGCTTGTTCATTTAAAAATAGGTCAGGATTGCATTTTACACACGTTAAACTGTGTCTTATATTTTGCTGTTAAGGTTTTGGCTCATCAAGTGATCAAGGGATATACATTGTGACAGGACATAATCCTCTGAGCTCGCTGAAAATGTTCCTTTCTAAGTGACTATGCTCAATTTAGAAAATGACTTCTTACAATGCTGGTGAAGCATTTGACTTATAAAGAGTAGAGTGTGCTTCAAATATGCTCAACTAAATTTGCTAATGGAGATAAAATTAATCACAGATAACTTAAGGATGTGCTGCATTTCAACCGAGTTTCTTATTAAGATGGTATAATAAATGTACATATTTTCTCCAGAATTCAAGAGCTGGTGAAAAATAGTCAGTAGAAGGTAGATAAATGAGATGCAATGTTACTTTTTGAAGCTATAATAAATTAAAAGGTGTCATTTTCTATCCTCAAGATTATACAGTAACAGATATTAGAGGCTTTTTTGTTGCTTATCTGTGTTTCACATCTGATGTAGTATTGAACAAATGCCTATTTTGAACCAGACATGATGTGAATTGTGTCTTGTTGGGGTTTTGAGCAGCGAGAAGTCTGCATCGAAGTAGAAGGTGTTGCCCCAGAGGGCTCCCTGCTTGTGCTTTGTGACCACAATTGTGTGCTACAATTACCTAGCATGTGACAAATCCAGATCCCGAGTCACCAGCATGCGCAAGCCATCTTCATTGAAAAAGAGGTTGTTCCCACTGGAAAGGATCCCACACTTCCGAGAAGGCTTCCCACCACTCATTAATAAGAATCTGTCAGATTCCAGTTGACCTGAGAAAGTGGGAAAACATGGTTTACCTGTGACTGTGCAGTTGCACTCTGTTTTCAAAGAAACGTGACCAATGTGTCATATTGTTCTGAAATGCAAAGCCATAAACATTGAAATGCATTTGGGAGTAGGGTGACTCTTAATGATACTCTTCAAAGTTTTTGGCCTTGACTAATGTAAAGGCCAGCATCAGAAGAGGGTCACCCCGGTAAACTTCTACACATTGAAGAGAAGAACCGGTTAGTCAGGAACTGAATGAGGCCAGAAGACAGACTGATGCACACCCACCCCTCTGTGTGTCACTGTATCTTTTCTAATGTGAGGGCAATGCCAGGGAGGAATATCACAGTATCTTTTTAAAATTGATTTTTATTACCATAGAAATTTAAAATACAATATAATAGTTGCTGTTAAATGTCTTTCAAAATTAGTTCTCAGATCTACTCAGATAGGCACTTGGAGTTGTTTGTTTGTTCATTGTGGTAAATACACAAAACATGTCTACTGTATTAGCCATTGAAAAGTGAATAATCTGATGGTACGTAGTATATTCCCGATGTGAAACCATCACTAGTAACTATTTAAGGTTTTCATCCCCCAAGAAGCAGCCTGTATCAAGAAGGCAGACATGTCCCTCTCTTCTGCATCCTTGGCAACCAACTTCTTATTTTCTGCTCCAAGGATGCTTCACATAAACAGAGCATACAGTGGATTTTTTGGGTCTCTTTTATTTATCGCATTATTTCCGAGGTTTCTATGCATTGTAGCCATATATCAATAGTTCAAATATCTTAGGGTTGTGTAATGTTTCATCATGTTTGTACTTAAATCTAGTTTTAAAAAGTATTACAAAACCATGAATTTATTAAAAATCTTACAGAAAATGGAGGAAAGCAAGGTCTTTTGGTCTGATCACATTAACATAGACAGCTGGTTTATTCAACCACTATATGAATATGCTTAATCCAACCTTCTGTAGTAATGCATCTCACAATCGTAAGTATATAATACACATTTTTCTCCGTTGTAAGATATTATCACATGCAGTGATATCAAATTCTGGGTATAAAATGAAGGTGTGGAGAAGGAGGAGGAGCTTCCTGAAGAGTTGATGGAACTCAGCTTTTTGAAAAACTGTTTCTTATATCCAAGCTTATCCTTTAGACATATTATCTCAATTGCCATTTGTCAATTTGTGACAGGATGCACAAGACCTGAACACGCCCAGCCAGCCAAGTCCCGGCACCAAGAAAGGAGTTGGGCATGAATGCCCACCCTAGCCAGGAGCTCCGGGAAGATGTCAGCTGTTGAGAGGAGAGGCAGGTTTCTCTAAGAGTCCAGCCCCTGATAATACATCTTCCCAGTGGAAGGGCCCACATCCAAGAATGTTTGGGCAATTGAAACTTGGAAACAAACAAACAAAAGGACTCAAAGCTGGGTGGGAAGGGAAGTGTGTGGATCAGTGGATCTATGGAGAGAGCTGGAGGAAGGAGGGTGAATATGATCAAAAATGTGTTATATAAAACTCTTAAAGAGACACCTTGCTCAACCTTGATTGGTGGTGGTGGTGGTGGGGAGTTGGCTCTGCCTCAGCTTAATGTACCAGGCTTTGCTGACTCCCCATGGGAGGCCTTAGCTTTTTGGAGAAGGGAATGGGGGGGTGTTGGGGGAGAAGCCTGGGGAGTGAGTGAGAGGAGGAATGAGGGAAAACTGTATGGTGGTAGGAAAAATGAATAAAAAAATCATGAATTAAAAACACACTCTCAAAGAGCTATTAAAATATATTTTAAAAGTTAAATATAATTATTTAAATATAATTAAAGAAATTTGTTTCATGTATCTTATAGATTCTTATGTATAACTTTTTCCATCATTAGTATCAGAACATTAATGATCCAACTCATATATTAAAAACAAAATAAATTTTATAAAAAGTGGTGATAATAACATTTAATTTATTAATTAAAGTCTTAGTCTCCCTCACTAACCACGATAAGCCTTTAAAATACAAAAAGAAATAGACTGTTGTGTATCTGCAGTTGTAACAATAACTATTAGAATATACATGAATGGTTAATTCACTATCACAGATTGTGCTTACATGTAAATTCTTCCCCAAAACCACACAGAATTTATGATAGAAGCTTACCTTCAAAATCGTCTTTGAGAAAGTCAGGATTTTTGGTGCTTATCTTACAGGTGGGACCAGAGTAGCCTGGGTCACAGATACACTTGGTGCCATTGATGCAGCTCCCATGACCACTACACATCTCTTCACATTGGGGACCAATGTAGACATTATCGATGGCCCATGTAACTGGCTGTGAGCCAGCGGGGTAAAACCCCTGGTACCACCGGAAACGCACAGATCTGGAAAACACAGTGTAAGAGTTTCAACGTTATTCAACAGAACAGTACATCTTTAGTGCTTCTGGTCTGTAAACAACGGGATATTACTACTTAGGTAATCAATTCAAGAGGGGGAAACAGAAGAAAATGAAACTTGCTATTTCAGGAAAATGCCACTCTTCTTTTGACAGTAGGGTCACTGTTTCTCTAGAACCTTCTAAATTGTGCCAGTTAGCAGAAAGAGCACCTGATCTTCCTACCCTTTCAACACTGGCTCTCTTGGTGTAGAATTCTCTCTGCTGTCAACACTCTGCATAACTAATCTCTCCAAAAAACCTGACATATAACCCATGGAGCATAGTCAACTACAAGCCACTTGAAATGTACAATTATCTGACATTTATACACCAATGTTGTCTACTTTTATCTAGTTACAAGGCATTTCAGTACCCTGAGAGGAAACCCCAGGAGCCCTTCCACATTTATTCTTCCAGGGCAACCATTAACCCCCCCATTCTGTCATGTGGATTACATGCCACAGCAATGAAACCATGCAACATATGGTTTGTGTTCAGCTATATTTATTCAACATTGATGTATTCAAGGTACATTCATTTCTAGAAAGTACCAGACTTTTTTCCCTCCTAATGTGTCATCACGGGGATTTAGGGGCATTTATCAGCTTTACTCATTCACTGGTTTGATTGTTCCCATCTTTTAGCTTTTGAGAACAGTGCTGTTGTAAACATATGAGTATCACAGTATTTATTTAAATACGTATTTTCAGTTCTGGGTAGCATGGTAATGGAGTTGCTGGTTCTTATAGTAGTACATGGTCAGGCATTTCCACAATTGTGATGGCATTTCCATTATTGCAGCACTACAGCTGGAATTATGTAAAATTTGCCTATTTCCTCTGTTAGCAGAGTGCTCATAGCAGCTAATGTCTGCAACACCTTTATTATACCCTTTCATGGTGCTCAGTATAATGTTTTTGACATAGTAGTTGCTCAGTAAATTTTAAGAGAAAAAGACAAGAAAATCTGATGTGTTTTTAGTGTGCTGGTTCTTAGGACCCTCCCCCCCCCCTTTTTTAAATAAAAAATAATCAAGTATGCCTGGTTTGATGGCTCACACATGTAATCCCAGCACCTGAAATGTGGAAATGGAAGGGCTCCCAGGTGTTTGAGGCCAGCCTTGACCCTGCTTTAAAAAAAAATAGAAAAACCTCCAAACTAACCACCCCAACCAACTGCCGACTTTCCCTCAGTGCTCCAAATCATCACCATTACCAAAACTAGCAAGTGAATTATCTAACCATCTTGCTAGCGGACAGTCATGTCACTGGAAATAAACTGTACATTTAATAGAGATTCAGAAATAACATTTTTAACAACACGATAAAACTCAGTTCAAAGAAGATGGAATTATTTTAGAGAAGAAAGGCATTAAATAGGTCATGGGCACTTAGTTTTGTGCTTCATGAATTTATCCGTCTTCTAGTTTACCACCCACGCTAATTTCTGAGTAGTTTTTAGTTTGAAAAACAAATAAGGAGCAAAATACTAGGGTTGGGAATGGATAAAGAGAAGAAGTTTATTAAGCTTCTGTAGTGGACCCGAGAATAAGGCAGATGGAGTCAAGTTCTCACATATAGGTTCAGCGTTTAGGGCAAGAACCCTCAAAATGCCAATACATAATTAAACCACTTCTCCTCTTTTCTTGTCAAAGTTCAGTCTTGGCAAAAGCACCTCTTACCTTTTGAACTTGCAGACTGCTGAGCTGAGGGAACTGGTTGGAGTTCTCCTTTTAGTGAACGCCAATATGGATTTTTTTTTGAACTTATTTATTCAAATGTTTCGAATACAAATGAGCCACCTTGGTTGGGCATTTATTAGTGTTTACCCACCTTGGCACAGAGATTGGAAATGCTATGAGAAATGGACTAAAGAGCCTGGCTTTGCTGTGGTTCCCTTCGGCTGAAATCTTATTTTGAAAAATTCTCACTGCCATCCTCCTTGTAAATGTCAGCACCTGCTCTCAAGCCAGTGCTGCTCAAAGAATCTGCTTTTTAAAATATACACTTAGAATTTCGAGCACATCACGCTGTCTCCATCAATAGGGATTTTGGTTGACTCATTATGAAACTGCATAAGGCCAAAACAATAGGACATTTTCAAGACAAAAAGACTAGGCTGAAAGAGCACAGTGGGAATGTGAATAAAATTAGGTGGAAATTCAACATGTATGTTTTGAATGTAAACAGTATATAGGGGTTGTTGATTTGAGAAGGGGTATGGAAGGAGTTGGAGGAAGGGTATGTGGGAGGGGCTGGGGGAATAAGGAAAGGGCAAGTGATACAATTATATTTAAATTAAAATGTAAAAATATGTAAAGTTGGCACTGAAAACAAAGCAGATATATATTTAATTGTATATCTGTGTGACTATGTGTATATCCATTAAATCACAGAAAATGGTAATTTAGCATCACACACACACACACACACACACACACACACACACACACACACGCACACGCACACGCACACACACTTTAGCAGCCAGAATTTGTGCTATTATCATGTCCCATGTTGAATACAAACCAAGAAATGGTTCACTGAGTTGGAGAAAATTTCACTTTTGCCTTCCAGCCATTCATGCCTGTGTGGGTTTTAAGAACAGGACTGATTCTTTTCTTGAGACAAGGATGAGGCAGTATTATGAAGACAAAAATCTTCCCTCCAGAGATATGGTTAAAAATAGTTTGGGTTGATACAATTCTGAGTGTGAGCATGGCTCCTAACCAATCTAATCCTTTTCATAGAATTAAAAAGAACACAGCAGTCTCAACTCTTTACATTATGAAGCTTTGTCCCCCCTTCAAAAATGGCTTTCCTCAAGTGGCTGAAATAGAGATATCTGTATTTCCTTGCTCACATTTCCAAGATATGCTGCTATACTTTACATGTGAGCCTGGCCCAGAGGATGCCACCTCAGTGAGACATGGCTCTACAGCTTGGTTCTCTTGTTATTACGGGCAGCCCTGCTCTCCCACAGATCTCTTGGCTTACTTCAAATACTTCAGGTAAGATTATTTGCATGCGAGAACTTGCTGAATCGGATCTTAAGTGGCACACCTTAATCATGGCCTCAAGGATTTTGGTCCTTTTTAAACTAGGAAGTCAGAAAAGCAGAAATCTAGGCAAGAGGAGGCTGGGTACTTCTCAGCATCCACACAATGGAGCTGAGGACTACTTTGTCTGTTTCACTATGCTTCAATGGCTATAAAAATACAACATAAATTGGGCAGCTTATAAACAATAAATTTATTTTTTTAAGGTCACTTAGAAGTCAAAGGAGCTATATCAGGCTTGCTAAGGGCTTGTTCTATAGCTCACACTTGGTGTCCTCTAGCTGACGGTGTCCTCAGGTGGCACAAGAGGCCAAGGGGTTTTCTGGTCTCTTATGAGACCTGCAACCCCATTGATGGCCCACCTAGGCCACACCTCATACAACCTAAGGACTAGGATTTCACCATATGAATTTTGAAGTGACACCACAGATCATAAGGGAGTCTAAGTGATTGATCCCCAGGCCTTTGCCATGCCTCGACTACCTAGGAGTGCTCTCTAAACTTTTGGCCTAAGTGAGTTTTCAGACTTTTTTTTTTTTTTTTTTTTTTTTTAGGAGATTTGTAATCAAGAGTTCCAGGGAACAAGAACCACAATCTACTCGATGGTGATGGCAGGATAATAAAAACAAGGACCACAAACTCCCTGGTGTCTTTTCAATAAAGTCTTCTATGTTCTAAGTGAAAAACTTACTGATTTTAGATAGACTTTTTTTTTTTTTTTCTTTTTGCTGAGACATTGTTCTCTATTTCTTCTGTGAATAGCTCTGTTAACGAGCTCAGCAACAAGCTGGGTGATATTCTGTGAGCTCCCCTGACCTTCTGGCTTTCATCTCAGAGTCTAGAGGTCACTTTGTTTAGTGATACTTGCATGTGAATAAAACACTGAGTGCTCTATAAGTATACGGCCGGCCATCATACTATAGCAAGTGATAGAGTCAACAACACAAGTATTCAAGATCTTAGTAAGCAAACTAAGAAACTCCCCTTAGTGAAGTGAAGAGGGGTAGGTGATTTATCCTACAAGACAATGCTAATTTTGAAAATGCACTTTCACTTTTTTTGGAAGTGTACCAGGTATTAGTTTTTCCTACAGCCGGAAGAGATCTAATTATGCCTAGTTTCACACAAGGATTAACTATCTATTTCCATTCTGAAAGTATGATATAGTACCTTCTTCTTTTTGACATACACTGAAAGAATGGATGTTACTCTAAAACAGTCATTTCCAACCTGTGGGTCATGACCCCTTTGAGGGTGGAATGACCCTCTCACAGGGGTGGCCCAAGACCACTGGAAAAACACAGATATTTGCATTGTGACTCACAATAGCAGTAAAATTACAGCTATGGAATAGCAACAAAATAACATTATGGTTGGGGGTCCCCACAACATGAGGAACTGCATTAAAGGGCCACAGCATTAGGAAGGCTGAGAACCACTGTTCTAAAAGAAAAGAAATAAATTCACAGGCTGGCAGCTTGGCTGACATCCTTTCTCTCTTCCCTTCCTTGTCTTATGAGGTTTACTTTTTGAAACTATTATCTTTATTTCCTCTCTGTGAGAGTTGAAGTCCTTCATCTCCAAATAGCTTTCCAACAGAAGAGACAAGTATGGTGTTACAAGAATGCTGGAGAGTCTGAAAAAGTAAAAATGCCCAAGGTGAAGAGCGCTGATGCCTTTTATGAGACACCAGGAATTGGCTGTGGGCGTCTATACATGCCCATAGGGATGCGATGAATGCATTTGATTTTTTACTGTATTTATAGTGTACACGGGAAGAGGGTCAAAACAATGAGAACAATGTACTATCTTGCTTCCTTTTGCTTTGTTAAGGATGCACGGGAAATGGATCTCAAGCTATGCAATCCACAGCACACTCGTCAGTCTATCCTCACACTATGCATGAGTAGCTATGATTATCTTCTGCTTTGGGTGTTCATGGACCCTTCAGTGAGAGCTGAAGGGAAATACAAAGCAGACTTTTCTTCTCGATAGTGGCAAGTGAATGATGACTAGAAGAACAACATATCGTGGTGCCAGGTGTCAGACCCTCACCCGCAAAGGTGCAGCTTCCCGAAGTGCACGACCTCCCTCCTCCAGCCCTGGGTGGTCCCTGCGTAGTAGGTGCTGCTAGGGTGGTGCTCAGTGGAGCATAAGGAGCTGATGTGGCTGCTGCTGTGATAGCAGAGGGGTAGCAGCAGGTGCCAGGTGGCTCCAAAGTCCCTGGAAAATTCCAGTCGGACCGGATCAGCAGACGTGCTATCAGTGGAGCATCCAACATTGATCTTGGGAAGAAAGAAAAAGACACAGATTATCTCAGAGCAACAAGCCCCGACACCAGCCACACTTCTTTGAGATCATTTAATCCCGGAGAACCGTCTTACTGAAATATGGAACTCCGTAAAAGTAACATTATATATTACATTTAAGTTACATTTTCTTCATAAGCAGCCTGAAATAGGTCTCATAAAAACCATTTTATTTCATGTTATAAGAAACAGAAAATGGAAAAGAGAAAGGTTGAGATAATTCCAAATTTTACCTTTGGCTTATTTTTAAAAATCATTATCAAGCCAAGAAAATAGTAATGAAGAAAGTGTTTCCTTCCTGACTGTTAGCTTCCCTACCAGATTATTAGGCAGTAACCTATTTTCTTTCTCATGGAACCTTACAAATAATTCCAAAAGTTATAAACTTCAACACACATTCAATATAAAAACAAAACAAAATAAGTCATTGCTGGTTTTTATTGACACCAGGAAAGGTTTTCAGAATTGTAAATATTAAAGATGGACAGCATTCTGAGGCAGTATATGTGGAGAAATGACAGGGACAGTTTAAGAAAATAATCTCCTCACTTCTGTTGCTACTTTATGCACCTGTTTCTTGCACACATGTGCCTGGTGTGTGGTCAGAGAACCTAAAATATGCTTTGTAATTTCCAATATGTAACACAGTACCTAGAAAGCACACATTGGACACTGGATATCTAGAGTCTTCTTTCAATCTGATGGCAGATTTGAACCTTTGACCTTTCCCTTCCCTTCTTCCCTCCCTCCCTGATAAGCCCTTTTCTGCTAAGTGCATGTGACCCCTTCAGTACCAGATCTCATCTTTCCAATGGAGATGAACGTTTTCTTATCGTTATGCCATTACAGTAACTGACTGTTCACCCGCAGTGAGTGAAGGTGGAGGGGAAGGACACAGAGAAGGAGCATGTGACCATCTGTTTGTCTTCTGATGAGTAAACAATTGGGACCTGATAAGCTTACTTTTTCTTAGCATTTAAGCCATAAATATCAGAATAGTGTCACTCACCACCCAGGACACTGGCACAGCAAACCTTTTATTCTGTTGTTTTTACTCGTGTTTAAAATATGCAAATGTTTTAATTATGGATTTACCTTCTTGACAAATGTAAAAAATGCATGAACTGTCAACTACACATAGAAAATGTATTCAACAGTGTAAAATAGGGTGATACTGTTTTATATGTGAAATTCAAAGTAGCATGCTAAACATTCTATGAGTATGTTGGTACAAGATTGACCTAGACCCTATAAAATTCTAATTTTATATAAGAACTGTGAAAAATGACACGATCAAATGATATTCTTTCACATTTTTATAATTTTAAAGTAATTAATTTCAGCCCTTATTATAGTTGGTGGGAGGATTCTATGTTACAGATGTTAGTGTAATAAGTTGGTCTGATAATAAAAATTAGTTACAACACATTAACCTTTTATGACCTTATATAAAACCAGAAAACCATAGTATATAAAATTATCTAAATTATCTTATTCTTGTTAAATAAATTTTAAAGTATTTTTAATAGAACAGAGTCAGTACCTCAAATTGAATGATGGTGTTTTCATTTACATCTAGGTCTCGAGTGGTAATGGAGTGCTCACCAACTTCATTTGAAACAAACACCATGGCTGAATCTTCCTCGCTGGTTATTAAGAAAGCAAAAGGAAATTGTTTAGGCAAACATTCCTCCTGATTTGTATGAGCAATGGCATTACTTTTAGCTTTTCAACTAAATACTTACGGAGCTCCCTTTGAAGAATATGGACAGTAAAGACCGATGTTACCACCTGGGTAGAAAAACCAATTGTCTTCTCGGGGCCCAAAGTCAAATGTATCCAGAAGCATCACAGGGTTGTTCAAATTATTTCCATCAACAATGAAGTCATCAACAATCCAAATTTCTTCTTTCTTACCTGAGACAGTTTTGGATAAAGTTTACCAAAGGAAAAAAAAAATCAGATTTGCTCATTGAAAGAAAGCATATGCAGCAAGAACTCAGTGATAACCATTCACAAGAGATTCATAAGCCACATGGCAGCGTGCTCACAGCAATCAAAGTGTGAAGAAAATAGGCTTGTAACCATATTAAATGACAGGGCACAGAGCAACAGTCCTAATCTCAGAGAGAGCTGGTTAGCAGCTTCTAGTCTGCACAGTACCATGGGCCTGTGGCAATCACTCATTTCTTTAAATAAAACCATTCATCTCTGTCTCTCTTCACTCCTGTAATGGCCCTAATTCTATATTTCAAAGTGTTTGATCAATACAATAAAAATGTATGTAGATATGACATGAGGTACATCATCTTCTGGATTTTGAAACTGGGTGTATTTCTTTTTCAGAGTTTTACTCCATCCTTAAGTAAGACTTATGTATATAAAGTACCAGGTAAAATATATATTATTTTTACACTTTAATTAAACATGTAAATTTCATATAATTTCATATGTACTTTATATAATTTCATACATACAAATCCATTTAAACAAAATCTACCATAATCTTATCTATCATACAACATGCTGAAATTTTATTTTGTTTTTTATTTATAAAAGAAATATACTGGTTAAAATTTAGAGATGAAAGTATAGTTTTACTATCCATTTCTATTCTGCTTAACATGGTGTAATTATACTTACTTGGGCAGTTAGATGCATGTTTCAGCAAAATCTGGCCCTTTCGATCAATATTAATAGAATTATAAGAAGTAGTCAAAGTTAGAAGTTTAAAAAATCTTCTATAAATGTGAAAATCTGTTAGATGCTGTATTTGTTTTGTTTAATACTGAAGCAAGTGGATGTGATGAGGATGTGAGCCACTGTCCACTTAGTTTAAATCCCTTCAGGTTTTACTTGGCCTTCTACAATAATCTGTTTCCCTAATGAAATGGCATTCAGAAGAATCATACATTCCTAAATGAGTTCAACAGAAACATGGTTGCTTTTGGTGAGTCACTAATAGTAATGATGGATTGTTAAAAAAAAAAAAAAAAACAAAGCAGACAAGACATCCAAATTCTGTGGCTCACACTGTAATCCCAGCAACTTGGAGGCTGAGGCCAGAGGATCCTGAATTCAAAACTGTTCTGAGCTATATAGTGAGTTTTGGGCCAGCCTGTGAGTAAAGGGGAAGATGTCTCAGCCAAAGCCAAATGAAGACAAACCAAATCAAGAACTGATCAGTCAACTATGACAAAGTGAAAAAGATACACAAAATTACATATTCAATGAGTATGACCAAAGAGAAGCATGAAAATGTGAGTGGTAGGAAAGCCAGTGCACCTCTCATGCAATCCTTTCTCCATGCCTTACGAACAAGAACACTGACACATGGCTGATGGCTCTGATCAAAATAGAATGCATGTATTTTTACCATTACTATAAGGCTGCCAGAGTCTGAATCTTGTAGCATTGGTCTGGGCACTATACGACAGGGGAACATTGATGAAAAGTATACTGGTGCTTTGAGGAAAGTAAAGCTCATCCATCAGGTGCCAGGTGATGCCGCCATTGACAGAGAACTGTAAGAGGATGGAGTGAGACCTCTCCGGAGGACCTAGGGAGAAGACACACAGGCATAAAGATACTGTGGTGAGGGCATAGCTCTGAGCTGATTCTTTGGGTACCAGTTATGAGATTTTCTGCTCCAGATACTTCAATGGAAACTGAAAGTGATCATAGACAGAGCATGTGGATGAATATATTTTAAAAAGCACAGCAAATGTGCATTCCTTCTCTTAGACATGTGCATGACAGACATGCACACGAGCCTGCACTCTCCTCTCCTGTATCTCAGAAATACTAAATTAAAACTTATTTATTCTGCTGATATCACAGTTTTGCAAATATTGAAACATTTAAATCAAGAGAATATCAATAAAAATCACTTGAAAGAGTCTTATATTCATAACGACATTTAAAAAAATAATCAATTAAATATGAAAAGTCAGAAAGACTAAGTAGTGCTTTGGGAGGATTCACATCTGTAAAACAAACCCCAAATGTTTATAAACTAATAATTTTTAATTTGAAATCCTGATAGCTAGAAAGCAGTAATAACTAGGGAGGGATTCAAGTACACGGCAGCAAGTTTACCAACTAGCCTGGTAGCCATGTCTATATTAAACAGGTTAGAACAGCGATTACCTCACACTGTGCTGAGAGGAACCTTATAAAGATCATTTGTGATGGTGGCATTTCAGGGCCCTTAACGAGGCTGTCTTTTTACAGGGGACAGACTGTGCACAGGACAATGTTCTTGAAGGAAAGTTCTAAACACCATGGCAACAGCTTACCTTTTGCTATGAATCTGAGTGAAAACTGGACATACATAGTGTTGGTGCAATCTAGATCTCTAGAAATAAGCATCCTTAGTCCCTCCTGATAACAAAAGAAAAAAATCTTGTAACATTTGCAGAATTACTTCTATTCCATATACTTACCTTGCGTTAATGAGCTAAGTGATAGTTACTTAGTGAGATGGAATGGTAGTCACATATGATGAACTGTAATGTTTTGTCTAGCTTAAATGGACAAAGGAAGTGATCTCCTTCTCTTTAAAAATTTTTATTGAAATATTTTTCATTTTACATACCAACCACAATTCCACCTCCTTCCCTCCTCCTGCTCACTCCCAGCTTCCCCCATCCCTTCCTCCATACACTCTTCATAAAGTGTAAGGCTTCCCATAGGGAGCCAACAAAGTCAATAAAGTCTAGCAGGACCAAGCTTCTCCCATTTGGGTCAAGGCTGAGCAAGGTGTCCCTCTAAAGGGAATGGGCTCTAAAAAGCCAGTTCACATACTAGATAGAAATAAATCCTGGTCCCACTGCCAGAAGCCCACAAACTGCCCAAGCCTAGTTCGCATTTCAAGGGCCTAGTTCAGTCCCATGCAGGTTCCCCAGCTGTCAGTCCAGGATCCCTGAGCTCCCAGTAGCTTGGGCAGCTGTCTCTGTGGGTTTCCCCATCATGATCTTGACCCCTTTGCTTATATAATCCCTCCTCCCTCTCTTTGATTGGACTGGGAGCTCAGCCAATGTTTAGCTGCGGATCTCTGCATCTGCTTCCATTGGTTTCTGGATGAGGGTTCATCAATTTTATTACATGGGAAGGTCGGTTCTGGCACCCTCCCAACTATTTCAGAAGTCTTAGCTGGGGACATCTTGTGGATTCCTGGGAATTTTCCTAGCACCAGGTTTCTCCCGAACGCCATACTGACTTCCTCTATCAAGATATCTATTTCTTTGTTCTCCTTCTCTGTCCCTCTCCCAACCAGACCATCCGTTTCCCTCATGTTCTCTTCCTACCTCCCCTTAACTCCCACATGCTCCACAACTCAAAGATACCATTTTATACCAGTCAAAATTGCTAAAATCAGAAACAATGATGACAGCCTGTACTGGAGAGGATATAGAGTAAGAACACTCCTCCATTACTAGGAGGAGTGTAAACTTGTACAGCCACTTTGGAAATCAGTGTGATGGTTTCTCAGAAAATGGGGAATCAATCTACCCAATGATGCAGCAATAGCACTCTTGGGCACATACCCAGAAGATGCACACTCACATCACAAGGATATTTGCTTGACAATGTTCATAGCAGCATTATTTGTAATAGCCAGGTCCTGGAAACAACCTAGATGCCCCCCAACTGATGAATGGATAAAAAAAGTGACACATTTACACAATGGAGTCTTACTCAGCAGGAAAAAAAAAAACATACAATTTTGAAATTTGCAGACAAATGGATGGAACTAAAAAAAAAAAAAAAAAAGTCCCAAGTGAGGTAATCCAGACACAGAAAGACAAATGTGACAAATGAACTCTCTCATATGTCGATACTGGATGTAAAGCAAAGGATAACCAGGCTACATCCCACAACTCCTGACCAGCTAGGTAACAAGAAGCACTCTAAGAGAGATACTTATGGATCCCTCTGGGAAGGGGGAATAGATACGATCTTCTCTTTCTTTTAAGGCTCCTTATTTCCTAAGTTTAAGCAACACAATTTCACCTTCCCATCTCTAATTCATACTTTTTTGTGGCTATTACTAAAAGTGGTACAAAAATGATAGCACTGTCTACTATTGGCATTTAAAAAAAATAGTCTCCTTTGATCACAGTGTGTTGTAGAAGATATAAGAAAGAAAAGTGAAGGATGTGCTGAGTGCTCCCGCTGGAGGCCAAGAACTAATAGCTAACTTTTCCAGGGCTCCAAGGAGTCTTGGGAACTCACTGCTTCTTTGCCTTCACTGCCAGCCCCAGGAGGTAGTCATTCAGGCTGACACAACGCCCCAGTTGGCCAAGTTAAATAAGGCAGAAGGAAGGCAGGTCCCCATGCCTAGACTGCAACCGCTCATGCAGAGAATCCACGCAACCAGGAAAACGATCACATTAGCTTTAGTAATTTTTTCTGCTAATTAACTATTTCTGGTTGTCTGGAATCAACATCTCAGAAGGTTGTTTTGTTCGTGTATATAGAGGATTGTGGTGACAGCCAGTACATTTCACTAGGCAAAGATCCCAAGGCCCAAACAGGCTTTTAGTTTCTTAGCTGAGCCTGCTGAGTGACATGACTTTTCAGTAGTCTGTGGCTGTGACTGTACCAACTGATTCCCTAGTTATCAGCTAACAAAGGCCAGAGGAGGAAAAGTATTTTTTCTCTATGTTTATTACAGACCACGGTGTCTAACAGCTGAAAGAGCAAATGTATATTGAGTACCTATAACATGCTAGGTTTTAATAGACACTTTACTAAGTATTCCTAAGAGAAAGGTTACTCTCATGTCACAAATGAGAGAGAGAGGGAGAGAGAGATAGAGATAGAACAATGTTTAATCTATTATCAATTCATTTTAAAAGAATTTGGATAGAAAGAAGAAATCATATCACTTTGAAATTAGAATCTAAGAGGTATTTGGGCAGAATAATGAAAAATGCCACCTCATTTATTGCCACCTCTTTACACACCATAATCATAAACTTTGGGGTTGAAAGTAGCTATGAAAAGCCGTGGACCAATGATTTTTGCTTTTCTTTCCAGCTCTAACAACTCATGGCCTTGCCACAGTGCTTCATCAATATCTGCCCTCATGCT
Organism: Phyllotis vaccarum; assembly: GCA_033318265.1. Lineage (NCBI taxonomy): Eukaryota > Metazoa > Chordata > Mammalia > Rodentia > Cricetidae > Phyllotis > Phyllotis vaccarum. The sequence continues at coordinate 26,024,382 of JARWLC010000006.1, read as the reverse complement.
TTGCTTGGTGAATCTCTCTCTCCCTTCAGCATCTGGAAGCATAGTGCTGTGAGTTCTTTTGTAGCTCAGGGTCACAGGGGAACCAGGATTGTGGGTAAAGGTGGCATCCTCAGACAGCTCAGAGATTCAGCTAATAATATCCTTTGCTTACATCAAGATACAAGATCATTACTCTTCCCCCTTCCCAGGGAATGTAAATATGAAACTGTTCCCCAGGGCAAGCCTAGGACCCACATTACACTGCCTTTTCTAGGAGACCATGGGCATGATCTCTAAATGTAAAGGCTTCTCAGATGTTTTTATGTATGTGTAGCCTTGGCTACCTTAGAACCAGCTCTACAAAACAGGTTGACCTTGAACTCACAGAGATTTGCCTGCTCGTGCCTCCTGAATGCTGAGATTAAAGGAGTGTGCCGCCTCACTGGACTATACTGACTTTTATGTGGTGGAACTGACAACCTTCATTGCTGTAGATTCTGGTTCATACAGCTTTCATTTTTTCAACAGGTTCAAGTCCACTTGTACCAAAGATGAAAAATCCTTTTGTATCCAACAAGCTGTTTTAGCAGTGGAGACCACTCTTGAATCTATAACAATTCGGAAAATGATCATGTCCCTTTTTCATGAAAGACTGCCTTTGTAGGTCAAACTGCAACTTGGTGAATGGCAGCCAGTGAGCTGTCTACATCTTGCAGAGCTGATGGATAATGCATGTAAGGCATAATGCTCGGCTGCTCTTGCCTTTGGATGGCTGAAGGGAAACATCCACTTTCTTACTCATCAGTTTTAAGGACTAGGCTAATCTGTGCTTGAAAATTTATCAGGCAAAGACGTTTGAAGCATGGGAAGTTGCAGGGCTTCTGTTCTTTGGTTTAGTCAGCTGTTTGGAATGGGGCAGAAGTTAGTTGGAGGTAATGGGCTCCATATCCTTAAATGAGACCAAGGAGACTAGGGATTTCCATCATTAATGTGCTGTCCTGATGTCTCTGGTCCATCACCAGTCTTAGGGACTTATAAATCTCTCAGGTCAGTATGCATCTATCTCTATTCATGCAAAACTTGAGAGGAATTTGGATTCAAGCAAGTATGCTAACTGGCATCTATTAATTATAATTGAAAAAGTTCCAGGGTGTCTAATTTTCTTAGTTCTTGGTAGGACTCATTAAGGTCGTTTAGAAACTCATGCCGGCTTTTGTCAAGAACTTCATTTGCACACTTAGATTAGTCAATTTCTCCTTGCTGAGAACGGCGGGATGTGGCACGCATTCACACACAGAGCGGTGCCAGCCAGGCCGAATTTCGCTCTGCTGCTTAGCATTTCTCTAACTAGACATCCAGGGAAGAAGGCAAAGGGACATTAATAAGGTCTGCAAGAGCTAGTTAACGTGACTTAATGGCCCTTTTGTCTTCAAGTTACTTGAAGAGAGGATCAGACTGTGGCAGGAAGTTCTTTAAAAAAGGACAAAGGGAAAAATTTCATAAAATCATTTACAAATACTAAAAGATAAAAATTCAGTAATAGGAAATGCTAACTTACTAGCCAAATTCTAACAATTATGCACACATGTATTCTTATGCATTCCAGCAGAAAGTAAGAAGAAGCTGATCTCCAAAGCAGAGGGAAAATGCCGTGTCCAGAGGACCACAAAAAAAAAAAAAAAAAAAAAAAAAAAAATGCAGTAGACACAGAAAGACCTTACTTCAGAGACAAGATGAAATTGGGGAAGTGTAGGAGGTAGAAAAAAAAAGAAAAAAGAAAAAGCAAAAGCAGGAAATAGAAGGAAATATGTACACGCTAGAAGACAGCACCTGTGTATAAAATAAGAGACACCAGAAACATTTGTGTGGAGAGGTGGCTCAGGGATAATACAGGAGTACGCAGAACCTCACTCACCCCTTTAAAGATCAGAGACGTTCCGGATTTGATGGTCTCACCGTTCAGATTTCCCCTCTCTGCACCATACACTTCAGGCCAAAGGTCAGGATGCAGGTTTCCATTGAAATCGTCTTTCAGAATGGAGGGAAGGGGAACAAGAGGAACACAGTATGGTCCCCCGAAGCCCCGGTCACACCTACCAGAAACAAGAGGCGAAAAGGCAGCCTTTACCACCATGTCAGGCAGTTTCATGGGTCACCACAGAGAAGGAAGCAGTGCATTTTGTCAACTTACACACAGTGTCCAGCATCACAAACCCCTCGTCCCGAGCACATCCAAGGACACCCTGAGGCCAGTACAACATTATCGATAGCCCAGGAATCTGCTCCTGTGGTGTAGTTGGCCTGAATCCACCTGAACCGTGTCCTGGGAGAGCTAAAACAAAGCAAACAAAGCATTGTTGGGTTGATAGGTAATTTTGAAGCACAGGGGCATGGATAGGTATTTTATTTCCTTCTGCCCATGAGACCCCTCTTCCACAGTCCAGTTTTAGTCCTTTGAGACACTTTTATTTCCTAATAAGTACTAAATCTTCTTTCCTCTTGACCCATGAAAAGAGCAAAATGCTCTATCCAAACATGTTACCACTTCTCTCGTAGGAAAGCCAATGTGTGTGGCATAGAAAATTTATCTGGAAATCTTGATTTATGTTCTTGAAATTCACAGAGGATTTAGTGTTTGCTTTCAGGCTTCTATTATTAATCAGCACTAAGAAAAGATCAAAAGCTCAACAAAGAAATTGGGAGCTTACATCATTTTGGCAATGAGGATCCCATTTCACTGACCTAATGGTTTCTCAGTGCATATGGGGTCCAATCATGTGCTTCCTATGTTGGTTCTCAACATGTTGTTTCTAAAGCCAAGAAGTGGAAACAGCTCCCTATTTTCTATTGTGTTTAGAGTCTGCTGTTTAGAATGTATTAAAGCACAATGGCAAACCTTCATTGTCAACTTCACTGGGTTTAAAATCACCCTGGGAACACAGCTCTGAGTGAATCCATGAGGGTGGGTCCTGGAGGGTTTAAATGAAGAGAGAAGCTCCACCCTGTGCATGGGTAGGGCCATCGGTTTGGTGGGCCTGAAGAAGGAAGAGAAGCAGAGCACAGTGGTTCCTTTCTGTTGGCCCTTGACTGGCTGCAGTGTGACCAGCCACCTGACACTACAGTAGCTGCCACTTCCCTGCCAGGATGGATTTTACCTTGGAACTGTGACTCAGAACAATGGCATTCTTCCTTCAACTGCTTCTGTCCCTTATCTTGTCATAGCAGTGAGAAAGGTAAACACCAAACTGGGTCAGGAGAGCACTCTCTCCAGAAGCAGAGACAGCCTTACCACACAGTAACAGCTGACGCTGAAGAACAGGCTCTGTGAAAAGGACTTGGTATTTGGAATACGGAGCATGGTCTACCGTCTACCAAAGGTTGACTCTAGATAGTGCCATTGCAAGTACCTCTGTTTCTCCATCCAGGCTCTCCCTCAGTTTGAGGCACTGACTAGCATGGCAGCTTTATGACGGAAATCTAATGACATCACTACTCTGTTTAACTCTACTGTGGTTACTCATCACGTGCACTGTCAAAACCAGGCCACTTGTGCTAGATGGGGCCCTTCCACCATCTGTCCCCTTCCTCAGTGCCAGCCTCTCTGTTTCTATGGCTTGCCTCACAAGTATGCATCATCAAATCCTTGCCTTTTCCCATCAACTCTTGCTTTCTATGGCCCTTAAATTTTGTTCTGCTTTACAGCAGAAGGTATAATCTCCCATGTTCCTCTTCACCTGGATAAGCCCTCTCTGTCCTACTGAGCAAAGATATCAGCTCCTCTAGGAAACAAGCCCCTCCCCCTCCCTAGGCTGATTATCACTTCACTTGATAAAAATATGATTATCTGTGTGCTATCCTAAATAATGTACCCGGGTCTTAGCATACCTTTGTTCACTGGGTACCAGAGTATGAAAATACAATTAGGTAGTCAACAGGTATTGTGTCAAAAAGGAGTAAGTGAACTATAAGCAGGTACTGCTTTAAGCTTTGGGGGTCCGTGGAACACTACTTCAGACCAAATATTAACACACTGCAGCGTCTTAGGTTTTCCATCCTTCCGTTTCATATCTTTTCTGGATTGTACCAGGAAAACAGATACCTCTGTATGTATTTAACACAAACAACGCTTTCTGCAGGATACTGATGAACAGTGAACAGCAGAGCTGAGAATCCAGTGAGGAAATCATTGTGGAAGGAAGTTACCACAACATTTGGAACTCTCTGGTTATATTTAAAAACAGCAATCCAAGACATCTTGTACTATGTTTCTTCCTAAGATGTTCCTTATACAATTTACCATAAAGAGAACTAGTCCTGAGTAGAATCATCATTATTTTCAAATTAAATGACAGAAACCTAACATGCAGTCAAATGACATGTCTCACTTGGTGGAGAGTGGAAGGTAGACGGTGACCCGTCTCCAGTTCTGGAATCTTTCTGAGGTGTAAATTGAACTTTCTGTGTAGTGCAGACAGCCAATGGTTGGAGGGATACACTCTTCGGTGACAAGATGCCAGTCCTTGCCATTGTTCAGAGAATACTGGAGCTGTATGCTGTGGGTGCTGCTGAAGGGCTTGCTGCAGCCCATGCTCATTTCAAACTGCAGGAAGCTTGATGCTGACACATGAAAATCCCAGGTCTCAGCATAGCGAGGTTTTCCTACCAAAGACAAGAGAGGTTTAACAGCAGGGTACAATGACGCTCTCTTCTCTATGATGCTCAGGCTTGTTACTGACACTTCCTACAGCCGACCCAAATAATGGTTTGTGCCCAGTGCCTCGGGTTTGCATTGACTTTTTCCCCTCACATTTGTTGTTTTTATGTAGACTCAGAAACATGGCAGGCTGTTAATCTGAAGACCTTTACTATCTTAAGAGGACTCACAAAGGCATAAACTCCCAATTTTGCAAGATGCAAAAATATAGGAATGTTCTCTGATAGATATTTTTCTGCCTTTAAGTCATCTTCCTCCTCATCATGTTTCATAAAAGAAAGTTCTAACAGGCACAAGTTACTAGGCTATTCTAGAGGACAATGCACACCCTGCCTTCCAGAGCAAAGGAAGTTAAGCACATAATTTTATAACAGAAATTTCCTTTGAGTTTTAGCTAATTTAGTCCTGTAGTTAATCAAATATCCTTCTGTTATGTGGTGGCAATATATATACCTATGTTTTCAGCAAATATCAGGGCAGTGTCCATAGAGAGACAGTCAATATCAACTTGGCCTCCTTGGATTCGATACCAGTTGGCTTGCAAGTCTAGAGAGCCGTCAAATTTATCTTGAAATCCAGTTTGAGAGCTGTCATTCACTCCTATAAGGACATCATCCAAAGCCCACTGGGCTGAATGCTTCCCTGCAATCAGATAAACAGCAGCAGTTGGAGAAGGTTCATTACGCAACAATATGAGTATCTTTGCAACCATGATTTAAAATTAAATTGTCTGGAAATTGACAGTAAATTAACACACATATACATGACAAGTCGGCCATGGATGCTGTGTGATATTCAAAAGGCACCAGCAAGGTTGTAGAGAGCGGTGACTCACCATGCTGTGGCTGCCACCATCGGAAGGCTGTGGCAGGTGTCTTTGCACCTCGTGGCAGGTCAATGGAAATGATCTGTGGCTCCAGAAATGACATGAAATCCAACTCTCGGAGCAAATGCCAGAGTATCCCATTGTCATTTGAATACTGAACAACAAGCCCTGAGGTATAAGACATAAATCCAGAGTCCAGGACAGCTTCCTTAGAGGCGAGGAACAGTAGTTTTTAAACAGCAAAACTGCAGCAACTCCAGATCTCAGAGAAGGAACACTCATCCATCTAACTTCCAAGGCATGAATTAGTAGACTCTAAGGCCCATCAATTTCCTGACAGCTCTAATGCATTGACTCCAGTAAATGGAGAAAAGAAACACACAAGGTCCTTTAAAAACCACTCATCTTTGTATGAGTGATGAGTGGGCTGGTTAGGGAACCATAAAACCCCACTTCCAATCATGTACTTAAAATTTAGATTCTATCCTGAGCATTACAAAGTCTCAGGTTATCATTATATACTAAGAAGAAATAGCTTAACTTTCCTGACATAAGATGAGTTGCACGGCTTGCTGTTAAAGCACCAGGCAGTAAGCTGTGTTCAGTCGGGAAGTCTGTTGGCAGAATAGCCCTTTAAACAGCACTTCATATTCTGACAGACCTGGGTTAGTGCAACTTGAGTGAGGCCAGATCACTTAAGCGTAAAGCAGCAAGACTCACTCCCATCATTCTCCCACTCGTTCTCTGAGCCATCTCTCCTTGGCTTTATCCCATTTTCTCACCCCACACCTGTCACAAGATCTGGGGAGCTTTACATTAGAGGGCCAGGGACCCCCTGTGCTATCTATCCCAGCTACGTCTCCAGAAGGGGACACAGAGGAAAGGTAATGATCAACAAAGGAGAAAACTCTGGATAAGATTGTGGGAAACTTTATGCACATTTATGCACACACAATACATATGGATATAAATCAGTGCTAGTCACAGGGAGAAAGCAGAGGGTATGTATCTAATGGCCTATTCTACAATTATTCATTAAATTGGCACTGAGGCTACAGCACTTGGGAGCAAGCCCTCGCGGCACTACAGTCGTGCCGACCATGTTGGCAGGGTGCAGGTGAGCCTGCCCTGAGGTCTTGAGAGTGGGAGAGCTGTTCCTGTAGTTCTCATCTGCCATGGGGTGAGGGTGAGGGAAAGAGGCCCTCTCACTTCACACCTTGACACCTGTGGTGGACAAGAGATCCTACTTTGCCCCTTTCCAGATGCAGCACTGACACTGACACCACAGTGAGAGTGAGTCTGACACCACACCTAGGCAACAGCTGTTTCTGTTGATGGGGCACGAGGGAGCCACCCTAATAAGGGAGAAGACCCCCCCCCCAGACTCCCCAGACTCCCTGTGCTCTTGAGGCCTATGGCAGGTGAGAGAGAGCTGTTCCTGAGGTCACAAGGGAGAAAACTGGCCATGCCTCTCACCAGCTGCAACATAGAGTTGCCTCTGGTGGTGTAGGTATGTATGAGCCAGTCCTGAGGACATAAGCCCCACCCTTCGCTGCTTACTATATAGGGTGACCTAACCAGTGCTGGAGAGGTCATTCTGGTGGTAAGGATGAGGGAGAGCTGGAGGGCTGACCAACCCAGTCAGCACCCAGACCCAGATCCAGGGCTAAGAGTTGGCCCATTCCATCATCCATCCCATCTACATCTGCTGGAGCATGTGAAGGGGCCAGTCCTAGAGACTCAAAGTTGCAGCATTTCCATGATAACAACAGGATATCCAAGAGGAGCCCCAGTGAGGGCCCAGTATCGACAGTGTAGCAAGAACTAGACGTTGCAAATTAGACCGATGGCTTACTGCAGTCAATACTTAAAAGCAATAACGTATGGACTAAGGGGTGACTCCCTGTGCCACACTAAAGCTTCCACAATGAGATTTTTCTTTTCCTTTTCTTTTTTCTCTTTTGAATTTTACTTATTTTTAATCCTTGTGTGGGTTGCAGATGTAGAGGGCAGATGGGAAGGGACTGGGACACGAGTGATGTAAAATCCATAAAGAATCAATAAAAAGTTAATTGGAGAAAAATTGGTACTGAATATTCATAATAGTAGTTGGGGACACTGGTTTACTTCTTTGGCATTATAGAAGTTATACTCAGTAAAGTTCTGTTATATTTTTAAATTACATTTTAGCTCTTGAAAAATTACGAATCCTTTATGGTATATGACTTAAAAATATATGTATTTGCTAACTAGAACTCCTCAGTTCATTGTGATATTAGATAATAAAGAGTTAGCTAGCATAGAGTTTTGAGAAATATTATGGTAAAAGAGAAAGCTGCTCAGTGCAAACTGAAATAACATAAAATCATGGGCACCACATCTGACAAGGAACAGTGCCAGGAACAATGGCAAAGGTGTTAAAAGCTAAGTTAAAATCTGCAGAGAATTCAGTCTACTTGTTTACAACCAAGGAATCTGTGAGACTGAATGAGAGAGTAAATGATAACCAGAGAACAGAGCTTCTCTATGTTCAGTGTGCTGCATACAGGGGCAGGAATGGAGAGTTAGAGGTGCCATTGACTGAGGGGACACCTGCATGTCAGGAATAGTCACATAACTTCATGGAAAAAATGGAATCTAGCATTCCCAATCTTCATTTAAGTCAAACTGGGGGCTTTTGGCCAAAGCACTACCCAGAAACTCTCAGTATTTATTCCAAATATGTCCTATTACTTTTGTAGGGTGATGACAGAAGTCTGAGAGTATGGACGCTTCAAAAAATTTCATCTTTTTGTGGCTATTAATTTGAATGAATGCAATTTATATTCAATTAGATAAGTAATGGAAGAGACTGGAGATAGTTGACCAGTGGTGGACACAAAGTTAAGCATTAGAAATGAAACATCATGGGAATAAAAACCTTCCTTCGCATTCTAGTTTCTCAAACTGAAGTCCAAGACTAGTCACCTGCATCATATGAAAATGGGCTTCTCTCTGTGATAGCTTCAAAATTATGTTCACAAATTCCTCGGTGTTTCTCTCTTTAAAAAGCGGAACTTAACTCTCTTCTCTCTGAGTTCAGAGGGATTTAATAATTTGCTTCTAACAGAATGTGGTAGGAGCTGAGGTGATATTTGAAATTAGGCCATTAAAAGCATTGCAACGGAGCCTGGAGTGATGCTCAGTAGTACAGTGTGCTTGCTAAACAACATACCAGCCCTTCTTAGCACTACAATAAAGAAAGAAAAATGGAAGGCTTCGGGGTTCCTCTTTGCTCTTAAATCTGCTGCTCTGTAGAATATGATGCACATGTAGCAAGATGTTCTAATAGCCTGTGGACAGGTCTGAAGGGAGAGAAGATGCTCTGGTCAAAAGCTTTGACCTATTATTGAAAACAGAGCATCCAGCCCTTGGCAGAGTCGCCTAACCTCTGTACCCTGTCTGTTCACGGCCTTGACTGCAGCCTCATGAGAGATCCCGATCCAGAGCCCTTCAGCTAAACAGTGTTGACTCCTGCCTTCCTGAGGAACCATAGGACAACATGTTTGCTGCTCTCAGCCACTTGGTCTTTTTGATAACTTGATATGCAGTAGATCATCCCATTGTCCCTAAATCAGAATTTACATGCTAGCAAATGCAAATTCTGAGAGATCTGAGATGTTTATCAGAATACAAGTGGCATGGCTCAGCTGTATATGCCTTCTTTTCGTGCCTACTCACTGCCTTTCCCCTCATTGACTGTTTCAGGAGAGTCATGTCTACTTTTATGCAGCAATGAGGTCTGTAGAGATGAAACCTTAATTCCAAAGTATGATGAGGTAGGACCTGCCAGACAAGAGTGGAGGAATGTCAGGAGGAAAATCGCAAAATCCAGTTTATGCCAGTTGCTAAGCCTCATTACTGTGCCATCTAACACATTGTACATTTGAATAAGCCTAGTCATTTTAGCTCATCTACTGAATGTTTAAAGTATGTAAGACATTTCTCTGTTTAAACCACAACTCCATCTGCATCCTGCCTAGTCTTATTGAAGACAGACTAACTCTGAGTTTAATTCCAAATATGTAAATTGGTGCTTCAGCTTGAGTAGGTAAGGAATTCTCACTTTCATCACTGGGAGAGATTTGTTCAAGGATTTAGTCAGATTTACATGTTAACAACCAGTCTGAGAGGGAGGGAGACAAACAGACGGGGAGGGAGGGAAGGAGAGAGAGAGAGAGAGAGAGAGAGAGAGAGAGAGAGAGAGAGAGAGAGAGAGAGAGAGAGAGAGAGAGAGAGAGAGAGAGAGAGAGAGAAAGAGAGAGAGGGGGAGAGAAAGAGAGAGGAGAGAGCCATAGAATGTGAATTATATGGATAACACGATGACTCAAGACTAGCTGGACACAAATTGCCTGTTCCTAAACGTATTCTAAGGGGAATTAGTACTCAGAGCAAATTGCATCTGTGACAAGACTAGAGTGAGTGCCCTGTCAATGATAAGTGTATGCTTCTCACAAAGTCTTTTTAAATCTTATATATAAATGGGGTAAAAATATGGGATTTTTTGCAAGACTCAGGTATGGAAGTTTCTGCTGCATTAAATTCATCAACTGTCATTTGCTTGGTGAGCTGGTAGCCAGCCTGTTCTCATAAAATCAGCAACTCCCTGCTTGCCCACTCTCTAACAATAGTCCATTAGCTTCTGTCTTCCTCTTGGCAATCTAAACTATTTTTTTTCTTTTTTTTTGGCAATACCCAGCTCCTACCCAGCAGAAATTCAGTATTTTGAGTGCTGGAATAAGGACATCAAATAATCCATGAAGAAAATGTAGCACAATGGAGAAAACATTTTATTTCTATTTTTAAGGAATTATTTGTTACTGCAGCATAACCTAGCTCATTGTGACTGATGTCTCTATGGTGACATTGTAGTGATATTGTATCTGTAGTACTCACAACAGTATCTGTCTTAAAACAGATTCCATACACATCTGCAGAAGAGATTAAGGAATGCAACATAGCCTATGGAAATTTCTAGACTGCTTCCTTAGCAAAAGGATGATTTAAATAATTACTAGATGACTTGAATAATTACTAGTATTAAGACAGTCACAGGAAACTATTTAAACCTTCAGACAGGGGTGATATTAATGGCGATGGCCAGTGTTGACTAGAGCTCTCTGCAGTCTGTTGGCCAGAAGGTAACACTGTAAAACCCAATACTATTTTAAGATCAAAGTGGGAGGAAGATCCATCAGAGAAGCTTGTGGATTCTGTGCTGAGAACTAGTTTCATGCAGGGTTTCAGAAAGAATCCTAGCATGCCATAGTTACTGATACCATTCACGTTTCAAGGCTGTTGTCGATTCTTTCAGGACCTTGTAATTTGGGGAAGAATCAGTGGGAGCCTAGTGAGGATGGAGTTTGGGTTAAGAGAAGGGAGAGTCACATGATGCCAAAGGCATACATACACCCTGTTTGTCTACTTCTTATCCATATGACTGTGTACCAGTTCCTGGACCACTTTGCCCTACTCTCCACACCTGTACAACAGTTCTAAGACAGTATCTTCGGCAAATAGGTACTCAGAAAAGTCAACATTTAATGCTACCAAGAACTATTATAGGAGGATTCTGGCCCCTCCAGAATGTCCAAGGGCAGAAGTAGAATTTTATATACAGTTTAATAATTCTTGATTCAAGATAGTTTAGCTCTCATATTGAATATAAAAATCTCTCCTGTTGCTTTTCCTCTCTATGCAGAGTTATAAAGGAGAATTCCCCAAAACAAATGTAATTTAATTCTGCCTAGACTCAGGGAAGTAATGGTTTCTGGCATAGAAACTTGAGGAGAAGGTGTGGCGTCCCTGGTCCACACAGCAACTCTTTCTATGATGCAGAACTGAGAGCAGGAATGATCTTCCAGTTTGTAAAATCCATACCAGATTTTGGGAGAAAAAAAAGGCTAATTAGCTGAACTTGCTATAATTCCTATAGAAAGGTATTAGTTTGGGGCTGGGAATGTAGTTCCACAGTTAAGAACTCACTGACTGTTCTTTCAGAGGACCTGGGTTCAATTCCCAGCATCCACATGGTGACTCCTGTCTGTAACTTCAGTTCCAGGGGATCTGGCCTCTACAAGCTCCAGGACACACATGGTACACAATACACATGCATAGACACCTCTACACATAAGATGCTAAAATGAAATTTACAAACATTTAAGAAATATTTCAGCTTACCCTCATTTCTAGCCCGTGGTTTGATGCATGTAATACCTGATGTTTTACTTCCAATCTGTATATAAAACTGAACAAGTCTGGGAGAAAAACCAAACATACAAACTTTAGTTTGCTTACAAAGAGAAAAGGATAAAAAACACTCCTAACATTCTCAAGTACTACTTCTAAATGCTGGTTAGGGGTGAGATGGCTAAATTTCTCACACCTGACACCCATGGGCAGGCCGACATTTGAGGGCAAGGCTCTGAGGGAATGTGGAATAGTCTAACAGCAGAAACAATATGAAAGGCACCGCCAGATTTTTAGTAAAGACCATGCCTAAAATTTACTTTTCCCTCATTTTCTTCCTTCTAGTTTCTGGTAATTTAATTGATGTAAAAAGCACAGTGTCATTTTAGATGTGCTAGTGTTTTATTTGACCTTAGAGCCAATAGCTCTTGGTTTTTAGCAGTGGTTGGCAGAGGAGGCATTTAAGTGAGGGGGGCAGTTTTCAGTAACTGACCACAGATGGACCACCTAAGCACATGAAGAAATCATTTTCAGACATCAGATTCAAAGTTAAAAACATATTTGCTTCATTAATTTACATTAAAAACATGTATTTGTTTAATAGGGTAACAAAACTTCTGTAAACAAAGGTGAATGTACACTAGGCATAGAGGACTTGACAATAAGTGTGTGCTGATTAACAAACTCAGGCGTGATGCTTTTGCATGACCCATCTATTTTGTTAAACAGCTTAAATTAGCTTCATTTTTATATGTCATAATGTAGGGAATTGTGCTGTTTCATGGTAAATAATTGTGCCACCCACTGGTTTAATAAAAAGAGCTGATTGGCCAAAGGCAGGCAGGAAGTATGGGCGGGGCTACCAGACTAGGAGACGTCTGAGAGCAGAATGCCAGACAGAGCACCAGAGAGAAGCTGCAGGATGCAGAGGACAACCATGCAGCTCTAAAGAAAGGTACCGAGCCACATGGCTGAACAAGAGACATGGGATAGCTTAAGGGTAGAGAGTTAGCAAGCTATATGCCTGGGCCTAAGGCTGATCAGCCTAAAACTATTGGAAGCTTCTATGTGTCTCTGTGGGACTGCGGGACTGCGGGTCTGTGGGTCTGTGGGCCTAGACCTTGAGGTTAGGCCCAAAAGTCCTGGCCAGAAACCTCATACTACATCATAATCCATAGGTAGATATATTATACCCAGCAACAGCAGTCTACCATGTTCAGAAGAAATGTTCTAATCGATAACTTGCCTGATATTCCTGGTGTCCAGTGGGACAGTCCTGGCTTCCCGTTTCCCAAGGCCATTGAAGTACAGGGACCTGCCGTCATTGAGTGTCCCACAGCCAGTCCCAACCTGACCTCCTGTTATCTTGTACCACAGTGGGCTGAGCTTCCCCTCAAACCTATCGAACAGCTCACTGTGGTTAGGGATGTTTGACACACAGGTTCCTTGTGCAGCTTCAGGGAAAAGAAACATATAGAAGTTTAGTTGGAATCACTAAGTATTAAAAGGTAGACTTCATACATGGGCAAGAAAGTGTTAACACTGTGCAGTTATCTGCCTAAAGATAGCCATTATTACTATCATAAAAACTGTTACTAAGCATTGTGTTGTGTGCCCAGAGTACCAGCAGTTGGGAGACAGAGGCAGTGAGATCAGACGTTCGAGGCTATCCTCAGCCACCTAGTAAATCCAAAGTCATTTTGGGTACATGAGACCCCCTCACAAAGGTAACAACAACAAAAAAAATGAATGAAATTTGCCATTTTTTGTCTTCCAATTTTTAACTTTTTAAAAGATTTTTTTAAATTTAAAAAACATATGTACATGTGTTTCCTTGCACATATACATGTCTGTACAAGCAAGTTCAGGTTCTTGTGGAAGCTGGAGGTATTAGATTCTCCAGGAGTTACAGATACAGATAGTTGTGGGCCACCCAATGTGGGTGTTGGGAATTTAACTCAGGTCCCCGAAAGACCTGAGTAAGCTCTTATCCACTGAGCCATCTTTCCAGCCCTTCTTATTTATTTACTTTTAAAGGAGGACTGATATGAGAATGTTGGATTTCCATGGGTGCATGTATGAGCAGAGGTTCTATCCGTGATAAAGTCATCCATCTACTGTCTTCCTACTAAGAGGCTCACAAAGAGAGTCAACACATGATTAAGAAATGCTGTCCTCAAAACTATACATGACACAGAAGGCTTGCAAGAGCAAGCTAGTCTGTTTTTGGTTTCTTTCCAGATGAAGGAATGGGCATCAACAAGCTCAGAAGAGGCCTTTTGATGCTGCTGCCAGGAAAATTTTAGAAGTAGATTTTGTAGCTTAAGATATTTCTTCTAATTTTATACTTTAATCTCAGCTCTCTCAAAACTTTTGCTATGGCAATACCTAAAGGTGGATATTGTAAAAATGAAAAAACCAAACTTCTCCAAAAAGTTTTCTTTGACAGTCTTGGGCTTGTTACTTTATATTGTATTTTAATTTTAAATGTAGAGAAGTATATTTTGTGTGCATGTGTGTACATGTATGCACGCACATTCTCTCTCTTTCTTTGTGTGTGTGTGTAGACCTATGGAGACCCTGAAGGCATGCACTTAAGAACTTGGTTTGGGTTTTAGAGAGTAACTGTGTGATCATAGGACCCATCTCTAACAATGCTTAGCTATGGGACCCAAGAAGAATTGTTTTAAAAAAAACCCCACTCTCTTGCCTCAGTTCCCTCAAATGTAAACATGGTCAGCACTACTTTGAAACAGTTATTCATAGAATCAAATGAGATAAAATAAAATGTATTTATTATAATGTTTGACATGATGTAGGGCCCCAAATAATATTCATTGTGATTGCTTATATTACCAGACACAATCTCTTTAGGGAGTATAACTTAGCCAGTTTTCTTGCTAGGTGACTTGAAACTACAGAACACTTAGCATCCCAAGTGCCTGGACGGTCAAGTTCTAGACACAGAAAATGATAAACCCAGAATCTATTGGCCTTACCTGTGTATCCCAGGTCACAGAAACATACACCCGATATGCAGTCTCCATGACCACTGCAGTAATTGGGACAAGGTTCAGATATGTACACTCCATCCAAGCCAAAGGGGGGCACGTTTTTCTGAGAGCTACTCTCTTGGATCCACCGGAATCGGGTCTTGCTGTTGGGAGAAACATGTCTATTTTTACAGTCTCATCTCACCAGACAAAGGAATGCAGAAAGGTTCAGAAAGACTCACTAGAGCTACACACTCTTAGTGGCATGCCTCTGAGATGCACACTGAGCCTTCACATGGTGTAGTGGGATTATGTTCTGATATATTGTAAATATTTGTCCCTCCTACTGGTTTACTATAATGCTCATTGGCCATAAGGCAGACAGAAGGTATAGGTGGGGCTACCAGACTAAGAAAACTCTGGGAAGAGGAAGAGTCAGAGAGAGGTACCAGCAAATACAGAGGAAAGAAGTTGAAATGCTGCTCTGAGAAAAGGTACCAAGCCACACGGCTAAATAGATTAATGGAAATGGGTTAAATTATAATGAGAGCGCTAGCTAGCAACATACCTGAGCTATAGGCCAATCAGCATGAAATTAATATAAGATTTTGTGTGATTATTTGAGGTTAATTGGCAGTGGGGCTGTGAGTGGGCCCGAACCTAGGGGCTAGGCCAGAAAGGCTGGGCCACAAACTTCAAATTACAACATGGTATCTCTTAAATCTTTCTTAAAACTGCCTGATTTCTTCATCAGCATGAGAAGTTTAATGCCAGGGAGAGATCATACACAATGGTCTTCCATTTTTTTTTCCTACAGAGGGTCTTTATGTCAGATACATCATAGGTTTCTGTTCACATATTTTCTCACCCCATGCTCTGTTAGGAATAACCAGAGGTTATCCTTTTAGTCGATCTTTATGCTTCCATCATGTTAATTTTATGAATAATTTTAGAGAAGATATTTGTAAACAATGTAAATTTATTTCTAATTTTACAATTTCATGTATATAAGAATAATATATTTTGATTATTCTTACTATCCATGATGCTTCCTTATCTCCCCCCTGCTTTCTATAGACCCCTTCTTTCCAACAAATTATTTCACATGTTCTTGGGGTCATCAAATAGGATGTTTTTGTTGGGACATGTAAAGGAACTCTGACTATTTGGTACTGACAAGGGAAGGCAAGGCTCTTTCCTCTGTATCTCACCTTAAAATCTCTAAGATTCTTAGTAAACATATGGGGTGTCTCTTAGCATTGCTAACTGTGAATGGACAAAGAAAAATCATCTTTACTGCCTTAAGTTGGGAGTGTCAAACTGGCCAAGGCTTCACTGCCTGCACTTATCTGCATTTCCCTGTCTTGAACCTAGCACCTGTTGCCTGCTTCTGGTCTCAGTGATACAATACTGGCTTTGAACACAAGTAAGTTGGAGCCTTCAAAGCTGCTGGAGAAGAAGAGCTGGTGAAGTATTAAGAGGATGGTCACTGGATGTGACCATGAGATGCCTGAAAAGCAGTGGACAAAATATGAGGAGGTAGATGTTGAGCCATAGGTCATTTGAGAAGGAAAGATATGAAAGAAGAAAGCACAGAGTTGAAATCTATTGATGCATCTACCCTCAAAGTGTTTTCATGAAGTTGGTAGCCCTAGATACAATAATTATTTGAGATGCAGATATATTAGTTCAAGTAAATGTATAATAAAGTGGTGTTGTGGATTCCTAAAAAACATTCTGAATATTAATTCCCAAACCTACAGATACGTTTAAATCTTCACCCCTTATTAAAGAAACTTCTCTTTGCAACAGACAGAGACAAGTACAGAGAGCCACAACTGATCTAAAAGCCAAGTTGTGGAGCCTAGTCCAAACTGATAACCTTTAAAACCCAACTTCTGCACCTGAGGCTCGGGATCATGGCTGAAAGAATGTAAGAGACAGAAGGACAGGGAGTTTGCTGTGATACTGTATCTCTTAGGAATGTAAGAATATACACCTGTGTTGTTCACCAACTTGTCTACCTAAGCAGGAGCTGAACAAGGACAATTGGGGAAAACTCAGAGCCCAGGAATCCTCAACCCTACACAGAGCACTACAGGCAACTAAGGAATGCTAAATGTGGGAAAAATAGTCTTCTCCAAGGAAGAGCATACCAGTTGATTACCCAGTACATATACACAAGTATACTGAGAAGATTGTACCTGTGCATTTAGGAAAACACCCACAAACCCACACACCACACATCCACACCCACAATAGAAAAGAATGAGAAAATAGGCCATGCATTTATAAAAGAGTATGGGAAGATTTGGAGGAAGGAAAAGGAGGAGAAAAATAATGTAATTATATTACAATTTCAAAAAGAAAAGAAATAAGTAAAAATGTTGATTATAATAACGATGATGATGATAATAAGGAACTAGTAAGACCATCTCAAGGAAGAAGAACATAAGGCAAAGCTTAGCCAAAAATAATGTCTAGATTCAGCCTTTGCAGTAAGTTGTTTGCAGATTTCTTGTGTCTCAATGCGGATGCCTCTTTGAGCTGGGAGTGGCACATACATCAATATATATTTAGCACTGCCAGTGTTTGTCTTCTGTAGGCAAGAATCAGGTGGACTCATAGGGGCCTGACTGATCCTTTGAAAAATCCTCTTAGAACTATTTCTGAAAGAGCAATGTTCTAGTAACTGCTGTAAGCAGGCTGCTTCCTGGCAAAGCAGCTCCAAGTTTAACATGTAGACTCTTGGCTTTGAACACTGCATTTAGAGCTTCATGAGCTTAACATAGTGTGGAAAGTAAACTTATAGTCTTTTACTTGGGATAAGTAGAAGGATATTTACTACTCTTTAGCAGAGGGTTCTTTGCCACAGATTCCATCAGTTAGTAAAGCTGCATGGAATCCAAGTTAAACAGGAAGCTGGATTCTAATGTAAAAAAATTCCTTTTTCCCCACTAAAAATTGAAATCCAAGAAAATATTCAGATACTAAAAGCCTCAAAATACTGGCCTACTTAATGATAAGGCGGCCAGGCTTTCCTAACCTCTCATATGTGGTTTTGCCAACTGGGTTGTTCTACCCGCTAGCGAAGAAATGAGAACTTACAAATGTAGTCACACAGAAATCCACCTGTGATTTGTGGTCTGTGACTGACGATGACACTTTCTGTTTTTATTGTGATGTCTGCATCACCCTGATCCACTAGTCACAGCAGCAAAGGGGTACTTGATGCTCAAAGTTTTGCAAGAGCTGTTTTGGGGCCATGGTTTCAGAAATCATGAAGGGAATGGTTGAAATGAGAAAAACATAAAACCAACCAAACAACAACAAAACCAGAGCTGCACAGATGCAGACAGCTTCAGAAGCATGGGAGGCAAGAGGACATGGCTGGATAGGTTCCTATGGCGGTGAGTGATTCCTCAGAGAGGAAGGCACAGAACAGAATCTGGGAGCTGAGCACAGTGGACAGGAGGATTGCTGTCATGCTGTCAGTGAGAACTGCCATAGAGAGGGAAACTCTTGTCCTAGACACAGCTCTTGGATAAAGGAGACCGAATTGACAAGCTTTAGGTGACATTCAGTCTTCCTCAGGGCCAGGTAACTGACCGCCATGTCCTTCCCACGTCTTCTTGTCCTCTCTTTTGTACTTTCTGCTAAACTACAAGATAACACTGACACATGAAGACAAAGAAATGATGCATAACTTGACAGGGATCTGATGGCTAGTTTTTGAAACAGCTGATATTTAAAGATTATGCTTCAAGGTTCATCACATTCACACAGAATTTTACGTCTTTGATCAAAGAAGCATTCCAGGCGTTTGCCCACCAGCAGCTATAGTGCATATTCTTGGGGTTACACACTTAACTAATGATGAAAGCAGACAATGCTTGAGTAGCTAGATCATGTTCAGCAAATCTGTGATCAGTCAGGTGAAAAATGTTACAGAAAGAATGGTGCTTAGCAGCTTTGTGAATATGCCACTTTAATTACCACCATACCAGAGTGAAGGATAGGTTACCCTTAGCAACAAACACTCCAAACCCCATGAATTATCCCAACACAAGTTTGTTTCTTACTTAATGTATCCAGCATAGGTTGGCAAAGAAAATGCTTACTGCACTTGGGGCCTGAGGCTGGTACACGATTTAGCTCACTGCATGGAACACAGGGACCACCTGGGTTCTAGCAAGCCAAATGTTTTACCCATCCACATTTTATTAGGCCATTTTTCAAATTAGTCCACCTGTCAAATTTTGAAGAATGAGCATATAAGTCTACCTTATTCCAGGAAATAAAGACTGTTGGAGTACTGCTGAATGACACCAGTGGGTATCTCAGCTCTCTGTGTTACACTATCAGGAAGCTATATAAACAATTTCTTGTATCATTTTACTTCTGAAGTCAAAGGCCTTGACCAGGACACACTTAATGATACGTCCCAGAATTTCATTGAGAAGTGTCTACTTGAAGAATGTTTCTTTATCTTTTCTAAAATGATAGCGTGGAAATTAATGAACTCCTACTATATCTGATACAAGATGCTATAAAACTTATTCTAAAATATTGGACCTGGAAAAAACATGTCTTTACAAAAAATCAGATTGTCATATCTGTTTTTGTTCTTCTTTCTTTTATTTTTTTTACTTTACCAATGGGAACGAAGTGATCCTATTTTTATTAGTTGCCAGGAAGCTGAGAGCTAAATTAGTTCCTCCTTTACTGAAATGGATTCACTTCAAACTTTTAGTCCATTTATCTTATTCTCCATCACTGATTTTTAAATTTTCTCTTATTATTTGTTTTAGTAGTCTGTTTAAAGCAACCATTTACATTGCAAGATACTTTAACTCCCTTATGTAAGAAGGTATTAAAGAAATAAAAATCTATGTATGGCAAAATCTTGATGTAAGGCCACGTGGTTTTTTCCCCCTTAACATCTTTTGTTTGCTGCCATATACCAATGCCCAGAATTGTACTTGGCACAGGTAGATGATGGACAAATATTTTTTGAATGAATTAATAGGTGAGTGAATAAATAAGCTTCACCGTCTACTTATGCTATTTTGACAAATTTATTTCTGTTTTTATTTATTTTCGCCTCAAGTTACTACTTGGGTAGGAACAGTCAGGCTATCTGAAGCAATAACACACACAATAAGAGAGGTTGCTTTACCTGGATGCAAGGGACCTTGGAATGGCAATGGTGATTCTCGTCCATTCTTCAAAGTCCCCAGTGTAATAGATAGTGGGTTCACTCAGTTCTCTGGAGTTCCCTTCACATCCTTTGCCTGCTGAAGCTGGAAAGCACCCTTCTTTCACCAGAAACCAGGACATGCCAGCATCATGGGAGTACTGGAGGAGAACTGGAGCGCTGCTGCTGAACTGACTGGTGCACCCTATGTTTAACTGTTAGAGAGAAGCTCAGGATTAGACAAGGTTTTCATTTAGAGAGAGGGTTCATCAAATTAGAGGCAACAGCAGCCACAGCCCCTGCTGCCCAGTTGGTAGGACACTTCAGTGACGAGAAGGACACAGTTCATACTCAACCCAGACCCTCTGTAAATTCTGGGCCTGGGTGGTAGCTAGGTTAGTCAGCCCACCAACTTTTCTAGAGGGACTGTCTTAATATATGATAATTTCAACTATATAACCAAAATACATAGCAGCTGTGCTAGAGCAGTAGTGCCTATTAGATATTTTTACAGTTTTTAAACAGTGTTACTTTATGTTTATAGTCATCTAAGGTAGAACATCTCTGCATTATGTTACTTAGTTGATGCTATGACAGAAACTCGGCTCCTGACACTGGATCATTTTTTTAACTAAGCTTGGACAAAATGAACGAATGAATGAATGAATGAATGAATATGGCTCCTGTTTCACAGTAAGCAGAGACAGCCCTCGCTCTGGACATCCATGTTCTGAAGGACAATGGCTTCTCAGGTTTCTTCCGTTCGTTCCCTCTGGAATGAGGTGAAGACACTTGCTGACTCCAGAACCCCACAGGGAAGAGCAGAGCCAGGGCTACGGGTTGGCCCTCCCCCAACATCCACTTCATCTGGGAACTGTTGGAGCATGTGAAGGGGATGAACCTACAGATCCAAACAGCAGCATCTCCAGCAGGACATCTAGGAGAAGCCCAGGCTCATTATAGATGGAGCAGCAGAAGCCATAGGCTTGGAACATGAATGGCCCACGGCAATAAGGGCTTGCAAGTGAAAATGAGTGGACTGAAGGGTGAACTCTGTGACTCCCAGGGCCACACGACAGCTTCCAGCATGAGAGTCTTCTTCTTTTTTTGGGGGGGGGTTGACTGTTGTTTTGTCTTGTGGGGGAGGTTGTAAGGGCAGAGGGTGAATGCGCATGGGATTGCAGGGATGGGAAGGTGGGTGGAATTGGGATGTATAATTTGAAATTCACAAAGAAACAATAACAATTAAAAGAAAAAAAGAAGTTCCCTCCAACTTCGTATTTCAGACTGTTTTATTAACCCATGAAATACTGCAAAGGGTACACAGTTCGCCATGGGTGACTCCCACCAGACAGGTCTTAGTCAAAAATCTGAAAACACTCCAAAATTTTAAAATCCTGTATATTCTTCTTATTAAATAAATCTCTCTAGCACAGTACTTGGTTTGGTGTTATAGTTTAAGACAGTTTTTTTTTTTATAAGTTAATGTATGAATAAATTTTGATGCTGTTAGGTCTGTTTGGGGGCAGCTATTGCTGTCGTGCCTTCCCCCTGCTTATCTTGTCGATGCTGTGAGCATGTGCAGGGCTCTTCGAGCATCTGGGAGCTATCCTAGAGCACTTCTACTGACTACGGTGACTGTTCACTTTTCTGGATCATTCACCATTTTTGAACTCCTTGAGGGCTAGGGCCATGGTTTTGGTTTCTGTATTCCTGGCAACCTGGTATTTGTCACACAGCGAGCAGTCATCAAGAATGCACCAGAACTACATTTTTATACAAATGGTACCCAAAAGATATTATAAGAGTTTCTGGTAAATTTGACTATCAATCCAAATTTGACTACTAATCTATAATTAATATCTATTGTTAACTATTGATCACACATTGCTAGGTGTTTTGTTGTGATGTGAGAATTTTTTTTTAAAGCACTGTACAATGTTGCCCCTTTAAATCCTGAAAAATTCATTCACTACGTTTTTATTACTTAGCTTTTTCAACTTTAGGATATCACCATGCAGAATCTGATATCTACATTACTATGATATTTGGGATTAAGTAAATTAAAGAGGTATGAGATGAGAAATGGTATAGCAATTTTTGAACATATTTTGTATTAATATCAAGGTCACCAACATATGCATATAGACAAATG
Source organism: Phyllotis vaccarum (assembly GCA_033318265.1). Lineage (NCBI taxonomy): Eukaryota > Metazoa > Chordata > Mammalia > Rodentia > Cricetidae > Phyllotis > Phyllotis vaccarum. The sequence continues at coordinate 26,002,290 of JARWLC010000006.1, read as the reverse complement.
TGCTGATATTGATTTTCATTGCCATTTAATATCACAATATGAACAATGGCAGATTACCATTTCCTAATTGTCGTTAGGAAGTAAATTGTTCCTATTTATGACTATCTTGTGTATTGGTCTGCGGAACTTACATTGAAGAGCCGTCCACAAACACCTAATCTGATTTCTTTAGTAATTCCATTTTGTAAATTATTTAGTGTCTGTATCCTGTTGCTATATAGGGAACATGTAGTTGTGCTAGCTTATTAGAACTGCATTGCTTTCTACGCCAGAATTCACCAATGAGATTTTATTATAAATAAACACAATGAAGTTTTGATTAAGTTCTGAGCAAGAGCTGTCAAGGTAAATTCTCACTATTTTTGTTGACATGTTATCCAGCATGAACAACAATGTGCTTTAAGGAGAGTGATGAAAGGCAGAGTAAAAATTCACCATATTACAGGAAATGAAGTTGAAAATGCTATAGTAAATGCATATGATACAGGCTGTGGTTGGAGCCAGTTAATGTGTGCCAGGTCCTAGGCTTGATGCTAATACACAATGAAACCATAAGCCCCAACCCACCAGTGAGACAGACTGGACATACTTAGAATGATTTGAAAGTAAGGGGTTCGTTCTTTACATCACTCTCAGATCGAAATACTAAGTCAGTTTTGTTTGAGTTATGGAGAGTTGCATGAATAACATAATGATACAGATACATCTTCTGGAACTCCTCAAAAACTAGACAACTGCTTCCCCTATGAGTAGAGCGGAAAGCAGACTGTGGAGGCTTTATTCAAGTGTATTCCCTCCTTAATAGAATATGAAAAATGTGTGTTCTCTGGGAGCTTTGCATATAAAATTTTTTTTTTTTCCCGTTCCTTCTCCTGTCTGGGAAGAGCCCTATTGCATAAATACCTTGAACTGGAGCATATATCCAGGCTTCAGGGTCAGATCTCGAGTCACTGCAAATCTGTCTCCGTGTGACTTTCCAAACACCATGGCTGAAGGTGTGCCAGCACAGAAGCTGCTGTTGTCAGCCATTCCTTCGTTGGCTAACGTAAGCCACACACTCATTTGGTTCATAGGGTAATCATAAGCTGGCTTCTCGTAAAAATTCTAAGAGTAACAAACAGAAAGTAAGACACTTTGATGTCTCTGAAATCAAGGAATGTTCAGATCATGACATGCAGACCACGTACCATTCTCGGATCTCTGAAAATCCAGAACCAGTAAGCTAACTTAAAAATCACACATTTTCTCTTGACGATTTAACAACCCAGACTAGTTTGCCACCATGTATTTAATTATTTTTAAGTATACTAGCAATTTTCCTGACTTCACAATCTTTCTCACATTTGTACAATCTGTAAACTAGCAGCCGAGGCCTGAACTTTCTTACTACAGAAGGGAATAGCAAGAAAAAAAGGTACAAATAGTTAACTCCATGTTACCCAATCCCCTTTAGACTGCAGGCCATTAAGAAAGACAATCGTCCTTTCCCTGATCTGCTGGGCCAACCCTTTGCATGCACATGAGACATACCTGGGGCAAAGTTGGGTTGACAACTGGGATAACCTGCTTCTGCTTCTCTGACAGAATGATGATGTCATCGACTGCCCATTGGTCGTAGTCTTCCCCTGAGAACACAGGCTGCCACCAGCGGAACCTGGTACAAGGGGTCTTTGCAGCTGCTGGGAGCTCCAGATAGACAAATCTGCAGAAAAACAAATCATGGCGGGGAAAGCAAAAGCTGGTAAAGTAACAAAGGCAGAAACAAGAGACGGCTTAGCTATATTTGATCCCTTGGTACTTTAGAAGTCTCAGAGTATGGACAGATCACACAGGAGGCCTATCAGTAAGAAAGCTTACTCCTGATTTTGTCCATTTCATTTCCAATTGATTTTCAATGGATGGACTCACTGGTCATAACTTTTAAAAGACCTGCTTTTATTTTTATTTTATGCATACAAGCGTTTTGCCTGCATGTGTGTAAGTGCACTATGTGCACATATATATGTATAAGAAAGCAACATTGTATGGTAATAAGTTTTAAAAGAAATACCTTGGGTTGTTGAACTAGCTCAGGGGCGAAGGTGTCTGATGACATATTTGATCCCCTGGGCCCACATGGGAGGAGGGGCCTAATTTCTGAAACTGAACTGTGACCTCCACTTGCTTTCACATATGCACAATGTTAACAATGTAACAAAAGAGAAGAAATATCTAGGAATACTTGTTCTACTGTGTTATTAATCAAAATACTCTGCTTTAAAGTTTCAAAGTAATCTTTCTCTGGTAAAAAAACCAAATTGTGAATTTAAGCAAAACGTAGTTATCAGTAAATTATATGAGGTTGGCTCTATTAAAATTTTGATGTGCATCATTAGTTTATAATTTATGACCTATATAATTATATATAATGTTGTTCCTTGCATTTTAAAAGTCATAAGTCTGTAAATTTATTTTAGATCATTTTAATATTTATATAACTTTCATCTCATAGGCATACTATTACTTATTTCAGACCATCTAGAATTTTAATACTTTTTCTTACTGTGGCATAATTCTGTAATAAATACTAGGCATAAAGCATTTTGACTTTGTTTTTTGGTTTAGACAAGATTTTAGGGAAGATTCTTAGATATGAAATTACCAGGTCATGTAAATTACTGCTATTTAAGATGTCCACTTTCTAAAGTCTTCCCTAGAAGGGTGGTAACAATTTCCAAATGGTATGAGAGAGTTTTAGTGTTTCATGTTGAAAGAGTACTTGGTATTACCATTAAAGATTATATATAAAAATTATATAATCCTTTTAAAAACAGAAATTTTATGCAATGGAATCTCATTATCACCCACTTCTTAATGAAAATGTTTTTTGTCACCTCTGTTTAACTTGGTATTCATTTTTTAAAATGAGGTCGTAGTGTTTAAAAGGTAACTTGTATAAATTCTTTCTGGGGACAAGATCCTTATTTTTCATATTTTTAGAAATGTCCTCGATTTGTTTTCCTTGACATTACAATTACATACATACAAAACTGGTTTTACATTTGCATGTAATAAATCTGTATGTGAGTAGTTCTTTTCTCTGTTATTTTCCCATTGAATTTATATTCTGCTTAGCTGCTTTCCCAGGAGCAGATGGTGACCTGTTATCTACATGAAGAAATCCTAAACCAGCTTTGCAGCTTCTGACAATATAAAGTGAGAATCTAAACATTCCTCTCTTAAGTGTCCACCACATCTAACCTGGCCTGGTTATTCATCTACTCCACTGATAGCTGACATGTTCTTTCTCACATACAGATTTTTGTATGTGCCTTTACGGTTCAGGTGTGTGCAGGTGCATATAGGTATGCAGTTATACATGCATTTGTCAGGGACTGGAGTTGGAACTCACTGATTTGATTAGTTTGGCCTGGAATTTTACATAGGTTCTGGAGATCACACTCTGGCTGTCTGGCTGGCACAGCAAGCCCTTTACTGATGAAGACATCTCCCCAGGCCCCACACGTTTATTCTCACAGATATGGAGTCAAATATGGGTCATATTCTTGGCTTCATTGCTAGTCCAGCATCTTTTCATTTTAGGCTCCTTAATATAATATATATTTTAAATTTATCCTCTCCAAATTGAAGCTATTTTGTTAGCTTCTATTTCTAGACATGAAGTCTAACACTTGAATGAATTAGACATGAATGAGATGGTGTCTTCATACAGTAATCTTCAGGCTTCCTCTTCATGGACTCTGCACTGTTTCCCACTTAGTTGTTGCCTTTTAATATCTGGAGAACATTTTGCAGCTTTGTCATTTTTGATATATTCAGTGTTGTCTGCAAAAGCATTCCCCATATTTTCTTATTGTTTGATGCCATGTACTGGCTTTTCCTTTTATCTTTCAGCTCAGAGTTTCTTAACCACTTTAGCGTCATCTAAAACCTGAACCTGGTCAATTTTTTTTTTTTTTTTTTTAGTTTCCCATATAAACTTCCACAAGTAAAATATTTTTCTTTTTCTTTCTGTTTATGAATGCGTGTCTCTGTGCACTGGTGTGTATACGTCATTTATGCATGTCTCTGTACATTGGTGTGTATACATGATTTATGCGTGTCTCTGTGCACTGGTGTGTATATGTCATTTATGTGTCTCTGTGCACTGGTGTGTATACATCATTTATGTGCGTCTCTGTGAACTGGTGTGTATACGTCATTTATGTGTGTCTCTGTGAACTGGTGTGTATACATCATTTATGTGTGTCTCTGTGCACTGGTGTGTATACATCATTTATGTGTGTCTCTGTTAACTGGTGTGTATACATCATTTATGTGTGTCTCTGTGAACTGGTGTGTATACGTCATTTATGTGTGTCTCTGTGAACTGGTGTGTATACGTCATTTATGTGTGTCTCTGTGCACTGGTGTGTATACATCATTTATGTGTATCTCTGTGCACTGGTGTGTATACATCATTTATGTGTGTCTCTGTGAACTGGTGTGTATACATTATTTATGTGTGTCTCTGTGAACTGGTGTGTATACGTCATTTATGCATGTCTCTGTACATTGGTGTGTATACATGATTTATGCGTGTCTCTGTGCACTGGTGTGTATATGTCATTTATGTGTATCTCTGTACATTGCTGTGTGCATCACTGAGTGTTTATGTTTGTATGTGTGTGTGCATGTGGAGGTCAGAAGATGATTTAACGTGTTGGTTATGGGTACTTTCCACCTTTTGTTTGAAACAGGGTCTTTGGCTGCTCTGGAATTTTGCTAAGTGGGACGTGCTGCCTGGTCACTGAGCTCCTGAACCTCCTGTCCCTTCTCCCATTTCCATCACTGGTGTTACAAGCATTGCCACTACTCCGGGCTTTTCATGTGGGTCCGGGAAACTCAGGCTCAAGTTCTTACAAACCACCTAGTCCTCAGAAATTTATTCTTTTACTTATTTATTTATTCATTTATTTTACAGGTTCTCCTGGAACTTACTATGTAGCCCAGGCTGTGATTCAACTCATGATCCTTTGCCTTGGCTTTCCCAATGCTAGGATATATAGGCATATGCCATCATGCCTGGTGAAATAAAAGATCTGCATAGTATATGTGGTGGTTTGAAAAAGAATGGCCTCCTAGGCTCACAATCACCAGGGAGGGGCACTAATGGGAAAGGACTGAGGTGTGGCCTTGTTGGAGGAAGTGTGTCACTGGGAACGGACTTGAGGTTTCAGAAACCTATGCCAAGCCCAGAGTCTCCTCTTCTAATGTTGCCTGGGAACTGGGATATAGAACTTTCAGCTAACATGTCTGCCTCCACACTGCCATGCTTCCTGCCATGGTGTTAATGAACTAAACCTCTGGAACTGTAAGCCAGCCCCAATCAAATGCTTTCTTTTTATAAGAATTGCCATAGTCATGATGTCTCTTCACAGTAGCATGATAATATTTGGGGTAGAATTCTGTGGAAAGTTATGTCACCTTTAAGAGGCCCATTTTTTTTTAAATACCAAACTTATAAACTTTCAATCTACAAAATATGTAAATTTTAGGCAGCAAAACACATCTAATTAGTAAGAATTAGATATATATTTTCTTCAATATTTTTAACACAAAACTTAGTTTTAATATGTAAAAAATGACATTAAAACATGTTAACAATGATTGGTGGTTAGTATATAAAGAAAAATTTATTTCTATATTAAAGTAGAATAAGAGATTATAAAAAATATATGCTCTAAAGTGGTATTCTTGAGTAATTTTAAGTTATGTTCATATGAAACATAAAATTAAACAGAATTTTAAAAACTACATAATCACAAAAGAACCAAGTTTAAGTACATATAACTATGCTGATTGCCTAGAAAAGGCATTACTGTTAATCATGAATTATTGCCCCAAACTCATGGCCAGTTACTGCCTATGCCGCTTCACTCCATATATTCTCCAGTTATCAAGATCAAAGCCTGGGTAGGGAAGTGGGAAGCGTTAAAAGTCTGAACTCTGAAGATCTGGTCACACTCTATTTAGGACCATCTCAGGGCATAGTCATGTGAAAACTCAGAGCAAAACAACCCCCATCTCGCTTAGCTGTAACGGATGAGCATATTCTGTTTGCACAGACTGAAAGCAAAATTCCCAAGGTAAAGTGGGCTTGGGACTTTGCCATAGCTCAGAGTATCAATGGTTAGTAATTTTCTTGTAGTAAAGAATTTCCTCAAATCTCTAAGAACATTCTTTTTAAGGATTTTTGTTTTTGAGACAAGATCTCATGATAGCCTTAGCTGCTTTCGGAATGAACTCAGAGCTCCTCCTGCTTGAGATTCAGAAGGGTTTTGGTTATTAGCTTATGCCACCATATCCAACTAACATCTCTAAATATTAAATATGAGCACAAATGTTTTTTGTTTAATGACTTAGATGAAAATTTTCTATACTTGGTGTTCCTGTCAGATATTTATGAATTTTAGGGACATTTTAATAACAGTTGAATATTTACCACCCTTGGGACACCCTGGAAGGCCCAGCAGTGGGTGGTTACCTAGGTTTGCTGAAGTCTGAGAAGTACATCTCTGCCAGCAGGTGCCACTGGATGCCCCCATTGTTGCTGTACTGGAGGAGGACGCCCTCCTCTCTGCTGTCAGGCTTGTTGCATGCAGTACTCTCTCCGCCTATCTGGATGTAGAACTGGACAAAGTCCACCCAAGACGTGTCCAGATCCCAGCTTACCAGTTGTCTTTTTCCAGCCTTTTCAAAGGACAGAAAAACTTTAGTTATTTGGGAGCTCTCTGGCATCTTACAGCTTGGTTTCAACTCCACACGAGCACCCTGCACAGAAGACAGTTTTAGACTAGGTTCATACTGTTCTCAGTGAGCTCTGCTCTTTCTTCTCTCGTCTCTCCTGCGTCTGTGGTTGCTGCCCTTGCTTCATCTCTCCATCACTGGTACCCAGACCCAGCCGGGAGACTTGAGAATTTCCTACTGTACCAAAGAGTAGTAAAAAAATCAAAGCAAACTAACTCAAAACACTTTCAACCCTTGCTTGACATGTCTTCTAATGGCAGAAGTAATGAAGAAGGAAGACTGTGGACTTGGTGCATGTGTGTTTATAAGCACATGTGTGCTTATGAATACAAAGGTCTGAAGACAACCTTGGTTACCAGTGTTTAGGCAACACCATGTTTGTTTTATTTGTTTTGTTTTAGGCAAGGTCTCTCATTGGCTTGGAACTTGCCAACTAGATTAGGCTGGTCTGCCAGTGAGCTCTACCTCTCCGCTGCTGACAGTACAAGTGTACATCACCCTGTCTGCTCTTACTTTAATTCATATATTTTATTGTTTGTTATTATTATTAGTATGTTTTGAAACAAGAGTCTCACTATGCAGAACTAGTTGTTCTGGAACTTGCTTTGTAGACCATGTTGGCCCCAACCTGCCTCAACCTCCTGAATGCTGGGAGGCTTATGCTAAACTTTATTTTTCATGTGGGTTTTGGGGATTGAATCCAGGTCCCTGAACTTAATAGGCAAGAATTTCTGATGGAGCCTACAAGGATTCGCTTGTAAATCAGCTGGACCTGGGTTTGAATCTCAGTATTTTATTCATTCCATTCATGAGCTGTGTGGCCTCTCTGAGACTTGACTTTCTTCACAAGTACAATGTGGGCAATATACCTTCCTTATGAATTTTGACAATTGGATTAAACAACATGGGATGTGTGTAAGGTACACTACATGCATTCCTGGAGGACCTGCTCACAGACCTTATCTCCAAGCAAATTACAGTAAAGTGGGCAAGACAGAAACCTCTAGATAAAAATGAAGTCTTCCAGTTTCTCCATCTGCTTTGCTTACCCTCAAGTAGAGGCGTTGGGAGGCGCCATTTAAGTAAGCTTCAACACCATGCAAAACCATGCAAAAGTCTCTTATGTCTGAAAGGGTTAAAATTTTCCTGAAATCCAAAAGCTCACTTTCCTCTCTTGCTGTATGCCCCTGTATGTCAGCATGCTGGGAGGTTTCAGACATAGGTTGACAAGTGGTGTCCCCCCTGTTCTGTGAAATGGCTTCAAGCTAAGGTGGTACAAAAACGTTGACTCTTCTGCCTAGCAAGGTTTTACCAAAGTTAATCAGTGGACTTTTCTGGTCTTGGAAGGAAAACTGAGATCATGCATACAGACTAGAGTGAGATCCCCTCACGTCCACACTGAGCCCTAGCTTCATCTCCCCAGTTCACTGAGGAAGAGTTCTGTCACAGGAACGGACAGGGGTGAATATCTGTGGTATAACTAAGAACGTATACTGCTTTTGAGAACTCTAAAGCCAATCAAGAGTCCAAAAGAAACCAGGATGCTTGCTTGCAAATGACAGCTGGAGTTGACTCTCAATTTCCAGTGGGAATTTGAGGAACTCTTGTTGCATGTGCCTTGTATTGTTTTTAAACTGTTTATTTGAAATATGGTAAATGAGAAACACCTAGTTCTCCCATATCCCAGGATCACTGCAGGCAGTGATGCTTGTGAGAAAAGCTTCAAGAGTTAGAAGGTTGATTTCGATATAGCAAAAATCTATGAAAAACACAGCATGTGGAAATGAGGCAGGAGGAAAGGTTCTAGGGCGAGAATTATAGAAATCCAATTATCACAATTAGCTCTTTGGAACGAGGGTCTGTTGTGAGCTCACAGCGCAGGCTCGCTCTTCCTGGTGACGGGTTATTCCATAGGGATTCAGAAACCGATTTTGTAGGACTTGTGGAATGGTGGGAAATATTACACAAATGTTTAGCTTGGCACTGAGAGTGTGTTTTCATAGCTAACACCATAATTTCTTTTGTTCAGAAACCTGAAATGTTGAACATTGTTTCAAAGGAATTAAGAAAAAAAAAAAAGAAAAAAGGTTCATGATAATTTATTTTTGTCAGAATTTAGAGTATGATGTAATTATTGCTGTGAAGTTTTCCTACTTTGCCCTGATCTATGGACTCATGCACATATGTGTAAACACATGCACGTGTGATGTATGTCTGTATACTTGTGTTGGAGTAACAGGATGAGGTATGTTTTCCTTCTTAGAGTGGGAAAATCAGCCTCCAGTTGATTTGAAATATCGTGAGAAACACCTCAAACATTCTAGTATTTTCCTACCTCAGATTCTGTATAAGAGAAATGGTTTGTAGAATCAAAATAAAGTAGAGGTTAAATGGCTTCCTGCTTTAAGTGTTCAGCTAAAATAAACCAGATCTTAGCAGAAAAGAGGTAACAGAACTGATAACAAAACCTCTAAGAAGCTGTGAATTTTCACCTTTTGCAGCTTACCAGTTGTCTTTTTCCAGCCTTTGCAAAGGACAGAAAAGCAGTTTTCTTTATTCAGAATGCCAGGAGAGACAAACATTTACTCTACTTACTCGACAGCAACCATTTCTTTAGAACTTCTCCTTTTTAGATAAATCAATTAATTCTGTAATGGCTGTTACACAGGATGCCATGAAAGGAAGCCATATGCTTGTAGCAGGAACAATATGACTGTTGTGGCCGCAGACCAACTGATCACTTGCTGAGTTCCCTTTGGTCACATGAGTATTTAATAATTACAGGCCTACTTAGTCTTTTGAGTATTTATTGGTATGCAACGTAGATGGTGACATGCATTTAGGAGCTGGTCACTTTATTTAGAGCTCAGCTCAGCTAGTGCAAAGCCTTCTGCCCAGTGCTGTGAGAAAAGCAGGAGGAATAAACCATTTACATATCAAATCAGAGAGACCCTAAGAATACAGTGTCTGGTATAGCTTGCCCTCCTTTTTGCAGGCTGCACAGAACAGCAGCCTCTCAGCAGGATATGGCATGGCTTATGTGAATGTAGAATAGATGGAGGGCAGGGCAACAGAGTCAGAGCAAGAGCAGGGAACCAGACACAACCTTTAGCCTCGGGAGTTTCCCAGCTGGAAAACGATACAGAGATGCAGGTGGGGAAGGTGGTGAGAGAGTAGCCTGGACACAGGTAGCTAGGGAGAGAGAGGATGGAGAGGGTTTAGAAGCATTAACCTGGGAGTGCACATGATCTATAACTATTCCTTTGCTGCCTGTTCATCATTTCAAAATGCTCTTCAGTGGGGGATGCCCAACTACTTGCTTCATATCTAAGCTAGTGGCGCACAGCCTGGTTACTGTGTCAGAGTCTATGCCACACCTCCTGGGACACTGAGGAGCCATATGGACCCCCCCTTCCCCTTTGGAAAAAAAAAGTGATGATTCCACTCTCATGGTAACAGTCAATCTGACAGGAGCAGGAAAATGGTCTGTGAGTATATGAGTAATTGCTATTCCTGAGGCCAGCCCCTCCTAAGTTTCCCTTGTTTTGATTGAATGGACCTGATTTTCTACTTTTTAGTTTAAAGTAAATTTTTACACTCAGAATTCTAAACAGCTAGATACTACTAGAGAAAAAAAAAAGAAAAAAAAAAAGAGGTCCTGAGATATTTTTACAGAAGTCCAGAGGCAAAGGCTGAATTGAGAGATGAAGGGAACATTTTTACTTTTGAAATGATGATTTTTAAGTAGAACGGCATATATGTGGGAAATTCAATGATACCATTTTATAATTTACTCTCATATAAATAACAGTGATGACTAGTGGTGACTGTGCCCAGCATGCCTCTTTCTTCTTTACTCATTACTGCCAGTGTTCTGCCTTACAGACAAGGATGCTGAAATACAGAGAAATAACTACACAAGCAGAACAAGCATGTGAGTGCTGGGATGCGGCACACCAAGATAGCCTGGCTGGGATGCGGCACACCAAGACAGCCTGGCTGGGATGCGGCACACCAAGACAGCCTGACTGGGATGCGGCACACCAAGAGAGCCTGGCTGGGATGCGGCACACCAAGACAGCTTGACTGGGATGTGGCACACCAAGAGAGCCTGGCTGGGATGCGGCACACCAAGACAGCTTGACTGGGATGTGGCACACCAAGACAGCCTGGCTGGGATGCGGCACACAAAGACAGCCTGGCTTTAGAAAAGGCTATTTTGAATTAAGTGGATGGAATACTGATCTGTAACCCAGGACATTTTTATGTTTAAAATTTCCATGTATACAAATACACATAATTTTCCACTGAAATATTTATAATCTTATTTTCAAACATATGCTGACAGCAAGCATAGCCTTCCATCCTGCAGATTCATATTTCTACTGCATTGGACACCTATTGGCTATTATCTCTAAAGACAGTGATGGTAAGATGCTCAGTGTCAATGGTCAGGAAATGTTGAGTGGATCCATCCTGATTTCTATTCTTCTCTGTCTTGTTTTCTTGCAGATTCTTTGCTTTGCACCTGCACCAGAACAAAACTTGAACCTATTTTTGCACTTGCATGAATTAACTTTTCTTGGATTTCTGCCAAAACAAATTCTGCAATGTATCAGCCCTGTGGTATATCATCCGCACCTGTCTACTTGCTCTAGGATGTAAATACAGTGAGACATTTCTGATTGTCCGAGAATTGGTGACTGTAATCCCTTCCATAAAGAAATGGCACTAAGCCCTTCACATTCTAAAGGCAGCTGCCAATACTTAGGGCTGGACACGTCCCTCAGGTTGGAGCCTGCTCCATGCCTTTTGTGTTTTTACTGGAGATGAATCAGAGCACAGTAGGAAAGAATGGTCTGCCTAGACTATAGCATAGGCGGAGATGAAGGAGGTTCCGCCCTTATCCTCAACAAATCAACGTGGATTGGGGGTGTTCAGAGAGAATTAGATGTTGAGTTCTGCCTGTGCCTGACATCTGGACCCCTTGCTGATGTTTTCTCTGCCTAATCGGAATGCTACAACCAGGGAAGCTGAACATTTCAAGAACACATTTCATGAAGCTTTCTACACACCAGTAGAATCTACCAGCAATTGCCAAACTAGACAGGATAGCTCTGAGATGTCTGTTCAACTCAGACAGCTGCTCAGCCCCTGCCCTCCGGAATGGCTCTGTAAACACTTCCTTCCGGTTATCACTGTTACTTCCAGAGTCCTGAGATTCAGAGATAAAAAGTACAATAAACACAAATCCATAGACTCTTCTATATGGTTGACATTCATCTACACAAGAACTCTAAGGAGTTAAACTCTTACTGTCCCCACTTTGTGGATGAGGAGGGTTAAGTAATGTGCCTAAAGTCACATAGAAAGGAGTTGGTAGAATCAGATGCACTCACACGTGTACAACTGATTCCAGCTCTAACCCTGTTCATCTCTCACCCTAGGCTTGCCCTCTCATGTAGTGTAAGAAGACAGATTAAAAGTGAGGACAGATAAAAACTTGCTCTAGTTAGTCAACAACCCTCAAGATATAAGCCTGCACAGCACTGGAACATAGGAAAGCAATGGGATTTAACTAAAGTGCAAGAGCCCTGGCAGATGAGGGGGTCCAGGATGTCACTCGGTGAGATGCTTGCCTAGTATATCAGAGCCTGTCAGTTCAGTAGCTAGTGCTGTACAGAACAGAATGAGCATAGTAGGAACTCTAAACTGGCTTAACTTGTATTTGCAGTAACCCGACCCAATGTCAGGAAGGGAAGGTTCACAGCTAAGCCCAGTCGAAAGCAAGGGTACGAGGGATATAAAACCATTTCATATCTGTACCTGCTCACAGCGTGCCTGTCAGCCCAGCCACTGCCCCCATGGCTCATTCCAACTCCTGGGCATACCTTGCTGAAGTATAGAGAAGATCCAGAAGAAACAACCCCACAGCCTTTCTCTGGCTTTACAACTTCTCCCCCAATAACTTCTTGCCAGTCAGATTCCCAACCATTTGGGTTCTCAAAATCAGACATAATTGTGGAAGGAAGTGCAGCTTCTGGGTGGCATTCAGGACCTTGGTATCCCTGGTCACACCTATGAAAACAGTGGGAAGAATCAAGTCAGTGGCAGCACAATGGCTGCCCTTAAGGCCCTCCCTCATGACATGTCCCCCTAGGTCTCACCCTTACGCTAGATTTTCCTAGGGTATTAATGTGTATATGATATGGAGCTATCTTCAGGTTTTCATATTCCTCAAAATGGGTAGACTCTTTAGTTGTATATATTCTGTTAATTAATCTTAAATTGTGGATTTAAGATTAAGGAGTAATTAATGACACCTGGGCTTGTGTTTGTGCAGGAGAAACTGGGAGTTTTTCATTGCTTTAAAAATGTCATATATGTAGGTTCACTTATTCAATTAACATGTTACTCTGGTGATGTCTTATCAAATCACATACTTCGGGGCCTTTTATTATTAAAGTCACTTTCTTCCCATATGTACAACCCCAAGCTTTGGGTGAAGTGGTAGAGAGTCTACTGCAATGTTTGACTAATTGAGGATGATGAGGGTGGGCAGGAAATAACAGTAAGGCTTTCCAATTAACCCAGCAGGCCTTGTCTTAGTTTAGATTCAGAGGTTTGGAATATATACAGTTTTACACTAATATAACTGTCTTTATGAGTCTTTGCACTGACTGGGAAAATAACTGTTGAGATGAAGCCAGAGACACAAAGCCCGAGACTCAGGGGTTGGCCTTACCATCAGGAGTACATACCTGCACATGCCGTGGTCGCAGGAACCATGCCCATTGCACATGTTGGGGCACTGCTGCCCAATGTAAATGTTGTCTAAAGCCCACTCGTCCTGGGTTGTGTAATAGCTCTGACTCCACCGGAAGCGGGTAGCACTGGACCTAGAATAAGGCAGGCAGTTGAAATACGGTGTTTCTCACTGAGAATACCAGAGTCCAGCACCTTTCTGATAACAAACTTCTATTTATAACTTCTATTTAGCTTCCTAATACTTTTCAGCTTAATTTCAGTGCAATTATTTTGCAATTCAACAATTCTACTATGAAGGAAAGCTTAAAAAAAAAGTCTGCCAATATTATGTTTTAGTCTTAATTCAGTTGAAGCATTTTAAAGAAAAATAGAGGGCCAGACTTTGTTACTCAAAAATTTGATTCTAGAAATAAATAAATAAAGAACATTCAGAAGTAAAAGCTGCCTACTAAATGTAACATGCCTTTCACAGATGGGAAGATGATTTTTACCCCAAATAATACAATTTCTCAGAACAGGCCCACCAGTCATTATTGGATGACTTAAATTTGGTTCAGACTATAAAACAAACATGTTAAGAGTGCAATTCTGAGGTTGAGAAGACACACTGAAAGTTCTATTTAAAAAGAAGATCATCTGCATGTGAGAATGTGCTTATTTCTGAAACACAAACTTGCTTGAGTCTCATGGGCCAGTCGACTTTAAACAGAGATGAAAAGTTAAACACAAATCCTTGGGGTCTTAGTTCATTGACATCAGAGTCTAAAAAAGATATTTTGAGAGTCATATAAAAAGGCTCAAAATCAGTGACTACTTAAAAACATTATTTTTTAATTACAGAGAATATACCACATGTAGGAATTTTCAGAGATCTGTGATGAATTCTCTAGAATGGGCAGCAGCAGCAGCAGCAGCAGCAGCAGCAGAGAATTCGCAGAACTCTGTGAGTACTTAACTCTGTGGCTTATGATATTCCTTAGCAAACTATAGACACACTCGCTCTGTCTCTGAATGATCCATGACAGTCTACACCAATTACACACATCAATCACATCACAAGTATAAAAAATAATGCTAAAATTCAGACTAAGCTTTATTCGTTTATTTAGTTAATGATGTGTTGCTAATAGCCTGGGTTTTCATTTGTAGCAGTAGTAATTCCAGGATTCGCTGAGGGCCTCCAGTAGACAGGTGGTTATTTGCATATCAGTACCTTTCATGGGGCATAAGACAGGGGCATCTCTATGGTAGTAGGCTTATGCTTGTAATTTAACAGTCATCTCGATTTTTGTAACTCTGTACAAACTGGTTTTTTAGAAATGTCTACAACGAATGTAGATTCCATCACAGTACTGTGGTGTCTGAATAAGAATGGCTGCCATAGACTCATAGATTTGAATGTTTGGCCATCAGGGAGTGGCCTTGAGAAGAAATAGGTAGTGTGGTCTTGTGTCATTGGGGATGGGCTTTGAGGTTTCAAAAGCCCACACCTAGCCCAGACCTTCTCTCTTCCAGCCACCTGTGGATTCAGATATAAATCTCTCAGCTACTTCTTCAGCATCACATCTGCCTGCATGCCACCATACTCCCCACCATGATGATAATGGGCTAAACCTCTGAAACTATAAAGAAGCCCCAAGTAAATGCTTTCTTTTATAAGAGTTTCTGTGGCCATAGTGTTGCATCACAGGATTAGAAAACTGACTAAGATAAGCATAGTGCTCTATAGAATTGAACCAAACAAAACTCATGGACCACTGTCATCAAGAAAAGAAGATGCTCTAGTTTTTAAAAACTGATTATGGTCTGAGTTATGTCCAGAGTCTCAGCTGACTGGTCCCTGGTCTTTTAGAGATAAGCACAGTACTCTTGAAATAGTTTGTACAGGGAGAGAATAAATTAGGTGCTCAGAAACCAGTGTGATAAATATGAGTAAAACAGGTTAGAAGAGGAGTCTGTTTAACTTCCAAGGGCAATAGACTACAGAATGTGTGTGTGTGTGTGGGGGGGGGGGTCAGGAGATGACACGCCTTTGACTCCAGCTCTGCAGCTCAGCAGCCCTGTGATCTTAAGTGAGAAAGCCAAACTGGCAGAGGCTTTTAGTTCCTCACTTCTCAAATAAAGGGTTTGGACAAATTGATTTTTAGGATCCCTTGAAGTCTCTGACTCTGAAGTGGTAGTTTATTATCCTCACAGTTAGATGTCTTTACAGTACTGATGAAAAATATTATTTTTAGGTTTTCTATTTTCACTACTAGAATGGGGTAGAGGTGTTGAGAGGCCCCTCTTAGGTTTCTAGTTTATATTCTTATAGCCACATGTGTATCCTAAGTTCCTTCCCTAAGGAACTGATCCTTATGCTCATGAACCCTGGAAAAAATATGTCCTTATCATAGAAAGTTTAAGATTATTTCACTTAAATATATTTCAATATTGATGTGAATTAAAAGTAGGAAAAGAGGTTGAATATTAGACTTACTTTTAGTGAGAAAAAAAATTGTGTGAACCATCTCCAGCTGATCACATGGGGGAAGATGAGGTGTGATAACACTGATTTACAGGTGCACCATTGTTCAATGCTATCCTCAACACAAATAATTCATTTGCCAATCCATTCTACCACCTATCTGTCTGTCTCTCCACCCACCCACCCACCCACCCACCCATCCACCCACCCATCCATCCATCCATCCATCCATCCATCCACTCTCCCATCCATCCATCCATCCATCCATCCATCCATCCATCCATCCATCCATCCATCCATCCTCCCATCCATCCATCCATCCATCCACTCTCCCATCCATCCATCCATCCATCCATCCATCCATCCACCCATCCATCCTCCCATCCATCCACCCATCCACCCACTCACCCATCCATCCATCACTCTTGGAGAGGTCTTGCAATAACATTGACTTGCATTTAAAATTCAAACTTCAAACTCTAGATTTTTAAAAGCAACAAAAGTTGAGGCAACACTTCTCCTGTAAACTTTAAGACCAATGTACACTGGCATCCACTCATTTCTTCATGCTTATGTAACCCGAAGAGTCAAAGTAAATGAAGGCTGACTAAATTGTATTTTCCACCTTTAGAGTTCCTGTGATTACATTTGCCCAATTATTCTGGAACTCACTCAGGCACTATGTGTTGATTTGTTTATGAAGTCAGCGACTGACAGCTGTTCGGGTCTCATTAGGCCCTGTTCTTATGTAAATGTCCCTCATAAAAATGAAATTAATTTTCATTGGGTAATGACTGCTCAGTTCCTATACAGTATAATTTCTCTGAGCAAGTGTATCCAGTAGCTATTTCCACTCCATAGTTAGCACATCGAGTACCTTTCTCAAAGTTAACATACCTAGGATAATGCAAGGACCATGCTTGCTTTAATGTATTTAATTTATATTTGCATACATGTTTGAATCCAAATAGCAGAACAATGATGTGGGGAGAGAAACCACACTGCTTCAAACCACACCACCTCCTTCTCCAGTGGAATGCTACTTGTGAAAACTTGAAATAAGTGTAATAAAAAATTATCAAGGATTCTGGGAAGACCAAGCTTAATCTTTATGGTAGAGACTTTAATCATTATGTACTCAGAAACAGTGGCAATAGCCAGCTTAATTTTTTTCATGAAGCAATAATATTTATATTCATCGTGAAACAAAATAAATACTATACTGGGCTGTTTTTAAAGTAATATTTCACTTTTCCCTCCCAAGGAGTCTAGGAAATTGGGAAAGCAGAATTCGATTACAGAGTACATGTGTTATAGGCATATGACAACAAGAATAATACATCTTGTTTGAAAATAATATGTCATAAAAGTAAGTTTTTTCACGGCATTTTCTTATACACATATCTTTGCATTTTGTTCATATGTACCATCTACTATTCCCTGTTCCCTCTTTCTCCCTCCTGCTCAACCTCTTCCTGAACCCAATTCAGTGCCCTTCTGTTTTCATCACACACACACACACACACACACACACACACACACACACACGTCTTATAGTACACCATCTTTTTAGTACATTGATACACTTGAATCAAAATTCTATTTAATTTTCTAACATTCCACAAAGACATCTTCTATATAACAGGCACTTTAATGAATGTATAGAGTTCAAGGGTCACTACATTTCTCTTCAAGTGTCCAATTTAACACTGTTGAAGAATAACCTCTTCTGACTCAGACCTAATGAGATGGCACAGTGGTTAAGAGTACTGGTTGCTCTTCCAGAGGACCTGGGTTTGATTCCTAGTACCCACTGTCAGTAACTCCAGATCCAGGAGACCTAATACCATCTTCTGGTCTCTGAGGGCACCAGGCACACGTGTGGCACAAAGGCATACAGACAGCCAAAACATTCATACATATGAAAATTTTAAAAAGAATGATGGTTTAGATGTTTCTAGGGATAAAAAGTATCTGTAACACATTATTGATAATATCTTAAGATTATCATTTTGAAGTTGAAGCACATATGCCAATGAGTAAAATTACTTGCTGTTTTTCTTAATAATGACAGAAATAAATTTAATTATGCAGCAATGAAGACCAAAACCCCTCAGGAGCTTGCACTCAAAGTGATCAGTGTTTCAATTGTTTGAGGTATTGTTTTACATATGCTTTCATTGGAATACATGCTTGGAATATCATTGAAATTGAATAAAAATCTTGATTATATTCCCAGCAGTAGACATAAAAGAGTAGAATATTAAATAAAGTAAAGACTTATTACAAAGCATAAATAGAGCATCTTGGAAATGGCTCACAGTGGGACATAAAAAAAAAACCTGTGGAAATCAAATTTCAAGCATTTTATTCCAGCTGACATAATGAAGCACTCTAAAAATAATCAAGGAGCCAGCCTTATATAGTGCAGTCACTCGGTCTTCAGCAGAAGCTGGAATGCAATTCTGGGTTGTCACCTGCCCATTGCCTTTCTGAGGCACCTAACTTTTGTGTAGAAAACAATCATGGGAAGATTTGTCTCGTCATTTTCTCTTCATAAGAAGTCACTGAAGGCAGAAGCCACAGGAAAATGCAATGCTTGTTTATGCCTTTTGTTCTTCTACACTTAACAGCAGAATGCTAGAAGATCAGGTGGTAAAGCACCTTTAAGATACTCTAATTAAAACAGCCCGTACATTCTCAGGAGTCCACCTTGAAGAGGTGGGTGGTGAGAATTCAGACCCAATTTGCAGTCCAAGGCTTTTTCTTTAGACAAGCTTATGCTGGCATAAGGCTCTAAATATTATCCATAGCACTGAATGAAAAGCACTAATACGGCATTGTTTTGTCTGACCAGACTATGAGGAAAAAAACATATGTCTTCAAAAAACTATTACAGTTTTTTCCCTTCTTTCTTCTTGACTGTCCTTCCTTCCTTGTTGACTGAGGCCTCTTCTTCTCGAGGGACGGATTCTATTGTCACTAAAAATATGTGACTAGAAAAAGAATGTGTGATAAGCTTTTGACATGAAAAGTTGGGCTTTGCAATGAAAAACCAAATTTGCAATCCAAACTACTTAGATATCTGGATCACTGGGATCATAAATTTAGAATATTAAATGTAAAGAACCAGACACATTAAAGCTTTCCCACAAACATAAAATTTGAGGGCAAGAAGAGAGACCAGAAACACTTGGAAAAAAACCAATTTTCATACTTCTCATTAGCTCCATTTTCCAAAAAACCTGAGTATAAAAGCAAGATTGAGTCTTTTAATGAAGAAAAAAATTATATTATGATTCTGCTAAGCTTATCTCAAGTCATGGTAACAGGATAAAAGCAGAAATGACAGCCGTGTTTAGGACATCACTGCTTACCAGGTTTTCTGAGGTAGAAGAACAATAACTCTCCTCCACTGTGTGAACTCACTGGCATGGTAAATGCTGGCAGATGTAAATTCCTGGCAACTTGGCATACTGGGAAGGCATTCCTGAAAGAGAGGCAGAAGGTACACTCATCTTCCCTTTGCCTGCTGGAGATGGCTCATCTACTCAAGAGGGAAAGACCTTAGAGAAGGTTCAGGCCATAATCCTAACTGTGGGCACTAGGAACTGAATTCATTATTTTTCCTCCTGTGACATTAAAAATATTTGAGACGCAATCACAGGTGAGATGTCATTATAGAATTAAGCATCTTTCAGTTCTCACCACAGATAGATATGGACGAGGATTAATTTTAATCTATTAATGTTAGCATTTATAAAATGTATCCTGTGTGCTATATTTTTGCATTTATGGCACTGTCAAACTATTGGGGTGTGTGTATTGTATGTAAAATAAACTTATTATAAAAATTAGATTATAGCTCTTCTTTTTTCTAAGGTCAAAAGGAATTTCACTCCTTACCTAGTCTACCCGTGGTTGGGAAAGGAAGAGATCAAAGCATGCCATAAGGGAAGAAGAATCATGTTTTCAGAGAAAGGGAATTGGGAAACTAACACTCAAAACACTGTACAAGAGTTTTGGGCTATGTTTATTTCTTTTATTTCCAATTGCTTTTGGTATCTGGTACTTGGGTGGGGGAGGGTTCTTTGTGATGGTTCTAACTTTATGTCAATTCTGGGTTGTATAATACTTTTTTTCAACTAATGGAAGAAGGTAGCAAT
Source organism: Phyllotis vaccarum (assembly GCA_033318265.1). Lineage (NCBI taxonomy): Eukaryota > Metazoa > Chordata > Mammalia > Rodentia > Cricetidae > Phyllotis > Phyllotis vaccarum. The sequence continues at coordinate 25,982,100 of JARWLC010000006.1, read as the reverse complement.
TGTGAGCATTAGAGAAAACACACGTACTTCTTGTACCAGGTGCCATGTAAGTCCATGGTTGGCTGAGTACTCCAGCTTCACCTGGTTGTCCATGTGAGGAGTATATTTCTGGCCACATCCCATCACCAGGCTGAACTGAATCATATAGGATGCTCCAATCTGCATTGACTGTGTTTCCACATAGCGCATACTTGAGGCAAGTTTAGAATCTCCTGTAAAACTGATGAAAGAAACAAGGTGGAAATTAGAAATGGCTATGGAGCGATGTATCAGAGAAAGACTGAGCTGTCATTCTGTATGCCCAGACAGTGCTGTGGTCTCATGGGTTCTCACTTCAAAACAGTTTCATTTTTTTTATTTAAACACTGTCAAGTTGTAGAATAGATTCCAGTATGTCTAACAAATTCAATTTAAAACAAAGAAGTGATGTGAGATGTCTCTCTGTACGCTGTGAATGTCATTGGTTAATAAAGGGAGTGTTTTGGCCTATGGCAGGGCATCTTAGAAGCAGGTGGGAAATCTGAGCATAGATAAAGGAGAAGGGCAGAGTCAACAGAGATGCAACCCAGTTGCCCAAAAAACAACATGTAAAAAATATAAGTAAGCCACAGGCCCTGACAAGACAAATTAATAAAATTAAGTTAAGATGAGAGAGCTAGATAACAATAAGCCTAAGCCATAGGTCCAAAAACATATAATTAATATAAGTGTCTGAGTCATTTTAAAGGCCTAAGCAACAGAGGACAAGTACAACTGTAGGACTAGGCTGGGCCAAAAACTTCTTACTACAAAGAAGACCTTTAAAATATTAATTCATACAGTTTGCCAGATGTATCTTATATTACTTTCATTAATTTTGTCAGCTGGGTTTTATCTCAATGAAACAATTCTAAATGCAAAAACAATTTTATATAAACATGGTGAATATTAAATGATTAATTTTACTACTAGTTGATAGTAATCTCAGAGCCTAATTAGAGGGAGATGGGAAAGCTTAAATAACTTGGAATGGGCACCTGGCCGAATACTCTCTATATTTCAAATACTGATGAGGATGGTACAAATATATGAGAAAGCACATCCTGATGAAGTTTCATTACTATTTCCAAAAAACCACATAAAGTTATTTTGACTAGAATCTTTGTGATGGTAGAAAATTTGATAGTTTACTAATATTTTTGTTTTTCTTATTTTCAAAATATTGCTAATGCTCACAAATTCAATCTCAAAAATGTTGCACACATTTTAAATCCTTATATATAAAGTCAGTCATATTTTCGTTTTGTTTCTCAAGTGAGCACTCTGTAACTACGGTGATGCTTGAAGGCAGGCAAGAGCATCATCATTTTTAGAAACACAAAACTCAGGGGATTTGTAATCTATCCAGGATTAAACTTTGGACAGTTCTGCACTTTAGTTACATGGGTCTATGTGAGTCACCCTAGTGTAAACTGCACTCAGAGTGTCCCCCAGCACACCCTCTCTTCCATTCTGAAGCAGGTCCAGTGCCATTCAACAATCCTCTCAAGCAGTGATATGCATAGTTGATGTGTCCAAAGGACCTAATGTAAAGTTCTGTGGAATATTTGATTAATTTAATATACTTCACTAATGACCTTTTGCGGAATCCAAGAAGCATGGAATAACTACTGTACTTTGATCCTATTAGTGACTAAAATGTTATTTAAAAATAGGGGGCTGAGGTGATCACTTACCACAAAGTGCTTGCTATGCAGGCTTGGGGACCTAAATGTAGTCTCCAGTACCCACATATAAAGCAAGATGTGGTGGTGTGCTGTGGAGGTGAAGATAGGTAGGTCTCAGGTTCATTGGCTAACCATCTTAGCCTCATCAGTGGACCCAGACCTCAGAGAAACCTTGTCTCAGAAATCAAGGTGGATGGCTCCGGAGAAATAACAGCTTAGGTTGACCTCTGTCTGCATCTGCACATGCACATATGAGCATATATCAACCTCCTCCAAAGGCATTATTTAATGAATGGTCTATTCCCCATATGTAGGTTCATAATGGACTTAGAATCAAGGTTATAAAACATAATCTTTCTCCAACATTGAATAATAACTGCTTATCAGTTTTAAACTAAGACTTTTCACTTGAAGGATGAATATGGAAAGACAGAAAAAGCCCAGTCCCTAGTGTAATAGAGTGTTCAGCAGACATCATATTCTCTACTGCTGGCCTTGTAAATACAGCTGAGAAATAGAAAATGCTACAACTTGATCATCATTAACAATGGTGCTTATCATTTGTGAGTGTTAGTCAAGTCCTAAGACCGGGCTATGCACAATGTCCACATTATCTTCCTCAGATTCAAGCTTCCAGTAATTCTGTGTAGTGGGGACAATGATTTCTTTCAGTGGATAAAGAAATGGGATAAATGGTAATAATCAGTAAGGTCTCAACGAGAAATCAGCATTGCTCAGCTCCAAAGCCGCTGCCTTTCCAGCATTGCAGTTGGAAATAAGTTTCCTTCTAACCATTTTATACACTCAGCTCTCAGTTATTATACAGTGCTACTGTGGTGTGGAAAATATAAAAGCACGATTTCTTTACATGTTATAACATACAACATATAATTCCCAAAGTGTAAAAATGTTAGAATTAAGTTTCTGGTAATATTGGCAAAAATAAAAAACAGAACAAAAAGTGATGAGTCATGTAGGCGCCAGCTTATCAATGTCTTTTAGTTGACATAAAGGTTTTCCAATTTTAATATTTTTTTATTCTGTGGAAATTAAGTTTCATTTTAGCTTTAAGAATTTTTTTGTTTTGTCATTTAAGATGGAGTTTATTAGACAGACAATGAGGCTTCACTTAAATTATTTTTTGTTAAAAAGATACTCTATCTCCTGGACATCTTTGGAGAAAAACCATGTGCAGTGCCACACCGGACTCTAAGGGTCTACAGCCACTGACGCCTCACTTCTTCCTGACCCCAGCTTCTGAGAACAGTCCAGATTCTTCTTCCAATCCTCCTTTCTGAGAAGGTTCAGTCTCTTTATTTCATGTAGGAACAGAAGGAAAATCTCTGGCTTACAAACTTCCTGAATCCCACCTTTGCACTGTTACAAAGGTAACCATGGTCTTGGGCAGAGGGTAAAAACACACCTGAGAGAGTTTTCAAAGTTGCTAAGATACCAAGAAAGAAACAAGTTAAAAGTGTATTATTAAACATTGACAAAAAAAAAAAAACCCAAAAAACCCAAAAAAACTTGCTTAACACCTTCACCTATCAGCTGTTAAATAGGTGTCCTGAGTTGTTTGTGGCAAATCTCTGTGGGTAGGTGGATGCAGCTGCCAGCCACTCCACTTTCTCTTCCCCACCTTTCAGTGATGGCCACACTATGTACACCACCGAGTTCTCCTCATTAGATGAAACTAGAAAGGCATCCTTCAGCCACAGTCACACTGTGTGCACCATTAAGTCCTCGCCATTACATGTAGGTGGAATAGCACCTTTCAGAGATGGTCACACTGTGTGTACCACTGAGTCCTTCTCATTAGATGCCACTGTAAGGGAACCTTTCAGCCACAGTCACACTATGTGCATCACTGAGTCCTCCCCATTAGATGCAAGTGGAATAATGTGTTTCAGTGATGGTCACACTGTGTGCATGACGTCATTAGTTAGATGTAACTGGAAGATCCTAGAGTAGATCTACTGACTCAGCGTCATGCTTTCTTTTTTTAAGTTGAAAATACTTTGTTTCATACAAATATTCTGATCATGATTTCTCTTTCTCCAACTCCTCCGAGAGATGGAATTGGCTGCCCTACTCTTTTGCCTGTTGCTCAGGCAGACTTCCTCTTTAGCTTGGCCGCTCTCATCTGGTGGAAACCATGAGCCCATGCTGTGGATAGTCCTTCCTGCTGAGACTGTACCACACAGTGATAGAGAGCACCCTGCGCTCCCCAGCCTGGACTGTCTATTCCAGGACTGTTCCTTTAATCAGTGTCTTTACTTTTGTTTGTGCATCTGTCTGCCTTGTTTATGTTGTAGCTTAGAACTGAATGCATTTCTAACCGACACACCTGCCATATTCCACACAGCTGAACGACATCTATCCTGATGATGCCTTGATCTGAAACAAGACAACAGGAGAAAGTACGGATATCCGCACTTTAAATGCTAGACCATTCATAGTCACGTGACCGTTTCTGACTCATGCAAGATCAACAGAAAGCCAGGGGTTTGCCGTTCCCTCCCCAGTCTTCTTATTCAGTTGGAGTTTCAGAAGAAGAGAATTTAATGGGCTGAGAACGGTAATTTACAGAATGGCTCTTTGCTGCATGCCAAAGTCAAGATTTGTTTATAAAACTGAACTGAACTGCTTCTGTTGCAGCCACTGAAATGTAATAACCAATGTCAGCATTTTGGGGAGAAATTCTGGGGACAAAACCCACTGGGAATCAGGATGCTTGGCTTCATTCATGATGCTGCAAGGGTGTCGCAAAATAAAGAAACCCCTGTTTAAAAGTGACCACATCTACTGTTAAGATTTAATGAGAGACACTGAATAGGGTTACCTCTCTGCATTTCCACCTCCAGGAAGACGTGCAGGTACTCTCTATAACACTTGTCAAATGGATAGAACCAAAATGTAATAGAGGAGGAAGGGGCTCATTTCTCACTCTTCTAAGCAGCCCCCTAAGATGCAGAGCTGACCTAGAATCCCACAAAAGCAACCTGTTTGGGTTTCTAAGAGCTAGGTGATCTCATTCGGCCTTTGAGTCAAGATCATCTGGGAACTTTATCTGGAAAAAACTGAGAGATGGAGCTGTCCCAGGGCTACACAGTTGATAAGATGCTTGCAGAAGTATTCTAGAAAGCCTCTGCACCCCAAGGCCTTTCCACTACATTGTGCCGTGTGAGAACAGGACTTTCTAATGAGAGAATAGAAAGGCTTTATATAACTACGGCTATTTAAATTCATAACCAACTCAGACAAGGTTTTGGTGACTTTTAAGTAAAGTCACTTTGTTTCTTTCAGATTGTGTTTTTCCATCTCTGGGGGTGGGAGAGACTTCTGTATCTGAAATGTAGAAGTAGTCAGCCAAAGTAAGGGAGAAGCAAATCTATGCTGAGCATCTGAGTCACTCATGGGCTGAGCCACTGTGGACAGCGTTTTTTAGAAAGTCGATATGGCTGAAATCCTATATTCTTATGTCACGGGGGAGGAGAAAGCATTATTTGAATTTCTTAGAAACATAGACAATATTCTGATTTATTTTTTTCCTCAAGAGTTTCACAGGAAGGAATTGCTCTGCAGAATTCTCTTGCCAAGAAATGATAGAGTGTCCCATACTTTTTTTTTTTTTTTTTAATTTTTGTCAGGCATTTCAGTCAATTGTAGGAGATGTAAGTGAATTAATCTTGGGTATCACCTATCATTTTGGTTCTGTTCTTATAATCAGCAAAGAGATGTTTTCTCAATTTGGCAGAAAACCTTGTTGATATTATGGGATTAGAGGTGGCATTTAATCTCAGCTGTCATTTCTACATTACTATATTGTAAAAGCAGATATAGGCCATGCTGTTTCAGTGGCTGCAATTTTGTGGTGGGGAGGTGATCACTATTTATATTTTGACATACATATTTCCAGACATTTTTGCCTTAGACTCTCTCTCACACACACTTTTTGATACATTCGTATTTTTATTATCATCTTCTTGTATTGAAAAAGAAAAATAAAAACATGGCAAGACATTGTAATTGTCAGTGAAGACAGCCAGCATCCATGTATGGAATCTTTGGAAAGTATTTTCATTTTTCACCACTATAACCAATACTTACATAAAATGCATCTGTGTGGGTTTTTGTGTACTTGCCCACAGTTCCCTGGGACAAATTTCTAGAACCACTTATTGAAGCAACTCTCACAATCTGGCTGTCCTCCATTAGTACTGACTGGTGGTGGGTGGCTGTGCCATCTCAGGAGTGACCGCAGCTTTCAGTATTTATGACTGCTGTCCACCTACTGCAGTTTTGATTAGTAGGGACACAACAGAGGTGTCTGTATGTGTGTGTGTGTGGGGGGGGGCAGTAGTTCTTGTGTATTTTCCCATGTCTCAGATGTATAGTTCATCTTTGTCTTGTTGATTTGAAAGAGTGCTCCACACTGAGGATGCATGGTATGCTAACAGCACCACTTTGCTCCTAGCTTGCTATTATTAGTTTTAACCCGAGGATTTGCTTTTCTTCTCTAAATACAAATGTAAATATTTTAAGCTACAGAACGTTTGACCCTATTGTGGTGATGTTTTGTCTGTGCACTAATAAATAAAGCTTGCTCGAAGATCAGAGGGCAGAGGCAGCCACTAGTTAACCATAGAGGCCAGGCAGTGGTGGCTCACACCTTTAATTCCAGCACTTTGGAGGAGTAAGCAGGAAGATAGGGGTTCAAGGCCATCCTGGACTACACCAGATTGATCCAGTCTAAACGAGAAATAAAGCCAAGCAGTGGAGGCTCAAGCCTTTAATCCCAGCGCTGGGGAGGCTGAGACAGGAGGTGATGTGGCTGGGTGGGGAGAGGAATATAAATCAGGAGCTGGTGTCCCTCCGGTTCAAAAAGTCGGAGAGGTAAGAGGTACCTGTTCCTTTCTCTGTTGTCTTTCTGGTCTTTCAGTATTTACCCTGATATCTGGCTCTGGGTTTTTATTCTTAAAACCAATTAGGATTCGTACTATACCGGATGGTCCTTACTTCTGGTGTAATGTATTATTGGTGTCTGTTGAGATTGCCTTTGATCCCAGTTCACAATTGGCTTTTACAAATGCCTAATGACCACTTGAAAGAGGCACACTGTTTATTTATAGAATATAATTTTCAAATCTTTGCCCATTCATTATCTATTTATATTTATCTAGGTCCTCACCTTTGTGTGTGTGTGTGTGTGTGTGTGTGTGTGTGTGTGCACGCGTGTGTGACTTTGAGTGTGAAAACAAAGCATCGGTATTAAAACACATTGAAATGTGAAAATTGTAAATTTCCTTTGTAATTCTGACAAGTTCTGCATTACAGCTACTTCTTCGTGGTCTATGGTGTGCAGCGTCTTTTTCTTTCCCTTCACACCCAGGGGCCTCTCTTACTGGTGGTCTCTAGTCTCTAGGGAGGCCATGTAGTATAAGGCTTGCCAAGGTTCTGCTCTCTCAGATCTAATCATGACATCATTTCCTTGAGAAATTCACAGCTCATTCATGTTTAAGGCTCCAAAAGCATTATGGCATTTCCTGCTATGTTGCTTACACCAATGAGTGTTAAACACATTGGCTTAAGATGCCATGTTCAAGTCATTAACTGGTTTGTTAATACTTCTGGTTTCTTCCCTACAGTCTCTCAACTGGGCTTGTTATCTAAGCAGGGTAGTTCTGAATATCATCTTTATTTTTGACATTTTAAAATTCATTAGAGCAACCTGAAATTTCTTCACATAATGCAGTTTGTCACCTATTTACTCAATGGGCCGTCATGAAGTCTGCTGGTTTCTAAGTGGCCAGCTCCCCCTCCTTCTGTATCTAGTTAATATTTCAGGGTTATATTGGCAATTAAAGCTATTTGGGGCACATGTGCTCTTAGCACCTGCTGCAGGCTGTTCCTGGCGTTTTGTCCTTACCATCTGCTTTTATTTGCTTATCTTTACTATCTAAAAGGAAATTTCCTCATTCCTATGCTCATTCTCTCAGTGTAGAAAGTTCTATATGGTTCTTGAAGTCAGGAATAGAATCTTCCACTAAGCCAGATACACTCTTTGGACAATAAAAAGCATAGCTCAGTCTACCTGGCTGCTGGTTATTGAGCTTTTATGGAGAAGAACTTCTCTTTGAAGAAAACAAAACCCCGAGAATAACATTTAACAGTCATTTTCTTCCCCAGAAGGACTGGATAACTTCAGATCACAGAAGATAAAAGAATGGGGGATGGGACCCAGAGAACGAGGCTGTCAGTCAGCATTCACAGGGGCTATGGCCACATGAACATTCTCTAACCAGGTTATGTGGACTTACAGCAGATACTGCAGACCGTCATAGGTAAGGAATGACTGATTGGAGCTTCAGGGAATGAGTGGCTCTTCCTGCCTTGTTTAATTCTTCAGAGTTCCATTTACAGCCCACTCACCTTCCTACGTCTCCTGGGTCCTGAGGACAGTTCACCCAACTTCTAGATGCCAGGAGATAATATCACTCAGTTTAAAATCTACAAACACTTGTTGCTATAAAAATGCTTTTGAAATCCTTGGTCAAGTTTTAATCTGTTAGGATTTTTCCCTTTTTTTTGCACATCTCATAGCATTTTCTGAAGGAAATGTTCAGCAGTCAGAGTAAACAACGGCAGAAAAAGGCATTACTCTTTTAGGTGACAGGTTGTGTTTCCAGAGAGATGTCTGCTGGACAGAGGGCAGGTAGTTCCTTCTAACCCTCAATGAACCTGTGTGTGTGTGAGTGTTTTTGAGAATGAGTGAGCATGCATGTGTGAAGTTCTCAGTGGTCCTTTCCTGCTGCATTTCCCATTTTGATGAATAGAAGTGATCAAGAAGCACTGGTCACTTCCTGGTCCTTCAGCTTCTGCCTAGGACTCCAGCTACTCTTCATGTCTGGCCAACCAGAAGCCTCTGAGTGTTCTACCCACAGCATTGGAAAGCAGATGTGCATGGACATAAACCAGCTCAATCCACATCTAATCCTTTATCACAACTGCTATTTGGGGCACTTGTCAACACACTCTACCAGTTCTGTCCTGTTTGGTCTGTCTGCCTGAGCAAGAGTGCAGTCTGGAGGAGAAGAGAAAATACAGGAAAGAGCATTGCATTATCTTTATCCTAACTATGCACGGCCACAGGCATGCTCAGAGAATACTGAACCAGAGCATTCAATGTCACTTATGAGAGACTTCGATGCCTTTAATTGTGCCAGCTCCATCCCACATCACAGCAGATATGTCAAAATACACACACATCTTATATTAAATACACATTTTTAGTTGCAAACTATCTTTAGATTTATTTTTATAACTTAGCTTTTGAATTTTCTTTGGCTACAGGTAATTTACTAGACATTTGGCTGTAATTTCTCAGCATATTCAGAAATCCATCTCCATTCCCTAATGTTATTTCCAGTACCACAAAATCTTATTAATGAAGAATCTTAGCAATGAATGAAATTGGCATAATGTGCTTATAAACATTTCATTTTTGCAGTTCTCTTGTCCTGTTCTAGAGGTGATAGACATTTTTCCAGATTTGGGCAAAGCTTGGTGCCCTGGCACTGGGCCCAACTGGGTCATGGAGATATGCTGAGGGAAGCAAGAGCTTGACATGCTGAAGGAGCAACAAGCTGCTACACTTTCTGTATTAACAGTGCTATGATGCCATCAATAAACAGTTCAATGTACAAAATTAATCTATCAGTAAATGAAAAACTTCGTGTAATGAAATCTTTAGAGTAAAAAGACCTAAAAATTGGCTGTAGTTTAGAGAATCACCTATAAATGTGTTAGGGTCATACTCAATTAGATTAACAATTTTTAGAGGCACTTAAAAGTCTTTGGTATTGCGAATATCCTTCATTGCTGTTGAGAATAGCAGGAAGTGACTTTATTTGCCTTGCTTTTCTGCTCTGGTTCCTCCACTAATCATTTATAATGAAGCAGTGGTCCACGGAGTTCATCCTGACTGTTTTCCTTCATCAGTAGTTTTAACCAATTTGATGCTCTTTTTAATAGAATTTATACCTTTTTAAGAGTCTAAACTTGCTTAGAAATACTGAGTAATGAAATTTCTATATAAGTTATAGGTTGGTGTTTAATTCTTTAATCCTAAAGAATTTCACTTTGCTATTATTCTCATTCTTTAGATCAGCTAATTTTACAAAGGACTTTCAGTAATAACTTTATCCTATCTAACTTACGTATTATAATAATCTATAATAATAATTACTTGTAAACTAAGGAATTAGGGATGCACAAAGATTCACCCAAGCACTAATGTGACCTCTCCCTTATTCATGTTTACCAACAGCACAATCCCTACATTACTGTCACACTATCTCTTTGATGAGTTTTATATAGACCAATACAATAGAATAAAGAAATGAAAATATATCTGTGGAAAAGACTCAACTTTACTAAACACATTTAAAAAAACAATGAAATTAGATATAGAAGTCATTAAGATATATGAACTAATGTTTCTAAGGTATGAGTCCAATGTGCTCTGTGTGTGTGTGTATTTAAGTGTCTGAATTTCCTATAAATTCATGAGGATTTTGAACAAATAGCTCCAATGGTGACTTTCTAGGTGACTTGCTGGTGCTAATAATTATCGTTGTTTCTAGAAGGTTCTTAGAGCCCAGAAATGCCTTAACAGTAACTTAGTCTCTCATATATATCTGAAAATTTCAATTATTACCTAGTTCTTCTATATTAGTACATGACTATTATATAACAATAAGTTAATGGTTTTCTCTGTGCTAATAGCCATGGCAAAGGAACTGTTATTTATTTATATGTTATAGGTGTTGCAAAATATTTATTGTAGTCTTAGAGCCTAAACATGGGGTCTTCTAAATGTCAGGCAAATGCTCTTTCACCCAGCCCTACTTATTTTTTTTTATTAAAATACTTATATTACTGTTTACTAATGTGCATATCTCTGTGTGCATATGTGAATGTATGTGCAGGCTCCCATGGAGGCCAGAAAAGGATGTCAGATCCCCTAGGATATGAAGCACTAACATGGGTGCTGAGAACAGAATCTGGGTCTTTTGGAAGATCAGCAAGTGATCTCAGTCTCTGAAGCATCTCTCTAATCTTTTCTTCCCCCTTTCCTCTTTGAGGTCAGGTTTCACTGTTGCCCAGCCTCGCCAGAATTCATGGCCTCAGGAAATTTTCCTGCCTCAACCTCTTAAATGTCTTGGTATACAAATGCACACTTGGATCTGACTAAAGGACCCTCAATTAATTTATATGAGACGAACAGGTATTTAGTATTCTCTTTAGCGCTGGAGTTTTGTCCAGGTAGCTTCTGCTTTCAACAAACTATACAAGCAAATACAGTTTTGTTGTCTACACTAATAGAGACCTCCCATGACATATTAACACAAAGATTTGAATGCCCTTAGCATACAGGCTACTAGTCAGTTCCTCTGAGTGGGGCACCTACCCACCCTGTAGCTGTTCTCTTTGTCTTATATCTCTAGTTTCCAGGGCTGACTGTGCTCCTAGGTGCTCATGGGAAAGCTGAGTGTCAAAGGATGTCCTCTCATGGGGACATACGCTCAGCGCTACCCACTCTACCCTGTGTCTTTTGCTACTCCTGTCTTAATTTTAATTTCTTCATGTTTTAGTTTTTATTTTTATGTCAAACTAAAAAAAATCTCTTTCTAAAACATAAACCTAACATGACAAGAACACACAATTTATTTACATAAATAAAAAGGCTTGACTAAAAGTAAATGAAGTAGCAGTGACAATGAAGAGTAAGTGCACTTGGATCTTTAAAATCTATAAAGTGTGTAGGTGTCTTTCTCAACTCTAAACATTTCTGGAAGTCCCAAATAGTCTTAATTGTTCTTTTAATTAAATCTAGTTTTCCTCAAGTACCATTAGTAATCTAAAAACGACAGGTTTTCTTATCTCATGTTAATTTTTGCTTTAATTATTATTGGTCACAGTACTTTCTCCATCTCTGTACTGCCGATGTCCTGTTTTCAGTTATGGTGAGGTAATTCTGGGTTCCTGGTAACTCAGCATTCACCTTGCATCTCGTCTATGCTAACACATGTGGCACTATTAGGAACAAGCCATCAGTGATAGAGATAATGGATATAAAATATTGAGAACAGTAAGTCTGGTCACTAACCTTTCTTTTGTATACCTCTCCCCTTTCACACCTCATCTAGTTTATATATATGCAAAATCTTGCTTAACACATTTACTTTGATATCTTTAAAAGACATGCTTGTTCACATCAACCAGGCAAAATTATGTTATTCGTTTTTGAAATACAAGAATGCCTCTCACACTCTGGACATGCACAGCAGTACAGACAGACTGACTTCCTCCATCCAAGAATGCCTCTCACACTCTGGACATGCACAGCAGTACAGACAGACTGACTTCCTCCATCCGACCAGAAACAGTGAGAACCCACTGACAACAACAGACTGTGGTCGGAGCTTCCCTTCTGGGCTCCCACCGAATCTTCACAGCTACCTTGCAAGTTGATATTATTGCTTTCATTTTATAGCTGAAAAGCTGAAGCCCAGAAAAGCTAAATTTAGTTTCTAAATTTCTGGTGCTGATGCTTTGATGTAGGGATGATGTTTGGTGGTATAAAAATGAGACTATAAAAATTCTGTCTTCTAGAAAGTCTAGTAAAATGCACCCATGGGTGACTGCACTCTATGCCTGACTCATAACTTATTATTAAGGGCTCCTACTGGAATGAGGTTAGGTTAAAGGTCAATGGTTGGGGTTAGAGGTCATTGAGTTATGGATGTGCTGAAGCGCAAAGACAAGGTGAGAAGTGGGAAATTTTCTTTCTTTTTTTTTCTTTTTACATTATTTCATGATAAGACTCAGCTCTTCCTAATTTTTGAGTTGCTTCAGTGTGAACCTTCTTAAATTAAAGTTCAATATAAATAGACTTCTAAAAATTCCTCATTACTTAAAACCCCCTGATTTGAATTTCCAAATTTTCAAGCAGCAGTGTCAGAATCTGAACTCATGTGTGTAACCTCTAGATTTATTATGCCAACCCCAATATGCTATAACAACCATTCATTGAATGGTGCAAGTGCTAAACCTAAAACTACAAGGGAACAATGCTTTTGCACCCACTGTATCCAGCCAGTTCATTAGACAAGACAAAGGGATGCCAGTAACCTTTGGTATTAACACTGATTGTGTTAGTCAGGCACAATCTTTGCAAACCTTAGGTGATTCCACTGTGACCCTAAAATGTGCACATTGACAGAGGTAATCCAGGCCCAGAAAGACAAACACTGCATCTCTCCCATCTGTGGTTCCTAGCTCCAAATCCTCAGATGTGAATATATAACATGGAATAACCACAGAAAACAGTCAAGTATAAAGGGTCCATAGCTGGGGGTGCCTTAGGAGGGGGATAGTGGGGTACAGGTGATATGAAGTGAAAAATGGAATGACATGGGGGTCCAGTTGGGGAGTAAGGAGGGGAGTCAGCAGAGGGGAAAGGAGGACAAGGAATAGATAACATCAAAGGTATTTGACAAGGCCTCAAGGAATCATATTATTTTGTATTTAGCTAAAGACACACATTGTGTGTGTGTGTGTGTGTGTGTGTGTGTGTGTGTGTGTGTGTGTGCTGTATTCCCCACAAGAACAACAGTCTAACAAAAATTCCAGTATCATGCAACCTCCCTTCCAATGGTTAGTCAGTGTAGTTCATGAGATTCCTTTAACAACACAGATTACCCATGTAGGCCTTGGCCTTCTCAGGGATTGAGGGTGTGCCCCTGTGACACAGCCCCTGACTCAAGTTGGCTCCGACCTGAAAGCCTCTTTCCTATGGTCTAACTCCCATGGTTCCAGAAAATACTATTCATGCTCAAAAGAATGTAAAAAAACAGTTTTTCCCAGTTGTAACACCTAGAGATCACAGAAAGGGCCAGATGGCGAGATATACATAAAATTGTAGTGAGTGCCAATCAGCAGCTGTCTAGTTGGACTCAAAACACACTCAACAGGAGCTAAATCGTGTCTGGGACTAGAAACCTAGTCAGCTTTTTGGAGCTAGTGTGGTCAAGGACTTATAGAGAATCTACTATCATCACTTAGCTGTAGTAATTCCTTCCTACATCTTAAGTCTTAACTCCTACCTCACAACCCCAAAGAAGCATAACGATCACCCTCATCTAAGGAACCTCCACAGCAAATGACACCGTCAGGAGAACCACAAGTACACACTACAGCTCCTGCATCTGTGGCCCAGGAAACATAATGGAAAAGGGGATAGAAAAATTTTAAGAACCAGAATACCAAGTTTGCTGTGGAACAGCTTTCCTTAGGAACCTCTGAATAAACAGAAGCAGAACAATGGTATTATTAATGAAAATGCTAATGTAGTAAAGGGAAATTTTCATAGGGTCTCCTCCAAAAACAAAAACAGAAACCCTCTAGGTAACTAATGATTCCTGGGAGGAGAATTAGCTTTTCTTGGGATGAGCAACTTTATTGGTTGTCCAATGCAGAGTGGTCAGCCCTGAAATCACACATATATGAAATAAAAATGGACCCAGCAATTTATATTTATACTTTGTATATATATATATATATATATATATATATGTATATGCATACAAGTATGTAACAATAATAGTCAAAGAAAAAGAGGCTGTGAACTTCAACGGAGCCACGAGAAGGGTCTGAGAGAGAGTGGCTAGAAGGGAAGAGAGGAAAGGGTGAAAGATGTGACTCTATTTTAATTAAAAACATTAAAAATATTTATAAGAGATTTCAAAATTATGTGTAAAAAACTAAAGCAGATACAGATTCTGATTTAAATGAATAGAAGGAAAGCATTGCCAAATAGTAGAAGCAATTTCTTTCCCTACTGAAAAAAAAGTGCTTTAGAAAGGCATACTCTAAGTGATTTACAGCATATTAACTATAGTTCTAATGAAAAAGCAATTGTCCAAGTTTTCCCTGGAGAATAGCCTTGGTAACAACAATCCACGCTCATGGAAAGTCACGAGCCTAATATGAGAACCAAATGAACACACAGCTGGGAAGAGCCACGATCATTAATTTAATACCAGTCATTCAGTATAGGCCATGTTTACATTTCCCTTGAGAGAAACAAGGTCACCATAGGGTAGAGGCCATGCTTTCAAATACATTTAAAGAATTTTTCCTTAATAAGATAACAGGCTCAAAGGAGGTCACATGTAAAAAAATGATAGCCCCTATTGAAGACCGGGGAAAGATAATATATAGTCTGCAATATCATCTTTCAAATTTCTGTACTATACCAAGTGTTTCTGAGAAACACTGCCAAACAAGCTTGCATCCAATTTTAGACAGTGTATTCCTCAACAGCAGAATAGAGAAACAGTGTCATTAAAAAGAGTTTTATTCTAACTCACTGACTAAGAAAATGGGAGCAGTTTGAGACCTTCCATGTTGCTTCAATTTAATGAGCAGTAAGCTTTTTTTTTCATGTCCTTTTAAAAATGCTTAATGTGTTTCTGTAGTCTCGTTATCACTGCCCGAGTGTCTCTTCTGATGTCTCCTGACCAAGACGACTCTGGCTTGTTTTAGAGAACATCAGAAAGCCAAGTCGGATTGCTCACATGCTGCTGTTAATAAAAATCCTACAGGGCTGCCCAGGGTGCCCGCAGGGATAGCACAATTATTTATATTTTCTTCTGGTTTTTCTAGAATTACTGTGATTGTATTTTCATACAGTAAATAAATCTCCACAAATTAAAGCAGTGGCGAGTTACGAATATTCATAAGACTTGTGTGAAAGGATTTTGTTCTCAGGATTTGATCACAGCACAGAAATTAAACTGTAGTTATCTTGCATTCAACTCAAATGTTAAAATGCTCAGCAACTCGAGTTTATTTGAGCAGATGTTAACTATTTATGAAAATAAACATGATATGGGACTTGCATTCACGATATGACTCTTTGTTATAGTTAAGTGCTGAAAAATATCTTACTTCACAATTGTGAGATATAGTTTATGGTACATGACCAATCTGAATAACAGTTAATTCAATGCCACTCAAACTTCAGAAGCATAAAATTCTAATAAATCTCACTTTAGTCTGTATCTCATATCTTTTTGTTCAATTTTCCTCTTTTGAGTTTTTGAAACTATTAGCTTAGGAATGAGAAACACACACACACACACACACACACACACACACACACACACACACACACACACACACACACACACACACAAAGCATAAGAGGCTAACAAATAGAACACATGGTTTAACTATCCCTAGCTATTTGAGTAGAAATTTCACTGTGTCTAGTCTGACACGCTTGTAGCAAAAGTGACCAGCTGTACTTCCATTCCATTAGCTGTCATTTCAATATTAGAATTTTAGCCTGCTGTGTGTGAGATGTGACTATACATGCACAGTTCCAATCAAAGGTAATTTTCTGTGCAATGGTGTATGAAATTTACCTCTAATTATGATAAGGTTCCTGATGGGTCACTTATGGTACACTCTCTGGAGGCAATAGCAATGATTAGCCTTCAGCATGACTCATCTGGAGGAAATTAAACGGGCCTGATCATGACTCAATAAAAATTAAAAGTCTCTAAGGAATCTATTCCTTGGTCATGTTTATAGTTTAAAAGGAATCTAGAGAGGGCAGTGGGTACAATGGTGAAGGCTGTGGGATCATTTAGGCCTAAGTCTTAATCTCAGAATCTCTTTAGTCTAGAAGACACTATGATGTCTCTGAACATATCTTGGCTTCCATTTTTGACACATTCATCTTCTCAACACATGAGTACCACTGCCCTCCCTTCTGACCTGAGCATCCCTCAGTGATTCTTGTCTTGGCACCTTTCCACAGAGCTTCTCATGGCTCCGTTTCTCTTCCTACGGATTTCCACATAGCTGGAATTTCCTTGTTTTTTCACTTTTCCATCAGTGAGATACATCATGTCTACCTTTTCAAACTCCCAAAGGAAATCTCGTTTCTGAGGCCCCTGCCCCATTTTATGTAAGAAGCCCAGGCTGACCTGAAACTCCCTGTATAGCTGAGAATGATCTTGAACTTGATCACCATGTTCCCACCCCTCCAGTGCCAGGATGTCAGTCTTGGGCTTTGGGAGGTCTAAGATGGGCCAATGGGGACTTCATGTTGAGTCACTGGTTCCTTATACTTAGTCACTGTTGGATCACTTTTAGCTAATGAAGTACTAATTATACTTAAAATAATTTACTTACTGTTTGTTCTATAACTCAATCTGTGAGTGACTATTGAAAGGAGACCCTAAAATCCACAACTACCATAATTAAGATGTCCACCAATACTGAACCTCCACTGGGGTCACTAACTAGATCAGCCGATATTGTTTGAGAAAATGGATTCAAAGGAACATGTAAGTTAATAAATCAGGGATGACAAGCTTCTTGAACTTTTCATACGACAGCATGAAAATAAAACTCCTTATAAGAAATTTTAATAAATTAATCACTAATGTAATTTCACACAGAGTACATTCATCACAGTTCTCAATGAAGGGATAATATGGTGATCATTTTAATTATTAGTATTTTTGAAAAGTTCTTTAGCTATAATTTTGAGATAAAAATATTATACTAATTTAATATAAAATGTCATATTTACTTAAATCTGTGAATATTTTGTTTTTGTCTTCATTATTAAGATATATAGTGCCAACTTTAAATAAAAATATTTATTTATTTATTTTATAACCTGAGTGCTCTGCCTACATGTATATTTGCACACCAGAAGAAGGCATCGAATACCATTATGGGTTATTTGAGTTACTATGTGAGTGCTGTGGATTGAACTCAGGACCTCTGGCAGGGCAGCCAGTGCTCTTAACCTCTGGGCCATCTCTCCATCCCTAGTACCAACCTTTTAATGTACCATGTTCAGTCAATATTTTTCAGTAGACTACGTTCAGAATGGACTAAAAGTTCATCAATGCGCTCTGCTTACTAATGCGAATTTTAACAATGATCCTTACCAAAGTGTCCAGTCATGGCCACAGTATGGCTGAACATTCCCAAGGTAGAATCCCAGAGATTGGGTGACTTCTACAAGATTGGTAAAGTCAAGACTGATGCTGTTGAACAGGACAGAGGTCATAACAATCTCGTCAATAGCCCACACATCTTCTCCTTGGGAAGAATGGTATGGCTGCCACCATCTGAACTGGATTCCAAACTGTCTTGCATCATCTGGTAGCTCTACAGAAATTATTCTAAGTGGAAAAAAAGTTAAAATTCAGATATCTTGCTCTCTTAAATTATAAATATTTATATTACAAATCTCACTTTAAAGACAAATCAGTAGTCAAATCAATTAAAGCTCTTATTTCCAAGATTGAATATACTAAAAAAAATTAGTCAGAAGAGTTGCCCCCTGAAGTATGGCACTAAAAATGACTTTATCATATACATTCTTCTGAGATGTCTGGTTTGCTTCACCTCTCCAACAATTTCTTCTAAACATATCAAAACATGTGATTGTGTTTTCATTCGTGGGCTCTCAGAGAAGCTAAGACAATAAACCATAGTTGTCAGAGTGGCAAAGTGGTGATTATGGGTAGCTTGTTGCACACTCCAGTTGTGAGCCCAGGGGAGCACAGCACTCTCTTGGTCCCTGAGTTTATCATCGTGGACACAGGTCAGTCGCTGTGTCCCATCAGCACAGTAACAAACCTGTATTTGACAAGTGGTGAAAATTAAGAATAATAACGAATTTCAAAGAGCAATTATCGTACACAGCAGCAGGAACCACACTTTAATTGCCTCTGCTATGACATCGGCTTGAAAGCTCCATAAATCACAGGACCATGCTTCTCACATCCACACACAGGTGAGATGTGCAAAGAGCAGCAAAGGGAACATTTGTCTCCATCAGTGCAGTTACACAGGGAGAGGAGCTTGCAGGGAACAGGCTGGAGGCCTCAGGAGAGGTTTTTATTTTTTATTTTTATTTTTCCAGTGAGTGAAGAGAAAGAAAAACTTCACTCACCTTTAGGTCAATTGACCATATGGATAACTTAAAGTAGGTAAAATTTCATGGTTTAAGGCTAGCTTTACTGAGAAATTAGACTGCTTACCATATTCTTTTCATGAAAAAACATTAATAGCTTGGAAATGTGATTTAGCTACTGAAATCAATATCTATTTTTCCTTAACTGCTTGTATAGGAATATATGGGAGAAGCCTATGAGTACACCACTGGCTATATAAGCAGTCACAGCTGGGTGGGGTTTTGTAAAACACAGGAAAACACATTTTAAAAATATAATGGAAAATCAATATAGAAACACAAAAGCATAAATTTAAAAACATAGATTTATGAACTTAAACTAGGGAGACATATCTAAATAGATTTATGGTTTTAAAGTAGTTTCAATAATCTGATAAATTTCTTTTTAATAGAATTAATTAGATGACAATTAAGTCATAGTAGATAGTTAAGCATTTTTGAAAGTTTTTACTTTCATTTTTCTAATAGTATTTGTTATACAGGCATAAATATTAACTTATAACATGCATAATGAAACTAAATAATTGAACTATATTTCAAATGGTTCAATAATGCAAATGTCAGGCACTGACTTAATAATTTAATTTGATTATCATCATATTATTAGAAAATTTTAATTTCTTCTATTTTCATAATTTAAAATGTAGTTAATCTCTCTGATGAACAGAAATATAAGTTTAAACATAGCTAAAATGGAATGTTTTATGTATACACATGTAACAGTAATTGAAGGGATCAATGTTTTCATAACAGAGGGGTTATGCTTCTTGGTCTGTAGTTAGACTCTTGGGTCATGGTCCCTGTGCTGTCACCTAATGACATGACTTTGCAATCAAAGCTAAAGCTGCTTTATGTGCCTTATGTGTCTCAGCATCTACACATATGAATTTAGGATAAAAACATCCATGACAAAGACTAGAAACCTTTCTGTCTGTCTTTCATCCATATGTCAGTATGTAAAGCAGTCACTGACACATGGCTATAACACAAACTGCCAGTGCACAGAACATCCCCTGTGAATGCCAAGAGAGATGTGAACACAGAGGCAGATGAAGGCCAAGTATCCCTTTAGGAGCTAAGCAGAAGCTAAATGGCTGACAGATCTAGAAACCTTGGTTCTTGACCCTTGGTCTTCATTTTTACATCACATCTACCAAGAGGGTGAGAGATTTTAATGGCATCTTGGTTCTTTACATATTAGAGTGGCTGGTTGGAATAACTATGGAAACTTTGATTACAATATTACTCAGTGAGAATATAAAAACTTAGGTTAATCTTTTGCTTCCTTTAAATCATTCCTTTGTGTGGGTAGGTGTTATATAATTTTTTTCTTTTCTATTTTCTGTCTGTGTGTATGTTTGCATATGTGTACAAATGAATGCAAATGTGTGTGGAAGCCTGGAGTTCACTTTGAGTGTCTTCTCTGATGGATCAATTGTCATTTTATTTGCTGAGGCAGTCTCTAGCTGAACCTGGTATTGAGCTTTGCTAGTCTATCTAACTAGATTGACCCACATAATCCAAGCTCAGCCTTGCAAGCACTGGAATTACAGTCACTTGCCATAGTTTACCAGCTTTTATGTGGGCTTTCAAACTTGTATCCACTGAGCTACCTCACCAGCCTTCATGATTTATTCATCATTTATTTATTTATTTATTTGTTTTGGTTTTTCAACCCAAGGTTTCTTGGTGTAGCCTTGGCTGTCCTGAAACTCACTCCACAGACTAGGCTGGCCTCAAACTCATAGAGATCTGCCTGCCTCTGCCTCTTGAGAGCTGGGATTAAAGCCATGCAGCATCACTGCTTGGCCATGAAATTATTATTTTTTAAAAGTTTGATAATTATATGTATTACAGAGTTCAGCAACTTGAAATAAGGAACTAAACACAATAAGTAATCAGGCAAAAATTGACAAAGATTTGATGTTTAAGTAATTTAGAATATAAAACCATGTATAAATAAGAAAACAGGTGACAGAAATTTAAGGATTAACATAATTATAATATTTTACATGAATACAAGTACCAATTAGTTTATAAGATATCCATTCAGATTAGACATATTATCAGATTTCAGATTTTATATATAAACAGACAGTTCTTTGATTTTTGAATAAATCGCAGACAAATTTCCTGAAACTACATTTCAGTAACAGTGGTGAGCCAGCTAGAAGATCAGCATACAGCTCATCATCATTTCTGAAAAACTATGGCATCAGGAGATAATATAGAATTCAAAGCACTTCACAGGAAGCAATTTATACTGAGTAAAATAGACCAAATGGCTAAGGGCATCAATACAGACTTAGTTCTATGAAAATTTTCATGGTTTGTATTATTCATTATAAAGAATATAATTTCTCACCTGGAAAACATCAAATTCTACTTCTGTCATGTCAGCTTTATTAATATTTTAGAGGGAGACAGAGTCTTATGGTTAGATGTTCATCTGTAGAAAATGAGTATTTTGCTGGTATGACCCCTACCACATTCCTTTAAAAAAGAAAGCCCTTCATCCAATCTTAATCCTTTAAACTATACACATTCCTAATACTGAACAGCTATCTTGATTATGCTGAGAAGATTGTGACTTGTCAAATGATGGGTGAGGTCAAACACACCTTTGCAGTAGCACATTGAATATGTCATTATTTTTCATATCAGTGAAGATTAATACAATTTCGTTATATAGATTGATTAATGAATTTTGAGGCTGTCTATCCTTGTCAGAAAATAGTTGGGCATTAGGCCAAGTTCACTTAGGATGATAATATTTTCTTCATGGTTTCGTAATGTTGTTTTTATTTAATTTATTTGTTCTTATTAACTATAGAGAGTCCCTGGAACATTTCTATAGCACTTGTGTATCTCCGAGGGACAAAGAGAATGTTTTTACATGTACAAAAACAGTATCCAACACAGAAGGGACATTTAAAATTTGTTATAGTGTGTAAAAATTAGGTAAAAATAATGATTGTGTCTGCTACATGCTACTTCATGTAAGTTCTCATTTTATTTGCAAATGATTAAAGTTGGGAGTGTCCCCTGAAAAAATTGTGATGCATGTAGCATGCATTATCAGTCCTTGGTACCAGAGAAAACTCTGAGGACTGAAGCCCACCTCCTCATACCCCAGGAGAAAGCTATTTCCCAGAAGAGAAGCAGTGTGAGTGAGCTCTTTGAACATGACTGTGGAGACACAGTGCTCACCTCTGATGATACGTACGTTGATACTTTATCTTGAGATTTCTCTTCCCCTTTCCCTTTATTCTTTCTAAAGGACTTTCACAGAGAAGTTCAGTGTGTGTTCTAGCAAGGCAGAGTGTCTCTGAGACATTTGTGAGTACCATTATGTCAAAACTGAAGGATGGTCCCTTTTCAGGTGTACATAGCCATGAAATATCCAAAATCGTAATAGAAGTGGCTAGAGAAAAAAATTGTATTTATATTCTCATACATGCCAGTGTCAGGGACTACGTAAACACCAGAAAAATTTATTAGTGCTTACTACTTAATTTTACTATGTGAAAAACTTAAAATGCATTGGTTATCAGATTTAATAAATTATTACAAGGTTAATATGTAATTTAATATAACAAAATGTTATCAAATATTTTCAATAGTATTTGTGAATAAGTGTCATATAAAAATTAGCTTACATTATAGTTAAGCATAACAGTATTGGCCACATTTCTTTTCTAAACATCAAAGTAGTTTCTTTAAAAGCACTTTTTTTTAAAGTATCAAAATCATTGGGACACATAGATTAAAAAATATGGTTTACCAATTATTCATTACAATAGACGAAAATACAGAACCTTATATAATTTGAGCCTTTGTAGAATTGTAAAATTACATTGGGATTCACCTCAGGAAGGACATTCACCATGTATCTTTGTCAATGTATTCTGACCTACCTGGGCTCATGATAGCTGAGGTATGAATAGTGCTCCAGAAGTTTCCATGTTATCCCATTGTCATAAGAATAATGCAGTAAAACTCCTTCCCCAGGCTGGTCAGGGGCCCTGCATGTGCTCAGAACAGATCTGCTCCCCAGCCGTAGTGTGAACTGGAGAAACCTAGACACAAGTCATTCATAATTTGTTAGTATATCAACATTCTTATTGATAAATTTAAGTTTTGTTTTCAAAAATTTCAAACACATTTAAACGAACTTCTAAAATCTGTAGGTTGATAGTTATTGTTTTATAGAATATGTGAGTGTAGAAGATGTATATGCATCTCATATATACAGATATATACATAAACTAAATAAGTAATAAATAAAACTGTGTTCTTGCCTATTTGTATACTATATATTTGTATATACACACTTAAAATGCCAATCATTTCTTTTCTGCATTATTTATCAGGCACCGGGGAAAGGGTAAAATAAATGTAGAATAAATCTCATCAGCCCCTGCAAGCTGTCAAATAAATAAACTACATGAATAATTAACCAGCTTTTGGCTTAAGAACACAGTTTTGATGTGAACATCTCATATTTTTAAAAAAAAAAACTGCCAGGAATTACTAGCTCAAAGTCACCAGTGAGTCTAGTTTACTAAAAACTAGAACAAATTAATTCTAAATAGACTAAGCATCCCTCTAGCCTATTTAAAGATTAAAAGATAAATCCACTTAGTACGATTAAAAAAAAAAAAAAGAGTACAATTGTAAATCCATCCGAACTAAACCACATGATTTCTGTATATATTATAGTTCACCCGCACTCACCTGGACTGTGAGCTGTCCAGAAAGGATGTGATCAGCTGCCGCCTCCCATCTCTGTTGAAAACCAGGGCCTTACCACTGGCTAAGACACCACAACCAAAGCTGACTTCAGCACCACGGATAGAGTAAAAGTTATGGTAAGAGGAAAGCCTGGAGCTGCCAAAGCTTTCCGAAATGAACATGGGAAAAGTCTGGGATGCCATCTCACAAGCCGGGCCAGAAAATCCTGGGTCACACCTGAAAGAAATGAGCCAGAACTGAGTCTTAAGCTGAGTGTCCTTTAGAGTCTGCTGAACTTGAAGGTCTGGGGGTCCAGAGACCAGGGGTTGAGTGAGTGGTAAACGAGCCTTTCTGGTTTTTGGAGAATAATGAATCTGAAATTTTCATAAGGGCCAATTGACTACATATTCTAGGATAATTTAATTTCTGAAGGGCCCTCCAGAAAAAAACAACACAAAAACAAAACTATGATTAAAACAGTTCAGCATTTACCTTTGACCAGTGCTAGCACTTAACCAAAATGAGCCAAAATTTTCACACATTGACAACTTAAAATCCTTGTGAACACATATGATTTTATTTATAATGCACAAGAATTTTACAAAATAATAGAAACTCTTTTAATAAAACATGTAGAGTAAGTTTCCTCTAAGAATAAAGGAATTGTTTTACATGTGCTGAGACTTTGGAACCAAGTTATTTCTTTAAGCACCTCTGTACATCTCTGACCTAGATGCAAGTCCTCAGTAGAACTTCAGTGGCTCCCAATTTAATAGTGGATCAAGAAAAGAAGCTTTGTCCCCAATGCCTGACTGCTCAGCGAGAATGTGCTATTATGTCTGGGGCCCGTGGGAGTGCAAAGGTCCTTGTTCTCACAGAGAAACATCAAGGGAAACCAGGAATATTAAACACAC
Organism: Phyllotis vaccarum; assembly: GCA_033318265.1. Lineage (NCBI taxonomy): Eukaryota > Metazoa > Chordata > Mammalia > Rodentia > Cricetidae > Phyllotis > Phyllotis vaccarum. The sequence continues at coordinate 25,957,672 of JARWLC010000006.1, read as the reverse complement.
AGGACCCTTTTCTCAGTGGAGGAGATAAAATTTCTGTTTTCCTGCCTAGAAGGCTGGGAGTAGATTTTGTTAATGACCTGCTGACCTTTTGGCCCTTTGTGGAGGCAGACCTCACCCATATTTTTCTAGAAAGGCAGACCTCACCCACGTTCTTCTATAGAGGCAGACCTCACCCACATTCCCCAGGATGATTATGCTAGAGTCTTTCCTCCCACACCATTACCCATCCTTAGTGGAGATGCCACATGTACTTTATGGCCTGCTGACCTCTATGCTATCAGAGACCACACTAGCTTGTAGGCCTTTTACTAGAGAACTCACTCTCATGGTCACATGTGCTTTGTAAAGGAGTTTATATGTAGTCACACCTGCAGCTTTATTGTGCCCCTGGAACTGAACTGACTGTTGCCTGGAAATCTTTTCCCAGATTGTACTATGCTTAAAAGATGCTGAGAATGAACTGCTTAGCATTAGACTCCCTGGAGTCTGATCCAGGTTCATGTATCTGCACTGGGCCTTTATTCTCACTGCTTCTTGGGGTTCACTTCCTTGTATGACACCTGCAGGGACGCACTCATCTGTTGAAACTCCTCCATTTTTTAGCAATGAGTAAACTTCTTCAGCATAGACGGATTACTATTTAAATGTAAGGAACTTCTTAAAATTTAGTTGGTTTTAGTTTTTACAGTATAGTTTTGAATTATACAATGAAATCAGTGTCTTTGGTGCAGTAATATTTTTACTAAAGCCTTTAAACTTCCACAAGTCTGGATCAACCTTTTCACACAGTAGTGTAGCAATGAGTAGATGTTATGGCCCACCTCAGAGAATGCTCCCTTGCACTGTTTCTGAAACCAAGGCCTACAGTGGCTTCTATAGGGTCTATGGAATGTGAGATCAAGTGAAACAAAAAGCCAAATTTGATGTACGTTATATTTTCTGGTGTTTCAAGTATACCATTTTCATTAGGCTAACAAAGAAGTTGGGCGCCAAAATGCCAAGACATAATATACCATGAAGTTCAAGGGTTTTCTTGGTAACACCAATGGCTTTAGGGAAAAATAAAGGACATAAAATGACTCCCTACTGATCATGATAATGAGCCTCAGCTTCTATTCATTATTTCATGGATACAGTCATGCTCTGAGTCATCAAGAAGTTTCTTAACAGGCTTGATAACATCAGCTAAGCTGGACACCTTGGGAGTGCAAGTGAGATTTACCACAGCAAGCAAGTGGAATTTGTTTTCCAATAAGCCTAGCAGAGTTCATCTTAGGGTAAATATACTTTTGTGCAGCTTAAATATGTTCTCTTAAAACTAGATTGGGAGAAAGAGGTGGCCATTTAGATGCAGAGCACATTGGAACCTCTTCCCATGAAAAAGTTCTGAAAGTCTATGTTGAATAAAAATTGTTTAGTGGAATAGAATCCCAATAGAGACTCTAACTTGTGTTTAAAGACAAAACAACAGATTCTTTGCAGCCTTCTCTTTCCAGCAGTCACACTGGTGACTTGGGAATGGCAGCAAACTTTTAGACTCCTAACATGACCACTATAGGTTTATCTCCCTATCTCCAATTGTGGCCACATCTCTGCTCTGTATGTCAGGAAAATACTCCCGCTGCTAAGATACACGGGTAACAATCCTGAAGTTTTCCCACAGACCCTTCTCACTAGGATCTGAAACAGGGGTAGGCTCACTAGGTAAGTGAACATCAGTTTAGAAATTTAGTCTCAAGATGCACACAAGCCAGAAAGGGTTATGGGGAGGGAGAGGTGAGGTCCTGGTAGGAAATAAAAGTAATGATGAGGGCAAAGCGGGGGAATTCCAGGTTTAAGTTTTGCTTACAAAAATATGTGACACTGAATGTAAATTTCCTTTCTGTGTAAGTTCTGTTCCAAGTCAATAAACTGTATATTCCCAGAAAAGAGGCAGTAGTAAAGTTCAGCCTACCCACGAGAGAACAAAAGCAATCACTATCCTATAAAAAGTCACCAGAATATAAAGAAATTTCCAATTGTCAAACTATTTGATAAAACTTCAGGAAGAGGTGATATTTATTCCTGACGATTTCAATGTAAAAAAAGTTTATAAAAGCACAGGCCTACAATTCAAATTTCTCTTCATTTAATTTTATTTGAAATTATTAAAACATAGATGGCCTTGTTATAGTTAATCAAAAGAGACAGAAACTTGAGAAAAAGAGTTTCAAAGAGTGAATGAGCTACTTCAGGCAGGAGTTTTTCTTAGAAGAGAGATGGCTGACTTGGTGATGTGCTTGTGGCACAGGAATAGGCACTGGGCTTAGTTCCCAGTACTCACAAAAACTGAGTATCACATGGATCATTTACATCCTAGTCTTTAAGAGATAGGGACCCCAGGATCCATGGGGCCTGCTGGTTAGCATGTATAGCCTAGTTAGGGAGTCCCAAACCAGAGGGGGTAGGGAGGAGGGAAGAGAGAGAGAGAGAGAGAGAGAGAGAGAGAGAGAGAGAGAGAGAGAGAGAGAGAGACCAACAGACAGACACACAGAGAGAAAGACAGACATGCAGATAGAGAACCAGACAAAGACACAGACACTGACGACCACACACACACACACACACACACACACACACACACACACACACACACACACACACACACACATATATATAGAGAGGAGATTCCTAGTTTCAAAAAACAAAAGTGAAGATACCTAAGGAGTGATATCCTTAACATGTCATGTCCTCTGACTTCTATATGCATGCACATCTTGGTGCTCATATGACCCCCCCCCCCCAATAAAAACACTGACTTCATATTCGGTTTTAATTCTGCACGTACTTATGATAAAATATTTAATTGTATAGAGTGATCTCTTTGTTAATTAAATTCAATAAAATACATTTTTAAAAATTAACCTGACACACCAATCCCAGTGTTTACAATTGTCTCACAATTTCTATACAAGTAGGTTCAAAACTCTTTTGTAAATTGTCTATTCATTAATTAGCTACCAAATTAATTTCTTTTTTGTTTGAGGTGTTGGAAACTTATCTCTATGACAAAGGTGGCCTGTGGTTTCAGGAATTCACAAGAGATCTAGAATTAAATATTAATATACAAATGACATAATAAATGTAACTATCTGTTCTTACTATTAATATAGCATAATTCACTGGTGGCAAATGGATATTACTCTATTAGTAGATTACTTCAGACTTCATAGTCAGCACCATTGTCCTATCAAATTCACAGAAAAGCTAACTATCCAGCTATGAGGGAATTGGATTTGTTACCAATTTACATGAATGATACTACATCTTTTCCAATCTATCCCAATAAAAATTTATTAATCAACCTAAGCTGCATTTAAATCCCATTTTGAGAACGGAGGAGATGGAGCTGTGGGTAAGTTGTGTAAGCATGAGGAGCTGGGTCCAATGGCTGGAGAACACAGAGGGAGAAGGCGTGGTCCATGCATGACTGCAACCCAGGTGGAAGGCAGGGACAGAAGGGGCCCCGGGGCTTCCAGCTGCTAGCTTAGTCCTATGTTCAGTGATGGAGAGACAGAGACGAGCACGCACACACGCGCACACCCCACCCACACACACTCACACACAAATGATTCCACATCAACTATCCTGATTTTGGTTTTTTAAAAAATAACTCAAATTCTAAAAGAGAATATTAAATACATTTAAATGACTTATGGCCTCGATATGCAATATCTATCACATACAACCAAACATAATGTTTTCAAATGCTTACTTGCAACCATGTCGAGTACATTGTCCTCTGCCAGAACAGAATTTGAGACACGATGGACCTATATAAACTATAGGGAGAAAGAAGTCATATAAAAGGTGGCAACATAATTGGAAAAACCAAGAACATTACCACTATAATTTTAGAAAGCAATGTGCATGAAACACAGGCCTGTTGTGTGTATGTGAGGTCACGTGCAGGGAACAGGAGCCAGTGTGAGCGTTTAGTCACAAATATGTTGGTTCTGTTTTAATTTCCATAAATAATTCTTTCAAGATTTTACTGCTTGTACTCACAGGCACAGGGCTGTGTAATTTATATTCTTTACTGCAGTGTCTTCTGCCCCAACAACTACAGACTACTGGTGTTTGTGCTTAAGATATCCTGTAAGACACATATTCTTTGCAGAGCAATAAAGGACCTATTTGCTGCATCACAAAGGGAGAGATTACAACTACAATTTCTATTCCTACCCAAGAGGAAATCTATAGTTGAACATTACATATATTTCTAAATATTAATTCTTCCTTCTTAGAAATATGGAATAACGTTAATAATCAGCTGTTGAGCATAAAGCCTTCTTCATAATGTAGTTTCCCTGTTAAATGTTGGATTGACTGACAATATGATTGTACAGACTTAAATTCCAATCCTCAGCCCTCTGAAAAGGCCTAAAAGAGTTGTATCAGTGTTAGTAAGACTTTAATACAAGCAAACATATGAGAATTTTATAATGAGGATAATCAATAGCCAATAGTGTAATGGGAGAAAGCCAATTAAGAGCAGAGATGCTGTGTTTGCTAAGAGTCTACAATACTCAGTTTTAGGCATGAAAATTATCACTTTGTTCTCTGTCCTGTAATCACATCAAAACACTCCAACAATTTATTTTAAAATAAACTTTGTAGGTCTGAACTCCCAGGAGCACACAATCCCTGGACCCAATTAGTAGGCGCAGAAAAATCTGAGGAATTGCAGTGCAAAAATCTCTTGGTGAAGGAAATTGCCTACTTAAAAGTGGTTAGATAGCACACTGTTTGGTTAAAAGTGTTGGCTTTAGGCATCAGCCAATCATGGATTTACATTCTAGATTTGCCTGGAAAACTTTGAGTAAGTGATTTAACCCAAGCCTCACTGTCTCCATTCTATAATGTGGGATGTTGCCCTTTCTTAAAGGAGCGACTATGCCACGCCCATGAAGCACTGCATCATGTGGCTGTAATCACCGCAGCCACCACGACCTTCCTGTCCTGCTGTCTAGTAGGCTCCAATGTGCACCACGTGCTGAGGGACAGAACGGGCATGGCTGATTACTCGGGAGGCTGCCTGGGTCCTGAATACCACATCACAGTTTGAAAAGCCTTCATAGAAACAAATCATCAATAACATAAGGCTTTTCCAAGACAATAAAATTACACTCAAGGATTTGTCATCCTCTGTTGACTTCATTATTTCATCAATATACTGTAGCTGGAGAAGTCAAAACATGATAGAAATAGGCTGCCCTAGGATTTTCCACTTTGTTAATATTTTCAGGATTGTTTTTGAAGTACCTAACACAATTCTGATGTTGTGCTAATGTTTTACTCTATGTATCTCTTTGGACACAATTCTCCACATTTTCTCTAGATTTCCTTGATCCAATTCTAGGGTTTTATAGTTAAGTGGAAAGGATGGCAGGGGTCTTCCTCTTCCTTTGCTGTGGACATGCCAGGGGCTGGAGTCTGTTTTCAGAAGCTTTACACAGGACAGACAGAACTGAAGGAATTCTTTTCCTATCGTGCAACCACCAGGGACCATGTGCACCTCTGTGATTTAAGTTTTTCCCATGAGACTCAAACATGATCCTTGGGGGTCGGCAGTAAACACTCCCTGACCCCAATCTATGCTGTAATTGGGTTCTTTAGGAAACTGGGAAAACCTGTACATAGGCATACATATTTTCATTACACTCTTAATTTCTCCATATTTGCACTTCACTTTATTACTAGTTTTAAAACTTATTTTGTGATTATTAAAAGTAATAAAGATTCATTATAAAACTCTTAAATAGAATGACACTAGGAAAAATGTATTCATATTCTACTGCCTGGTGGGTACATACCCTGGAGCCCATTATAGCTGTGGTAATTAAAATGCTATGCAAATATTCAACCGGTGGAGAAACTTTATTTTAGCAAATTAAACCTTAGATAGTTTAGTTTATATACCAGATTTAGTTTCATGGATATATATGCTTCATATTGACATGTGGGTAAACTATCTTGCCTTAAGTTATATTCAAAATTTAAGAACCTTATGCAATTAATTTCTCAGAGTTTAAATTATTCAAAAAAGAAAGAGAAGATTAGTACATGGAAAATAGGCATTAAAGAATGGTATGATAAAATAGGACAAACCAAGTCAGAGGGTATGTTAACTTGCTTAGGCACTGACATTCTGTCCCTTCCTGCTATTTCCATGTGCCTCCTCTCCATGTGGTATTCATATTTATACACCCTACACATTTATCTAGAAATTAACAATGTAAAAGCCATGTAACTTAACAGCTTAAAATATTGTTTCTTATTGTGCATGTAGGTGTAAACTGAAGCAAAGTGACACTGTGGCTTTTATTTAGAAATGATCAAAAATCCAGTCAACGGTTTTTATGGATTCCAAATATTTCTTTCATGCCATTTTCTGAAAACAGAGTAGGTTTCACGAGGATCTAAGAGACGATGTTTCCCTCTCTGGGTCGTGTCTGTAGTTAGAAGATAAGCGACCCAGATGTTATGGGAGTTACTAAGAAGAATGGGTCTTATTTTAATACATGCAGTATGGTACTTATGTTAATGTTCCATAAATTCAAGAAAATGTGAGGCTATCCTTTGTCACCAACTGTGAATTTGAATTTTAGGGATTTAAGCATTTTAAAATTATGTATGTTGAAACATTTCAGCATCTAATATTGCTGACTACACAGCCTATTTTTTCTAATTGTGCATCCCTGGCTTCTAACAGAATGCAAAGGAGAAAGGGAAGAAAGGATGTTTAATGAATCGCAAGACCACGACTTAGAAATGTGATGTGCTGTGCTGTCTGACAAAGGCAGAGGAAGAGCCTACATCAATGGCCTGTGATTGTGACAGCGTAAACACCCACCATTATCAATGGCCCACATGTTCCCCAGGATTGCTCCCGTTTGTCTCCAGCGAATCCTGGTGTCTCGAGTGAGTGCTGCATTAGGGAGGGGAATCGTGATTCGGTTCCACCTGCAAGAAAGTTAGCACAGCATCAGCCTCACAACTACATCCCCATCCTCTTACAGGCTTATGAGGGTCCTGTTCCCGTGTGCTTGCAGTGACACCAACATTAATGAACTATTTATCTTTGCCTGTGATGGAGTTTGCATGTTAATTTTGCCGGCCTTATAAATACTTTACCATGTAACTACTGCTTATTCTATAAACTGGCAGAGTTTTACAGTTATCTTGAATTTTATACTAGTTCACAAACAGGTGTGTAGTGAACCTTAGATTATGTGGAAAGTTAGACTGACCACCATCCCACATTGTAGACAGCAGAGTAAGATCTGACTAGGTTTAATTTAAAAAGTTATGCTTCTTCTCCAAAAGCAACAACCACGGGACATATAATCTAAAATACAAGTATCGTACATAAAAGGATAAGTGACCTCATAAAGTGTGGTCATCTAGGACTTGGCAAAATATTTGTGCATTTATTTTCATAATAACACTCTTAAAGTCAGTTTAGTTAAGTATTATTTAAAGTGTCTAGTCTCCAAATTCCAAGCATGGGTTCAGTCTTTTAATTGAACCTTGGAGCATGTTTACTCACCCACTGTAGTTTTCAGAGGAGTAGACAGTGCTGTGTGGGAGGTGGGGGCCCGCACAGATCTCAGGCAAGCACTCAGTGTGGAGCAGGAACCAGGAACGTCCATGGTTAGTAGAAAACTCCAAGCTGACGCTAATAATAGCAAAGCAACCACAAGGAAAGGAGAGTAAAGAGATATCAAATGATTCTTTTTATTTCTGGATTCCATAAGATATTTCTTGAATGACTGTGTCGTCTCACTAGAGTCTGACTATTCTTTAAAGGGCAAGCAGCTGGACTGCTGCTGTGAAAACTATGTTTGAAGGACAGCGTATGGTGACCTAGGCTTGTGTTTTGAATTTGATAGATAGCAAGGCAATTATCATGTCTCACACTGCCAACTTCATTCTGTGAATGTGAGAGCAGAAAAATTCTTACAGAGGATCTGAGCAACACTTACGCAAGTGAAACAGAGAAGTCATAACCTTCGAAGTGCTAATTGACTTCCATCCCTATTACTAGGGATCACTAGCCAAGAAGAGCTCGTGTGTCTTCAGTTACTTTTTCTCTTGCATCTGTCTATTAAAATGGATGCTGCTATGGTATGTGTGAACATCTCTGATATATCAAGCTCTTAGAATGAAGCTTTTTTTTTCACCAAAAAAGTCTACCCAGTCGTATCCCTCCTACTTATTAATCAAAGAACATTTTTGGTGATGGGGGAATCTGTATTTTGTTAATAGACATTAATTTAAAACCCATACAGAAATCTACTGATAAATTCTCTCTAATTTAATAGCCAAGTGCATGAATGTTCATTTCCCACCGGACTAGGACAGTCCTAAATGTGCTTCCTACCTGTTTCCAGGTTGATGTGTTCCACATCCCAGATTAATAGAAAACTGTATCATGTGAGACATTGTAGAAGGCAGAACAGGCAGCACATGGAAGAAATCTACAGCCCAGACATTCCGATTATGCCCTTGGTGGTTCTTTTGCCTGAGACAAAACTTGGTAGCAGGTGTCTGAAGCTCAGGATTGATGACTACAGAAATCAAAGATGGAACCTTCCAGAAAAAGAAAATTCAGATTATTTACAATCCTTCCTGTTTAGTCTTTGTGAATTCTCTTAGATTCTATTTAGCAATCACTGAATACATAACTGCTATTTATTGAGAATCAGGCAATGACCTTTGTGCTATATTTGTTATTTCATGTGGATGATTCCATCTTCAAGGACAACTCACTTCAATCACTTAAAAGTCCTACTGTGTGAACAGTGGAGCTCCTTGTATGTGACTGAGTAAGTGTGTGTGTCCATTTTGTCTACCTTAGCACAGCACTAAGGCTGTTGAATAACCGTTCATCATTAGTGCTTTCAAAAGCTGTTGTGTGTCATACTAATTTTTCCTCAGCTAGGAATTTTGAAAAATAAGACTCAAAACAGAACCTTCATAAACAATAGATCAATATGTAGTAATTTATACCTATGATTTGGTATGAAGAATTCACAAGACCAGAACAGGAAAATCTTATCAACTAATTGCTGGAAAAGCAGTCCACTAATATATTTCAAGTGCAATCAATTGGGTTACAGTTGAGGGTTGAACTTGTTAGATAGTTTTCTCTGATTGCTTCCTATGTTGACTATTTTTAAACCCTTCATTTTGTGTGTATGTGTTTATATGGCGAGTGTGCAAATTTATACATGGGGCAAGGATTCAAGTCAGGAGTCTTCCTCCACAGCCACTCTCCACTTATTTCCCCTTGGAGACAGCATCTCTAGTGAGATGACAACCTGGAGCTTGTCAATTCAACTAGACTGGCTGGCCACTCTTCAGGGGTCTTATTTCCACCCCCTTAGCATTTAGACTGGCACCACCACATAGCACCACCATGTCAAACTTTTCACCTGGGTCTGGGTCCGAGCTTAAGTACTACTGATTATAGAGCAAGCAGTTTATCGACAGAGGCTTCTCCCTGGCCCCCAAGTTCTGTAATGTACCTAAAGTGCTACCAAAGTGGAGAGAAAACTACTGAGTGTGGTATGAGATCAGCAGATACTGATATAATGAAAAATATTCACACCCATGACAAACATCTCACATACTTTTCAAGATGTTTGTAAATAACCAGAAATAATGTCTGTCCCACATCCAGAGAGCAAAGGGAAAAGGGCAATCCTCTAGCTCTCATTAGCAAAGAAAAATGCAAGGATAACAGTATTCTCAATTCCTGGGATGCCTTCTGTCTAGAAAATTTCCAGTGCGGGACTCTACTCATCATATCTAAAGGAAGGCTGTGAAGCTGCATATTAGAGTCACTTTTACAGCTTTCCCAGGGACGGGAATAACTGTCAATCAGAGGTTTGGGTTTTGTATTATTGTTTCTGTAATTTGATCTTCCTAACAAAATCTGAGTTTTCATTTGTATCAGAAATAAAAATGAGTATTAAAATTCCCAAGTTACTTAAAAAAAACCCCTAGCAATTTCTTGAGGTGGCAAGCAAAGAGATGAGTCCTCTGTGCCTGGCAAGTTCTTTGTGGATATGGCTTCAATCTCAGAGTTATGAGGAGGGTCATCTGGCATATGGTTCATCATCTGTACCTTATAGGAGGAATAGGGAAGGGTATCCAGTGTGAAGGGCTCTTTTCTTCCTTCAGTCTTTGCATACAAGATAACATCATTTTCATGAGAGTCTCCAGGGTCACAGATTCCTCCTGTATCAAACAAAAATTTCATGGTATTAGGAACAATTGCATTCAAAACATCAAACAGTGTTACAAATCAGAGCAAAAAGCAATTACAATATTATATGTCACTTAAGGATACTTTTGCACAAATATAATGGGACCCAAGGAATTAATTAATGAAGATAGCTCAGAAGAGCCATGTTCCAAATCAAAGACTTGACATGTAAAGGCCATTATTACTTTGTTTAACAGAATTACTCAAATAGCAGCGTGTTGAGCAGTGAGTACATGGCTATGATTAAACCTAGTTAAAAAGATTTATGTGTGTATGTGTGTTGTGTGTCCGCACATATACATATGTGCCTTTTTAGTGTTTGGGTACATGTGTGTAGGTATTATTTTTATGTATGCAGACCAGAGGACAATCTTATGTATCACCTTTTGCTGAGACAGGGTCTTTCACTGGCTTGGACCTTACCACATAGACTAAGCGCTGACTAGCAAGTCTGGAGGATATGTGAGTCTCTACCTCCACAGTTCTGGGATTACAAATGAGAGCATGATGATGCTGAGACTGACCATCTCCCCAGTCCCTAGGAGAACTTGTTTATCATGGCTTTTAAATGGCTGTGGTGATATTTGCTCATGTTTGGGTCTTTTATTTTGTTTTACTTGTCTACATGTCTGTGGTGTGCCATTACCATACTCATTATTATTATGACTCTGTAATATTTCTTGAAATTTGAGATAGTAACCTTTCTAGGATTGTTCTTTCTGCTCAGGATTGTACTGGCTATGAGGTGGGTTTTTTTATTTTATTAATTTATTTATTTTTGGTGTGTGTGTATGGTTTCAAACAAATTTTAAGAGGTTCCCCCCCCCCCCCAATTCTGTGAAGAGTGCTCTGCGCTATTTAATTGAAATTGCATTGAATCTATAAATGGCTTTTGGTAGACTGATAGTTTTGTAATATTAATTCTACCAATACCTGAGCACAGTTTTCCCATTTCCTAGTGTCTCCCTCAACCTCTTCTTCACAGATCTGAATTTTCCTCACAGAGGTCTTTCACCTCCTTGGAAACATTTATTCTAAGACTTTAGTTGCCTTTGAGACTACTGTGTGAGTGCATCCATGATCCTTTTCCCAGAGTGTTTGAGCTTGGTGTACAGAAAGGTGACTGATTTTGTACTGTATCACTTTGCTGAAATTGTTTATTGTTTATGGTTTTGGGTAGAGATTTTGGGGTATTTATGTATAAGAAATAATAAATATAAATAAAAATAATTTGCCCTCATTTTTTCCTAATTTTGTTCCTTCAGTCTCCTCTGGTTCTTTTGGTCCAGTCGGTGCTTTGAGGACTGTGCTGAAAGCCAGTGGGGACACTGGACAGCCCTGACCTAGTCCTAATTTTACTGGTAACACTTTTAAGTTTTCCCCATTTAGAATAGTGTTGGTGAGGGTCTGTCATACGTAGCCATTATTGTGTTGAGGCATGCTCTTCCTAGTCCTATTCTCTAGGACTTTTTATCATAAAGGCATTATTGGATTTTGTCAAGGGCCTTTTCTTTATTTTCGAGATGATCAAGTGATTTGTGTCTTTTAGTCCATTTATATGAAAATAAGTTTGGCAATTCCCTGCATTAAGTATTTCTGAAATGGTGTTATGAAGATGTTTCAAGTGACATCGGTGGCATTTTAGTAGATATGCTTGTATTCTAAGTATTTATTTTTTATTTTTTCATTTATATTTGGTGCTTCATATGATTAGTGGAAAGTGTGTGTGTGTGTGTGTGTGTGTGTGTGTGTGTGTGTGTGTGTGTGTGTATTTTCTCTCTATCAGTCTACTTTATGGTCATGCAAAGTGAAACACCATTAGAATGAAAATGGATAGGAGAGACTTCTGATGATAGCACAGCATGACTACATGTTCTGCCTTTCCTTTTCTAAGCATTATCAATAATCATTGGCCTTTCTGACTTCTATCAGTCATCTGCCTCATTTGGTTTCAAAAGCAGACATGGCTAACCAGAAGCCCCATACATTATCATTCATTACAGCACCAGCCATGTAAGAGTAAAGGCATACATAAGCATATCCAAAGTCTATCACACCAACCTTTTCTCTCATTATTATACTTCTAAGAATGTACTCTGTTCCAAAATCAACCACCACTGATGTCAGTTCTATTTACAGGTAACTGCTGTTGTTGGTGCTACATGGTGTCAGTAAGGGAATCCTCAAACTCTAGAATAGGATCAGTCACCCTTTGGGAATTTATTGAAATCAACAAATAATGTTTGAGACACTACCTAAAGCTAAATAAGTCAACAAGGTGCCAGTTGTTTACAAATGTCTGCTTTGATTCAATTTGGAAGAAACTGCCTGACAAGTGAAGCCAAGAAAGCTAGATGGAAGCTAATTAGTACACATTTCATAGCTAAGAGAATATTAGCCAAAAGGACAGAGAGAGAAACAGACTCCGACAATATACAGGAACAGAAGGGTTCTTGACCATCACATGTTTTGAGGATCCACTTGGCAAGATGTATGAAGGAGGGAATACTGCTGTCCACAGTTCTAGAACCACTGCCATAAAGTGACAGTGTGGTGATATCTGATCTGATGCTGTGAACATTGACTATTCCTTCAAACTCAGTCGTTCCATTTCATAGCCAGTTAATGAGAACTGTGGCTGGCCTATAAGCCTTTTCTGAGTCCCCAAGATCCCATGTTTGGGGTATCAAGAAAACTGATTATCTGAAAGTACAAATATCAACAGTTGACTATAGTCACCGAATTAAGGCCACATGCAAAGCCCATCCTGATAAGCAAGCTGTATTACTTGTGAGACATTGGCTTTTTTTTTTTTTTTTTAACCTTTCTAGATGCAATTGTTTTCAATATTCCGGACAAACACCTTAACATACACATGTTTCGCTTTAAAAGTAATGTATTAGAATTATACTGTATAAACCCTAACTCTTCTAAGTTCATTCTATAAGCTATTTGACACTTTTGAACAACATTGGTAGTTTGCTAATTTAGAAGCTGGTGTCTATAAGACTGGAAGCTCCTGTGAATGAGCTTGTTGCAGAAGAACCTAGCTAAGCCAGGGGAGAGGAAGTCCAGCAGGGGTCCTTGCTCTTCTGCATCCCTAGAGCAGTTCTGGCCATATGGGATTCCAGTGAGTTATACAATGGTGCTGCAGGAAATCCGTGCCTATTGATGGAAGTTTTAGGGAGTGAATCATATATTCTAGCTTTAGATACTGAAGTTATACTTCAGCCAATAGTGAATAAAGAAATCTATCTGGTAGCTAATTTCCTCCCTGAGGAAATGCATAACTTTTAGTTCCAAAAAATATTGAGATTGCTAACTGAAATGGTTTTGTCCTTAGCTAGACAAGTAGAGTATGGATAAGAGCAATAATATCTACTTTTAATTCAGTATTTACTACATGTTATGAACCAATAAAAATTAATATAAGTGTTACGTGTTTCCAACTTATAACAACAGTTTTGAAGAAGGATAAATACATTCATCACTTTGCTGATGGGACTGAGTCAGGAGGATGTTCTACAATAGCCCCAATGTAAATCTGTATCTGAGGCCATTATTTTTTACCAGAGAAGCTGTGGATCTTGTATTTTGTAAAGCCTTGAAATTCAGCATGGTACATATGCTTTGCAGTTTAATTAGCATACAATTAATATATACAATTAATTATTATGTAATCTGAACTGAAATAGGCAAGGTAGAGATTGTGATAATGCAGACTTATTTCCATCAAATGTTTAACATTCAGGGCCAACAACTTGTAGATAATATTAAGATTTTGATACTTATCTCATTTATTTTAGCATTTCATTATATCAGTGTAATAAATCAGTTATTAAAGTTATTGTAAATGGTAGTGCCTGGGGGAAGATCCATATGAAAACAAAATTCTCCTTTAGGAAAACATTTTTCTTTTCTATCAAACATTGGGGACATATTTAAAAATAAGCAAGAAGAAACTAGAAATCTGAAATGTCACATTATATGATTTTAGACAAAGGCCTGAATGATCAATTCTCTGCAGCTTCATTAACTGGTTCCTGGCATCTTCTCTGTTGTTATGAGGAGAAGCGCACATGGGATGCTCACACAGAATAGAATGGAAAAGAGTTTGAGAGGAGCCGGGACCTTAAGATGATGACAGAGTTTATCTGAAAGCCACTCTGAGGGCATTCATTCAGTCTGCGGAGTTCAGTGACAGCAACTCCTCCAGGTAGGAATGGAGTCTTGCTCAGCTTACGAAGAAGCTTTGATGCATGGCAGAAAGAGGGGCCCAGGAGGCGTCTTGTAGAGCAATTAAGTACAGAAAGATTTCAATAAAAGCTGGATGCATGGTTAGTTGTGGAATACTAAATAGTGATTTAAACGCTTTACAGATACTTATCTGTATGAAGGAAGTGATTTTGCTCAATTTTATTATTTTCAGAGCACTGGGCTAGGAGGAGAAATATATTTTAACTTTACTTTATCATTTATCATTTAGTGTAAAAAAGAAGACAAATATACAATAGTGTATGTTACCTATGGTCAAGCATGACATGAAATTACTAATATTCATAAGATACTTCCCTTTTAGAACAGTTTGTCTTGGGCTATCAACACCTCTGGGGAAATTAGTTCAGTATTCAAAGTTGAGCCAAAAGTCTATTTATTCAGAACTCATTCATTGAATGGTTTTCTAATGTGCCCTAAACTGTGAGCAGAATTTTATCTTTCCGGTATTCTAGAAATCCAAGCCTGTCTACTACTGAATTCTTCTGCATACCCACTTCCTTAAACCTAGGGCCACTGCAGGAATGGCACCCTGGCCCCACACCGTCTCTGTCTCAGCAGGTGTCCTCCTTAGCCCCCCTGTCCACTGTCACTTGGCACTGACTCCTTCTTTGGTGAGCAAACTAGACACTTAGCAGAGTTGCCAGACAAGATATACTGCATGAAAGGAAAGCACTTATTAAAACTGTGTTAATATTATTTATCATTTAAAATAATGTCCATTATAAACTTGGAATACTACTGTAAGTATAACTAAGCTATATAACACTTTGTTCTACTTTATTTTTGAGGACAAAATCCAACTTCACTGTCCTAACTGGTCTCTTGTCTCCTGGTTTCGGATTATTTCAGACTTTCCTTCATATTCTTGATGGAATTATCTCACTAAAAAAAAAAAAAAAAAAAAAAAAATAGGTAATGTAGTCTTTGCAAGAATCCTTTGACATGACAGCAAGAGCCAAGTTCCTTAAGTAGGACTGAGAGAAGTTCAGGTCATCCTACACGCTTCCATTAACCCACTGGGAAGATTAGCCAGCTGCAGACATATCATATACTTTGCTTTTGTTTTTAATGTCCTTTATTCAGAATGGTTAGTCTGAAATTCATTCCTGAAAAGAAAATCCTCCCTGGCCTTCAACAATTGGTCCAGTGCCATGTATTCCATGAAGCCTTACTCCTACCCTTCCACTGGAGCCACCCTCAGGTCTCTCTACCCTTTGATAGCACCCTGCTCCAGCAAAACCTATTGCTCCCCCCCCCCCATCAAATGTCACTTGCAGTCACAGGCTCTGCCTGAGTCACTTCCAAAGCAGTAATAGGCACAGACAGAAGAGTTTATGAGGCAACATTTGAAGTACTTTTATGTATTAACTCATTCAACTGGCAACTGTAACTGGGGTAGCATTGTTCTCCACAGTCTCTCTATGTGTTCTACCTTAGGCTCCATATTCAATATGCGCTTCTTACTTTTTACTGAATAGAGTTCTTTTTATTTAGAATGGTATACTTCTTGGGGTTTTCTAAAATTAAAATTTCCTATATAGTCAATACTATTTTAATTCATTAGTTAATATATTTTGTTACAGAGATAATTAAAGATGACTTAATATTCCATTCATGGGATCTATATAAAGCAATTAACAGAATGATGACTTAGCCTTTTATAGATGTACGCAGATGGGTTCACCTACTATTGAAAGTCTAATTATAAATACATTTTATGAGGAGGATAAAAATAGAAAACTAAACTTGAGGGGTACATTAAATATTACAGCTTTATGTTTTCTAGAAATTACTTTTAATAAAATGAGAGACAGTTTGAATATTATTTAAAGAAAATGAAATCTAGATATTTAAATGCACAAACTATTTCAGAATGAGTAAGAATGCTTGAACTCTGAGATTACATAACTATAAGCCCATAACTTCTCTTTTGTAGACAAAATGCTGTTGGAAGCATCACATGGCAATGTGTTTATGACAGTCTTGAGGTCTATCTCCTGCAACTCTGACCTGTACTATTAAGAAGCTGAGTGAGGCATGCGAGTGATAAACAGTAGCTCTGAGTGTTAGGCTCAGGACGTTCTGTCCTGATGAACTGACATCTTCACTGCTAAGTTCAAAGGTAAATGGTGTTTATTTCCCATTCCATTTCTGGATGTAGCTTGTGATTTCCCCTCTACAAAGCAGGCATGTGATAGGCATGACATCAATAAAAGAGTATGTCATTGTGCCAATGCTGACTAATGGGACACATTGCTAGGCCACAAATTTCAAGCCCCTAATTCTATGAATATTTTTCTAACTTTATTTATTTCTTCTATCTATAATACATTTGTACATGTTTTATGAGCACTTTTCACGTGTTTTTAAACTTATTCAAAATTAGAGAATAGTTCAAAATCTGATGGAACATTATAAACCATTAAGCCATTTCCCCCTCTGCTTCCCAGAACCGTAGAGTTGGGTAACATTAAGATATCCATGGAAGTAAATGGCTCACCCTGATGAGTGGTAAGGTAATGGCTGTGGACGAAGGGGCCACTTTGTCTTCTCCTCCTTCCCATTGTCTTTTTTTAATGAATCTTTATTTTTGAGATTATAATTAAAACATTTCTTCTTCCACTGCCTTCCTCCAAATCTTCCCACATACCCTTCCCCTCTCCTTCAGAGCCTCTTTTTCACTAATGGTTACACGTGCACCATGGTCACAGATCAAGAAAGGGAGATAGGAGAAAGACATTACGGCACTGTTTTAAAGCCTAGTCCTGGTACGTCAAGAGTGCCTTTCTCTCTAAGAGGCAACAAGATAGGTTGATTTTCTATTGAACTTCTAACTTCAAATACGTTTTATGAGGAGGGTAAAGATAGACAAACTAGATTGGCATATTAATTATTTATTACAACCTTGTTTTACTAATGTTTTCTAGAAATTGCTTTTAATACTGTGAGAGACAGTTTGTATATTATTTAAAGGAAATGAAGTCTAGATATTTAAATGCACAAACTATTTTAGAATAAGTACCGAGGCAGGGGTAAGTACGACAGGTCTTTATTTTGTCAAGAGAGCTCGGATTCCACTAATTTTCCCATTATATGGTAAATAATCAGCAATACCATTTGCATTGTACATACCCATAACAAAATAGAACCTCAGGTTCCCATAACCAGTTGTATCCATGTAGGGGGTGCATAGTTTCCTCTCTCCATCTTTGAGAAACACCAGTGAGAACCCGGATTCTATAGTTCCACATTCTGTACCAATAACAGCTCCCAAGATGTCCCATCTAAATAAAAAAAAAAAAAAAGAATCATTAAGAGTGATAATAACAAATCCAACTTTACATAGAGTTTTTTTTAAATTTAGTGATAGATAATTCCGAATAACCATGTTACACTGAAGATTTTGAGCAATGAATGTACCTTACACACTCTGCTCAGTTACACTTCTTACCAACTTTAGTCAACAAGTGCTTACTCTTGTCTCCCCTGTGACTAGAGCCATATTCTAGATCAAGGAAGTATTTACTCAATTTTACTAGTTTGAAAATATCATACATAGATATAATGCATATTGATCAAGTCTTTTTCTGCTCCAATTGATCCTCTAACTCACATACAGAGTCTTTGTTATTAAAATTCTTACATTTAAGTTACAGAGTCAAATTCACACTAAGGCAAGAGTGAACCAGGGAAGACAGTACTTGTATGGCGTCCCTATATTAAGAATATATTATGTATTTATAATATGTAATTATTGTATATGTATATCTGAATGAAAAGCTGTATGTGCCTAGAAACTCCACTTTTCAGTAAGGAGCTGAGGTTTAAACTGGGTCTTGTCAATCAAGGTGCTTGGAGTGTAGAAGGGCTTAAAGATAGCTCACTTCTAGTGAGACAGCTAATGTGCTAGGCCCTTCCTAGGGACTTCACATGCTAACCTAATCATCTTCAGAGAAACTCCAGAAGTCGCTAAGGACATCCCAACTCTTACTGGAAGCTAAGATATACAGATGTTAAGGACAGCAGCAAAGTAGTTGGATCACAGAGCTTGTCTCTTACTTTAGTTATAGATTAGATCTTGGGTTGATAAATCATGTGAGTTTAGGCTGAGAACTGGGTATAACCTGAAACTATCAACAGCATAGACAGCACCAGATCTTCACATTTGATCTTGGTATCTCCCCTGCCAGGTAAGGGATTGGGAGGAGGGAAGGATGGGCAAGCAGGGGGATACATGGGGAAAAAATCCTTTAAAAAATAAATTATAAAAAAGAAACCTGAGATTATTATTATTGTTTTGAAATAGTCTTACTATTTAGCCCAGGCTAGCCTTGAAACTATAATACTCCTGTCCCTCAAGAGCTGAGAGCACAGGTATGTGCCACAACCTGTTCCTCTGTCATTAAAATCAAATGATTTCAGTACTCTCCTTTGTAGGTGTGTGGCCCATCCAACCAGTCCTCAATCTGTGGACCTTATAAGGTTCCAGTTTCTCATAAAAAAATGTGGCAGTAAAGCTCTGCTAATATACCTTTGTCTATATCTTGAAATGTTAATAGATTTCCTAGAAGTTAGATTCTTATCCATGCTGATTTTTATGCTTTTCAGAATAGCTGAGTAGGTGTGGATGGTTTTGTTGCATTTTATTTTGTTTTAATCATTTTCTACTCCTTTTAGCAATTATTGCAAATGATTATTTTATGGCAGGGGACATTATTATTAAGAATGTAAAATGGCCATTTGTTTTTTTTATGTAACCAATCTGTATCCGTTGCCTATTTTATTTGCTATCGTTTTCTTTTATTGTTAACTCTGCTCTCACAATGTAATGGAAGAAGCATTGCTTCATCGTACCCTTATTTTATTTTATTCTAGTGACAATTTGCCATTGGTTTTTAATGAAGTTTTTGACATGCCTGATTTTAATTTTACATGCAAGAATTTAAAACAACCTTTCTTTTCGTAGTTTTCAGAAAAGAAAAAAAGTACATTTGAATAATTAATTGGAACAGAAGGTTCAGAAAGAGGCATTCAGATTCTGATCCATAGATGCTCAGGCTGAAATGTGATTAAGTCTCTATTTGCTTAAGCTCATTCAATGGCTTCCCATGGCTTTGTGGACAAACTTCCAACTCCTGAATGCAGAATATGAGGTCCTAACTGGTCTGACCGAATAACACATTTTTGGCCCTATGTCTTTGGATGTTCCATGTCTCTTCCTGTCTTTACCAAATGACTTGGCTATATAGCAGGAATTTAAAGTTACTACAATCACTCTACATGTCCTCTACAGAGAGTTCACTCCAGCTGTAATCTATTACATGTTCACACACATGGACAGACCTGCCCTAGCAGCCTTCCTTTACTGGTGTCTGTGAAAGATATGGGGTCCAATCCTATATGGTATACATTGCATTAGTGCATCGGTGCTTGCTCTTTTGTACCTGCAATGGCATAACCTTTGCACACCTTACAATAATCAAGAAAGCGGTAACTCTGATAATTGTCTGTGTTCTAAATTTTCACAAAACTTTCATGTGAGAAAGAGTGTGAGAGCAGATGTGTGTGTGTGTGTGTGTGTGTGTGTGTGTGTGTAAGTAGAATGGGTAATACCTACCTCATCACTCTTAAAACTAGTTGGATAAAGTTATGTTGCCATCAAGAAGATGTAAGATTCCTGTTTCTAAACAAGTTGTGCCCTAATTTGGTTTTGTTAAGCCTTTACATTTTAGCCTGGTAGATGGGAGGGAGACTGATCTCACCTGTGCATTTCCATAACTACTAATGAGGTTGGTGTTGCTCATGTTTATGACTGGCCACTTGAACTTAGGCTCTCCCAGTTTCTCTTCTTCTTTGTCTATTCTCCACCATAGCCTCAGTTTTCTTTCCTTCCTGTGTAATTTGAAATCCTTATTTTTCTAGGCTGCAATTATTCTTGGGTATAAGTATTTTATTTTTCACTTTACTTATATCATCTTATTAAAAGTTTTAACAGACAGGTCTGGGGAGATGGCTTGGTGGATAAAGCATCTGCCACAGAAGCATGGGAAGCAGAGATCAGATGCACGAGGACCCACATAGAAGCTTGGTGCTGTGGACACCCACCTGTAATTCTAGTGCCTGCATGTGCAGAGAGGGCCTTCCAAGGGCAAGCAGGCTAGATGGATTTGGTAACTGGAGATCTCTGGGTTCAGTAAGAAATTCATTCGGGTCCAGCAAATAAACTGGAGAACAAACTGAAGTCCGTCTCTGGCTTCCACAAAAATGTGTTTTACACATGTGTTCCCACACATACCACACACATATGCTCATGTAAAAAAGTTTTAGTGGAAGAATTCATCTTTTTTCTCAGCTGTGCCTTTTGTTCTAGCTAATAAATCCTTGCCTTGAGGTTATAAAGGAAGTATTCCCTTATACTTCCTTTTTAAAGTTTAAAATTGTAATTTCCACATTTACATAAATTTAATTTATTTGAAATTGATTTGAAGGTGAGCAATAAAATTGAGATCCAACTTTACTTTTCATATATAGATAACAAGCTGTTCTAGCACCATTAACAATTCCATTCCAAAATGACTAAAATACTCTCCTCTTTGTGTGAGCTTTTGGGATTCTGGTGTCATTGGTCTAAACGCCTATCTCTGTCAAAGATAAATTGATTATATTAGCAAAAGGAGGCAATTTTGTAAAAACAAAAAGCAAAACTTAGTAGTTGTTGAATATTAACTGTTCTCCCAAGGACTGACATGTTCCCTTCTAGGAAACTATAATGATTCTCTACCATAATTTCTCCCACCAACACTTAGGAGATGTCGAAAATCATCTCTAAGCAATGTACTTAAGTGGCAACCTCATCTCTTTAATGACACTGGTGTCATTAAATTTTATAAAGTAAACAAACTTGGAAATTCACAGATGTAAACAGAATGATGGATACATCAGATAAAATGTCAAAGTATCATTGTTGAAAAGAACATGCCACCTTATTCCTTTTACAAAGTCCCCCGAGTCTAATTGACTGTTTCACTGTTTCCAAAGCAGATACTAACTACTCAGGGAAATGGTTTTCATTAACATCAAAGAAACACAGTATACAACTACAGTGGCAAACATGTGTACTAAAAGTAATATTTGAATTATTATGAAAGGAACACATGCTTGCAATCCCAGAACTTGAGAGTCCAAAGCAGCGAGGCTATCCTTGGCTACATAGTGAATTCTAAGCTAGCCTCTTGGCTATATAGTGAGACTTGTATAAAAATTCAAACAACAGCAAAAAATTATGTATAATTATACATGTAATTTTATGGACTTTATGGCTTATTTCTATGAGAAGCTTAATCTCTTAAATTTGTGGAAGATTTTAAATATTTAAATATTCATTGAATTATTTAGATACTCATTTCTCTAGTACTTATTTTTGGTCTTTTATTATTCACATAATAAGTTGTTCAAAAATTGAGAAGTAGAGTACACATGTTAAGCAGTTTGCTTGAAGATAACTGTCTGGTTCTAAAACCAAGTCTGTTTCTCAGTTTGTGGTTATCTCTCTAGTTACACTTCTGAATGTGCCAGGATAATTCATGTAACTCTTCAGGCCTATCTACTGATCAAGTGTGTGTACATGTACATCATGGCACATGTGTGCAGGTCAAAAGGCAGCTTTCGTGTGGGCTCACTCTGGGGATCAAACTCAGGTAATTAGCCTTAGCAGCAAGTGATGCTGAGCCATTTTAACCACATTCAATTTTATAAAAGACTTAAATCTTAGAAAATCTCTCTCTCTCTCTCTCGCTCTCTCTCCCATATCTTCTCCCTCTTTCTCTGAAGGTGTTAAAGGATTATGTCAAGCATTGAAGGAACAAGAACACAAACAAGTCTTTCAAACAGCTCTTCCCGATAATGTTCACTTGTAAATTAATCAGGAGCCTCTTGTGATGTATACATGAAGACTCCACACTGGTTCATTGGTCTTTTACTTGCTCCATTTATCCCAATTAAACCACTCAGCCTGCTGGTTCACACAGCGAGTTTAAGTTATAAATGATGCAGATGATGACAACTGTTTAGATATATTGTCTGCTTTAGAGCAGTTTTAGATGAAAAGTTGAATTGAAAAAGATGGAATTGTCATAGACTAAAAAATCCTCTTATAAGAGATATGGGTTTAAGAACTCATTTATATTATCCTAGAAAAGTAATTAATTTACAACAAATTTCTAAGGGAAATTAATTACTTTTCTAGGATAATATAAATGAGTTATTTTCACAACTTTGACCACAGACAATGCTATAATTCAGACTGTATATATACTTTCAATTCTTAAACCCAATCTTCCCCAATTTTACTATAAATTAGTTTTTATTTCTCTTACTAAAACAGTTATTTGTAACATAACCAAAGTGAAATCAATCTCTTTTGATACTCAAATATTTATAATAAATGGCACAAACAATTCAGCCTACTTTGAACAGAAAGATGAAAGCAATGCGCCTTTCTCAAGTTTTACAAATTAGACCTTTTAGAAAAGTCTTATTACTCTGAATAAATTATCTTACATTTATTAAAAATTTAGTAGGAGCCTGTTAGAGCACACGCTCATTCTTTCATGAATTTGTATAAACCAGCTCAAGGGTGCTCAGGGGCAAAGTTCTCATGGTGGGATACAGGGTTACTAAAGCCTTTAAGGGCAAAATGTCAGCTTGTTGGGCTTAATTGCCAGCGGTGTGGTCCCCAAACTGTGGTCATTTACAGTCAAAATTTGATACAGTCCTCCTGATTTTCTTTTACTGTAATAATACATAAAATGAAATTATAACTAAACCTGTGAGCCCAGAGGAGGCTACTTGAAGAGTTGTATAGTTATAGCAGTTTTTTGGATGATATGGTAAGCTCCCTCAGCAGGAGTATTGACTCTGTGCTTTAAATGGCTTTTTCTGAGGAAGTTTAGTTCTGCTCCCTATGAACTGCAGCAGAAGGAACATCTGCCTTAGGGGTGAGCTCTCTACAACAAACCAATTTATATTTACCCCTTTATGACTAATTATAAAATAAAAAGCCTATCTTATTTATTATAAATACATTTAAATCTATTATTTATTACAAATAGTCAGAGGTGATGGTGAAGGAAAGAAAAAACATTTTCAAATCAATAAAATGGCCTAAGGCAACTTTGTTCTTCAGAGATACTAAGGTCACAATAATATTTAATTTATAGCTTTAAAATAAGACTGTTTTTGTATGTCACTAAGACATGTAGGTTAGTAAGCAGAAGCAATCTGAAGAGGTTTCTTAGCAGAAAGGCTAATATAGCCCTATCAGCTGATTCAGGATGCTTTGTTAGGATTAACTGTCATTTAATAAGCCCAGACCTTGGTATTTTCCAGAATGATATAGTCCTGAGGGAAGTGTGTCAACTGAAATTACATAATATATATATGTACATATGTATGTATGTATAAGCACTCACATATATCTGAATCTCTAATCTTCCTGTTATATTTAGAGATTTATAATCCATAAAAACTTAAACAAATACACAAAAATGTTTGTCACAGTATCCCTTGTCTATCAGCGGGAGGTTGGTTAATTAAGTTGGTAGATAATCTTTTTTATTAATGTAGTTACTGACTAAAGGGGACTTGTGTGTTTTTAAATACGTAAGTGGAAATGAACATGGAGAATGTGGTTTACATGAAGCCTTTTAGTATGTGAGGAGGACAATCGCTGAGGAGCATGGCCAAGGTTGTTAACAGCAAACAAACTTTTCAGAGAAAAACCAAAGGAAAAGAGAGAAACATCAGTTGGTTTTAAACTCATAATGAAAAACCAAATGACTTCATTATAGGCTGGTAAATAAAAATTTAACATGTTAATCAATCATTTATGTGCGAACACTTTCTCTATTCTATTCTTCAGAATAGATTAAACCACCTAAAGAATAGAAACCTTAGGTGTGAATTAGGACACAGAACAAAGGCTGGCTGAGTCTGGATTCATTAAATTTATGCTTTTTAAACCCCATATAAATTTTCCGAGATTGAAAAAAAGTTTATTTCATTGTAAGGCCCCTACTTGGAATCTGGTCTCTGATATTTAATAAGGGATGTGTTACTGGTGGAGACACATTAATTTATATTCATGAGGTTTATCTCCAGCAGGGATCCTCTGAAGTCTGGCAAGGTGTGTACTGAAGCTTAATGAACAGTCTCCACCTTCGCTGCATTTATGGGTTCCTCCTCTATCATTACATCATAGGAGAAGGTAAGTGATGAGCTCTAGATGAAGGCTTTCCAGCATGCCCTGCATTTCAAAGATTCTCTTTTTCAACTGCCTCCCCATGTTTTGCTCACATTCAATTTTTTTCGGGTTTTTATCACATGCTTCATGTTTAAGCGTATCCTACTGGAATAACGATGATTTGGAATGCTGATTTCACAATGGTTAGAAGACCGAGCTTTCACATTATACAGCAATGACATGACCTAGACTGGAGGCTGGGACATTCCAGAGTCTCAGTAAATTAGTTTCATTTTATCCTCTGTAAACATTGCACCATTTTGATTGTCTTGTTTTAAGATATGATAAAATGTAATTCAAAAGATGTTCTTAAACTATAGTGAATGTTTCATTCTTTTTTTTTTTTTTACTAGGATTATCAGAGTTCATGGTTGATACGTATATAACATATCATTGTAAGACTATCATCGAATGAGGAGATGCTTAACAGAGAGAAAATCCATGCTTTATCTTTCTGTAGGTCTTCTGCATCATCTTAGAATTTATATGGAGAACAATTTTAGCATATATTTTAGCCATTTTTAAATTGTTGTTTCTTATTGTTTTAAATAAAAACTATTCTATTGTAAGAAAGCAAAATTAGGATGTAGATGGAAAGAAAGGCGAGATGGAGAAGTAAGGCCTGCTAGCAGCTTGTAACTGGTTGTCTGAAACTCTCTGAGCATCTTGTATGACTTCAAAACAAACCCAACTATCATTTAAATTAATTAAAATTTTACATTTATCTCTGTGTGTCACAGCCTGTGGGGAGGCCTTCCACTGTGTGTTCTGCAGTTGGAACTCCAGTGACTGAGCTTATCATGAATGCTCTTCATTTGTTGAGCCATTTCATCAGCAGCCTATTTAAGTATTTTTTTCCTCAGTGAAATATTTTAGTTGTATATTTTGAGAAAGACTTAATTTATTGGCCTATCTTACTTTGTGTTCCTTTTATATTTAGTTAAATAATACATATGTACTTTTCTTTTAAGCATCATTTTGGCAGTATCATATTACTGACAGTATGGGTGTGAATCATAACAAAAATTTAACATGTCTGATTGTTTATGCACCATGCATCACAGCTTCTCTTGGATGATTACAATAACTGGATGGCACCACGGTTGCTGCTGACCCTTGGATTGCAGAGCATAGAAAAATCCATCTCAAATGGTACACCTTGTCAGCTCACTTTTATAGTGCTGGGATATCAGTGATCTAACCCAGTGCTAGAACCTGTGTGCCACAATCTCATCCTACCACACTGACACAAGAGTGGAAACATTGAGTAGGGTGTAAGCAACAGCTATCTTGATTAGATTTAAGGCCTGACGCAAAAGGAATCTATGCCTGGTACTGTAAATAAGGATAACATTCATCATTAGGGAATTCATGGGCCTGGTGTTGGGGGAGACTACTGTTTTGTTCAATACTCATGTTAAACTGTATTTTAAGTATTAATGTTTTAGGGTTAAAATACCATTTTCCATATACCTATCACTTCCCCATGTGTGTGCATGTTCCTGTGTTTGCACATACACACATGCATATGTGTAGGCTAGATCAAACATAAACATTGTTCCACAGGAGCATCCATTCTGCTTGTATGAGATGGGGTCTTTCACTGAGACCTAGAGCTTGTTGACTGGGTGAGGGTGACTGGTCAACAAGCTTTAGGGATCCTCCTGTCTCCACCTCCCCAGCAACATTGGGAAATGCATGGCATTATGTCTGGCTTTTTGACATGGACATTGGGGATCAACCCCTGGCCTTCACGCATGTTTGTCAAGTACTCTATCAACTGAGCCATCTCCCCAACTCCTAAATTCCTTTGTCTTATACGTGATACAAGACTCCAGATTAAAATATTCGGTTTACTATTTATCTTGAATTAGGCATACATTTATAATAGTAAAATTGTTTCAACTATTGTATTTTTTGTTTTCTTATCTCTAAGTTTTTCCTTATAAATCTGTCTGGTTTCACTAATGTATATTTCCTCATCCCTCAGAGGATACCAAGTCTCCTTCTGAGACTATTTGTTAATCTGTTATTTCGTTTATTATATTTTTAGTTCTATGCACACAGATTTTTTTTACTTAAAGTAAACTCTTTAAAAATTATATTTTGCTGTCCTAGACTAGTGGTTCTCAACCTTCCTAATGCTGCAACCCTTTAATACAATATATAACAATATAATATAAAATTAATATATGATTGGGGTGACCCCAACCATAAGATTATTTTTGTTTCTACTTCAGAACTGTAATTTTGCTACGGTTATAAATTATAACGTAAATATCTGTGTTTTCTGAAGGTCTTAGTTGACCCATATAAAAGGCTCATTCAACCTCCAAAGGGACCACAAGCCACAGTTGGGAACCACTGAGCTAGATCATTTGTTGAAACTGCTTTCTGTACTTTAATTATGAGGATGGAGCTGTCTGGTAGGTAAGGCACCATGTTTGAGGATGGAGCTGTCTGGTGAAAAAGGCACATGGGCGATGATGGAGCTGTCTAGTGGGTAAGGCACATGGGTGAGGACAGAGCTGTCTGGTGGATAAGGCACATGGGTGAGGATTACCACATTCACTGTGCTGAAGCTTATTTCCAGACATCCACATTCATTACTCCTTGCTGGAGACAGGATCCTGATATTTGAAGTCATCCAACAGTCCTTACAGCAGTGGCTCAGAGCCCCACCCTAATGCAGGATCCACACCTGAGGACAGCTAAGATGCTATGGAAGGTGTCCTAGGCAATGAACATTTGACTGTAGCTGCTTTCGTCTCCCTGGTCTTAGATCTCGGGTCATGCTCATTCATCCCCACAGCCTCTCTTCCCCAAGCCTTTAAAAATTTCTCACCTAACTAGCAAGATACCTTCTTGTTTTATAATTTAGCAGAGATTCATTTGCTTATTTTCTATAATTTTCAAGGACTTGGAGCAAGGATTTGGTGAAGACAGGAGCCTGCTATATTAAAATTCAATAGTCATTAATTTTCAGATTCTGCTGTGTTGTGGACATACTGGCAGCAAAATAAAATACGTCTTCAAAAGATATTTAAATAGTACAAACATACAAGGATACAAGGCAGCTGTAAAAATTCCATTTTTGTAGCAATGTGTCATTCTACCAAGCTCTTTCCCACCTACAGACAGCCTTAGCTAGGTGAGATACTGAGGCTGTCAATTAAATGATGTGTGTGTGTAAAGTTAAGCCAAAGTTCAGAAATTCGCACATAAATTATCAGTGCATCTATTGAAGCACCCCCCTCTTGAAGTAACAGATGTATCTCCTTTAGAAACAAACAAATAAACAAAAAACTAAAGCTTTAACATTCTACTAAAATAAAGTACCCATCAGTGCTGGGACGGCCCAGTGATGTGCAAGCATATGCTCACAGGCTTGCTTTATGAGATCAAGTGCTTTGAGTCTAAAACATGGATAACTGGGTAAATGGTTTCCAAAAACATTGCCATACTGACGTGCATTTTCTTCCTACTCTTGCCATTCATACAAAATAGTTATAATATACTATTTATTAGGGTAGAATATTCTCTTACTCTCTCTTAATTCTTATGGAAGGAAAATAGCTAAAAGGTATAAATGTGTATCTATAGTAAGTATTTAATTAGGACTTTTTCCAAAGCCTCAGAATACAATCCATTCAACTGGTCACTCTGGAACATGAAGGATTTGCCATCTGCCTGTTCTCCCTAGCAGGTGACCTCATGGCAAACGGTGATTCTGGATGTTCGTGGTTGACAAACAAGCGATAAGCTTGGTAGACAAGCAACCTAACCCAATGCTTTTCTTTGTCACTTCTTACCCTATGTATAGATGCTTCACACATCAATTTGACTTTGTGAAAAGATTTTATTTCCTGAAGCTGTGATGAAAATAATTTTATCAGTATTCTTTGATAGACCAATAAAATAGCACCTGGCAGTTCACTAAACTAGCATTTTCACCCAGATATAAAAAATCTGGGTCCTTTTCTCATGATCCTTTCACACATTATCACTCAATGTCAACCTCATAAATGGCCTTTCAGTTCTTTTGTTTTTGATGAAGATGATTTTGATTTTATCCAAAAACTCTCTTACAACATTAGTATTTTATTAGAGTGAAATGCTTGATACGTAATCAGAATATATATATTCTTTGTCTCTGGATTATTACATGGTCTAATGTAGGCTTTGTATTTTTTGATATCAAGTCAATTTCTATTGTACTTTTTCTGTTTATTTCTGTTGCTGTGATGAAAATATCTGGACCAAAAGCAATGAAGGGGAGAAAAGGTTTATCTTGTTTACTGCCCTAGGCTACAGACCACAGTTAATAGGAGATTAAGGCAGAGACTCCAGCAGCCAGTCATACTACATCCCAGTTAAGAGCAGAGACAAATGCATGCAGGCCCACTTGCTTTCTTACAGCTAGCTTTCTCAGCTCTTACACTGTTCTGGACCTTGGCCTGGAGAATGGTCAACACTAGGCAAAGATTTTTTCTGTCAGTCAACAATCAAGGCAAGCCCCACAGACATGCCATGGGTCAGTCTGAAAATAACCAGCTCCTTACATAGTTAACAGGAAAGGAAAGTCCAGGTGAGCAATGGAGAACCTCTAGAACTTCTTTCCTATAAATACCCTTTCCTCTCAAATTCTAGACTTCCTTCAATTTGATCTTTTTATCTTCAGATGGGACCTTGTTACAAGGCCTAAGCTGGCTTTGAACTCTGGATTCTTCCCCAGCCTCCTGATCACTTTGAACTCAAAGTCTCTCTCCCTCCCTCTGGCCCCCACTGCGTGTGCATGTGTGTGTGGGTGTGCACACGTGTTCATGTGTGAGTGAACAGAGGTTCGAATGTGCCATGGTCCACGCACAGAGGTCAGTGGACAAGCTCACCTACCTTGTTTGAGACAGGCTGTCTGCTCTTTTCCTCTTCAATTGCCACGCAAGCATCCAGGGCTTTCTCCGTTCCCCACAGAAGCCCTGGGTTGCAGATGCTCACTCTACATGTGGCTTTTTTTGTGGCTCTGGGGATCTAAACTTAGGTCCTCACACTTTCACGACAAATATTTTTATCTACTGTATCTCCAGACATGCTGAAACCTCTGAAAGTACCACTCACCTAGTAAGTGATCTTAGGCACCAAAGTCCCAGAGAAGGGCACATCAGACAAAACATCAAGACAACACACACCACCAAACACCCTTAGTGTTTCTGATCTCTCATCCTCGAACCTCAGTACCAAATACTTCTTACATGTATCTCCCAAAGATAAATTATATCCCCTAAATAACTTTTTATGGATCAAAACCACATTTCAATGAAAATCAGATAGCAGTATTTATAAATCTCATTGCCCAGTAAGATAACTGGAAATCTTAACAATGGTGGAAAGACTTTGAATTCTAACACTGAAAAAATTCCAGGTCAAAGCTAAATAATATGAAATAAAAATGAAGTTATGAGGTATGTGCAATCACGAATTTTTAGTATGCATAACAGTACCTTGTTACTTAATAAGGGCTCTAAGGATAATTTCCCCCTTTGGCCTCATTTGTGATAAAAATCATCAGTGTCGATTTAACCGTGCTTTTGCTATTCAACAATATGCATTTAAAATGTGTCTACTGGAGTAAAGGTAGGTGGTATACACAGCATGGGAGATAACAATTACTCACCCTGTGGGCTGGCTCTCAAATTCTTCTGACCACTGCTCTTGAATATCCTCTGTAGAAAGATCTACATCCCGGGTGGTGGCAAAATTGAACTCACTGCCTTCATTTCCATGGAAATAAATGGAGTTCCCATCTGACTGACAGCTATGCTGTAGATAAAAAAAGAGCATGGGGTGGCAGTTGAATTGGTTTTGTATCTGTTTTACTCGTGTATAATTAGAGTTTTTAGGGAAGTCATTACAGCATTCCCTGTACGCTGGACTCGAAAATCCAAAGGGCTTGTTACCTCCTTTTTGCCTTGCTTAATTCAATTAGAATTTCCTTCTAACTTATTAAGTCATCACACAAAAGGAGTCATGAGGGCATTTGTGCACTTGCCGTTCAGTCTTTAGTATGAGACAAGAATATTCTAATTGGAATAATATCCCATCTTTACTGCAGCCCTTGTTGTGAGAATTAAGTCTGATAATGACTTGTCATGTATTTTTCAATTCTGTGGTTATGGGCTAAATCACCGTGACCTTTTCAATATTCCATATCGTTCTGACTTGCCATTCAAGTCGTTCACAATTTGTCTGTAAATGGAATATGAGGAGAAAAGCCGGCTAATCAAAACATGGGCTATTGAAAAGGTCATAGTCACCTCTGATATGTCATATATTCTTAGCCATATTTTCAGTAAGTTTCTGATCAGAACTGAGAAGTGCCTGGCATTTCCAGTGAGGGGCTTGGAGATCACAAGCTCTGTTACTCTCCAACAATACACTTGTAAACGAAAATAATTTTTTGTGATTTATTTTTCAGCATATGTTTTTCAGCTTGGTGTGAATGTTCAATGACAAGATGAAAATCTAGAGCTAAGTAAACTAAATGCCTCCTTCTCAAAATTGGAAGCTTTCTTTATGGCTTTTTGGTAATAAATCATAAAGGGGAATGCTAACATGCTTAAGAGCAAACATTCACTTAAGCGTTAATACTCTTAAAATGGGCTAGAGATTAAGAAAACAGTTGTACAAAAAGACCCATTATGCCAATGACTCTGTGGAGCAGCAACATTTCTCCAGGTCTCAGAACAGTGCCTGGTACAGTAGGCATTCAAGACATGTTAAACAGCTCAATGTGTGTAAGAAGTAGTGCCCTAGATATCATTCTTTTTTACTTTAAAATGTGTGTGCACGTGTGTGTATTTGTGTGTGTGTGTGTATAGAAAAAGGTTATGATTTTTGGGGCAAGGTAGATGATATTTCATGGAAAGGATTGACAGGATAAAAGGGGAAAATGATGTTATTATATTATATTTTAATTTAAAAAAATTATATGTTGGCTCAGTCTGAGACTTAGACTGGAGTCTGGCTACCAAGGTCATAGACAGCAACACCGGAGACTCTGACACCACTGTGTTATCAGCGGTCTGCTAGAATCTAAACGGGCTGTAGCTGGTAAAACCAACAGGGTTGTAATAGATTTGCTACTGAATTGGAATAGTAAATAGTTTTCAGAAGTTCAAGAGAGCAGCAGCATATGGTCTTCAGGGAGCCATTTCACAGCACTAAGACATGTGCATGTCTTCTGGGCCCTGTCATTATTTTAGCTAACACTTAGATGTGGCAAGCACTGATTGCTTGGGACTCTTTCCACATGCAGTGAATACAGATTACCCATGGATGCTAAACTGAACTCGTTTTATGCAATCCTTAGCATGGACATATTGATCAAAAGGTAGAATTTAGTTTTTACAGTAAATAGAAACTGTCAAATAAAGATAAATTTTAAAGATTTCTCCACCATGCCCACGTGACAGAGAACCAAGGCTAAGAAGAACAGCAAAGGTTATTTCCCTGAAATAACTCACTGAGCCCTAGGTATGGGCCTTCGTGATTTTCTTCATGGTCAGAACCCTGATCAACTGCGTGTGGGGATCTGAACCTAAAACATTGATTTAGACATCAGCAGAAACGGCAATATCCAAGGAAATAGCACACACAAAATACCTGTACATGTGAAAAGAAAATGATTTACGTTATAATTTGAAAGGGATGTTTGTAAAATTGAAGAATGGCTTACCTAATAGCCTTTTCCATTAATGGCTAGACATCCATTTAATTATTTAAATGTTGGTTTCATTAACTTTAGAATTTTTTGCTAAACTATGTAATATAATATATTTAATGCTCATTTGAAGCTTACTTGATATAGACTTTATGTAAAACATAAAATTATTATAAATTTGGTGGCTTATTGCTAACAACTTTCAAAAGAAGACTGGTATAATAAGAAAATAAAATCATATTCCAGAGGCTTATTCAGTTTCAGCTGAACATATAATTTACAACTATGTAACTGTTGAAAGTTAGTATCTAGCGTATACCTTATCACTGTAAACACACTCTTGCCACCATGTGAAACACAAATAATATTCACCATGACAAGTACGAAAAGTAACAATGTGAATAAATTAATACTCACTTAAATGATTATCAACAAGTATTCATATTAGTACACTATAAAACTAATTTGTCTTCAAGAAGTTTCTGTGAGAGACAGAAAGGTGTCATTTTTTAAATGCAGTTTTAAAATCTTTTTAGAGCTCTTCCAACCAACTCACAGTGGGTAACCAATACTCAACACCAGAGCTCAGTTCAGAGAGACACGGGGGAACTCATATATCAGCTTCAAGGCTTGGCCTTGGAAATGCCCTGTTACCTGATTTTCTGTTACCTGATTCTCCTCCCAGTGTCCTTGTGGTTGTGCTAAGAGGTGAGTTCCCAAGTTACTTTAGAGCAATAGACCACTGAGTCCCCTTCTCTCTAAGAAGTAGATCATATATAGGACCTATATATACAAGACCTGGGTAGGGTACCAGGCTAGTGTTGTATTCCCATTCAAGGATCTTGAAACTGATTAAAAGAAAGAGTTTAAGTATCTAGTGCTCAGTGTTTTGAAATCATCCTGGTTCCCTGGAAATTCTCCAAACTAACAATGGAAGTGTAGGTGCATCTCACAGGTGACAGTCAGCTTCTCAGCTTCTGTAGGAGAGTCCAGGGTCTGCTTGCTTAGGGGATATGTGAACTTCTTCCTCCAATCTGACTCAGTTAATGAAGCAGTTACAAAAATCAAAGACATCGAAGCGGGAAAAACATACCACTAGAAACCAAAACTATCAAGATGATAAAGAAATAGACCTCAGACACTACATTCAACCTTGGGGATTGTGGAGGTTGCCATGGGAAGGCATGTTAAAGAACATTTCTTCTACCTGATGGCTAAGGGCTAGTATTAGCTATTTTGCCCCATAGGCCTCAGCTTCCCAGGGTGAAGAATGAAGTCAATAATACTCGCTCTCTTGATATGTTCTGAGAAACTTAGGGATTCAGAGCATTTCTTTTTAAGTTTCTAAGTGCCAATAATATCTATTTCTGAATACAAACTTTTAAAAGACATGTCCTATTATATTTTACAGTCTTAGTAGTAGCTGATAGAGAAATAGAATACTATTTAAATATTTTTTGTTTCTCATTGTATAATTATTAAATTCCTCAGATCAAATTAAAACCTTTTGAAATTATACAAGAATATGGCTTATGATACAATATAGTAAAAAAATACTGCACACATTCTTACATTATTATAGCAGATAAAAACCATCCATTAGAGTTTAATAGCCCACCATATTTTGGAAGATTACCAAATATTCTCCTAATAGACGGAAAGTCAGGAAAAAAGAAACCACCAACTCCACGTTTCTTAACAGATGAACTTGAACTGAGTGACATCAAAATCCAGTAATGCTAAAAGCCCAAAGGATCGTGTATTGAAACTATGAAGTTTTAGAAAATTGCTCTCCATTTTAACATCCCGCTGTTTTTGTTCAGTATGAATTCAAACTCATTTCCTTTGCATGCATTAACAATTATAAACCTAAGCAACATAAAAAAAATTAGGTAGTTGAGCTGACGCTTAATAACTAATAATAAATTAGCCCATTTATTCGGGCTCAGGAAGGCAGAAATTCTATGGCTAGATGTATTTCTCTGGCTTTGGACCTTCCTATGAATCATCAATTATTACATAATTACTTGCTTCATTATTTTAGCTTTGGCAAATCATATATACTTACAGTAGCAACAAATCTATAATTCTGATATCCCTATATCTTTATGTGTTTTCCTCAGCAAAAACAAAAACAAAATGTATTTCTCTGCTTTGCTGCTAAATGGATTTCCCTTATTTGACAAGCAGAACACAGTGTAATGAAGTGACAAGAATGTGCCATTTATAAAGGCATCAACAGGAAACATCAGGGAAAATTCCGCAGTATAACATGTCCTTGGCCAGGTTAGCATTTCCTAAGCTTGATCCCTACACTCTGCTGCAAACGTTAATGGCTTCACCTCTGTACTTGTAGAAAGTACTTAAATCACCTCTCCCATTGTTTAATTAGGCTTTCAGGAAACAAGAACACTGGAGTGACTCTTAATATTGTCTCTCTGGGGCCTAACAACCGTGACGATACTCTTAGGGATGGATCTACAGCCTCACAATTTACTTCTTGATGATACCGGTTTTTGCTGAAAGGGGTACACTGGGCATTTGGGCAATGCCAGCTTGTAAAGGGCTAGCGGCAGATGGAAAGAAATCTGCCTGGTGTGCTTTTCCCTCCACATGAGCCGAGAGCCATCCATTTCCTCCATTAAGAAGTTGTCACTCAGCCCACCCAGCTGGAAGACCATTTTTGATAGCCAAGCTGGCTGGTGGCAGACAATTCGGATACAAAGTGCACTTTAAAAGGGAGCTAAAACATCATTTGTAGGAAAATTGAAAATGCATGGCTTCTACCACAGCCAATTTTTTAATGACTGTAATATTTTAAGTGATTATTTTTGCCACTTCGGATTGCTCCTTAGAGAGGAGAAGATTTTTTAATTAAAATTTAGGCAATGCAAACAGATGAGATATGAGGAACAGAGCAAAGAGAAATAAGATGAATAAAATTAATTAAAATGGCATTGTTGGCAGAGCCATAAATTAGCCAGTGTCTGGCTGGAAATAAAATATATTGGCATGTGAGCTTCCCAATGAGAGTAAGATGGGCCGTGTGGTGAATGGAAGTGTACTGGCCACTAGCCTACATACTGTGTTCCGAAGCGTCTGTATATGCTATACATCGTATCACACATTTCCTATCACACTCTGGTTTAGTGGTCTTTAAAAGTATAGACTTCCCCCCATAAAAATAAAAATAAACCCCCAAGAGGAAGAGAACTTTTTCCTCTTGAGACAAAATAAATTTCTGTTATTTTCCACATATTCAATTTCTAGGTAATTTAATGCCTGTTCCAAACTTGAAAACTTGGCTATGAATACAGTCCAGGTGCAGGAGGGCTGCTGTGTATTTTCTTTAGTCAACGACCATGGTAAGTGGATTTTAGGGAGCCCAAAGAGTGTTGGTTTTCTCACTATTTTCTGAGATCATTAAACATTCACATTTGAACCACAATGTAGTCGGATTTACAAAGCTCCCAATTTATGATATATTTTGTGGCAAGTGTATAATTACTTCATAATAGTATCAACTCAGAAGTGGACACAGTGGAACTGGAACAGTAAGAAGAGGAACAGCAATGTGACCCTCCACAGGACAGTCGCTAGCCGTGCCTTGGGTGATCAACTTGATTTTCACGATTAGGTTTCCGTACTTGCCTTGTCTAATTAAGGCCAGGTATGCTAGGCATAACATGGAGTGCGACAGTACAGCTTGGCCGAAAGAGGCAAGTTTCACAATAAAACAGATGTGACTCCAAAACCCAAAGCCTTGTGACATGTTGGGATGAGGAACAGACGTGAGGCCCTGGGGAGTATGTTTACAGATAACGATATCGGGAATCCATAAACACTACCCTTTTCATTATTTTTGCTCCATATCTCTAATCATTTGCTTAAGAAATGTTACTTCCGAGAATGCCACCATGCAAGTTATTTTGTTAGGAGCTGTAACACATACAAAGATGATAGAAATGTTACCTACAGGGGGGAAAAAGCCCTTATTAAATACTGTGCTAACTTCATCAGAGATTAAAAATATCAGTTTCAATTGTAAACAAAACAAGACACATTAGGCTCCGGGACTTGACTGATGGCTATCTTCTGTAGTGTTTATCAAAATTAGTTGTTCTATGTTATGGCTACTTTTGTTGTGGTGACCTGGCTCATGTCCATATCTCACTGAAGCTACTTCATGTTATTATTATACAAATAAACCTCACTGGGGGATACTGTGAAAAGCACACTTCCACATTTAACCCTTCATCCCCAAAGTACTCTTATTAGCTTAACAAATTATATTCTGGCACATTTCATAATATGTACCCACTCTTGGGGGAAACACAGTAATAAGAGCAGCATAGCCCACGTGAAGAGTCCCCCAAGCAGAGGGAATCTGGGCAGACAGCATGCAATTAACCAAGCTGGAATCTAGCCAGGAAATCACAGTTATCATTCAGACTCCTAATGGAAGAAGACATGGGAACATGGCCGGCCATGAGTCTTACTGTGCTCAGGTTTATCCTCATTAGAAGCCTAGTACACAAGTTCACAGTCACATGAGAGACAGTTTGAAGAACAGAGATACTCAAAGCATATTTGTGCCAAGCAAATCTGATTGCTTCCTATTTGTCCTTTATTTTGCAAGAGACCAAAACTGTGAAGTAAGCTGTTGAGTCATTTTCCCAGGGTCCTGAGTGGGGACATTCCAGTGAGGACACACTGGGCAGGCCTTACTCTTCAGGAAGTTTATTCCCCAAAGGCGATTATTACTTTCACCAAAGTCAAAGACTTCATTTTTTCCTCAGGAGCCTCAACTTTCATTAAGATGTAAATATTTTAAGTCAAATTCCTTTACATTTTTTCTTAACTTAAACATGATTTTTCTTCTCCGCTAATGACCAGCTAATTATGTTAACGGTGGCATTATAGCAGTGAAAGCAGACACTGACAAGAGAGCTGGAGATTTGCTGTCTGTCCAGCGGAGTGACCAGTTTCTTAAATTCATTATGCACAGGAGCAATAAGAAAATTAACTCTCTTGTGCTGATTTGTGGTTCTCTTTAATGGTCTGTTGACTCCACCTTAAGGCTGTTGTCTTCATTAGGGCCTGGTGGTGTTTGTTATGCAAGTAAAACTGTCACCACTGCCTTATTTTAAGGGTGGATGTGGCAAAGAAGCAAACAGAAGTCAGATGAGAGAAGAGACACTAACAGGTCTCTCCAAAAACTAGCAACTTAATGACTTTAAATCCTTGGTGTGAGCTTGCAAATTCCATCACATCACTTCTTAAAAGAGTTTCTTTTAAGTACACATATACTAATCATCATTATTCCTGAGGGCAATCATACTAACACTATCAGTGGCAGGTAGAGTTTACTTCTTACACAATTTGACAGAAACACATACATGCAGGGTGACCTAGAACTCTAGGTAACTGGGTGATAAATATAAAAGGTCAGCATAAAAAGGGTTCTTAAAAATGAGAGGCATGTAGAACAGCACCTATGTCACCGTGACCTGCTTTTAATCTGTAGGTCAAGTCCAGCATTGACAGAAACCAGTGATTTATGCCCTTGCAAGCTCAAGGGAACTGGGGTCACTAAGCTGCTGAGCAGAGAGAAACACTTAAAAACAAAGCACTCTACTTCTTTCTGCTCATTTTTACACACATACAACCCCCGCCTCCCATTCTCAAACAAACAGAAGACAGCAAAGATTCGTGGGTGATTTATACTTTCAAGATAAAAGTTGTGTCTGCTATCATAGGTGGGAAACAGTTGCTTGACCAATACACATCCCATGGCATATTGATTCACTTAGGAATTCTATTTCATGGAGTTTTATTAAGGAATAGGGAAAATAGAAAAATTTCTGACTGGAACATAGCTCTTTCTAGCTCATTTATCTCTAATTCTCCTGGGAGTAACTCACTGACATTTGCAACCCGCCTCTTTGATGGCACAGCAGCGGAAAGCAGGCAATTGGAGCAGCTCTTGGCTGACCCTCCAGACTTATACAAAATATTTTCCTTTGAGCATAAAATTAAGAATCTTCTCGAATTTCAAGATGCATATTTGAAAAGGTGGAAATAGATGACCCTGATGAATTTGTTGAGACATTTCAGGAGGGGATAACCAAAATGGAACACTGTACTGTTGGTGTTTCTAGTCTCCCAGTGCTGATCAGCCAAGGTCTTCCTCACATTGCCTGCAGCCACAAGCCTTCATACAATGCTACCAATATAACTGCTGCTACAATTATCATTTCTCATAGTAATGGTTATGCTACCGTTATTATTTTCATCCATTACTGTCAAGGATTTACACATTTTTAACGATACTCCAAGTACTATTCCTGAGTGTGAGAACCTTACTTAGCACGAAATGTTGAAACTTGATAGTTTTAAATGGGATGAGCCAAAATATTCAGTTCATACCCTTGACTCCTTGATTAAAGCAAAGTCACTCACAGCTGGTACTCAGAAGGTTTCTTGAGATTACTCATTCTCTCTCAGCAGGTGGGAAGGTGGTATCTCTGACTCTTATACATGTTGTGTGAACACCACAGTCAGACAGAGGCCCATTCTAACAAATGCACTGACGAACTGCTACCAAACCCCATCTCAGAATAGTATAAACTGACACGAATTCTTTATGCTTCTAGGAATGCATAAAGAAGTCAGAACTCTCATTCTGTAGAAAAAGGCACAATCAGCATCGCCAGCAGATGGAACAGGTGAGGTAACAGCAAGTGGCTTTGAGGCTCTCCCATGCCCAGCATACATCTGCTTTTGTGTCGAGGCTGCTAAGGAAGGGCACACTCTGAGGAGCTTCAGCACATGTCCCAGTGTATTTAATGGATGTTAAACCTCATGTACTTGGCAGTGAACAAAGGGCTGCTTTGGGATTGGTGGGAAATGAAAAATAATGACAGTGATTAGAAGCATAACAGAATGTGCTACACCTTTCCTTTTATGTGGGAACATTTTCTGGGAAAAGCCTGGAAGATGAATGAGGCAGGCAGGGTTGTGGGCACAAAAGGATGGAAGAGAAACAGGTGTGGCTACCTGGGTACCTCTTCCCAACAAAGAGCTGGGGATGCAGCACAGCAGCTGAGTGCCTGCCTCACCTCTGCCTCACACACAGGTTCAACCCTGCCCCACGCAACCAAGGAAACCACAAGACAGGGTTCTCCAGTAAAAGCTGTATGAAGGCAGTTCACATGGGTGACTAAAGACCCAAGAACGTCATTTTCTGCTAGCCCAGAGGAGATGTAAGCTGGTGACATACATATAGTTCCCTGTCTTTTGTCACGTTGCTCTACTTGGGATAAACAATGACAGTTAAGATGAAATAGTATTTCCAGAGGAATTGAAACATCTGGAGAAGATGAAAAAAATGCTGTTAGTGAGAATGACTTGCTTTACTTTCTTTTTTTTTTGACCCATTAGCCTTAAACACTGGCTATGAGAGAAACAGCTGGACAATTTAGTAACAATTGTGTATATTTACAACTGTTATTACTTTATAAACATTAGCACTTAAGAGACTTTTGTAGACATACACACAGGCACACATGTGCACATACAAACACACATGCACATGTATGTGTACATGTATATGCACACATGCACAAACTCATGCACATACATGTGTGCATGCATTCACACACATATGCATACACACACACACACACACACACACACACACACACACACACACACACACACACCCATTTTACTCCCCTCTTCTAACCATGGGCAGTTCTTCTCTTG
The DNA here is from genome assembly GCA_033318265.1 of Phyllotis vaccarum. Lineage (NCBI taxonomy): Eukaryota > Metazoa > Chordata > Mammalia > Rodentia > Cricetidae > Phyllotis > Phyllotis vaccarum. The sequence goes on along the minus strand of JARWLC010000006.1, from coordinate 25,917,295 downwards.
GACTTAGTTAAAATGCAGCTACCTTGGAAACATTAAATAAACATAAAAAGACAAAGTGGGTTGAGCAAATATACGTAATCCTCACAATTAAAGTCCAAAATAAAGCAACATTTAAAACACTCACAACCCACAGCGACACTGAGATGGTTTCCAAGTAGTTGTATTATATTCAGCGATCATCTCGGAGACCACCAAGGAAAGGATTAATATTTGACAAATACATTCCATAAAGTTAAAAAAAAAACCTTTGATTTTAGAATTCTGGATTATCTGGTCAAAGAAAAAGTTTTCATTTTGAGATGTTTCAAACAAAAATAAAGAGTGCTCATTCAATTTAGTTAAAAGGATAAATTCTTAGATTTGACTGTGGCCTTTACTTCAGACTTTCAAAAGAGAAATCAGAGAAGAACTTTCTATCTGGCAGGTGACAGAAATAAGACAAAATAAATCATTACCACAGTGACATTTTTTTTCTTAGTAGACAAGGTCCTTTGGCAATTCTCAGTTGTCTGGTTAGTGAGCTTATGCATGCAGCTGAAGACCAGAAAAAACAAGCATTTTCTACCTATAGTTTTGATTTGATTAGACTTTCTACTGAAGCAAAAGCAGACTTCATGCATTTCTATCGTGGGCAGAACCAGAGTACATTCATTAAGAAACCAAGCAGCTAACTAGATTAGTACAGTAGCTGTAATACAAGGCAGGAGGGCGTGTCTGCTTAGTAGAGGGTCTGAAAGTCACATGACAAATAATGACCCTGGAAAAGGGCTCAGTCCTACTTGTTAGTATAGACAAAGGCACAGAAAACCCCCTTCAATACAGAATCACGACAGAAGCTCTCTGTGCAGAAGGGCTGTGTAGACTTTCTAAGGGACCACAGCTTTGGACTGTGTTAGGAAATTTTTAGTATGAGGTCAAGTGGGATTCTTTCCTGAACTGAGCAGAGGGGAGGCCTGCTTCCACGACAGTATACAGGGTCACCTCACCACCCAGAAGCTCGAGGAAGGAGGAGAGTTTCTGTGCTGAGTCTTCACCATATTACTTGTAATCCTTTTTCTTGTATAGTACTAAAATAAATTATTTTTTACTTTTGGTAGTGAATATTTTTCATTGAGATCAGATTCCTTTAGATAGACTCTAAAAATAGGACATAACCAACGTAATTGTGAAGTCTTAAAACCGTGCTTTACAAAGACAATGACTCATGTTTCAAATATAATGATCAAAAATGGTATTATTTGATTTCCATGCCTTGAAAGCCATAACCAGAATATTAAAAAAAAAAAAAAAGACAAAACACCATCTTATGACTATTTCAACACTCAGTGTATTGTTCCACTGAAATAAATACCTGGCAGAATGGTCTAAGGTACCATACTCAAGTTCAGTTTCCTGAAATAAATTATTAAAAGAAGGCGAGCAAGCTGTACTTTGTGGCACATGCCTCTAATCCCAGATACCTAAGAAGCAGAGAGAGAAAAAGAGCAGAGACAGAGGGCAGAGACAGAGGGCAGAGACAGAGGGCAGAAGGCAGAGGCAGAGGCAGAGGCAGAGGCAGAGGCAGAGGCAGAGGCAGAGGCAGAGGCAGAGGCAGAGGCAGAGGCAGAGGCAGAGGCAGAGGCAGAGGCAGAGGAACCATTTAGTTTGAGACCTATATGAACTATATGTGAGTTCAAGGTCAACCTGGGCAACTTGGTGAGACCTTGTGCCCCCACCACAAATAGTAAGAAGGGAGTTGGGGGTATGGCTTAGTGGTAGAATACTTGACTAGCACGTATAAAGTCCTAGGTTAATTTCCTATATTAAATACACAAAATATTTTAAATATTCATATTCTCTTAGTTTCCTTATGATCTCACCCCCATCAAGCACAGGATTGTTTTGCATCAGTAAGTCATAGCTAAAAAATAAAAATTTCTGTAGCCTGAATTTGCAATTTATTTTCATATATTGGAGACATGCACATATGCAATTAAAGGCCAGCAGGCAAGCTCATGATTGCTAGCTCCATTCACCAATGACAACCACAAAAATTTCATCTTTCTAGCTTCTGACCTATGCTTCGGATCTCTTGCCAACTACTTGCTGCTGGGCCCTAAGAACATCAAAAGTTATGTGTCCAAACTAAATTCACCTTTAACCTTCTTGTGATCCTGTTCTTTCTTCTAAATTTCTGTTTCAGTGAATACCCTTTTCTGTCTAGCTGCCCAAACCTTGCTTTTCACACCCACTACCCCTTTGCCTTCTCTATCAGTTCCCAACCTTCTTCATTTCCTTCTTACAAATCTGGAATATGTCCACACTTCTCCATTCTATCTCCCCCAATCTTATCTAAGAAGATCTCCCATTGAAGAATTTGCAAGAAGCTTATTTGATCTTTCCACTTTCCACGTATTCCTTTTATTCAGTATTCTCATTCAGAAGAGCAATTTCAAGTGCCAAATGTGATTGGCTGTTATTAAAACTCCAGTGGATTTGATCTTCAGATAGAGTTCCAATACTCAAGCAGCTAGCTGATCTTCAAGGTCTTCTCACTGGCCATACACTTACCACAAGTTTCAAAATTGCCGGAGAACTATTTTGAACTCCTTATAAGGGTTTTTGCTTATGCATTCAACATATAGGCTTGTGGTTCTCAATCTTCTAATTCTGTGACCCTTTAATACAATTCCTCATGTTGTGGTGACCCCCACCGTAAAAGCATTTTGTTGCTGCTTCATAACTATAATTTTGCTATTATGAATCATTATGTAAACATCTGATATGCAGGCTATTTGATATGTGACCACCAAAGGACTTGTGATCCACTGATTGAGAACCACTGTTCTAGACTCTGTCTGAGTTTGGGGCTGCTTTGGGAGAACATCATAGCCTGGAAAATTGAAATAGTAACATCTGTTTCTAACAGTTTTGGACATCAGGGTCTAAGACTAAAGTTCTGGAAGACTTAGCGAGCACCTACCTACACATCTAATCTTACTGGCTGTACATGCTGAGGGCCAGAGAGCTCTCTTTCATAAGGTCACTGATCCCTCATTCACAAGGCCTTCAAGCTTATGGCTGAATGATCTCACAAGGGCTCCTCTTTCTAGCCCAATACGATTGTATTACAAACATGAAAGTGTAGAAGACAAAACACTCAGTTAAAACTGATGTGGGAGTGTCTTTCTACATGCTGTGAATAAAGGACGATTTTGGCCCATGACAGATATTGTAGAAGTAGGCAAAGGAATTGGAGCATAGGTAGAAGGAGGGCCGCGTTAAGAGAGACATGATCCAGCTGCCCATGATGCAAGATGTAACAATGGGCCATGTGGCAGGACATGTTAATGAAAATGGGTTGATATAAGATGTGAGCTAGTAATATGCCTAAGCCATAGGCCAAACAACATAAAATTAATATAAGTATCTCTGTCTTTCTTTGGGACTTTGGGATTGCTGGTCCAGATAAGCAGTGGCAGGCACAGCAGGTTTCAAACTGTGGGACTAGGTCAGGCCAGAAACCTCACTTTACATCATACCTATAAGTATGAGATCTCTAGTTCCTGGAATGTTAGTCCTCCTTCCATCTGGCCATCTTCCAACCACCCTTCAGCATCTACTTGCTTTCCCTATTTTATGGATAACCTTCCTAATACCTGGTGCCTGGATGTGGCGCTGTCTCAGAACTCTAAGCTTTCCCAGAAGACGACAGTGAGGGTGTTCTGTATCTGCACAGCTATGTGTCGATCTGCTTCCTCTAAACTCAGAGCTACAAAAGGGGAGAAGTGTGTTTGCCTTTTCATGACTATTTCTCAGGGGTCAGCCCAATCTAAGCGCTCAAACAATAGTTAAATAAATAAGTAAACACATGTTTTTTACAAAGTGATATCTCACCCTTAAACGGTAATATGAGAGAGAAGAATTTTAACACTCAGAGTTGTCTCAGGAAAAAGTTATCTTGAAATGACTGGTTCATAAGCCTTGTGTTTCTAAGGGAGGAAATAATGAAAGCACTCAAACCTTGACCGTTGCTCCGGGGAAGAAGAGCCAGTTGCCTGTGTCCATGGGGTCGAGACTGTCTTCCAAAATGACTTGTCTGTGGGCTGAATTGATGACCAGGATGTTATCCAAGGCCCAGCAGGCTTCGTACACCTCACCTACATGGAGACTTTCCTGCCTCCACTGGAACTGCACGTTCTCTCCCTTGGCTTCCTCGGGAAGGTAGAGGATGTGGATGATTGTGCTGACGTTGGAAGGGGCTCTGGAAAACGTGGTGAGAAGCAGAGGTCAAACACACTTAGGATCATCGCCTTACTATGAGCATGTAATGATCATCATAGATTGAATCCAAGCCTGTGGTCCATCCAGCCTTTAGTATCTGCTGCTTGCATCAGCTTTCCTATTGAGTGGTAACAGGTTATATATTTAAGGTCTTTCAGGGTTTTATATTGACACTAAGCAGGTATTACATGTGCTCAAATAAACCAGGAAAAAAACAATGGCAAGGAATGTGGCACAAGCTGCTATGATTATACAAAAAGAATCAAATCATATTTAGCACATGGTAGATGTTCTATTTAAAAGCACTCACTTGATAAGAAAAAATAAAAATTAATATTGATTGTTTTGAAATTATGCATATGACATGTTTAAATATACACATGTATATGTGCTTATATATACATATATATGACAAATTTATCTTTAGATAATAGTTACTAATTTTTAGTTATCAGATACATTTTTACATCTGATGAATGTATTCACTTACAATTATTTACAATTAGTCAATCTTTGAAAAAGATATAATTGAATAAGCTATTTATATCATATTTATTAGGATCTGTCTCTGCTATATAAGTTTTATTCATCATTTTATTATACCAAAGTAAAAATCTGCAGCTGTAAAAATGATCATTTTAGCCGAGATTAAAAATACTGCCAAAATGCAAGCTAGTGGTAAGCTGGGCTTGCTATAAATCAGTTTTGGAAGGCTGGAGAAAAAGCGATATATTTCACTCACCAGTGAATTACATATATATCTTCAGAATTGTCAGTGTGGTTATAGATGGTGTATCTCACCTTTGGGGGTAATCAATTCCCTTCTTTTTTACAATATTTCATAGTGAGCATTTTTTTTTTTTAACTTCAAAAGAACTTAAACCGATGGAGAGAATACACCTCAGTTGTAGATAGTGACTAGAAAAACTTTCATGCTGGTCACCAATAGTAAGGGAGATTTGCACTCATGAACACGGTGGTTTGGAACACAGCCAAAACCGAAAGTGCCATTTCACGGGAAAAAATTAAATGTACTCAGCTGAATGTAATCTTTATATGTGTAGTCAAATGTGTAGTTTCTTCATTTATCACTTGAGAAGCAGATAGCTCCTTTCTAGTATGCATATTATAACTTATTTAGGTTATGATACAATATAGTAGGAGAAAAGCTGTAGGGATATAGGTAAAATTTCTATATGATGTTGGTTTGCTTCCATCCATTTAGATGCCTAAGTATCCAATAGAAATCTACTTCAAAATCCTACAAATTAGGAAGAAAAGCAAATGTTACACCAAGTTGATGATTGGAGTAACCACCCACAAATTACATTTTATGCAGTCATAGGGGAAGAAATTTATTAAAATCCTAATTTAGAATTACCTCTCTCAGTTTTGTTAGATTAGAGCTTAGATATGTGGGTTTTATTTTTTATCAGACTTCCAAAAATCTTCTACAAATTGGTTAGGATTAAATGTTATCAACCTAAAATTTCTTCTGCTCCCATAAACAGATCATTGTCCTTTGAATATAAATAAAGGATATGATGGAAGAAAAATGCTCAAAACTGTTGGGAATATTCTGCTTATGCTTTTCTCCAATTTAAGAACTGACCTAGCCACTATAGTCACTTTAATGCAAGTGTGGGGCTACGGCCCTCAATGCATGAGGCAACATGTCAATCTCATTGTTTTGCTTTGCATATTCTTCCTGTAATTAATCATTCAGTTTGAAGTTTATTTCATGGTTTAATTTGGAAGCATGATAAACATGATTTGGGATTTTTTAATGTCATCAACTCTAACATCAGAACATTCCTTCCACCTAGAACATCCTACTTCATTTGCCTATTGAAGAGCTCTTGACATAAGGAAAATACAGGATGTAAAGACAGACTTGAGGGTCACTAGAAGTTAAGTGACAGACCCTCAGATGAGGTGCAAGGCTTGGCAGCTATGAACCCAGTCACTGTGAAAGAAATGGTCATACTCTTGAGTCTGCATGCCAGGCCAAGTCAGCTATCTCCTGTCTGCCACAGTTGGTGATGTTATGTGGCAAAGGATACTCTCTCAAATGTTATAATTCCAAATGCCCCGCCTTCCAAAACAGTTTGGTATAAGGAGCATTAACAGTAGGAAGTTATGAATGGGAGAATCACATTTCTAGCAGTACCTCCCTCAAGTAGGACAGGCCATAATATGTATACTCATGACTTGAGAAATGAACAACCAAATTACATTAAAGCAAAATGTCGGGGGCAGAGTGAAGCTAACAGGAACAGAATCTACTCACAACATATCGGATACAAATACGTTCATGGTAACCAACCTAATTTTCTCGAGCTGTATCCAGTCGCCCGTGTTGTTCTTGGCATATGACACAGTGATGCTGGGGTCAGAATAGCTAAATCGACATGATCCTGACCCTGTAAACAGGAATCACAACATATTTGAAGATTAAAAAGTAATGCAATTACAGATGGTCCTTCTCAATAAATATTTTTCAATACTTTAAAAATATTTGTGTTTATTCCACTACTCCTTCCTACTATGTTGAAATTTCTGTCACAAATGTGATCTAATAGATAATCTTTCAAGTCAGAAGGAAGGTACAAAATATTAATTTCAGATTATTTCTAAAAAATATGAACTATTTAAATTAGATTAAAAAATAGTTTTGTGGCAAGAAACATCTACAATTTTTGAATGATTAATAACGCTATTATTGCTTTGAAAAGTTCTTATCAGTTGATAGTGATAACTTTAAATGATATGTAAGTGACTTAATTGGAGAACATAGGCACCATTCTCTTTGTTTATGGGCTGTCTAAAGGATGCGGCAGTACACAAGGAAATGCAGTACTGTCAAAACTTTCCAGTTCTAAATGCTAATGACTATTTGAGATGTGACACGTGTTACTTTATCACAGCCTAGCACTTGATATCTAAGGCATAACATCCCCTTGTGGATATTTGGAACTTACTTCTCATTATCACTTTCAATATTGGAGTATGAATACCAAAGGAAGCTTTAGAACTGATGAAGAGTTTGATTCTCTATTTTCAATGAGTTCATATAATGAACAATGGTCTGAGTGTAATTTCAAAGATCTCGGAAAACCCAAAACAGCCATGAAGAGTTTGCTACAAGTTTATTGTAACTAATATAGCAGAATTTTTTATATTGCAATAAAAAGAAATGAACCGAGAGAGAGAGAGAGAGAGAGAGAGAGAGAGAGAGAGAGAGAGAGAGAGAGAGAGAGAGAGAGAGAAACAGTGCAATTTGTGTTTAACTTTCATCCATCTGCTAGAAGAGCCTCCATTTCAGCAAATAGCATCTGTTGGTGGTTTGATATTTGTAGTAGTCGGGGGTGCCAAGCTTTCGTCAGACTAATTTATTTCATTTCAGTGGTGTTTAGTGTAAAACCAGATAGTTTGCAATTGCCAAAGCTGGCAAAGTGCAAAGAGGCCAAACAGCCGTTTTCTTAGATTTATTCTCACAGCTGAAATGTAGGTGAAAAAAAAAAAAGATGGAAGGAAGGAATATCTACCAAAAGCCACCTGACTACCCTGATCTACTTAGAAACACAGCTTATGGCACTGAAATTGTTGCTAAATTCAGTCTTTCATGAGCAGCTGGTTAAAATAAATATCAAACTGTGCGGCTGGAAATGGAAGCTGTCAGGATTTGTGGACAAACTTTAGCATAGACGAGAATGAGGTCTGCAGACTTCAGGGAAAGTCCAGCTTATCCTGGATATTCAGATGCTATGTGCACACTTCTGTTATGTTTTGTGTGACCTACCGCTTAAAAGTCAATGAGTCGTGTGAATCTTGGAGACCTTACACACAGAATGCAAAGTCTTGCGCATCGTTTATAAAGCAAGCTGTGGAAGAATGTTGACACATGCCAAGTAGCTATCCAGGGCAGCCTGATAACAATCGTTTCTATTAGTTTTCCTTTGCTGCCATTTCAATATTTTGAGATTAACTTACGGCAGGCCTATGAAACAGAGACACTTGACTCTTGGCTATGGCAGGTCACTCACTTTTCCTTACACTGGATCATAAAATTCTCTCCTACCTAAAATGAGTTCTTTAATCCATCTTCACATCACATGGTCAAGGGGCCTTGCTAGCTCTCACCAGGTTTCTGTAATTTGATTGGCTCACCCTCCCTCCTCCAGCCTAGCCTGTCCTCACCTGCCTAACATTCTTTCTGTAAGTGAATGACTCCCCATCTGCCCTCAATTATACTGCTAAGTCCTCAGCCCTGTCAGCAAGCTTCAACAGGAGCAAGAAATCAATTAGGTACTCTTTAGAGAAGTGCATCAGGGGGATCATAAAGGGCACCAATGGAAGGGTGTACACTTGGGAGCCCATGACTTGGGTTCAGGGTGCAAGTGGCCTGCCAGCTGGTGAGAACACCTTCTGGAGAAGTTTTCATCTTTGGAGATCTGCCTTACTCAGAGGCTATTCCTGACTGGCCCTGCCAAGTGGCACCAGTCCAGTGGAGAAAACATGTTTCATAGCCACTCAGAACAAAAACCTTTCTTCACATAAACTGCTTTGAGACTAAAGAAGTCCCCCTTCTCACATAGATTTCAGTCAGTATTGGAAGATTTAATCCCCCCCTACCCCCAGATTCAACATAGTTGCTTAGCCCTCATGTGGGAGAGAGGAGGAGCTGGTAACTCTTCACCGCATTCTTGGATACTCTGGTGCCTAATGCTACTTTTGATTTCCTGTACCCAGACGTGATATGAGGAGTTATTGTTTCTGCCAGGCATGTGTACCTGAAACAGGTACCTCTTTATTCCCTTCTCACATTAAAGATATTAAACTGACAATTCTGAAATGTAAGACCAGAAATAAGTATCAAAAGTAAAATATCCTTATTTGAAATCCATTCCTGCTACACCAGGCCCCTTTTAATGCAATCATTCACTCTAAAATAGCAACTTAAAAGATTGAGTAAGGAATGGAAGGCCACATCCTGCCGATAACTATGGCCTAAGAGACACTGCTGGGCTTTTTAAGGGTCTAAAGTTCAAAGACCAGGCACATGCCTTTAATTCTAGTACCAAGAAGGTAGAGGCAGGTGGGTCTCTGAGTTGGAGGCTAGCCTGGTCTAATCAAGGAGCCCAGGCCAGGCCCACAAATTGAGACCTTGCCTTAGAAACAACAAAAACAAAAACTTCAAGCATTTTTCTTTGCTTCTCACCAGCCTATGAAAAATTCTGTTAACTTTCATTTTTACTCACAAGGATATATAGTGATAAAGTTTAGTGTCAATAAACAAAATCAGTGAACTCAAATTTACTGAGGATGCCACAGAACCCACGAAACTTGGTCACCACATAGTACTAAAATGATTATTACTTGCAGTGTTTGAGGGAGGATCATATATTTTATCTAAAGAGGTGTTATTGCTCCCCTGTCTAGCTGTCTCAGTTGTCAGTTTTTAATTGATAAGATTAATTTTAAATTGATAAGATAATAACTGATAAAGACAAGCAGACAGCAACTCTTGTTTACATCATTACCGAGCACTCAAAACTGTACTGTATAGTGACAGATATTTACCATCACTTCACCTCTGATTTAGGACACTTCTGCACTACAGTGTAACACGAGTTATCTCTTTTTGTGTGCTAACAGTGAAATTATCAGGGGAGAAGCAGCTCTTTGCTTTTCATTGAGATGTCCTGAGTGGGTACCTAAATTCTGTCTTTGAATCTGTGCTACTTAAAAAAAACCTCAAGTTATCTACGAGAACACTGGGTTGTCTTTACAACTTCTCAGCATTTAAATTTAAAATCCTATCCTCAGATCATTGCTGATTACAATGTAGAATATATATTGAGACAAACAGAATGTTGGTTGACAGTGTCTTCTTTTTACACACAAATATACATATTCCACATTGTCTTATATAGTCATTTTTTTTTTGCATTTCTCTGGCTATCACATGCTATTTTTTTTTTCTAACTAAAACTATATCCTTTGGTTGGCGTCTCTCTTTACCTTGTCCACCATTCCCACTCTTAGGCTTTGGTGACTAGCATCCTATTTCCTAGTAGAACAAACCATTTCCATCTTTTCTAGGCTCCACATTTAATGATTTAATTCTATTGCCTACACCCAGAACTTTATTAAAATCTATACCATAATGACCCAGCATGATGGTTAATACCCTTTGTTAATTGGACACGCAGGATCTAAAATTGCCAGGAGACAAACCTCGGCATATCTGAGAGGAAATTTCTAGACTGAGGTAAGTGAAGTGGGAGAACCCACACCAAATGTGGGTGACACCATTGCTTGAGCTGAGGCCACTGCCGAACAAGGAGAAGGTGAGTGAGGAGCACCAGCGTTCATCTTTGCTCCTGACCCTGGATGCGCTCCAGCAGCTGCCTCACACACCTGCCACCACGCTCTCCTTGATGAAATAAACTCGACTCCAGACCGTGAGGCAGAATGAACTCTTCCGTCATGTCTCTTGCTTTCCTCAAGTTCTATTTTCATAGCAACGAGAAAAGTAGCTGATACATCTAGGTTTGCATCTCCCAAGAGATTTCTCCTTAAGAGATCCAAGAGCTACTAGCCATCTCCAGTAGGTATTTAATATTTAGTAAATCAAAGTCAGAAGCACCGGCTTCCCACTTTTTAGAGTGGAATTACCTCTGATAGATCTTCTACAAGTTGCTATGTGTAGGCTAGAGGTTAGGCGAGCAGGTAGCTCCGCCAGGTAGTCACGCCTATAATCTTTACTTTCACATCTCTCTGGTGTGTGACCTCAGGGAGACACTGCTTCTGTGCCCTGGTTTCCTTCATTGAAAACTGAGAAAAATAAAGGCAGCCCACTCAGCTGAACTGTGACGGCTGAGGAGATGACGAATGGACACTCAGGAAGCTGTTCTCAGCTCACTCTCCTTCTTCTTATTCAATATTTTTTAAGACCCCATTCCAAAATTTCATTTATTCTAGGAAGAGGAAGAAATACCCGATCATATCTGTTCCTGAGATAAAATTAAATTTAATTACCTTTTATCAAAGAATCATAGTGTATTACCCCTGCGGTTGCCAGCTTGTAGTTTCCTGTGGTTGGATCTGCAGGGTGCTTTGATTTTTGTGCTTATTATTTTGTTAGGCTAATAGGAATCTCTGCTTTGTGGTGACTGTGAAGCTTACAAGAAACAAATTTTGAGTGTAAGGAGTTGTTTGGAAACTATGGCAATTTATTATGATAATAGAAATGGGCTATGGCTTGGCAGGGAGTGTTTGCCTGGCACCCATGAGGCCCTGGGCTTAAATATCCTCTGATAGACACAACAGCAAAAGAACAGGTATCCTAGCTATGCACAGGTGGAGGCCATCTTGGGAGTGAGAGTTTTGGGGCTCTGCTCAGTTTACATCTCATCAGCTAAACACTGTGCTCCAGGGCAAAGCCTTCTTCCTGTCCTGTCCTTACTCCCAAGGAACAGTCCTGCATTACTCTATGTGTCCAATGTTGAGGTGGTCCTGGTGACGGCAGATCCTTGGTCCCCAGACCTGACACTGGCTAGTCACTCCCGACTCTTACAACTAGGGGTTTGCACTAGTTCAGGGGTGCACTAAGGCTCACACCATAGTTGGGATGATGTAAGCTGAAACATAAGGTTTGTCGACCCCAGGACAGTTCTAAATGCCTGTCAGTGAGCTTGCTTCCCAATGTTGGAAACAGTTCTTTGACTTGTACTAAATTAGGCTACACCTTCATCTTGAAACTTCAAGAGTCCGAACCATCTCAGGGAAGGGTGGGTACATACTTCATGGCTGGAAATGGTATAAGAACTCAGCTTGTCCCACCAAGATCCAGTACTGGGCCCAGTGCTAAGCCTTTAGAAGCTCTGCCTGTGAGTTTTTGACTTCAGGTCTGGTACTGGGATGGGAGATATACCCCACTAGGTTTCACCTGTGGGCCTGGACTTCATCTTTACTCCCTTTCTTCACAGGGTAGAGGTGCATCATTCTCTAGGTTGGGCAGCTTGTGGCTTTGGAGGAGAGTGTTGCAGGAACTATATTCTTCCTACCTTCTGCAATAACTTGTTTTTGCTGTACTAAGGCAGATACTACGGTCCTTTATCGTATTTCCTTTGCTTTTGTAAAGACAGTTTGGTGCATGAATAGATTTGACTTGGCTATCTGTTGGGCAACAATTATGGGAGAGTCATAACCATAGTTTTATTCAGCCTCTGTGAGTCATCACTTGTAAATTCTTGTCTGACGGGTTTTTCCTTGCTCTTCAGTGGAAATGCTTTAAGTTCACATACAAAAACCCTGTAGATGAGTCCCGGAGAGCAGGTAAATGTATTAGCAACTGGACCTATTTAAATGAAGAAAATAATGGGAGATTCGCTAAAATTAGCACAGTAGGAAAGTCAGGTCACACAGACAAGGGCTCATAAACCTATACAACTGCTGGAGCTGAGTTCAAATTGAGATTGTGTGGTCCCCAAAGGCAAAAATAACAGAAAATCTGTTCTATTCAAATTTTCACAGTACCCACTAAGAAATAAAAATCTGCACCCTAGGAAAAGAACTGTGAACTTCTAGGTACTCTGCTCTGTACACCCACTTCTAGGTACTATGCTATGCACCCCAACTTTTAGGAACTACATCATGAACCCTACTTTACTTAGTTGCAGACAACCAATACCTGGGAATTAGAACCAAGCAGATCAGAACCCACTTCATAATACTCTTGGTACACAAAGCACTCACTCATGTTTCTTTTATTAAGTGATATTGTATTGCCTAAACATGTCTCACATGTTTAGAGTATGTTAGGACTGACTTCTGTGCCCTCATTTCTACTTAAGATCATGAGTTAAGACTGTTATTGCTTTGTTATTGATACAGAGAGAAAAATACAAATACTCAAGCACCTTAAATACCTTCACGGTCATGGTCTCAGTTCTCTCTGATAGACACTCAGACAAAGAGCATGGTAACCTGTTCTGAGAAGAGATAGACTGTTTGATAGTCAACATCTCAATTTCCTGGTCATTTTTCTTCTTTTCTGTTCTCATAGACACTCAGTCTGTGGACTCTTTTCCCACATGCTACCACATCTATGTCATTCTCTTATACTATCATCACATCCCTAGGGGACAGAATCTCTTACCCAAAAAACTGTAATAGCCTCCTACCTGGGCTCTCAGGAAAGGTTAACCTTTCAGAATTTTTCTTTATTAGTCATTTGCTTTAAAAACTCACAAGAAGCTATTTTTTTTTTTTTAAAAAAAAAAAAAGGCTACAAATCACTACATTCTATAAAAAGGAAGCATCAGACCAAAAAATTTTCCAACTCAGGTAATTTGTGTGTGAGTGTTTAGGTCCAGAGAATAACCTCAGCTGTCAGCCTCAAGAACTGTCCATCTGGTTATTCAGACAAGGTCTCTCATGGACCTGCAGCTTGCCATGTAGGCTATGCTGGTGATCCAGTGAGTCCCAGGGATCTGCGGCTTCTACTTCTTCAGTGTTAGGTTACAAGCACACGTGCACCACCATGCCTGCTTTTTGTTTTGTTCTTAACATGAGCTCTGAGGAATCAAAACTCAGGTCCTCAGACTTGGAAGGCAAGCACTTTATCAACCGAGCCTCTCCCCAGCTTCCAACTTAGATCATTTTAATTATGAAAAAGTGAGCCAGACAAGGACAACAGCAACAGACATGCTAATGTGATTGGATAAAAGCCCATGAGGCCTCACTCTACACAAAGAACTGCAGGCAAATAATGAACACTGAGAGCAGGAGAAATAGTCTTTCTCAGCAATTAGTACACTAATTGTTTATCCAATAACAAATGGTCACCCTCAAACATATATACAGGTATCATTATCCAGACAGAGCAGGTTGTTCTTAACGTATTTAGGAATACTGAGCCCTCCACATAGCAACAATTGGTGAAAAAAATAGGCCATGAATTTGACAAAGAGCAAAGGGGGATATATGGAAATGTTTGTAGGAAAGGAAAGAGAGGAAAAAATGATATATTATCAAATCTTTAATAACTTAAAAAGATATTAACCTGATATGATATTGACATTAAAATTAGATGTCAGGCTTCAGGCTAATTGCACTGTAGCCTAATAAATTCTAATGGTGACGTGAACATCTGCTACTGAGCTACACCCCAACTCCATATCACTGTAATTCTTAAAAATTTTTTTTTATAGTAAACTTGGTCTGAATCACTTTACTCAATTAAAAGTTGTAACTAAAATTAATTGTGAGCCCTTAGTCTTGGGTCTATGTAAAGAGTATTGTCCCCATTATAATTTAGAAGAAATGAACAAGTAAATTTGTGCCTTTGTTAATGGAAGTCAGGCCACAAGGATAAGTAATTACTTAACTAAGGAGTCAACAAACTAAGAAAAGTAAGTGTGAACTCAGAATCCCCAACTCTGATCCAGTCTTATCTCTCTTGACTTTAGTTGTCATTATGGAAAAACAAACGCTGACCAGCCTTTCTCCCCTAAGAGCTAAAGCATTCTTTTTTTTTGTAAGTGAAAAATTATTACTATTCTCTTTATTTTTTTCATTTTATTATTTTTTTATATAAAAAAGTCTTTTTTATCCACGTACCCCACTGCTCCCCCTCCCTCCTTCCTCCCAATCCCTTCAAGTCAGCTTTCTGTGTTGATCACATTTACACAGGTTCTGTTGCAGCCAGAGATCTATTTGGATGGTTGTTAGGCTCACTCACACACTCAGGGATCTGCTGAATGAGCTCTCGGAAGCCCCTCCCTGGCCACCTGCAATGAAACTCTGACCTATCACTCACTGACCCTGAATTTAATTTCCTCATTGCAATGCATCACCATTGGCTCTTGTGGAACTCCTCCTTTTGCATGACAGGGAATTCAGATATTATAGCCTCTGTCTACCAGGATGGAGACAGAAACTCCTGGAGGCACCAGGGCAGCACACTGATAACTTTTAAACATGTACCAAAACAATCTGGTTACAATGGCACATAGATTGCCAATGTCACATCTCTGTTCTTATTTTAACATTGTCCTTTGGTGACATAAATCAACAACTGGTAAAATAAAGATACAGCAAGTAGTTCCACATTTCTTGTGTAGGTCACCTTAACTAAGACAGTCAACATAATAACCACGTTTCCCGAAAAATCCCCTGGCTAATTTGTGGCTCATTCTTTACATCCAGCTCTAAGACATTAAAATGCAAAGCATTTAAGCAATCAAGAAGACAAACACTTTTCTTTTACAAAGTGTTAGGAGGGCATACTTACTCAAGGGTAGGTAGAGGATTCATTTGGCATGAACATCCCCTTTCCATATTTTTATACCAACATCAAAATTGGTGTGTCAATTGTATATGTGTTATAAAGTCTCATGATGTAAAATATTTTGAATGTAAAAGAAGATCTTCGGCTTTCAAAACCTATATTAAAGTATATCACTTATTAGGGATAAAATCACAAATGCAGTGGTAGATAGATATCTTTAAGGTTCCTGTATATGACTGTGATATAGGCAAAAGCAAAAGACTAGAAAGAAGTGTCTTAAAATCCAATGGAAACTTAAGAGGAAAAGTAGAAGCAACTAGCAGGAGAATAAAAGGAAGTGAATTTATTGTGAGTTACTCCAACATTCTTCTGTAGTTTGCATCTATTTTAGATTTTATTATTCTCAGTATAAAAAGAGCTACCAGGAACTCCTACAGCCCACTGTGCTGATGCACGCAGCACCATGACTCAGAAACGATGTTGACACACTGGTTAATGAGTGACGTCAATTCAGATATTAACTTAAGATTAGTCATTGCATAGAAAAAGTTAAAAATATTCTGAAACCTAAATGAGACCTTTTCCTGTTTAAAAATTATCCCCCAAATTTAAATGGCATTATTAAAAAGCAGTAGATAATGTAAAACATTAAACATCAAATGCCAGAGACAGAATTACCTCTCTGTGCTCTTGATAGAAAATATTACAAAACTGTTATATAATTATTTAATATTACAAAATTGTTATCGTAAGAGCATGCAGCAAGTGAACATGGGTCAACATGATAGGGTCACCAAAAATATCAATGAAGTTTTATTTCTTAATTTTGTAATGTCTGCTTAACTGTCACTTTCCAAAAATCTGTTTTAGATTGTAATTTTTCATTCTAAATAATCATACATATACCTGATTTTAATTCTATAGTTTTACATTATTTTGCTTAGAGAAACTTTTGCCATGCCCCTCCAAACTATAAAGTAAATGTACAAACTGTAATTTCCTCCTGTAGAGAACAAACACAGCACATTCATTCCTGAGTTTTATGCATGACCAAGAGCTGCAGTACCAGAGGACAGGAACCCACATCCCAACTCTATCTTCTACTTTTCTGAGCATGGCACAATGGCTGTGGGGGTGGCTAGATCCAGTTATCCTGAAATGTGAAGAATCTGCACTATAGATATTTTTTTGTTTGTTTTTGAGACAGGGCCTCAATATGTAGCTCTTGTTTTCCTAGAACATAATGAGATCCACATGTCTCTGCCTCCCAAGTGTTAGAATTAAGGGTGTGTACCACCATAAGTGGATGTGTAGATACTTAAAACCAACATGTTGTATATGGCAAATGCATATAATTCTATTTGCCAATTTAAAATAAGTATACAAAAATGCTTTGAAGAATGAGAAAGACCTTAGAATTTCTGAAATTCTTTTTTCTATTATGGACTTAAAATATTCTGATAAGGAAATGGATTGTATTACCATTGGGCTGGGATTGAAAAACTTACTTTTAAATAGTTGTTTGCTTACACAGGAAATATTCGGTTTTGGGGTTGAACCTGAATAAAATCTCAAGAGCCCCAGAAGTTCAATGCAAGCTGAATAGAACTAGTAATACCCAGGACCTGCTCACTGGAGTGCTTCTGTGCTAATCTGATCCACTGGAGACTCCACAGAGAGCTATAGAGTTCCTGTTCTCAAGAATACTCCAGCACAGGAACAAATAGAAATTATAAGTGCTAGACAAGTACAGCTCATCTGAAGCACGTCAAAGATTGTGTAGTGTCTTAGTAAATTATTTACTGTCCTGTAGACTCATGGAGAAGACTGCAAGTATCTCCTGGATTCAAGAGCTTATAAAATCCATAAAAGCCCTTTCATTTCTTCCTACAGTTAACACAACACAAACAACCTTTATAAGCTTTTGGCATAATCTCAAAACCATTTAAGACAGAAATATTAGTAACTTCTAATCAAAATTGATGAATTACTCCTCATTTTTTTTGAAAGATAGCTATATAGGCTCCTAATCTCCTGAGGTTTAGTGGATAATAGATTTCAAATAGCTTATTTATTAAATTTACAAATTTCATAAAGGAAATACGGTGTATGTACCATATAATATATAATACTCCAAGCAAAGCTGGGGCAATATTTTCTAATCAAACACATTAATATTTCTGTAGTGAAATGTGTTCATATTCACTTAAGTGGTAGAAATAAAGGCTATAAATAGCTTTAAATCACTCAAGTTAAGTCTTGCTGGCAAATGAATTGAGGTCATGCTAGGTTTACCACCACATATATCACAAAAACAAACCTGGCTTGTGCTTTTCCTGTAGCTATCCTTTTTCATAATATGAAATTGTAGATTAGGGATCGTGGGCCTGTATCTCTGGCTTCTGCTTCTTTCCTCTTTTATAGTAACAGGATAAATCAATTGGCATTTCATCTCTCAAGGCCTGGGTAGGTTTGTTTGTTTGTTTATTTTTGTTTTATTTTATCAAGGTTATGTCCTTTGCCACTAATTTCAAGACAAATCAAATTCGAGCAGAACACAATAGAAGGAGCTATTGTCCTCTTGGGGACTGGCAGTGGCTGCACAGAGCAGCCTCCTCCTGGCCAAAGTTCTGCTTTAAAAACAGTCTGCCTTTTAAGATGCAGCACGGAGCCTGAGAAGGAGAGGGCCCATCTCACAGAATTGATAGATGGGGGAGAACAGTGGCAGAATCGGAGCCTCTAGATAACATAGTGGGGCCATAAATACTGCAGGCTGGATGAGCGTCCAGACAGGGCCCTGTGGGGACTCTTGTGGCAGGCGTGGTACTGCTGCCATCACTCAAACCCCAGACTCTGAAATGAGCAGGCTCTAGGCGCTGCATGTAAATGACAGCATTAGATATAAAGCATCACGATGTTATGGAATGCACGCAGTCTGGCTGCTTAGGGCTCCTTGCTATGATTACAGAAAATCTTAGCAGGATCAACATACTCTTTCATCTTTCAAAATGGGTAAATGGAGGACAAGACCATTAGCCTGAGATTGGAGAGAAAGATCAATGAGAAACTCTGAGGAAAAGCTTTTAAAAGGCTAGACAGCGTCATTCCTAGGAGTTACCTATACCCTAAGCTGCAGTGATCAGTGAATAGACATGCCTCACTCTAAGCTGAAATTGGAAAATAGATGGGCAACATGAACCTGTTGGTAAAATAATTACACTGTTAATTATATTTTGTGCCCCTTTTAAAGCTATAAGTGATTTTTTAAAAAGTGATTCCTGGTGGAGGTTATCACCACAGAACCCCCAAGGCATCAAAGAAACTAGTTAAGAGCTTATTTGATACTTTGTGATTTTTCTTTAAAATAATTCTACGCAATCAAGACTACCATTAGGTTTACAATTCATCTCTTGATAGTGTAGAAAATGACTATCTTGCACTTAACACTTTATTTCCATTTTTAGAGAGCCTGCAAGAAACATTCTTGGAGCATCAGTTAATTTATTACACCAAACTAACCTACTATTACTATAAGAGTGGTATCTCAATATGTCAAGCCTAGAAGTATTAATCTACAAGCTGTAACTATAATATAATCCCCAGTTTTAAACATAAAATGTTGTCATTTTCAAGTGAGATTAATATTTTTTTTTAGTTTTCATGTTTTTTGTTCCTTTCTTACTATACAAAATCTATACTATTATAGTGTTACATATTGATATAATTTGTACCACTTATGAATTATATAAAAATATAATTAGCTTTTCTTTAATAGCTATTTGGTTCTTTTACTATACCACTCAAAGTGAATTGTTTCTATTATTCTTATTATCTTACTGCATATCAGCCACCACAGAACACCATAGAGTGAATGTGATATTTCAGGCAAGTGGGAAAACCTAGCAGGAAAGATGAGCATTTTGTCCTAAGTACATCATTTAACCAGATTCTCAAATCACAAACTAAAGTATATACAAAGGAATGGCTTCAGAAACAAGATAGTCCTTGACAAGGCCAACAGTCTATCTAGTTTCTAGTAGGTATGCTCTTATCTGCAGACCACATGTCTGATGGTGCTGCACATCCTTGAATGCAGGGCTGCTCCTGGATCTCATGAAGGACAGGTTTGATCTTTACATGCTGTGCCTGCATGAAAAGCTGGCAGCTTATGCCTTGCTGAAGTTCAGGGGCTAGGGCCAAAGAAGCAGCATTGACTCATGGGTAAAAAGCTGAGCAGGAAAGAATGCTTACTCTATCAGATAATTTTTTGTGGCAGCCCAGGCAGGAAATGTCCTGGGGCTTCTAGGTTCCAAATGACATAGATGGGAATTGTGGTTGAAAGGACCCCACAGATAATCACTTTAATTAAAAATTGTTCCATTCTACACAAAGGCAAATCCTGAAATTACTCTTGGACCTGTCAAGAACAAATGAACTCAATTTTAGAAAAATAGGACAATGAAAGTTAGTAAGTTTGATAAAACATTATTAATAGAAGTTGTCAATTTAGAGAAATGAACACGTTCATAATGTTTGGTCAGCATTGAGTGACCAATTAATAATTATTTAAGCATGAAAATCTAGGGCTTAATGTCCACATTGTGATTTGCCCACTAAAAGGCATATTTATAATTTATAAGTACAGTTATATTTATAATTGAGGAAACATAATAATGTAGAAATGATTACTGAACACAAGAAGATTCATTTTAAGCATTTGCTCAAACATATTAAGGATTAAGAGAAATCAAAGTAAAAAGTTTAAATTAAAAACACCTCAAAAATATTCTGTAAGTGTTAAACTCATGCCTCTTTTTAAGCCCTCAAATGTAGAAACGTTATGCTTTCAGAGAAGCTATTTTCCATTTTCTGTTTTATATCTGTTTATTTTCTAAATGAGGATGGAACAATGATTTCTGTTTGGGGTTGAATCTATCAGTGAACAGGATCTTTGGGCTCTGCAAAGAAATGTGACAGTGTGTGACTTATTCATATCTTGCTCCTTAGTCATCTTCCTGGCTGAAACCTCATTAGGGGGAGTATTCCAGCTTATGGCAGATGGACAGTGACCACAGGATATAAAACCAACAGCTGTCCACCCCTTCGGGGCCCTTCTCCCTTTCAGTTCCATACCTACTTTCTTTATTGTTCCTGCCACACCCATCATAGAAAGAGACACATTGATTCTCTTGCGGTTTGTATATGTGACAGTGTTGTGACCTCCCCCAATGGCTTCCAGATACCAATTCTTTTCCAGTTCCCTTTTATGCACACAGAAGAGAGATTTTGCTGTATTGGGGAAAATCATGGACAAGAAATGTAAATGGTATCAGGTTTGCCAGGCAAGTCTCGTTAATCGCTAAACCATCAGTATTCTGTACTGTCCATCTTGCTTTCTTTGCACAGAGCAACTCCCCTTGCCAAACTGTTTGGTAATCAACTTTTTAAAAAGTTTTTTTTTTAAGCATACCTATACATCTTTAAAGGGAAGTATGGGATCTTTTGGATCATATATTTGACTCAATAATTTTCTTATTTATCGTAGTGATTACTGGTGCAGTACATCATTTATAGCAAATTTACTGAAGAGCGTCCCTCTATCAGAGAAGGATCTTTTATCAAGCGCTCTTGATTAATCAACAAGGAACTAGAAATTGCTGATTCACGTTAAGATTGGAATTGTTCCTGGATTTTCCTTGGCCTATTCCATTGCCACAGAAGTTGAGGATGATACTGAGCACAAATGTGAAACACCACCAAGTCATTTTCCACATCTATGAATTAAACTCAATCTAGTTCACATGCATCTAAAGCCACTAGTGTATTCCCTAGTCCTTGATTATTATCTAAGCAAGGAAAGGTGAAAGCAAATGTACAGAAATGGCCAGTCAAAGCAGAAACTCAGAGGAGCTGAAGGCACGAGCCATCAGGCTGGGGCAGCAAACTGAGTTTTCAGAGGAGCAGTACTGCAGAAAATGCTGTCTAGATGTTCAACTTCTCATTTCCAATCTACTCACGTACTCCCTCTGTGAGGAAGAACCCTGGTAAATATTATCAGAATGTAGTTATGAATGAATTGCTGATATTTAAGGATCCCTGGGTGACTGACAAAGTGAATATTTCAAGAGAAAGGTTTTATCTTTACTTTCCAACAGTGCAGTTTATATGAAGTTAATCTTTTAAGTAGTTACTGGTTTGCGTAATTAAAAATTAATCTAAAAATTTCCCAGAAAATTATGCTTAGTGTTATTTTACTGCAACATTTAAAATGGTTAAACAATATCTTTTAAAAATAGCATTTAATTCTTTGGTGTGAAAAGGATTCAAAACATATATGTACACTTAAAAATGAACCATGTATATTTTTAATTTAAACTAATCTTTTAAAACACATATGTCCCAGAGAGACAGGCCACTTCTGTGATGAAAGGCAGGGTACCCTGGGTCAAAATCAGCTTCACACAGTTCTTGATTCAACTCAGAAGTATTATATATATTTATATATTTATACACACACACAAAGACACCTATATATACATACATATTTAAAGATGTTTATGCATATTTATTCTAAAGATAGATTTATACATGTTTATTCTAAAGTTATATTTATTCTAAGAATAGATATATACATCTATATTCTAAAGATATATTTATTCTATAGATATATATTCTACTTAAAAGTATTCTATATATACATATTTAGGTTTTGTGTGTTGACATAAGTTCATAGAAACATGAAAATCAAGTCCTAAATGTAATTTCAATATAGTTTATACCCCCAAATTTTATAATCAAACAAAAAAGGTATTGAGCTTCATAAAGTATGGCATTAAATTAATTTTTTCATTGCAATTTTCTAAAATTTCACATTTTATTTATATTTGTTTTGAGCTTAGGTAACCACAGATTTTATTGGCATAACACAGATTTCCATGTTTCAGATGAGGTTTCACTATTCAATAACAACTTCTTGAAGGTCTTACGTAGCAAGGAGACCAAGTATTGCAAAGCACAAGACTCTAGTTTGAAATATAGCATATAAATTCAGTAATGAGAGTAATTCACATAGAAGTATAGAGGGCTCAATTTCTCCTCCCTCTGAATTACCTGCTCTAAAAGAGCTGAGAAAATTTATCTACTGAATCAAGTTCTGAGTAATTAAGATGTTTATGAATTAGGCTCAAGGGAAAGATGAACAGCTTCTCTACGCCACACGAACTTTAATCTCTCACACAAGTGGCATTTTATTTCTTTATTTAATACAAAATGAAAGCACATTTTTTTTCTTTTTCATAAACTTCCAATTCCATTATGAGTACCTCAAACCTTGTATTATTCTGGTGGTTAACTTTCAATGCATGTTCATACAAAGCAGCAGCTCTTGCTTATCTCAAAGACCCTATGGCATGCGTAGTATAGAAAGAAAAATTAAGGCACAAGAATTCCTTCATATCTTAATATCAAAATATAAAGCATATATGATCTAATGATCTTCACTTGTTTGGCATTATTAAAGCAAACAAAAAAAGAGCAATACAAAAATAGAGACTCCCATCACCCCAATATAAAAAACATACAAACCACCCCTGATATAAACACACAGACACACAACTCCCAATATAAAAACACAATAACCTGCAGACACACAATCATCCAATAGAAACCAAAACCAAAACAAAAGCCCAGGCATCTATAAGTAAAGCCAAATAATTTTATAAATTATCAACAAACTATATATAATAACTCCATTCTGCTGAGCACATGAAATATATATTTTTGCCTTCTTTTGTTAGTAGAAGCAAAATTGTTGCTTCTTAGTTTTCTTCAGGACTATTGATGGATATCCCCAGATCATCACTCAGAACCTGCTCTTGTCACAAAAGCCTGCATCACACCGATTTAGCTCTTACCCTGATGTCACTGGAATGATTATTTGTCACTCTGGTAGTAAATCTCTATTTATGAGCGGCAATGCTAAGACAGATTTACCCAAGTCCCACCACCAGTGTGTTCGCTTTTGTTTTGTGTGTGTATGTTTGCACACTTGTGTGTGTATATGCATGTGTGTGTGTGTGCACGTGCATGTGTGTGTGTGCGCTCACATATGTGTAGGTGAGTGTTAATATGGAGGCTTGATCATGATGCCAAGAATCTTTCACGTTTATTTTCCACTGTATTTATGGAGGCAGGGTCTGTTACTGAACCTGGAGTGTGCTGATTCTGCTAGTATAGGTATCCAGTTAGCTCGCCATGGGGATCCCAGACCTCTTCCTTCTGAGTACTGGGATTATGAGTAGCTGCCATGCCTGTTCAGCTTTTTAAATATGTGTCTGCTCCTTACACTTAGATGGCTTTATCCTCCACAGCAAACACTAATTGCCCTTTATGGTGTCTGTTTACCTTCAATTTTTGTTTGGCAAATGATTCCTATTCACTTGAAGAAAAAGCAGTGAAAATCCATATTCTTACAGAGTGGCTCAATGTTCTAACACAACTATAAAACCAAATTAAGGAACTCACTTCATTATTGTCCTAGTTCAATTTCCATTGTGATAAATACCATGTCCAGAAGAAATGTGAGGAGGAAAGGGTTTATTTGGCTTCGCTTCTGGTCATAATCCATCATTGAGGAACTCAGGCAGGAATTGAAGCAGAAGTCATGGGAAGCTGCCTTGCTCACTGACTCACTTGCTCTCTGGGTTGGGTTCAGCTAGCTTCCTTATACAGCCTAGGTCCAAGGGATGGTACTGTACTGCCCACAGACCACAACCTTTTCTACACAAACAAGCAATCAAGAAAATGACCCACTACACATCATAGGCAAATCTTTTGGGGGCAATCCCCAAGGTGAGGACCCCCCCCCCCCCTCAGATAACTCTGGGCTGTGCCAACTGGACAGCTGAAGATAATCAGGGTAGTTATATTTTATTGCTTAAGAAGCCCTTTTGTAGACCTCTGGTAAAACTATGCCTTTAGAAAAATCAATTATTTTTATTCCGACAGGATCACACTATGTGATACAGGCCATCCTCAAATTTGGTCTATGTGTCAGCCTGCCCTGAACTCCCAAACTTTATGCCTTAGCTTTCTAAGTGCTGAAATTAAGCCATTTTAAATAAATTCAACTAAATGACTAAAATTCTCATTTAGCCTTCTAATAAATGTTAAAATTGAAGCCTATGTGAACTAGCTCTTTGGATATCCTCAAATTTTCCTGACATTGCTTAAATCTCCCCAGGCCAGTCCTGGGTTAGGAGGGCATTCTTAGTTCCTTGTTCATGCTCAATCCATCGCTGTGGGAGACTGTGTTGTTTCATTGTAAATAATTATTCCACCCACTGGTTTAATAAAAAGTGCTGATTGGCCAAAGGCAGATAGGAAGTGTGGGTGGGGCTACCAGACTAAGAAAACTCTGAGAGCAGGAAGCACAGAGCAGAATGCCAGAGAGAAGCCGGAAGAAGCAGAGGACAACGATACTGCTGTGAGAAAAGGTACCGAGCCCCATGGCTGAACAGGTTAAGAGTCATGGGTTAGATTAAGGGTAAAGAGTTAGTAAGTTATATGCCTGGGTCTTTGGCAGAATCAGCCTAAAACTATTGTAAGCATCCGTGTGTCTCTGTGGGTCTGTGGGTCTGCAGGCCCAATCCTTGAGGCTAGGCCAAAAGTCAGGGCCAGAAACCTCGTACTACACATCGCCTATTCTGCAAGGCCTTCTTCTGACCTGGTAAGAGACTCTGGTTGTTGGCTCTCAGAATTTTTCTATTTAGGAAGCTCCCTACAATTCCTGCCTTTGAATTATACCACCATGAGGACCACATGGGCCCTGGCATCCTGAGACCTGTACACACCCTCTACTGTAATAACCTGGCATTATCACCCACTAATTCAACAGCCCGGCATTGGAGAGTTCTTGTTGCAAATCAAGTGCCTCCTACTACACTAGTTGACTCTTGTAAAAACATTATCTTCTCACCTTTTCTTTGACTATAGCTAAAGACAATGAGGAGCAAATATCCAGGAAAACTGTTAAATGAATGACAGATACAAAGAACCACCAGTATTTCCCTTGAAAGCAGAATGCTGTCTGGGAAAACAGTTTGGAGAAATCTGTACAATAATGGTCCGCAAGGGGCATCAGCACAAATTTTTCTTCCCATCCCAGAGGAAATCTAAAGGAAATGGGTAAATGCCCCTAAGGCTACAACCATAAATTCCACAAGTTGAATCTAATGAATCAGTGAGGACTGCAGAAAATCGATGCCTCAGCACAGAAATGGAAACAAGATCTTTCATTGGAATGGAAAAATGAAAAGTTCTTAAAATATTTCAGGGCACACTTAAAGAACGGTTTAGCTATTGATAACCTGACAAATTTTAGCTTGCAAAACGTGGCTTTCAAGATGTTCTTAATGTTTAAAATTTTCTACTTAAGAGTGTATGTGTATCTATTTATTTATGTAACTGTATTTATATATTCATGTATCTACATGAATAATATACATATACCATTTTAAATATGCATGTAATATTTATTCACATTACACATATTTGAAGAAACTTTAAGACACTCCTTAGTAATATAAGCAATTTCTGTATACAGTTCTCAAAACTACTTGGGACTCCTTTGGATTATATTCGTAACAAAACTGAAAATGTTTATAAGGACAATATAAAAATACTGCTAATTATTAATATAATTCATAATTCGAATAAAACATTTTTAAGTTACCTGTAGATCTCTAAATAATTTTACAAAATAAACACTGAGCATGCTATATGCGTCCCAAATAATGGCACCAAAACTGAGGACTATAATCACATTAATAGTATGAATTTGGATAACCCCATGATATATTTTAAAATGCATATGCTTGGCTCACAACACATAATTGATTCTTCATAACTTTTGGGGTGAGTATAGATGGAACAGTTATTAAACTTAGGTTGCTACTTTGATATTTCATTACTACACGCTTGGAAAGTCAGAAATGAATCCACACACTTGTGACAGACACACTTAGGATTTATGTGTGTGCTTAGATGTGGCCCTCATATGTCAACAGAATGGTGTCACTGCCTTCTACCTCAGAAACATCCATATAAATGTGTGGCCATGAGATACATGAAACCATTCTGGAAATCATTCCACCTATAATGATTTTATTACCACACAACATCATACACAATATATGTAATAGCTTGTTTTAACCATTTTTTACACTTGAAAACTTCTAGTCTCAAAATGTAGTAAAATATCAATGAAGTCTCTAAGCAATAAACTAAAATTTCTCCAACTAAATATACCGGTTCACTCCCAATGCTACATTACAAATCCATTTTTTTTTTTTATTTTGAAATCATCATCCAGAAAGGTTTTATAAACATACTTTGTAGGTTATAAACTTTTAGATTAAAAAATTTAAAAAACTCACTATTTCTCATCTTGGCTAACTTTTTAAATATAAAAATGTACTTTTTGATTTGTCTCTAGGATGCTGTAGGCATTAATGTGTATTATTAATGTGAGAAGTAAGCCAAACAATCAGGCGTTTTCACACAACTACACGAGCTGAGTTGAGGCTTGTTGAGGAAAGAGAAACAGGTACATGACTAGAAACCCACACTCCAGTGTAGTCAACCACAGGGGGCTTGTGCTATCAACACTGCCATGCACAATGTAATGGGAGCTATTGAGGAAGAGAGTCTTTAACAGTGGCTGATCTCCAGTCCAGACAGTGGAGACCAGAGAACACTGTCCAGGACATAGCTATCAGATGTCAGCAAACTCTGCAGCAGGTCTCAGTCAGAAGTCAGACTCTTTCTCTCTCTAGAGTATTCTCTTTGGAAATGTATACAAATCACTTATTGATCCACACACACACACACGTATAATTGTAAAGAGAATGGAATAGATAACAAAGCTGCTATCTATCATTTTATTAAAAGAAAGATTATTAGTGAGTATTTTTGGTAGGAACTTTTACTTTTTATATAGAAGAAATATTTTAAAAGCATTTTTTTCATTAACTATATCAAAATTAATAGTCTTTAAATGTCAAACATAAATCTTAGCTTCTTTAGCCATAATAATTATCTCTTCTACTACTTGTCAGAGTTCAGAAAATTAAACACACGTCTACCTAAATGTGAGCAAACATAATTAGGAAGGCATTTCTGCGACAAGCAAGGAACCATGCAGTCGAAATCCATATGTAAATGTTTTATAAAAACTGTTTCAGGGCTGTGAAGTTCATTTGGGAGTAAAGGTGACGCCGCCAATCCTGAAAAGTGTGTTTGCTCCCTACAAAGCACGTGGCAAAATAGAAAATCAACCCCATCAAGTTGCCCTCTGACCTCCATATGACTCCATCAAGTTGCCCTCTGACCTCCACATGTAAGCCATGAACCACACTCACAAGTGTGTATGTTCACACGCACATAAACAAATGGAATGCAAGAAAAGATCTTTAAAATGTTTGATTATCCATAGTGAGTTTTTTATTTTTTTTAATCTAAAAGTTTATAATCTACAAGGTGTGTTTATAAAACCTTTCTGGATGATGAATTTAAAATAAAAAATGGATTTGTAATGTAGCATTGGGAGTGAACTGGTGTATTTAGTTCACTACTGGCAAGGAGTTGAGAATGAAGTATAATATTTTAAAATCTTAATTGTCACTTTTTAAATTATTTGCTAAGAAGACTTATTCTTTCCACATCCTAAAAGGTCTGGCACAGTTGTATACCCTTATTATAATAGCATTTCTAAGTAAAATTGTTACAATTGTCGAGAGACACTTACCAATGGAAAACTGCAGGACAGATGCTGTTGTTGTGTTTAGGCATGTGGTGGTCTAGAAAGAAAATACAAAAATCAGACAAGGAATATGAGAGGAAGGCAAGCTGGAGAGGAGAGAGGCTTTGGGGACAGGGAAGCAAGAAAGGTCCACTCGCAAAGGTTGCTCTTCCCCAACTGCTCATCATTCTCACCATTATGCCAGAAGCAAAGACAGATTCCTTATTCCCCTTTGGGTAGCAAACTGTGAGGGACTGAACTTGAGCTTGTATGGTAAGATTCTCAGAGCACCATTGAAACACCTTTCCAGGTCATCTTGCAAGGGCTTTTGATAGAACTGTATGCAGCCCACCACCTCCCTTTACCTTACCACCAGCCTGGGAGCCAAAAGAGAGTCTCATAAAAAGACAACCAAACAAACTGGTGCATACATTAAGAGTAGAAGACTAAAAAAGGATGATATTAAAAAGTAAACAGGGGCAGTGGTATGCCTCAGTGGTTAAAGACACTGAATAACCTGAGCCTGGATTCAAGTTCGGGGCCCTGGTGGCAGAAGGAAGATAGCTGTCTCTGGCAAGTTGTTCTTTAACCTCACATGCATGCTGTGGGGTCCCCACAGCCTACCCTTATACACGCAAAGCAAATACATGTAATCAAAAATAGTTCCTAACTCAATAGAACTAAAGTAGCTTGTTCAAATGCCATAATCTTAGAGGGGGAGATAATAAAATATTATAAAACTGATTATGGTAATAATTATACAATTTTGTAAAAAAAAATTGTAGAACCTATGACAATTTCTTAAAATGAGAGAGGGGGAAGAGGGTAGGGGAGAGAGAAGATATTACGAACAAGGGTCCAGGAACAGCCTCCCTACGTGTCCATTAAATTCCGTGTGTCACAAGTAACTCATTGCCAAACTTCTCCACTTTGAGAGAGGAACGACAGGTATATGACTATGTACAAAGTGGTTGATTTATTCTTTGGAGCAGGCACATAGCTCTAATGAGATGAGATTTAACTTCTCAGTTTGCTGGGTTCCTAAGCACCATACACTGGGGTGTGGGTGTCTCACAAGCCCCTACACTCTGAAACAGCGAGGGTGTGAATGCATTCTCAGTACGGCAGACACAGTATGCTATCTTGCTTTTACATCCTTTATGCCTTGATACCTTTAGACATCCCATTAGACACGTGACTGTAAAATCCAGTGGACAGGCAGCAAAGGAAAGGGGATGGCAAGGGATGTTACATAATCTCTTTAGCCACAGAGTCAGAACAGGCTCCTGCTGTATGCCAAACACAAATCACTAGTGTGGACAAAGAGAATTCTAGCTGCCTTTAATGTGAGTCTGCCTGTCATATCCAGACCTCAGGCTCCTGTCTTCTTCCTCCCAGCAGAGATTTTAGAGAAATATGAGTAATAAAATACTTTAAAAAGAAATCTGCTTTCCCCCCAAAGCTTTTAAAGTAAGTTTAACTATCTGCCCTCATGGGTTTCCACCCGGATAATTTCATATTAAAATCTAAAGAAGCACACTAGCAACAGAGAAATTTTCTTTTAATTTCACATAAATCGAATGATTTTATGTAACTGAATAGATTTCCAGATGAATCGTGGAACCATTTTTTTTTTTTTTTTTTTGGAAATAGTGGTACTTCATAAATGAGAAGCACAGTATGCTATTGTTACTGCTAGTGCACAGAGCATCCTTGTACTGGGTGCCTGTCTGACCAAGTCACATAGCTGTGACCTTTGTTCCTGAGTAGCAAGTTACTTCATGAAACACTGCTAAGTTTCCAGGGCTTTTGACTTGTCATAGATGCTATATCTTCACACAGAAGGCTGAGGACCCCTGTGATGTTTAAGGCTTATTTCATTACTATAACCCCTAATATTAGTAACATTGTCAGCTACAAAAAAATTGAGGGTTCTGGAGATAAATGAGGTTAATAGTGTTTGCTGTGTAGACATGAGGACCCAAGCTCAGATGTCCAGACCCCTCTAAAAATGCCGGCATGAAGGGCTTCACCTGGAAGCTGGAAGCTGGGAAGTACAGGGCAGAGACAGTAGAGGTAGATCTCTGGAGTTTGCCAGCCAGCCCATCACCTGAACTGATGAGCTCCCAGATCAGTGAGAGATGATGTCTCCAAAACAAGGTGGAGACTAATTGAGGAAGACCTCTGGCCTTTGTGCACGAGTGCACACACACACACACACATGTGCATGTGCATTCACATGTATGTGTACATACAAACACTACAGTACACAAAAAAATAATAGGCCAGATGAAGACAAGAAAAATAGATATAAAATGCACTCATCTGTATTTGTAATTGGGTTTTTAAGTTATTAGTAGTGATTTCAAATGTGTATATAATTTTACATTATTAAGCCTTTATATCTAACATTACAGAAACAAAAGGGCCTCTTATGGGTTTTAGATAAATAATATAATAATTATGAATGCTTATGAATGCCTTATAAGAACTTTATTTTATCAAATCTCAGTGTTCCTCAAACACCCTAGTAAGTTTCAAACTATAGCAAACAGGGTGACAATTTAAATAAACTTTAATAATTCATTGTAGGTTAAGGCTATTTATTATGCCTTCTACCCTTGTATTTTTAAATTTAATTTAATAGTCTTTTAGTATAGCTTACCACTGTTATTAAAACACATTTTTAATTGAATAAGAAAAACTCTTTTACAAAGAAACAGTAGGGATTGAGACGTAACTCAGAGTTCTTGCTCCGCATGTGTGAGGGCCCTGTTTCTGATCCTGCAGCACTGCTAATAAGTACATATTTTTAAAAAGTGAGCAATATAAGTCATTTCAAGTTCTGAGAATACATTTCTTCATTACATTAGCAAGATAAACAAAGTTCCGCATTACCTCCTGAAACCTGGAGACCTGAATACTTAGAAGTGTCTGAGGACGCCACAGAATTTAGTCAGGAGCTCTCAGGATGCACAGGCGATCACAGACACCACTTCCAAGTGACCTTCAGTTTTAATGATCCATGTTTGAGAGTGGGTCCTCTTATACTGTCTGTTCTCTCCGTCCAGCCTTCTGAAGGAGGCTGTACTCACCATCCCAACTACCTCGATTTTGTTCCTTTTTGGTTTTGTTTGTGTAGTTCTAAATTTATTTATTTATTTTATCTTATCAAAATGCGAGGAGCAAGAAGCTTTACAGGCAATTCACAGGATCAAAACAGCTCCAGAAAGAAACAGCTTATCAGTGGGACCCACAACACCAGACCTGAGGTCAAGTGAACCAGACTACTACAGCCACCTACTACACTACGCAGCAATCTCCTGTAGTCCTGGAGTAATTGTCAGCGCCAGGAGGACACTGAGCATCTTGCCTGTGTTAGTCACATTGAAGCAATGCTTTCCTGACTGTCTAGAACCTGTGTCTCCACTGCTGGATTTCTCCTTTCTAGGGTTGTAGCCTGACCCAGTCCTGGGACCTCAGATCCAGACCCTGACTGGGACTTTAGGAACACAGGTGTCTTTTTTAGTAGATCCAAAGCGAAAGCATTAACCAACGATAGCTTGTGTTTCTCCATTTCGTAAATCTACAGGAAATCTACAGAAACTCAAGCAGAAAAATAAGCAGGCCCATTGTTTAATAAGCAGTGTTTCAGGGCTAATATCGGCCATGAATCCTCATGTAACAGTTCCTAATGAATTCTGTTCTGTGGTTTCATGAAAATGTTCAAACTTTTGCAAATACAGTATTAACTGATAACTGAATCTCTCGGTCTTCATTTGATTGGAAAGCTCTCTATGACCACAACATGGATACTACACATACTTTGGCCTCTAGAAGACTCATGTAGTGTAAAACTTACTAAAAGTTAAATAAAAGTCGCTACTGTAAATTCTATCCCTTTGGACCTATAGAACATGTTCAGTTCAGTAAATACTTGTGATGGGAATACAAAACTGCATACCACTCTTTATCTTATGAGATTATTATTATTTAGACATTTTGAGACTGGCCTCAAGCTTTCCATCCCTCTGCCTTTCTGCCTGTGTGAAGATTATAAAATTAATGCGTGATTAATCTCACATATATAACTCAAAGCTAGCTAACAGGGACATCTAATCTAACAATAAGCATGCTGAACTCCAGAGAAACAATCAGGATTGAATTCATGTGTGCTCAAATAGTTTTTTACTGGATATAGAAATTTATAAAAATATGAATTATGGCATATACAAAGATACTTTTATTTCCCATTGCCAATGTTTTCAGAAATATTACTGAATAAAGCATATCCTCAAATAGGTAGTTATTTTCAGCTCAATTAACTTATGATGAATCTAATTTTATTTTAAGGTTTATAGATAAGTAATTCAATTATGGTATACTATTTAAAGTGTATTGGAAAATTTATTTTATTTTCTAGAGAGAATTTCACTGTAGAGTCCTATTCATCTGCAGGTCTTATCATACCTTGCGAGACTTGAATTATAAGCACCTGTTGTTTTAATTTGCACCTAACTAATTCTGTTTGTGATCTAGTTCCAACTGAAAACTCAATTTGTCAATGTTCTGAAGCTCATTCCTTAATAGGTTAAATATATCTATTGCAACAAAAAGGGTATGGAAGCAGAATGAAGTAAGAACATGTAAAGTTAATTGGCTTGCACATCTTGATAACTAGATCTTTCAGTTGCTCATACACACAGGGGTTTCCTCCCCCTTTACTAAGGAAGCCAACCTTTTTGGCAACTTTTAAAGTCAGTGACTATGAAAAACAGTGTGTGGCATGGAGTGAAAAGAAGCTGGGGGTGGAAAGGGGGCAATCTGTACAAAGCAGAAAGCAACCACCAGCAGCCAAGGAACACACCAGGACAGGGCCGAGTCACCTAGCCAGGACCTGTTGTAACAATGCTTTGAGACTTTATCCGATGTAAAATGAATGCTGTCAAGTCAGAAAGAAAGACCCAGTCAAAACAAAAGGCCCGTGAGCTGTATGGCAATGGTCAGTGGTTGCACTGTCTTTAATCTAGAATGCTACTGCACATATAATCCCAGAATTTACCTTCTCAAGCAATGGCCAACACTGTAATCAAATGAAAATAACCCACTCTAGAATCATTTGGCATGAATTACATTAAAAACAAACTCAGTTATTCAGTACATTCTTTATAAAGAAATCCATCAAAGTTTTAAAGTAATGTCATAAGAAGCTCTTGACTTGCAAAGAGAAAATAATAACCAGAGTAAGGCTTTATATAAGAACTTAGTCACAATTTGTTTCCACATGACATGTATTGTTTACATGTGATATACATAATTATATCCATATTTAACCCATCTAATTATAGTAACGGGTCATGTTTAGTAAGGCACACCAATGCTGCCAGTTTTATCACAGAGCCCTCATTTTTATGTTGAAAATGATCATAAAACCACCTCTCCCAATTTTGAGACTTCAATAATAGTACAAATAATATCTCAAATTTTCATCTGAACTCCTAGAGCACAAGAGACGCTTTTGTTGACAAGAAGCAGAGTAAATTCTGTAATGAAATAATGTACTTCAATAGCACATACTTACCAACTCTCGAGGACCATATGGCTCACAGAAGGTGACGGCATTGCTATGCATGATGGTACCACACTGTTCTCCAGTCTCACAGTTGCTACATTCAACCCTGCAGGGACACAGGATGCATTCTCAGTCTGAGAACTAAGCAGTACACGTTGGTTTATAAGGAAACACATGATAGTTATTGTTGCTTGGTTCAAATCATCACTGCGTAGACAGTCATGGCACACTGGATTCTGACAAGGTTCAGAAGACACAGCCAGAAAGGCCTGGGAATGAATCTTAGTTCTTTCAGTAACTTGTAGTGGTGGAAAATTCCTTATGTCTCCCAAAGTTTAATTTCCTCACAAAGAAAATGAGGATAACAGTAACGACCTCAACTAGCCATTCTGACAATTTAATGAGACAGAATCTAGAAACTGATGGTGCAGAAGCAGGCCAATAACAGGCCTTAATAATGAGATGTGGTAGTGCTAATAGTTATACAGAAGATACTGAAGTCCATAGGCCCAATATAAAACATGTTAAAATAAACAAAGTAACATCCACTTGCATGATAAACTAAACGTCTTCACTTCTAAATTAGAAATGTGTCTCACAAATAGTTTGCATTCCAGTCAGAAGTGTTTTAAATCACCATTCTCAAGCAAACTTACCTTTTACATTCCACTATGCTAAGAAAAAAAAATGTAATCCAATGTAATTAACATATGACTAAGGAATGTACACAGGTTCTAATACAAGTAAGTTTTGGATACTGACTTATGTTAACCTTGAAAAGAATTGAATCCTCTGTCTATTTTATTACTGTAAACTGTGGAGGTTAATGAAAATGTAAGACAGGACCAAAGTGTATTTTTCATGTCTTTCTACGAGAAACTGAAGGTATTTGACTTGGGATATACTCAGTAACATTATAATGTTCTTCATTGCAACATCTCTCCCTACAATCATTACACATCTAACATGCACAAAGAAAGATCTATGTTTCACCCCATCTGGTCCTCAAACCACATGAGGGCTTTATGTGATGCAGAAAGAATATTTTCAATGACCTTCACATTCCAGGTAACAAACTCCGTGGAAAAGGCTCTCTCACTCTGCCCTTTGCTTGGCAGACCTCTACGTTATCCCTCTCTATTTATGCTTTCTCGGAGGGATCAACAACTCCCATCCAGACAGGAAGACAGAGTGTGAAGAGAGATGAGCAGCCCTGGAGGGCAAGAAGCAGAAGCCCATGAAGTATAAACTTGGGAAATGAATCTAAGTACTTCTTACTCACTTTACCATCTAGAGCAAAAGGCTGCTGTGCCGGCCTTTCAAGCTGTGCTCACACTAGATCAGCAATGCCAATTATTTTTTAAATTTTTTCAAAGAAACAGGGAAGAATTTCTAATGAGGATTTGTGGTGCAGTTCACTGCATCACACATCTTAGCAGGAATCTGGAATCATGTCTTGATTACTGTGCCACAAGAATCTAATGAAAGGTCTTTGACGTTAGAAGGAAGACAATAGCTTTGGCAAAGAACCAAACCTGATTCAATTTCAGCGTGTTCATTTACTGTGTCTAGTACTAATAAATACTGTTTTAATGAACAACTGAATGTAATACAATTTCATAACAGAATTATTCTTAAGGTCAGAAGTCCTAAAAAAAAAAATCTCATAATACTGCTTGACATATACTATGCATGAGGTATTACCTTATTACTATTAATGAAATTATTACCACTATTAATTTCTTGTGAATTTCTACCCTTTTTGGTTGCTACAAAACTGGTATATCTTAATCCTTTCTCCCTGGTCCAGAGAGTGTTATATGAATTTCTTCCTATTGTTTTTCGAATTAAAAGACGTAGCATAAAAATTGGAATGTGGGAGGGGTTGGGGAGATGATTCAGCAGTTAAGAGCACCCACATGGCAGCTGGAGGTCATCTGTAATTCCAGTCCCAGGGGATCTGATGCTGTCTTTTGACTTCAGTGGTCACTCAGAACAAATGTGCAAAGACAACATCTAGACAAAACTATATATTTTAAAGATATTTTAAATTTTTAAAAATTATATTGAGATTTTTTTCCATTGATATGGAATTAATGGGCTTCTTATATTAGTGATGGATGAGGATTATTTAATCTTTGTCATTATGAAAGAGCTTGAGAGAAACATCAAACTTGGCAGAGGAACAAAATAAGAGACTGTTCAAAACTCATAATAGCTCTTTGCCATCAACTATAGGACAGTGGTTCTCAACCTTCCTAATGCTGAGGCCCTTTAAAATGGTTCTTGATGTTGTGGTGACCCCAACCTGAAAACTACTTTGTTGTTACTTCATAACTGTAATTTTTCTACTGTCATGAATTGTAGGATAAACATCTGATATTTCTGATGGTTTTAGGTGACTCCTGTGATAGGACTGAGACCCACAGGTTGAGAACTGCTGCTCTGGTAACATCAGTAAAAACATCATTATTTATACGAATCTGAGGTTGGCTATTTGAATTTCTGTAGTAACCATTTTAGCTATGTGGGTTGACAAGGACTGTCTAATCAACCATATATAAGGAGAATGATATCTGAATACAGCATGCACTGTAGGCCTCCTTCTCTATGTTTTTGATTGGGTATTGAGAAAGATCTTCATATTGGTATATTGTTCTAAGGCAATACCAATGTAGACAGTCTAACAGCCCAGAGTTAGAGAATAGATGACTAGACGGGGACTTTTGTAGAATGTGGGGGCTAAAATAATGAACACAGAGGAGGGGAAGCATCAAGGGTCAACTCTTCTTTCCAAAGAGGCCAGTAGCTCTTCCGGACTGTCCTGTCCAACACAGCACTTCATCTCTCCAGAACTTAAAAAAAAAAAAAAAAAAAAAAAAAAGGCATGCTGCTGTGTTTAGATGCTTGAAGATTTCCAACTGCTAGCTGTCATTCACAGGGTTGCTACTTGGAGGAACAAAGGCTTCTCCAAGGATTGATGGGACAGATCAGTGGGCTTCCTGCCAAAGTCTTGCAAATGTCCTTTGCTTGATTTTCTCTGACTGGTTTGTCAACACAATTTATTTTAATTTACCCTGAATGCCTATCCCTCTAGGTGGTCAGGTCTAACTCTCTCTCTGAGCTTCAAGTGGTGTTTATTCTTTTATCATTTATTAGTGCCTTTCTCTGCCGAGTACCACCCTGTACAGGGCTTATAGGTCTTACCTTTAACACACTGTACTTAGCTTTAGCAGTACAATGGCTGACTAATACAATGCTACTTCTTCCATCCTTTTACAGTCTAGAGGTATGAAGGCACAGATTTACCATTACAAAACTTTATCTCAGGGAAAGACCATTTAGTTCCTGAGGGCAGGGCCTAGGACTAAGAAGAATCTAGGAAAAATCTCAGGAATGGGCCTGACAGCCAATAGATTCAAAACTTGGCTTCATGCTGAAAGATTAACCAATAGTTTCCAAGAATTACTCTACCTCATACCCCTTTACCCAATCCTGAAATTCCAAGACATGTAACAAACACCCCACTTATGTATTTCTTTTTTCTTTACAAACCCTCTGGCCCCTGAGCTCAGGGCCGAATTCCTTCTGCTGCTATAACAGAACACAGGGTTTCTGACCAGGTTTAAACCCATCCAAAAGAATAAATTGACCCTCATGTGTTTGCATCAGAATCCAGATTCTTGGTGGTCTTTGGGGGTCTCTCGACACAGGAACAACAGAGGGAACAGGCAGAAGGGTAAATAAACAGTTCCAATAGACAGTATTCATGTAATGGTAGAGAGCTGCTGCACTGTTTTATGTAGAGATCGAAGGTTACTGTCTTCATTTTTACTAATAATAATGACCTTCAGAGAGAAAAGGACATTCTTTCAAGGATACACAGCTGTCAAATTGAAGAGCTGCCGTCTCAGACAAAGAATCACCAATATTTTCCACTGTTACACTGTCCTTACAATAGGAAAATACAATGACTGTGGTAGGACTTCAAAACTGGGCACAGTGGTGAAGTGCACTGACTGCTCTTCCAGGAGACCCAGGTTCAATTCCCAGCACCCACATGGCAGATCATACCTATTTATAACTCCATGGTCTGACACGCTTGTCTGACAAAACAGGTAAAGTACCAATGTATGTACACACACACACACACACACACACACACACACACACACACAAAACCAAACCAAACAAAACAAAACAAAACAAAACTGGGCAAGTAAGAGTTTCTGAAGAAGCCAGCCTCTGAGAACTAGAAACCAAGCAAGCAAGAAAGGCCAATGTGTGTAGAAAATAGAATTTTCAGAACTTAGGATCCATAAACTGAACTGTTAGTTTAGTGTGTTAGAGTGGCTGAGATCATACACACAGAGAGATGACAACTTGCAGGCTTAAAAAGTAGAGCGTTTCATAAACTACTGACCGGGTGACTGACAGGCACTGTGTTAGGGAGTCTACCAGCAAACCCTCAGTCACAGAAAATTATTGTCCTCTAACTTTTTTATTCTTATTTAAAGATGCTAACTTGGAATTTAGAGGCATTACTGCCGAAGGTAACACAGCTAGTCATTTACAGAATTGTTAAGACTCCCACTCTTGAGTTTATAAAGTCAAAGCCATGAACCAAAAAAGTCACCATACAGATGTACTGGAGGCCCCCAAATCTAGGGCTACTAATGTAATTCAAGTAATCTACAAGAGCCGCATAACCGACTTCCAGTTAGCAGCCAGAAGGCCCAGACGGGAAAGCTCCTGGCACCAAGCCTGGGTGTGATCCCTGAGGTCAACTGGATAGAAGGAGAGGACCTGCTCATGCAACTTGCCCCTTATCCCACATGTATGCCACATTATGCCTCTCCACCCTCATAAATGCACGAATGAATAGAATCTTCAACTTTCTAACAGCTACATTACAAACTAAAGAAATGGGGCAGGAAAGGTAGCTTGTTATCTGGGCATTTTTGCCTGGCAAGTTCAAGGTCCTAAACTCAATTTCTGGCATGGCAAAATCAGAAAACAAACGTGAAGAAAGGCTCACATTAAAGAAACACATGAATTAATTTACATGTTTTCTTTGAGTTAACACATTCAAATTATATTTTCACATGCAGTTAACATAAAAATTAATGGCATAGTTGATAGTATTTTTTTCAAAGTAGCCCTCAAGTTGTAATTTATATCTTAATTCAGACTAGCCATATTTCAAAAGCTCAACAGTCTTAGGTGACTAGTGCCTACCTCATTGGACAACACAAAACAAGGGATTGACTACACTGGAAACGGATGTTCTCTGGCTGTAGTAACAACTGGAGATGACAAGCCAGACTCCTAGAGATGACAGTCTAGGATCTGGTTGAAATCATAAGAGTACATATTTTTAGGGGGAAAAGGTCTAGGAAGGGTACACACACTGTAACCCTAGGGAGCACTTAGCATAACTTCCCTCTACCAGAACTCCTTAAAATGTTCATGTTTTACTGATAGTGGGGTTTATTTTCCTAATTGTTACAAACAACCCAATGCAGCCTTGTCAATGTGAAATTCCTATAGAAAGTGTATCACATGATCTTTTTTCTTCATTTTATTATTCTTTAAACACATCCTTTCTATTATGAAGAATAAACACCGACAATTCCATATGAGAAGCCACAAAGAGCAAAAAAGCCATCAGTCCAAGATGAGGGAACAATTCTGAGGGAAACAAGGGAAATTTAGTTTCTCAGAAGATGACTGTAATCCATGTCTGAAGGACAAGGTGGATTTTAAAACTCTACAGACTGTAAATAATCACATAACTAGAAAATAATTTTCGGCTAACTAAAGATTTCAAAACAATTCCTAAGTGTTACATGTTCTTTTTTCCTAGCCTCCTTTCTCAAAAAATAAAAACCTCTGGATGCCTGGAATTTTATTCTTCTCTTGTGGAAAAGTTCGACTCATTTCCAAGAACTGGGGTTAAATTTGGTGATGAGTAGCCCAACTTTATTGAGGCTCATAGGGACACATGAAAGGTGCTATTTGCTGTGACATTTGAATCTATGGCCTCATAACTGGATTTCTTCCTCTGAGCTCCTTCTGAGGAAAATCAGGCTTTGTAGAGTTGGGGAGTCTAGTCTCCCAGATGTGTGGGAAGGAGGAAGTTTTACATAATCCCAGTTAAACAGGCTTTTGTTTCTCAATTTAAAAAGGAATGTGACCTCCCATGCTAAGGATTAGAAATGAATTCTCTACCTAATGGCAAAAATATGGAATGTTTCTCCAACTCAAGAGACCCTTTCTCCTTTTTCCTATTTCCCCAGCTTGCAAAAGCTGTACACAAGAATTAATAGACACTGTGGTGCATTATATGAACTGTTCACATCAAAATATATCCATCATGAACAATATGATTAGAACACATTTTAATAAAAATGCATGTAATTTTCAAAGATAATATAAGACTGAAATCTATTAAACCCATCTGGGCCTATTTATTACATGCTTAGGTTCCACATGAGGCTTCTCTATTACTGGAGTTCACAGATCATCACGTTAAAGGGACCTGCAACATCGCTGCATCTCATTACCCCCGCATTTGATAAACATAAAACAGGACCAGAATTCAGGTTGCCAGAGTCAGCCCTGAACACAGCCAGTAAGAGACAAGAACTTCAGTTCTATAAAAGAAACTGCAAAGATTCTTGTCACTTTTTTTTTCTGCCATAGCTTACTTTAAAATTTTGTAATGACTATTCTTTAAGTTATTGTTATTTTTTTTTTATTTAGAAGATTTGGTTTTACTAATAAAATCCTATAAAAATAAGGCAATGCCATGGATTTCATAGAAAAACACTGAGTGATTTCATAGGACCGGTATATAAGAATTAAGTTCAATGAGCCTTTGGTTGCTGGATATCCTTGGATAACAAATCAAAACCTATTTTATATTTTCTCTACTGCCCTTCCTCTTCTTTCTCTTCTTTCCTTTGCTATCAAAAATGCAAAACAATCAGTAGCTATGAAGGCTGCTCAACAAAACTATTTAGGCTCCAACTGTGATCATGAAAGTTAAGATCTTGGATTGGAGTTTTGCTTTCCCTGTACTCAACTCTGTGGCACCTAAGCTTGGTATTTTCTATGTTTTTAAACAAAAGTACTATTTAGGTGTTTTTATGTTTTCATTTGAAACAAAGAACTTTATACAGTGTGCATCTGAGTAAAGCGTACATGTCTAAAGGTATAATTATGTCATTTATTCTGATTTTTAAATTATTAAGCATAGCAACACAGTCAGCCACCCGGTCAGCAGGACCAGGAGACTCAGGATGCCATGTGGCTCTAGAGACAGACACCCACACAGTGCAGTGAATAGCAGACCCTTGGGACACAGGAAAGGGGGAGGGTTAATGAGAAAACTGAGTTCTTTTGCACAATTGCAGATTTATGAATGGTTGGTAGTGACATCATCCTGATAACAATAAATAAATAATTGAAATATTATTTCCTTGAGTTGTCAAATGAAATGACTCATTCCTCTATCAGGCCAGAGTGGAATCGACCAGCCTTTAGTCAGGCAGTCTTCTGAAACGAGTTAATCACCTGGAAACTCACTGACACTTATCATCCAAATCTCATTTAAGATACATGGCCTTTGTCCTCAAGACCTAGGGCATTGCATTATCTATCCATAATTTATTACTTCTGAAGAGGTCAGCCCTACACTCCACCACACAGGAAGCAGCCTACCATTTAATGAGCTAAAATTGTCTATTCGCCAGCATTTTTATGCAGAGATGTTAAAATAAATTTCAATATTTGTCTTGTTCATAAAAAATTCTTTAAAACTAGAAAAAAGAAAATTATTCTTATAACCCTCTGATCTAAAGATAACATGTCTCTACCCCTGCGTAAATCACACTGTGCTGAAAGAAGCTGATGTGTGATTTCAGAAATCAAAGGCCTTAAATAAACCAGAGTAAAAGATTCCACAGACCTTGGTGAGCCCTTCAGATTCAGTGCTCCTGGGCCTTCCTGGGAAGCCTCCGCGGCCTTTGGCCATATTTATCTATTCATTCATTCATTCATTCATTCATTCATTCATTCATTCATTCATTCATTCATTCATTAATTCATTAATTCATTCATTCATTTATTCATTTATTTATTTATTTATTTATTTATTTATTTATTTATTTATTTATTTATTTATTTATTTATTTATTTATTTATTTGAGATAAGGTCTTGCTATGCATCTCTCATGGGCCTAGTTCTTACTACATGGCTCAGACCTGACTGGTCTTGAACTCAAGACAATCCTCCTACCTCAGGCTCCCAGTACTAGAATTACAGGCATGTGCTACCATATGCAACTTTATCTTATAAAAAAGTGATCTTTTGCACTAAAGAGAGTATTGCCTTTTATTTGAGAGTTATTTATGCAACCATTTTGAAGTAATTAAAACTCAAGCTTTTTTAATTAAAAAAAAACTCTTCTCTTTGTAAATGTAAAATGGTTTTTAGAAAAACAGCAAGGTACATTCACTCTCTAAGAATGATGTCACCTCCAAGTATGTCATGTCTTTTTTCTAAGGAGCTAACATGCTTCAAATGTGAAAATGACAAACCCATTTATAGCTCATTCCTTCTCATTACTTCTCACTGTGGAAGGTAAGAGAAGTGTTCTGATTTCACCAGGGAGTTGAAAAATCTGATCTCTTCTTCATTAACAGGCACAGTGACAAATAGGTTAAAAATAACCCTGTAAAACCTACTACTGCACAGTGTTCTCATCTCCTACTATGGCGAATTTTACAACACACTGCTTGAAGAAATATTTTCTCACTTGCTTCTAATGTACATGACATTTAATCCCATTGAGTGAGTTCTTGTCTCTGTCGTCTCAAATATAGATGAAAGAAGAAAGTAATAGTCTCCAGTTTAAACCTTCTTGCATTCGTGGGGGTCCTCCTGCTCACCTTTTTACTGTAGATGAAGATTGAGCAATTACATCACAGTAAAACATAATAACAGGAAGGGATTAAATGTAAAAGAAGACATAGAGACATTTTGTAATTAAAGGAAAAGGTTATTAATGAAGAAAATGTAGGCTAGGCAAGAGAAAATAGCAGTAAGAGGTGTAAAAGATTCATGTAAGAACAGAATATTGTACTTAGTGTCCAAGAATAAAATCATAATTCTTTCACACTAAAGTACAACAGAGGTTCTGGCAAGGCTGTCAGCATAGAATATACTTTCCTCCCTGTCCTCATCTGTTTCCCATCTCTGTGAGTGACCTATTCTGTAAAAGCTATGTGTGGGGTTTATTCTCCCCTACAGTCCCCACCGTCTTCCCACCTCACTGCCACTGGGACTGATGGATACTGGGAAAATTCTGTCAAGCAAACCTGTGCAAGATGATTTTACCCAATTTCTCCCCCTGCCCCCATCTTGAAACTCTGTTCTCCCACCTGCTCACTGAGTGGCAGAAGCCTCTTGTTTTGTTATCTATGGAGTGATGGGGTCTCCTACATGCTGGGGAATGACAAAGTGGTACAGCCATGTGCTCGGCCTTTGCTGTGTACTGGCTCAGTGCTTACGGGTGCAGCTTTCACTCAAATGACTCATCTTGTCCTAAGATCAGTGTTTTATATTCTTTCTTCAGACAATAATTTTATCTGTGAAAAAGTACAGTACTATACCAAATCATCACTTTTTGTTCTGACATTAATTGCTTTGACAAATTAGCAATTCCAAGACAATGCAGCCATAGCAGAGTCTAGGATCTTTTGGCTGTACATTCTGAGATTTTTCTGAATCATGATGGCTGACCGTGGCCTTCTCACATGATGGGGTTTGAGACAACCTATGTCTTTCTTCTGATGCCCCACATCCCTGTGGGTATTACAACATACTCAGCAAAGAGGCTTCTTTAGAGAAGCAGCTCCTGACCCTATCTGGGCTGCAGGACACGTTTTGCTATTATTATTGTTCTGTTGCTGTGCTGGAGGGGAAACATCTGCTGTCCTCTGGTTGCCATCTATCATCGTATTCTTTAGCAGCTCTGTACTTCCCACCAGAGCATCCAGGATATTATAGCCCCAGACGCCTTCTGCAATCTTCAGAAAACAAACTTTAAAGGGATAACTTCAGTAAAACAAAGATTCCTCCTTGACTTAAAACTGCCTGGAGGGGGAGGGGGAGGGGGAGGGGGAGGGGAGATACTTCTAATTCAACTTAATCATTTTTAAAAGTTCATTTATTTTTGTTTCTTCTTCTCTCTTCCTCTCCTTACTCTCCCGCTGCAAATTAGAAATATAGTTTATTTCTCACTTTTCTTTTGCTTTCTTCTGTTCTTACTTTTATCACGTCTAAGTGTTCAAACCACAGTCCAAGTGTGGAGACAAGCCTTGAGTTGCTTTCTTCCACCCCGTGTGAGCTCCAGGGAGAAAGTGCAGGTCATCTGGCTTGCAGGGCAGTCACTGATACCTGCTGTGCCATCTTGCCAAAGCTTGATGATTTTTTTTTAAAGTAGGATAAATGTATGCAACTGAAATGCATAAATAGATCTCTATTTTGACAAATATGCACATCTATGCAACATATACTTTCTCAAGATCATCATTGCTTCATAACAATGATGTCACATTAGTTTAATTCATAAAAAAGAACTCTACACATACCAATGTGAAGCAGTAGTTACTCAAGTTAATGTTAATGAGATGAAGCAAACTCATGGTTTCTGGAGATAC
Source organism: Phyllotis vaccarum (assembly GCA_033318265.1). Lineage (NCBI taxonomy): Eukaryota > Metazoa > Chordata > Mammalia > Rodentia > Cricetidae > Phyllotis > Phyllotis vaccarum. The sequence goes on along the minus strand of JARWLC010000006.1, from coordinate 25,872,634 downwards.
AGGGATTCAAATCTAAACCCTTGTGCATGCTAAGTAAATGCCTCACCTCTGAGCTAATCTACAGACCTTCAGATTTGTGGCTTCTAATCTTCCTCTAAGTTTAAATGTAGTCATATGAAATTCCCAGCCTTTTGTGGGGCCAGGTTCAGAGGATGTTTTTCATGGTGAGAGCTTTGTGGATCTTTCTATCAGCAGCAATTCAGCTGTACTGAGCACACTTGCTGACAGGGAGCTGTCAGCAGCATTAACGGGGCACTCCCTGTCATCCCATCAGGTTCAGTGACACTTGAGAATTGTTGAGGATATTGTTGTCCTTCAGAAGTAGGCCTGCATGTGGCCCATCATCCAGGCCAAGGGAGAGTGGGTCTCTTTTAAGTCTGAGCAACCACTCTATCTGCTCCCTTGCTCTCTTTGTTTCTAACTTAACTCTCCAACAAAGCAAACAAAAGTGGGGTGGGAGATAAAGGGACAAGAGAAAGTAAGGAACAAAGAAGAAATGCACCCGGGGGTAGGGGTGGGGGGGCATAGCTGAGTGCAGGGAGGCATTCTGGAGGTAAATTGCTTCCTCTTCCCTAGTCAAGAAGCACGGAGCAGGCCCCTACCCTTAGCCCTGAATAGAAGCAATTGCCCTGGGGAAGCGATTACGGTTTATGGCGGGAACAAAGGCTCTCTGTGGGTATAAAAGTCATGAAGGACCAGAATGGATTGAATCCTAGATGACTTGGAGCACATCTACGTCAACACGTCTGGGCACCAGGAAGCATCCCTACTCGTCAGGTGCCAATTGCATTAATATGGCTTCTGCAACTTAGCTAAAATCTAGATAAGTGGGAGAGGGTAAATTGATGAGATTAAGGTTTAATGGGGGATGAAAAACAATTAAGTGGGCCTATAGAAGAGTAAAGAAGACTGTGCCTTCCTGATACATAAATTTGTGAATAGAATTCATAACTACACTTGTGTTTGTATTAATAAATTGGAGGGCAGAGAAACTACTATCACAGACAGCAGCTCCAAGGAAAGGAGGAAAAGGCCTTATTATTGTTTACTTTCTTTTATTCATTGATCAATAAAATGATCACATCTTAAGTCAAATTTTTAAACTGCTCAGTACGTACTTCATTCACTATTATGTTCGTGTACAAAAAGTTTCTTGATTCTACATCATTGATATCAAAAACCTGGAAGAGACACATCACTACTCTTGTATTCATGATAATGGGAATATCATTTTTATTCTTTGTATTTCACAAGTAGTTATCTGTAATGAGACAACAAACAAGATACTAAAACCTGCATGAAAGAAAAATGAATTGGATATTGGATGAAAATGGACATTGGAAGAAATTAATAGGAGCAAATAAATAAATGATTGAACTTTAAAATGGATCTAAAATTAAGTAGTTACAACTGTGATTTCTTTGTTTTTCCTTTTTTTTTGATTGTCCATACAAATTATACAGCTATAACTAGTTTATTTCTAATTGTTTTCTCTGAATTCTTATGGTTATCCATAGGAATTATAAATTGAACAATGTTCTTAAAGCTTCTAGAAGCATGTGGGGACAATACTGATATAACTGTCACATCTTTCTTTTGGGGAAGATTATTTGATGAGGTATTTAGTTGTGGGAATGTGGCCCTAAGTGACACATTCAGCACTTTGCTCCTCACTGGTGGTGTGTGGGCATGGGTACAAAGACAAAGAGGTGGTAGGGAAGATGGTCCTTCCCATATGGTCACTGGGCTTCCAGCAGGCTTTTGATTATTTTTGTGACAGAAAGTCTCAAAGACAGTATTATAAAGGACAAATCCATGACAAATATGTACCAAGAACAGATTTCAGGAGAGTGAAAGCCACCCAAAAGGTTCCAAATCAAGGTAAAGCTTTTCGACATTCTTAGAAATACTAAACTGGGGACACTGGGGTAATGACTCAGTGGATTAAACATCCATTAAGATGCATGATGACTTGAGTTCGAATTCCCAATAAACCTGTCTAAAGCAGGACATAGTGGTGCACATCTGTAACCACAGTGCTTCTACAGAAAGAGCCGAGGCTCTCAGGCAGGACACTCTGGTACACTCCTCAGAGAACAACAGAGAAAAAAGATAGAAAATGAGGACCAACATCTAAGTTTGTCCTGGCCTTCACACACATATACATTCTCATTACATGTACACACACACACACACACACACACACACACACACACACACACACACACACACACACACACACACACGAATATCGAAATTTACTAGGTGTTGGCCTGAGCTTATATAGCTTATGTTTACGTTTAAGGGCCCCAGCTGCCTAATGACGCTCTCTGCCCTTCTCTCCAATTTCATTGCATTCTCTGTGGTATATTTAATTGAGGTCTGTTTTATGCAAATGTGATACAGAACTTAAGGACTCAGGTAAATGGATTAATATCATCTTAGGACTCACATCTATGTTTAGAAGAAATATAGCCCATTATATAAATCACAGAAAACAAGAGACAGAAAGTGGGAGGGGAATAGAGTGGAGGGATAGAGGAAGAAAAACAAGGAAAACAGAAGTAGAGAGAGGAGAAAGAAAGAAGGGAAGGAGAAAGAGAGGAGAGCGGCATGAATTGGCAGTGGAATAAACTTTCATGGACACCTGTCGCACCGAGGTGTGATAGCAGCGCCCACTCACTTCTTAATGCCTTGTTTTTTGCTGCAAGAAATGGGTATCATGGAAAGAAGAAAGCTCTTTGTTTTTCTCAGGGTGCCCAGGTAGCAAGCTACACATTCAGAAGTTGAAGCAGATTGGCCTGATCTCAGAGACTGTGACATTTCCAGTCTCTCCTCCAATAGGAATGTGGCCTATGCTTGCTTAACAAGAGGAGCTCAGTGCAAGGGCTGCCTGCCACAGCTAAGAGCTCCCAGAGACTGTCCATACAGGTGCTGGTTCCATAAGGCTACAGGGGAAAGTGTCAGAAAGAGCGGAAAAATCACAGCATAAGTAAAAGAGACGTAAAATCCATAATTTTGGCCAGGAAAGATCATACCCAATTAATCATGAAAATGGTTGAAGTAAAATCAATCACATTTCATTGATTTAAAAACAACAGATTTTGAATTGCATAAAAGTCACATCTTGTATTTGTCAAGAAAACTGAAGATGGTGAGTTAGCTTGACAGAGATGAACTTTCCTTAAAGTAAACACATCACTTGCTAACACCTATATTAATGGAATGCCGAGAGACGCATGTCAAGAGGAAAGAAAGGGTTTTTCTTAGTCAGACATCGTACTTAAAATACTTAGTTCTTGGCTTTCTGTCTTTTCTTGATATAAATTTCTATTTAGTTTAAGACTTTTATATTTGGACTTTTCCAAGGGAAGAATATCCTGTGATTCATTGTTTTCTTAAATAATATGTAAGTTATGAGACACTATGTATTTGTCTGGGTTAGTAAATTTTACTCTATATGACACCTTTTAGACTCTTATCTTTCTAGGGAAGATATAAAACACTCCTCGCTACTAGTAAAGCCCCAAATCGTATTTATTTGTCAACTTTAACTTTCAGTCCCAGGACACTTTCTCCAATCCTGCTGGGGGTATCACTCACTCCTCTTCTGGGCCCCATACTATTCCATTTAAGGATATCTATCTAAGATTTCCAACTTCTCAATGTTGTGTCTCTACATTACCATTGAACTATTAGCTACTTGAAAGAGATACAACTTCTAAAAAATCTACACTTAAATAATTACTGCTAAAGATTTGTGCAAGTACATGCTGACTGACTGTGCCACTAAAATATTTGTTAAAATTATAAAAATAAACCAAAAGGCAGGTTGATCTCATATGCTGACATTCAAAGGTAACATGGTCATTTGCTTTCTAATCTTCAATTATTGCTTGGGTTTTCATTCCAAGTTCAAAGTTTGTCATTTTTGAACTCTTCTTGAACTCTGCCCAATCACATTCAATATTACAAAAATCCCAAAATTCAGATAGTCTTCCAAAAAGGTCTGGACTGACAGACTTATTTTAAGGTCAGAAAAAAATGTAACACAATGCAAAAATGTAACACACGGCCAACACATTTAGATTTCAAGCTATATACAAAAGTTTCTAAAGACTGAATCTGAGTTCATTACTTTGTTGTCCTCAAAGTCCCAAGGAATTTATATTTAAGAACCTTCTAAAGAAAGACTACAGTATAGATAATGTGTAGAGATTATTTCAACTTATTATGAAGCCATTTGTCATTTCAAATAAGAAATTTATTCCTTCTTCCACTCAGCAATAATTATTAGATAATTCTAGCATGACGTACTACATACGCAATGGCCAATCTTGTCAACTTGACACGGCTGGAAAGAGAGAACCTCTCCATCAGATTGACCTGTGGGCAGTTTTGATTATTAATTGATATTCAAGAGCCCAGGCCATTGTTAGATATACCATCCCTAGGCAGGTGGCCTCACTGTATACAGCAGCTTAGCATGGACACGGAGGCAAGCCCGTGAGCACTGTTCTCCCATGGTCTCTGCTTCAGGTTCCACCTCCAGGTTCCTGACCCGAGTAACCTCAATGATGAACCTGGAAGTATAAGCCTAAGCAAACCTTTCCTTCCTCCAACTTGCTTTTGATCATGGTGTTTAATACAACAACAGAAAATTAAACTAGAATATGAAAATCTTATAAGACTAAATCCAACCACACTCAGGGTTTTGAAGGACACCTACATTCAATGTTAAAGAAGAAACAAATGGCCACTGTAGCTAGTATACGCATCTATTCCATAGTTAACCCTTCTCACCAACATGTTAGTGCTCAAGCGCAGTTCAATTTTCAGTAATTAATCCTTTGGGGAGAAAACACTTTTTCATTTAACAAACTCAGTGTCATCTCCCCAGTCAAAAGTGCAGCACATTCTTATAACTCACCATATATTAGGATTTAATTGCAGTTGGTGGTAAGAATCGAAGTCATCCCGTAGGATCACACTGTCACTGTGTATTTCAGCTAAGAGAGGAAGAAAGTATTGAGAGAAGAATTACAATACGGAGGGGGATTTAGTTACGGGGGATAACATGCTGCATCTATGAAGAATAGTCTTATTTTAAATTAAAATTGACTAAAAACCAGTTGGTTGTAATTGCTCTGCCTGTAAATGCTGATGATGAAGGCTTTGCTGTTTAGACTTCTTGAAGTCTGAAACCCAGAGTCTCCTACTGAGTGGTCACAGGCAGGAAGGCCAACAAGAAGAGAGGCTGCACAGCTTGTCACTCCTTCCTGACTCATGTCATGACTACCAAGACACAGCCTGGGTAAACTTGCCTCTGCCCACTAAGGCATGGAAGAAGGGATAGAGTGCTCTGGCTATTTGCTGTCACCAAGACAGAGACCATTGGTCCTCTCAGCCATTTTCTTTTGTCCTTCTGGGCAGCCCTGTTGTCCTGGCTTGACTTTCAGATCCCCACATTCACTCATTATTCATTGAGTATGCTCTAAATTGCTAATTCAGCTACATTACTAACCATCAGAATTTCACAGAAAAATATTATTTTTACATATAGCTAATCTCCATGTATAACTATAGAGTCAATTTAAATATCAGGGAGAATTTTAGGATGTCAGGCATGGTAGTAAATATAATAGCACTACTTTGCACTTTTATTCAGCAATTATTTTTATCTTTAAGCATTAGAGTTTTGAGCATGCTGAAGAACATCTTTATACACTGTAGAGTGTCTACTTGCTATGGAAAGAGGGTGGGCAAAACCAAAAGTGATTTCATAGCCAGCTATGATGTAAGTGTGCTCAAAGTGTGAACAGAGAAATTAATTACTGCTCTAAAAGCATTCCCATTAGATTTTGAGGCGTGTGCAGGAAGGTTTAGGTGATATGAATCCTCTGGGTCTTTTTTTTATAACTGTGTTTGATCTAGTTATTTTTCAGGAAAATTAAAATCATATCATGTGACTAACAGAGACCCTTAACAATTTTTATGTTTTTTAAAGTTGATATTTTCTGATTTTAGGGGCTCAGTCACACAATTCTCTGAACACACTGGGTAATTAAAATCTCTTCCAAATATCAGGGAAGATCATTTCAAATTCTCTTTGGTGACATCCTACCTATGGCAGTCTGCACCCCCTCAATACCAGGTATGCCAGCAGGCAAGCATATAATGAAGCTATGGAAACCATCGAATCAGCATGTACTTAGGAGTCCTGGCTGCTCCTTCTCGAAGCCTGAGGCATGAGAACGGAGAAAGTGACTATCTATCCACTGGAGAGAACCCAGTGATAGGCTCTGAGCATGGGGGTGATTTAATGATCCCTCTGAGCGCTTAGATGCACTGTCTGACATGCCTACAGGGTACAGCTCTCTCAGGTCACAGCTTGGCCAAGACTCCTCTGCACCACTGTGGGTCACCAGCCTGTCGTGGCTGCCAGAAGGCATGCTTCTAAGCAGTTATATACAGCTGCCAAGAGGAGCCCCAAGCTGTAGCATTACATAAAAGCAAAGCTTCTCAAGGCAGAATTTCCAAAGAGAAAAATAAATTAATTGGGTTTGTAGGTTGAAAGGAAAAGCCCAAGAGACAAATAATGGACCTATCTGAGGCCCCATAGTAAGAGAGGCCTAGAAGAATGGAGACCAGCAGAGACAATTCCTTTTACTCTTATTAAATTATGGAGGGTAGGAAATTGCTTTTTAAAATAAGTCTTCACTAACACAACATGACAAATTTAACTCTTAGTGGTTAGTTGATTTCTAGAGACAACCCCCAAGTTGTCTTCAGTAAATAAACACATTTTGTATTTATTTGTCACCTGATAATTTATCGTTTACTGTATGGTTTGAAAATTCATTAATCTACATACCTACCCAGTGTGGTAGATTCTGTTATTGATTCTATTTTACATGTTGGGCACAGACAGGTTACTTAAGCAATGTCATAACTTAGAGAAAGGTAGGCTGGCTCCAGAGTCTGTGCTTTTAACCATCCCATTGCCTTTCTTCAAGAGTTGAGGTCACAGATGGCAATCTTAGGAAATCGTGAGTTCCTTTTTAAAGTAAGTAATCACTTAACAGCTTCCTCTGCCTTCTGAAGAAACAATAAAATGATTGCTCCCTTTAAGCTAAGAATTTGAGCAGAAATCTTACATTTAAAATGACCGTAGTATATCCACATCTGAGGCTCCTGCCTCTGTAACTCTGATGCAATGGGCAGGAGCTCTAGAGAAACTCACCTTCTCGACACTCAGCTATAGGGTGGCACTGAACAGGGTCCTAAGAGTGAGGTGCTGACATATGTAAGTTCTTGAGGGGCAGTGCAGTGGCTTCTTTGGGACGCCCTCTGCTACAGCATGGTCTGAACCTGAGTCTAGTGAAGGTCAGAGAAGCAGAGAGCTGGGAATTCCCACTTCATAGCATATGCCCATGTAGCCGGAAGAGGGGTGGGTAGGAAGGTACCAAATACTAAGATAATGGCGTCAGAAACTTACATACTTACCAAGGTGAGACTGGGCACTAGCTTCTGTGGGAGCTGGAACAAAAGAACAGAGAATGATGACTGATTTGACAAGTAATCATAAATTCAGCAGTGGAACTTGGTCCACATGAAAGACATCACATAACTGGGAACCTTTTACTCTGTGGGACTAAGAAAAAGAAATGCTAATCCAGGCAGTGGTGGTAGCACCTGCCTTTAATCCCAGCACTCAGGAGGCAGAGGCAGGTGGATCTCTGTGAGTTGAGGCCAGCCTGGTCTACAGGCGAGTTTAAGGACAGTCAGGGCTACATGACAAATCCTGTCTCATAGGATCCTGCCTAGTTCATATTGCTGACCATTATTTTCACCATGCCCCACAATAGGCAGTAGCTCAGTTATCCCAGGCTAAGACCCCAGAATTAACAGTATTTTAAAATGAGATTGGTGTGTGCCATGATGCTTCAGCTTAACGTGTAATGCATACTGAAGATATTTGTGTAGGTTTTTAAAATGTAGATTCTAATCTGAGCATGGTGGTGCATGCCTTTAATCCCAGCATGCAGGAGGCAGAGGCAGGTGGATCTTTGTGAGTTTTATTGAGGCTATGCACACACACACACACACACACACACACACACACACACACACACACACACACACACACGGTCTATGGAGAGTGCCATGATTAAATGTATTAAAGCTATTTGTGGAACTCTTACAAAATGGTAGATAATACATTGAAAGAATTCGTGTCTTGTGTTGATACTTATTGATCAAGTTGCAGGGATTCCACCATGGCTACTGAATAGTAACTCTGAATGAAGGTTTTCTCCAAACAAAAGGAATATTTTCCAAATATCCAAAAATTAAAGATAGACAATGGTATATTGACACCTGTTCTCCCATGGCACACTGCATATGCATAGGCTGACAAAGAAGCTTCCAGGTAAGAAAGAATTTATTTACAAGCTAGCTGGAGAAGTGAAAGAATCTGTATTGAAACTAAGTTTGTTTTGGTGTTCTTGAGGCAGGGTTTCATTCTATAGTCCAAAGTGGCCTGGAGCTCACGGTGTAGCTCACTCTGGCCTCAAATTTACAGTAATCAAATGTTGGAATTATAGGTGTCTACTACAACAATAGGCTTCGAAACTTCAAAACTGAAATATATAGAGCTAGGAAAAGGGCTCAGTGGGTCAAGTGCTTGCTGGACAAGTTCTGAGTTAGGCTCCCTGGGAGCCATATCAAAAGCCCAATGTGGTGGTGCACACCTGTAATCCCAGCACTGGAGGACAGAGACAGAGACAGGCAGACCCCAGGTCTTAAGCAGTGAGCTCCAGGTTCAGTGAGAGACCTATCTTAAAAAATAAAGTGAAGAGTGATGAAGACAAACACTTGGGTCTCTAGCCTCCACATCCATGCGTATACCACACATATATGTGCAAAAATAAGATAAACTAGTGATGCACTGATGTTATACATTTCCTTATGTGAATCCATGTTAGACTTTAACTTTTAACTCCCAGTGTTATCCAAAGTATTTGCAAACCCGTAGACAGCAGTAGCAATCACAGCTTCTTCCTGTAACGTTAAGTAATACTACAGTTGCTTTTCATCGTATATGGTATCCCTAAAAGTTGCATGTTAACCACACTAGACTGATAAAAATAAGACTTTATTTGCACATAGTATTGATATGTACACATGCTCTGTGTCAACGTTAGATAAGCTTTCCTAAAAAATTAACAAATTTTGTCAATATGTGAATATAAATAAATATGAGCTTCTTGGATACTCGATCCAGATTCTGAAGACTTCTAAGAAGGTAAGGACAGGTAAGCAAGTACTGCTACTTCTAACTGCAAATTTATAAACTCTTAAAGAAGCCAGATATTCTAATACTTAAATGCACTTGAATATATAATAAATATCAATTGTCGAGTCTTAGTACAAGAAAAAATGTGAAATGTCTTACTAAAATTTTATAGTCTGTTATATTTAAATATATAATATTTTACATATTTTCTGTGTTAAATAAATTAACTATTTTATTTTTATTTCTTACACTGTAGATTTAAAACTACACGTAGGGCTGGAATTATATTTCCACTGGACAAGGCTGAATCAGAGTTAGGAGGAAGCTCTGTACTGGGCATCCATTAGGGAATTACAGTCACTCAAAAGGTGGGAAAGGAAACCCAGCCACTCAATGCAGAGTAAAAATTGAGAACTGAAATGTTCGCATACCTTTTAAAGCCTGGACCTACCCAAATCTCACAGAACGACAGTAGCCTAGACTACTAGGGAAAACAAGATTGAACTTAATCCCATCTTGACAGCCATGTTATCTGTCAACGACTTGCTTTAGAAGAAAGCCTTTAAGCCAAAATGTGACTCACAACACTGTAGCACTAATAAATTTTAGCCATTTTAGTGAGTGAAGTATTCAGTACAATGAAGACGTCAATACTTAGAGAAGAAAAAAAGACATCTGAAATTGAGCTGTCTGTTACTATCACAGAGTGCTGAAGACCCTCTTTAAATCAGGTAGGCAATATACATTTACACACACACACACACACAAACACACACACACACACACACACACACACACACACACGCACGCACGCACGCACGCACGCACGCACGCACGCACGCACGCACGCACGCACTGATAGGTAATTCACACAAATATAGGTGTTAGGCTACCAGAACTTTACCTCCTAAATCATTTTGGAATTCAAAGGCCCCAAGTAGTTTTATCTCATGTATCTCTTCATCTAATTTGAAATTCTAATGTATTAAATTTCCAAAGCTAAATATGACAAATTAGACATGGTCTGTGAAGTTAGTATTTAATGAGCTATGATCTGAGACTTTCATCTCCCCAGGAATAATTTCTTTATTACTTTTTGTATTTTATTGCAATAAAGCACCATTTGACCTTCAAGTATGATAATTAAACTTCCAAAAATGTTATAAATTTAGAGTGAAAATGGTTCTCCCTGTATTCAGGAAATAGTTATGATCAATATAAAAGATTACTTCATATTTAAAGCAGCTAAATTATATACCAAACCCAGCAGTGATAGCAATTATTTCTCTTCCCTCTTTCTCCCATCCCCCACTTCAATTTGATTTGTGTTTTACAGCAGCTTATCGTTTTTTATATCCTAAAACAAATTGAGTAAGAACAGGCCAAAAATATATCTTTATGACTCAGAGAACTCTTTAGGTAAGACGGATTCTTCTATGAGCCATCAATAACAGGACCTTAAGGACCAATCTGTGTCTCGCTGTCCCTACATGCTCAAGCACACATATTTTTGGAGAAACTGTCAAATAGTTTTCAAAAAACTGGTCATGATATAAACAAAATTTTTGAGTGAAAAATAAGAATATCAAATAATATGATATAGAGTTGTTGGCAAATTATTTTAAAATATTGCTGGGTAGTTTAAAAAATTCTAGACCTTTGAGAACTCAAAAAATATAGTTCATTCATGGAACAGAGAAAAGTCAATAGTAAATTAACATGAAGGCCAATGTGAACAGAATTTAAATAACATTCTGAGATCATAATAACCAGGAGAAAGGCCAGGGCGTATGGAAGGACATGGACAGGAATGGGAAGGAGAGCACTAGGGTAGAGGGGAATAGAAGCAGAGATAGGCTGCAGAGGCCAGGAAAGCCAGGCTAAGCTGGGAAACTGGGGACACTGATATGACAAATACAATTTGTGTCAATGAAGAAATGAATTGGTGGAATGATTGAACCAAAAAATGTAGCGGTAGTTATAACAAAAGGCTGTTTAAGAAATACTAAGACAAATAAGTTATCTTAAACACACTGGTATAAGCACAGAAGACCGGCAGGATTGATGCTCCCTGGGCTTTTGTTTAATGTTTGAGGTGATTCTTAAGACACAGAACAGCAATAAAAGGAGGCAGAGTCAAGGAAGGTCAAGTCCAGTCAGAAATGAACTGAAGGTACTAAACTGGCATCTAAATGTACGCCCCTTGTGATGACTCATCATGACTGGGAGCTTGATGAGACTCAGGACCCATTGACTGTTACTTCTGGGCATGTCTGTGAAGGAGCTTCTAGACTGGGTTAATTTAAGTGGGAAGACCTAACCTTATAATGCAGGTGGTATTGTTCCATGTGCTGGGGTCCCTAGATTATACAAAAATGGAACAGTGAGCTGGACACTGGGCATTCATCTCTCTCTGCTTTGTGATTGTGGATATGTGAGCAGCTGGTTCATATTCCTGCTTCCATCTCCAACATGATGGTCTGTGATCTCAAACTCTGAGCAAAACTGCCACCCTTAATATTCTTTTGTCAACTATTGTCACAGTAACAAAAAAAATGTCTGAGACATGCTTACAATTAAGGACAACCAACACTCACCAAGTTGTCAGCCACCACACCATACAGACTTTGATGACATTTATTCCTTTTGGATAAAATCTAGAAGACCAGTCCCCGAGGAATGAGATGGGATGACTTAGAAAACAAGTATTGTAATTCTTCCCATTTAACTGGAAGGATCATTGAGACTCAGAAACGTTTCATAGCCACATAGTAGCAGAGCAGAGATTCAAATGCAGAGAGAGATCTACCTTCCATGTTCTCAATCACCTTGTCTTATTGGCTCTGAGCCAGCAGCAAACAAATGGACAGAGTTCCAGGGATGAAAACCAGAAGTGTGAGGTCACACCAAGTGTGATAAGGTCAATAAGCACCCTGCAGCCCCAGCATGAACACTGAGTGTTGGAGGAATCATGAGCAGAGAGAGAGAGAGAGAGAGAGAGAGAGAGAGAGAGAGAGAGAGAGAGAGAGAGAGAGAGAGAGAGAGAGAGAGAGGAGGCAAGTCAAGCAGGGCCCTTTGCTGGCTGGATTCCTAGATTATTGGTGTCTTTGCAGGTATTTCCTTTTATGGTAAATTGGTAGTGGAGGCCAGGCAGCAGGGTGAGGAGTGGACCCTGAGGGCACACGGTGTTCTTTCAAGAAACTGGAGTGTGAGGGAGAAACACTTGGAGGGATGCAGGCAAAGACGACATTCCTGTCCCAAAGAGCAATGGCCTCAGCACTTTAAAAACCAGCAAGAGGAGGATTTTTGAAAAGCAAGACATTGAGAAAGAAAGCAAAGCAGTTAATCAAGGGCCTCCAAGGAGATTTGGAGGGCAATCCTCTACTGATATGTCATATTTTGGTTTTTTAGTTGTGGGTTTGAACTAGTACCTATATACTACAAACCACTTAAGAACAGGGTGTGATTCTGTCTCATATTGGGTCTGATACAGTACCACATATGCCTACTGAGGATAAGGTACAATAAATGCTAATTAATAGGAATATATTCCAATGCTTAAAAACTTACAAAAACATATATTAACTTGTTATATGACACAAGTGTATTTTCATGCATATATCAAAATAAGAATGAGCTAACAAGTTGTATGAAATAATATTTCACAAGGAAAAATGAAAATATGATTGATGCATGTAGACAGCAATTTTGCTCCCAAGTAATTATATATACTCTAATCTAGTTTCTGTCCTTTAAAATATGAGGGAGTCGAGCAGATTATATAGCAGCTGAGTGGAAAGCTGGCTCTATGGGCATGCAGAGGCAGCCAATGTCAAGTTCCTTTCAAGCATAAATCTTGGTGTTTTGACTTTAGACCAGATAAAGCTGTCAAGTGGGAATGTATACAGCCCCCAGAACTGCAAAGGAGGCTGTTTACACCCTTGTTCAATCACCTTGAAAAAAATAGCATCCATCTAAAACACTCCTTTCTAAGGAACATAAAAAGTAGCCAGACCCACCCAGGGACAGTAGCAAGAAGTTTTATGGTGGCCATGCGAGCCAGCTCTTGTACTTCCTCTCAATCTTGCCAGCCTTGGATCATTCAGGACACTGTCACTGTCAGAGCCCCAGGAGGCTCTCAGTTCTCTCCTCTTTGGGGTACTTTCTCAGACCTGCAGCTCCTGGATGGCTTCCCCAGCCTCTTAGACAGTTCTCTTTGTGTGTAAATCACAAGCTTGAGGATGCCAGAAATAGATGTTGTGGCTGCTACAGTGAAATTCAAGCTACAAAGCAGCCATGGGGAAACAGATGTTTTTGACAAGCAAATCTTCAACACAGGGAACATTCAAGTGAATCAGTTTTCCTTTCAACAATGAAAATAGGTAAGACAAAACACAATTCTGACTAATATTGTGAAAAAGATTGCTCTAATAAAGATTGTACACTTTGGTTATTGGAAAAATACCCATTAATTTAAGCTAGTGAATAATGAGGGTATAGCCGAGGGAAGATCACTGATTGATTGCATTACCTGAATTGACCTAAGGGCATTGTGCTGACCTCCATTATTAACTCTACCACTGAGATACACCCCACCCCAATAGGTACATTTAAAGTTTTTGAAAAACATATCTAAGTTTAATAACCTGTTTACTTTATGGGTTTGATTATTTAACTTTTACATCCTTTCTATCTCACAAGTTACATTTTCAAGATCCTTAATAGAAATAATTTTAAAATGAAAGACTTTGAGGTCTGGATGAAACAGTAGAGTCGGTGCCCATAGTGAGCATCTCTATACAGTCTACCACCCAGTCTCCAGGGCCTTGGAAAGCAGAGCTGCTTGAGTTTCAGGCATCATCTGTAAGCCTGTTCCTTTTCTTCTGATACGAAGCATTTTCAGTTTTAGGCACTGTCATTAAGCCAACAATAGAGGATGCCATCATGATTTATCAATGGCATGTACCCTTTGGGGGCCTACAGGGAAAAGCTGTGGTCAGACCACCAAGTCTGACATCTGGCCTAGCTATATAATCAATGTTCGTGTTTGAAGAAGGTATACAAAATAGTCCAGAGGCCAGTGGACATACACACAGCACTGTTATTCTCCCTATTTGATGTACCTTATATAGGTTAGCTTTTGATTAGAATTTGTACTTTATCCTCTCCTAGATACTACCTCATAATAATTCCTATTGTACATAGTCTTAGTTTAGAACCTTCTTAGTTAGACAAAAGGGGGAGATGTGGTGGGATTCAGGTGTCAGCTGATAAGGTCAAAAGACACTTATCCAGGGTCTTGGGCCCCTGAAGGGGGCATGGAAACCCCATTGAAAAGGGGCTTCTGGAACACGAGACGCTCTCTTCCTGGTTCCTGGTTGTTGGAGAGACAGGATCGGAATCCATAGTCTGTCCATCACTCGTCCACCGTTCCAGACTCCAGTCCCTGTTCAGGTGCTACTATAAACTGTTACCTGTACCATGAGTGTTGGTTTATATTTTAATAAATATCTATCCTGTATTGGTGCCTTCTAAGTACACTCTGCCTACAAGAGTGTCCAGTAAAAATCCCTGTAGAAGACTGGCCACCTCCACCTCCTTCCAAATTTTTAGACCATTCTGAACTTTCTTCTTTACATTCACCACTATTTTTGTCTTTAAAACCTACGTGACCATTTGGCAGTCCTTGGAAAAGCACATGCTAAGTCCTCTGCTCCTTGATGTTTTGCTCCAGTGTTACCTTCTCATGAGACCTACCTGATGTGGGCGACCCTGTGTAAAGCTGTACTCACCATTCCCTGGCCTCCTGTCCAACTATGCTCTGTTCTTTGACATCTCATGACTTAACCCAGCAAAACTGGCACCACTGTAGGCATTCTGTAATCCTTGGAGAGGATTGTTAGGCATTTTTTTTAATTGCCAGTGAATGAACATGCATATCTTTTACTTTAAAACACTTGTGAGTATATAGCCCCACACACACATACACACACACACATACACACACACACACACACACACACACACACACACACACACACATACAGACACACACACAGACAGCACTGGTAGCACAGCAGCCTCTCCAGGGCAATGATGAGGATACTCTAGTTTGTTGTCTGGACCACAACTATCTGAAGAACTCACCTGTACAGTGTTTACTGTGACTTCTATAACCTTAGAATATAAGATGATATATATATGGCAATTCATTGGAGTTGAAATGAAAAGCTGTGAACAATTTTCAGATTTATGTGTATGTATGATGAATGTGTCATATATATGTATATGTGTGTATAGGAATATCTACACATGCATGTGAACATATGTATGTGTGGGTATGCATGCACATATGTGTACATGGGTACAGTGGCCAGAGGCCAATATCAGGTGTCTTTTTGGGTCACTTTTGACCTTATTTTTGAGGCAGAGTCTCTTCTTTTGAACTTGGAGCTGACTGATTCAGCTATGCTTGCTAACCAATTAACTGTAGACATTGCCTGTCTCTTTCCTTTGCCACCCCAGGGCTGGAGCTGCAGATGCATGCCATGCCTGGTTTATTATGTGAGCCCTGGGATCTGAACTTAGGTCCTCATAACTGCATGCAGGCACATTACTGACTGAGCCATCCCCCTAGTCATAACTTACAAATTTTAATAGATAAAATGACATTTTGCAACAGAAAAAGGAGTACTGGTCTGTACTCTAGGCTGCCCCATAATGCTCCATGGAAAGCTTCTCTTCTCAGGAGAGGTAGTGAGATTGCAGTAGGAAATCCTTTCCGGTGATTCTTCACCATTTATTAAGTGTATGTCTAAGACAACCATATTAAGTATTAGGAAAAAAAGAAAGCAACCATGATTCCTCCTTCCAAAGGCTTCCGGGTGAGGGGATGGACACCCAGAAGGTAATTAGGGCACATGGAGACAAGCCTTATTAAGAGTCAGGATAGTCACATGGAAGCAACACAGGCATTCTTCAGTTCTAAAAAATAATTTCAGTCTACCTGCCCCGCAGAATGGCCCCGCCCTCTTCAAAAGGTAAACCTCATATTTGTATTTTGAGAGCAGGAAGAATTTGTGTTATTTTCTTATAACTCAAATAATATAATCTCATTGTAAAGTTTTAGAAAATGCAGACAAGCATCAGAAGAAAAGCATCATTCACTTTCTCCCCCAACTGAATAGTTCATGCATGCTATCTCAGCTGACCTTGCTTGATTGACCCTGGGCTTCAACAGCAGTCTTCCCACATGATTGCTGAGCCTCCCCTAAAGGGGAAGGTCGCATCCATCCACATAGTGGCATAATTCCAACCACACCTCCCTGTTGGCAAAGGACTTGTAAAGCCTGAAACCCTAAAGTAAATGACTGCTGGCTAGCATTCTCCCCTCAGCCTTGAGAGAGAACAGCACTGATGTCTAGCAGCTGGTCTAGCCCTTGCAGCTGAGCCTTGGTGTTGTTTCCTTGTGGAACATAAACAATCTTACAGACATCAGCTTCAGACAAGGCCACGCTGTAGCCACAATGGATGGAGATGGAGATAGAAATACCACAACTTTATTACTGCCAACCTATAATCAGTCTCTCTCTCTCTGTCTCTGTTTCTGTCTCTCTGTCTCTGTCTCTGTCTCTCTCTCTCTCTTTCTCTCTCTCTCTGCATGTATATCTGAAAGCTTGATTCAGCCATAACAAAAGACATAAAAGGTTAATCTGTGCAAGAAAAAGGGAATAAGGGATAGTTTGGGGTGCACATAGCCCTGGACTTATGGAGTGAGGCTCACTTAGGCCGTTTTAAGGTAGGACTAAAAGGAAGGTAAGGAGGTAGGGATGCAAATGGAGGAACTGTGAGCCTCTGGCAGCTGCTGAGACTGCCTTTGTAGATGTCTTCCAAGGTAACGACCAAGGCTGCTGACCTGCTGCCATCCCGTTTTCAGATACTCCTACTTTCTCAACATTTTGAGCTCACAATATGACCTGAAAATGTTCCTGGCTCCATGCTTCACAAACCAAAATTTGCTTTGTTTGAATTGCTTAATTTAATTAGGATCAACAAACTAAAACACATTATAGATGAAAGGCCCCGAGCTGTGGTATTTTTTTCTATTTCATAAATATATTAGGTATTGCTTATGTAATGCATAGAAAATCATTACATGTAAATTTATTTTATTTGAGAAAATGTTTTAATTAAAAGTAGAAAGAATCAAAATAAATACACGGTTTATAGCACTAGGTATTTTCCTGACAGCAGGGAGCCATCATTCTCCTTGGGATTCCCACCTTATCTTGGTTGCTCCAATGTGATTTCTGTGGATTATGTGCCGCTGAAGAGCTCAGTTCTGTCCTTTGGGTCCTGGGCTGTTTTTAACAACACCATATCGACTAGATGTAAGTTGTGTGCATGTGCAATACCATGATATAAGATGGGTTTTGCCCTCATTCACTGAGAATTGTTCACATTAATTTTTCTTAGCTTTTTATTTTATTTTAAGTAGTCCAAACCAACTAAACTTAAACTTGTACAGATGAGGAGAATTTATTTTTGGTGACTGGTAAATGTGAATTGGACTTACATTTTTTGATATTATATATTATCTATGATATTGATATCCCTGGTTTGTGGCATTCTGTTTTTAGCAAATATTATTTGTAATAAGGGAAATATTTACATCATGATAGGATTCCTGAGTTTGCCTATTAAGGCATATTTTTAATGTCTGCATCCTTGAAAATCATAAAAGAAAAGAATTTGTAAGCAAATAGTTTGACAGTAACAATCTATCAAATATAACATCACTTGGGTAAAATCATACTGATTATGTCTATCTAACATATAGATATATGAGCAAATCATGATAATACCAATTGAATGAAGGTCATAGATATTAGAGTGTAAAATAATAAGAAACACATTTGACCGGAAACTTAACGGGAAAATTAAAGGGGATGATGAATCTTTGTACAATTTTACAATTACTATTAAAATCCATCACTTCTAGAACAATTAAAAGTAATTCAGGAGAAAATATTATGGAAACAGGATAAATTTTCTTTTGGTTTGTTTGCTGTCAGTAAATATGCTCAGAAGTCATTCTTTATCAATGACAAATGAATAAATAATTAATAGGGATATGAAGTAGTCAATGATTCCCTTTTAAAACATCATGATAAAGTAAAGTTAATGAAATGGCAGTTCAGTTGGATAAGACATAGGAGCTGCTGTGAATAATTTAGACACAGCTAACATACACAGGGCAGTCATAATCTTACCTCCTTGCTCACACAGCTGCTGGGCTAATGCATCTTTGAAAATCACTTGGCCCCTGTGTGTCGCAGTAGCCCTGGAAATGGAGTAGAAAAAGGTTAGTTTTAATACTATATTTGATATTAAAGTATACTAAAAATAAATCTGCAGGTATATTTTAAAAACTAATAGCACAAGAGAACAAGAGAATGAAGATTTAATCAAGTGTCCGAGCCAGCTGTTGTCTGAAGGCCTCCCTTTATGAAGACAATTTTAACACCTGCAGTTTATTCTGGAAATAGCAGGTGTGAACAAAGTGGGATGGCAGTATGGGAAGGATGCATTTGAAGTTCTCCTGACATTGACACAAAGTGTTTTGTAGAGTATCTCATCAGTGTGGTATTTTTGAAATATTGTTCAATAGTATAGAGAATTAAGACAAAATTCATTTTTAAAAGAACGTTTTCTAAAAATGAATGGTATATTCAGAGCTGTTATAATTTTTTAAAAAATGTCAGAATAAAATACACCTTTTCCCTCACCCTGGGTATAATTCACCATTTGCAGGAGATATGCATCTTCCTCTCCTAATCAGAGCTATGCATATGGAACGCTGAAACCCCCCCCCCCCAAAAAAAAACCCCAGCATCCTCACAGCAGATTTGTTATTCCATGGCTATAAAAGAAAATGTCTTATTAAAGGAAGAATTACCTGCTCTCTATGTGTAAACTGTTTTCCCTTCAAGAGAATTGGTTTGGGGTGAAATATACTATTGAAATGAAATTAGAATGGAAAATCATCTTTCCTCGAGAAACCTGATTTTAGAAAATAAGCCATACGAAATACATTTACTGTCTAAAAGTATATTAACGTTAAATCTTTACTATTGCCCAAATCACCCTAGGACAAATAATTTGATTCAGCAGACATCTGCTGGAGATGGATTACAGAGAGCACCCTGGGTAACTCCTGAGAGGGCAGACCCTGGCTCTTCCCATTTCTCCTCCATAGGACACCTTTTGTTCAATATCTCAATCTACGCTGGATTCAATAGGACTGCATGGCTCCTGACATTCCCCACCTTGGCTCCATGTGAATGAACTTTCTCACTTCATGCTGTGGGCCTTTCTGATTTCTGTTCTCCGTGGAATTATTCCTGTGCCCTAATGTCACTAATCAAGTTTCAACTATCTGAAAATGATGATGGAGCCGTTTGTGCTGAGGTGTTAATAAGTGATGTGGCTCCACACTAGCATGGGACAGCAGTACAGACTTTAATTAACACAACGCATACAACGGCTCGAGAGAGGCAACTTCAGCTCACAGCACATGTGAAGCTTACAGAGGAGGCAAGTTCTTGTTAAATATTAATCGTTATCAAAATGATTGTCATTTGGAGATGTCATTTGTCTGTGCACATTTGTGTGTGTGTGTTTTCTTTACTTTCAGAAAGTCGAAATGAGGCCTAAACATTTGGCTATTCCAAGTTATAAACACATCCTACAGACTGATTAATCAGTATAAGTTTCCTGTCCAGAGAGAAAATGATGATTTTTTTTTTTTACCTCACCCATTCTTCAAATCAATTGAACCAAGTACTCCTGAGATCAATTTCCCATCTACTTCTAACAGTAACACTGCATCATAATTGTAAACATTGAATTTGAAAAGGATATTTTCAGAAATCACTAACCAGCAAGAGAACCACTATAGCATACAGGGCTTAAGAGAACTGTTTTGTAGGCAGTTAATATTCCTATTATAAATGTGCTTTTTGTCCACAGATTTAGCTAGCATCGGGCTATTTGTGCTCTCCATAAACATGATGACATAAAGCACTGAGTTGAGAAACAGAACTACCTCCAACAGAAACTACCTCATCTCTGCCTCAAGTATGAAAAACACAGAGCCTTGGTGCTCCAGACTGTTCCAGACACCCCTCATCCTCCGACCTGGGATTTAATGCCTTTATCCATAGGTTTATTTCTGCATCTCTGTGCTAGTGAACAACAATTTTATAAACATCTCAGCACACAGAGAGCAATTGAAGCTGAGGGAACCTAGGCAAACATCTATTTTTTTTTTAAAGTATAATTTTCTTTAAAAAGTTCATTAAAACTGCAGCCAGAATGTAAAGCAAAAAACAAAACAAAACAAAACAAAACAAAACAAAAAAACCAGAACAATTTGGTTACAAAGGTAATTTCCATAAAAGAATATAACATACTTTAGATACATTCATCCTACAGCCCCTACCTCCTTTCTCATCTCTACCTCCCACTGGTCCTTTGTTTCACTGGACGGTCTTGCATCTGTTTCCATTCTCTACATACATGGTTTTATTTTCTGACAGTCTAGGACCCAAAATTAAGAGAAAAGAGAAAGTATTTCTTATTTTCTGAGAATGAGTTAACTCATTTGGTGTGAATATCACCTATCATGTCCATTTTTCTTCAAACATCATAACTTGCCTTTTCTCTGTGTGGGAAGAATTCCATTGTGTTTCTAAATGGTATTTTCCTTAGCCAGTCTTCTGCTGATGGACACCTAGACTGGTTTCATAGCTTAGCTACTATGAATAATGCCTCATAAATAAAACATTGATGTGCAAAGATCTCCGTAATATAAAGAACACACACACACACCTTGAAATATTAAATAACTCAGGCAACAAATGTGCTAATAAAATGGAAAGACACTTCTTAAAGATACAAATAGCCAAGGACTATAAGAAAACACTCAGCACCACTGCCAGAGAAATGTAAGGGAAAACTGCATTGTGATTCCATTTTACCTCAGTCTAGGATGGCAGATGCTGGTGACGCGGTAAACACTATGGTGTACATACTACTTCTGGAAATGTTAGCCACTTACAGGTTCTATCACAGTCAGTGTAGATATTTCTCAAAAAACTAAAAGCAGAGCTAACATATGACCCGCTGTATCCTTCTTGAGTATTTACCTCAAAGAAGCCAAAACTTACTTAGTAGTGGTTCCCATTCATCAAATGCATATGGAATTCCGGGATAGAAAACTTGAACTCCTGCTTTTGAAGAATTAGCCTTCATTTCATGTGTTCTACACAGTTTATTCCCTATATCTTCTAGGGGCATTTGGAAGCCCCTGGGCTATTCCAGCTCTCAAAAGCACACAAATAAGGAACCTGAAGGCTTACCACAGGCCAGATAGCTTGCTCTAGGCAAATGGGACCTGGCTTCAGGTCTGTGGTTTTCAGCACCTGCTGGAGTTCTTGCAAAAGTCCACAGAAAGGAGAGGCAGCAGGAAGTGCTGGGCCACAGATCCGTACATCCAGTGTACCTAAACTGAGTATGTTCTAATAATTATGGTTGTCTGAGGTAATAGCTCAGTAATTAAAACTGCTTTGAGGAGCAATGCATACAACGTGCTCCACACAGTTATCCCATGCTCTTTACTTAGGAAAAGCAATGGCCATAGCAATAATAGTGTGGATGGTGCATATCACGGTTCTTATTGTAACATCCACTAAGAATTAAAATTTGCCACCTGCTAATCCCTGTTGTTGGGCTCTACTTAAATCAACTCAGACCTGAGGACACTACGAAGATTGTAAATTTTTTCTCATTTTCCTGAGACCTGGAACTAGTGTCACAGTTGCAGAGATGATGTCAGAACTCAAGCCCAGCTGGTTCTAAGTGGTGAATCCTTTTCTAAGCATCACATTCCATTTTCTCTAACTGGACTCAAATGACAGTGTGGTAGCTTTTGGTCTCAGTAAGCCACATCTGCTCTGGCTTAGGCTCTCCTTCAGTTCTTTAGGACCTTTTTAAATCTTCTGGATAAACTAGCTTATTATCTGGTTCTAGTTAGAATACTGGCCCACAAAACCAGAAACTACAGGAAAACTGTCTTTTAAAATACTTGTTCTGTATATGGCACCATATACCTGTAATCTACCACCCAGAAAGCCAAAGTGTATACACATTGCACGATTCATGTAATCTTGAGTTACACAGTGAGTTGGAGGCTCATCTGTGCTACACACTGAGATCCTACAAACAATTTACTCAGGCTATCTCATCCATTTTTTCCTTCCCAGGAGGATCCAAGGATGTCTCTCTTTGGGTTCTTCTTGTTATCTAGACTCTCTGGGGTTGTTGATTGTAGCCTGGCATGAGGAGCATGTGATGGGGTAATGAGAGATGAGAAAGGAACACAAAGGAACAGGATAGTTGACTTGGGGGCAGGACAGAGAGGGAGAGCAAAGAAACAGGTATCTTGAGAGACACTTTGGGGTCAGGAAAAAACTCCCAGGAATCCATAAGGATGACCCCAGCTAAGACTCCAAGCAATAGTAGAGAAGGTGCCCAAACTGTCCTTTCCCTGTAACCAAATGGATGATCACCCTAATTGTCATCATAGAACCTTCATCCAGCAACTGATGGAAGCAGATGCAGAGATCCACAGCTAAGCACTGGGTCAAGCTCCCAGTCCAGTCAAAAAGAGGGAGGAGGGCTTATATGAGCAAAGGGGTCAAGATCGTGACAAGGAGACCCACAGAGGCAGCTGCCCTGAGCTACTGGGAGCTCACTGACTCTAGACTGGCAGCTGGGAAACCTGCATGAGCCTGAACTATGTCCTCTGAATGTGAGTGGCAGTTGTGTGGCTTGAACAGTTGTTGGGGCCTCTGGCAGTGGGACCAGGATTTATCCCTAGTGCATGAACTGGTTTTTTTGGAGCCCATTCCCTATAGAGGGATACCTTACTCAGCCTTGATTTGGGGGGAGGGTTTGGTCCTGCCTCAATTTGATATGCTAGACTTTGCTGACTCCTCATGCCTTACTCTGTCTAAGGAGTGGATGAGAAAGAGTGGGAGGGAAGCTGAAGAATGAATGAGAGGGAGGGAGGAGGGGGGAACTATGATTGGTATGTAAAATTTAAAAAAAAAAACTTAAAAAACCAACCAAACCAACACTAACATTAACATTTGCCTATTCTCCATTTTCAGACACAGCGCAAATGCAGGCAGACGCACAATAATCATGGGTGCCCTTCCTTTTATAAACCTTTAGGACACTCAGATGACACTTCCACATAGAAATGTTGGAGTTTCAAGGGCTGTAGTAAGCAGAAACCCAGGTGGCAAGTACATGTTTTATTGCATAATCCCAAGGGATGACTACTCTACCCTCCACAGGCCACCAGTGTTGGTGATGTCCTGCCTACTCAGAACATGTCAAGATCTATAATATTCATGATAGTCTGATTTCAAACAATACATGGGCATGTATATATGGATGCACATACATACACTTAAGAAATTAAAAGGCTCTGAGAAGCATATCTCCAGTTTTGAACCCTCAATATATTTTTAGGAATATACACCCCATATTTTTAAGAGTAGATACAGCGACAAGCCTTATTCACTATCATAATTGTTATTTTATATAATCTATAGCTCTTTCTGGAGGAAAGCTCATCAAATCTATGGTGCTAATAACTATGTTGGTATAGTTGCACTTAATTTTCTATAAGTAGCAGTAATTTTTTCAAAAGAGATCAGAAAATATTCTTATTGTTCTGTATTCTGGAGGATAGACCAATTTTCTCAAAATGTTTCTAATGAGTACTTACATTCTTGGAAAATGCATAGCTCTCTAAAGCAAGCCTGCCAACAAGAGTCCCTATTAAATAAGTAATTTTAAGATTATATTTGGCTGTTCAATTTTATCATTTGGCAAGTTCTACAGATCCTCAAAATGAAGGTCACTGTAATCACCACATTCAATTTTTAAAAATAGCTTGTGAATTTATTTGAGATGCTATCATCTTAACTGAGCTGCTGGCCCAGGCATTTGCGTGTTAGGTTGCTCTGCTGTGGTCCAGGACCTAGGATCTGGCTACAGTGAGGGGGACCAGTGTTAAATCCATATGCTGCCAAGTCTGTGCTATCAGATGCTACATAACTTCTTTAAGCATCTGGCTTTCACACACACACACACACACACACACACACACACACACACACACACACACACACACACACACACTGGGTAAAGAGAGAGATAACTTGAAATAACTACTGTAAAGATATCAATATTCCCTCTTTAGATACTTCAGTCTCTTTAAAGAGTTCACACTTCTGGACCAGAGGCATCATTTATTTAAAAAATAGCCTCCCCCACCAGAAGCCAGTCCCAATGATTTGAAGCCAAAAGCATATTTTTCAGACCAGAAGTTGCTTTCTGTGCATCACTACCATCCAATAATTACCAAAGAAGAAATGCAAAAGAGGTGTAATGTGGTTATTTATTTATAAAATAAATCATATTTATATATGATTGTTTATATATGGAATGAAGCAACTTGCTCACAGAAACATAAGGAACATAATGATCTGAGGAGAATGGTGGCCACATCCTCCCCTTCTCTGCTGTTGCACCCATGAGGTCTGAGGTGCACTTGTGACTTATTCCTTCACAGCTGGAAAGAATAGTCAGTAATCAGCCAGATAAAGTTACTCTCTTATAATATCAACATGGCAAACTGCTGCTCAGCCACAGTTCACAAAATATGTACAATGGGATTCATATGCATTTGATAAAACATCCCAAAGGAATAAAACTGAAAGTTCATTGCATCTATGTCATCTTCAAATTATAGTGCTTTCTAATTTGAGGGTACTGATTAATGCTGATTCTTCAAAGGACTGATGTATTTTTTTTTATTAATGTGTACGTATGTGTGCCTGCATGTGGTCATATGCACCTCAAAGGTGCAGGTATCCACCAACGCCAGGAGTATCAGATCTCCTGGAACTGGAGTGATGCATGGGTGGTTGTGAGTCATTTGATGTGGGCATGAGGAAACTCTTAACCCCCAAGTTGTTTCTGTATACCTGCCCCTTCTCAGGGTTTCTCTGTGTTGCCCTGGCTGTCCTTGAACTTGCTTTGTAGACCAGGAACTCATAGAGATCCACCTACTTCTGCCTCCCAAATACTGGTGTGTGCCACCACTGTCCAGTGCCTAGTTCTTTTAAAATCACTGTCTTGCTACGTAGCTCAGGCTAGACTCAAACTCAAGAGCCTCCTCCTGCAGCCTCTTCAGTGCTGGGTTATATACATACACTTTGTACATTTTGTAATACTTTTCAAATTTTCATTGTCCTTTTATTGCTAAACCATAGATAGCATTGTTTCCTTTTGTCAAAATAGTCAAGTGCTTTTTGTCCTAGAAAATGAGATTTCAGCATGATGGTGATGATCTCTTGGGGACACAGAGGTCTTTATCCTCACAGAGAAGCTCTAAGAGAACCAGGAATGTCAGTCACATTGAGGTTTCTCTTCTCAGTGGAAGAGATAAAACTAAATACCTGCACTCTACTCAGAAAGCACAGAGTGGATTTTGTTAATGACCTGCTGACCTTTTGGCCCTTTGTGTAGGGAGACCTCACCCACCTTTTTCTATAGAGGCAGACCTCACCCACCTTCTTCTATAGAGGCAGACCTCACCCACCTTCTTCTATAGAGGCAGACCTCACCCACCTTCTTCTATAGAGGCAGACCTCACCCACCTTCTTCTATAGAGGCAGACCTCACCCACCTTTTTCTATAGAGGCAGACCTCATCCACCTTTTTCTATAGAGGCAGACTTCATCCACCTTCTTCTACAGAGGCAGACCTCACCCACCTTCTTCTATAGAGGCAGACCTCACCCACCTTTTTCTATAGAGGAAGACCTCACCCACGTTTTTCTATAGAGGCAGATCTCACCCTCCTTTTTCTATAGAGGCAGACCTCACCCACATTCCCCAGGATGATTATGCTAGAGTCTTTCCTCCTACACCATTACCCATCCTTAGTGGAGATGCCACAGGTACTTTATGGCCTGCTGACCTCTATGCTATCAGAGACCACACTAGCTTTTAGGCCTTCTAGCCATAGAACTCACTCACCATGGTCACATGTGCTGTGTAAAGGAGTTTATATGTAGTCACACCTGATGTGGGAATGCCTTTCTGTATGCTGTGAATATCAATCTTTAAATAAAGGAGCTGTTTTGGCCATGGCAGACACCATAGACGAAGTAGGAGGAGAAATCAGAGCATAGGTAGGAGAAGCAGGGCGGAGTCACACAGACCAAGCTGAAGCCCAAAGGAGCAACATGTAAGGAACACAGGTGAGCCATGGGCCATGTGGCAGACAGATTAATAGAAATGGGTTGATTTAAGATGTAAGAGGTAGCTAGCAATGTGCCTAAGCCATAGGCCAAACAGCATCAAGTTAATATAAGTATCTGAGTCATTTCTGGGGGCCTGAGCAGTGGTGGCGGGTGGCTAAGAGGTCTGGTGCAGCAGGGTCTGGGTCTCTGGCTGCCTGGAACCAAAGAACCCCCCCCCCACACACACACACTACAACAGATGGCATTCAACATGGCTCGATTATCCACTTAAAGCCTGAGAAAGATTAGAAAGGGTTCTAGATCACAGAAACTGAGCCAAGACAGCTTCCCACATTGTGTATACAAAGCAGGTCATTGTACAAAGAAAGTGTGGCATCCAGGTCACATTCAAAATGGTGCCAGCGGACTGGCGGCAGGCAGTGTAAGCTGCAATCAGGATGGTTCCTGAAATCTCAAAGAAGACTCAGTAGCATGTGATTAATTTAAGGTTTCTGTTTATTTTGAACAAAAAGGAAACAAAGACAGTTTCTTAGTAGCAGCATTTTCTTGGGTGTGCTCTGTTTGCTGGCCACAAACAGACGCGGTCCCTTTAAGAGAACTTACTGATTCAGCTTCCTAGGCAAAAATTATGCAGCTCTTTAAGAGAGTGTATTTTAAAAGCTCGTGTGGTTAGAAGATGATTAAGGATTCACAATAAAACAGATTCAGATGAAAAGAAAAACCTGTAAACGGGTTACAATGTGTGTAAAAGGTACATAGGCTTCAGAGAGAATAGAAAGAGGATAAAGTCTTTAAGAAGAGAAATAGAGTAATAAAAATATAATAAGCCACGTAAAGATGGAAAATAGATACAAAATCTGGATTTTGGTTGTTATTGTGTTTTCTTTTAATTTTTTAACTGTTAAAACAAGCTAACTGCAGAAAGAAAATGAATTGCAAATACAAAGGCTACTAAGTTAAACAAGAATGTATATTTTAAAGGTATTTTGATTTTGAAATGTGTGTATAAGGATTTATTGCTTTGGAAGAGTTCTGCTTTTGTTTCCACAGAAAATGAGAACCTGTGGATTGTTTCCAGGCAAATATGGTTTCATCAACCAAGACCCCCTGAAAAAATCTCTGATGGGAAGAGATGGCCGTATCAGCTTCAAGACTGCAGATTATGATCCAGTCTCAACAATCCTTGAGATTTTCAATGCCCCTTAATCAGCAGGAAGTAGTAATAGAAAACTACGCCCAAATTCCCCAAATATTGTTTCTAAATGTTTGTTTTCATTATAAATTGTTGATGGTCTAAGAAGAAAAAGGGGATATGGGATATAAATGATTTTTTTAAAAAAAATAGATTATTGAATTTACTTAGATCAGGAAATTAGCTGTTAATCTCAAAATGTTTTACATTGGTATAGATTTTGGTTTATTGATATAAATTTAAGGTCAATTCTCTTATGCTGTATGTATTTTTCTACTCTTGTTTAAGATAGGATGTTTATGTAACTGATTTAAAATTGTAATGTATAATTAAGAAATGCATGTTAGTTAGATATTTGGATATACAAAGATATACTTCAATTAGGTAGGTAATCTTCAAATACTTCTAAGACGTACAGAATATGGCATCTAAAATATTTTAAGAACTTAGACTTTTCTAGACAGTGAGACAGATTTGCTCCTGGCAGCACCAATCTTCTTTAAGAGAAAAATGGGCATATAAGAAACTCCATATGGAGTCTACTCTATTTGTGAAAATGGTTAGCCACTGAACATGAACCTGTTCTTATATTGGCTGCTTGACAGTATGCTGTTTAAACTTGACATGCAGGTTCCATAGGAAGATGACCTCTTAACTTTGCTAGAACAAGCCGAGATGATCATTCAGGTTCCTGCTTTACAGAGAAAACTGTCAGACATTCTTTAGGACTTGAGGAGAAGCAACTGATGAACTGTGCCAGAATGGGCAGAGCAGATTTCCTGCTTCATTGAAATGAAAAAAGACTCTGGGCCAATAGGCTGAAGATGGATGCCCCAAATTTATAAAGGAACTTTGGGTGACTGTCCTGGCAGATAGGTGTCATCTCTGTCCTTTCTAGATTTTAGAAGTCGCTTGCACTTCTGGTTTACTTGGGTAAATATATCCTTCTGTGGTTTTTGATGTAGTTGAAGATTAGATAGTTATAGGTACAGTTTTTATTAGTCATTTAAAAGGTATATTGGATATGAAACTTTAGATTCATATAGATAAGGTAGAAGATAAAAATATTTTCTTTAATTTTGCTAAATACAAATAGACTAGATATTATAACTGTAATTCTTGCTTGATGGTTATTTTGTTATATATAATTTTGCTATGTTAAAATTGAAACCTTCCTTTTTGATTAGACAGAAAGGGGGAAGTGATGTGGGAATGCCTTTCTGTATGCTGTGAATATCAATCTTTAAATAAAGGAGCTGTTTTGGGCCATGACAGGCACCATAGAAGAAGTAGGAGGAGAAATCAAAGCATAGGTAGGAGAAGCAGGGCGGAGTCAGGCAGACTGAGCCCAAAGCCCAAAGGAGCAACACGTAAGGAACACATGCCACGGGCCACGTGGCAGACAGATTAATAGAAATGGGTTGATTTAAGATGTAAGAGGTAGCTAGCAATGTGCCTAAGCCATAGGCCAAACAGCATCAAGTTAATATACGTGTCTGAGTCATTTCTGGGGGCCTGAGCGGCGACAGCGGGCAGCTAAGATGCCTGGTGCCGCAGGGTCTGGGTCTCTGGCTGCCTGGGACCAAAGAAACCCCCCACTACAACACACACCTGCAGCTTTATTGTGCCCCTGGAATTGAACTGACTGTTGCCTGGAAACCTTTTTCCAAATTGTACTATGCATTAAATATGTTGAGAAAAAAAAAAAAAAACTACTTGGCATTAGACTCCCTGAAGTCTGATCCAGGTTCATGTATCTGCACTGGGCTTTTATTCTCATTGCTTCTAGGGGCTTTACTTCCTTGTATGACACCTGCAGAGATTCTCACAGTTATTCAGTAATCACAGCATTGGTCTGCCCTTAAAGATCACCACGTGTCCTGTTTTCAAGCCAAGGTTTATTTTGTTAGCACGCTAAAGAACAAATAATTAAAGCAACAATTTAAATAAATACTAAACATAGAGATTTTACTAATTAAATTATTACTAATTTAAGTACATAAGATGAAAATAATTTTGTGTTGAAACAGCCATGCAAAGAACTGAGTTCTTATCTCCAAGCATAATAAAGGAAAAGAGTCGCAGTTTCACCTAGGAAGCAGGGCTTTATTCTAAGTCATCTGTGTATTATTTCCACGATCCAGACACTGTACTTGGCTCCTATGAGGCTCCTTTTCTTTATTTGTTTTTTGTTTGTTTGTGCAGGGTTTTTCTGTGTAGCACTGATGTCCTGCAACTTGCTTTGTAGACAAGGTTGGCTTCAAACTCACAAAGATCTGCCTGCCTCTGCCTTCTGAGTGCTGGGATTAAAGGTGTACAATACCACTGCCTGCCTGAATGTCCTTTTCTTAATTTACATGATAAGCTGATAGTATCTCCTGTATTCCAGCCTGGCCTCAAACTCACTCCATAACTGAGGAAGGCCTTGAGCTCCTGATCATCCTGCCTATACCTGAGAACTGCTGGGGTAACAGGCAGTGTCCCCATACTTAGCTTCGTGCAGTGCTGGGGATGGAACTTGAGCGGTCAATACCAGGCAAGCTCACATCACGCTTTAGCTGCACCTCCAGTCCAAGCTAGGTAGTCTCTAAAGTTTAAACAGTAGGTCTGAGGGAGAAGACAGTGATTTGCACTCTGGGTCAAGGGTCATGTTGACCATACCCAAGTGTTTGCTTTGTGATATAGAACTGAAAACCGCATATTTCTTATTCTTCAAGGTGGAACAACCCTGTGAAAATTTCACTGAAAATATAAGGAATCATGGTAATGATATTTTAACTGATTATTTCAGAAAATACTGGTATTAAGTTGAAAGAGAAAATTTAAAGACCACACTAAACATCACAAGTCTACTTTGGATATTAAAGAGTAAAAATGAAAACTGTTATGTTTTATGAACTTCCAAAGCCAATGGAAGTTATAATGAAGAATGCAATTTCTAGCCTTGGCATCTATAACAAATTAGAACCCTGAATCCTTAAACAGAAGTCCTGCCATAGTGTACGGGTTTTCCCTCTTCAGTTAAACATTTTGGAAATGTTCTCCCGGACATGCCGAAAGGCGTGTTTCCATGGTGATTCTGAATCCAGTCAAGTTAACAATGAAGATGAGACTTTACAACTCAACTTGACATTCAGACACATCACTTTACACCATAACGCCACTCTCATTTTCAACTCACAGCGGAAAATTCATTAGAGCATCCTCAAAGTCCCTATGGTCTTCACCATCCTGGACAATGTTAAAAGTCAATTCTGAGATTCAAGAAATCTCTCTAACTGTGAGCCTCTACAAAATCATAGAATAAATAGTACAAAAGGAAGGAATGAGGAATAAAAGCAAAGCAACCCTGTATCCCAGTAGGAAAAACAGCAAAGCCTACAATGACACATCTGGTACTGGGACTTGTGATGGCTTATCTGGATTCTGAAGTAGTTACATGCCTCTGGGTTCTGCTACTCGCAGCACACATAGCCCCTTTCAGAGTGTGTCCACCCCATGTAGCTTTCCTCAGTGACTGCATCCGCTCATGGTCCTGCCATCTCCAAAATATTGAGGCCTCCATTACAATTTAGGCTTCAACCTCAAAACCTCAAGCAGGATTCTTTTAGGGATGAGAGACACACTCCATTCGTTATAAAATTGTCAAAAAGTAAAAAGCCAACAAGGGTGAACAGAAGATAAAGAAACATTCAGGAAAAAAAAAAAAAAGAGTGCCTTCCAAAATCAAATAAAATGTTCCCAGGTTCCCAGCACGCTTTTCAGAAAATAGCACTTTCATTTAAAAGTATAGCTCTAGCACATCTGTCATTCAGAGGGAAGGAATAAAACCTCTTATATGTACAGGAAGTGACAGAGAAAGTGCACTAAGAAAAACAACCCTAGAGTTAAGTCAGTGTTGTAATCATTGGTTCACCAACATCAACAAAATAAAGTTGTCCAAAAGGAAAAAAAAAAATTACAAATAACACACTCCTTAATTCTACAGTGAATTTGAACCCATTATGTACCTCAGAATGCCCTGGGAGTTACAAGGAAGAAAGACATTGGGGAAATATTACCAATGCTAAAGAAATAAGGCATACAAGAAGCATACAGTCATATTGGAGAAAATCATACAGCTATGATGAAATATGTATATTCCCTCGAAAAATTCACAGTGCTTAAATTTATTGAAGAGGTTAAAAAATGTAAGTAGTTTTTTTTTTTTTTTTTTAAGTCAAAGAGATTGACTTTGCATTTTAAAGTTTAAAAAAACAAACAAACAGGGGTTTGGAAGATGTTGCAGTGGCACAGCCCTTGCCAACAAGCAAATGTGAGGAATTTGGTTTGTATCTCCAGCTCCCACATAAAATCTGGGCATTGTGGGATATGTCTGTAACCTCAACAATGAGGGACAGAAGCAGGCAGATTCCCCATGGACTGCTAACCAGTAATCTGGCTAATCAGAGAGCTCCAGGATCACCTCAAAAACTAAGGTGGAAAATGATGGAGTAAGACTCCCAGTGTCAACCTCCAGCCTCTACACACATACAGGTACACTCAGTGTCTTCTGGACAGGACAGCACTCAAGACCACATTTCATCATGGAGGGTAGGAGTTAAAGTTAATGAGCTGTCACCCCAAGTTGAGAAGCTATTAATAGTTGATGGATTTGGGGAAAGAAAAGTCAATTTTCTCTAAGGTTATTGCTCCTATAGGGAGAAAAAGTGATCACCAACTTTTGAGAGAATCGGGAGAAAGTTTCTGGAAGGAGTTGAGGGGAGGGCTCAGGGATGAATATGATCAAATATATTATATACAGATATGACATTCTAAAATAATTAATAAAAAATGCTTATGGCAGAGAAACATGTAAGTTCTTTTCATGCATGACCAATGCGCAGCACACTCACCAACAGGCGCATACACACATCAAAATCCCAAAACATGCACAAAAAACCTTTAAGCCCAGATCACTTCATTGGTAAGTTCTAAAATACTCTGGATGGATGATGAATTTTACACAATCAATGACATCTTTTAGATAAGAGATGAAGCAATACTTTGCAGTGTATTTCCTGAAGCCAGCTGGAGTGGGCTGAACACAAAGGGAAGAAGAAAGGAAGGAAACGGGGCCATGCATTACCCCTTCTTGCCTCCTGACTGGAGGAGCAGTGTGACCTCCACCATGTCTTCTCTACCAAAAAGGACTGCGCTCTCAAACTGTGAACCAAGATAAACCCTTGCTTCTTTAAGCTGATGAAGACTGTGATTTGGGCATAGCAACATGAGAAGAACATTGGTGATAACAAGACGTACAATGGTAATGATATACACATGGATCTACAGGCTAAGTACAATGCATCTCAAAAATTCCCCAAATTGACAAACAAGTCTTGAATTCTAGGGTAAATACAAAGGACTCAGAAGAATCAGAACGATCTGAATAAGAGAGAGATTCCGTGAACTTGTACTTCTTGATTCCAAAACTGACTGTGAAGTTACAGTAAAGAAACCAGTGAGGCATTGAAGTAAAGAAAGGCAGATCCATTAAAAAGTGCTTGCCTAGCCCCTCCCTCCCCAAAGGCCAACCATGGCAGGATACATATATAATCTGAAGTTTGGGGCATAGAGACAGGAGAAACCCAGGGTCTTGGTGGCCAGCTAGTCTTTCCAGGGAGTGAACTTCAAGTTGAAAGGCAGATTCTGTCTTAAAATATATGGTAGATGGTGACATATGGTAGATGGTGACAAAGGGTAGTATCCATCATTAACCCCAGGCCTCCACATGCACAGAAACACACATTTGGGAACACATACACACACATAATAACTGAGAATTGTTGTGTGCAGACAAAAAATATGTACACAAATATTTTGAGGAGTATCACAGAGTTGGCAAAAGCAGAAACAAATGTTCACCAAGAACTGAATGGCTATAAATAAAATGTGGCAAATCCATAAAATGGAGCACTATTCAACCATAAACAGAAGTAAAGTGCTTAATTTTCATGTTATAATGTTGAGGGATCATGACCATATGCTGAGTGAAAAGAGTTAGTTATAAAAGATAGATATTTTGTGATTGAAATGTCGAGAGCACGCAAATGCACAGACAGAAGGTCAGTTAGTGACTCCAGCAAATATGGAGAAAGAGAAACAGAATGGGACTGCTAATGTGTACAAGGCATCTTTTGGGGTGAAAAAAGATATTTTGAAGCTACATAATTTTGTGGTTATGGTAAAAACAAATCATTTGTTAAAGGGTTGACATTGTGGTATGTTAATTATATCTAAATGAAGTTGTTATTACAAACAAAACCCCAAGCTAAAGATTTGGCTCAACAGTCAAGACCACCTTGTGAGGACCTGAGCATACATACCCAGCAACCATGGAAGCAGCCATGTATGGCTCACACATGCCTAAAACCCAGCACTCTGGGGAAGGGAAGGAAAGGGAGACGAGGGGAGGGAAGGGGAGGGTCGAGAGAGGAGGATCACTAGAGATTGATGGCCACCACTGACTCCAGGCTCAGTACTCCTCTGGCCCTTGCTCTCATGCGTCATAAAGTGCACCACGTACGCATAACACACATTAATAAATAAAGGAAACCAAAGTACAAGCACCCTGGAAAGTGGACAGGTGTGTTTGGGGGGTATCTGCAACTCTGTGAGGTTCCCGTTAAACAAAAAGAAGTGTTGTGATGTTTGCGACATCAGAGAACAGAGCTAAGTTGGTATTTGTAATGCTGTAATCCTTCAATGATGCATTAAAATTTGCAGCAGGAGGCCCAAGGAAGCTATAAAACCTCAAATTATAACCAATTTCAATTAAACTAAAGTTTAATTTCTGCAGATCATATGCAACTTTGAGCGCTGGAAGAAAGAATTCTTTTTTTTTTCTTACAATATCCGAGTCTTCTTGTACCTGCCTCAGGACACATTTAGATGAAAGAAAACATGTTAAATTATTGATGTAATGATGAATTGAAAGTCCCCTTAAATTAGCCGACATAGGAAGAAAAGAACTTTAGCCCTTCTCAGGCAAGACTGTAACTCTTCCAAGTACACTGGAGAGCAGTTGGATATACTATTTTTGATAAACTATAACACTGAATTAATCAAGAGGAATATTTAAGATGTTTTTCTGGATAAAGGCCGAATTTTTGTTTTCCACAAATACACTTAGGATACACCGAAGCAGAATAAACTCGGGTACCTACTGTTTCAAGTGAGCCGCAGGGGTGCCATGCTGGTAGAATGTGGAGAAGACATCGGTGGCTCTACTCAGGCCAGCCTGATTTGGAAAAGTCCAAGTCTCAGCACAGGTATGGTAAGAGCTTTTAGTAGCTATACTTACTGGCTTGAGTTAGAGTCATCAGACAGGAGGGAGCCTCAGTTGAGGAAATGCCTCCATGAGATACAGGTGTACAACATTTTCTTGATTAGTGATCAATAGGGTAGGACCCAGCCCATTGTGGGTGGTGCTACCCTGGGCTGCTGGTCCTGGGTTCTATAAGAAGGTATTCTGAGAAAGCCATGAGGAGCAAGCTGGTAAGCAGCTCCCCTCCATGGCCTCTGCATCAGCTTCTGCCTCAGGATCCTGCAAGCTCTTGTCCTGACTTCCCTCAATAATGAACAGCAATATGGAAGTGTAGGCCAAATAAACCCTTTACTCCTCAACTTGTTTTGGGGTCATGGTGTTTCATTGCAGCTATCGAAACCCTGAAGAAGGTAGTAACCTAATGCAAAACAGACAATCGCTCCAGGGAGAAAATATGAAATCCCTTAAGGGCAATATGTTTGCAGGGGAAGCTTTGAGAAAAGGATGTGGAAAGGGCTCGTAAGACCGAAGATGGTAAATCAACAATTGCTAGACAGAAGTAGTTTTTCATGTTTTAATAATCACAGGACTCAAGAACATGATAGCTAAAGATTTACAAGCCAAGAGATTTTAGCAAGCAAATGGGTGAAAAGCTGGAGAAATGGTCTTACCTCCTGTAGTATAATTTCCATGTTTCAATTTCATAATTTGTTTCTGAACATTACTTGGCATCTTTACAAGATCCATTCTGTGCATTAAATGTTTTATTTTTAGATGATTTTAGATGTATAGAAAAGTTACCCAGACTGTACAAGAGAATCTTATATATCCTTCATTCAGATTATGATATTAACAAACATAACCATGGTTCATTTAACACCAAGAAATCACCATTCCAATTTTCAGAGCTTTCTTGATGATGCCCCTCCACCTAAGTCTCAAGTCCAGGATACCACATCATATTTAGTGAAATCCTTTTGTAAATACAAAAATTTCCAGTCCATAAAATCTATTAAACTACCAACCAAGCCTACTGTGAACTCTTTTGTTACTTGATTTTTTTTTTCTTCTGCAAGGGAATGATAAGGGCAGCATGGAAATCTGGGCACGTGGGGGTCTAGACGGGTTATAAAGGGACCGAAGGGTTGCCAAGAAAGAGGGATACAAATCAAAGCCAAAAGACATCCAGTTCTGCCCGGGGCCGCCCTGTGCAGCTATGTGCAATTAGCTCCCTCAATTACTACATCTGAAAAACTCATTTTCATTTGAGAGAAAACAACAAATCATTAATTATGCTAATAAGGCACAGATGAAAATCTCTGTATGTGGGTCCAACACGCACAGTGGTTCTTGCCCTTGGTTAGTCGGTGTTTTGCTTCTTCAGCCTTCACAGCTCACGTGTGAGAGTAATGCCCTGTGACAGCACCTCCGATTGCACAGCTCTAGATACACCGTTAGCCACTGCTCAGGAAATCTGGCACAGGTCTGCCTTCTTCCTCCTTAGCTGCTCTTGCTCTGATAGTAACTTGACGGCATTGCTGATTTGTTTATATTTTTAGACTTATTTATGTGTATGAGTGTTTTGCCTATATGAATGGATATGTATTACATGTGTACCTGGTGCCTTCCAAGGTCAGAAGAGGGCATTTGATCCCCTAGAACTGGAATTATAGACAACTGTAAACTGGAACCAAACCCAGCTCTTCCATAATAGTAGGAAGTTTTTGACTGCTAAGGCATGACTCAGCCTACAATGAAATATTGCAATCTCAAAGTGCTCCAGTAAAGAACATAAGGTGCAATAAAATCTTAGATGCACATTTTGTGATATTATGATCTTAGACAAGTAAATAATGCCGTTAAGCTTCAGTTTGTTCCCATGCAGATGGAGTTTACTTATTGCTGTGAGGAAAGATGAGTGGATTCATGTGATAATATGCCTGATGCAGTTGTGGCTGGACAAGAAAGGTCAATAATACAAACCTCCCCTAAATACAAGGCAGAAGAAGAGCAGTTCTTCAGCCCTGCCACCTGGGAGGGGTCAGCATTTACCCGCCTTCTCTAGTGTGGGATCTAGGGAGCTGTCTTTACACTTCCCATCATTATTGTTATCGGATATATGAGTACTACAATTTGAAACTAGAATAAAAACATTCATGAAGCTCCAGCCTTCATGTTAGCAAGAAGTTGAAATGGGGTGTAATCTACACATCAACCATTTTATCACAGTTGCATACACTTAAAAATCCCACCAGTTCTGGAGCTGAGGCAGGAGGTCAGCAAACTCCAACCACCCTGAATTACACTGGGACCTTTTGTCTAAAAAGAAGCATCAAAAGAAAAATGGGCTTGTGGGATCAAATATTTTATGTCTGTACACTTTGTCTTTCTAATATAGCTAGTTTAAAATACATATTTATTAATTCTTTAAGAATTTCACATATGTATACATGTATATATGTATATGTCTTTCCATTCTAGCCACCCCCTCCCCATAACTCCTCAAGATCCACTCCCATCTTCCACGCCTCCTAATTTCATATCCTCCACCCCCCCCTTTTTTTTTTTAACATGTAGATAACTCACTGAATCCATTTTGCACTATGGAACCATCCCCTTGAGTGTGGTCAACCAGCCAGTGTCAGACACCTAAAGAAAATTGACTTTCCTCTAAATGCGATCAACTGTCAATAGCCTCTCGGCTGGGGATGGAAGCTTCTGATCCCTCTACCCTCAGTGGGGATATTGACAAGATCAAGGATTGATCTTGTGCAAGCAACCACAGATACTTTCTGTGAGTTTATGGGTATAACAATCCTGCCATCATTAGAAGAAAATGTTTTGCTCTGGTATTCCCCAAGCTCTGGCTCTTATGGCCTTTATACCTCCTCTTCCACGATGGCTCCTTAACCTTGTGAAGGAGTGAGGATGTGAGAAAGATAACCCATTTATGCACAGCACCCCACAGACAAGGATTCTGAATTTTGGCCAGTTTCGAGACTCTGTATTAACATCTTCCACTGCAGAAAACAATGGTCTGGCTAGTTTCAAGCCATCTGTTATCTACCAGTAGTAAGTAATCTGCATTTTTAGACAGAGAGTAGCTAACCAGAATTCGATTTCACTAAAATCATGAGAAAGTTACATTGTTCAATGAACTGTGCCTGTGTGGGGAGAGGTCAGCCATCTGTATTCCCTTCCTCCTCTCCCCAGCCCTCCGTCTCCTCAAAGTCACAGTGGAGTTACTGAGTTCCTAGACACCTAAACATGTTCTACCTAAGGACACGTGTGTGCACTATACAATTATTGTTGGGCCAATCCAATCCTTCTCCTAGGCCAATTCTCAGCAATTCTTGGGGTTCATCTTCTATATATTTTCCCCCAAAGACTCTTCTCACCTAAACAAAATCAAATTCTTTATTATCATCACTAAATATATTTTGACTTTTCCTTCATGCAGTCTTGTGGTTTGAATAAAAATGGACCCCATAGGCCCATAGGCAGTGGAACTGTTAGGTGTGGCCTTGGAGGAAGTGTGTCACTGGGGGGTGGGCTTTGAGGTCTCAGAAGCTCAAGCTAGGCCCAGTGTCACTCTCTCTTCCTGCTGCCTGCAGATTTGGATGTGGAACTTTCTCCAGCATGGTGTATACCTGCATGCTGGCATGCTCCCTGCCATGATATGCCATGATAATGGACTAAACCCCAGAACTGTAAGCTAGCCAGCCCTAATTAAATGTTTCATTTGTTATAGTTTCTGTGGTCATGGTGTTTCTTCATAGCAATAGAAACCCTGACTAAGAGAACATCTATCACTATTGTGGTGAGATCTTTATTTGTGTAAGGCAGAGTTGAGCTATCAAGAGCAAAGGGTCTCGGGCCTTAGAGCCTGAGTCTGAGACTGATGTGTGTACTCACTGTGACAAAGCACATGGATAAATGATGTACTTCTCCATCCTCTTCAGCTATTACACCTACCTCATAAGGTTAAAATAACTTCACATAAAACATTTATCCTGGTGTACAGAGACTACTCAGTAACTGTCAGCATAATAAGGGTAATGTAGCAATAACCAGATCTCCTTGTATTTCTAGGGTTGGCATTAGCCATGCCACCAGATCAAAAAGTATTTCCTTAACTGATGAAAATAAAATTTTCATCAAGGTTCCTTTCAGTTAAGGTTTCCTCTTCATATGGGAGAGATATGTTCAGCTATGAAGTGAAGAAAGTAAAGGCCAGAGCAATGTGAAACGTGGAAATTTTTCATCAGTTCAGGAGGAAATGAGGAAACTTAAGAAAAACCCCCAAAATTTAGCTACAGATTCTTGAAAAACTCCTTAAAAATAATCAAATATTATCAAGTGCTAAAATTTATTTTTAGTAACAAAATATAACTGAAATTTGACGCTAAAACCCCAAATTAATATTGATAGTTGCCTCATTCAATGCAGTGCACATATTTGCATCAATGAGAATACTGGTAGGTAAACAAAGTGGCTGGTGGCTTAAAGGATGGCTATTTAAAAAAATCATAATTCTCTAATTGGTCTTTTTCTATAAACCTGTATTTTCATACACTAAATTCACTCAAAAGCCATTAAATTTCTCTAAATAGAATAATGCTGTGGAAGCCATATGCATTCAAGAAAGCTATGTGTAGAAATTTGAGAAGCATTTTGTTCAGTCACAAAGGGTAATATCAGGATTGTTCATCTAATCCCCAGGAAAATAAATTGAGCATGTAAACAGAAGACCTGGAACTTCCTTACACAGCAGGGAGACCATTTTCATTCAAAGTGGCCTCAGAAATAGGCTCATAATGGCAGCTAAGACTCCAGCAGGATGGGAAGGGTATACCTTCCTTAGAAAGTGTATATATAGTTAATTTATTTGGGTCACACGGAATCACACACACACACACACACACACACACACACACACACACACACACACACACACAGAAGCCATAGAGTCTGTTTAATGTAAGAATAATCTCACTTCTTTTTATAAAGTCTTATCAGCTTGATAGCCACAGTGCTAAAATAGTCCATCTTTATTCCTACTCAAGCTCAAATGTATGAATGTATTTTTGTTTACAATTACTTTTCATCTGCAAATGCACTTCAGGCACTCTTTTTTTTATATTAAAGTAATCACAATGCAAATGATTAAAACGTCTTAACATATTTGGGGATTTTAATGCATTATAACTCTCCAATTTACCACTGCCATTCTTTTTATGTTGGATGCCCTCAATATACTCAGTGTTCTTTGCAGATATAATAAACTCATAGCAGTAATCGGGCGATTAACATAATATTGGTTAAGAGACGTCTGATGGGAGTGATAATAACTGAAAATTCTGGCACTAACTCCATGGCTCTGCCTAGCACTCCAA
Source organism: Phyllotis vaccarum (assembly GCA_033318265.1). NCBI lineage: Eukaryota > Metazoa > Chordata > Mammalia > Rodentia > Cricetidae > Phyllotis > Phyllotis vaccarum. Next base: position 25,832,035 of record JARWLC010000006.1, on the reverse strand, counting down.
TAATTGATTCAACATGTGCTCTTTGACACCTTCTAAGTGTAAGGCTTTATGCTAAGCTCAGTGGGGGACAGGTACCTGGACCCTGTTATCAAATTGCTTAGAGACTGCAGAAGGTGTCCAGCATTCAAGGATACAGGAAAGTTGAAGGCTTATAGAATTCTCCAGCCACTCCTGCAAAGTATAATGGTGAAGATCATTATGAGCCTAGATGACAATCTTGACGACATTTTCAGAACAACAGGAATCAGCAGGGTTACAGATCTTAGGATGCTGCCATTTGCTCCTCTCCTAGCAACAGATGCATTTACAGGGAACGCTTCAGAAAGTGGGGTTTGCCAGCTATCTTAAAAGGTGAAAAATTTTATAAAGGGTGAAAATTACACCCCAAAATATCTCAAGGTTATGAAAGCCCATCAAGAAATCTTTGAATTCTATGTTTAAGATCCTCAAATGTTGTGTAATTGGAAGATCTCCTTTGCATAATTAGCTTAACCTTCGCAATTGCACAGAGATGGAGCCCTGATCAGATCCTTTTATTTCTTCATCTCATAGAGAAAAAATTCTTACCATTGGCATTTTTTAATGTATTCATATTTTTATCTTTTGGAGTTGTATTTATTGACGGAAATTTAACAGTTGACTCAGTTTGGGTTTAAGAGATGTGCACAAGAATTCTCTGAATTATGTCTAACTTGCCTGGGTGATTGATAACAAAGCCAAAATATTAATGAGGAGAAATCTAAAATTTTGTCTGAAGTTGCTGGGAAGCTTTTCTATCTCAAATATAATGACACTAAATAGTGGTCTAAAAAGAAACCTATCATTTATGCTCTGAATGCCTGACAAATTAGAAATAATGCCTGTTACACTCTGCGGGTCACAGGCTGTCAGGTAACAATTCATTCCACATGGGAGAAACAGCGCATATATTAGCTATGCAAATGTGAAAACTATACACAGTTTCCAGGTTGGAATAAATTCTTGAAAATATGAGGATAAATAATGTGTAGTAACACTGAACCTGTTTCTGCAACATATAGGCTTCCACAAATAATTTCTAAGAGCTAGGAAGGAAGGTTCTTTAGAGAGACGTAACGCACTAAAGTATGTCTTCACTAAGAAATAGTGCAGAAGACAGTAATAGGTTATTTCCTAGTAACAAATTAAGCTCCTAAATTTTAAGTATGAGCTACAGAAAGTGAGGTAGGAAACAATTTGTCTCTGTTATCAAGTTTGAGTTAGCTGTTTGTGATGATTTTTCTCTACATTCTTTTGCTTAACATCACAATAAGCCAAATATTTCTAATAGGGAGAAGCAGACAAACGATCATGAAAGAATGATGTTTAATTCTGATTAGGAGGTCCACCAGGGATTGATTTTCATGAAGTATTTAAATATCTAACCTAAATTTGATATATTATAAGCAGACAGTTATTTTTTCCCTCAAGACTGTATGAAGATGGAAGGACCATCAACTAAAATAGGTGAAGGTAGACAATAGCTGGCTTCCTACTTCTCAGGCTTATGTGAGTAGCAGCAAATATGACAACAGATATAAAAGTACTTTATAAATAGAAAAAAGTATGGAAAGAATTAATATATAATTTTTCCAGACTCTTTTAACCATCTGCAGGCATCTGGTTGTACATGGTACATTAGTGTGCCTGCATAAAAGCATCTAAATGACAACTGTGTGTGTGGCTAACGTCTAGGGCTAAATAATCAACAGCACCGAGTACTTGAACTCCAACCCAACTTTCCATGTTATAATCCTCTGGTCTGAATATTTTAAACAGTATGTATTTTAAAAAAGGAATGCATTCAATCCAAAATACTTCTGAATAATTGGGCCAAATTTCAGCCCGATTTAATCAAAGGTTTCTTCTCTTATATGAGCCATTGGCCCAGTCATCACTTGGAAGTATGGAATGTTTACCTTATGTCATGCATGGTATCGCACACTTACATTCCAATAAGATAAGCAGTATATGGAAACAAACAGAGACCCACAACTGGACAATGTCAGGACCAAGAGACCTTGGAATACTCAATTCCAATGGGATGTCTCCATCTCCATCAACCTTTCCCTCTGAGACTAGGGAGCTTTGTAGAAGAGGGAATGGAAAGACTGTAAGAGCCAGAGGGATGGAGGACATAAGGAAATGAGGGTTTCTAGACAAGCATATGAATGCAGAGACTATGGGAGCATGCACAGAACCCTCACGATTTTAAGCCATATATGGTTCCAGAAGTGAGGGGAAGTGGACGCATTCCCTAATTGGGAACCACTTAAAAAACAATTTAGTTTTCTCCAATAGAGTCTCACTGGGTATACAAACCACTCTTGAGGCCAGGCCTCATGCCCAGCAATAGATGGCAATACAGACCAAAGTGGAACTTTTGGAGTCTTTTGTTTCATAATGCTTTGTCAGGTTATTTATTTGCCTTTTAATCTTAAAGGCCCTTTGCCTGAACACTCCCCCCCTTTCTCTCTCTCTCTCTCTCTCTCTCTCTCTCTCTCTCTCTCTCTCTCTCTCTCTCTCTCTCTCACACACACACACACACACACAAACACACACATGTTTCTGTTCCATTTTTTTAAATAGAATGTCTATGTGTGAATATGTATTTCTGCATCTATATGTGTTTCTTATCTTTTTCTTTGGTTATTTTTCCTCTGTTTGTTTGTTTTGTCCTATCTCGGTTTCTTTGATTTTAGTTCTCTGTTTGTTTTCTGATGAGAGAGGAAAGAGTAGGTTTGAATTTAGGTGAATTTACAGTCAATCTAAAATTAAACATAAGGCCCAAAGGCTGGTTTTTCCTGAAGCATTTGGAATTTGGCCACAGTGGTGTCTTGAGAAATGCTAGGTAAGCAACTAGAAAACAGAAAGCACCATAGAGCATGGAATGCCTTCTTGGGGGTCCTTCTTACAAGTTATTCCATAGGAATGAACACTAACTCACTGCAGTTGAAGGAAGTGATCCCTGAGTTTTAAGTTGCTAAGAGAAAATAAAGATTCAAAACATGAGTCTTACTCATCTTGGAAAACAGCATTTTGATATGAGGAAACTAGGGTAGATACTTCAGAGAATTCTAGATAAAGCCATGCTTCATCTTTCAGATGAGGCCATTAATGCTATAGTATGCATTTGAAAGAAAAGAAGGAACAAATCATTTCACTGAATTTCATATGAATGAAGAGTTACATAACTGTAGCATCTTGTCATAAATATGAGGCAATGGGTAGAGGGGCTAGTTCTTAATTCAGTGACCATTCTACATGAAAAAATAAAGCCCTTACAGACATCGGTTAAGTGTGGCATATATCCTTTAGCATCTAAAAAGAAGATAAACAAACATCAAGTTGGGTAACCAAAAGTGAGTGCCTGAAAAATCAATTTATCTTCTTGGCATTAAAATCAGGTATTGTTACAATTCAATCTATAAGAGTCAGTATAAAGCATTCAAGGTTGATCAAACAGGAAAAGGCTTTCTTTCTTATTAAGTTCTGAAGGTCCACACCCATCCAGTCAACAAGTCTCCCTGGTGCTGTGTTATAAGATTTATGTCAAAGCAGTGGACTCACACCCTAATGCAGAGGTACAGGAGGTGACAGTCATGACAATCAGTGGCAAATGCTGTGACTCCTGATCTGAATAATAATAATAAGCACCTACATGAGCTTTATATAACTGAGAATTTTCTAAAGTTTAATAGATGGTCAATTAACTAATCTCAAGCAACAAAAAGACAGCAGAAGGCATCAGAAGGTGGGAAACTGGAAAGTTGTGTCTTTCTCCAGCAATGAAGCAAACTAAAAAAGACACAGAAGTAAGTGGCACAGGATGGCCTCTGAACTTAGGATGAGACTAAAACCAAAGACTGATTGAAAGTTTGCTTAAACATATTTTTACAACTCTCCTTTCGAGAAGCCTCCCTCCTGGTCCACAGCTGACTAGGAGGTGAGTAGCTTGCCAACCCTCAGGCCAAGCAGAGACCTTAGTTTCTGAACCCCTCAGCACCCTAACCACACCCAACTCTGCCCTAAACCAAAGAAAGCAGGGAGAGCCCCCTGGCCCAATCTCAAGCAAAACACAGATGGAGAGACATCTCATGGACCAAACCAGGCCAAACTGCAATCTCTGTCATAAGATACTGTCAACTGGAGACCAGAAGCCTCCCTCCCAGTCAACAGCTGACCAAGAGCTGACTAAGAGCCAACTAAGACCCTATCAAGAACAACCCCTGTAGCAACTGGAGACACACAGTTCCTTGACCAACAGTCAGCTAAGAGCCTAATAAGAGCAGCCCCTGCAATTACTGAAACACTTAGGCCCACAGGCTCACAACTGACTAACAGCCAACCAAAGCTGACTAAGAGTGAACCAAGGAAGCAATGGGCAGATTCAAGTACAAGAATACATATAACAATAAAGAACAACAAGACACCACCAAAAGAAGCTAGTGGTTCTACAACATCAAGATCTCAGCAAAACAATGAGGAGGAAACAGAAAGAAATGACCCTAGAAACAGCTTTATGAAGATAATTGAAGCTTTAAAAGAGATTAAAAAAAAAAAAACTCCCTTAAGCAAATAGAAGAAAATACAAACAAAAATTAGAAGAAATGAACAAATCCCTGAAAGGAAATAAAGAAAACCAAGAAAAAGAAAACAAACACGTGAAAGAAACATTCCAGGAATTAAAAATTAAAATAAAAGCAATAAAGAAGGTACAGACCAAGGCAAAGAAGGAAATAGAGAACCTGAAGAAACAAACTGGAACTACAGATGCAAGCATAACCAACAGAATGCAAGAGATAGAAGACAGAATCTCTGGAGTGGAAGATTCAATAGTGGAAATACATACGTCAGATAAAGAAAACACTAAAACCAGAAAAGTCATAACACAAAACATCCAGAAAATCTGGGATACCATGAAAAGATTTAATCTGAGATTGGGTAGAGGAGAAGAATACCAGCTCAAAGGCACAGAAAATATATTTGATAAAATAATAAAAGAAAGCTTTCCTAACCTAAAGAGGGAAATGTCTATAAATATACAAGAAATGTCTATAAATATACAAGAAGCTTACAGAACACCAAATAGACTAGATACTCCCAAAATTCTACTTGACATATAATAATCAAGACATTAAACCTACAGGACAAAGAAAAAATACTAAGAGCTGCAAAGGAAAAAGCCCAAATTACCTATAAAGGCAGACTCATTAGGATAACACCAGACTATTCAATGGAAACCATGAAAGCAAGAAGGTCTTGGTCAGATGTTATACAGACACTAAAAGAGCATGGCTGCCAACCCAGATCACTATACCCAGCAAAAGTATCGATTACCAAACATGAAGTAAACAAGATATTTCATGACAAAACCAGATTTAAACAATATCTATCCACAAATCTGGCCCTACAGAAAACACTAGAGGGAAAATTCCAACATAAGGAAATCAGATACACCATTAAACCACAAAGAATCAATAATCTCACAGAAAAAAAACCCAAAGAAGGGAAATACATATAAGCACCACCAAAAATAACAAGAAATATAAATTATTGGTCATTAATATCCCTTAATATCAATGGACTCAATTCACCTATAAAACGACACACCTTAACACGATGAATACAAAAACAAAACCTATCCAGCTGTTGCATACAAGAAACACACCTCCACTTCAAAGACAGACACAGGCTCAGAGTAAAGGGTTGGGAAAAGACTTTCTAACCAAATGGTCCTAAGAAACAAGCTGGTGTAGCCATCTTAATATCTAACAAAATACACTTCAAACTAAAATCAATCAAAAGAGACCAGGATGGACATTACTTATTCATCTCAGGAAAATTCCACCAAGATAAAGTCTCAGTCATGAATATTTATGCCTCCAACACAAGGGCACCTACATATGTAAAAGAAACACTACTAAAGCTTAAACCAGACATCACGCCTCACACACTAATAGTGAGAGACTTCAATACCTCACTTTCACCCTTGGATAGGTCAATCAGACAGAAACTCAATAGAGAAATAAGGGATCTTAAAGATCTTATGACCCAAATGGATTTAATAGATATAAACAGAACAATCCACCCACACTCAAAGGAATATACATATTTCTCAGCACTCCATGGAACTTTCTCTAAAATTGACCACACTCGATCATAAAGCAAATATCAATAGACACCAAAAAAAATTGGGAAAAACTTCTTGTATCATATCAGACCACCATGGTCTAAAGTTAAAGTTCAACAACAAAAAATACAGAAAGCCTACAAATTCATGGAAATTGAACATCTCTCAACTGAACTGCCTCTGGGTCAAGGGAGAAACTAAGAAAGAAATCAAAGACTTCCTAGACTTTACTGAAAATGAATCCACAACATACCTGAACTTATGGGACACAATGAAAGTAGTGTTAAGAGGAAAACTCATAGCACTAGATATCTATATGAAAAATCTAGAGAAATCTCACACAAGAGATCTAAGAGCACAGATGAGAACTTGAGAACAATTAGAAGCAAACTCACCTAGAAGGAATAGACAACAGGAAATAGTCAAACTTAGGGCTGAAATCAATACAGTAAAAACAACGGGTACAATACAAAGAATCAATGAATCAAAGATCTGGTTCTTTGAGAAATCAACAAGACAGATAAACACTTATCCAAACTAACCAAGAAGCAGAGAGACAATATAACAGAATCAGAAATGAAAAGGGGGACACAACAACAGACACCCAGGAAATCCAGAAGATTATCAGGTCACATTTTGAAAATCTATAGTCCACTAAAACAGAAAGCCTAAAAGAAATGAACAGCTTTCTGGACAAGTACCACTTACGAAAGTTAAATCAAGATCAGATTAAAGATCTAAACAGATCTATAACTCCAAAGGAAATTGAAGCTGTTATTAAAAGTCTCCCAAGTTTTTTTTTTTTTTAAATCCCAGGACCAAATGGTTTCAGTGTAGAATTCTATCAGACATTCAAAGAAGAACTAATACCAATATTCCTCAAACTGTTCCATACAGTAGAAACTGAAAGAATATTGCCAAAAACTTTTTATGAGGCCACAATCACCCTGATTCCCAAACCATTCAAAGACATAACAAAGAAAGAGAATTACAGACCAATCTCCCTCATGCAAAAATACACAATAAAATGTTGGCATACTGAATCTAACAACATATCAAAAAAAAAATCATCCACCACTATCAAGTAGACTTTATCTCAGAGACGCAGAGATGATTCAAGATATGTAAAACTGTAAATATCATCTGTCATATAAACAAACTGAAATTAAAAAACTATGTGATCATCTCATTAGATGCTCAAAAAGTCTTTGAGAAAATTCAACACTACATGACAAAAGTCCCAGAGAGATCAGGAATACAGGGAAAATACCTAAATAAAATAAAGGTGATATACAGCAAGCTGACAGCCAACATCAAACTATACGAAGAAACACTCAAAACAATCCCACTAAAATCAGGAACAAGACAAGGCTAATGGGATACAAATTGAAAAGGAAGAAGTCAAACTATCTCTATTTGCAAATGATATGATAGTATACACAGGTAACCCCCCAAATTCTACTAGGGAACTACTACAGCTGATAAACACCTTCAGCAAATAGCAGAGTACAAGATTAAATCAAAAAATTCAATAGTCTTCCTATACACTAAGGATAAAAGGGCAGTAAAAGAAATATAGGAAATATCATCCTTTATAATAGCTGAAAATAGTATTAAATATCTTGGTGTAACTCTAACCAAAGAAGTAGCAGACCTGTTTAACAAAAACTTCAAGTCACTGAAGAAAGAAGTTGAAAAAGATATCAGATAATGATGGGGGAATGCCGTTCTGTATGCTGTGAATATCAATCTTTAAATTAAGGAGCTGTTTGGGGCCATGACTGGCACTATAGAAGAAGTAGGAGGAGAAATCAGAGCATAGGTAGGAGAAACAGGGTGGAGTCAAGCAGATGGAGCAAGCGCCCAAGGAGCAACATGTAAGGAACACAGGTGAGCCACCGGCCAAGTGGCAGACAGATTAATAGAAATGGGTTGATTTAAGATGTAAGAGATAGCTAGCAATGTGCCTGAGCCATAGGCCAAACAGCATAAAGTTAATATAAGAGTCTGAGTCATTTCTGGGGACCTGAGCATCAGTGGGGGCTGGCCAAGCAGTCTGGCACGGCAGGTCTGTAGGTCTGGGCCTCTGGCTGCCCAGGACCAAAAAGCCCCATTTCAACAGATGGCGCCCAACGTGGGACGATTATCCACTTAAAGCCTGAGAAAGATTAGAAAGGGTTCTAGATCACAGAAACTGAGCCAAGACAGCTTCCAAATTGTGTATACGAAGCAGGTCATTGTTCAAAGAAAGCGTGGCATCTGGGTCACATTCAAAATGGCGCCGGCGGACTGGCAGCAGGCAGTGTAAGCTGCAATCAGGCGGGTTCCTGAAATCTCACAGAAGACTCAGTAGCATGTGATTGATTTTAGATTTCTGTTTATTTTGAACAAAAAGAAAACAAAAATGGATAATTAGTAGCAGCATTTTCTGGGGTCTGCTCTGTTTTCTGGCCACAAACAGACGCGGTCCCTTTAAGAGAACTTACTGATTCAGCTTCCTCTGCAAAAACTATGTGGCAAGAGAGTGTGAGTATTTTTAAAAGCTCTTCTAGTTAGAAAATGATTAAGGATTCACAATAAAACAGATTCAGATGAAAAGAAAAACCTATAAACAGGTTACAATGTGTGTAAAAGGTACATAGTCTTCAGAGAAAAAAGAAAGAAGGTAGAGAAAGTCTTTAAAAAGAGAAATAGAGTAATAAAAATATAATAAGCCACATAAAGATGGAAAATAGACACAAAATCTGGGTTTTGGTTATTACTGTGTTTCTTTTAATTTTTTACCTGTTAATGAGCTAACTGCAGAAAGACAATGGATTGCAAATACAAAGGCTACTAAGTTAAACAATAATATATATTTTAAAGGTATTTTGATTTTGAAATTTGTGTCTAAGGATTTATTGCTTTGGAAGAGTTCTGCTTTTGTTTCCACAGAAGATGAGAACATGTGGATTGCTTCCAGGCAAATATGGTTTTATCAACCAAGACCCCCTAAAAAAACCTCTGATGGGAAGAGATGGCCATATCAGCTTTAGGGCTGAAGATTATGATCCAATCTTAAAAACTTGTGAGATTTTCAATGCCCCGTTCTCAGCAGGAATTAGTAATAAAATCTACGCCCCAATTCCCAAAATATTGTTTATAAATGTTTTTTTTTCATTATAACTGGTTATTGGTCATAGTTAATCTCTTTCTAAAAAGAAAAAGGAGATATGGTATATCAATAATTTTTTAAGATCTCCCATGCTCCTGGATAGGTAGGATCAATATAGTAAAAACAGTAATTTTACCAAAAGCAATCTCGAGATTCAATGCAATCACCACCAAAATCCCAACACAATTTTTATAGACCTTGAAAGTACAATACTCAACTTCATATGGAATAACAGAAACCCCAGGATTGCAAAAAACAATCCTGCTCAATAAAAGACCTTCAGGAGGAATCACTATCTCTGACTTCAAGCTATACTATAGAGCCATAGTAATAAAAACAGCCTGGTGCTGGCATAAAAACAGACTGTGGATCAATGGAATCGAATTGAAGACCCTGACATTAACCCACACATTTATGAACACCTTATTTTTGACAAAAAGGCAAAAATATCCAATGAAAAAAGATAGTATCTTTAACAAATGGTGCTGGCATAATTGGATGGCAGTGTGCAGATGATTACAAATAGATCCAAACCTATCACCCTGCACAAAACTCAAATCCAAGTGGATCAAAGACCTCAACATAAACCCATCTACACTAAATTTGATAGAAAAGAAAGTGGGAAATACCTTCCAATGCACTTGCACAAGTGACCACTTCCTAAATATAACACCAGTAGCACAAACACTAAGAACAGCAATCAACAAGTGGTTCCTCCTGAAACTGAGAAGCTTCTGTAAGGCAAAGCATACAGTCAATAAGACCAAACAGTAGCCTACAAAATGGGAAAAAGATCTTCACCAACCCTACATCTGACAGAGGACTCATCTCTAAAATACATAAAGAACTCAAGAAATTAGAGCCCTAAAACCTAAATAACCCAATTGAAAAATGAGGTTCAGAGCTTAAAAGGGAATTCTCAACAGAAGAATTACAAATGGCTGAAAGGCATTTAAAAGTTGCTCAACATCTTTAGCCACCAGAGAAATGCAAATCTAAACAGCTTTGAGAAACCACCTTACACTTGTCAGAATGGCTAAGATCAAAAACACAGATGACAGGGTATGCTGGAGAGGATGTAGAATAAGGGGAACACTCCTCCATTGTTGTTGGGAGTGTAAATTAGTACATCCACTCTGGAAAGCAGTATGGCAGTTCCTCAGAAAAGTGGGAATCAATCTCCCGAAGGATCCAGCAATACCACTATTGGACATATACCCAAAGGATGCACATTTATACCCCAAAGGCACTAGCTCAACTATGTTCATAGCAGCATTATCCATAATAGCAAGACCCTGGACACAACCTAGATGTCCCTCAACTGAAGAATGGATTAACAAACTGTGATACATCTACACAATGGAGTACTATTCAGTAGAAAAAAATAAGATTCAAAAATTTGCAGGCAAATGGATGGAGTTGGAGAATATCCTCCTGAACCCTTGGTATCACATGCCCAGAAAGATAGGTAAGGAATGTACTCATTCATAAGTGGATTTTAGACAAAAGGCAAAGAATACCTAAGCTGCAAACCACAACCTCTGAACAGCTTGGAATCAAAAGGAACTTAAAAGAGACATCCAGAGATTCCTCTAAAAAGAGAAAATAGAGAAGATCACCTTAGTAAATTGAGGTCATAACAGTTGCGTCCAAGAAGAGGTGGGAACAAATCTTGAAAGAAGGAGATAGTTGAGTGAGAGAAGAAAAGAGAGAGAAAGAAAGAGTTGGATGTCTCGATAGAGGAAGCCAATGTGGGGTTGGAAAGAGACCGGGTGCTAGGGAAATCTCCTGTCTAGGTTTCCAACCAATAGTGAAGGGGGTGCCTAAACAGCACTTTACCTATAATCAAATGAATAACCACCCTAAGTGTCATTACAGAACCTACATTCAACAAAGAATAGAGGTGGAGGCAAAGATCCATGGATGAGCACTGAGTTGATCTCCTGGTACAGCCTAGAGCAGGGGAGGGGAGTCTGTATGAGCAATAAGATAGGGATTATGAGGAAAATTCCCACAGTGTTGGCTGGCTGGAGCTCTGGGGAGCTCACTGAATCAAGAACAGCCATTGTAGATCCATTGGGAAAAGGAGCTAGGCCCTCCAAGGGTAGGCAACCTTCGATTGGCATGGGCAGTATGTGGAGCTTTGAGGTGTGCTAGCAGACTCTGTTCCTGTGCTTGGGTTGGCATTTTTGAGCCCTTTCCCTGCAGAGGAACACCTAACCCAGTCTTGATTTTGGGATGAGGAAATTAGACTTGCCTGGAGTGTACGTGCCATACTGAGCTGACTCATCTTGGGACTTCTTGCCCTTCTGGGAGAGGGGATGAGTGGATGGGGAGGGGAGAGGCTGAGGGCTGACTGGAAGGGAAGGGAGGGGGAGTAGGGGAATACATGGATAAAAAAGACATTTTTTTTCATAAAAAAATAAAAGAATGAAGAAGAAAAAAATAAAAATAATGTAGTTGGATAGAAGTTGTAGGAATCATGCACAACTATATAGCCTTGAACTTTAACAGGTGAACCTCCTATTTTTACCTGACTTCTGGAATTATAGGCATGCACCAAAGTGTCCAGCCACTGTTATAAAATATTATTTTAATATGTATTACATTTTTTATGCTGTGTAGTATTTGTTTTCTGATACAAAGATGTGTTGTATTCTTTTATCTTGTATTTGTTTAACTTTGTGAAGCTGAGTTACTTTGCCTGTATAAAACACTTCATCTAATAAAGAACTGAACAGCCAATAGCAAGGCAGGAGAAAAAAGATAGGTGGGGCTAGCAAGCAAAGAAAATAAATAGAAGGAGAAATCTGTAGAAGGAGATTGAGGAGCTAGAGAAGGAAGAGAAGGGGGGAGGAGGAAAGCAGCAACCCAGGTACACAGCAAGGCATGGAGTAAAAAGTAAGAACCGGGTACAGCAGGGGCAAAAGATAGGTGGGATAATTTAAGTTAAGGAAGGCTGACTAGAAGCAAGCCAAGCTAAAGTCGGGCATTCATAAGTAAAACAATATATTGTTTAAATAATTAAACCACTGTAAAGGAAGTATTTACATTTGGAAGGAGGCACAATTTAAGTGCACTTTAGTAAAAGGCTGGAGTTACTTGTCTTGAAAAGAAACAAGCAAACAAACAAACCTCTCCTTTATGCCTTCCTGTATTGCCCATCCACTGGTCCTCATCTCATGAGGAGACACCTGGGAAAGGGTGGTGGTGGTTTTGTTCTCTAAAAACTAGGCATAATCAAGAGCACATCTGTTTGCTAAAAATGGAGAGGAGTGGAAATTTACAACCTGAAAGAGAACCCAGATTTTATTCTCTTCTTGGCTCTCCTAAGGCTGGGTGCTAGGTGTATATCTTCCTGGAGGGATTAGAAAATCTGTTTTGAAAACTCTGACAGGCCTAAGAGAAAAATTTTAGGATCCTAAAATCTGAGCCATTCCAGGAAATGTCCATAGCCATTCCAGAATCACCATATCAACCTACAGTGTAGACAAGCATTAACAGTCTGCTGTAACTACTCAACACAGGACTTCCAGAAGGGTTTGTAGATTTTTACAACCAAGAATCATTGGAATTGTCAGGAGATTCTCTACTAGAAAAAGACTATTACAAGCACTAAAGGAGAAGAACAATGCCATCCAAGCAATATATACAGAGACAGTAAAGAAAATTCTGCAGAAATTAAAATGTTAGAGCTGGCAAGATGGCCCAACAAATAAAAACAGTTGCCATGCAACCTTGGAAAACTAGGTTTGATCCTTAGGGACCTTCACACTTAAGCGCTCACCTGAACACACACACACACACACACACACACACACACACACACACAGGCACATACACAAACATACACACACAGAGACAGACAGACAGACACACACACACCACAAATAATAAAACTTTAAAAAGAAAATATGAGAACTGAAACAAAACTATTTAAAAGAGGAAGGAGAAGAAGAACTCAGGAGTAAAGAATCTATCAAAAATATGGAATTTTTTACCCCACCCTCAAAGGAAGACTTGGAAGGGGTGGTAAAAGCAAGTACTTAGAAAGCAGAGGAAAAACAGGATGTCAAGGGAACATAGAGAAAAGAAAACTGGAAGATCTAACTAAAATTAGGATAGAGTCATGGGGGGAGGGGGGAGGGAGGGAGAGAGAGAGTGCGCACAAAGACAGGGAAAGGCATAAATCATGGATGATAAGTGTTTAATGAAAATTATTAACCCTGAAGAATACAAGTTTGGAAGGGACACTGAGTTTTCAATCTGGATAAAAATATAGCGATGAATGAGCAGCATCAGAAATTTTCAGTTTTCTCAATTCTAAACAAACAAGCAAAGAAAAAAAAAGAGATTCTGCATAGTTGTAAACAAACTTCTATTGCCTTCCAGCTCCCAGTTTGACTCCTGAGGACCAAGAGCATCAATGCCTAAAGTTCTCACATTCTGAGAAACACATTTCATATTCTAGATTCTTTCATTATTTTAATTTTTGAAATTAAAATATAAATCCATCATTTCCCCATCCTCTTTCCTTCCTCCATTCCTCCCCTGAATTCCTCCTTTTGTCTCTCACAAATTCATAGATATGGCCTCTTCTCCTTCAGTTGTTGCTACATGTGTCCTAAATGCATAAATAGGACACTTTGCTTATCCTGTATAATGCTCCTATATGTATATAAATTTAGGGCTGAGTACAATTCTGCATTCTATACACGTACAATTCATCATTCAAGGACAGGAATTGTATTTGCATACCAATGAAGCACCAAAACTTTTCTGTCTACCCAAGAGGTCCTAAAAGATGCTCTCTCCCAAACAGTGATGGTAAAATGGGGAGGGGTAGGAAGTGAATCAAGAAAGAAAAATTTCAGAAGCAGGATCGCCAAAGCAGGATTCCTCCCACCAGGCTGGAGTGCAGCTGATGCTGTAGAACTCAACCAAATCCTATAGTGGGCTTCCCCTTGAGGCTTAAATTGTTGAGAACTTAATGGGCATGAATGTGTCCAGAGACATGAGAGAAATTCTTTGTGAACAAAGCAAAGGAAAGAAAAGGCAACCAACAGCTCCAGGGAAAACAAAATCTGGAGGTGGATAGGAAAAGGAACTGAAGTACAAGAATGACTTGGCTGTGAATGGTACTTGCATAAGCAACACTGCAGACCATTAACTCAGATCCAGCCAAAATTACAGAATGACAGCCTAACAGTCGTTGGTTTCTGTGTCCAACATCCAATGGTATCTAAACTAGAAAACTCAGGAATTTCAAAGTCATCATTTACTCTAGAGTATGGAGGCAAATTCTGAAAGAATGAATTCAAAGAGAAGCGTTGTTGTGTCTGGGTGATTCAGAAACACACACAATGAAGAACATGAACACTGATCACTTTTGAACAAACACAGACTTACATTTTTTTAAGACACTTAAAGTCATGCCTTCCTCTTTCACGTTGTAGAATCTTCTAGATACAAATTCCAGGAAGCATAGCTTTGAATGATACATTTATGGATCATCAGTATTTTTAACAAATCATCTACTTCCATTGAAATTGAAAATTTTATGAAAAGGAACTGCTTCAGTCACACTGCGGCCACCCCTCTTCTTAGAAAATTTCCCCTTCAAGACACCCTATTCCAGCAATAGTCATTTCCCAGTCTCCTTACTTCTGCTGACATGCCTGGGGGTCCTCTGCTCTCTCTCACAGATTCACTGTGCCCTTTGCCCTAAGTGTTATGAAATCAATTACTTATTACGACACTAAATAATGTCATTTCCTCTCATCTCTTCGTCACTTCAGCCTTGAAAACAATAGCTCATCCATCATCCATCTTCCTTTCCTTGCAAGGCCTAAATAAGTAGATCTTCAAATTATCACCAGCTAAAGCTTCATCTAATCATTTGGAGCCAGAGGAAGGAAGACAAGGCATTTTCCTCAGTCTATTGTATATGCTAGAATCATTTTCTATGGCAGTAACATGTCACAGTCCTTTTTGACAGTCAGCAGAGCAGATCACAAGACTGTACAGTGGGCTGGTGACAAGGCCCGACAGCCTGGCAATCTCACCATTATTCCAGCATCCCTTGTCCCAGCTCTGCTGGAGGCAGATTATCCATCCCTCCAGGAAAAATCACCTCTTCTGCATGGACTACAGAGTACTGAGACAGTATTTGGGTCCAAGAATAAATACCCTGTTATTGCAGCACTGATAACAATGCCAGTGATGTTCAACACCAGGAGATTTTCTTTTCCTACCTTTTTCTTGAGAAGCTAGTGTATAAGTGTATCTTAATTCCTGTCCTTGTGAAGATGTTTACTTCCAAACAAGCAAAAAATTCACTTCATTGGCATGACTTAGTTGTGATTTTCCTTTCCATAGATTGGAGTGGTAAAGAGAAATAACTGGGTCCGTTCTCCAATAGTTAACTGGGTCATTAAAAACAGTTACTGCTCAAATTTTAAAATTCAAAAATAACAACTCTTTTGACTCAGTGGTAGTATCCAATTGTTCCAGGTTTTAAAATCATACGCAAATAAGATTTTTAAAAAGTCATCATTAGCCATATTTTCTTAAAGAAGCTATGAGAGTTGTGAGCTTGAGATACTTCTGGTGCTTTCTAAATGTGTCCTTTTTGTGAAACAACAATTGAATCCAATCATCCATAAATAAAAATAAAATGAATTTATCTGAAAAGTGGCCAAGTACAAAGCGACCTATTATTTTTACCTGGTGTATAAAGTCACACTGGAGGGCTGGGTGTAATCACAGAGGTACTGTAAAACACATTTGTGACATCTCCAACCTAACTCACGCCTCCATGAGAGATTGGTACATCTTATGAATTAAACATAAGGACTGATTTATGTTCAGTTATCCCTCATATCAAAAACTACAGCAGCAGAGCTGTGTCACTGTGAATTCATTTAATGATATTGATGAGACAGCCTGCCTTGAGATGCAGAGTAACCACCAGTGCATAGCACAGCCCTATAAATCACTTCTGCTGAGTGGTTGAGCAATAAATAACAAGTCATTAATTCCCCGTAACTTATGCTAAGAAGCTCAAACTACATATGTACCAGATTGTAAATAAACATCCCTGCTACAGTATTTGAAACAGGCAACATTTGGTTTTGAAACACTTTATAAGGACAAAATTTCTTTGAGCTGAATTAATTCATTATGGATTTCCCTCGGCAAGTATAAACTAACACAGACTTTGATTAATGGACCCACAAAATAAACTTCTTTTGGGATAAAACACATACTAGGTATAAAATGCTATGGAACTTCTTTTAGTGCTCAACTTATGGATTCAACAAAAATGTGAGATACTGAGTCTGCCATAAATCCCTTGACAAGGCTAATGGATATTTTGTGAAAAATAAGCTATTAAAAATGAGACTAGGTATTCAAATGCCTTTGACTGGTTGTAGTCATAGGGTCTTGAGGAAGCCAACAATGGGGACCACAATTAAATTGCTTCCTTCCATGACTAAGAGAACAATTTCCTTCATGTGACTCTCACTAGCTTCCCCTTCCAAGTGAGGCACCTTCCAGTCCCAAAGCATATTTATGTAGGAACACTTGGAAACAGAGGCCCTTAATGTTGCCCAGGATGTCATCATCTGTCCCCTTTGTACTCTTTTGACATCACCCAGGTCCCATGCCACTTATCCTTGTCCTTTGCCCCCTGAGCCCTGTACTTCTTCCCAGAGGACCAATGGACAATCAGAGCCACAGAGGCTTAATAAACCATGATTACTGCTCAAAAGCCGAACTCTAAAGTTCTGCTTTCAGACCAGAGAGGTAAGATGAGGGGAACTGGTCTTTACTGGAGGCTGGAGATGGCTGATGCCTGATTCCCTGGGATATACGATATCTGCATACATATGATAATGTCTAATCTTTTCTTTCCTTTCTATTTGCTTTATTAGGATTTGTCCTGTCTGAATTAATATGTAATAAAGGAGCTACAAATGAACTTTCTTCAGTAAGCTGTTTAACTGATTCCTCCCATGGAACCTGAAGGCCTTACAGCAGTTGTGACTGAACTATACTACATTTCAGTGCACATCTAATTTCCTACTGGCTATTATCTTGGACCCTTTAACTGTTATTGCTCTCTAATTCCAGCTAATCTAATATCTGTGCTTCAAACTGCTTCCCCTCACATTTGCTTACATTTTTATTTCCTATTCCCTCTAACAATCTGCAAGGACCCTTTGAATTTTGTGTGATTACTCATTAATACTGTGTAACAAATATCTTTCTATTTAATATCATCTGAGAATTTAATTAACATGTTCTTTCCTCTGCTTCAGGTCAGTGATGAAGACACGAATGTATGTGACAGTGTTTTTCATGGAAGGCCCCTGGAAATGCCTTCTCCTACATATAGGGCATATTTTTCCTCGGGATTCTATGGCAATCTTTTGTTCCTATTAGTTGACAATACCCAACTGTCTTGTCAATTTTCAGTCTTGTAATAAATTGACTGAGACTTGAGAAAAATACATCCAGGAGTATACTTAAGCAATTCACCATGCTTAACTAAATTTGAAGATAAAAGGCTAAATAAAAGCAATGCTATCTTCACATGGGAAGAGAGGCAGAGGGAGTCAATCAGCAGGGAAACGATTTCTGCATCACCTTACTTTGAGGAAATGGTACTTACTATTCTTAAAGACAGGATGGTTATGTACAAAACTGCTTCATTAATAGGATTTTCTACATGAGCCAATTTTCTAGGTGAGCCAGGAAAACCAGAGCATTTCCCTATCAGTACAGAAAAAAAAATTGCAAACATAATGTACAAGTGAAACTATAGCATGAAGATACAATTATTTCAATTTGAACTTGTTGCAGGAATACCAAGAATACAAGGTCATGGTAGAGCAAAAAGTCCAATACCACCATCTTAATCAGCTCTCTGGTATCAGTCTGTGACAAGATGGCTTTTTAGGTGTTTCTGCTCAGTCTGCTGCCTGAAAATAGGGAGGACCTGGGAATCTGAGGACAGGGTCTACAGCGGGTGGTAATCAGGAAAGAACCCTGGGCTGTACTGCAGAAGGTCACCATGGAGCTCATCGTGCTGAGCTCCCCTCTTTAGAACCCCATTTCCTCATTTTTATAAGGTTAGGACTTCTTGATACAACATAAGCCAAAGCACAGGATAGGCCAACTTTGCCCTCATTAATGCCTTTCTGTATGCTGTAAATATCAATCTTTAAATAAAGGAGCTATTTTGGGCCATGACAGGCACCATAGATGAAGTAGGAGGAGAAATCAGAGCATAGGTAGGAGAAGCAGGGCAGAGTCAAGCAGATCAAACAAGCCACCCAAGGAGCAACATGTAAAGAACACAGGTGAGCCACGGGCCACGTGGCAGACAGATTAATAGAAATGGGTTTAATTTAAGATGTAAGAGCTAACTAGCAATGTGCCTGAGCCATAGGCCAAACAGCATAAAATTAATATAAACATCTGAGTCATTTCTGGGGGCCTGAGCAGCAGCAGCAGGCTGCTAAGGGGTCTGGTGTGGTAGGTCTGTGAGTCTAGGCCTCTGGCCACCAGGGACCAAGAAACTCCTTTGCAACAGGTCCTAGATCATGAGTGTTTTCCAAGTTATACATCTTGGGATTAAAGAATATATGAAGAAGCAAAATCTATCTCCAAAGTGATTCAGAGGCGATGGGATGTTCTGGTGAATGATTTCCACGGTTAACTTTCAACTGTGAAGCTGTCATTGAAACAACTTTATATCCTTAAAGTATTTGCTCATGAAAGTAACCAAATTTACAGAAATGTAGATGACTATTATAAGTATTACAAAACAGTCTTTTAAGCCAGTTTTGCTATGAAGTTTTCTCCATTTTCACACATTTGAGAAATTCTCAGCTCTCAGATGTGTACGTTAGATAATACTTGGTCTTGAAAAATTTTACACATAATGACATACATTGACTCTATTCTTTCTAGAAAAACAAAATTAAACTTTTCCTATGTGTTGTGGTTTCTAAGGTATGCAGTTGGGTAAATGGCTTTAAGATGTGATTTCCTCATTTACAGCCGAGTCCTAAATTTGGCTGACGTAGTAAGCAAAGAGAACATTACCTAAAAATTTAAAAATTTAAAAGTTATCAGTACTATGTATTCAACATCGTTGTCAGCTAAAGCTTTAATTTTCTAGTGATTCACAGACACTACTTTTTCATTAAATACTATTATTGACTATTGTGACACTCTTATCTTTAAAAATAAAGTGTATATGTGAACAAAATGGGTTGTGGAAAGTCATTCTTGTGAACTGGCAGAGGTGCCCCAAAGAACCAAAAAGATACTCTGTAAGTTAAATGTTTATACTGAGATATTTAAAGTGGCATATACTGTAGGTATGTTACCTTGAAAATCTCCATGAGAAGCACTTTAAATTCCTTTTTAGTCTTTTGCTTTTGTTCTTTGAGACAAGGATGTGCTATGCATCATTGATTGGCCTTGAACTTGTGGTGGAGTTTAAGAGTAATTACCAACTCCAAGTCTGTCCTCACCACTGTTACACTAGAAGTTCTGTATAAATGGGCACAGAACAACAGAAAACAATCTTGAAAGATAGTTGATATTTACGCCCTTTGGTTAACTTTTCCATAAAATCACTTATACTTTTAATTCCAGAGGTAGTAAGTTAGGCTGTTAAATGGTTTTTGAAACTAGAAAATACATACTTCAGTGTATTACAAAAATTTTATTTTCTCTATGTAGACTCAGCATAAAGATAGTATAGCTTTAAGGTTCCTTATATTTAAAAAGAATCAAGGAAATGTAAATCATCTTTTAATTTGTATAAAAATGTGAAAAGTTCAATATACAGAAATCTATCTTTCCAAAGAAAATATCATGCTTCATGGTCGATATTATTAACTATCATTCTCTGGAGACAGACACTCAGACACACAGATACACACACACACACTTCAAAGGTTTTTTTTTTTTTTTTTTTTTTTTTTTTTTTTTTTTTTTTTTTTTTTTTTTTTTTTTTTTTTTTTCAGCAATGACAGGATACAGGCCTTACACTGGAATTATTTTAGCTAATATTATCCCTAACTATGTGACAGCTGCCAGTGGAGCCAACATTTTCTGTTCAGTAGGCTTAGGAGAGCTGCTGAGAAGTGAGCATTGGATAAGCAGTACCCTTTTGGAGACTCAGTCCCTCATTCCTTTTGAGACGTCTGTTGGTGCAGTAACTGAAATATCACTATGTGACACAGTTCGGGTTATTTTCCTTGCTTATTTATTTTTTTACTCTATTTTCATACGGACACTGATGTCTACAGTTGATCTTACATGTATTCACAGCCAGTTATCATTTTATTCCGAGGAAAGTGTAAAGGTACGAATGCACTTGACAATTTTACTGTGAATTCGTGCTTCTGGAAGGTTTATGGACCAGTGAGCTTAGAGCAAGTACAGACAGATAACCAAGGATATAACCACACTAGCCTTCTCTTCTTGTAGGAATATTATGCCTTGAATTCAGCAGAACCAGATGTGGAGATGGAGACAGAAATCACTACTACACCGATGGCAGAGTTTAGTGTAAATATTTTTGTAAATAGAAAAAAATGGTTGGTATTAACTACAGTTATATTTGTGTTTGTATAATAACTATAATGTCCCAGACTATAACCGTAGGATTTCTTTAGGATAAACCTTAAGGATGCTGATATTAAGAATTTACTTTGAAGCAGAGTGTAGTGGGGGCATGCCTTTAATCCCACCACTCAGGAGGCAGAAGCAGGAGAATCTCTGTGAGTTCAAGGCCAGTGTGGTTTAGGGACTGAGTTCCAGGATGGCCAAGGCTACATAGAGACACCTGTCTCGAGAAAAAAAATGAAAGAGAGAATTTGACAGAGAAGACAAAATAAAATGTGGAGGGAAAGAAAGATGAAAATAATGCTCTCATTAAAGTGTATTAATAAATTAGTGATAAGTTAAAAAGTTCTAACAGGTGCTTACAATCACTTATAGTGAGCTGCTTAGAAAGTTAATATTTGTATAATATAGTAAAGCCAAAACCCAATTGCTAATGGATTTATATTTCATTATATAAAGTGGTATTTTATTAAACAATGAAGTAACAAACATCTAAACATGTGTATATATGTATGCACATGTCTGTGTGGTCAGATTAAGCATCTCTTTCTACTGGCCTGTCAGCTAAAATGCTTTGGAAACAGAATGTTTGCCTTCAGCTGAAAGCAAACATTTAAAGTGTTTATTGAAATTCAATAAAGGAACAGAAAACACTACAGAATGATAAAATGTTGTTGAAGTAATTAACTAGAGCATTACAACAATAACTAAGACACTGACATTTATCTTGGAAATAATTATTAATGCTATCATTCATTGGTTACCTCAAATAATGATGAAAATGCAAGTTTATACATGCCTTAATCTTTGCCTTATCAGAATAAATTAGGAATTTTAATATGAAAATATATATTTTCAATTAGAATTAGGTATAAAAATAGAAGTAGTAGAAAAATATTAGCTATAAGTTCATCCATTTTAAAATTACATAGTAGTAACCCATCAGTGCAGACACAAAGTCCACAGATGGGAGATTGCGTAAATACAGTTGAGTGTAGATGTCTAATAGGATGCTGTCTGGATGGTAATGTCAATGGATGTTTAGTGGGGAAATATTCATAATGTAAACATTTTCTTTTTTTTTTTAAAAAAAAAAAGAGGAGCTAACTTAGAGAATAAAATGGAAGGTAGAACTCCAAATCCCTTAAAACTACAATTGAGAACATATGTACATCTGAAGAAATCCACCCTGAAGCACTGTTCTGCTTTCTGAGAAGCAGAAATATCTGTCTGTTGATATGAAGGGACTATGTGACATTTTAGTATATACAAGGATTGTTTTCATAGTCAGAAAATATCTTAGAATGTTTTGAAGTAAATCAAATTTACTGTCAAGAATAAATGTACAAAAGAATAGATTTGGGGGGAAATATTTGATATCTCTATTCTTTTAAATTAAAAGCTCATGATATTTTACATTCAATTCAAACACAAAAGACAGAAAGCCAAAGAGTAATGACTTAATAGTTAAGAAGACTTAGACCCAATGTCTGAAAACAGGAATGAAGGATGACTTTATATTCTCAATATAACTCCTGACTAAAAACTTAATTTAAAAGTTTAATCGGGAGCTATCACATGTAATATAGAATTGAAATTGCAGAACAATTATTCAACAAAAATAGATTTCCCTCGATTTTTATAGAACAAGAACAACATGCTGCACACACCCTCCCCCCACTGTGTAGCACTAAACTGTGCCACAATCTTGGGGTCTGCAGCATAAAGCGGAAAATATGTACGTTCAAAGCCAGCAATAATGTGATGGAATTCTGAATTATTTTCCTGTGGATGATGACACTGTGTGGTCGTTTCTGATAGATGTGGACCCCTAGCACACAGAAGATAAATAGAAACAAATACTTCTCCTTAGAAGCACTGACTGGTTGTATGGAATATAGATTTGGATGTCCAACCACAAAATTTGTGCATTACAAAAATTCTAACTACCAACATATTTTAAACTTTCTTCAGTGTATGGAGCATATATTTTAGAGAAGAAAGCACAAGTATTTATTTCAATGCTTTAGAATACATTTAAAATTCCCTTATATTGATTTCAATTTCCTTATTGAAGCATAAAATATTAATATTATTTTATTTCTAAATCAGGGAATGTCACCATTAAACATCTTTAAAGATATCTTGAGATGTTTTACCTAATGTAATTAAATGTACTGCTATTTTGGGGGTTTTTTTTTTTGCTTGTTTTCAGGGGTGGGTGGTTTTTCCCTCACACATAAAACATCATTCCAGGCCAAATCCTGGCTTAAATGCCTTAGAAAAAAGTTTAAACTTAATTCCCAATAGTTAGTCTTCTATAATTTTCAACCTTTAAAAAATGCCAAGTACACATATTTTTTCAGTTACACTTTTTGAGAAGTCAGATGGGACCCCACATAACCTGGATATGGGTTCAAGTCATACTTTTGCAGACTCTTCATGAATCTGTTTCTCCTGTTATGAATAAAAATAAGGTAACAATATTCTTTAAGCAACCATTCATAGTGTTGAGTCAGTGGAATGTTATTAAGATTTTTCATTGACACACACAAGCTATCCATATTGATTCTAAATGAAATTCATTATTCTGGATGGCAAAGGAGTCTTAATAATAAGGCATTCAATATGTTAACTAGAACTGGACTGACAAGCGAGCCACTTAGCTTTGCTTTCTAAAAATACTCAAATAAACTAATAAAACATATATTTTCACTCAGAAAGAAAACATAAAATGAAAGTATATTCTACCTAACGTTTTAAAAATTATTAAAGATTAAAGTGTTTTGATTCTTTGTTAAGAAAAATCACCCATGCACACACACACACACACACACAAAACCAGTGATTTTGAAAGATGCCAACACTGTTTAATAGAGTCCATTTTCTGTGCACACTCATCGGAGGGAGGTTTGTTCCCTGATAAGCTCACCTTGCCCTTACCAGGAGGAGTCATAACAACAGATGCTAGAATAATTAAAATCCTATCACTCTGGACTTCTCCATCACAGCACAGACTAGGAAATGAAGGCAGTTTATGGGTGCCCTTGCTGCATGTTAGCCACGTCTTCGGGGCTGATATCGGGTTTTAATGTGTACCCTTGCACCTCTCCTTCGGCGGGAAGCCCGTCTCTGGGGATCACTTGCAGAAAATAGGACATTGAGTCCATAATTAAAGTAATCTCTTTCTAGGCAGATGCTGCAGTTGGCTCTGTTATCACATATTACAAAAGGCATCTTGAGGGTTATAAAATGTGCAGCAAATAGGCTTGGAGATGAGAAACAGCAATTTTTCATCTAATTTTGATCCATAGACATGTAAGTACTGACTTGCTACTTTTTGGGTTTGAGCCAAATCACTATTATGGTGCTGAGATGAGCCAGACAGTCACCAGAATTAAAGTATATGCCACCTTTTATCCTCAGTGAGAAAAGCTCTTTTAGAACCATCTCCATCCACACTTAGCAAATAAGCGTGCCATCTCCAATCTGAGCATTAATGCCTGCAGAAGGATTTGTAGAAGGGCTTATGTGGCTTAGCTTTAGAGACACTTCCAAAATATTTGCCTAAGTTAAAACAGGGGTCTGATTAAAGGGATCTACCATTTTAGCTACCTTGCTACTACAGTGTACAGTTTTTAATTAGAATCCTTTTCACAGTCTGTCTTTGCCACAAAACTCAAAACGTCATTCTTTGAAATATGCAGCCCAGATAGTGAAAGCATTCTTCATAATCCCACCCGTAAGCATCAAGAGGAATGTTCTCTCTTACTGACCTCAGCTTAGGACTCACCAGTGCTAGTGTTAGTGTTACAAGGTTGTGCTTCTGTTTCATAAAGGAAATGACTTTAAGCATCTACTGACTTAACTGTTTAAATATAAGTTCAGAAACTGTTTTATATATATAGTTCCTTAAAATTTAAAAAAATAAACCACCAATAAAGCAATAAGCAATTCCATGGATTTGGGCCATTCAACTTAAAAGCACAGTCAATAATATTAACCTTTACATTTTGCATTAGTGTACGTAGCATTCAAACATAGTTTAGTTGGTTTAAAAAACAGTAAGTGCAGCTGTATTCTAAGACGTCTAAATATCGGAATCCTGAGAATAATTTATTCAATGTCTCTGGAATTCTTAGAGAAAAACTACAGATCAGAAAATTCAAACTGCTGAGAGATTTTTACGAAATGATCAATTGGATGTTTCCCCAATTAACATATTAGAAAGCCTGCTGTTACCAGTGCATGCCTGGTAGTACAGACTAGTTCTTTGGCATAATCTTCTGATACACTGTGCATTCCCACACCCACTAAATGAATATTTATTAACCCCAATTATTATTACATCGGATTGATAAGCTACATTTAATTGACTTTGCAGCGTAGTGTGATGTCTTGATGATATGGATGATGTTGCATGATTCAATCAAGTGAGTCAATACCTGCCTACTTAGGTTCTATGGTAAAGAACTGCAAATTCAGTTATTATGAAATGAGTAATGTTATTATTTTCTGGGCTACCCACCCTGCTGTACAGACCACAAGACCATCCCTTTTATCTGAAATTGTACGTCGATGATCAAAAACTCATCTGTCCACACCCAAATCCACCACCACCTCTGATAATGAATGATTCTTACATATTCAGCAATTTAGAGTTTAACGTCTTAAAGAATCTACATATAAGAGAGATCATGTGTTGTTTGAGTCTGAATCTGCCTTGTGGCATTTAATGTTTTCCCCCAGAGTCACTCATGTTACAAATGACAAACTGTCCGCTTCAAAACTAGATCGCATTCCAATTCCACTGTGCATGTATGCATGGTGGATATAAGTTATTTCTGCACCTTGGATTCTGTGAATAATGTTATAATAAACATGAAGGTGTAGACATCCATCCCTTTAGCGTGTTGATTTTATCACCTGTGAACAGGGAACCATAAGAAGGGCTTCTGAGGCTTACAGGAGCTCTACTCTTAGATTATTTTAGGAATCTTCAAAAATATTTTCAACAATAGTTGGTAATTAAATTTCCATCTGGCATTTATAAGAATCCCCTTTCATCCATGTTGTCTCCAACACTTTTATCCATCTTTTCAACAAACATGTTATAAAAATATTTATAATGCTATTTGTAATTTAAATATTGAAAATATGTACTCAGCACTCTGCCACATAAAACGTATTTTTCAGTTTTAAATGTTTGCTTCAGCTGTTTACATGAAAACTACCTTGTTCTTAAGTAGTTACCTTTAGTTTTAATAACATATTTTTCTACTTTTCTGGTTAATTTAGCAATGCTTAATTATTTTTGTATAGTACTTGCCTGGAATGCCTTTTCTTTTAACCTCTGTTTTTGTAGCTTTGGGCTTAGATTTGACTTTCATAAGCAATATATGGCTACAATTTTGAAATGACATTCTGAAGTTGCTTTCAAATAGAAATTCCCCCGTTTACGATCTTTGTAGTTATTGACAGACTCAGACTTGTCCATGGATCTGCTACATTTTATGCTTCCATAATTTTTAAATCTGCTTTTTAATTTATTATAATAGATTAATATGATGTTTAATACTTTCCTTTCTGCTTTAAAAGTTATAATTTCATATTCATTTTTAACCTTATACCTTTAACAATCATCTTTAACCAAGGCTATGATCTTTCAAATTAATTTGAGGTCATTTAATACTTTGTTTTATTCTTCAAATTCAAACACTATGTCATGTAGCCAGACGTTTCTGGTCTGGCAGAGGCACAAGGTCCAGACCATAGTCTCATCGTCCCAAAGAATAACAAAAGCTGCTTGACCTATGGTTCAGGCATATACTGGCTAACTCTTCCTCTTTAACTAACCCATGATTCTTATCTTGCTTAGCCACATGGCTTGGTGCATTTTTTCAGAGCTGCATTTTCATCTTTTTTTCCTCTGCATCTGCGGCATTTCTCTGTCTTCTTCTTCCAGAGTTTTCTTAGTCTGTTAGCCCTGCCCATACTTCCTGTCTGCCCTCTAGTCAATCAACGTTTTATTAAACCAACAGGAGTGGCAAATATTTACACTGTACAAGAACATAATCCCACAGCAATGTTACAATGTAGTTTGGTTATTCATTGCTTTAAGATTAAAGTGATTTGCTGTGGAATAATCTTTTTGTACACTGTGAAGATGTATCACCATGATTGGTTTAATAAAAAATTGAACAGCCAATAGCTAGGAAGAATTTTTAGGTGCAAAGGACCCTGGGAAGAAGATGGGTGTCACCAGCTTGACTTGAGGAATAGGCATGGAAGAGAAGAGGTAAAATTCACAAGTCACATGGCAATACATAGATGATAAGGTATGGGCTAATTTACGTTATAAGATCTAGTTAGAAACAAGCCTAAGCTATCAGCTGAGTATTTATAACTAATAATAAGTCTCCCTGTCATTACTGGGGAGTCAATGGTCTAGACAAAAATGTCTGACTACAACAATTAAAGTAATTCTCAGTGTGTATTTCCTCAATTATTTCCACAGTCAATTCCTAAAATTCTAAACACTCACCAAATGTTTTTTCTCGTGTCATGAGGTCCTGCATTTCCACCTTTTTTTCTAGATTTATCTTTTTATTAAAGCATATATATTTTTTAAAAAATCTTGCTTCAAAATGGTCTAAAAATCTTTAAACTATATATAGTTTAAAAATATATTTAGTTTGCTTTCACATTTGCCACACTTCAGGAACAGGATAATGTTGTTTTCATTTACTGCTTTGAAAATGTTTTCCCTTTGTCTTCAGATGAGAAGACCACTGTTCACCTTTACAGGTAATAAACCTTTTCTCTAGTTGTTTTTGGTATTATTTGGTTGTAATATCCTGAAGGCTCATTATCAGTTGTATCACTGCTAATTTACTTTATCTTGCTTAGGTAGAAAAGATGTTTACCTTTTTCTTAGTCCTAAAAATTCTCCTTCACTATCTCCTTGCCTCTTTTTATTCTTTGTATTACGCCTTTCTAACATTTATGCTAGATGTTAATTTCTTAACATGGTGTTTATCTATTGTCTGTCTTATTAGTTACTTTTCCTATTGCTGATAAAATACTCTAAGAAAGGGCTAGAGTGATGACTTAGTAGTTAAGAACAATGGCTGGTCTTTCAGAACACCCAGGTTTGATTGCAAGCATCCACATGATAGCTCATTATCTTTTGTAACTCCAATTCCCAGGGATCACTATCCTTTTCTGGCCTTGAAGGGCACTGTATGCACATGGTGAACAGATATACATGGAAGGCAAAACATTCATACTCATAAAATAAAAAAGGAAAAGACCCTGAAAAATGAAACAGAAACTCAAAGGAGAGAAGGCTGATTTTTGGTTCATAGTTCAAGGTACAGCCCATTGTGGTAGGAAAGTCAGTGAAGTAGTTTGGAGCATTTGATCATTTCACAACTACAGTCAGGAGGAAGAGAGCTGTGGATGCTGGTGCTTAGTTAACTTCCCCCTTTTTCATGCAAAACAGGATCCAATTCCAAGGAATGGAGATACCCACTCTGAGAGTAAGCCTTTCTACCTCAATTCACCTCATCAGGATAATCCCTCCCATGTAGGGCCAGAATCTTGCCTCCTAGGTTATAGTAGATCCTGGTAGGCTGATAGTTATTATTAACCATCAGAGCAGCTCTTCACATGTTGGGGGGTTAGTATCTTCTAAGCAGCTTATCTTTATGGATGACTCTAGGCAGATAATGGACCTAGTTCCAGCTCTCATCCTTTCTTACCTCCTACTATTTTTAAAGGAGCTTTCATAGTTCTAGGTCTACACGGAGTAGAAAGCTAAAGTCTTTCTAAGAGTCTAAGTCAGGGTTTAAATATTTGTAGGGCATGACAGCCTCAGTTTCTGCCTGTTAAACCAACCTAGCCATTTCTCATTTCTCCTGGAGCCTGGTGCTGCCATTCTCAAAGATCTCAAAGTTTGTTGTCTATCTTCAATTTCTACATAATTTTAGCAGGAAAATTCCTGTTTTGTCAGCTTGGTCTTCCATGATATCAGAAGTCCTCTATAAACATAACTATAATGTGTTAGAAATTAATCATAGTAACACATTTCTCTAGGCTTTTTTCATTCCACATTCCAAACATCTCCCATGTTACTGTGCCATCTTCATGAACCCCATTATTAATATACTATAGGATGGTAGTATATGATGGTGAGTAAAAGGTCAAAATTTGAGTCAAATTTATTGTACAATCCCTTTAGAAACTTCTGGCCTGGGGAACGTGAGGGAGCTTAGGATGCCTGACATGAACATGTCAGCACACAGAGGATGACATCTAACTGCTAATACAATGTTGTTGCTCTCAGAACCACCATCACCATCAAAGGATATGTTAAATCCCATTATTGATCTTATATTCATAATGATTAGCCCTGCAGATGAGCTCATTTAAACAACAGGCACATGAGACTTAAGTTTCCATGTGTAAGAGCACGTACTAGAAAGTGTAGAGCCTGAAACGTGGCAGAAGTGGGGAGGATGGCACAATGGGGTCAGAAGTCAGAAAGCCATGAGAGGAGAAGGGCTGCTCAAGGGGATGCTCTCCTGTCCCAGTCAGCTACACACAACCATGCTTAAGACCATGGAAAATGCCGCACTGGCAAACGAATCTAAAATGAACATATTATGTAACATGCTTTTTTTTTTTTGGCGGGGGAGGGAGAGGGTCCCTGATTAGTGAGAGTCAAAGCTATGGCAAGTCTAGTTCACTCGATCAGCTAGTTCACACGTAGTAGAAAGAGGTTGTGCCAACTCCTACGCTACTTTGAAACGTATGGTACTTTGCACAAACGTCAGAGGAGAAGCTCCAGCAGGTTCTCTAAACCTGTTACATACAAGGGAACTTTCTGCGAAGGCTAAAACAGTGTGTATCTGTGCATATCAGCAGCAGTGACAACAGCTACCAGCTCGGCTACGAGTGAGGACCTGAAATGTGGCTGGAAGTACTGAGAAACTACATTTTAAATGATATTTAATTTTAATTAATTTACTTCAAACGGCTGTACATGGCTTGTAGTTACTGTGCTAGAAAGTACAATTCCAAACAAATCTTAGAATATATGGATGTGCATATGGCTTTGTACATATGTATATGCATATACTAATATATGCATACCCAAGTAAATTATAGAGGACAGAATTAATGATTTCAATTTTTACATGAAAGGCTTAACATTTTTACTTGCCATTTGTACCCATGACTTAATATTCTGATATTGAACTAAAAGTAGAGTTCAAAAAGAGCTCTGATGCTTGTCTCTATTACTCAAGTGTCCAGACACTGGAAAATCATTGAGCACCTGCCGCCGCAGAAAAAAATTATATACCTGTTTCTCCAACATTTATATCTTTGCCAATTTTAAATGTGTTAAACTTTAGGGTAAAAATTCACTGGGGGATTCTAAAACTGGCTAAATAAATTCTAAAAACAGAGAAATAGTCTAAGCCTTCCCACAAACATCACCTGAAGCATTTCTCACTGTACCACGGGAAGCAGGTATACCTTGATCATCCATTTTCTCAAGCATTCCAAGCAACACCTGTCAAGTCCAAGCATCCCACCTCAGTCACAGAGCCCTTCAGAGAGGGGTGGCTCTGCCTCCAAACTCAAGGCCCTTTTAAATGCTCTGGCATCCTGACCCTATCATGTGAAAGCAGGCTGGGGGAAGATGGCCTTTTTGCCACAAATACTCCTAAGTGTCTGAAAAGCAGGTATTTTCCGGAAGGAACAAATTATCCATCACCTATTCAGACTGGGGTAGAATTCTGCAGCAACATAACCATCTCCCACACCGCACTGAGAGGCAACACTATTTCTCTGGTGGTCTGATGCAAAGAAGGTGGTCCTGAGGAAACCCCAGGAGACTATCCTAAGAGAGTTAACGAGGCTTACCTTGTGAGTCTTGGGAGGAAGAAAGAATAAAGAAACAAAGGAATGGAGGAAAAAGTGAAGGCAGTTGTGTTCACTTTCAAATATATGTCACATCATTAATGTAACAACTGGCTTCTTCAACCCTTCTTGGAGTTTGAAATGTATTTTATCTCAACCATACTCCTCTCAATTAAAAATTAAATCCACAAGAAGTACCCTGGCCTCATTGTCAAGGTGCTGATCTCTGAGAGCACTTTAGACTGTCACCTCGGCCAGCCTAATTGGCTGATAAAAAGCAGGGGCCAGCAGGAGGTGAGAACTACAGCCAGGCTTCCAACATTTCCCTCTATAGACAAATAATAGACTTTTTATCCCGTCATTCACAGGTACATTTTTGAGCAGCACTAAAATAATTGTCTCAAATTGGAGGATGTGTATAAAAAAAGAAAATCAGACCATCAGAGGAAAAAAGAGAATTGTGATTTACAGATGAAATTCCTTATTCAGAAAAACAGCATATCTAGTTTTATCTCCCAGTAGGCTACAATCATTTCAAACTTACAGGAGAATTTATTTTTTGCAGCTAACGGCATGCAGTCTTGAGTTCCAAGTAGAATCCATGCGTATCAGCTGCTGACAACCTTGTTTAGGGCACAAATGAATTCCCAGCAGACAGGTACACTCCAGGTCCCTGTCTTAGTTCAGGTGTTTAAGTAACAAAGGAAATAATTGTGGGATTTCTTTTTGATGGGTAGAAATAAATGGACAACCAACTGCCTTTGTCTTTCTCAGGGGATTCTTAGGCAGGCAGAAGTGTCTCCTATCAAAAATTAAAAGCATCAGAGCTAAAGCAATGATCCGGAACTCTGTCCATTCTATCTGAAGCCTAACAGTTGTTCAGAAACTACTAGTGTCTTCAATTTTTCAATGATCTCTTTGCTTCTTGTTTAATTTATAAACAACTCCTCTAGAAGTTATTTCCTTGGTAGTATCAATGTTCAAATATGGTCCCTCCCAGGTGCCACTTTGCTGACCTAAGTTTATCTTAAATAGAATATATCTCGGATGATTTTGGCTTCAGTATTGTGCCTGTTGGTGTTTGGATGAACTGAGCAATAGTGCGGCTCTACCTACTCATCAGTCAGACAGACTAGGAAACACCCGCTGGCCACTCAGAAAAGATTCTGATGCCTCCGATGCCGCACTGCAAACTCTATCTAATTTAAATGGTATGATTATTTTCTATAATAAAATAGAAAAGTGGTCATTTTAAGTGCAAGAGAAGTGTGAAAAATCACTTTTTATCTCAGGCACTTTTGCTCACTGAGTTACTTAAGGCTGGTTATTTAACATTTCTGAATTCCAGCATCTTCATCTGTAAACGAGGCAGTAATTCTCTGAAGTGGGTTCCATTATTATAACTATTGGACTAAAATATAAAAACCACTTAGATGGATGGCATGCATACAGCAAATTAAACATTATGTTTGCCCTGGTGTATTTTCCAATAATTTCTAATGTTAAATGGCTTGAAGGTTTCTTCTCTCCTCTTCCCCTCCCTCTTTCTCACTTCATGCACCCTTTCTTCCTATCCCACCCTCTCTTGCTCTTCCTTTTTACTTGAGACTTACTAGTTCCTGAAAATTCAGTATAAAATTAGAGATAAGCAGTGCAGCCATAGGACACGAATATGAAAAAAAAAAATGTAAGGCGACACAGCTCACATAGTGTTATCAATAGGTGATGAACAGTAATGCCAAACTGATTTGTCCTCATGCATCAGCACAGCTGACCCCTCATTCTGAGAGCGCCCTCACCTCTGCCTGCCACCTGATTATTTTTTTAACAAGAAAGGCAGTAAATGCAGCCTATGTGCTATATTTGAATGTTATTTGGCCCTTCAGACAGAAAGCCATTTATTACTTACTGGAAAGGTGCACGTAACACATTATTGAATTGCCTTGAATTTTAGCTCAAATGTATCTTATTCATGGTGCAGATTTTCTTTAAAAGTTTCAAAGTGAGTAACTTAGTTTAAAACAAAATAAATTCACCATAGGTTGGCTGTGCTGAGTTTAAAAAATTCAGTGAACTATCAATTCAATCAGCCTTATAAAGACCATGCATATGATAAGTTAAATACTGGTCACTGAATTACTTCAAAGATAGTATCCCATCTGTTACAAGATATTAAGAAACATTTTAAAATCACAAAAGAAAGAAAGAAGAATGGGAACCTATGACTTTAAATATATAACTACATACTCGGGGCAGGCAAGAAGGCTTAGTGAATGAAGGTGCTTTTGGCTAAGTTTGATAATCTCAGTTCCAACCTCATTTACATAGTGGAAGCAACATACAACTCCAACAACAAATTATTCTCTGACCTCTACATGTGGCATGTGGCAAATGAGAGCCCCCAGCTCTCCTACAAATAACTAAATATAATTTTAAAATTAACAACATATTTTAAAAACCTTCAAACCTTTTCAGCAAGGATATAGGCACAGGTGGATCCCTGGGGCTTATGATTTGTTAGCCCTGGACTAACAGATGTGCAAGTTCCAGTAAGAAACCGTGTTTCAAACAACAATGTGGACAGATGATGAAGAATGGAAACTGGAGGTTGGCTTCCTCCTATACAACACACACACACACACACACACACACACACACACACACACACACACACACCCCTTTACCTATAGATTTATACACATAAGAAGTCAGGAATAGGCAAATATGAAAACAGGAGAAGAGATAATCTTCAATGATATAATTGATAATTACTTTGCTTTGATCCTTACATAACATATACATGTAACTAAATGATAAGCACACCCTACAAAGAAGTATTAACATTGTAAGTCAATTAAGAAGTAAAAAGCTGAAAAAGAACTCTTCCAAATCAAAGCTCTAATTTCAAGGCCAATTGGGAAAAAAATAGTACATTTGCATTCAAATACCTTTGGTTTTGTATTGCTTTAGTTATTTTTTAAAATAATAATGAATATTCAGTATTAACAACCTTCAAGTATTTCTGGAAGGTTACTAATTATTAATACATATATATATGCATTAATAAGGACCATAGGTAGGAAAACGCAAACAGACCACTTCAGCAGTCCACATTCAGTCTCCCTTTCCTGTATTTCTCACTTGTGACAGGTAGAGAGATCAGTGAAAGAATATTACCCACAAAGGACAGATGCTCTACGATGTAACTGCTTATGGAGAATCCTAGAAAGTGCAAACTGTATCAAGAAATTTTACTTGAAACAATAATAGAATGATTACATTCCTTTTCTGTCAAAAAGTTATTCTAAAAAAGGGGATTTTTTTCTGACTGACCACTAAAAGAACACCAATAATACTTAAAAAAAAAAAAAAAAAAACTCAGAAGAAACAAGATTCCACATCCTAGGTACAGTGAGATCAAAAACATCTGTGATGTGTCATCTTTCTTGGCAAACTGGCTGGATTTGAATCACCTAGGAGGCACGTTTTAACAAGTCTTTGAGAGAGATTCTGGGGAATTTTAATTATGTGGGCAGCGTCCCATGGCTGGGATGGATGAAAAGGGGAAGGAAAGAAAGTCAGTGAGCACTTACGTTTTCCTTCTGATTCCAGCCACAGTTCCATGCACTTCACCAACCCTTCCCTTCCATGGTGAGCGTTCTTCACCATGATGGGCATTCCTCACCATGATAGGAATTCCTCACCATGATGGGAACTACCTCACCATGATGGACATTCCTCACCATGATGGGAACTACCTCACCATGATGGGCATTCCTCACCATGATGGGAACTACCTCACCATGATGGACATTCCTCACCATGATGGGCATTCTTCACCATGATGGGCACTACCTCACCATGATGGACATTCCTCACCATGATGGACATTCCTCACCATGATGGGCATTCTTCACCATGATGGGCATTCCTCACCATGATGGGCATTCCTCACCATGATGGACATTCTTCACCATGATGGGCACTACCTCACCATGATGGACATTCTTCACCATGATGGGCACTACCTCACTATGATGGACATTCCTCACCATGATGGACATTCTTCACCATGATGGGCATTCCTCACCATGATGGGCATTCCTCACCATGATGGACATTCTTCACCATGATGGGCATTCCTCACCATGATGGGCATTCCTCACCATGATGGACATTCTTCACCATGATGGGCACTACCTCACCATGATGGACATTCTTCACCATGATGGGCACTACCTCACTATGATGGACATTCCTCACCATGATGGGTATTCCTCACCATGATGGACATTTCTCACCATGATGGGCACTACCTCACCATACTGGGCATATCCTCACCATGATGATTGCTTCCTAGCCATGATAGGCACATCTTCACCATGATGGGCACTTCCCTGTCACAATTGGCACTTCCTTACCATGATACTTACATGAGGATACTACCTCACAATGATGAGCACTACCTCAACTTGATGGGTACTTCCTTGCCATGACAGGCATTCCTCACCATGATAGGCATTCTATACCATGCTGGGTATTTCCTTTTTGTAATGGGACACTCCCTCTCCATGATAGGCATTTCCTGCATGTTGGACACTATTTTTTTTTAGCATAATAGACACCTTTTCACCATAGTGGGCATTTCCTGTCATGATAGGCACTTCCTAATACGTAGGACATGCCCCATTAAAATGGGCACTCCCTCTACATGATGGGTATTCCAAGCCATGTTGGGCACCTTTTCATCATGATGGACATTTTATCATAATGGTCAGCATTTCTCACCATAATGGGCATTTCTCATCATGATGGACACTACCCTCTCAAGTTTGAGCCAAAACAAATCCTTCTTCGATAAGTTGCACTTTGTCAAATATTTGGTCAAAGTGATTAGAAAAAAGGATTCAAAAATCATATTTTTTATATATCTTTAAATAGATTCAACTAAAAACTTAACCTCGGAGATTTATTATAATTCATAGAGGACTTGGATAGCCTGGTCAAGGCTGTAGGTTCAAGCCTCACTATGAAAAAAATTAAATAAAAAAGAAGAAAACCCAAGTTTGTTTGAAGTAGGCAGTTTTATACTGTTTCCATTACTGTATGTTTTGCCTTTTTTTAAAAAAAAAAATTCTTATTTGAAAGAAGTCATATGTGCATGCTGCAAGAGGCAGAGATCATGACCAAGCTAAAATAATACTGAGATCATATGACTGAGACCCGGTACCAACTACCACATACACACATACAAGCAACAAAACAAGGAAAACTGTCTTGAAGGATGTGTAGGCAATTAGACTTGGGTGATGTATCTCAGGAAGAGGGAAGAACATGAAGAAAGTCGGAGGTCTTAGGACACTCTCCCACTTTGTGTTCATCTGGATCCCAGAAAAAAAAAGACAACAAAAGCAGGCCTGAGAAGGCGCTGCAGATTTCATGCCAAAAGCCTGGCTTCAGAAGGCCAGTTCAGCTTCTCCAAATCCTGAGCAAATTATCACTGTACCTGAGAAGACCAGCTTACAGCACTGTGTAGGACTAAGTGGGCTGACTAGGAATGAAAGTTCTGCAGTGATCCTGAAGGTATTGCAGAAATAGGCTCAAATACAAAAGTGTCTCAAGGAAGAGGGCAGTGAAATTAAATGGCAACCAACTCTATGGGATGTGATATTGTCAGCTGGGTCACACTGATCAGAGTGGCAGAAAGAGTGTGCAGTCAGTGCCAGGGGGTGGCCACAGGAGACCCGACGCTGACCTGGATACTATCAGGGAAAGAAAGAGGTAGTGGTAAATTTTGCTATATGCTTGTCTTATGGATTTTGCTGTGTGAGCAAGAGGTTAGAATAGAAACATCAAAGGCTCTACCTCTGTTTTGCCGGACTGCCTAGTGAACAGCTGTTTCTGTCTCTGAGTTACTACATTGCCAAACATTCAGTGAGTGACTACTGTGCTCCAAAGACGATTCTAGATGATTGGAGCAGATTACTAAAGAAACAAAGATTCTTGCCTTCAAGGAACTTGAATTTTAATGGTAAAAAGATAATTAAATGGACAAGAACAAATGTTAGAAACAGAAACAAAATGCAGTGAGGGACATGAGTAACAACAGATAGAAAAGATGACGAATAGTAACTGCTGGGTAGAAGAAGAGGTGAGGGATGTCAAAGGGCACAGCCTGGGAACCAGTGTTGTGTCTAGCCTGTTGGGAAGAACATTCACTCTATCTCCCAGGCTCCTTAGGAAAAGCCCATGAGAGAATCTCAGGTTCGAAAGCATGCCTGACTCAGCACCATCACAAATCACCCGCTGATCACATTTCCTCCTTCCCCTCCTGGTGAGCTGCAGAAATTCCCCCTATATTGGCTGTTTTCTCAGATATTCTGGTCATAGCTATACAAAAGTAGTTCATTTACTTAGCAGTTTTTAAATACACGGTTTTGGGCAGAAAGTTCAAAGCTGAATTTGCAGCCATTTCCGAAGCAGTGTGCGGAACCTTGAAGCATTGTTTGTATCTGCTTCCATTTTATACCCTCACATTCCCTTCCTTGTTGCTGAGGTGCTGTCTATGGGCAGGGTGTTTCTAAATAACCTGGGGTGTTCATGGAACTCATGAGCTTCAAGATCGCAGAGATAAAGCATGTGCCACCACACGCAGCCATTATATTTAAAGACATACTATCCTAAAGTTATAATTTTTATTTAGAGTCTCATGAGTTGAAGGTATGGTCCTCAGAAGGTGGGGCTATATAGGAAGGTTGTAGAAACTATAGGAGGTAGAAGCTAGCTAAAGAAAGTGGGTTGCTGGGTACATGACTTTGAGGGACACTTATTCATTCTCATGTTCTCATTATCTACTCCTCTTTCCATTAACCCAATTCAATCAGTAAGTTTTATAATCCTCCATTCTACCAAATCACAGAGCAAAGAAACTCAGACTACACTCCCTGACACCAGAGGAATACATTAGTTGTGGTTTCCACACTGATGCAACCTTGCACTATGTAACAGCATCTTCAGTGACATCTGTGCCCTTTACTGACATCTCACCCTTCCCCTCCTCTAGTTTATTAAACATTCTTTTCAGCTAAAATTGAATAAATATGAAGCTTATAAAAATAAGGAAAATAAAATTTTAGTTGAAATGCTGGGCAGTGGTTGCACATTAATTCCACCCCTCAGGAGGCAGAGACAGGTGGACCTCTGTGAATTCAAGACAGCCTGATCTGCAAGATGAGTTCCAGTTCCAGGAGCCAGAGCTGTTACACAGAGAAGCCCTGTCTCAAAAAACCAAAGCAAAACAAAACAAAAAATAATTGAAAATTAGCTACTTTAAAAACCAGCTTTGTCTTCTTTAACACTACAATGAATGGTTTTGACTAATGTCAAGCCTACTGAGACAATATAGCTAAAGAGATACTCTGTGTAACCCGCGAAAGGCAGCCCTTGCCTCCCACATATGTTTGTCACATATGCATTAGGTACTTACATGAAATTCACACAGCCTGTGCCAGCTGGTGGAGCAATCCAGACAAAGCTGAGGTTGGTTGTAGGCAGGTGACTCACATGAGAGGCCACCACACTGCACATAAACTGGTTACCAAATTGGTGGTCAGACATGATCCCTGCAAGACAGAAAGGAAGGGATGTTACAAAGGAAAAAAATAACCTAGTCCTTCCTACCCACCAAGGCATAATGATATCTTTAATCCTTCTTAACAAAACAATTCTCTTAATTTTAACACAGATAAAAATACTGATGAAAAACTCAACAATGTGGAAACAATATCTTTAGAAAATAGACAAAATACCCAAAGAGATTCTGTACCAAAGAAAATACATATGGCAATTAGCATACAAAATGTTCACCATCATACACAATTGCCAACTGCAAATCAAAACAACAACATAGCATCTATCTGTCCTCAGAACAGCCCAAATTCCAACATGGGCAATACTGCCTGCTGGTGCAGATGTGCACTGAGTTCCTTCTTCCCGCTGCTGGTGAGGGCACAAAACTCTTCAGCCCCCTTGGAAGCCAGTGTTATTTAGAACTAAAAATACTATTACAATAACATATATTACTGCTCACCCACATGAAATTAAAACTCACATACATACAAAACCCAAATATTTAAAGCAGTTTTGTTAATAATTTCTAACACTCACAAATAACTAGAAGGTTTTTCAGGAGATGGGTGAATATGTTAACTATGATCTATCCAGACAATAGCCTGATTTAGCTAAAATAGAAAAATAATGAGCAAGCTACGTAAATATATAAAGAAAACTGAAGTATGTATAGTACAATGTGAAATCAGCCAGTCTGAAAAGGCTACAGGGTGTCTGGTTCCAGCTAAACATCCCATTAGAAAAAGGCAAACCACAGAAATAGTTCAAAGACTGGTGTTCACCAGGGACAGGGAGAATGCAGAACCTGGTCTGAGGGTGAAGGAAGGACTCTACACAGCGCTTCAACAATGGATCCAGGTTGTTATGTAAATGCTTAAAACTCACAGGGCATAAAACACCCAGCAGAGACCCTAATAAAAGCCATGGAGTCCGGTGATAATGATGTGTCAAGTGCAGGGTCATTGATTCTGACAAATGTGCCACTGTGGGGCCATTGTCAGCAATAGGGGGCTGCTCATGTATGGAGGCAAGGGCTATAAGGTACCTTTTAGACTCAGTTTTCCTATGAACTTAAACTTGTCTAAAAAAGCAATACATATTAACTGAAAATTAAAACACTGTCCAAGAGTAGGAAACTAAGTTTCAGAATTCTCT
Organism: Phyllotis vaccarum; assembly: GCA_033318265.1. Classification (NCBI taxonomy): domain Eukaryota; kingdom Metazoa; phylum Chordata; class Mammalia; order Rodentia; family Cricetidae; genus Phyllotis; species Phyllotis vaccarum. Next base: position 25,792,364 of record JARWLC010000006.1, on the reverse strand, counting down.
TGTTTATTTGATTTGTAGTTTTGAGAAAATCTCTCAAATAGAAGGTGGGAGGGGGAGGAAATTCTGGTCCCCTATATCATAAATACCCTAAATGTGTTTTTGTGAGACAGGAGGAAACATATCTGGTACTGCAAATACTGCCAAGAATCCATGGGTGGGGAGCTCACAGTCCCTAGAAACAAATCTACCGCTACTCCTTTGGTAAATGGTCATAAAAAGTTCAGATTTCATGTGTAAAATGTGAAGTGCTTAATTCTCACAACAAACAACACTTAAGATAATACTTCATGCTGCAGCTAGTTGTCTCTACTCCTGACAAATGCCCATTTTCCCCCTGCCTACCAGTCACTTTGTGCAATAAAATTCTACATATTTCTCCACAAATGACTCATTCTACTCACCTAGTTAATACTTAGACCATCTAAAATGGCTATTTAAAATAATACGATTAAAAGTGGGTAAAATAAAGAAGTCAGTTCTCTGCTCGTACAAATTATATTACAACTTCTGACAAGGCAACCACAGGCATCTGGAGAACAGAACACTTCTCCAAAGGTAGAAATTCCTATTGGATGGCTGATACATAGAACAAAATTCAGCTCCTTTGAATAAACTCTCTCTCTCTCTCTCTCTCTCTCTCTCTCTCTCTCTCTCTCTCTCTCTCTCTCTCTCTCTCTCTCTCTCTCTCTCCCCCCCTCTCTCTTTCTTTGACATCAGCTTCAGCACTGCCATCCTCTAAGTATTTCCATCTCCTTGCACATTGCACACCTCAACTATCAAGTGATTCCCTCTACTATGTTAACACAAACTATGCCCTCTAATTAAAATATAGTCTCCAACTGTTCTCTGTCACCTCACACATCCTACACCGGGAGGTGCAATGAACTAGTTTCTTTTAATCACCAAGAAAACCCAGGATGTTTCTCTCCAGGCTTCTGCTGAGCCCTTTACTTAACCCTAACATACCATAAGGCATCTGAAATGTTCTGCTTCTTGTGCTTCACTGTATCTTCCATTACTTAAAAAACAAAAAAACCAAAACAAAACAAAACAAAAAAACAGATCTACTAATCCATATTTTTCTAGGACCTGATACATTGTGCATAGTCAATATTTTATTTAATTTACTTTGGTCATGTTTTAAAAGGTTTCTCAATATACATTTCTTTCTATTAATTTATCCTCCCATTTACAGATTTAACATGAACATATTTTATTATGTTGGTGATAATCTCATTGCTAAATTGTTCTAGGTTTCATTGTTTTTTCTTAGGATTCCACACCAGCTCCTTTCAGGTTTCTCTGCCCTATGTCTTTCTCTACTCCACCAAAATCAGCTTTCAGAAAGGTTCACATGATTTGCCCATCTCCTGCTCACTTTCTAATCAGACTCCAGAAAAACACAGCAATCAGCATCCAGTCCTAAATTCAGCACAGTCTGGCCTCTCATTCTCCCCCAAATGTCCACTGGGTCAGAGCTCTGAGTGCCAGTCACCACATATAGAAGGATATGTGCTCTGATCTCAGATAGACCCATCCTATGTCCTCTTCAAGGGAAGGGCTGATCCAGATTGTTTAATACTAGAAGAGAAGTCAGCGTGGCAGGCTTAGTAATACACCAACCACCCTTGCTCTCAAAGACTTCTCTCTCTGCACACTGCCTCAGCCCTGTGTTTGGGTAGATGCCTTTCCTACATCAAGTCACCTATTCTTACATAATTAACCTACAGCAATCCACCTGTTCTTTCATCATAGTGCGTGACGTGACTTTCTCCTCCAATCTTAATCTTTGTATTCAAGCAGACAACACAGTATCTGACCATTAAAGATATTCAAGAAGCATTTTTTGTTTAAATACACAAAGAACTTTAAAATTAAAGACTGTAGAAAGCACAACATATGCAGTTATTTCTTAACAGATGAAACAGAATCTTCTCAGTAGAAAGCTGACCGGAATAGGTTACAATTGATATAAGAAATAGAAAAAAAAAAAAAAAAAAAAAAAAAAAACAGCCCTAGTTTCACAAAGTAAAAATGATGTTCTTTTCTCATTTCAATTTTTAAAGCTGCATATTTAGATACAATTCATCATGCCACAGAAACCACAAGGTTAGAAAGAATATGAGACTCCCAGGGAGATGAGAGTCCCAGAGTAGACCCAAGAGCTGTGACTCAGGAATGCTTCAGGGACCCAATGTGCAAAAAAGACATATATGCAAGAGTCAGTCTAACCACAAAGCAAAACAAGATTTCCAGCTATAATCATGTGGGAAAGGAAATGAACAAAACCCAGGCTAAGACTTCAAAGCCTTGGTAATAGGACTCATAGTCAAGGATCTCTTCATTCGTCAAAGCTCTTAGTCAGTGTCTAGATCACATACCATGCAACTGAAATTAATAGCTAGGATGTCCTAGCTGTCCTAGGTGAAGGTTCCATAGAATGATGTTCTTGCAATCTAGATGTCTAGAACATCAGTTCTCCAAATTTACTGTTCAGTGTTACCTCTAACCTGAGTACAGGGATTTTTAAAAGCTCACCTATTAATTATTATTTGTAGTCAATAATTTGCATTGAAAATATTATTAACATTATTATTATTAAATAATGATAGTATAATGCTATAATTATATATTGTTATAAATACATTAATGAACATAATTGTAACATTATTATTACTATTAATAATCTAGAATTCTGAGCTTAGGGTTATAACTATTCACATCAATGAAATTTAAAAGTATCCAACAGGGTCTTACTTAATGGCCCTTGTAGTAATGTAAAATGTCTTATATCTTTGTCCTACTCCTAAAATTAAACCATGCATGTTTGATGAACGCTTGTGTCTCTGTACATGTGTGGGTGCATGTGATGGGGTATGTATGATGCATATGGAGGCAGGATGGTATGTTGGGTACCATCCCTCTGGAAGGCTGCCTATCTCCTTGGAGACAGGCCAGAGAATTCCAGGGCTCCTCCTGCACCTACCATTAGAAATATATTTACTTAAACAGAAACCAGAGGGGAAAATCTAATATTCACAGAAATCCTATTTTTCACCAAACATTGTGCTGAGCCATATGAAAGTGACAGACTCCACCCTGAAATGACTTGAGTTGAGTGAAAGGTGTAATAAACTAACATTATAATTAAACCAGCTAGAAAATAACTATGTGCTAACCGGATGATACTTATAAAATGCAAATTCAAACTATAAATGTAATTCATATGTATAAATATAATAGTAAAATGAATGTCAAAATAAAAACTTCCTATAACCTGAGACCATGATGCTGACACATTATTTTACTAGCTAGGACACTGAGAAAATGTGTTCATAGCCATAAGGCAGTAAGCATAGGAGCCCGGAGTCTGACCAGATCATTTGCTGCACAGTAAGAAACTTCAGTGCTGTGTTGTAAAGGGAAAGCTACAATTTCCCTTTTTTACATAAGCATTATTGATAGGAAACAGTCCCCTCAGCTTTGTGCATACAGATGTGTGGCAGTTGTCAGGTGTTACCCCGGCAAGCTTCATTCTGTCATCTGTGAAATGCTGGTCCTGAGCACTCAGACCTCCTTTGACTCCAGAGTATTCTCAGCACAATTTTAATGAACAGAAAGATTAGAGGACTTTGCACAAATACAGGCCTAATGATCAGAGTGCACCTAGAAAATGACAAGAAGGGAATGCCAGCAGTTAGAATGGCTTCCATTTGGGAATGCCAGCAGTCAGAATGGCTTCCATTGCCCCACAAAACACAGTTCACCGAATCCACCATGGTCTCCTCAATGCCTCTGTGTCACAATAGACATAGGATTCATGTATGTGAGTGGGAATCTTATTCTTGAGATATCTGAAATCTGAATATGATAATAAATTTTACAGTCTTTTTCCCTGCTACATGCAGGAAGACATGACATGTTGAGTTTTTAATCATACTTGCAAAGGGAAAAGATCTAAAATAGAAGAATCTAATTATGTGGTGCTTCTTAAGGAAATGGGAGAGAAAAAAAGCACACAAGTGTGTCATATATTTAATAAGTGGATTTTATATTTATTGTTGCAGTTATATAGAAACTGTCATATAAAACATCTCACATAGAATTTACTCCACTGAGTAAATACTTTGAAGAGAACTCACCTCTAACAAATGTAAATATGTCGAGCTCATACTAAATACAAATTTTGAAGTTCTACAAGATAATCTTTTTTGATTCTCCATGACATTAAAATCCTTAACTTTTAGATGTTTATACACATATCTAAAAAATAATATTCACAAATTACTTATAATTTCTATATCAGCTATCAGCAGAAATTTAATATTCACATTCTCTTTATGAAGTATGGGTATTTCAGTTCATTGTCAGACAAATCATGAGATTATTAGTTTATTATTATCCAATATTTATCTTTTTTATGGAAGTTGTGGTAGGAAAGTAACCCACAGCAGTTTCCTTTATCCATCACACCTTTGAAAGGCTCATCTCAGGAGGTCTTTAATTATTCTAAACTTGCCTCCATGATCCCTTTTTAAGACAGTGACACACATTTCTGCGCCTTCCAGGATGTCATTTTCCCTGACATGTCTTCAGTTATTTTAAGTTTGTGACTAAACCTTGTGTGAACCCATTTTCCCCTAAGGAATACTTTTCTCTCTTTTCATATGCATACTGTGGGGTCTTCAAAACTGTAACTTCTATGAGCCACACCATGTCTAAAATAAAATGTGTATAGTCTCATAAGATAAAGCTTATTTGCTTCCAAAAATTACATTGAAGATTTTAGTACCCAAAATAACAATCTTGTGAGAAAATTAAATTTATGTTAGGCTTCATGGATTAAAAATATGTGTTATTCGAGTCTGTTTAGTTGCCAAGGTTGGCATCGAGAGGCAGCAATATGTCCTGGTTTGTTTTTCATTCATTTCAGATGAAAACTTCTATGCATGGGGATCATGAAACAAAGGGCAAGTACATTAAGGCTTCAGAATTGTACATGAAAAATGTAACTGCCAATAAAATTGATAAAATGCTGAGAGTATTATTTTGCTATTTCTAAGACTTTTAGAACACTTGGTAGATGTTTTGTCAGAAGGTTTAATAATGTTATTGTCTCACAACTACTTAAGGAGTGTAAGAACGTCTGAATATATAAGGTGATTCTTTATATTTCCCTTATGTTTTCTTTCATCCTGTGCTCATTCTGTAAAAGGTTTCATCAGTTAATGAAATAGTGTAGTTTTGGAAGTTAGTCCTGCTCTTTTAAGAAAAGGAGAAAATGAATCATGGAGTTCCTTTCAGTCATTCAATACCTACTAACTCAAAATCAGTGTCGGTTGCTTACAGCCTTTGGCTTGTTTGCAATCTTTGCTGTTAGATATACAAAACACTTCAACAAAGTGAGACAGGATTTTACACACTAGAAGTAATCCAAGAACTTCCCCCAAACACCCTTGCTGCCATTTATCTGTGAACCAGTAGGTTGGAAGAGGAGTGAACAGTATACCTCAGATGCATTGTATTCATTTGCTGGAGCACTGAAGATTTTGGCTTTCATATTTCATCCAGGAAACAAAAAGGCATAAGTCTTAAAAACATCCTGGAATTGCATGGGGACAAATGTGTTAACCACACCGAGGGGTATACACTGCTTCCATATCTTACACCTATTGTGTAAATAGAGCCTGTTCTAAATGAACTTGGTCCTTTCCTCATTCATTAGGGTCAGCTCTTATCCTCCCAGCACGCTACCAGTTACTACTGTCTTCTCTGTGTCTTTCGGCACATAAAACCTTAGCTTTACTAGTAGGGCAGTAGGGAAAAGGTCAAGCTGAGTACACAGACCCTGGAGACAACTGCTCCTGTATAGACCTGTGTGCTTCACTATCGAGGAATCGGGGATTTGTGGGAGGGTCATTCAGTCTATTATTCTCCATCAGGAAAAGGGGGAGGAGACTATCAGGAGGGCAGTACAGATGAAATGATAGGTTGGTCCACAGTGCTGTGTATGTTACCTATTATTGTAATTTCCATCTTAGGGACTCAGAAACCATGACACAATGAATGTAAGTGACTGGTCAAGAACAGCAGAGCTAGTAAAGGGCATCTGAATAGGGGCTCAGCTTCTATCTTACATTATCTGTTGGCTTCCTTCCTATATGCTTATATGGCAGTGCCTCATTTTGGAACAGATGCCAGTTCTTTGAGAGCTTTAAATCACAGTTGCTCCCCCATGGAGCAAAGTCAACCTGTTACATTAGATGTCTACAGCTACTAAGTTTGCAGATCAGCATCCTTTCAAAGAGCTAGTGGAACTTGCACTGTCTTTACTGGCACTGATCTTCTGAACCAATGCAGATGTCTGCTGCCTTCTTTCCTAAATACCAAATAGGCTCTTTCCTAAACATCTGCATGCTGGTGGATAGCTAGGATATGCTGCCTGCCCAGCATGCATTACCCTAACCACATCACACTAGCTACCTATCCAAAAAATTACTTAATCTTACTAGTCGGTACCAACTTAATGCTGTGGGATTATGTTCTGGTACATTTTAAATATTTGTCCCTCCTACTGGTTTAATAAAATGCTGATTGGCCAGAAGGAAGACAGTGAGTGTGGGCGGGGCTACCAGACTAAGAAAACTCTGGGAAGAGGAAGAGTCAGGCAGAGACACCAGCACACATAGAGGAAAGAGGCTAGGATGCTGCTCTGAGAATAGGTACTAAGTCACTTGGCTAATCTTTGGTTAGTTTAAGAGTTAAAAGTTAACAAGTTTCATGTATGAGCCATAGGCCACTCTGCATGAAATTAATATAAGCTTCTGTGTGATTATTTGGAGCTAAGTGGCAGTGGGGCTCTGAGTGGGTCTGAACCTTGGGCCTAGCCTGGAAATTTGGGGCCAAAAACTTCTTACTACAACTTAATCCTCTGACCTCATTTATGTTTGATTTACAACATAATCACTAGTTAAAGAGTTGCATTTCACCTAGGTAAAATGTATAATATAGGCCAAAGAAATAAAAAAGAGGTGACGAGTTATAAACCCAAGCCAGGCTGAAGGTTGAAAATATCTCAAAAGGCTTTCTTTAAAACAGAGCCCTAGGCCTGAGTCTGCTGTCCTAAGGAACAGCACTGACTCCAAGGAGCCTCCCTCAGCCCTCTCAAGTCTGCTTTCTTCACTACTAAGGGAATGTCCATTTGATCCATGAGGAAACAACAATAAAAAACTTCCTATCAAACATCTTCATCTGCACTTTCTACTTTACAAAACAGAGAAGGATGAGATCCATCGAACAGTAACAGCTAATATTTGCTTAATACTTAAGGATGCAAAGTTCTTGTATTTTATTCTTTTCACAAAGACCCACTCATTTGTCCATTAGACACCCTGGGAAATGTGACCCTTGCTCCCATTTTCGAGGAGCTCAGAGGGATGAGCTTCCCACACCAGTCCACTGTTTGACTGGCTTTTACCCTGTCACTTTTTAGTGCAATGACAAATTATATAACCAATGAGATACAGTGATAATTACACGAAGCAATTCTCATCTTTATACGCCAAGTTGCATGTAAAGTTCAAGAAGGGTTGGAACTTTATTTACAGAACTGAAAACTGTATTTCAGTATTTCTCTGTCTCTACTAGACTTACATAAAACTCCCCTTTAGATAGCTGCAGATAGATCAAACTAAGCATGAATTCTGAGACAACATGGTAAATAAAAGACAGTGTAATTGTTGTTGGACCGAGAAGGAAGTAGGATTTGGTTATCTGAACTCTTCCTTCACACTGGCCTAAAAGTGTCCTTAGCAAAGCTAATTCTAAATAATCTATAACTTCTTCCATATAGGAACAGCTCTACAACAAACTGTTTTATCATACATCTTATCTTTCTTAAAACAAATAACCCCACACCATTTCATCTTTAGATGCTCAACATTTCCGAAGCACAGTGAGTCCTTTGCTCCTGTTGTGACCAGCATGTTGCCATAGTAATGCTTGTGAAGTGTGTTACACATACTTCTTCCTCCTTTGTGTAAATACAATCCCTCAAGAAGCTTTTTACACTTCATCTTATCCAAAAGACCAAGAAGCCATCAAGAAGCTTTTAAAAATATTCTTTTCTGGGCTGTGGCTAAGCCATCCCTATCACTCACTACACATATAAGACCATAAATCATGACTAAGCCATCCTTATCACTCACTACACATATAAGACCATAAATCACTTCCAGGAGGCTTTCCTTCAGGACTACTTTTGGATCTTATTACAGGTAACTGCTTTCCCTCACTGTGTTCCAAATTATTCTGCCAACAAAATCTATCTTAAGTACATAACATATTTATGGGATAAATCACTTCTAAAAAGGTATTCGAACTTATATGTCATCAAGGCAATTTAATGATAGTAACTCTCCATGGTCCTGAAGCTCATTCCTGCTGACACCCAGAACCTCATCTGTATATCATGTAAAGTCTGTATTACAGAAGAACCATCAACTTCTTTCATTTTTAGTCAGTTTCATGTAGGATCTGAAATAATGCTCTCCCAACTCTCATTCTGGTCCAGTTGTCTGTGGATGCCCTTGTTCAAGGCATCATAGGTCCTCTAACATTCTCTCTACATTGTCAATCCCTTTGCAACTGCAAGTATTCATCAACAGAATCTGCGCAGAATGGCAATCCACTCTTTTCTAGAGGATCAAAGGCAGCTTCTATATTCCTTTCTCGCTTTGCTTTCACAACAGTGTTGAGGAAGGATGGCCACAGCCTGGAAAGAGCTTCCACTGCTGAGGATCATTATGGAAATTCTCACATTGTGTACCCTCTGGTTCACATGACATTCAGGTCAAGATGAGATTCATGCTCAAATGCTACCACAGCAAAATCAGAGATATCCTTCTGTGGCATCTTTTAAATGAAATTCTTCTGTTGTTTATTCCCTTGCTATGCTGGTTCTTAAAAGAAACAATTTAGTCTTGCTGATTTTGAATACCACAACTCAATAATTATATGGGTCCTATTCAGGCATACCCTCCACTATTGGTTGGAGACCTAGACACTGGCATCCTGTGAGTTCCTGGAGGTCTCCCTAGCACCCAGTCTCTTTCCAACACAACATTAGCTTCCTCTATTGAGATATCCATCTCTTTCTATCTCCCTCTTTGTTGCTCCTCTCACTCAACCATCTCCTCTCATGATATGTTTCGACCTGTTCTTGGATGCAGTCTGATATGACCACAATATGCTAAGGTAATTGTCTCTATTATCTCTTCTTAAGGAATTCTCTGGATGTTTCTCTTAAGTTCCTTCTGATCCCAAACTGTTCAGGGGTCGGGGTATACAGCTTGGGTATTTTTTGCTTTTTGTCTAAAATGCACTTATGAGTGAGTACATCCCATGTCAGTCTTTCTGGCCTTGTGGTACCTCATTCAGGAGGATTTTCTCCAAATCCATCCATTTGCCTGCAAATGTGAGGATGTCATACTGTTTTTTTCTGCTGATTGGTACTCCATTGTGTAGATGAACCATAGTTTGTTAATCCATTCTTCAGCTGAGGGGCATCTAGGTTGTTTCCAGGCTCTTGCTATTATGCATAATTCTGCTATGAACATAGTTGAGCTAATGCCTTTGGGGTATGAATGTGCACCCTTTGGGTATATGCCCAACAGTGGTATTGCTAGATCCTTGGGGAAATTGATTCCCAGTTTTCTGAGGAACCACCATATTGTATTCCAGAGTGACTGTACAAGTCCACACTCCCACAAACAATGGAGGAGTGTTCCCCTTGCTCCACATTCTCTCCAGCATAGGCTATCATCTGTGCTTTTTGATCTTAGCCATTCTGACCAGTGTAAAGTGGTATCTCAAAGTTGTTTTGATTTGTATTTCTCTTGATGCCTAAACATGTTGAGCAATTTTTTAAGTGCCTTTCCGCCATTTGTAATTCTTCTGTTGAGAAGTTCCTTTTTAGCTCTGAACCTCATTTTAAAAATTGTGTTATTTAGGTTTTTGGGCTCAAGTTTCTTGAGTTCTTTTTATATTTTTGAGATCAGTCCTCTGTCTGATGTAGGGTTGGTGAAGACCATTTCCCATTCTGTAGCCTGTTGTTTTGTTTTGTTGACTATATCCTTTGCCTTACAGAAGCTTCTCAGTTTCAGGAGGACCCACTTATTTATTGTTGTTCTTAGTTGTTGGTGCTACCTATTTAGGAAGTGGTGACCTGTGCCAATGCATTGGAGGGTTTTTCCCATTTTCTTTTCTATCAAGTTCAGTGTAGCTGGGATTTTGTAGCTGAGTTTAATCCACTTGGATTTGAGTTTTGTGCAGGGTGATAGGTTTGGATCTATTTGCGTTCTTCTACATACTATCATTCAGTTATGCCAACACCATTTGCTGAAGATATATCTTTTTTCCACTGAATATTTTTGGCCTCTGTCAAAACGCAGATGTTCATAGCTGTGTGACTTAATGTCGGGGCCTTTGATTCGATTTCATTGATCCACATGTCTGTTTTTAATGCCAGTTCCAGGCTGTTTTTATTACTGTAGCTCAGATATAGCTTGAAGTTAGGGATGGTAATTCCTCCTGAAGTTCTTTTATTGGGCAGGATTGTTTTGGCAATCCTGGGTTTCCTGTTATCCCATATGAAGTTGAGTATTGTTCTTTCAAAGTCTGTAAAAAAATGTGTCGGGATTTTGATGGGGATTGCATTGAATCTGTAGATTGCTTTTGGTAAAATTGCCATTTTTACTATGTTGATCCTAACTATCCAGGAGCATGGGAGGACTTTCCATTTTCTGATATCCTCCTCAATTTCTTTCTTCAGTGACTTAAAGTTTTTGCCAAACATGTCTGCTACTTCTTTGGTTAGAGTTACACCAAGATATTTAATGCTATTTTCAGCTACTATAAAGAGTGATGTTTCCCTTGATGTTGTGGGATTCAGGTGTCAGCTGATAAGGTCAAAAGACACTTATACAGGGCACTGGGCCCCCTGAAGGGGACAGGGAAAAAGCCCATTGAAAAGGGGCTTCTGGAACACGAGACGCTCTCTTCCTGGTTCCTGGATGATTGGGGATAGGATCGACTCCACCGACTGTCCTCACCGTTCCAGACTCCAGTCCCTGTTCAGGTGCTACTGTAATCTGTTTACTGTACCGTGAGTTCTGATTTATATTTTAATAAATATCTAGATGGTACTGGTGCCTTCTAAGTAGACTTTGCCTACATCTGGCCCCCAAGAACTAACCATTGTTTTAGCTTTTACAGGATCCCAAAGAGATGCCATCGCCCTTAAGTCAGCAGGAAGCAACCTTATGAACGACTACGCCCCCTTTCCCAATAAGTTTTATGCTCTTAAGGTTGTGGGTAACTATTATTCTAATAGAATAGTTATAAGTTAAAACTGGGTAAAGGACAAAACTATAATATAACATCAGAGATCTTTTTTGAAGAAGAGAGGGGGGGATAGATAGGATAGATAAAGGTAGACTGTTCTACCTACCTATACTCCATTCTAGCTGAATGTATGGGCTAAGCTAAAGACAATTTGCACTGTCATAGATATTTGTATATTGATACTAATGCAAAATCATTTTATACATTTAATTGTGATAATTTGTACATTGGTACAAAGTTTAATCTGAGATTGCTTTATATAACCAAAGCAACTTGTACTTCGATATAAATCTGAATCTGTAACTATTATGTAAAACTGAATCTACAATTGCTATATTTTATATATGCTTCTACCTTTGTTTAAAATATTTGCACATCATTGTCATGTATACTATGCAATTACTACCTTCATTTAACTATACTAGATATAATGTATGATTGCACTAGTTATGATATATGCACAAGATGTTTTATATACCTCTGTTTAGATGATATATATGTATTTACATGTCTAAAATGCTGTGGACACTTTACCTGGTAAAATACCCCTGGCTAATGTTCAATAGTTCTACTAAGGGTCATTGTTCAGGGATTGTACACCCCTTAAATAGGTATTCTAATTTTTAGTACAGGGTTTATTCCTTAAGACGATAAGATCTGCAGTCAACACTATTTAAGGTATCATATCCCAGTCATATCAGATACAGGTTAGAATATCATAGATAGACAAGAATCTTCAACCATTTCATAGACCCAGAGAATATGGCATTTAACATTTAAAATTCGGCCACGAGAGACACGACGACTCCTGGTGTCACTGCTCCCTTCATGAGATGGTGTTGAGCATCGAAGATACTCCTTTGGAGTTGGTCCTTTTGGCAAAAAATGGCCGGTTGAGTAAGGAACTGTCCTTACCTTGATTGCTGACAGTACACACATGGTGTCAAGCTGGATGAACAAGCTGATGGGTGGAGACTGACAAAACCTGCCTAGACAGGATAAGACAGTCCCTTCAAAATTGTTCTGCTTGTGAAAAGATCTGTCAGATACCATAGGCCTATAGCCAATCTGATAGATGCTCTAACGGTGCACAAATCCAGAGGTGATTGTCCAGGTAGCTGTGTTGCTGTCCTCTCCCAAATTTTGGAAGTAACTACTTCCATGTACTTCTGTCTTTCAGGCAATTCACCTTCCTTCTCAGGTCTTGAAGAGGTTGAAGAATAGATATTTAAGGTTATCACCCTAGTATCTCTTAGATAAGAACACTCAGATGTTAAATTTTCACTTTCCCAGATTAACCCTTTAAAATAATCTATACACCCTACTATCTACCAATATTCTAGAACTATTAGATGTACCTTATATAAGTTAGGCTTTGATTAGAAATTGTACTTTGACCTCTCCTAGATACTACCTCATAGTAATTCCTACTGTACATAGTCTTAGTTTAGAACCTTCTTAGTTAGACAAAAGGGGGAGATGTTGTGGGATTCAGGTGTCAGCTGATAAGGTCAAAAGACACTTATACAGGGCACTGGGCCCCCTGAAGGGGGCGGGGAAAAAGCCCATTGAAAAGGGGCTTCTGGAACACGAGATGCTCTCTTCCTGGTTCCTGGATGATTGGGGATAGGAGAGACTCCACCGACTGTCCTCACCGTTCCAGACTCCAGTCCCTGTTCAGGTGCTACTGTAATCTGTTAACTGTACCGTGAGTTCTGATTTATATTTTAATAAATATCTATATGGTACTGGTGCCTTCTAAGTAGACTCCGCCTACACCTTATTTCTTCTTCAGCCGTTTTATTCTTAGTTATATAGGAGGGCTATTGATTTTTTTTTTAATTAATCTTATACCCTGCTACATTTCTGAAGGTGTTTATCAGCTGTAGGAGTTCCCTGGAAGAATTTTGGGAGTATTTATGTAAACGATCATATCATCTGCAAATGGAGATAGTTTGACTTCTTTCCAATTTGTATCTCTTTAATCTCCTTTAATTCTCTTATTGCTTTAGCCAAAACTTTGAGAACTATATTGATAGATAAGAGAGAGGACAGCCTTGTCTTGTTCCTAATTTTAGTGGTATTGCTTTGAGTTTTTCTCAATTTAGTTTGATGTTGGCTGTCAGCTTGCTATATACTACCTTTATTATGTTTAGTTAATTTCCCTGTATTCCTGGTCTCTCCTGGAGTTTTATCATGAAAGAGTGATGGAGTTTTTCAAAGGATTTTTCAGCACCTAATGAGATGATCATGTGATTTTTTTTTCTTTCAGTTTGTTTATATGATGGATGACATTCATAGTTTTCTGTATATTGAATCATTCCTGCAACTCTGGGATGATGTCTACTTGATTGTTGTGGACAATTATTTTGATAAGTTGTTGGATTCAATTTGCCAGAATTTTATTGAGTTTTTGCATCAGTGTTCATGAAGGAGATTGGTCTCTAATTCTCTTTCTTTGTTGCATCTTTGAGTAGCTTGGGAATCAGGGTGATTGTGGTCTCATAAAAATAATTTGGCAATGTAGCTTAGTTTCTACTGAGTGGAACAGTTTAAAGAGTATTGGTATTAGTTCTTCTTTGAATATCTGGTAGAATTCTGCACTGAAACCATATGTTTAGTTTGAATAAGTGTTTATCTTGTTGACTTTCTCAAAGAACCATCTCTTTGTTTCATTGATTCTTTGCATTGTTCTCTTTGTTTCTATTGTATTGATTTTAGCCCTATGTTTGATTATTTCCTGCCCTCTACCCCTTTTAGGTGAGGTTCTAAAGCCTTCAGCTATGATGTTAGGTCTCTTATATGAGAGTTCTCTTGGTTTTTCACATAGTCATCTAGTGCTATGAGTTTTTCTCTTAACACTACTTTCATTGTGTCCCATAAGTTTGGGTATGTTGTGGATTCATTTTCATTAAATTCTAGGAAGTCTTTGATTTCTTTCTTAATTTCTTCCTTGACCCAGAGGTGGTTCAGTTGAGAGATGTTCAGTTTCTATGAGTTTGTAGGATTTCTGTGATTTTCTGTTGTTGTTGAACTCTAGCTTTAGACCATGGTGGTCTGACACGATACAAGGATTTATTCCCATTTTTTGTATCTATTGATATTTGCTTTATGACCAAGTATGTGGTCAATTTTAGAGAAAGTTCCATGAGGTGCTGAGAAATATGTTTTTTCCTTTGTGTTTCGGTGGATAGTTCTGTATATCTCTATTAAGTCTATTTGGGTCATAACATCTGTTAGATTCCTTCTTTCTCTGTTGAGTTTCTGTCTGATTGACCTATCCAAGGGTAAAAGTGGGGTATTGAAGTCTCCCACTATTAGTGTGTAGGGCTTAATGTCAGGTTTAAGCTTTAGTAGTGTTTCCTTTATCTATGTAGGTGCCCTTGTGATGGAGGCATAAATATTCATGATTGAGTCTTTACCTTGGTGGATTTTTTCTGAGATGAATAAATAATGTCTGTCCTTTTGATTGATTTTAGTTTGAAGTTTATTTTATTTTACATTAGGATGGCTACACCAGCTTGTTTCTTAGGACCATTTGATTGGAAAGTCTTTTCCAAACCCTTTACTCTGAGCCTGTGTCTGTCTTTGAAGTTGAGGTGTGTTTCTTATATGCAGCAGAAGGATGGCTTCTGTTTGTATATAAGTTGTTTTTGAGTGTGTCTTTTTATAGGTGAATTGAGTCCATTGATATTAAGGGATATTAATGACCAATAATTGCTATATCCTGCTATTTTTGGTGGTAGCTTGTGTGTATTTCTCTTCTTTGGAATTATCGATTGTTTGTAGTTTCAATGGTGTTTCTGGTTTCCTTAGGTTGGAGATTTCCCTCTAATGCTTTCTGTAGGGCCAGATTTGTGGATAGGTGTTGTTTAAATGCTGTTTTGTTGTGAAATATCTTGTTTACTCCATCTATGGTGATTGATAGTTTTACTGGGTATAGTAGTCTGAATTGGCAGCCATGCTCTTTCAGTACCTGTATAACATTCGACCAGAACCTTCTTGCTTTCATTGTTTCCACTGAATAGTTGGGAATTATTCTGATGTGTCTGCCTTCATAGGTAGGTAATTTGGCCTTTTTCATTTGCAGCTCTTAGTATTTTTTCTTTGTTTTATATGTTTAGTGGCTTAATTATTATGTGGTGAGCATATTTTTGTGTGGGGGTCTAGTCTATTTGGTGTTCTGTAATCTTCTTGTATTCTATGGGTATGTCCTTCTTTAGGTTGGGGAAATTTTCTTCTATGATTTTGTTAAATATATTCTGTACCTTTGAGTTGGTATTCCTCTCCTTCAACTCTACTCAATCTCAGATTAGATCTTTTCATGGTTTCCCAGATTTTCCGGATGTTTTCTGTTATGACTTTTCTGGTTTTAGTGTTTTATTTATCTGTCTATGTATTTCCACTAATGAATCTTCCATTTAGAGATTCTCTCTTCCATCTCTTGCATTCTGTTGGTTATGCTGCATATTAGTTCCGGTTTGTTTCTTCAGGTTCTCTGTTTCCAGCTTTGCCTCAGTTTGTGCCTTCTTTATTGCTTCTATTTCAATTTTTAATTCCTGGAATGTTTCTTTCACCTGTTTGTTTTCTTTTTCTTGGTTTTCTTTATTTTCTTTCAAGGATTTGTTCATCTCTTCCAATTTTTTATTTGTATTTTATTCTATTTTTTTAAGGAAGTTTTTTTGTATCTCTTTTAAAGCTTCAATTATCTTCATAAAGCTGTTTCTAGGGTCATTTCCTTCTGTTTCCTTTTCATTGTTATGCTCAGATCTTGGTGTTATAGAACCACCAGCCTCTTCTGGTGGTGTCTTGTTGTTCTTTATATTGTTATATGTATTCTTGCACTGGTGTCTGCCCATTGCTTCCTTGGTTCACTCTTAGTCAGGTCTTGGTTGGCTCTTAATCAGTTGTGAGCCTGGGGATTGAGTATCTTCAGTAATTTCAGGGGCCGCTCTTATTCTGCTCCTAATTGACTGTAGGCTAAAAGGTTGTGTGTCTCCAGTTGTCACAGGGGTCATTAGGGTCTTAGTTGGCTCTTAGTTGGCTTGTAGTCAGCTGTGGACCAGGAGGCTTTGGTGTCTCCAGTTGTTGGTGTGTGATGATGCAGATTGTGGTTTGGGCATAGTTTGGCCCATGGGATGTCCCTCCAGATGTGTTTTTCTGGGGATTGGGCTGGGTGGGAGCTCTCCCACTTTTCTTTGGTTTAGAGTGGAGCTGGGTGTAGTTGAGGTGTTGGAGGCTGTGTCTCTGTTCCCGGATTCAGAGACCACCATTTCTGCTTGGCCTGAGGGTCAGAGTGCCACTCACTTCTTATTCAGCTGTAGACCAGGGGTAGGCTTCTTGGCTTCCAGTTGTTGGTGTGTGATTCCCTACTAATTTTCTAATGACTTAGGAAATCTTTTTGTTCTGCTGAAAGCACTTCATTTGTACCTTACCTTTATTTTCATATATAATTATAGATACATTAAAGAATATTAGATTAGAACATTAAATTACATATGATACTAAGAAGTATAGATTAAAATAAGTACTATAATAAAGCTTACTATAAGTACTCTGTAGTATACAACATGGTAGCAGATTATGTACCAGAATAATTTATTAGCAGGGCTGGGGATTTAGGTCATGGTAGAGCACTTGGCTGATTTGGGAAGGTAGCCCTGGGCTCAATCCTAGAAGTGAGCAAGAAAGCAATAACAATGAATAAAGCTTGATTCTAAAATGTATGTCACTCATTTTCCAGTGTTCTCAGGTTTTCCAGACCCACAGTACTCAACTATTTCCTGAATGAGCCAATGCTACTTTCAAAAGAAACCATTCTTCACATGATGTATCTTCTATTTAAGTTTTATTAAAATTCAAGCTCTACTAAGACAATGATTAGAATACTGAATCTCAGAAATATGCATTTCATTCCCTTTGAATCTAAATGGTTAACAAATATATTCTTAGATCCCAGATTTGAGATAAATAAGGAAAATATGAATGAAATATATATCTTTTTAAAAACTGTACTAATCTATTCACTGAAGTTACACAGAGAATACTGATTTGACTTCAAGTGCTTTGGGAATTATTTAAACATGCAATCATTTGGTACCCAGCAGTGCCAATTTTCTTTTCTTTACTTTCTTTCTTTTTTTTTTTTATATTCAATGCATCCCTCCCTTGACTCCTTATAATACCCCATCTCCCTCTCGCACAGATCCACTCCCCCTCCATTTTAAAAGGCAAGTTATTTGTTAAAGATGAGTTGAATTTTTTCTCCCCTATATCTTTCATTTTCTTAATTTTTAAAGTTCCATATTCTGTACAATTGAATATGTTCATATCTAACCCCATTTCTTCATTCTAGCTCCTCCTATGTTCTATTCAACAATCCCTCCTTATTTCATGTTTTTAAATAACCAAATAAGACCAGTTAGTATTGCTTATCCTTATGTACATGGGGACCTACCACTCATTAAATCCTCAAAAAAGAATGACTCTGTCTATTGACAACAGCTCCTCTATCATGGGGCAGAGCCTGGAGAGCACCAATTCTGTCTATTTCTGTGTCAAACTTCTGGATGGCATGATCTTGTGGAGGTCTGTGCAGACCCACACATGCTATTAGTTCATTATTATAATAACCATAACATATCAAGAAACTTTCATTTTTAAAAATAATAACGGGATTTTTGAAGTTTATTTCTCACTAGATTCCATACATTAATCAAATGATTTTTTTTTTTTACAACATGGCCTATTTTACGCTCTAAAAAGTTTATTTTAAACTAATTTTATAATCATGTAGTACACCTCTTTTATTATTGTTTAAAGCCTGGTGAGTTGAATGAGAAGAGCCCCAATAGACTCCTTCCCAAGACCTGATTCCTAGTTGGTAGAACTGTTTGAGATGGATTAGAATGTATGGCTTGTTAGAGAAGGTGTATTACTGGGGGTGAGCTTTGAGGTTTCAAAAGTACTTGTTACTACTAGTTCTTTCTGACTCCTACCTGTGCATAAGAATGTAAGCTTATAGCTATTGCCCAAGAAACTTGCCTCACTGTTTGCTGCCATGATCCCCATGATGATGGTCAAGGCCTCATGTATTTAAGCCCCAGTGAACATTTTCTTCTTCTATAAATTGCCTTGATCATAGTGTTTGCCCAGCAATTAAAAAGTAACTAAAACATGAAGTTAACAAAATTTCTAGATAGTCTTTCAGAAAAATAAATTGAAGTTTAGATTATGGGTTATTTTAAAGTATACAACTGAGAAGATAATAACTTACTTTAAGAATGTTTTTATATATATATATATATATATGTATGTGTGCATGTGCTTGTATATATATTTATACATTCCCTTATAGTTAGAAATATAATACTAAAAATTAATAATTTTAACATCAAATTTATAAGTAGTATATATTAGAACATTAGTTTAACTATAGATAATTTGCAAAATAAACATATACGTGCTCAGAAATTCTAATTCATTTAGCTTTCTAATCTGTCAGTTTAGAAAAACAAACCAACACAATTTTACACGTATCACAAGCAAACAAAAAATCATAACAAGTAAAACCTGATAAACTCCTTGAAGAGAAATGTTACTAACAGAGGAACACAGTTAAAGAAAAAGTATGGCTACCACTACCTGAAGATCTTTAGCAGGTAAGAGATCCATTAAGGGATTAGGAGATTTCATGGCAGAACTGTCAAGTCCTCAGTTTACCCTTCAGGGCCGACAAAAAGATAGCAGGAATAACCATGGAGGGAAGATAAGAACAAACGGCTTTGACCAGAGCTCTCTTCTGCACCTTTCCAGAGAGTGTCAGACAGTGTCAGGAGGTGTCTGAAATTGGCCAATGAGTTACATACAGGTTGGTCTGGCTCAACAGGATGCTGGATTTCTTCTACTAATAAGGATAAATGATGTCTTTTAAGACAATAGGAGGCTAATTAATGTACAGATATTAAAAGGGCCAACGCAAGTGACTGTAAGCATTATTCAAGAAGTATAAGCTATTTTATGAGCTTAATAAACTATTATGTAAATTTTGAGACATGTTTTGAAAGAAGAGAAGGATTCTCTCCAACGTCTGAGAAATAACACCCAAGGTTGGTTTCTGGGTATCATATGCAAAGACCGGCACATTTCCCCTCATGCGTGTGTATTCATATGAACAGGTAAAAGGTACAGCCACACTGCCAGCACACTGAGTGGATGATTTATGGCTGATATCAAGAGCTCTTTAGAAAACCCACAAGCAGAGCACGAAACATCACACCCATCAGGCAGATACCAAGGTAGAAAACAGGCTTTGAAGTACAGGGAAAGAAAATACACTAGCTGTTTGTTCTGCTCTAGCCAGTCATCAGGGGACAAAGAGCTACTTCTTTAGAGCTTCGCTGAGCCTTTCATTTAATGTTTTACATTTATCTCTAGCAACAGCTTCAGTGCATTTCTAGTATACTGAGAGCACAGTAACATTTGACCTGACTGCTCTTGTCAGTGGTCTTTGTTCAAGTCTTCAAACATCCTTCCATGTCACCTGTCATTAATGTGGCATTATATGCATTATGTATGTGCCTGGCTGGTTTTCAACATTGTCTATAGAGTGGACAATGGGAGTGGGACCCAAGTAGCTTCTATCTCTGCCTCTTTACATGGTCAAGTGACCCTGGTTATCTAGATTCTCTAGTGTAGAGAGCCCCGTGGCCGCATCTTAAAGATGGTGCTGGCTTCTGCCTTCCACCTTCCCGAGGTGAGAGCTCTCTGAGATAAACAACTCCTCATTTGGCTAAGGCTAAGCTCGTGGCTTGCTTCCAGGTGTGGCTTGCTTCCTTGTACCTGGATCTATTGGCATGGCCCACATGGCGCCCCGTGACTAGCAGTCCAGAGGGTATTTAGCTGGGAGCGGGTTTTCCCCAGTGGGAGAAGCAGCAGAAGTAGTTCCAAGGTCCTGAATAAACCACTGAAATAAGAGCCTGGTGTTGCGTCGTCCTTGCGGGCGAGGGTGTGCGCAACACTCTAGACCTACAGCATTTTCACAGGGGTATTGGAAAGTTTGCTGTCATTGGGGGGTTCAAACCATTTACTTACAAATCCTAAGTATCAATAATACAGTATATGGTAACTGGCTTCTTAATATTATCTATCTACCTACCTACCTGTCTGTCTGTCTGTCTATCCACCTACCTATCAATCTATCATCTATCTATCCATATATATATATAAAATATTGGCATATAATTACTACTCTCATTATATATATCATATATGCATGATGATATATATCATAACATCATATATATAATATTGACATATGGTAATTGGCTTGTCATATATGTGTGCACACACACACATATATGTATCATTGGCATACAATGACTGACTTGTCATAAGGGCCTTTCCTTTCTTCACATCGAGCTGTTGGTGGCACACCTTGTTCAGTCATGATGGTTATACACACTGTAATATGTAAGACACTAAGGCAGGGGTACCCTGGTAGATATTACTCTCTATTATGGAAGATCTTGGTAATGAGCTGAACATCTTATTTACTAATAAATAATAATGTGGTATCTAACTGGTCTTAGCAATAAATGCTCTCCCTAGGTGGGAAGGAGCTTTATACATTTTGTTATACACAAGGAAAGGCTAAAAGCAGGCTTCTTCAGAGGATACAGAAAAGTAACTGGAGGGAAAATGTCTCCATTTGATAGTTTCAAACTTTCATGACTGTTGAACAGACAATGAAAAATGCAGGACATTCTCGTCCCCTTTAGAGCTGTTTATTATTATTATTATTATTATTATTATTATTATTATTATTATTATTATTATTATTATTTTGTAAGTAGAGAAGATAAATAAAATAAAATGTGTTGTTTTCATGAAAAAAATGATGCACACTTTGCACACTGACTGCAGGGTTGGGGTTGGCGCAGTTGATGACAGTGTCAGTTTCTCCATGAGGATGTTCTGCTTTTATGGATTCTCTATACAAGTCACATTTGATCCGATGTTTAACTATAATTTGAGTTGACTGTATATATTTTTAACAACTGGAAAATAGCAATTAATGTTTTGGCATTTCCTATAATGAAGCAACTTGAACTGTTTATAAACCTAGAGTAATATTCCCAACTTTTCTATTATATCAAATACTTAGAAAATGTCTCCAAATTTGTCCAGAACCAGAACATAGTGGGAGGTCTCAGGGATCATTAGGTTACACAATAGAGAGATTCTATAGGCATCACACGGAGGGCTAGGTACCAGCATAAGAGACTGAGTACTTGAAGTTTTTAAATGTGTACAATGACAGCAATAAACATTCTTCAAATCCCATAAACAAAATATCAAATCTATGTAAATAAATGATTAAACTCCATCCTCCAAAGGCACTCATGCAATCACTTGCTTTATTGGCTTTAAATATGCATGCCTAGCTGTAATAAACTGAATTGGGCATATGTCATTCATTATAACATAACTATAAATGGAAAAATGTAATATTCCCCAGATGTTTCTAGCAATAGCAGGTAGGCAATTAAAGATGACAAGACTAGAAAATCCTCCAAATAACTTTATACTAAACTTGAAAAAACACTTAATACTCATCCTATCATGCATTCTGTGCAAAGCAAATACATTAATACTTCTACATGATGCTCCCTATGGACTCAAGGTATTTAAGCTTTTATTTAATTACAATGTGTAGCCAGTCAATTATTGTGTGGAGTGCAGCAGTGAATAGAGTCACACTGTTTTATGGTTCCTCTGATAGCTCTGAGCTCTAAATGTTTAGATGTTGGAAAATGCATGACAAGGGACTTGAGGAACTCTTAGGTGAATAGAGAGGGTCAGAGAAATAAAACCAGTAAGGACTACAAGTTCAGAGGCTTATTGTATGGCCTGTACTTTGTCCCCAGTAAATCTTTACAACTCTATGGAAAAGCTCCACAGGAAACTGGAGTTGACCCATCATGGTCATTGAAGGCCAAGCACACATATCTTTTCCTACTTTTCCTACATCTGAATTAGTGGTATCATACTGATAGCTTGAATTTTGCCACAGTGGGAAGCCTTATACTACAGAAGCTAGCAGACACTGCAGAGCAGGGCTAGTTTTCCCACTAAAAAATGGACCTTCAAAGATGGACCTGCTCTCAGGTCACTAGATACAGGCATAATGAACACAATAGTCACTGGACCAGAAGGGGAAGACAGAGTTCAAGAGTCTGTTTTGATAAATTTAATAACCACTTCTTATAAACACTACTTACTTACAGAAAGAAGACAAGAAAGTAGAAACAGCCTCAAAGGCCCAATAGATTGATAAGCAAATATTGGGACATAAGATTCAGTACGATGAACAAATATAAGTATCTCCATGTAATGCTACAAGGCCTTGCACCTCTTATCTATATCACAAGCCAATTTCCTACAAATACCACTTAACATGCAATGACTTGAATTCAACCAAGTATGACAACTAAAACTAAGGCGCTAATATAATATGGGCATCATCACAAATTCAAAATCTTTCCCCTGTGTTTTTATTTTCTGTCTTTAAAATATCTTGAGATTTATCTATTCATTTGTATGTGTGTGTGTGTGTGTGTGTGTGTGTGTGTGTGTATGTGTGTGTGTGTGTGTCCATGTATACTACAGCATGCAGGAATTGGTCTCTCCTCCAACTATGGAGTTCTTGGAATTGAACTCTGGTCATCAGGCATGGTAACAAGTATCTTTACTTACCAAGCCATCTCAAGGTCCCTCCTTTTGATTTTAAATAACTTTATTAAATTATAATTTTTCACCAAGTCTACTCCTCCACACATATGTGAGCATGTATGCTCTCATGCATATGTGGAAAGAACCATTCATACCACTTCATTTTATCCTTTCTTTCTCTCTCCAGCTTACTTGAATCCTCCTAACTTACATACGCACATGGTTTAACTTAAAGCAACCAACCTAAGGTCTTCATCTGGTGTCATCTCGGGCCCATGCTCATGTGGCATCACGGGAATGTACAATAAGAACACCCACCATCATGTCTATTTTGAGAAACCTTTAAGCCTGGTTTAGCACTATTAACTACATAGCACAGTGAGTGCTGTTACCAATAGGTTGCACAGTAATGCAAGTCAGTTTCTAGAACTTCCACATCTTGCATTCCCCAAACTTCACACTCATGGACAGCACTTCCACTCACCCGGATCGGGGAACAACCATCACTTGATTCTCTGTATCCATGACCTTGGTGATTTTAGATTCTGCCTATACTAGGAATTATGTAGGTCCTGTCCTTCCGGGACTGACTTATTTTTTTGTAACTTAATGTCTGCCTGTATTGGTGCAGGAGATAGGTTTCCTTAGGTTAATTGCTTCCTTTATTTTAATTAAATAATATCAAAACCTCCAACCATTAGAAGGAAAGAAATAAAAGCAAAAATAGAAAAAATAAAAGAAGTAAAAACAACTGAGTTGAAATTTTAAATTAAGTACATTTTTAAAAAATAGATGAGAATATTCATAAAGAATAGATACCAACAAATTAAATGGCCAAAAAGAAATGAATTCCTAGAAACATAGCCCAAATCATGAAGAAATATGTAACTTAACAGATCAATAGTAACGGGGAAAGGAAGGGGTCAGGGAGGGAGGGAGAAAGGGAGGGGCTATGGAAGGGGTCAGGGAGGGAGGAAAAGGGAGGGGCTATGGAAGGGGTCAGGGAGGGAGGAAAAGGGAGGGGCTATGGAAGGGGTCAGGGAGGGAGGAAAAGGGAGGGGCTATGGAAGGGGTCAGGGAGGGAGGAAAAGGGAGGGCTAGAGAGGGAGTCAGGGAGGGAGAAAGGGGGGGGTATGGAAGGGGTCAGGGAGGGAGAAAGGGGGGGCTATGGAAGGGGTCAGGGAGGGAGGGAAAGAGAGGGGCTATAGAGGGGGTCATGGAGGGAGGGAGGAGGGAGGAAGGGAAGGATGGAGGGAAGGAAGGAAGAGAACCATTGACAATCTCAAACAGAGGTCAGAAACAGATGCTTCACTGGCGAATGCCACCAACACATAGAAAACATACTGTACTGGATGGTTTTATGTCAACTTGACACAAGCTAAATTCATATGAGAGGAGGGAACCTTAGTTAAGGAAATGTCCCCCTAAGATAGTGCTGTAGGCAAGCCTGCAGGGCATTTTCTTAGCTAGTGATTGATGGGAAGGGCCCAGGCCATGGTGGGTGGTGCCGTCCCTGGGCTGGTGGTCCTGGGTTCTATAAGAAAGCAGGCTGAGCAAGCCATGGGAAGCAAGCCAGTAAGCAGCATCCTTTCGTGATCTTTGCATCAGCTCCCACATCCAGGTTCCTGTTCTGCTCAAGTTCCTGTCCTGACCTCCTTCAGTGATGAACAGTGATGTGGAAGTGTAAAGCAAATAAACCATTTCTTCCCCAAGTTGCTTTTTAGCCAGGTGTTTCTTCACAGCAATAGAAACCGAGCTAGCTCATACACACTCATCTTCCTCAAACTCTTTCAGAGAAACTGAAGAGGGAACACATCCAAGCTTATTTTATGAGTTCAGTTTACCCTGATACCAAATCTAGACAAAGGAAGAAATCTACAGACCAGCGTCCCTCAGCAAGTTACATACAAATATTCAGGCAAAATACAGTGAGAGAATTCAGGAGCACAGTAAATGGGTCGTTCACCTTGACAAAGTGAGATTCATTTCCAGATGCATAGGTTGTTTAACATACTGACAAAAACAATGGAAACATCATTACTATACCAGACGTATGAAAAGGTAAACAGCAAAATTCAATACTTGTTCATGATAAAGCAAAAACAAACCCAAATTCTCAATTAATTAGGTATAAACTGAATTTAACCTCAGCCTAGTATGGTCTCAGATAAATGTCTTACTTGAACATGATGGTTCATGGATCACATAAGTTTGGGGCCAGAGTGAGACCCTGTCACCTCTCACGTCTCACTCAACAAAAAGCTGCAAGCTCCCCTTCTAAGCTCATAACCAGGAAGGGCAGGGGCAGCCACCCCCATGGCTGCTACTTTCTTTTGGTGTAGAAATTGTATTTTTTAAGAAAAAGTTTGCTATTTTATTCCAAAAATTATTTCAGCCCTGGTGAGTTCTTCACATAACCCAAATGAATATTTTACCAATATTTTGTTCTTTTACTTTTCATATTTTAAATAAAAATAAAGGCATTTATAGACTTCACAAGCATTGGGAAATGCAGCATTCTGGCACAGCGGCTTGCAAAACCCAGGTAAATGTGTACTATAAAAGAGTTCACTCATCACACAGAACATAAAATACACCTCAAAATGGAAACCATAAAAGGCATAACAATGATAAAAAAAAAGAAGCATATTAGGAACTCTCAAGTTCCCTTCACATTTTTCTATGGATAATTTTCTTTGCTTCCTGGGATTTTCTGCATAGCCTCATCCCACCTTCAACACAGCCCTCTGGGCAAAGAACCAGAGGAAGTGTCTAATTACCTAGAGAAGGAATTCTTAGTGAGACCCCTAATCTGCCCTAGTATATCAATGTCATGAGTCCAATAAAACTAGGAGATGCATAAGATATACTGGCTGATAACAAAGCATATAGAACAATGGAACCTGATAAGGGCAAAATGAAATTGCCTTAGCCTCAGAACCCAGACTGAATAAGTGCTACTTAAATGGAGGCTGAAGGCATGACAGCTAATGTTTACCTGAAGCATCTTAACTCAGCATCGATGTGTGGATCTTGTTAGGAGATAAATGTTAGTCATGTGCTCTCATCACGGCACACGGTGGCTTTAAACTATGAGGCATCCCTTCATTTAAAAAGAGAACCTCGATAAGCAAGATCATTTTCAGTTCCCAGTTTGGTAATAGTCCCTCAAATGTCAGCCCTTAAGAGAAAGATTAGTTCATTATATTACCTTGCTCAAAAAGAACAAACACACACAGGCTTGTTATGTGTCCTCTGGGCAAGAAAATATGAAGACTCCGTACTGCTTTTTGTTTGTGAATATATATTATAAACCATTTAAAATGTTCTATATCCATGTACTCAGCTGACTATGCAACTACTGTAATTAAGTAAGGAAAGAATAAAGATTTAACTAGAAATATTCCCCAAACCTATAAGGAACATCAGTATTTCCTCAACTGAAATACTCAAGGAAATTTGTGGCCTACAATTCTTACCTGTTCATGTTATATATAAAACCACCCTTGGTGGTGCTCCTGAGTTGGAATACTTTGCTCTGCACGATCCTGAAATTTAGACTCCCTCTTAGCATGAGGCAGCTACTATGTGTATTTAATAACAAAGAAGTAGATATACTCTTGATTTTATTTAACAGAGAAGCAAAGCAAGGAGAAGCAATCTATGAACATGTGTACCAATCACCAGCTGCCTCATTCATATTCTACACCAGAGTCAACACTGGGCAAAACTGTGAAGTCAGCCGAACCCATCTGCTATGTCCTCCTCCTCCCCTTTCAAAGCCTTTTTCCTCCTGGCGCCAAGTGCCCTCCCGCTCTGTCCAAGTGCCTGGCGAAATTCAAAGCTCTGTTTTGAGGGGGGAAAAATGGCTCTCCCTGGAGGCACCCCTGAGGCCACCTTCACACATAAGTGAGATGGTGTCCCACAGCAGAGCCCACATCTTGAGCTCACAATATAGGAAGCAGGGAGACCCTGCCAGCATCTCTAGTCTGAAACACATGGAGCCCTTTCTAATCAGGGAAGCAGAGATCAGTTACCAATTGAAAAGTCACCCAGAAACAGGTCAAACTAAATGTTTGGTAGAATCATTGGCTGTCCAAAGAAAGATTTGAGGTCAGTGTTGGTATTTTTGTAATTCACAAATCACTTGAGTGATTTGAAAGACAACATAATATTAACCTAAACCTATCTCACATGAAAATAAAGCAAACAGGCTGTACAAACTTTACTGTGCAGAAATCTGACTACAGCCTGTCTCTCCTTCACTCTCCTTGTATCGTCTGAAAGGACCTCACAACCCCACCCTGACAACTACTTCCATGTTTGCCTGACATAGGATGGAACTTAATTAAGCTTGAAATCTCTTGCTTGGGCTTGCTCAGGTTCTTTGAGCTTTTCTTTTGTTCTATGTTTTTCTTTATGAATTTTGAGATTCCACTGAGAAATCCATTTAAGTTCCGTATGGTCAACCCTACTCCTTGCCGACTTGCCATGTCCTGCTCACTCAGCTTTTCTTTTTACCTCTGTCATCATCGTGGCCTTGGCATTTTGTCACATTAATATAATCTCATCGTCTCTTATGCTTTTATTTACATGGTATGTCTTTTCCTGCCCTGAACGTGCAGCCCATGTTTTCAATGTGTAAACTGTACCTCTTATGATAGAATATATTTAGGCCTTGATTTTTAGGTCACTCTAATCATCTCTGCCTTTTTAATGGAAATGTTTAATATATTTATATTTAATGTAATTTTTATACTGTTGGGTTTAAGTTAACTACTTTTTACTTGCCCTTTCTATGTTAGAGGTTTGGAAGAACTAGTAACACTATACATTTTGTGAAGTGTAGAGTCTAGGCCTGGAAATTGTCTCTTAGACTCCTGAAGATTTTCTTCAGACACTTGCTGTTTAGTCTGCAAAGTAGGTAAGTCTTATTAGTCTGTCCTAAACTTACTGGCCATTTCTTATGTCATATCTAGCATACTGAGACCTCCCAGTGAGACATTCACTACTATAGCTTTCAGATGCAGAATTTACATGTGCCTCCTTTATTTGTTTTTAACTTTCTTTTATTTATTCTTTGTGTCTTTTACATGACGCATCTCATCCCCATTCATTTCCTTATCTCTCTGTATCTGTCCTCTGCCCTTGCAAAAATCCCTCCACAATAAGTAAATAAATAAATAAATAAATAAATAAATGAATGAATGAATGAATAAATAAATAAATAAATAAATAAATATATATTTAAGAGAAAAAAAAAAAAGAAAAAATCTCATCATTGAAGCTGGAGCGTGACACAGTGAGTCACACAGTTCACTCTTTTGTTCATATCTTTACTGGCAAGTGCTCATTGCAGAGTCATTGGTCTGGTTTGAGGCCTCTAGCTTCTACTACAGTATTGTTGCTGGGACCCCTCTTGAATATCCTGTTGTTATTCTGTGTCATGGAGATCCTGCGGCTTTGGGTCTGCAGGACTGGCTCCTTCAGATGCTCCAGCAGATCACAAATGGGGGAGTGGAGGAATATAGGGATGTGCAACCACATAAACTTGGTTCTGGATCTGGGTAGTTGCAGGGTTGGTCAGCCCACTAGCTCTCCCCTGTCCTTACCACCAGGGTAAGCTCTCCTGCATTGCCCTGGCTAGTTCACCCCTTGTAGCAATGAACAATGGGTGGGGCAGTTCACTTGCTCTCAGGGTCGGCTCTCCCAAAGCTACACCTCAGGGCAAGGTCTACTGTGTTGCCCAGGT
This sequence comes from Phyllotis vaccarum, assembly GCA_033318265.1. Lineage (NCBI taxonomy): Eukaryota > Metazoa > Chordata > Mammalia > Rodentia > Cricetidae > Phyllotis > Phyllotis vaccarum. The sequence goes on along the minus strand of JARWLC010000006.1, from coordinate 25,763,476 downwards.
GAGGTGTAGGGGCCATTCTCCTGAGTGCCTGCAGCTGGTGAGGGGCAGGGACAGTTCTCCTAACTTCCACACGTGGGAAGGGAGAGAGGAGGGCACACACACACACACACACACACACACGCACACGCACACGCACACGCACACGCACACGCACACACACACACACACACACACACACACACACACACACACACACACACCTACACCACCATATGGCAGATGAAGGGCAGCACCAGATCTCCCATGCTCACAACTTCAAGGCTGTCTCATCTATACCTTCAAGAGGGTCAAATTTAATGCGCTGCCCAGGAGAGGTGCAGAGCCTGCTCTCCTGAGAGCTACATCTGGTAAGGGGCAGGACCAGCTCTCCTGCTGTCATGACCTCAGAACCAGTTCTTCAACCCCCCTTATACTGCTGTATATATCTCTCATGCTCACACTCTCATGCTCACATTCTGGTTGGCTTACCTCACCCTCGTCAACAGGGTCAGCTCCCTTGCCAGTCAGATATGGTAGGAACAAGGGAGAAGAGCATGTTCCCCTCACCCCCCATCACCACACCACAGATGAGGGAGGTGGCACCAGCTGTGCCCCTCTCATGCCATTAGGGCTGACTTAACTCTGTCTACAAAGTCAACTCTACCATGATACTCAGGCCAGGCTCAGGGCTTGTTCTCTTGAGTGCTACAGCTGGTGAGGGGTTGGGCCAGGTCCCCCACCTGCAGCACGGGAAGCATCTTTCCCTCACCACATGGCCGACAAGACCTGCTCTCCCATTCTCAGGACTGGAGAACCAGCTCGTTAGTGCTGCCTAGGTGAAGTGTAGGACCCTCTTTCCTGGGTGCTTCAGCAAATGAGGAGCAGGACCAGTTCTCCCTAGTGTTGTAGCCAGTGAGGGGTACAATCCTGTCCTCTTGGCCTTTGATGCTATTAGGAGACACAGTCATCAACACAGGCTGTGGCTGCACAGGGCCATGAACCCAGTCATAGAACCAACAGCAATCTAGGCCCAGGCATCACCATGGCTCTGAGTGGCAATGATGCCACCCACATCAGTCTGCTCCTCACAACTTTCACCTCTTCAGATATGCCTCTGTTCACAGGACATGAACCTTCTGTTTCTCTTTCTCTCTGTCTCTCTCTGTCTGTCTCTGTCTGTCTCTCTGTCTCTCTCTGTGTCTCTCTGTCTCTGTCTCTCTTTCTCTCTCTGTGTGTGTGTGTGTCCCATACCACACCATCCATTTGCTCACCACAATAATGTCTGGGCCAGATTCCCCCCACCCAAGGCCTTGCCTATGGGTCTCTGCCCCACCCATTCTGTCATGTTGGTCATGGTGCTGTGCTGGGTAGTACCATGCTTCCATGCTTCCTCCTTGGTCCTATCCCCTTTATTATAGTTCCTGTTTCTCACAATATATATTAAACTCACTAGATAGAGTTCTTATTCAATGCTTTGAACCACTTTTTCTTTATCTATATATACATTTGTAGCAGCTGCTTTAATATCTTCATTAAAATCAGTGTCTAGGCCAGTGGGTTTCTATTGACTACTTAGGCTTTCTGACCATAGGTTCCATTACACTGTATTTTGTCATCATTCTTGATTATAAAATGCAGGGATCTGCATTGTCTTATTTTCCTCTGAAGAGTTTTGATTATTTTATGCCTTCTAGGCAATTCAACTACTGGCTGAACATTTATCTTAAAAAAGCTTTTATAGGGCATATCTACACAAAGCCACTGAAGTGATGGGGCTCTGGACTAGGGCCAGCCTCAGCATCCAAACTACCATCCCATCTTTCTATCAAAGACCTTCAAAACCAGGGCTCAGCATCCAAACTACCATCCCATCTTTCTATCAAAGACCTTCAAAAGCAGGTCTTCATTCTTCTGGTATCTTAGCTGGATATACAAGTGGTTTAAACACTGGAAACATCTTATAATCACGAGTTAATAAGATTGATAAGACAATGGATAAGGTAAACACATCAGCACTTACTATAATAAAGAATATAGCATCATTTCCGTTTGAAAAGGAAATGCACTTGTGATCCATAGTTTAGCCTTACTCACTGGTATATTCAGTCACTTCCATCAGAGGCTTTAAATGCTAGCACTATATCGGAAATGTTCCATCGATTTTCCTATTATTAGAAATTAGACTAACAACATGTAATTCTAATTACACCATTCTGTACACCTCTGACCACGGTACACAGAAACATTTTAACAATAGATTCTAAGAGTCTCAGCAGACAGCATTTTGAAATATTGTTGCAGCACTGAATATAGGTTAGTACAAAGATTCAATGCAGTCATATCAAAAAGATGGTAGTTATTAATCACAACCTAAGGAAACTTAAAATGCCTTGTTAAAGATACCAAACGTAAACATAAACCTAATATTTATTTTTTAACTGACCATCTCTTTTAAAAAATGTAGAGAAGACTGGGGATTTCTTCCAGTCATCGTCTGGAAATATCAAAAATTGCAAGCAGTTAAAACTCAAAACCCTGACTCTCTCTTCCATAATTGATGAACAGAAATCACTCTGGGATTTGCTAAATGAAATTTCTTTGGAGGAGGATGATTCCAAAGAGAATCAAGAGACTGGGGGGCATAATTCATATTTTAAGTATATCTACACACTATCACATAAAAGCCACTTTCCAGCACAGATTCTTGAGGCAGCATTCAAAAGAAAACAGCAAATGAGTTCCCACAGTGGTCATGGTGCTGCTCTTTGAGAATGTACTCCTAAGGGACTGATGACTCTAGCTTTAGTACTTTGCTTTGCCTAGCAACCGACCATTACTTGTTTCTCTCTCGGACTAACATACAGAGAGATGGAAGAAAATGCATTTCATGAAGCAAATTCATTTTAAGTTGTTATGCAATTTTAAACTTCCAAATATGTTTCCTTTACCTTAAATAAACAAACAAAACAATCAAGGTTTGTGTGAGGGTGTCCACCATAGCAAGCTGGGAAAAGCTCTACCCAAAGGAGCTCTCACAGAGGCTGAAGACACAGTGCTATTTGGAGATTTACTATGTTATTTAAAGCTCTGAGAACCAAGTTTATACAGAACTGTTTTCCCTGGTCACTGTTACTTTCTCTCCCTCTAGAAGAAGTTATTAAATTGCATAGTTCTGTTCATCTTTGAATGTATACAGAAGTAAGAAATGCTATCAAATATGAGTTATTACTATCATTCTGGCCTTACTACTTCTGTACCTTCTACTGACAATAATAATCCTTCATATTATAATTACATGGAGTGTTAGTAGGAAAAAGTCTGATGCATGTATGGTTTTATTTTCACTGGGTGAAATGTTCAACCATCTAAAATGTTCATCTATAAATGATTTTCAAATACACTCCATACAATGCTAATGCTTTTTGAAAGTTGACTCAAAACATGAAAAATAATTAATTCATATATTAGAACTCATGCTACATTTTTAGTTAAAATATATTATTTCAGGCTTTAAATTTTAATTAAAAAATTAGTTCCACTTACTGTTTTTAGGTGGATTATCTATTGATATTAGAATATCAATAACTTTTAGGTTGCTAAATCTGTAAGCACTTTTCAGGCATTGTTTCAATCTCCACCATTTCAACTTGATAACTTCACCCTTTCAGAGATGATCTCTTCCCTTACTCTGGGATGCCCATTCCTCCAGAGCCCCCTCTCTTTCCCTTGCCTCTTCTCAGAGTCCTTTGCCAATCCATCTGCTGCTCCTGGGCTACCAGGAAGCCTCAGTTTATGTACTTCTCCTTGGACCTGCAAGGTGATCTCATTCCTAGATGTGCCTCAAGCCACAAATCTGAGCTACTTCCTGTTACACATGGAATACTCATATGTGAGGATGCTAACTTGTCTGACTCATTAGTATTCCGGATGTCTTTCCTGTCTGTGAGGATCTGACACTCAGGTCCCAAGCCTACATCTTTCAGCATTCATTTTCCCTGGACCACAACTGATAACTTGCAGATCTGACGTTCTCTCTAGTCTCTCCAATATTACCTCCTTTGACACTTCTCCCTAGATTATTGTCTACTTCTTTTCCATTCCTGATTTCCTCCATTCAAACTTCCTTCTTTCCCTACATTCTGAGCCCAGAAGGGTCATCATACTTGTAGTTTGATTGTACGAATTCCCAGTTAAAATAATCTCAAACTTCAACTCCCATCATATCCCGGGAGACCTCGCAGAGCTGATCCCAGCCTTCTTCTTTGGAGTCCATATTTGGTCTCGTCCCTGGCCATGTTAAATTTCTTTAAGTTACTCAAAACCGCCACACTCTTCTCTGCCTACATCTCTACCTCATGCTGGTTCCTTTCTGAATCATCTTTCCTGACCTCCAAATTTCACCTCTACAAATCAGCATCCTTCCTGCCTTGGGCTGCAAACGTCACCCCTCTCATAGATGTCCTTAGCATTTATTTATAGTTACCATGACCTTCATAAATATAATTTATTTTATATTGTATCTTTTTTGATAAATTTTAAAACTTTTATGTACATATCAAGTGTAGTGTTCACCCATTCCCCCAACTTCCTGGTACACAGCTCATACTTGTTTCTGAGAAGTGACACCCAATAATATGAAAGAATCACTGATTAAGGGGCTTCTACCTAAGGTCCTCAGCTAAGGTGTTGACTAGAAGTGCGCACCTCCCAATGCAGGCTTTGGCACACAGAGACTAAATGCTATGCCTTGCTTTAAAATGTTGGCTCTTTAGGAGTTGTGAGGCATGACTATCTACAATCCTAGCAGCCAAGAGACTGGAGTAGAAGTTTACCTGTTTGAGGCCAGCATGGGCTACATAGCAAATAGAGATTCCACCCCCAACCCCAAAAGAAGAAAAAAGTCAGTGCTAACACATATATCAAAAGAACACAGTCATTTGTGCCCAGGGTGGAGATGAGGTATTTAAACACCAGCACTGAACAAATAATAGTTATCAGATATGTTTTCCTGTCTTCAAGTAAAGTAAATTCCCAACATGCTCTTAAAAAAATATCAATTTTTGTGTCTCAACATAATGTATGCTTCTGACTGCAGATCAATTCAAGATTGATTTTCTGTTATTTCTCTTTCCCAACAAACAGGCAGATGATCCATGGGTGTCAAATTTTAAACATTAGATTTAAAATCCAGACAAAATGCAGGCTTTTACTAACAAAATACACCCGAGGCTGAGATTTTAGTGTTCACTAGGAACGTAGTTAGTGATATCTAAATAACCTTGAACTTAAGGAATCTAGCAACGCTATCAAACAACATCCTCTTCAGTAGTGAAGATGGCTCTCTTGGGGTGGTGAAGAACTACAGGTCTAATGTTAGTTTACTGCCTGTGAGATGTGGGATAAGTCACTCAAATAATTCCTTTTAATTTCCATAGAAATTAAAGTATCTCTCTTTAGAAGGATGTTTTATAGAATAGAGACAACACACACAGTACTTAAAAACAGGTAAATACCAGTATTAGCTACCTCTAGTGATATTGTTACTATTTCTTTCGCTTACATGTTATTTGCCAGGCAAGGGAACCTGCAGTTAGAGGTGATGAGAGCATCCCTTAGTTCTTTATGCCCTGATGTTTTCATCAAGTGTCATTGAGACTGACCACCACAGTGTCAAAACCCAACCACACTGTTACTGTCCCCTGGAAGGATAATGCACCATATGCAGCCACTCAGTGCCAAGGCATTTGTCTCTGTTTCTGAGAAGGCTATGACCTGCCAAACAGCAACAACCATGCTTCCTACAACACGTGCCTTCATGTGCTCCCTTCCCCACACTGACCAGGCTGGCAGCAACTTGAACAGATGGCCCAGCTGGCAAAATGGGCTTTTTCATCATTTTGTATCTTCTCATAGGTGCTAGGACTGGGTGGGACACCTCACCGTTTTCTGGTGTTTTGATAACCTTGACTGCTGTCTTTCCCATGGACCAATTTTATTTTGGATGCCTTTCTAATGTTCATTCAGTATTTGACAACTGAGGATATGAAATTATTTATCTAAAAAACGATCTTCTCCAAATATAATCACACAGGTGGCTCAACCCAGTCATTAAATCTCTTTCCCTTGGGCTACCTTTCTCACCTAAATACTGCTGCAATGTCTAAAAGGAAAGGAAAAGAACATAAAATCACTTTGTAAGCACTTTTCCCAAGCTGAAGCTAATGCTATGGTCTTTAGGTGAGACACCTTCCCCCTCCTTTGCTGGAAGGAAAGCTCCTGAAACATAAGGGATTTTTTCCCCGTAATAGAAACCAAGGCTGAGACCATTTGTCTTCATCTGTGCTTCTGCTAGATGACAGGCAGCTGACCTAAGAAACAGGTGACTTTAGCATCTGCCCTCACATCAGAAAGGTGGCATTACATAAATCTGGCTAAAATAAAATTAAAAGTTGCACATTTAAGTGTAATTTGTAACTGTAAGACTTGTAAAAGGTTTAGAATGCAGACTAGACGTTTAAATACAAAAAATAACTCTATTTGTAAAACTATTTTTAGCTCTTACTTTTAGCTCGTCTGTGAAAGAGATTATGACTCACTTCCCCCCTGCAAGTGATGTAAAAGCACAATCAAAGTGGTGAAAAGTAATTATAGGTTAAATATGCCTAGTATCCATTTCATTAGGGAAAATTCTCTTGATTATCATAGTCATTATTAGTACTCCACACAGTGTTCAAGAGAGAGCGTAAGTCTGCCTGATGTGGACCTAAGGAAAAGGTTTTGTTCCTTTCTGTCCTAGCTGTATTACCTGAGATAAGACACTAACTTCCTGGGCTTTCCTTTACTCACCTGGGAATGTAATACACTTAGCACTGGCTTAGAGTTTTGATTGCTGTGAGGAGACACCGTGGCAGTAGCAGCTCATATAAAGGGAAACACTTTGTGGTGGCTCATTTACAGGTCAGATGTTCAGTCCATCATCGTCATGGAGGAAGCAAGGCAGTTTGCAGGCAGACATGGTGCTGGAGAAGGAGCTGAGAGTTCTACATCTTGAGTCCCAAGAAACAGGAAGTGCTCCAGGCATGGCTTGAGCATATATGAGACCTCAAAGCCCACCCTCACCGTGATACACTGTGTCCTCCAACATGGCCATGCCTACTCCAGCAAGGCCACACCTCCTAAGTGTCGCTCCTTTTGGAAGCCATTTTCTTTCAAAATACCACAAAAATAAATATTTTGCTCATTATTTATCAGTTATTCTTAAAATTTATTATTTCTTTACTTATTTTTTAATAGGATTCCATGTGTTCCAGGCTGGCCTTATACTCACTGTGCAGCCAAGGATAACCCTGAACTTCCAATCCTCCAGCTTCCAGCTCTCAAATGCTGAGATTACAGGCTATCAGGCTTGCATGTATTACCAAACTTGGCTCTATTTTTATTTGTAATACACAGTAGCTCTATTTATGGAATGGAGTGTGACATTTCAATTCATGTATGGCATAGCTATCAATTAAGATATTTATAATTCCTTAACATTCAGAACATACGGATTTCTGTATACTAATTATTTTAACTATGTGAAGGTCTCTCGACCATAAACAGATCAACCAATTTGCCTCAGTATCTACCAACTGCTCCCCTTTCTTCCTCTTGCAATATGTCACTTTCTATTGTGTTAAGTCCACCATCAACTGATTCCCCACTTCTATTTACACTGGTCTTACCAAGGTCATTACCTGTCATTCCTCATGCTGAACCTAATGGATCCTTTCTTTTCTCACGTCGAACTACTGAAGCCTGTGGGACTTTCACTGCTTAGACCTGGTTCCACAGCTTTGATTGCTGTGGTAGCCCTCTCCCCCAATCCTTCTCATTTCCTGTAAACATCTCAACATCCTTAGCTGTCAATATCTTATTCAAAAAAGAAAGGCTTTTGGTACTTTCTGAATCAATAAACATGACCCTTTGTGATCTGACTACTGATTATTCCATAAACATCATTCCTGCAATTAATCTTATGCTTCTAATCAGATACTTCTATTTCAGTCCCCCCCCCTTGACTCTGAATGCCACTGACCTACTCCAAGTCCCTGGAAAATGCCATGTTGTATTCTGTGTCTTAGCCTTCTATGTTCTTTCTCCCACCACTTACTTGTCATCTGTTTTTGTTCTTCAGAATTCAACTCAAGCATTGGCTATGCCCCAGCTGTCCCAGGCATCAGGTTCATGAGTAAATAAGTTCTCTTGGATATTTCTCCTTAGTAAATGCCTCATAGGATAGATATAACCTTTATCATGTAGCAATGACAAACTACAGACCCGCAATCACTAAAATCTCCAATACTGTTTTACAGTGGTTTGTTAGACACCAGCAGACATGCTAAGCAGACCCTGTTGCACTGGGTATTGAACTTTGTAAAGGAGCAATCATGTTTCATAGACTGTTGTATTCAAAGCATCACATTTCCTTGTTTGTGCTAATCTCACAAATAAATCAGTGAATAATGAGCCAACCAATGAATCGATGAACCAACCAATCATCAAGTCCATCAATAATGGCTCTCTAAATAAACCTTTAGTTTGATTTTAATTAAATATTTTTCTATAAATCAAAACATAGGGAATGCAACAAGTCTTTCTCTGACCCACCAGCCAGCTCCCAAACAATGACATGGAGACTTATTATTAATTATGGAAGCTTGGTCTATAGATTAGGCTTGTTCCTAACTAGCTCTTATAACTTAAATTAACTCACTTATATTAATCTCTATTCTGTTGCATGACTCATTACCTCATCTCTCTGTACTCTGCCTTCTTCTTTCCAGAGTTCCCTCTCTTCCCAGAAGTGCCGTCTATACTTCCTGCCTAGCTAGTGGCCAGTTAGCTTTTTATTACACTAATAACAGCAACACATTTCCACACAGTATACAACTATCCCACAAAAGAGAACTCCGAAAGTGGAATCAAGGGAAACATAACATAAAAGAGCCTCTGTTGGCCATGCCCACAGAACACCTCCCAACCTAAAACTGTACTCTGACCTGTCTCTGTCCACAGCCTGGACTTTCCCTTGCACCACAGTGTTTTCTTTTAAATGTGCCCACCTCTACTACCCCTAATTGCACGTTTACTCTGAGCCAAGCCCTGATATGGCTACTGTGTGACTCTGTGAACATTACTGGTCATTTTCCAAATCTCTGGTATCCCAAGACCTCCCTTCATCTCCCCACTTCCCCCTCTGCTCTAGTTCCCATCTCTAGTTCTCTCGACCTGGTTTGATGGTGTTCCTACATTCTCTTCACTCATCTTTAAACTGTCCCTGTCCTCATCTTACTTCCGTGTTTTGTCACTCCTGTTTCTGTAACAGCTTTTAAAATGTCTTGGATTACAGTGATGCTTTGAGAACCACATAGTTCTATAGCCACATTATGATGCATCCAACTGAAACGTATTGAGCTTTTGTCAATAAAAGATGCCATGTTATACTATATGGGCCTTTCGATAAAAAGAAAAGAGTGATTGTTTCAATGGCCATTGTTCTTTTCAATAAAGAAACTGTGTTTCTAAGGGTGAATGTAGATGGATATTAAAATGAATTTTGTGAAGTGCCTAAATATTAGAGCCTCTTGCTTGATGAGTTTTATTCATGAACAGTATAAAAAGAATAGGTGGGAGGTGACTACTTGTTTGTGCTACTCTTAAATCTACATGAAGTAAGTAGGGAGAGGGGAGATCAGGAAAGAACAACATGTCTGAACTGTTTCTGTGATATGCATGAGTTCAACCTTCTTTAATGGTCAAGGGAACTCATTACCCATATCACAAGGAAATGGACAAACATTTAGGCCTGATAAGATTCCTCTGCTATTTGTCAAATTCTTGAAAGGATATCGACTACAGACAGTCTCCATCATGGGAAGTTTGAAAAAAGGATTTCTCCATATGCTAAAAAATCTATCAAGGCCATTCACGATTCTGTGCTAACAGAAGCTAACCCCAATTAGCCTTTTCAATTGGGGGATTATCTTTCATGTACAAATTAATGCACATCTTGATTTTAAGCTGTAATGACTTATTTGTTTTGTGAAACATGAAAGTCATTTTGATATTCAGACCAGAAAAAGTAATTCTAATTAAGCAAATCCCATAATGTTACAATCTTATCTAGGAAACAAGCTATGAGATAAGCATAGCAGTTTGTAAACCAACAATTGTGATAACAATTAAGGTCACCAGTGACTTATCGGTCCCTAATGAAACATCATAATTTTCAGCCTCTGTAAGGATGTATGCATGCCACTGATAATCCTATACCCACAATGTATCTGCCTTCATGCTAGGTGCTGTGGAACATATAATGTTAGACAGCTGCCACCTTCGAACTTGTCTACTAGCAACTTACTGGAAATGCAAAGCAGACAGTGGAATTAAATGTAGGAGCCAGTAAGTTCATGAAAATGAATATAAATAAAGTACATAAATAAAAGCAAAACACCCTGTAGGAAATACAGGGACCAGTCCAAGGTGACTTTCCACTTTGTTAAATGTCTGTATCCAGAGTACTGCCTATGAGTCTCTAATAATGAACAGAGTAGCTGCTCCAGAACCTTTGGATCTACTCACATTCTTGGGTCAATGATGTGGGAATGTCTTTCTGTATGATGTGAATATCAATCTTTAAATAAAGGAACTGTTTTGGTCCATGACAGGCAACATAGAAAAAGTAGGAGGGGAAATCAGAGCATAGGTAGAAGAAGCAGGGCAGAGTCAGACAGACTGAGCCAGCTGCCCAAGAAGAAACATGTGAGGAACACAGGTGAGCCACGGGCCACGTGGCAGACAGATTAATGAGAATGGGTTGAGTTAAGATGGAGAAGCTAGCTAGCAATGTGCCTGAGCCATAGGCCAAACAGCATGAAGCTAATATAAGTGTTTGAGTCATTTTGGGAGCCTAATCAGTGGCAGGTGGCTAAGGGGTCTGGGGTGGCAAGTCTGTGGGTCTGGACCTCTGGCCACCCGGGACCAAGAAACCTCATTGCAACAGGTCAAAACTCAGCAATTCAGTTGTTAAAGAGAAAGCAGGCCACCAGCAAGGCAGCTGATGAAGAGCTGAGACAGGAGTCCAGGAAAATTAGAATCTGCTTCTTTCAACCTTCAGCATTTGGCATCCCATGCCTGACCATTTACACAAATTTCAAGAAGTAGGGATTGGTTAGACACCCTGTGCTGAGTCACCTAGGACAACAGAGGCGGACTGTCTAGACAGTACAGCTGTGCTACAGTCTGAACATGGCTTGTCATCACCAAAAATCATGCTAGGATTTTGTTGCCAATGTGATGTGATGATGTGATGCTGAGGTGTGACGGAAGTCAGAGGATGTGAGCTCTCTTTCCTTCTGGACTACATTGATTACTGTGAGAGTCCTCTGTTACGAAGGATTCCTGGAGAGCTAGTGTGCTCTCAAAATGAACATGCAATAAGTGGGTAAGAAGAAACAATTAAGTGAAAACTCTTTCCTTTACAACTGGCCACCTCTGGCAACTCCCCTGTCCTCGGCTCTCTCTTATAGTCTGCCCCCAGCTCTTTGGCTGTCTGCTCTGAACTGAGGGATCATGAGACCCTTGACAAGAGTCAAAAAGATGCCTCTGCCTGCCCTTGGGCTTCCCAGCCTTCAGGACAATGAGCTAAATAAACATCTTTCCTTTCAAACCCCAAACTAGATAGTTGTTGGCAACCAAAATAGATTAAGACAACCTAAAGGGTAGAGAGATGATCCCGTTGTCGGTACAATGTATGATATCAAATAAAAACAAGACAACCAGAAGATAAATTATATAAAATGAGCATCCAAAATGCTATGAGAACCCTGAGGTGCCTGTGCAACAGAAAGCAAAGAGGGAAGTGAATAGTGGGTGTGGCCCAATCAGGCTTTGTGGGCTACGCTGGCTGGAGAGATGGAATGGGCAGAAGAACATTAAGAGCTGGATGCTGGCTGAATCAGGGACTTTTGTGGTCAGACATAAGATCAACACAGTCTAGACAAGGACATTCAAGGAGTGTCACTTGGGAGAAAGTGGTCCATGCTTGCTTTAGCGTATGATGCCATATCTTTGGAGGAAATGGAGGTGGGTATCTAGAGTTCCTGCCAGTTATGAAGAGGAGAATGATGAAGAACTATGAAGGTTCTCCTACCGCCTCACCTTTGACATCTTCAGCACTATTCTAGGTAAACCATGTTCACCTTTCATTACATGTGGGCAAGCAAATGGGAGAATAAGTAAAAGATAAGTAGCCTAGTGGCTCTGGGGAAAACTCAGCAAGGCATGCATCAACTATGCTTCTATGAGGCAAAGATTACCAGGAAACAGTGCTGTGGGGTTCGCTTCTGCATCCAGATATCCAGGGCATTATGATAGTGCCATTACCTTTTTCTTTCTCCAAATTATACAAACTGGCACGTGGATCAGAATGCCTCTATAACAGACTTAAGAATACACACTCAAGCTTAGGATGCTGCTCAATTGTTATATAAGCACAAGGACCTGGATGCCCAGAGACCATGTAAAACCCAGGAGTTGTTCATAGTGATGGGGAAGTAGAAACAGGTGAATACCTGGGCTCATTGGTCAGCTAGCCTTGCCAAATCTTCATGCTCAGGTTCAGTGAGAGATCGGGGCCAGTGAGATGGTTGAGCCAGTGGGATGCTTGTTGCCAACCTTGACAACAAGAGTTCAATCCCTGGAACCCATTTGGAGGAAGGAAAGAACAGACTCCTGCAAGCTATCCTCTGACCTCCAAGTGTGCACCATGAAACACATATACACACATATGAGTAAGTATAGGATATGTTTTTAAAATACAATGGAGAATAATCAAGGAAGACTCTCAATGTCACCCTCCAAATGCACATTTCTGTTTCCAAAGCATTTTAGCTGATAGGCCAGTAGAAAGAGATGCTTAATATGTATACACACACACACACACACACACACACACGCACACGCACACGCACACGCACACGCACACGCACACGCACACACACACACAAATTAAAGCTAGACAGTTGTCAAAAACTCTTGCCTCCTCAGAATTTTCATCAGCCTCTTCCCATTAATGGGGCTAAGACAAAGAACTTGAGCCTGGCTACTAAAAAAAAACAAAAAACAAAAACACAGAAAATCACCAAAGCTGAAACAAACATGTCTTAGTCTTTACATTTCCTTGATGGTCATATACTTACAACGTTTAGCATTGCCTAATTCCATCCAGGTACTTGTTAAGTAGACGATTTCAAAGTGCAGTTAAATTTTTGAAAAAGATATCCTTAGAGCCAGCAGCCTACTAGACTGCTATTGGCTTCTGTAGAGCCATTGCATTCATCCCAGGACAGATGAAGTCCTACGACTCTATAGCTGGGAAACCCCTGAACTCTCCTAACAGAGAGTCCCACACGAAAGCACAGAGGCAAGTGGGCAGCATGGAACCTACTCTAGCAGCATTCACCAGGAGGCTTTGTGTGAAATCAGTCTGTGCAGCAGAGTGCTGCTGCTCTGCAGCCTCTGTAACTTGTCCTATTGACCCGCCATCCTTATCCTGGCCTTTTCAAATCCTGGGAGTGTCCTGGCATCCCCATTTGGCCTGATTGTCATAACCCTCTAATCCATGACCCTGGCATATCGAGTATGAGGGAGTTACAGCCCCTTGTTCTGACATCTTCTCATCCAGCTCTGTTTATAACAAGAGAAAAGACAGACATTGAACTGGCCAATTATACAAGTGTCCCCTTATCCTGAGTGATAAAGTCAGGGCATAGGCAGTTCCCACTGTTTAAACTGTTCTCAGACTATGATCACACAGTGCTTTAGAAGGTGAAGACAATCTTTACCTAAGCTCAGACAAGTTAAAACCCTCTCTGATCTAACACCTTTGGGAGGAGGTCAGCTTGGCCAGCCACTCTTGAGCTACATGGAATGTTCATAGCAAGAAAACCACCAGTTCCAGCCACAAGGGCACCAGCAGAAGACTGGAACTCCACTGCCCTCCCTTGAGCATGCTATCATACACACAATGTGGAACATGAGAATGAAAGTAAAAGTCTCCCAGAAAGTGCAAAAGGCTCCGTAAAATGTCCCACTTCTCAGAGTCAAGAGGGTCTCGTGAGGAAAGCCTGCTGCAGAACTAGAGACAGAGATACTTCTCACGTCTGTCTCTGCTAATAGAACCAGGCTTGGGTGGAGGCGCCAAACCCTTTCAAGACTTAAGAATTATTCTTTCATTAGGAAGGGAAGGGGAGAGGGAAATGAAATTACGATGAGAAAGGCAAAGATTCTGTCAAATGGCAGGCTTCCTGTCACTAATTACAAAGATTCACATACTTCATCTTAAAGGGAAACAGCATGTTCTTACACGCAGCACTGGAAAAACCTTGTCTGCATGATGGCACTGCAAACATTTCACCAATCTCCTCCGAGCAGGTAGCACAATCTAATTTGAGCTGTCTAAAAGCAGGGCAGTCCAATACTGTTAGCTGGAGCCTGTAGTATAGACTCCAAGCTCTGACCAAACAGTTGCTGCTAATGCATTTCGTCAGTTCTGTGGTCCTTTGTTAATGCATTCCTCTGCCATGTTTCTCTAACTTCAGTCCTCCTTGTGACACCTCTGGCACTAGGTTCCACACTGTGCTGCTCATGTACTTCAGGTCTCTTGTCAGTATTACCATACCCATGTCTTGGCTGCGCAAGAACTGAGAACTATTTTATATTTACTTTATATGCATTAGAGTGTGGCCTGCAATATGTATGTGTACCACGTGCATGCCTGATGTCTGCAGAAGTCAGAAGAGGACTTGGAATCCCCTGAAAATGATATTACAGATGGCTTTAAGCCACTATGTGAATACTAGGAATTGAAACAACATCCACTACACAGACAAACAGTGCTCTTAATCACTGAACTATCTCTTCAGCTCTGAGAACTGTGCTACATGCTCTATCTGGTTAAGTAAGGCGCTGCCACTTTCCACTGTAATTCTAGTACAGTATGTCTATCAAACAGAAGACGGCTGTCCTTGGTATATCCTACATCATGCTATGCTATGAGACACCAAAGCCCTCATAGCGTTTGAGCAATCAAGGTCTATATTTAGAGAACTGAGCAATATAAAACATGGTGATATGATTCTTGTGCTTTATTGCTTCTGAGTCAAAGGTGGATAGTTACAACTGCACATAGAATTCTTCAAAGCCAATTTTCCGGAGAAGGGACTTATAGTGGCCATCTAACTGAAGCTCGTGTTATCTTCTAGTCTTTCTTAGCCATGCTACTTGAGCCGGAACGCATCCCACTTTGATTGAAAACAAAAGACTGTGTATCATTTAGATACCTTACAGCTTGCATTAAGTGGCATTCGAGCATAATTTGTTTGTAAATTACACATATCACCCAACTATGCTGATTAGGATGTGGTCTTCCTGAGCTGACTGTGCTATTTCCTTATGAGGAACAAGATTAATCTCCAGTAGATGCATAAGGGGTCCATGTTGGCTCATCCAACTCATGTTACAGCTGTGTGCTTTATACTTAGACAGTAGCTCTTCTGCTAAATTTTCCTCAGCTCCTTACTAGAGGCTGACAAGTTCTTCACCTAAAGCTTACACCCATAGGCACTGGCTCCTCCTTCCCAGCTCTGAGCACATGCTCCTATCCTTTGAGACCTCACTACATGCCCCCCTTTCTCTCTCTCAAACATTCAACAAATGTCTGATTTCTTATGTGGATTTCTCTGCTGCACAGGAGGTCTATGATATGAGTGAATCACAGAGAAGAAGATGCCCAGTACAAAGCACATGCTGACAATAAACCCTTCTCCTCCACCTGTGCATCCTCAGCAGGTGATATCTCTTCATATTTGGATCAACTGATCCAATATCCAGATGTGTATGAGGACAAAAGAATCATACTGAGATCATAAACAATTTCTGCCCGGGTTATTTTTTGAATTTTTAAAATTTTTTGTTAAATTTAATTTATGAATCTAAACATGTATAATTTAATACATATTTAATCTAAAATTTAAATAAATATATTTTTAATTCTAAAACATGAAATTCATAATGCATCTCAAAATATTTAAAATTAGAAATAATGTCTAGGAAGCATAAAGCCTTATTTCATGGTTTAAAATTCTTCTAAATATTATAGCATACTTTCAAAGTTTGACTTCTTACTGCTTTTAATTGAGGTAGAATTATATCACCCCCCTCTTTTTTCTCACTGCAGCCCCTCCAAGTTTCCTTTCCCCAGACCCTGTCTATGCTTCCAATGTCTAGTTGATAGCCTCTTCTTCTTTGATTACATTTGTTACAAATATTCCACTGAGGCAGGAAATTAATCAGACTCTGCAAAAACCCCTACTACCTTCCTTGTGAACTGAGAGTCACTTACACCTCCTTCCTGACCAGTGTCTCGTTCCATCGCAGGGAGTGGCTGAACCTTCAGAAATAATCCTTTTTCATATACTAAATTTGCATTAACACATTTCTGTTATTCATAATGGAATTTATTATTAGAAAAATTTAAATTTCTGGAATTAAACTTTTAAAAGTTTAGGTTAGCTTAAATATGTTTTTTTTTGTTTTGTTTTGTTTTTTTTTTTTTTTTTTTTAATTCAAGGAGCTAGCAAGATGGCTTGGAAGATAATGGCACTTGGTGCTAGCAAACCTGAAAACCTGAGTTTAATCCCAAGACCGTGTAGTCAGAGAGATGCAATCTCCACAAACTTTCCTCTGACCTCCATACAAACTCCATGACACACGTGCACAAACACATAATCACTAATAATAACAAATAGTAATGGTGTTGATCCACAGCTGCTCAGGACCAGTTCAGGCCCAGTATTTGGGAAGTTAAAGCAGAAAGATCTCCAAGATGTCTCTGAGTTCATAGCAAGCATGGATACGTAGTGAGACCCTGTTTCAAACAAAATAAATGCCAACCCCGCCACCACCAAATTTTCATAATTCGTTTTGCGTGTGTTGTTTTGCATGCCCAGACATATAAATTAGGTGGTGTCTAGCTTAAAATTAAAATTAATGCATCTTCCATGGCACTGCCACTTCTAGAAGGACAGGCTCACAGGAAAAAAAATGTATTTCAGAGCAGCCTATGAGCAGTCGGTAACCTGTATTTGGACAGATGACAAGAAAGTGAGGCTTAGGCAAAGGCAGCTTTAGTTCTGAGCCCAAGAAAGAACTTCGGAAGGGAAGACCCAGTTGGGAGCAGGTTTCTGTGACTGGTAGGCCATGTAGAAGGGGATTACAGACAAGTCAGAGGAACTCGATGTACAATCCATTCATGGGCAGAGAGAGGAGAGAAAGACACCATCAGGGGAGCAGAGAAAGAAATTAAGGCATCTTCTTTCTGCTCACCTGTGGGAGGGTGGAATACAGGGTGCAGCAGGCAGCTGGCGAGGGCTGCTGTGGGATTCTGAAAAGATACAGAATGCTCATGTTGAACCCAGAGGGTTAGAATTCCAGGAATCACACAGGCTGAAATGCTTCACCCTTCTGTGTCTATCTCCAGATCTACCAGTTAGCCAGTTAGCTACCTTCTCAGTGTTCACATGCCCTGCACAGGATCTGGTGAATGCAAAGCTGTTCTTGGAAATGGAGCTGAGATTGTGCTTCTGTGTCATCTGTGCTGTGACCAAATAAATCAGTTCATGGCTTTGTCCTTGAAGAGACACGTTCTTACATGACCAAGCTCTGATACACACAGATCATGAATGCACACCAATGAACACAAATACTCAGTGTGGAAAAGACTTGGTGACATCGGGACTTTTAATGTCACTGTGGAGAGAAGAGGGTATCCCTACGACTTTGCAACCAAGAGCCCCAAAATACACGCTCACACAAGTCACAAAGTTCATGAAACAATGTCTAACATGTTTAAGCAGCAATGACAGAACAGTACACTATCCTCTGAAACCAGGAGTCAATAGAAGTCACGAAGAATGTGTAATTAATCAATGAATTTGATTGAGTGATTTCCACACCAATCATAGGAGTAAACAATGACATGAAGTGGAACCATCACTTGGCAGGATTCTTCTTCATTAATCCTTTCAAGAAACTCTATTAGGGGCTTGTGAGATGGTTCAGCGAGAAAAGGCACTTGCTGCTAAGCCTGACTGCCTGAGTTCAATCCCCCTGAACCCACCTTATAGTAGGAGAAAATCAACCTCCACATTTATGCATGTTATAATTTAAAAAAAAACAAAACCCTCAGATACAGCTGAGAATGGACTATAAAATAATACATTATGATTTATGAGTACCAACACTTCAATAACTTTTCCAGAATGCTCCATGTGTTAAATGTGTTTATAATTATCAAAATGCTCCAGCTACAGCCTTATCCTTAAGCATTTTTCTTTATTTCAAAATAAACTGATAAACGTGCTCATTCCCACCCAGTCAACAAAACTATCTTTTGCCATGAATCCCTCCTCTTCCCCCTGAGCAGCTCAGCAATGCTCTGCTCCAAAGCTTCTAAATCTACAACAGTTCAAGCTGTAAAGTAGTCTCCACTGTAGCAAATATTTCGAACAAATAGTCTAGAAATAATTAAAGTTTTAGTTTTTGTCCAGAAACTAAAGACTTCCTAACCTAAGGCAACATTCAAAACTAACACATGTTCAAACAGTATTTAAAAAGATTTTATTAAAAACATAAAGTTACAATATTAACTTTTTACATTTTTTTGTACGGGCCATGGTGGTGCAGACTTGTAATTCCAGCACTCGGGAGGTTGAGGACAGGGGGATCAGATGCTTGAGGGAACTTCAGCATCATAGCAAGATTGAGGCCAGCCTGAGGTAGGTGAGATTCTCTCTATTATAAACAAAGGGTTAATGTATGTTCTCACTTTTGAAGAGCAATATCTTAGTAATCTCCCCACCCCCACGAATTAACAAAAACAAAGAAAACAATCAAGTTTTCAGGTTCCCCTTTGTGGATCTTGAGCTATCTATTTTATGCCCTCAAACATGATTATACTAAACAGAAAAATGCAGAGATCATGGATTCATTTCATAGGAAAAGTTCGAGGCTAAGACAGCGCAGGCAATTACTAGATCAAGAGAAAAGCAAATTAACAAAGCTTCAAATCCTGGATGTAAACAATAGTGTACCAACCAGCAGTTGTCTGAAGTACACAGAACCCAATAAGCACTGTCTCTTTAATATAATGACCATGACCTTAACCATAGGAAGGCTAAGCCAAAACCACGAAGGCTTACCCCACCCATGCTCTGCTCTGGCTCCACAGGATCATCCTTACAAAGTGTGCATATTTATATATTTATGTAATAGAACTTCATCTGTGAACTTTCCGACCAATATCAACTTGGCACCAACTCATCCGTTAATTAACTGTTAACAGAGTCTTCTAGATATGACTACTGCATGGATATTTTATCTTCTTGTTAATTAGTGATTATGCACTGGCAAGCAAAACAGTGCTTCTTTCCAATTATAGCAGAACTCTGTGATTATTTAAACTTGGCTAATTAGCATTAGAGGGTTGTACATCTTCTGGGCAAACTGATAATCCTTATTCAAATATACATGGTGGTTGTTGACTTGTAATGGGGAGGGAAGGGAGAGTGGCAGTTCAGTAGGTATTAAATACAGCACAAGGCAAATGGGGGCCCATTAAAATATCCCCAACTGCTCTAATGAGAGCACTGAGGGTCATCTCTGCCTAGTTTGCCATCTGTTTGGCTTCTGGCATGTGGCTCTGGTGTGAAGCAAGTGTCCTCAAGCCCATTTGGCTCACCATAGAGTAGTCCTGGGGTCTGAAGCAATTTCAGTTTATAAAGTGGCACTAAAGTTAGAAGCTTACACTCATGAGATGAGAAAATTAAATGTGAACACCTAATACCATAGAATGAAAAGGGTCCTGATTGTGTATTTTTTTACATGACAAAAATGCTTAAAAGGAAACCTACAGCAATAATGCAATGAGCCCCAGCCCCTGGTTGTAATAATTGAGTTAATTCTGTTTCAACTGTCAGGCCACACTATCCAAGACATGTGGGATTTACACTGAGATAGGCAATGGCTTCATGGACAGGACACACACAACAATGACTTTGAAAGAAACTGGGAGGTTAGAACTAAAACACATGAAAGCTTCTACAAGTCTCAGGACACTGTTGAGACAAAGCATAGGCAAGCATTAATAGGAAAATGCACTGCCAAACTAAGCACATGCTGGACCAGCACCCTGCTGCCCTAGTTTGGATTCTGTTGCTGGAACAAACACCAAAACAAGAATCAATTTACAGAGGAGGGGCTTCTTTCACTTTACAGGTTACAGTCCATAATCCAGAGAAGCACAAGCAGGAACTCAAGGCAGAAAGCTGAAGCAGAAGCCACAGGAGAAAATCAATGTTGCTTGCTGGCTTGCTATTGGGCTAATATTCAGCTACCTTCCTTACACAGCCCAGGCCGACTTGCTAGGGATCGTGCAGCCCACAGTGGCCTTGACCCTCCTAAATCAATCACCAACAAGAAAACAGATACAACCATAGGCCAATCTGGCTCTGTCACTTCTTCTACTTAAGTTCCATCTTCCCAGGTGGCTCTAGAGTTGACAGCTGAAGCCAATCAGAGCACCAGGGCATATTAAAAATACAGCCAATAGTCGAAAACAGTAATTTTTTCTTAAAAAACTACAACTAAAGTGGCAATAATCTATAAATGAGTGAAAAAATGGAGAATTACGCAGTGATAAAGCAAAATTTAACTTTATAATTTGCAGAAAGATGGATGAATTTGGACGTCACCATTTTAAGTACAAAAGACCCAGAAATAAAAACATCGTGCTTTCTCTCCTATTTGGAATCCAAAGATTTTTTTCCAAGGGCATAAAAATAGAAAAAAAGAGACTATTTGGGACGAGTAAGGGAACCAGGACAAGAGGGAAAGGGGGCAAATATGAACAGAATATGCTATCATTACACAAGGAAACGTCCCAATGCGTCTATTATGTTGTAGGAGTCATTTTTAGAGAAAAGGGGAGGACAAACAGACACCTGTGTGAAGAGATGGTCTGGGAAGGGTGCACATCTGATCATTATAGGGGGATTATGTTGTTCCATTGTAAATAATTGTCCCCCCCATTGGTTTAATAAAATGTAGTGATTGGCCAAAGGCAGGCAGGAAGTGTGGGCGGGGCTGCCAGACTAAGAAAACTCTGGGAACAGAAAGAACAGAGCAGAAATGCCACAGAGACTCTAGAGTTGCCAGACAAGCCAGAAGAAGCAGAGGACAACTGTACTGCTCTGAGAAAAGGTACCGACACCCATGGCTGAACAGGATAAGAGTCATGGGTTAATTTAAGGGTAAAGAGTTGGCAAGTTATATGCCTGGGCCCTAGGCCGATCAGCCTAAAATTATTGTAAGCGTCTGTGTGTCTCTGTGGGTCTGCGGGTCTAAACCTTGAGGCTAGGCCTGAAAGTCCAGGACAGAAACCTCTTACTACAGATAGTGCCAGTCAAGAATGCTGAAAAGGAAGGAGCCGGGAAACTGATACTCAAGCCTTTCTTTCCTTTTGAGCAGGATCATGCTAACGTCTTTCCAGAACTTGCAGAAAATAAATGCACATTATTTTAATTTCCTACTTATTCAAAAAACAAAAGAAGTCAATATTTGACAGAAATTGCCAAGAAGCACTTGAAAGGTGCTTCAACATCAGTTGCAAAACGCAAGCTAACACCTCTTTGAGTGTTCTAGAGCAAAACACTGGTCATCTCCACCAGGTCAGCTGTGCCTGCTTGCAAGCACCCAAGATCCCACCTGTTGGCTATTGATTTTCCCTCAGAGAGGAAGTGAATGGGGTCATCAGACACTTAGCTGAGATCCAGCTAATCCTCAAGCCATTTGTTTGCAGTTCTTCCCTAACTGTATTCTTCCCTCAAGCAGTACCAGAACATGCAGGTTAGGGAGGCAAACTAAGGAAACCATCATTTATGTGGCAGTGGGAATTTCATTATCCATGCTCAATGAAGACTTTTTGGTGAGGCTGTTTCAGTGTCTCCTTGGCCCTACAAGTAGCCTCTCATTTCTGGGATTGTGGGTTTGTTGTGGCCTTGTATGGAGAAAGTATACATTCATCTGACAGGAGAGGGATTCTGGATACAAGGAGATACCAGCATCTGCCCACCAATGTGACTAAAATTAAAACATTGACAAAACCAAACATGTAACAAGCACAATTCTGACATGATGTTAGCGAATGGAGACAGATACCGCTATTGGAAAGGTCTAACGGTCTCTTAGAAAATAAAACCTAGTGATGCCTACTAAATATTCAACCAGATTAAATCAAGAGTCAGCAGAAACTGAACAAGCAGGTTCATGGTAGCTATATACATAACAACCCAAACTAGATCAATCTAGGTATCCAACAGGAGAATATAAAACCAAACAGAAAGATTTCCAACAACAGATGGTACAAACTACTGCTACATGCAACAGGGACAGGTCTCAGAGGCAAATGGCTGAGTCACGAAGTTCACAATGAATGAATGTACTTCCTTCCCTTCCAAAAGAAACGCTAGTCGACAGTAGAATCGAATCAAGTGTCTCTGAGGAGAGGAAACCAATGGACAGGGGCATGAGAGAACTTTCTGAGACTATGATAATACATATTTTGATATGAATTAAATTATCCTTTTGTTTACAGTTACATCCCATATACATCAGACGTGTGCACACCCACCGCTGCATATAAACTCCACGTAATATTTGTTTATTGTAAATTTCTGTAACTATATTGTGTAATTTTTTTCATAACCAAATGCAAAGAACGTACACTGAAATGACTTCAATAAAATCTTGCTGCCTTAAATTACTTTTAGAAACAAAGAGAAACAGCTCATCAGTTAAGAGTATTAGCTGGCTGTTCTTCTACAGGATCCGTCCACATGATCTTCACAATCTTCTGTAGCTTCTGGCCTCTGTGGTCACTAGGCACATGGGTGTTCCACAGATCCTCATGCAGGCAAAATACCCATGTGCATAAAAATATTAAAATTTCAGCTTCTCAGATGATCACTCACATACAAGCATGGGACTATAGAAGAGAAAGATAATTTATTTTACCCATTCACTTGGTGGCCACACACACAGGGAAGAGGCCTTTGTGTTCAATCTGTGCCCAGTGGTTGAAGCTGGTGTTTGTTTATGTGGTACATACTTCAACTCTTGTTTATTTCATTTAAACATTTTCCTCTCTCCTAACATAACTTCAGAGAATAAAAGTTGTTTGCATGAATGACTAAATAGAACATTCCAGACTCGGTTAAGGAAAGGAAGCTTAAGAAATGCATTTAGCACAACTGCACACACATGTCCGCCTATCGCATATGAACAAAGATATACAGGCAAAACACACACAGACACACAAATGCTGTACTTAAAAGTTCAGTGGAAAGGAACCTGTTAAAGTCATAAACTAAATGTCATGAAATCTGAGAGCCTGTACTCCAGCAGTTCTCAACATGTGGGTCACGACCCCCACAGGGGTCACATATCAGATATTTACATTGCAATTTATAGCAGTGGCCAAATTTCAATTGTGGAGTAGCAAAGAAAATACTTTTATGATTGGGGGTCCGCAGGAAGGTTGAGAACCACTGCTTCAGACTCCACATGTCTGCCCACACTCTGCCCGCTCTATTTTAAAGTCAGAACTTGAAATGTGGCTTAAGTAAAATAAGACAAAGCAACCACCGATCCCAGTGAGAACACTTGTGTTTAAAGAACACTCAGCTCACATTTGAAAACTGACTTTTTAAATTTATTGCCTAGCCCTCCTATTAAGAGGACCCCCATCAGTGTAGTCATCCTCACTGGGTCGATCAGTTTAAACAAGTGAATCAAACAAGTATCTAATTATTCATAGAAAATAAATAATAAACATGCCTAGTCAGGCTACTTTAGCTAACATACCAGTTCTGTTCATATCATCTCCAGATTTTCGTAGATGAGTACAGAGAGAGTTTGCAAGCATTTGTTGAAGCAAAGTGAACTCTCCTAATCTGTGTGTTTTCTTGACTCAGATTTGTGTGTCTTTGTGGGGTACAGTATTATTTAACACATGTATACAATGTTCAATGTTCAAATCAACATCACTAATATTTCCAGGTTTTCAAACATGTGTTAGGATTATTGTGCTTCCATTTTTAATTTAGTTATGTTTTAAACCATTTCCTTATTTAATTAGCTGTTATTAAAAACCAAAAAGTTCATGCCACTGTACTGTTCTTTTTCCCTTAGTACTTATTTAGTCATGCTCTAGCATTGTGCATTTTCAAATTTTTCCTATCATAATAATGCACCAATTAACAATAAAATCATCAATATTTTAAATTTATAACAGATACCCCACAGTAAAAGAACTGTGTCATAGTACTTGGATATTCGAACAATGTATTTACATGATCTAAATTACATTTTTGTGGGTTTGAAAAGAGAGCCCAGAAGACAAAATCATTTACTACACTTGAAAATGATCAAAGTTCTGTTCCCAGCATCCACAACAGGAAGCTCTAGGGAGATTTGACACCCCCTTCTGGTCACCGTGGATACCTATACTCATGTATGTGCATGCGTGCATGTGTGTGTGTGTGTGTGTGTGTGTGTGTGTGTATACAAACACACTTAAAAACTCTTTATATTTCTTTTTTAGATAATGAAACCAAGATACTCAAACCTGTTTTATAGCATTAGTGTTAATGTGACAAACATATACTTTTAATCATTTATGGTGATTTTAAAATTATATCTAATACTATTTTAATATAAATTTCTCTTAGAAATTTAAATATTTTCTTGGATATATTGGTATTTGTCTTTCTTTGTAAATAACCTTTGTTTTTGAGATTTTCTTGCTGTCCTGGGCACTGGTTACTTATTTGACTGTGTGGAGGCTAAAAGCCTCTCTATTCCTACCTTGAACTATGTCTTTACCTCTGTGGTAAATATTATGTTCACACAAAAAATACTTATGCATGAATGTTCACAGGAATATTATTTATAAAAGTTAAAGTATCCATTAACAGACTGGATATATAAATAAGTAAGGAATGTCCAGTAAAAACGGAGTACTTAAAATAAGTGTTAATGCAGACGAACCTTGAAAATGAGTGAGTCGATCATTCATGAAAACCACATCTGCATGTATCTACAGGACTGTCCAGAATAATCAAATTCAGATACAAAGTAGATTAGTGTTTTCCAGGGACTGGGGATTGGGGCCCTGAAGAACTACCTGTTAGCGGACATAGGACTTCTTCCTAAAGCAGCTGAACTTTTTCCAAACTAGTGGTGATGGTTACATCACAACGACAATGTCAAGAGTCAGTGAACTGGATAATAGAACAGTGAATTTAACCTCATGGAATTATTTTCAAAACAAAAACATACTAAAGGAATATTGCTTAAGTTCTTAAACTAGAATATTCCAGGCTTTCAAGAGCAGTAATTACCATTTTTCCACATAGGACTATGAATAAATCACAAGACATTGATGGTTGTAAGAAGCACCATGTGGGCAAAGCTATTGTTTACCAAGAATTTTAAAATTCATTCTAAGATATAACAGACATTAGTGTCTAACTGAAAAGGAATCAAGGGGAAAAAAGGAACAGAGCCAGGCAGAGGATCAACTTCATCGGCCTCACAATTTTCTAGATCTGGTCAACAGCCCTTTCCTCCAGAGAAAAAAACCAAAACCCCAGCTGAATTCCTCTTTTATTAGTAACAAATATTTCTGCTTGTGTTGTTACTGTTAGAAATGCCAGTGGGTCATTCTGGACTAAAAAGATTCTTCTCATGATGCAAATAATATTTTATAATGAAGATAAAGAATCAACAAAACACCTTTCCAGATGCCATCTGATAGATTTATTTCATCTTCAATTTTCTATTTACCAAAGTTTATGTGAAGAGAAACGTTGGTACAAGAAAGCCTGAAATAGCATGATTAACTGGATAATAGCAACAACATGGTTCTGATGTATGACAACACGTAGGAAGAGAAGTAGGCGGAGCTTTGAACTTTAACCAAGATAACAACAATCTTTGCTATTATGTTTTCCAAAATGGCAACTCCCACATTAACAAGTATCTTTCCACTTAGACGCTCCAAGTCTCGAAAACAGTAATTTAGCTATGTGTTCGCCTCAGAGAACAGCCTACATGTCTATTCTGTTTGGTTAAATACAAAATCGAGCACAAGAGGGATGAATAACTGCAAAACAGGAGACAGACTGGATAGCACCTCATTTGGTGAGGTGACTTTATTGCGCTCCTCTATTTTCAAATTCTAGAGTTGCATCCAGAAATATTCCCTCATTGATGCCAAAGTTTTATTTTCACACAAACCCATAATTATCTTAAAGATAATTCTAAAATTATTTCTAGGAATTAATAGCATTATCAAGTTTTCTGCTATTCTTAGAGTTAACTGCCAGAAAAGAAGTAGCCGAATTTAGCCAAGAGTTTATTTAAGTCATTTACTGTCAGAACAGGGCCCAAGAATGGAGTCCTAAGAGGAGAATTCTGAGTTTCTTGGATAAAACTCCAAGAAAACAAGACAAGAGTTTTGTGACCTCAGTTTCTTCAAAACAGAATTGTCCTTGGAATGTGGTTTTGTGCCCCTCCCAGGTGTAATGGATTCAATTAAATGTTTATATGCCTCTCAGGAAAAACATGTTTTGGCCACATGTGGCTTGTCCTTCTGATAGTACACTTTACTCACGTGATTCTTAACCCTTAGAGTATTAAGTGTGTGATGTTCAGAATAAAGTTGGCTATTGCATGAGTCTTTTGTCTGCCTCACTTTTAGGCTCCATTCTCCCTGGTTCCAGCATTAACTAGAACAGTAAACAACTTACTGTTAACATAGAACACGGACTTTTTACCAGGGAGGGGGTAATCTCAAGAGCAAATGCCTGCCGCATTACAGGTGAGACATGGCAGCAAGATCCAAGTCTGTCCCCTGAAGCTGTACTTGGAACCTGTCTCCTGTTAAAATGACAGTTTGTCACATCCCAGGGGAAATAAACTTCTCTTATCAGCAAATCAGCAAGATTCTTCAGTGTTTTTAGAAAGAAAAAAAAACTGTATCAATTTTGTTTTCATATAAGGAATGATGTTTAATTTTACTGAAATTTATTTTTTAAAATTCTCCTTAAAATAACTGGCACATAACAAAGCACCCCAGGACAATCCACTCTCCTTCACTTATCTGTTCCTTGTGCCATCAAGGGGCCTGGAAAGTGGTATCTTTAACCAGGATTTAGCATGACAAAAGAAAGACATAATTTACAAAATTTCAACACTAGTAGACACAATTAAAATGTAGCAATCATAACTTACATAGTGTCGACTTCTACCATAACCTACGATAGAATGTATATTTCTTAACTCTAGTCATTACAAATCCATTCACTCTAGTACTGGGCGTATTCATTTGAGCAAAAATGAACACCTAGAAGAATTACTCATCTCAGGGTATCTTAGGGTTTCTATTGCTGCGACTAAACATCATGACCATGAAGCAAGTTGAAGAGGACAGGACTTATTTGTCTTATATTTCCACTCTGTTATTTATCAGTGAAGGAAGTCAGGACAAAAATTCAAACAGGGCAGGATCCCAGAGGCAGGAGTTAGTGCAGAGTCCATGGAAGGAAGCTGCTTACTAGCTTGCTTGACGTGCCTGCTTAGCCTGCTTTCTTATAGAGCTCAGAACCAGCAGCCCAGGGATTACAATGGGCTTTCTCCCTTTTACCACTAATTGAGAAAATGCCTTACATCTGTATCTCATGGAGGTCTTTCCTCACCTGAGCTCCTTCCTCTATGGTGACTCTAGCTTGTGTTAAATTGACCCATAAAACCAGCCAGTACATTTCAACACTGCTCCAATGATCTCTAGGTACACATATATTATCAGAGTGAAGATTTTCTAGTGTCTATACAATGTCCAGAGGATTAGGGTTTAATAAATATGAATATTAATAGAATATAAAAACTATTTAAAAAATCAGAAAATGGATAAATTCTATCTGGAATATAACTTTTTGCCTAAAAGAAAAACATACATCTTCTTAATATTTGCAGTGTCAATTATATGAGCCATGACATGAGAAAGGTACTGAAGTTAAGTCCAAGAACTGAACCTTTACATGGAAAAATTATTCCTTCATCACCCATTTACTATAATCTTAGAATAAGAGGCTGTAGAGATGGTTTATAATCCCAGTGTGACTACAAGGAGATGATGTGATGATGCAGGACTGGAATCCCAGTGTGCCTAGGGAGATGGCAGAATGGTGCAAGACTGTAATCCAAGTGTGTCTACAGGGAAATGATGTGATGATGCAGGAGTGTAATTCCCAGTGTGCCTAGGGAGATGCCATGATGATGCAGGACTGTAATCCCAGTGATCTACAGAGAGATAGGAGACAGAGTCAAGAAATCCTAAGGCATTCCTAGGCCAACAGGCCTGGCATACCCAGCAGCAAACAACAAAGAGACTCTGCCTCCCAAAAGGTGGAAATTAAGGGCCAACAACCTAGGATGCTCCCTGCCTTCTATACATGCACTATGGCATGTGTGTGCCCACTGTCGGGCAATATAAATGCTTTAAAAAGATTCTAAACACACAGAAATGGAGACTAGGCTTCCTAGTATCACAGTCTCATGCTGGCAGTAGCACGCAGATGCATCTCCCAGCAGCAGCCTACAGGATGTATCCAGCCATTAGCCACCATGTTGAAAAGCTAAGATGGAGCAAAGTCAGCAGTGCTTCAGTCCTAGCTACACAATTTAGCATCTTAAAAACTCTCCTGATTAAAAAAATGATTAAAGATATACAATAAAACAGATTCAGGTGGAGAAGATCTCTAAAGAGGTTATAAGTTGTGTAAAATGTACATAGACTTTGGAGAGAAAAGAAAGGGGTAGAGAAAGTCTTTTAAAAAGAAAAATGCAGTAATCAAAACATAATGAGACATGTAAAGACAAAAAAAATGCAGAGTCTGCATTATGTATGTTATTGTGCTGTCTTTTAATTTTTTAACTATTAATGAGATAACCACAGAAATCCATTTGATTGTAAAGGCTGCTGAGTTAAACCAATACATATATTTTAAAGGTATCTTGACTTTGAAATTTGCATCTAGGATATACTGCTTTAGAAAAGAGGTTCTGCTTTTGTTTCCACAGAAGATGAGAAGCTGTAGATTGCTCTCAGGCTAATATGGTTTGATCAACCAAGACCACCTGAAGGCAACTATCTAAGATGATGAAGCCTCACAGACTACTACAGCCAAGATTTAACCATAATTCTAAATTTTCTCAGGGTCCCTCAAAGATTACCAGCACACCCAGTCAGCATAAAGTAGCCTAGAAAACTATGCCCTCATTCCCCTAAAATAGATTGCGGATGTTTATTTTTGTTTAGAGGCTTTGGTTATTGATTATAGTCAATCTCTTTCTAAAGAATAAGGGATACAGATTGATAGAATAAAGAATAGATTAGTGAATACACTTTTAAAAAGCAACTACTTGTTTGAAATACTTTACACTGATATGGATTTTGGTTTATTGATACAAATTTAAGATTAATTTTGTTACATTGTACGTATATTTCAACTCTTGTTTAAAGTATTATGTTTATGTAACCCATTTAAGATTATAATGTCTACTTAAAATACAGATTAATAATTGCCTATGATAATCAAACTTATAGCCATATTAGTTATATTTTTTAGATATACAAAGATATATTTAAATTAGATAGGTAATCTTCAAACACTTCAAAGATTTACAGAATATGGCATTTAAAATATTTTAAGAACTTAGACTTTTCTAGACAGTGAGATATATCTTCTTCTAGCAGCGCCAATCTACTTCAAGAGGATGATGGGCATCAAAGAAACTCTATGTGGAGTTTACTTTTTTTGTGGCAAAGATTGGGCACAGGGCAAGAGAGACTGTTCTTGCCTTGGCTACTTGACAGTACGATGTATAAACTGGACATGCAGGACCCAAAGGAAAATTACCTCTGGAACTTTGGCAGTAGAAGCCAAGAGGTCATTCAGGTTCCTGTTTCGCAGAGAAAAACTGCTAGACATTCTGCAGGACACAGGGAGAAGCAACTGACAGACCTTGCCAAAATGGACAGAACTGTCCTTCAAATTTCCTGCTTCACTGAAATGTATGCCAGAGACTCTAGGAGTGTAGGCTGAATATGGATGCCCCACCATTACAAAGAAACTTTGGGTGACTGTCCAAGTAGCTAGATGTCTCTGTCATTTTTAGAATCTGAGGGTTGCTTGTAATTCATTTCCTGTTTACTCAGTAATATTGTATTCTTATGTGGTCTTTGATGGAGCTGAAGATAGGGTAATTATAATTATAGCTTTCCTTAGTTATAATAAAAGGTAAATTAGATATGAAACTTTGGACTCATAAAGATAAGGGAGATGATAGAATATTTTCTTTAATTTTGTTAAATACAAATGGACTACATATTATAACTATAATTCTTGCTTGATAGCTGTTATGTTATATGTAATTTTACTATGTTAAAATTGAAGCCTTCCTTTTTGATTAGACAGAAAAGGGGAAGTAATGAGGGATGTCTTTCTATACGCTGTGAATATACCTGATTACCATTTGTTAGTAAAGAGGCTGTTTTGGCCTGTGGCAAGGCTGCTTGGAGACAGGTGGGAAAACCCAATTGAGATAAAGAAGGAAGGCAGAGTCAAGGGGATGCTGCAAGCATTTCCACATGGCAACACACAGATTAACAAGAATGGGTTAAGTTTTAAGAGCTGGTTGGTAATGAGCCTGACCTAGAGGCCAGACAGTTTGTAATTAATATAAGTATCTCAGGAATTATTTTATAAGCAGCTGTGCGGCCGCAGGTGGGAGAGCTTTGTCCAGACTGAGGGGCCTGTGTAGGCCAGAAACCTCTGCCTACAATGAAGTAAGAATTTAAATAAAATACAACATTGATTCTGGCCTATTCCAAGAGGTGAGGTTGGATTGAAGGTCTCAGGAAGTTTATTGGAACTGAAAGCACTGGTGATGAGTTACATACTGTGTAGTTATAGATATGTGTACTCTTGTATACACAAGTTTCTGTGCAAATTTAGAAATTTCCTGAAACTTAAATACAGAGACTTCCCTCTATCTCCACATTCATATGTCTCTGCATAAACATGTGACTGGATCATCTCCTTAACTCCTCAAAGATAGTGCCTCCCTCTTTGTTCCATTCTTCTGGTTCATGTGTGCAAGAGAGCCAGGAGACAACCCCTGAAACTGTCTAGTTTATTATTTGAGACAGGTCTCCTGCTAACCTTCAGCTTGTCAAGTGGGCTAGCTGCCTGACCAGCAAGACCAAGGATCCTCCTATCTCCAGGTCTCCAGCCCTGGAATCACAAGCTTGTACCACCACAGCTAGCTTTTTAATTTGGGTTCTGGAGTTTACTAGGTAAGTCTTGTGCTGACTGTTCCATCTTCCCAGCCCCCAGGGGTGTCACACTTGTAAACCCTAGGTACTGTTGGAAGTGACAGAAACCAGAGGAGAATGTATTAGGAGGAAACAAGGTCAAGGCAGAGAGCAGGGGTGTTGTAATGGCTCTGCAGAGTGAGTTGGGACGGAGGTTCAGAAGGGTGGCAGGGTGCCATTCCAAACTGTGCAAGAAGACATGCACTGTGGCTAATGAGTCTCAGGTTCAAATCCCTGTACTGATATCCTTGATTATCTCAACCTGGCTTTATTATCCCACAGTGTACTTAGAGGCCACAGGGTTGAGGTTGAAACATACAATGATGTGACAAATGACGAGGGGTGGGGGTATGATGATAAATGAATCTTGTAAATGTAATTGTTTTCAGGTCAGAGTCATCTGACATGCTAATTAATTTTAATCTATAGGGGCTGTAGGGCCACTGATAAGCCAAAAGGACTCTGATGACCCTATTGTTTGTGATTCCTTTGCATATTTTCATCTGTTTGTTTTTTTCTTCTAAATTTACACCAGTCTGGTATCTGGTAACCTCCCCCACGGCCACACACTAAGTAAAAGAATATATGCATAAAACAGAATATTAGTCATCCATAAAAAAAAAAAAAAAAAAAAAAAAAAACGAATGACAGTTATTCCACAACAACATGATGAACTTTAAAAACATGCTAAGGAAAAGAAACTAAGCAAAAAAGGCCATGTACTATATATTTCCATTTATAATTGTTACTTAAAGCAAGAAAATCCATGTGCACAGAAAGCGGAGTAGTTGCTATGGCCAAAAGGTGAAGGAACTGGTGAGTGGGTAAGTTTCTTTGGATTATTCTGGATGACTCCAGAGGGTGGTATCAAGTGTAAAATCTTGTAAAGACACTGGAAAGCAATAAAACATTATACTATGTGATACCATGATACTACATGTGATACCATGTAGTATGTAGATTCTGTTTTTTATTATCACATACATACAAACACAATTTATCTATTTGGGGGTCAGACATTGCATATGGTATTCAGAGGACAATTTGTGAAACTCAGATCTCTCTTTCCCCTATGTGAGCCCTGGGGCTGGAATCAGGCCATGAGTTGGTGACAGGAGCCTTTTCTCACTGAGCCATTTTGTCCAGTCCTGAATGCTACTATTTAAAAGCCTCTTTGAACTGATTATGATGCCAGAGCAATGGCTTTAGTCCTCACGCTTGCTCTGCCTTGTGTCGGGTCCCAGGCAACCCTTCCTTCCCCACCTGCGCATTGAGAGCCGTGGTGAACCTGACTCTCCTTGAGGCTCCACTCCTGCTCCAAACTCTTCAGGTAAGAAAATATACAGTCAGAGTCAACATCTACAGCGTCTCTCAAAATAATAATAATAATAATAATAATAATAATCATCATCATCATCATCATCATCACTTCAAATGGTCCTTTAAAAATGCCCTCTTTTAGCATATAATATATGCCAGGCACCTGAATGGGTGACCTAATTTAATCTATACAACAATTATGTAAGGTAGGCCACTCTGTTATTCTGATTTTTCTAATACAAACACCTACATACATGAATATATTACCTAAGCTAGCAAAAAGCAGAAAGGAAGCTGAGATAATGTAATAAGCTTTTCTACAAAACTGCTTTTCAACATCTCGCTCACCTCAGCTCAGTTTTTATGGCCTTTACTCATTTGCACTGTTGATAAATTACTCCACTCCAAATGTATCACACCCACACTATAGTAAGTGATTTTCAAGTTACTTAGGAGTCAAGAAATATCTCTGAATTCTTTGTAATATGTCAAATACTAACCAGATAAGATTTTTCTTAATAATGGCAATAGCCATTAGCTCACCCAAATGTAATGAATAAAGTCACGCTTTGGTTAATACCCAGGAAGCAGGAAAAAATTGATGATGCTACCATCTCTTATCAATTCTGCTCCTTGTCCCACTGATTAGAGTAACTTGTTTAATTAACCTAGAATTTTCTTGTTAATTACAGATCATTTACCATACCAAATAAAAGGTCATGCTTTGAATTACACAATGATGCTTATATTACATTTATTTCACATCTCTCTATAGAAACAGACAAAATGAATTAACCAGAAGTTTCAGAGTACAGTATTACCTTAATTTAAGCTAGCAAATGAGTATGTCCACCACACGGGGCCTACTTAGTAAAATTGTTAGTGGCCATTTTGCTTTTATAGATAAATGATAAGCCCTAAACATATGTTTGTATCCATAATGTGTATGGTTTACAGACCCATACAGAACATCTAGGATTGACTGATTTCATCAAATTATTGGGGAAACAAGGGCTACATGTGAAAATTTTAAAATTATAACAATTCTACTTAGCACTACTATGAAGTATAACTGATGGGATGTCTTTCTGTATGCTGTGAATGTGCTTTATTACCTACCATTGGTTAATAAAGAAGCTGTTTTGGCCTATACCAAGGGAGCTTAGTGGCAGGTGGGAAATCCAAGCAGAGATAAAGATGAAGAAGGGAAGAGTCAGGGAGATGCTGCAGGCCACTGCCCAGAAAGCAAGACGTAATGGAACACAGGTAAAGCTACAAAGCTGTGTGGCAACACATAGATTAATAAAAATGGGTTGTGTTAAATTATAAGAGCTGATGGTAATGAGCCTGAGCCATGAGGCCAAACAGTTTGTAATTAATAAAAGCCTGTGTGTGATTATTTGGGATTAAGCAGCTGGGGGAATGCAGGTCCAGACCTCTGGGCTAGGCCTAGCCAGAGAAATTCCAGACTACATTAGTGTCAATAAAACAAAGTAGTAACAGAAATTTGCATCATAGCAATAAAATCTTGGCATAAAAGCTAGACCCACTGACAAAGCCCTATTTTAACCAGAGACCAATGTAATAGATCCAAAGTCTGTCTTAAAGCAGGTATTTTGTTTTGTAAATCTACCTTGGTATCAAATAATATTTTTTTTAAAAAAATCAAACAATGAAGTTAAAAACTTTTAATGAAAATATTTTAAGGTAGTATTGGAGCTAATTTATAACCATCTATTAATAGCCATTAAAATGTGATTCCAAGAATGCTTATGAAAAGAAAAATAAGAACATACTTCAGGATTTGTTCACTAGAGCCCTCCCCAACTTGGATTTCATCAAATCTTAACAGTTTAAAAGTTTTATTACTTAAGTGACATAGATGCCTAATTAGCATCCCCTAAGAGAGGAGTAAAAGACACGAGGAACTCTAAACATTTGATCAAACAGCTGATAACACTGGAAGATGTGGTGGCTGATCAGGTAAGTTAATATGCAGCTTAACTGCAAGTATAGTCACTACACATCAGCTATGTCAATCTGATTCTCAGATCTAAAAGCAGAAATATCAAAAATTGAGTAAAATCTCTAGCTTTCAGAGCCAGAATATTAAATATTGAATAAAATGAAGTTCAGTTCTGGAAAAGGAACAATTTTATGAAAGGATATTCAAATCCCCCTTCATTGAGCAACCACAATAAGCCTTGAAGATTTACATGATTGAGCTAGATAGAATTTAAAGCCAAAGACAAGAGGAAGGAGCTTTTCTTATATTTTTTCCCTGGGATACACAAAGAGAAATCCATAATTAAGCGTCACAGTCCCCTGGGGCAGAGTGTTTTCTTACACTGACAAGCAAAATGAGGCATTTCAAACCAGGCATCACCATGCACAATGCCAACTTTGCATGGCTATTGTTTTAATGTATTTCTGGCTATTAGGCATTTGTCTATTTTTGGTCAGCAATGCATGCATTTTCTTTAAATAATTCTGGTTTTGCACAAAAGGCTGTAGTTATGTTAGTAGAATTGGATTTCTACAACAGTATTTGAAGAATAATTATTGCCTTACTTAGGCTGTTCTTACATGCATTTGATAATTAGGAGAGTATCTGCAACTTTAGTGTAATTAATACAATTAAAATTAACTCTAAATAGGAAGATTGTTCAAATCTATTTAAACTCAAATATATACCTTCCTTTGTCCTATTTGTCACAGTTAGTTAAATATATCACATGCTAATCTTATATGTTGGAAATGCCAAGCAAACCATACTTAATATTCCATCAAAACAGCCAGGGACTAATGACAAATTATGTATTGAGCAACTCTTCTGTTCTGCATCAAAGAATGAACCATATCATTTCAGCCTCATCCCACTATAACCAGGCACCAAACTACTCCAAAACAGAAATACTCTAAATTTCATATTTCATCAGTTTCCTCTAGTTGCTATTACATTTATACATGCTCATTAAACCATTATGTGTTTTCCACTGCGTCAGTGGAAATAGGCATCAAATCACACAGAGCATTTGTTTTGTTTTTTTTTTTTTTAATGATGACTGGGGTCCCCTGCCCACCCCCACCTGTTTCTAATTTACCCCATCTGATGTAATCCTAGAACTAATTGTGAAGATGTGTTATAGGTGATGCTGAATATCACAAGATCCAGCAGTGTCTCAGTCTATGATAAAGTCACAAGAGGCCAGTGTGGTCACTCACACTGTACTCCCAGTATTTGGGCGGCTGAGACTCCAGCATTGTCAGGACTTAAGACCAACCTGGGTGACTGATGTTTAATGTTATCAACTTGATGGAACCTAGCATCCTCAGAAACAAGCCTCTGGATGTACCTGTGAAGCACCATCCTGATTGGGTAAATTGAGCCAGAAGGACCACCCTAAAGTGGGCAGTATTATTAGACTATATTAAAAGGAGAATCCTAGCTGAGTACATGCATTCCATATCCTCTGCCTCCTTACTATTGATGAAATGTCAGGTAGTTTGGGCTCCTGACACCAGAACTACCTCCACGATGGACCACACGCTCCAGTTTTAAGCCAAAAGCAACACTCTCCCCTGAATCACTTTTGTAAGGGTATTTTATCACATCAACAGAAACAGTAACAAAGAAAGCTAACTAGGACTACAAAAACCAATTTAATTAATTTAAAAAGATCTAGGGAGCTTCAAGTTACCAAATTCTGGAGCTTTTGAGAGCTGATTATAGTAAGGCAGAGCCTGGAATATAAAAGTTGCATACCATTTTAGGTCAATCAAAATTCACATTGAACTGATGTCGTAAATTTTTATCCTAAATTTGGTAGCCACACACATGAGTTCTACTATAACAAAATGGTAGCAAATATTATAGATATGATTGCAGCTAGATCCTTCATCTCTATGGAGCACAAGAGGGTGGGATTAAATAAGTGGAGTATTTATACCTAACAAGAATGTTTCCTCCCAAAAGTTTTAGCCTTAGACGTAGCCTTAGCAAATGAATGGACTGGAGAATATCTTTCTGAGCGAGGTATCACAAGCCCAGAATGATGGACACGGGATATACTCACTCATAAGTGGCTTTCGACAAAAAGTAAAAAGTACCCTGGCTGCAAACCACAACCCCTGAACAGCTTGGGATCAGAAGGAACTTAAGAGAGACATCCAGGGATCCCCTAGGAAGAGAAACTAGAAAAGATCACTATAGCGAATTGGGATCATAACGGGTTGCAACCAAGAAGAGGTGGGAACAAATCATGAGAGAAGGAGATGGTTGAGTGAAAGGAGCAAAGAGGGAAATATCTCGATAGAGGAAGCCAATGTAGGATTGGAAAAAGACTGGGTGCTAGGGAAACCTTCAAGAACTCACAGAATGTCCCTAGATAGGTCTCCAACCAATAGTGGAGGGGATGCCTAAACAGGGCTTCCCCTATAATCAATGAATAACCACCCTAAGTGTCATCACAGAACCTATCCAACAATGAATAGAGAGATAGAGGCAGAGATCCATGGCTGAGCACTGGGCCAAGCTCCTGGTCCAGATGAGAGAAAGGGAGGAGGGTCTGTATGAACAAAGGGATAGGGATTATGGGGGAAATTCCCACAGAGATGGTTGGCTGGAGCTCTGGGGAGCTCACTGAATCAAGAACAGTCACTGAAGAACCATCTGGAAAAAGAGATAAGCCTCCAAGGGTAGTAGGCAACAGTCGATTGGCATGGGAAGTATGTAGAGCCTTGAGATGTGGGATCAGACTGTGTTCCTATGCTTGGGCTGGCACTGTGGAGCCCATTCCCTGCAGAGGAACGCCTAACCCAGTCTTGATATTGGGATGAGAAAACTGGACTTGCATGGAGTGGATGTGCCATGCTGAGCTGGGACCCACCTTGGGACTTCTTGCACTTTTGGGGACTGGGGGATGGGAAGGGGGAGGCTGAAGGCTGACTGGGAAGGATTGGGAGGAGGGAAGGGAGGGGGAGCAGGGCGATACATGGAAAAAAAGACTTTTTTATAAATAAAAATTAATTAATTATTAATTTTAAAACTATTTGCAATTAAAAAAAAAAGAAGTAGCCTTAGAAGCAGATATTAGCAGATTAAAATTTTCCACAGGATCATTCCAAATTCAAACTTCCCAGCAGAACAGTGAAGTGCCTTCTGGTTCCTTTAAACTTCAAGGCCAATGACCTTATCTTGGGCAGACAAAGTATAGATGGACCACCAGTTCAGATGTTCTGGAAATGAGCTTCTCCAGGAGAAAGTATTTATGTAATAAATAACAGGAGCACATGGTGGCTTTTAATAATGCAGTGGAGGAAGCACTTTATAGTTTTATGATTTTATGATCAATGATATTTGGTCTGACATAAGTAGATATGAAATGTGCATTTTTGATGTTCTGTAGTCTATTTAATCCCAGGTTGACATGACTGCAGCATATAGATAAATTGGAGATGTCCAAATGAGAATCCTCTGTGATTAGTGACCCTCATGTAGCCTTCTGCTTCATCACAGAGTAATTTGGCAGATCTCTGATTTAAGGACAAACACTTTGCTTAAGTAATTTAAGTGTTAAGTGACATTCTTTTATACATATTGACAGGATTGGATTATTTTATAAAATACTGTTGAGTTCATTTTATGCAATGCTTTCTTATTAAACAGTGTGGAACACCTCACTTACCACCTGATTGGAATTGCTATTTATGAAAATTGAATGATGCATGGATGTTAAACTAAATTCCATCGAAAACTCAAAAATCTACACAAATCCCACAGGACCAAGAATAATCATGGTAGTTAAAGAGGAAGAGAGAAAGGCTGCCATTCCCTGGTGAGGATGTTAGGAGAAGGTAACCACCATTTGATCCTGGTGGGAATGTGAAGCCACTATAGAAATCCACATGAAGATCCCTAAAGACCCTGAAACAGAGCTGTCATTCACTTGGGTATATCCCAGAATGGTTCTGGGTTAGCACACCACAGGGAAACCTGTACATCCATGGTGATGGCCACATTAGTCACAACACGGGAAATAGAACCTGTCTAGATGTTCAGCAGTTGAATAAAAGAGAGAGAAAGAGATACAAATACACAATGCAATTTTATACGGTCATAAAATGAAATCATGACCTATCTGGAAAAGTGGATGCAACTAAAAAGCATTATGTTTAGTGAAACATTTTCTTTAAAAAAACAAAAAACCTAACAGTATATTTTCTCAAATATGCAGAATCTTGATTTAAAATTGTGTGTTTATTTATAGGCCATGAAACTAGAAAGTAGATCATGAGGTGTGAGGAAAACACCTAAGGGAGGTTGGGAATAGACAGTAATGAAATGTACATGATAAGAAATCAGAAAAGAGAAATAAATGGTGGAGAAGAGGGGATGAGGGGGACAGAGGGGAAGCAGAGTGACAACAAGGTTAATAAATACATGAAGAAGCCGTGTGCGCTAAACAATAGAACGAAGGAAAGAAGAAGAGGACAGGGGGGAGGGAAAGAATTTAGAAAAAGAAATTTGTCTGGCAAGACTATGGTTAGCCAAGTACTTACACAACAGCTCGAGACGCCTGATTTTAAGCACACACACCAACAATTGTATATTATTTTCTATTTAGAAACAAAAGCAGAATACTTTTAAAACTGTTATTTCCAAAATAGGAAAGATGGCATAACTGCATAAAATCTTGACAATTACAGGTTCCTTCTCAGGATAGCTTACCAAATCCAAAGGCGCTGGAGCCGCCAATGCTCTGAGAAGACTGGACACTTGTAGAGGTATACAGTCCTGTCACCAGCAAGCCGTCAAAGAAGGTGCTTGTTGAAATTGTAACTGAAATACAGGAAGGGCAGAGAAACTTCAGTTAGTACAGTGAGGGTGGTCGGATACACTCTGCGGTATTAGGTATAGTCACTGACCAATTAGCCAGTTATTTTTTCTTTTTTGCTCTATCTGTAGTGTATATATACATATGTACACACACACACACACACACACACACACACACACACACACACACACACACAAACATAAAATTGCAGAGGAAACATAAACCTCAGAACTTCAATCTTTATAATTTTTTAATCGCTGATACTAATGTTAGTACACAGTCCTACCGTTTTGCATTTACTTACATATTTTCTAGCTACATTAAAAATGTGAAAATAATGTACCTCCCTCATCTATATGCCCCCCCCCCCGATCACACACACACAAAAGCTATCAGAGCATGGCTGGAGTTCTGACTTTAAGACAAAATACTTTTAAAAAAATATCATTTCATACTGTGAGAAATAATCTCTTATTGGCTGAATAGAGCATAGACATGCACTCTGCCACTTGTCATGGGGTCCCTGAAGTTTCTCAGCAAAGCCCACTAATTCAAAGGAGTCAACCTACTCCTCTTGTGAACAAGAAAGATATCACTGTGTGCTTTATGTTTGAGAGCAAAGTAAGTAAGAGAGGTCTGCGTGGCTTCATGGCCACAAACCTGAATAGTTCTCTGAAGAAGGCTAGATTAAATCAATCTGTATGTCACAATCTCCATGTTATGCCTCTTAAAACTGTATCTTGGTCCCTATCCTAAAAACTGATAATGACCTCCTCCTTGCTGTGGTGGTGCTTTCTTGCCTAGCTTTGATAAGATGAAGATGATGCCATTTGGAGGAAGCAGCAGAGGAAGGTAATGACATTATTTCATAGTGCACAGATCAAGGCTGTCATTCCACTGGATGGCAATAAGGAGAATGGTCAGTAATATTAACTCTGATGAGATGGTTTAAATGAAACTCCAGGACATCCAGTGAGTAGAAATAAATGGTCTGAAACATTCATATCATACAGCATCAAACAAGACATGTGTATAATAAAATAGCTTTGCATCACACCATCTCCCAAATGGCACTGGGTATTGAAATTCATCACCTTTCCATCTCCTGATAAAAAATAATAGTATGCTTTAGTGCTGGAATATAAATCAGTCATCTGGGCTCTGGGCTCTGGGCTCAGCAATCCACATGCATCTCATTTAACTGTCAAAGCATGGGTGTGAGTGCAGTACTAATATTAACCAAGCGTAAAAATGAGCAGTCAGTCGATGGATCAGCAGGCAGGGCTAGTCTACTTAATCAACTTTTAGATCAGGTCTACTAACCATCAAGGCAACCTAAAGACATGCCCACAGACCAACCTGATCTAACACATTCTTCAATTGAGATTTTCCTTATGGGTAATTGTAGGTTGTGTTGAGAGTAGACGTTAACACAGCACTGTTTACTTTGTTTCTCTTCTGGGTTTTTTTGTTTTGGTTTGTTTTGGTTTGGTTTTTGGTTTTTTTTCTTTTTCTGTTCCCTTCAGATCCCAAAGTGGCTCACTTGCCAGAATTTTATAGCTCTTTTATCCAATTATTCACAATGGAATTAAAGGGCATTGTGTCTACTATGAAGCTCTATCTTCTATGCATGCCGTAAACAATCACAAGTCAGTTACCTTTTCTTTTCCTCTCCCAAGCCCTGACCACAGACTTGCTCTGTCTCCCTGAGAACAGAATCCTGCACTGAGCTCCTGGGCATCTACATTTCCTGAAGCCTATGAGCATCCAGTTCCTGGAGAGTCCACACTAATGTCCGGCAAGGACCCTCTATCCACCCTCCCACCCCTGCTCCATCTCTAAACATTCTCCTGGAGTCAGAGCTGTGAGCAAGTGAACTCAAGGCAAACAGCTGCGTCTCCAGCTGGTATGTCGGCCCTCCCTCAGTAAGTCTTTCGTTACACACTCAATGCTTGTGTAAAACAAATACGAAAACACTCCTGGAGAAAGGCTGAGTATAAGAATCGTGGGTGACTGTTCTTTCCCTGATTGTCCTCAGAAATTCAGCACTGGTCCCAAATGACTGTGCTCACCCAGTAAAACAAAAGCCCCTCCCTATGATGACAAGTGATGAATCCAATTCATAGGCAGCTTCACATATTTCATTGTCTTTTACAGTCTGAGAGGTCTGCATCATTGAACTGCCTGGAAAATTTGGGATTCATTTGTTCCTATTTTCCTGGTAGAGACATGGATACGTGTGGGGGTGGAGGAAGCCCTGAGTGAGTGAAAGCCTAAGAGAATGTGTCCTGTTCAAAAACATAAGGTCTTGTCAAGAACTTATGGGAAAAAGCATTCCTCAGGTGAGGCTCAGAGGGATGATACAGGCTTCCTCTGAGAACCAAGTGCAAATGTTCACATCGCTTGCAGAAAATGTCTGCCAGAGCCTTCTTCCCCAGATGTTTACAGCCCAAAGACTGCTCCCTTATAGGTTGCTCCTACCTAGGTTAGCTAAATCTGTCTGTCCCCTTGACCTAGCTGTACACCATGAATACCATCTCCATGGTAGGCTGTATACAATAGTACAGCCTCCCTATTCAACTATATATAATAAACACACTAAGCTTCCAGGGTGCTGTGGCTGGTTCAGCCAAGAGCCTCATCCACCCAGCTATCTTTTTCTTCATTCCCTTACCAACCCAATCATGTCCAAGTCCCCGTCCATGTTAGGATCTGGCAAATACCCATTATTTGGCACTTCTAGGTGTATTTAAATTGAGAAATAATTGCTTAAACACCAAGAAAATGAAGCAAAGTTATTGAGAAACCCAAGTCCCTGTCCCTTAGTTTTAAATGCCATCCATAAGCTGAATACTGCCGAAGTTCTAACCCAAGTTCAAGCCTCTTTCTTGAGTCTAGACACACAACAAGCTGTTCCTTGGCATCACCACTTGGAAGTCCTAAAGGCATCTCAAGATCTTGCCCTCCATGTAACCAACACTCAACACTTACCTCCTCCAACTGCTTAGTTGTTGGCAACACCAGCCTCTGGTTATTCAGACCTCAAACATATCAGTCCTCTTTGTAATCAGGCTTCTCTGATACTCCTCACACAGTCCTCCAACCAATCCTGCCAGCTCCGTTTTAAATCATATCCCAAATGTGGCCATCATCTTGAGCGACTGCTGTCTCTTCCAGGGATTGGTCTGAGCTTGACCTTCACCTCTGCAGACTCCGTACATATAAGTGGAATTCTTTAACAACATACATCTGATGCATCCTGCCACTGTTCTTAGAACCTGCCCTCATGCTGGAGGAAGTCAGCCTTTGCATTAGTGGCCTACAAAGAACTACCTGCTCTCCCTGGGGTTTCTTCAGCATTTTCTTCCTGGCTGTCTTGCTCCCTCCTAGCTTCCTGGCTCAGAAGTCATGGCCCCAGCCATTTCCGCCACCTTATATTCTTTCCTTCCAAAAACTGAACTCAAACGCCAGCCTGTCAATGAAGGCTTGTCTTAACTGTACTATCTGAAACTGCAGATGACCCTGCCCATCTGCCCCAATTCCCAGACTCCTTTAGTTGATTCTACATTTCTCTTCCATCTTTTTTCTGTAATTATCACTGTGCAATAATGTGTACTGATGCATATACTCATAGTTGTAGT
This sequence comes from Phyllotis vaccarum, assembly GCA_033318265.1. Lineage (NCBI taxonomy): Eukaryota > Metazoa > Chordata > Mammalia > Rodentia > Cricetidae > Phyllotis > Phyllotis vaccarum. The sequence goes on along the minus strand of JARWLC010000006.1, from coordinate 25,720,100 downwards.
GGATTTATGATGTTACGTTGTAAATAATTGTCCCACCTATGAGTTTAATAAAAAGCGCTGATTGGCCAAAGGCAGACAGGAAGTGTGGGCAGGGCTACCAGACTAAGAAAACTCTGGGAACAGGAAGAACAAAGCAGAAATGCCACAGAGACTCCAGAGTTGCCAGGCAAGCCAGAAGATGCAGAGGACAACTATACTGCTCTGAAAAAAAGGTACCGAGCCCCATAGCTGAACAGGATAAGAGTCATGGGTTTGTTTAAGGGTAAAGAGTTAGCAAGTTATATGCCTGGGCCTTAGGCCGATCAGCCTAAAATTAATGTAAGCATCTGTGTGTCTCTGGGGGTTTGTGGGTCTGTGGGTCTAAACCTTGAGGCTAGGCCTGAAAGTCCAGGACAGAAACCTCTTACTACACATAGTACTTTGGTTACATTTACTGTAAGTTTTGTTCTGTAGAACAATGTAATCACCAAAGTACTTCCAATGTTTTGTTCAGTAAGACATCTTGAGTGTCTAGATAAAGTCATGACACTTTTAAGTGCTCCATAAATACTTAGTAAATGAATAGTAACTAAGTCATTCACAAAAAAACAATGTGGAGTTGTCTCCTTTTCATATTGTTTTCTGAGAACTGTGCTATAAATTCCACACTTTGGGATTTAGGTCAGCTGAATCTCATTTGGAAAATACATGTGGGGGAAAAAAAAGAGACACAGAGAAAAGCTGGCTCTTTAAATATGTAAAACTTTTTCCTGAATACAAGACAGAGCAATGCAGAGAGAAGACCAGAAGACCAGCCAAAAACATTCACAACATTAAACACACATATATACATACATATATAAATATATATGTATATGTACATAAGTTCTCATGTGCGAAATGTTTGCATGGCCATCTAAGAAAAAATATTCCCTTGTTTAAAACGAATTGATCATAATCTTCTCTGTTTGCCAGACCTGAAAATTTGAAGTATTTTTAGAGAAGAAAAATGCATTTTTGCAAAAAAAAAAAAAATGCTACTCTGTTGACAGTGTTGAACAAGCCTCCATTTCCCTTTCTTTAGGCAGATTTCATGTCAACTGCAACCCTCTCTATCTCTTTTGCTTATTATTTATTACAACTCCCATAGAATTTCAGACCTCTCTTTCTGATCTGTGAGTCACCCCACAACACTGCAGACACACTAGTAACCGTTACTAAAGAAATTAATTGATCTGATTTCTATGAAGAAGACCCATAAACTCTGGGTCCACATGATCCCCAGCCATGGACCCAGCAGTAAGCACCATAAACATCTAGAAGTCCAAGAAAATGCTGGTGGTATGCATCACCACAGAATCAGCTTCAACAATACAAGCCAGGGGAGTCTGAAAAGGCTGGGATGAAGGATTATCATTTAAAGAGGAACCAGAGCTTCTGGCTTCTGCCCAACTGTCAACCTCAATAAACTGCGGACACCGGTTAGTGAGCAGACACTGGCTAATACTACAAAATCAAGACTGGAGCTGCTCCCATTACTGATGTGGCGCAGTAAGGCTACTGCTAAATTCCAGGGAAGGAGGAGCTCCTGAACCAGCCTATGATCATGCTGGCCAAGAGCTAAGGGGATTAGCAGCGTTGGATGTGCCTGTGTTTGAAGCCATACAGTAAGGCTCATTACATGTTATTTTTTAAAAACAAAACAAACGCACACACACACACACACACACACACACACACACACACACACACACACACACACACACACACACAAACCCAAAGCAACAGCGACAAAACTCCACTGCATCTAGCTTGGATTTCCTATTCTCCTGCAGGAAATTTCAGGAGGCCTTCAGACAACATGTCCTTATGGACTGGAGACCACAGAGGCGGCACAGGCAGTAAGGGAGCAAGCACCTGGGGCTCTGAACTGTCAGGAGTACCCTTCACCTGCCCCTTTATTTCACAAGAATAATTCCATCAGGCTGCATCTATCAGCCCATAAACATTGGCTCTTGCTTTTCTGTGCATCCTCATTTGACTCTGGTCTCTGAATTTTCCAAGACAAACCCCTTAAGATCTGCTTTCATTTCTTTGGTCTTAGCTCACCACTTATGGTCACAATGACACTAATTTAACAAGTGAAATCATCTTCAAAGCCTGAAAGTGGTTCCTGGTAAGTGACCAGAAACACTTATTATACGGAGTGTGGATAGGGCTCATGACAGAAGAAACTGAATTGTGAATGAAATGTATGTGTGCACATGTGTGTATATGTGCACATGCGTGCTGTGTAGATAAAGATAAACTATTTTCAGAAATAAAAAGGCACCACTACCAATAACCACTAGAGACATCTTGCTAATTTTCTGATACTGACTCAGAATGTTATCATCCAAAACTACATCGTTTAAAATGTTCCACAAGTATTATTATTTTAAAATGTTTTCTTTAAACTATTGATGAATGAAACATCTTTGTGTAAGTAGAAGTTATAATTAAGAGATACAACTTAGAGAAGATTAGAATAGGAAAAAACTACTACAATTTAATATTTGGATTATGCTTGCAATAAATAATTGTTAGACTACACATGTCTAATGAATACCTAACTAAACACACTACAAGATAGGATGCTATTCATTATGCTGTCAGACATTAAAGTTGACAAAAAGCTTAAATATCAATTCATGGCTTTAAGTATCTACCTGCTGAATCCATTTTGCCACAGTATTCTAATGCTACTTGCAGCCTTACAAGTTTTTATAATAAAAATTGAAAAATTGTTTCCTAGGAAATATCTATCTCCTTGCAGCCATTTTTTGGGTATTTTTCATAACGTTGAGATGTTGTAAATAGAACTAGGTACCTTCAGTATAGAGAAATTAACCATATTGTGGATTTCAGGTAGAATTTTGAACTTGCTAGTATTTTTAGGTTGGGTATAATGAGTGTGTTATCACCCATAACTGTCCTTTGTTCCATACATTGACCTTCTTATCTAGAATTAGAGTCCTACATATGAACTGTAGTGAACCAGGTTGAACCAGGTGAACGCTATAACCAGTACCACCAGGGAAAATTCTCTATTTCAGCAGAATACACTGGATCCAGTCTCACCAGAATGGTCTTGGTACTTCCCGACTTTAATATTATTAAGGACACTCTTACCTAGCCTCACTTTCCTGTAATGTTTTGCTCAAAGCTCACATATTCTTCAGGTGTGAGCTCAGAAGCCATCTACCTCAGGAAGTCTGTCTGATTTTCTGGAGAAAGCTTTCTTGGCATCCCCAGGGACCCTGAGATCCCGGAAACTGCAAGCCAGGTGGCTCATGTTCTAAACTTCCCAGAGGTCAGACCAAAGGGGAGCTCCAACTCTGGTTTTTTTCTTCATTGTTGTTTGATACATTAAGAGACACATGTCACAACATAAAATGTATTGGCAAAATAAAACAAAATAGTGTAGCCAGAGTAATTGAAATCTAAAAAAAATTATATTCATATGAATATAAAATATGAAGGTTTAAAGAGTTTTCATAAAAACATAATTTAGAAATTAATCACAATATCCGAAGTATCTGAGAAAAATTTAGTAGAATGTGCCATTAAACATGGAAGTATAGCTTATGCTTACAAGTACCTTGTATGTGAATATAGGTGCATATTTTATGTAAATGTCACACTAGTCTTGTCCCTAAAATATCTTACACCTTTTTCTTCAATCTAAAGTTTTTATGCCATTTCCTCAGATGAAAAATAAGACGGGTTCAAAGCCTGGAGAGGTTATACGTACCTCGCCCCACATCTGTGTCACACTGCCAATGACTTAGCTCCAGGAGACTATGAATATGGATGCTGGGTTGTGGCAGCAAAATGAAAACATGAAGTAGCAACACAAACCAGTCCTTATCAGTGGCCCAGAGAACAGCTCTGTCTCAGAATGACTAATTATAGAGCCAGCTATTATCTAGTTTAGCTCCTACTAAATATTTCTCATAAAAACTGATTTTCATTCTTGCAAACAACCACTGTGAGATGGAAGGCTTTAAGAACATAAATTTAGACACGTCTGCTGTTTGCATGTCACCCCAAAGCTTCTGGGCCACAAATGCTCTAAGCCCATTAAACTCCGGTCACTTCAAGGATATCCCATCACCACACTATACAAAATTTGGCGTGATGTTTTTGTTTTTCTCAAGATGACAGAGATCAAAAGAAGGCAAACTGCAAAAAATGTTGAAATTAATATTTAAATATTAGCAGTGAAACACCAATCACTAAGAGTTCTCTTAATTTTATATATTTCAAAGCCAGAAAGCACCAGCAGAATGCAATATTGTCAATATTAAAAAATATCACTGCAGAATTTTGTATGAACAGAACCTTATTTGTCTTTTGAATACAGAACAGATTAAATAGCCTGAGAAACAAGCATATTTCTCTGAAAATGAAACCAACTGAGTTCATTTGCTGCAAAATATGATCAACATCACATGTTCGATTATTGATTCTCTGACATGCCACAAGACTTGGGAACCAGGGCTCTAAGACCACAACGTAACTCCCGTTTGAAAGCTCTGTAACAATCTGAGCCTCAAACTGCTTCCCATAATTTTATTTTTCACATGGCTTCCTTCCATGGTTTCAAAATTAAGCCAACCATTTCAATAACATTTTCAACATAACAGCAAAAAATATATATTACTGAATTATATAAATTAAAAATACCAGTAAATACGTATAATGACTAAAGTCAAGTCCACTGAAGGCAACTGTGAATTAATAGTAGTGAACTGAACACAGATCTTAAGTGAGGAAGCAGAGGCTGCAGAGGTAGCTGGACAGTTAAAAACTCTGGCTATTATCCCAGAGGACCTGGATTTGCTCTTTAGCACTCATGTGCTCATCACAACCAGCTGTGACTCCAGTTCCAAGGGAACTAACACCCTCTACAGGGCTCTCAAATACCAGGCATGCTTGTGGTATACAGACATACATGAGGCAAAACACCTCGGCACATTTAGAATTTTAATTTAAAAATTAAACAATGAACCAGAAGGAAATGATCTCTGGTCAGCTTAAATGAAGAACAGAGTGAAATGACTCCTGTCTTATCCACTAATCCCAATGCTAAATAAAAGGAGAGTGATGAAGACTGACTGCCTATCCCCCTTTAGAGAAGCACTGCTAACTAAGAGTGCTATGCCCATGATTCCCCTCCTGCACTCTAACACAATGCTAACCTAGACCATCTAGCTTGTGTTCATATTTAATAGTCACTTCCCTAATAATAACAACAGCTAAATGATATTTGTAGAACTGTGTGCCAAATGCTACTCTAAGTTTTTAATCTTTTTTTAATGTCCCTTAGAGATAAATACTATAATATTATTGTTTTGTCAATGAAAAAACTGACATGAGTAGCTGGGAGAGTTGAGTAGAATGCTTGAACAGCCATGTAAGAGGTATCTTTGTTAGACAAAAGGGGGAGATGTGGTGGGATTCAGGTATCAGCTGATAAGGTCCGAAAATGCTTATCCAGGGTCTCAGGCTCATGAAGAGGGAGTGGACAACCCCATTCGTAAGGGGCTGCTGGGACCCTGGTAAAGCCCGTTTTCCTGGTTCCTGACTGTTGGAGAGACCGGTTTGGCATCCATCGTCCACCGCTCGGATAATCCAGTCTATCAGGTACCAATATAAGCTGTTACCTGTATCGTGAATGTTGGTTTATATTTTAATAAATATTAATCTTAGATTAGTGCATTTTAAGAAAAACTCTGCCTACAGGAGTGTATGTCCAAGAGTATGCCTAGAAGGCTGGTCCGCAGAATGCACTTCACAACATACCTGCTATACCAATTATTATTATGGCCATTTGTTATTACTATTATTACTCATGTTTTTCATTTCAGATAGATCTGTACTGTTCCTTGGGGAACAAAGGGGAAAGTAGCAATGGCCTCCGGGGAGCAGTAAGTGCAACATGATGAAGGACTACACTGGGAACAAAAACAATAAAGTCAAAGAGCCTGGGTCAGTGTGCTTTCAAACAAGAGAGGAACAATGCCTTGGCAAAGGCTCACACCTTTGTCTCCACCAGAAAGAAGGAAAGCCAGAGATGAGCCAGGAATTGTGGCATGTGATATAAGACCTGTCACCTGCAACACTTAATACATATCAAAATGCTTTCTAGGGCATGGGAAGTGCCCTTTACAGGCTGGAAATGGGAACCAGGATCTCAGGGAAGCCTATTTTAATGCATTTATTAGATATCTGGGGAGTCAGATGTATTACACGTACTCTGCAGTAAAAAAGATATTTCCCTCCTTTAGTTCTACTTAGGAGTTTAAAATGGGGTGGGGGTACAGTTAAATGTCTCTGGAATTCTTCCTACCCCCTCCCATACACACTCATGCACATACACACTTTTTCTCAAAACATCAATTTAACCTTGGGGTAAAATGCATTACTCCAATGAGATTCCATCAGCAGACAGGGAGACACATATCAAAATAAAGAGCCCGCATAGAGGACACAAAAAAATATTTCTGAAATCTACAGATTGTGCAGTCTATACCAAACATAAATTCCCTAAACACTAGATTTGAGATCACTAGATCTAAAATAGAAAGAAGAAATATGTTTTTTAGTTGCACCTAAAGCAAAGCAGAGATGATTTTAGAGTTGAAATTTATATTTGGCTTTTATAATTCTGATTTTTAAAAATATTCTAAATGCAATGATAGCACTGTTTAGTTTTTAGAAACAAAAATAATCTTGCCTTATAGTAACAGTTTTAACTATAATTTAAAAAATTGTTTCCAAAAATTACTGGCATTTGTGATGTATCTCTGACCTTATTTTTCATGGTGCTTTTATATGAGGTTGGTTGATGCTCACACATGAAAATTTCATATTGTTGGCCCTGCACTCAATAAATTATTAAAGTCATGTGAATAGAAATGTGGTGTTCAGGTTTTCAGTATGTTTTATCCTTCTGTCCTTGCTTTTTAAAGCAAAGGATTTCTTGTCTATAATGCACCATGACTTGGTAAAATTTGAGCGAAAATGCACCTTAAAGAACATTTGGGGAGATGTCCTGCCCCTAATTTTCCAAGAGAAGCTTAGGGAATGTGTGTGTCTTGAGTCACTGATGTCAATAAAGCTTTTCTGGACTAAGGAAAATAAGTGAAAATAAATCTTGCGATCTGCTAAGCAATGTGCAGCAGGTGAGGGTATTGATTGCACCCATAGAGAACAAATGCATGTGTGATATTTTTTCCAAATCAGGTATTTTTCCATGATCAGACATTTAAAGCTCTGACTTTGGTCAAAAAGAGATAACTGCTCCATTTTTACTCAATTTTCTTAGGTAATGTTCTTTTAATATGAAGCATCTTGTCTGTCTCTCTAAATGTTTTTTTTTTTTTAAAGATAAGAAGATTTGCACTCATGCTGCCACACACAAAAGCATTTCTGTTAGTGCAACATACTCAAAACACACATTAGCTTTGATTCTGGCTCAACATATGTGTTTACACCATTTCTAATATTTAAAATCTTTCATATTTGCAGCTACTCACGGATATGTGGAGTGATACAGCTTGAGCTGCAGTGTATACCACATAACAGTTATGGCATGACATGACCAAGTGCAAGTCATAAATAGTCACAGTTCAAATGAATATAGTTGTAAAATATTACCAAGTTTTATTAAAGGTTTTTCTACAATAGTCTTTCTTGGTTTATTTTAATGTACTTCAGTAAATTATAAGCTAACAACCAAAGAAGGCATTAAATATTTACTGAGTAAATAATACATATGACATACAGAAAATTAATTGATACTGGAAGTCAGAATAGTAACTGATTTGTTGTGTAAGGCAAATTTTAAGAGCATCCCACTTACTTTATAATCAGATTGTTTGTGTTGCTCAACTCATTCGTTTGTTAAACAAATATTTGTAAAGTGCCACTCTTGGCAACAGGGTACCATAGTGAGCCATCTGCACAATTACAAAAGTCACATCTGAGTGATGCTCTAATCCATTTTTAGTAGAGTTCCTATTCCATGTTTCAAACTCACTTAATAAAATCCCCAGCTTATATTTTCTAACACTAAAATTAACAGAATAATGTTAAGCAAATGGTATAAAAGAGAATGTTTCAATATTAGTACATGGCTAGTTGCACTTTTAATATAATACAAGTAAATGCCTTTCAAAAATTTAAATTAAAAATCACTTATATGACACATTGATAGACAGCCTCTGAGTTATTTAGTAATTTTCAGAAGGAATAAATGCAGAGATAATTCATGCAACATTAAGCTGTAATTTACATATAATATGGGGACAGTGAAAAACGCTACACTTTGCATTTTACAACATGGTGCTTAGTCTGAGGAGTTTAAAGAATTTAAACAAAAAAAACAAATCTCTTGGCAGCTAAGGAAAATTTTGCATTTTTAATATACTATGGTCAATTCTTTTCAAGGATAAGAGTAAAGAAAAACTCTAAGTGTGAATAAGCAGGGAAAGTCTTGGATTGAGGGGAAGTCTTGGAAGGAAGAAGATGATCGTTAGTTACCCAAGATTGGTTAAATCGGAGATCTCTGCTAGCGACTGAAAGATTAGCCTTGGGTTCAGGCACAGCATTTTTAAGTAAATCTTCATCTGTCCTTAGAACATACTGGTTTTAACTTTTAATTTTTCTTAAAAAAAAACTGACTTAAATTTTAAGTTAAAGACTTAGCATAGAAAAGCAGAGTTGGATGAAAGGCAAGCTAACATGGAAATGTATTTTTACAAGCAGATATGATGGTTATAACTATTTGTATACATAAAGGCTTAAAACATAGCTCCAAACATACTTTTAAATATCAAACTGTAAGATGTATTTACTCTGCATTTGTGAGCCTGACAAATGAAAACATTTTGAAGCCAAACAATGAGAATTTGGTAGCGCTATCTGCTAACTAAAGTCTCTTGAAAATGAATTTATTCTCATAAGTTAAAATCTCTTTCTTCAGAAGCCTGCTCAATCACAATCCTTACATCCCACTCCTCAGGATTCTGTAAAATTGGAATAGACCAAGGATGGGCTGGACCTGCTGCCACTGTGAAGCAGAGGGTCCCTGTACTTTCTGGAGAATTCTGCTATAGCAAACTAAGAGTCTGACTGACCTCTGGGATTAGTTTTGTGTGAGCTTCAGGTGATATTTTCATTCATTCATCAGTACATAACTGGTTTATACCGATTTCAATTTAAAGACACACGATTTAACATATGGTGGTTCCCTAACACTGACCCCATAGCAACAGCACCACAGCCTGTGCCTAGCAATCACATGTTCTTTACAGTGTACAGCACAGCCTTTGGTGCTGCATCTGAGGGCAAGTTGTACAAAACATGAAAATGTATTACTCTAAGCTTAGAAAAGGGCAAACTTTTCACTCACGGGCTAAAACAGGTGTTGGATCTCACTGCTCTCCTGCCATTTTCAGAACTCTCTAGAGACAGACTTGGCAGCAAGGTAAAGGGAAACCACCTCGGAAGGAGAAAAGGGTGACACAAGAGGGGACAGCCAACAGTGAACATCACTGCAGACAGAAGAAATGTCGTCTTGAAAACAAACTTTGGAAAAAGGTGTAAAACACAATTATCCCATTCAAGGATGGAGAAATCTGGGGCCTACATGCATATCTGCCCTATTTAAGGTAGCTCCTAGAAGAAGCTAATTCAAGCTTAACAGCATGCGGGAGCTGTGGAATAGGCTTCCAGAAAAAGTCCTCTGGCACAGACATGCAGACACTGGCAGTGAAAAGCAGGTTGGAGCATAATGAAATGGCAAAGGCTGGTGGGGCCTGGGCAGGGGCACACTAGTAATGTGTAACAGCTGCCTTTCTGGGCACACGACTTGGGTTTGCAGAATTTATAAACACTACCAAGTCCTACTGTGGCTCATTTCAAGCTTCCAACTGTCACCTCACTGGACACTACCCTAGGAAGAAGCACAACAGCCCCATTATCCCACCCTGGAGTATTCTCCTCACCACACAGAAAGCATAAGCATTATGAATTGTAGGGAAAAAAAAACTATCAGCTTTTGAGTCTTTTGCATGTATTATCTTTGTTTTTAATATAATTTAATATACGTTTTTCATACTTTAAATTTTAGTATTCACTTTTAAACAACTGGCTTGCTTAATTCCTGAAACTTTAATGAGGTTTTCATGAGCAGACCAAATATGGGAAGGCTCTACTGTACCTAAAACACACCCCTTCTGTGCTACATTTCAACCACATTGTCTGTCCTACCTCTGAGACATTCAGAATTCCCCACAAGCTGAGTTTGCCTGGAGCTGACTGAAAGTAGGCCCTTTTCCTTGCAAAAGAAGATGCACCTAAATCCAGCTTCCCAAAGCCAAAGGGTATTCTTCTTCCAATGGGGCTGCCCCTGAGCCCTGATTTCTGACAGTCAATCCCAGATAAATGCATTGTTTCCCTACTGGCTGATCCATTTTGTGGGATTTGTTTTCTACTTGCTCCATGGAGAGACAGAGCTGCAGAGGAAAAGATGGCCCAGCAAGGAAACAAAGACTTATACCTGAGGCTCTTGAGCCTCCCAGCACCCTTCTCCACGGGGATGATGAGAGGCACTAAAACCCTGTGTCACCTCTTGTTCTCCAAGCGTTCCATCCACCCACGACAGTGTCCTCTGGGACAGCTGACAACCACAAACTGATCTACTTTGCACAACACCTCCAACTGTCAGTAGTAGCTAGGAGACAAAATTTTGTCTCATATTAAAATTCTACGTTTACCCTTTGTATCTTTCCCTCAGTGGTTCCTTATACACTTCACATGTAGTGTGTTCTCTGCCTAATCTTTCCTTCTGCAGATTACCTGGCATTTTCCCCTAACCCGTCATATTCAGTGAGAACCACATTTCTTCCAAGCACATTATTTCTTGTCTTTATGGGATCTACTTTGTCCTTTATCCCTTGCCAGAAGCCCATTATTCTTGAAGCTTAAGATATAGACAAAAAATCTAAGCCCCATTTTTCAATCCTTATCTACGTATCCAGATGATCGAACCCTATCTCCTACCTACTTCTTTTCCAAATCCATCTTCTAAAGATCATCCAGACCCACAAACTCACAACTGAAACATCCACTGATGATGTAAAAAGTTCATGGAGTTACTGTGCTCAAGCCCCCTGAAGCTAGACTATGTTGTGGCCAAAACTTGACAGATAATCTGCATCCCCTCCTGTTGCTAGGCAACAGCACTGATGGATAGTCCTTACTCCTGTTTTTCCACATGGTGGAGGCAGCACATATACTGGAGCCCAGGATCAAGAGAGCCAACAGAAACAGAAAAGGCACACTTCGGTGATTTAGGAAACCCATTAATCAAAATGAATATTCTTCCAGGTGGCAATGAAAAAAGTATTTACCTTACCTGCTCCTGGACAGGACAAGAGTCTCTGAAGAAGCAACTACACTTGAAAGGACCCTACGTGGGGAACAGAATTTTCATCTATGTATTTACTTGAATTTTTAACATATGGAGTTTGTAGCTAAAATGCAGAGCTGTAGATATCTTTGATCACAGTGATTGGATACATTAAAAGCCATCTGTAAGCTACTTCTCTAGAATTAAAATGTACGCAGTAAACATCTGAATAAATCAATGAGTTTTCTCCCCATCTTAGTTATGTTAAAGTATGTTCTGAGTTCCTGAATTTCTTGCACTTTTGGTTGGTCAGCTACACACCATTTGCTTGCAGATCATCATCCCTTTCTCCCTTCACCTCTTATTCACTCTTCAAGTCATTTTGAGACAGTCCTAGCTCTGAAAAGTGCACAGGACAACTCTCACTAAATCCATGAGGACGTTTAGCTTTCAAATCCAATGTCTCACCCTTACGTTATCTTACTGGCTCTCATACATCACTCTAGTCCCCTTCCCTTCAGCCTCTACCTATGGGCTGCCTCTTTTGCTTTCTCCTACATAGTGAGAAATGCCTTCTCGCCCTTTATGGACAACTGCTCCACAGGCTCTTATTCATTTCAGGCTCTTTCCTTGGCTCTTCGTACTTGTTTGGTTTTTGATCACTGTATATTAGTTGTACAAAATAATGAGTTTATTATAACACTTTCTTACTGTATACAATGAATATATGTACTTCTTTACTATTGTTATCTGGAAATTCCAACATCTTGAATTAAATACACATAAATTGATCCCTAATGTTTCTATTCCAAAATTCTACTTGATCATGTGAATATTAACAATTTTACTTGAATATGTGAATATATGAAGACATCCAAATCCGCTTCTTAAAAGTAAATCATCTATTTCTAGAACAATTATTTCTAAGTTCCTACAATGTGCTAGATGTGGAAATAAAAAACACGGTATGAGACTTCCAGTGACCTTGTGAAACATAAAATTCTCTAATCTTCCACTTATAATATGCTACTTTCTTGGTGTCATTTCTCATGTCCCCGAATGGTGTCGCCTACAATCAAGTACAAAATCTAAGAACTAGAAGCATCACTAACATTCCTCTTCTCTCAATGCCACACCCATTTCCAGCACCCCACTCTTCTCATAGCTCTGTCTCTCTCACTGTCCCCTCCCCTGAGTGGCTTCTACATCTTTGTAACTTGTCCTTCAATGTTCACTTCATGCTGTCCCCATGCACTGATCAGAGCACTCCTTTCTATTCCATCTCCTCTCATGCCTCAGTTGAACAATCTACTACTTCTCTTTATTATTTGGACAATGCCCCCAAACTCTGGAGTACTGGTTATTCTGCCTTTGAACAACACATTCCCTCAACATCTGATCTGACCAAACATTCTTTTCTTCCCATCACAGAATTGAAACCAGCTAATTAGAGGTCTTGATTACTGAGAACATTCTTATACTCTCCCTCCCTCCCTTCTCTTCCTCCCTATTTTCTGTTTCTGTCTCTCTGTTTCTCTCTGTCTCTGTCTCTCTCTCTCTGTCTCTCTCTCTCTCTCTCTCTCTCTCTCTCTCTCTCTCTCTCTCTCTCTCTCACACACACACACACACACACACACCCACACACCCTACCTCTTCCTGATAAAATTCCATTTCTTATGCATAGGTTTCTTTAAGTTTCTGTCTGTTCACTCTGTTTATAACTATATTCTTGCTTTAGTTTCAAAAATTTCTGCTAACTAATCAATTTTTTTCAAAATTCAGTATGGTCTACTTTCAATGTTTAACACTCCTACATTCCAGTTTTTAATAATTTGATTCCTATGCTCTACCGCAAGCTTCTTTTAAGATTTTGTCCATTTTATATTGTGGCTTCCTAAATTGATTTCATCTTTACTTTATATTCCTTTGGACATATATCTGTATGTATTTGTTGCCATTAAACATAACCTGCCTTCCCAAAGATATGCCATGCACATAATAAAAGCAATATAAAAATGTGTACAGATGGGTTGATAAGTGAAATCAAATTCAAGACCCAGACGTAAATCCATACATTTGGACACCTAATTTTTTATAAAGAAGCCAGAAATACACACCAGAAAAAAAGACAGCATCTTCAACAAATGGTGCTGTTAAAACTGGATGGCTGCATGCAGAAGAATGCAAATAGATCCGTACCTATCTCTCAGCAAACTTCAACTCCAAATGGACCAAAGACCTCAACATAGAACCATATACACTGAACCTGATAGAAGTGAAAGTGGAAACTAGTCTTAAACTCAATGGCACAGGAAAAGACTTTCTCAAAACACATAGCTGACACAGGCGCTAAGATCAACAGTTAGTAAACAGGACTTTTTGAAACTGAAAAGCTTCTACACAGCAAAGAACACTGTCATTAGGACAAAGCAGCAGCCTATAGAATAGGAAAAGATTTTCCCAACTACACAATTAATAGAGAACTAACATATGAAATATATAAAGAACTCAAAAATTAAATATCAAGTAAACAACCCAATTTAAAAATAGGGTACATATCTAAACAGAATTATCAAAACAGAACGCTAAAATCACTGATAAATCTAAAGAAATGTTCTACGTCCTTGGCTCTCAGGGAAATATGACTCAAAACTACTTTGAGACTGCGTCTTACAGCTGTCAGAATAACCAAGATTAGTAATATAAGTGATAGATCATGCTAGTAAGGATGTAGAGTAAGAGGAACACTCATTCCTTATTGTTGGGGGTACAAACTCGTAACCTACTATGGGAAATCAGTGTGGTGGTTCCTCAGGAAGATGGGAACCAATCTAACTCAATACCCATCTATGTCACTCTTGGGCATATACCCAAAGGGGTTTCAACCTTCCACAGAAACATTTGCTCAACCATGTTTATTTCTGCTCACTGAAAACAACCTAGATGTTCCTCAATAGATGAATGGATAAAGAAGATGTAGTACAGTTACACAATGGAATATTACTCCGCCATTAAAATAAATTAATTTACAAGTAAATTGATGGAAGTAGAAAAAAACATCATCCTAAGTGAAGCAATCCAGATCCAGAAAGACAAATATTGTATGTATTTGATCACATGTAGATATTAACTGTTAAGCTGATAACCCACTACAGTCTATAGAAATACAGAAGTTAGGTACAGATTACCGGACTTGTAGTTAGTGGTGAGTAGAGATATTTCACTAGGAAAGGAAAATAGAATAAATAGTTTTAGATGGAGAACATACCGGAATGGGAGGATCAAGTGAGCAGAAGAAGGGAAGAGGGGGACAAGGGAGGACTACAGAGAGACAGCTAAAATTAAGGGCAAGTCAAAGGGTAGCATGGAAACCTTATATAGTAGAAGTGTTCTAAAACATACATATATTAAGGCAATCTAAATGAAATGACCAAAGAATTGGGGAGACACATCCCCAACTGGACATCTCTTATAACCAAATGAATCTTTCAGTACTGGAAATGGGTTATGTCTAATTGAGCTGTTAGCTAAAGAACCCCCATGGTGACTCTCCAAACAACCCAGACTATTACCAAGAAAGTAAATTGTTCTCTTCAAACTAATAAGTTCCCATTGCTGAAGACAATACCTATAGATTTCACAGAACATGGTGAAATTGAGTTGGTACCTATATGAACTTTGACCCCTACATTTTAACATTGTTAGTATAGGAAGGTACTTTGATACCAAAGGAGAAACATAAACACCAACCCAACCAGAAACCCTTTAATCTAAAATGGTGCCTTGCTTGAAAGATATGTCACTCCGTAAGATGGAACCCATATCCGACACTGCTTAGTTGACCAAGATCCAAGGGTAAGTAGACAGCCCAGGGACATTGGTTAAAACCAAATACTGTTCTACTAAAGGGACATAACAGGAAAATGACTCTTGACGACATTCTGCTACACTCAAAGATCAGTGCTTTGATCAGCCATCATTAGAGAAGCCTCCTTCTACAGAAGACAAGAACAGATACAGAGATCCACAGCCAGACAACAGGCAGAGAGAGAGAGGCCTTGGAACACTCAGTCCCAAAGTGCTGTCTCCATCAATCACTCAACCTCCGAGCTCAGGGAACCCTAAAAGAAGAGAGGCAGAAAGAGTGTAAGAGCCAGAGGGTACGGAAGACACCAAGGAAACAGGTCTTCTGAAAACAACAGGACCAATTCACATATGAACCCACAGAGCCTGAGGCATCATGTCCAGGTCCTGCATGATCCTGGATCCGATGGGGTCCTAGACTTGAAAGGAGAAGTAGGCATATGCATCTATCCCTAACCAAGAAGCTATCTCCAACTGATATTCTCTAGCAAATGAGAATTTAGTTTCTTCCAAGGTAGTTTCACTGGGGAACGACGTACTCTTAAGGATGGGCCACATGCTTTTCAGTAGACAGCCAACAGTTAGCAAACCTAATGGCATCTTTGGAGGTTCCTTATAATGTAGTGACAGGGCTTTTTCTTTTTCTTTAGTTTTATATTTATTTATTCATTCATATTTTTATTGTTTATATTCTTGTTTACCCTACAAGTCTTTTGGGTATGTTTTATGTGTCCAGTTTTGTGTTTTTATGGGATTCCTTAATGAACAAGCAGTTGGTCTCTACATCTGTACCTGTTTCTTCTGCATTTTCTTGGGGTTTTTTTTTTCCTTCTGTTGTTTGATTTATCCTATTTCGATGGGTTTGTTTTTGTTTTATCTTCTAATTTTATTTTATCATTACTCTTTAGAAGCTTGTTTATTTTAAAAGACAGAAAAGGGGTGCATCTGGACAGGGAGAAAGCAGAGAGGAACTGGAAGGGATAGAAACAGGAGAAACATAATCAGTATATATTATATAAAAAAAACTATTTCAAAAAAGAAAAAAATGTGCAGAATTAAGCACTTAATAAATAATTAATCAATTCTTTGGAAGTCAGAAAACTTGATCTTTTATCTCTGTTCCTACTAAACTTCACCCATTTATTTTTAACATAAGTGAGATTATAAATAGGCCTACCAGTCATATGTAGCCTATGAACATGGTTCATTAGTCCAGCACAGTGTCGGGGTGGATTTTTAAACACATGCCTTTGGGTAAGGGTTATACCCTTGGTCTGTGTGCCCTGCCCCCCCCCCCCCCCCCGTTTCTAATGTCTATGCTAGGCATTGCACATTGGGATTGCTGACATTTGGTTTTGAGGACCTACAGGCTATGTATCTCCAAGGTTCTTTTCAAGTATAAAACTCATTCATGGCTTCATGGGAAATAGTTATTTATAAGAAATAACTAGTAAGAACTGGTTTAGTAGACATCAAAATGTAGAGCAAAGAATAAAAACAGCTAAAGCTCCAAGTTAGGAACCGAGTGCGGAGCTACAAGGACTACTCTGGCAAGTTTACTTCCCAGAGAGGAATCGCTTAATGCTTATAACAGCTGGAGATCAGAATCCTAACATAGAGATTAAAACAAATATGTTAAAATTCTCTGGGTTCTAATAGGCTCAAAACTGTAGGTTATTTGTCAACATTACATGAAACACAGGACAATCTGCCAGTCCTCCAGCCGCTGCTCAGCAACCAGGCTCAGGATGGAGGCACATGGAGAGACATTTGGCAAGGAGCTATGGATCTCCCACTCCATCCCACAGGCCCTCAGTTCTATGAATGAATTCTTTGTTATCATATTAAAATTCACCACCTTCAAACAAAAGCTGCTTAAGGAAGAAAAAGTAGTTCCTAATGTTCTTAAAACCTCTTATAGTTTATTTCTGTCATACTTTCAAAAAATTAATAAATCTTTAAAACCTAAAAGCTAACCCTAATATCAAAACTTTTCCATGAACTGAAAGCCAACTGTAAGTGTTTTGGCATATAATATTTTATTTTATGTGTAATGTTTCTTAAATATCATATTTTTTTATCTCTCAAAAGTGAAAAATCTTCAAGAAGTAGTCCAATTTATTCAACATAAAGAAAATATAGTCATAACTTAACAATATGGATGTGTTGCTTCACCTATTTAAATTCTGTCTTCCAGCATAATCTTTTTTTAGATGCAATAAAAGTAATTCGAGACTCTCAAGAATTGCGTAAGACAACAGAGAGTGTGAGACAGCCACTTGGAACATGTTTATAAAGAAGCATGTCAAGACTGGAACATCATCTCACTCTTCCTAAAGCAGTACTGAGAAAATGGAACACATCCTTGTCAACCATGAATACTTTGAAAAGGTAATTTCGGAAAGAAAGCTTATCTCATAACTAGCTACAATTTTTCTGAGCCAAAATGGCATCTTCATGAAGTTTTATCTTCCAAAGAAAATAGGAAATAATTTTATGTCTCTATAGAAAAATATATTAGCATGTCCAGTAAACAAGAAGAATGTCAGCCTTGCTAATAACTGAAGAAAAACCAGTAGGTAATCCCATAGAAGTTGAAAAGACCTTTGTTTGTGTGTGTGTGTCTCTCTAGACCTTGAAGCTCCAGTATAGGGATACACACACTCAAAGAACTGTTTAGAATAATTTGTCAATCTGTGTCAAAATCTTTAAAATATTCATGCTTTTTGATGTAGTAATTACACTTGAGGGTCTATCAGGCAGTCATGAAAGTGCTTTTGAAGAGTCTGTATGTTAACATAGCAATTGAACCCAAAACTTTTTAAAAGGTGTATTTATTGTTACACAGATGTGTTCAGTTTGTAATCCCTCAGCAAACTGTATATTTATACCATTTTCATGTATATGGACCACATAAATTAAACATTTGAAGGTCAATTTTGTAGAAATCCACTCAAAAGAAAAAAAATACATGAAAAAAACGATCTTAATTTTCCCAGTGTGACCTCATAGATTACTAAGGTAGAGGCAAGACTATCTAGAAGGCAAGAATGCCTCAAGATGCGGCAGCACTCTCTATCGGCTCTGTTGTTTGGAATGTCATGAACTCTGAATTTTTCTCCCCCTCCTCAGTGAAGTCGGGGGGTACAATAATTTAACAATTAGGTAAATTTTTTTTTTAAAAAAAAAAGTTTATTGTTTCAGATTATCTTCTGGTGTGTGTTTTAGGTTCAATCTGTTAGCAAACTTTAAAGTTATCATTGGACAGAACTTCAATTCTTACTTAAAGTGGGGTTATTAGAACCATCAATGAAAGCACAAATTTGAGAATAGAGTACTACTGTCAACTCTCTGAGTCCTAATTATTAGTATTTATTCACCAGCTCTAATTTCCACATTTCTGTCCTGATGTGGTTCACTATTTCTTATTCTTTATAGCATTCTATGGGGTTTGAGGGTTAGTCTAGACATCCACTAAGAAATGAACTCTGATTTCCAATAAGATAACCAAATCATGCCCTTTGGTAACCAAACTGTTCATTTTTAAAAATTGCTTCAGATTCAGTAAAGTATATCTTCTGATAACTGGAGGAATCAGAACAAAAAATGAGATCTGAAACTGGAAGTTTCTATTTGGAAGTCAGTGTCTAGAATGTCAATCGTGGGCATTTTGTCCATGATAAACTCATCTATTTTCTAACACAGGAAGAATACTCTAAATTCAATCTAAACAAAGAAATTGTGTAGTTAAGTGTAGTTTTTCAAAATGCTAAGGAGAAATTGAGTTGGCTTTTACTCAGTAAGCTTTAGTGGGCCAATTCTTCCTTTCTGAATGACACCGCCCACTTGGCCACTTTTCTTAATATACTGATCTAATGTCATCAGGCCCAAGGTACACTGATGGGATGTCTTTAAAGACATACAATTCCCTCAGAAGAAACAACTGTTACCTTAGGAGAGCATCCATGCCACTCAAAAAAGAAGAGGAAAAAAAAAATACTGATGTCTTATGGCTAAAATCTCCAGCCCTCCTCTCCTCTACATGGTAGTGAAAGCATTTTATAGAATCTAGAACGCATTAAGACAGAGAGGCAGGTTGGCTAATAGCGGCCCTGTATGATCCTGTATTTGAATGCTTAGTCACCAGCAGTGGGACTGCTTGAGGGGATTACAGGGATTAGAAGCATGGCCTTGCTGGAGGAAGGGTGTCACTGTGGTCAGTCTTCTTCCTGCTGGCTACAGATCACAGTACAGTTAACTCTCAGCTGTTACTCCAGGGTCTGCCTGCATGCTGCCTTGCTTCCCCACTACACAGCCACGATGATAATGAACCTCACTCCTGTTAAATGTGTTTGTTTATAAGAGTTGCCTTCATCAGGGGTCTCCTCACAGCAACAGAATGGAGACTAGATCCCACAGGCTGGTCATCAAGCTGTCCAAAGGCCACTGAGGAATGAGAGCTTTTCTTCCCTTTAAAAATAAGCTGGGCACTTTCCACTCTTCATTCAAACTCATAAGTCAAAGTTCTATCTAGAGCTAACTATACAGTATATCTACATACTTAGACTTCATTCAGTCTCCGTGACTCATTCAGTATCAGCAACATGAAAATTACTTCTCCCTTACTGACACTAAACTAAAATTTTCCATTATAAACGTGTTAGATGTGGTGGGATTCAAGTGTCAGCTAATAAAGTCCAAAGACACTTATCCAGGGTCCTGGGCTCCTGAAGGGGGAGTGGCAAACCCATTCAAAAGGGGCTGTCCCACCACTGGTACCTTCTTACTCACTTTTTTTTTTTTTTTTGACAAGACAAAAATCCTGAAACCCCATCATCCAGAAATATCCACAGTCAACATTTTGCTAGAGGTGAATATGTGAGATGTTCATATACTACTTCGCTAGTTAATACCTGCTAGAAAGGGAGAGTCGGTTTTCTCCAGTCGAGTTTCACTGGGGCTATCCAACAGACTCCCTGGCAGGCCTCATGTGAGGAACAGTCGGCTAATACAAAATAGACTCCATGTTTTCAAGTACTTTTTGTTTTGTTCATTATTTTTGTCTTACTGCCTTTTAAATCTTTTTTTAATTTTCACTTTTCTTCTTTTGTTGAAAGAAACAGAAAAATGTAGGGGGGTTAGGATAGTTCTGGGGGAGTTGGGAGAGGAGAACTGTCGAATATTGGAAGCCAGGGTTCTGAGGGACCTCTCAGAAAGCAGAGACAAGCATTAGAGGTCAAAAACAGACTCAGAAAGTCCTGCTGGATGTCCAGCCTCGACGAAGCAATTATGCAACTGGACTCACGTGAGGATATGTCCAATGACCCACCCTCAGTCCATTTCTTACCCCCTTAAAACTATTAATACAGAATTAAACATTTACTTCATACATGTCTCTTTTCACACATACAGGTTTTTAAGAAGTTTCACTCTAGCCCCTTTGGGCTTCAGCTAAAGTTACTTGCTGTATTATCATTTCCTCTATTTACCTTTTTATTGTTACATTTGATTTATTAGTTTATTTCGCATGTGACAATAATAAGGAAGGAAGAGATCATGAAGGGACACAAGTGGGCTGGAGTAACACAAATGCAGAAAATACCCACTCAAATGCTCTATCAGAACTGTCTTTTTCTGATAGTTTGGTTGTTTGCTTGCTCCTTTGTTTTGTTTTCAAAATAAGTTTCCTATCGATTCACAGGGAGGAACTTAGAAGGGCCCTGACCTTTGAGGTAAGTTTCTATCTAAGTCAGTAGCCACACATGGCAGAGAGATTTATACAAAGTGTGAAATCCCTTGGTCCGGTTTTACAGTGAGGTTACACCATGGATTCCCTGCGTTTCCTGGACACTTGCCAAGGACTAATCCTACTGTGGAGAGAACACAACCTCTCATCTGGAATGTAATTTTGACTTCAAACCTGATTCAATTTAACACGCTCCTCAAAGCCTAGTGGGTCCTTTCTCCCAGAATGCACTTCCTGCTTTGACCTACAGTCATTCTGCTTGTAAGACACACCATAATATCTCTTTCTCGAAAAATGTTTCTTTCCCACCCCTCAATGTTAAAAAAAAAAAAAAGCCACTGAATATCTTAAATTTACAGCTCTGTTTAGCACTGACCATAAATCAGAAAATGATTGTGAGATTATTTATTCAACTTCTAAATCCAATAGGCCTTCAGAATGCTGGAATGGTGTCCAAGACTCTTTGTTTGCTTTCACTGTTTCTTCAGGGCCATGTACATGATTGGTACTAAATAGTACCTACTGAATTAATAACAGAACACCTGAAACTAAAACCAGGCCAGCTCAACAGTAAGGTGTTTTCACAAGGTCATGCAAACTTAACCCTCAACTATTGAAGCAATTAGGGTTTCACAGGTATCATTGATAATTTTTCATTTTGTTCTAATATATGAAATAATTAGCCAAAAGTAGCACGAGGTTCAGAATGATATCTGCCATAAAATCATTTCACAAAATGGGCTTGTAATTATAAATAACAACAGAATATTTCTACAATGACCATGGTCTCGGCTAACTAATATACAATCAAGGCAAAGTATGAGTATGAAACATTTATAAGCTGCTCAGAATACTATGAATTAATCAGTGTTTCCTCATTTAAATGTTAAATATTTAATGTTAGTGCTTCGCAAGAATATTGATAATACCACATTTCATAAGTTCCATAAATTTTCTTCTGGTATTTGTAAGTGTTGGGAAATACCTCAGATAACTTGATAGGGGAGATGGTAAAATCACACATTTGGCTGTTGCCTGACTGTGTTTAGCATTTATTTTAAAAGCTTAAGCATTTGCATAAATATGGAAGAATTCTCTGAGGCCACTTTATAAAACATTCATAGATTTATTATTTTCTATGCCTTTCCTCTCATAGTTCTTAGGAATAGGATCATTGCCCATATGAAAAAAACCTTGGTCAGCTAGCTTCCACTATGTACAAATGTAATGAGGAACCACCATCTGGAGGACTTCCTAGACTGTAAGTCTGCTCTCACAAGTCACAGTCTTCACAACTGTGGGGTGGGTGTCTGCTGTTTGTATCTGCTTATGGTGTTTTTCAGCTGCCTGGATGGATGTGGTTTTCTATAAAGCATATGAACTCAGTCATAAGTTGCTGGCAGCAAAGTACAAATGCTAACTTCTGGGCATCAACCGGGTACTGTAGAGCTAGACAGTAAACACAGGGTGTGAGAACTACAGAGCAGGGAAGTGAAATGCCTTTGAATTTATGTTAGTAAGATGCCAAACCACTCATTCTGCACACTGACAATGACGGGGTTATGTTCCAGGCTTCTTCCTCACATATAAATGGGTGTCTGATCATTTTAGTGAGTTAGTACAAGTTATCAGTCCCGATGACTTAAATACTTTATTTTTTTAGCTCTGTCAAGTTAGAAAGTCTCCAGAAGGTGTCACTATCTCTGCTAAGGGAGAGAAAGAAGAAAAGGACACTGTCTAGCTTCTTCTTAAAGGACAGGGGACAATGACTCCATTAAAGCAGGCTCTCTATCTTCTTGACCTAATCCCCAGAGGTTCATTTCCGAAGAAGATCATATTCATTAATTAGAGGTTTGTTATTTTTAATTTTAGAATGTCATGGTGGCGATGGGGATGATGGTAGTGGTGATGGTGGTGGCGGTTATGGTGGTGGTAGTGGTGATGGTGATGGTAGTGATGGTGGTGGTGTTTGTGTACACTCTAAGGTCATTGTCCCCATGTGGAGACAAGACATTAACACAGCATACCTTCCTCAGTGGCTCTCCACCATATTCTTTGATATGGATTCTCTTTTTGCCTGGAACTCTCCAATTGGCTAAACCGGTTGGTTAGCAAGCTCCAAACATCTTCCCACCTTTGCTTTCCTGTGTGGGATCACTGCTGGGACACAGAAAAACTCTGCCTACAAACGGTACCCAACACGGGGCTGGAATTTTCACATAAGACATGACAAAGCTTTAAAAAGGATCCTAAACACCCCCAAAAATGGAGTCATTGGTAACCAGCTTTTCTGGGTACTAGAAGTAAACAGAGGTACAGCTCCTTTAAGACATAGCTTTCTGACTCATGCTACTGGCACAGTCATGGCTCTTTTGGAAGATCCTGCTACCAAACACTTAAAAATGTTTATGAGCAGTGGGCCATGCGCTACTTAGTAGCTACAAGGGCCCAAAAACTCCCCAGAGTTGGGCAATAAAGATGTTTATCTGTGATAACCTCCACCATAAAGCTAGGCTCTCGGGAACCAACTGGGGCAGAGGCAGACACTACAGTAGAAGTTCTAGCCATGCCACTTAACACTTTAAAGGCTCGTGTGTTCAGAAAAAAACTGCAGATACACAATAAAGGGAGAGTCAGATGGAAAAAAACCTCTAAATGGGTTACGGTGTGCTTAAGATCATACATAAGCTTGAGAGAAAAGAGAAGGTATAGATAGTCATAAAACAGAAATGTATAGGTTTAAAATAATAAAGTCCTTTAAAAGGGATTAAAGTGATGTAAAAGAATAAGCCACATAAAAATGGAAAATACAGAGAAAATCTGGATCCTATATGTTATTGTGTTGACTTTTAATTTTTTTGATGCTAAAAGACGTTGGATTCTAAAAGGTACTAGACTAAACAATCTATATACTTAATATCGTGACTTCAAAATTTAAGTCAAAAGATGTGTTACTTTGAGGAAGAGATTATGCTTTTGGACCCATGAAGATAGCACTTGCCCTGTATGGCCTGAGAAGTTGCCTGGGAGAGAATTGGCTATGGCTTGTTTTCTCTCTCTGATATTCCAACTTTTCCCCAATACCTGCTCTGAGTTTTTGTTATAATACTAAATAGAATTCATGCTATAGTTATGAGTCATGAGCCACGTGGCAAAGCATAGATAAGAAATATGGGTTAATTTAAAATTAAGAGGTAGGTAGTAATACGCCTGAGCTATTGGCTTGTTACTGTGTTGTTTTTAAAATAAAATTAGGTTTCTCTGTTGGTTATTTTGGAAGCAGCTGCTTGGACACAGGAAAACTCTGCCTATTGGATATGATGTTGGGGATGGGTAGAGAGGTAGAGAATCGATCTGGGATGTCAAGTTAATGCTCAGGACAGTAATTTTGTTTAATGCTATTGATATTTATTGCTTTTTAGGGTTTGTTCAATACCAATGGTTTTGTTTTGTTACATTTTGTTTTTATGTTATCTGATGAAATTTAAGAAAGAAAAAATGCAAAAAGCAGTGAAGGGAAGTTATGGTGGCACATGCCCATAATCACAGCACTTGGTTATGATAGTTTTAATTGCCAACTTGACAGTCTAGAATCAGCTGGGAAAAGAGTCTTGAGGGAGGATTGACTCCATAAAGATGGCGTATGGGCATGTCTGTGAGGAATCTCACTTTCCCACTGTGGATGGCATCATTGCCTAGGCAAAAGGATCCTGAACTCTATCAGAGTGGAAACAGAAATCTGAACGTAAGCATGCATTCAATTATTTACCTTTGTTCTTAGGCGTGATGTGACTGGCTGCTTCAAGCCCCTGGTGGCTTCCCTGAATGATGGGCTGTAACCTGGGACTCAAATAAACCCTTTCTTCCCTCACTTGCTTTTGCTAGGGTACTTTATTACAGCAACTGAAATGAAACTAAGACACTTAGGTAGGAGGACCATGATGCATTCTGAGCCATCCTGACAACAGAGTAAGATCCCGCCTCAGAAAACAAGAAGAGAAATCAGTGAGCACTTTACCTTTTATGTTGCCTTTATGGATATTAAATAGAAAATTGACCTATATTAGCAACTCTGGTTCTTTTTTGTTTGGATTTGATAAGTTTTGTTGTTTATTGAGGCCCAGACACCTTGAACTGCAGTGATTTTCCTGCCTCAGCCTCTTCTGCTCTGGAATTGTAGACTATACACTATTGGCATATACCACTCTCCTAGACTTCCCTTTAATTGTTGATTTTGGAGATATGGAGATGTACTGTATAATAATTTCTAATAAATGTACTTAAATTAATTTTTAAATGTTACCATCTCTGATAGTTAATTATGAGCTAACAACTTTAAATTTCCAGTTTTCAACTAAAATGTATGTCTCTTGATATATTCATGTAAATTCTCATCTCTCTCCTTAGAAACTTGATACTGTAGGGAAATTGGAATATGTCAGCATAATTTTTTTTAACATACATTAGGAATAAATGCATGTCTGAAGAGCTAGCATCCCAGTATTGCCTACAAGAAGCAACAGGGAAATGGGCAATGAGTACCCGTGGCAGCTGTGCAGTCAGAAGAAGTTCAGGAACCTTTTCTGCTGGTCATTACATCATTATTTAAACATGAAAAGCCCAATAGTGCCATTATGTACCTCTGATGTCAAAGGATGGGAAGAATATTCTAATAACGTGCCTCTTGATTTTTATTCTTAAGTCCATCAACTAGAAAAATAGTATTGGACATATTAATGATCTCTAACATTATTACAAGGTTTGCAGAGCCCTACTAAACTGTCATAGCCCTTTATGATAAAATGATGCCACAACTACCATTACCTTCACTTCCCACTGTTTCTGGTGAGGACTAACTACCCATGCAGACACTTCCCTTTCTTCCCCATCTTGTGGGTTGCTCCAAGTTCCAAGACTCACGCTGACTGGGAAGATTTGTTCCAATGCAAGAACAAACAGGGATGAACATAATGCCAAAAGCATGTTTCTGAAGACAAAGTCTTGGTTAGATCCTAAACAGGTTATTGATAAGGCTAACATACTGCCATATCATTTGCAGCTCCTCATAATAAGTATAATCCATGCCCTCAATATATTGCATTTTATGCCCTCGTACAAGAGGACTCAAAATAACTTTAGAAAATGTAATTTGGTTACTTGCAAACTTAAGTTTTCTTCAGAGTCACTAAAAATGCTCAGGTGTGCTCTTAAGAAAAATTGGCAGTGCTGATATTTTGAGGCAAATATAGGTGGAAACACACACTTTTATACAAAGAATATTAAATAATCTAAATACCAAGTCGGAATGCAGTCTCAGCTAGCAGTTTGTAGTGAAATGTTTGGCTAAAGCAAATAATCAAAACTTATCATCTTAAGTTCATATCCTGCGTCCATATCCTCTAATGGTTAAGGACAGCTAGCAGCTGTGCTGTGGTGATAGCCACACCCAAACACTGTGGAAGAGAATGGGGGGGGGCACTTACTCCCATCTTTCATTATTGGAAAGTAATTTTAACTGCTCTTCCTCATGCCCTTTCTAGCCATTCCAGTTGACTCTCAAAATTAGCAACACAGATGCAGAAAAAAATACACATGAAAAATAAAAATTCCAAATACTCGGGAGACCATGCTCTACCATGGAGTTTATAAGATGAATTTTAGACATAAAATTAATACATTGTAAACAGATTTTATAATTGCATTCTCAAAGTGCTTAAGTCTTGATAAAAAACTTTTGTGTTATGAATACTAGAACAGAAATAATGAGAAATTATTAATCTATATACAAGTAATATTCAATATTTTAAACACATGGAAAAAAGTAAATGTCTTTCTATATCTCTGTGCATGTATGCCTGTATGTGTGTGTGTGTGTGTGTGTGTGTGTGTGTGTGGTATTAGAGGTCCAATATGGTGTCTTGTACATGCTAAGCAAAGCCTCTACCATAGATTCTACTTCAGATCTTTTTACATGAATTTGGAGATGGTGGTGGCTAGAATTTGCAATCCTCCTGAGTATCTGGGATTACAAACTTGAACTATTATAAACAATTTACGCCCATTTTTTAAAACAGAAAGTAAGTTAGAGAATATCAGAAACACAACAATAGAGTAATAAAAAATATTTAAAATTTCTCAACTAAAGATAACGCCAAGCTTAACCAAATCACATCATTTTCTCAAAGAAAACAGAAAAAGAATCTTGGGCCTGGCATTTGGTATATCACAGAAGTAGATTCAAATGGAAAAAGCTGTTATACTCTTTAAATAGCTTATTATTTAAGTTAATGTTAAATAACTATTTGGCAGGAAGCCTCGATATTAATCTTAAATATCCTAGATGAGACCCTGAGTAACACAAGCAATTTTTCTAAGTCTTGTTTTAATTAATTGTACCACAGAATATTTAATGGCATACAAAATGTTTACTAACTTGCAGCTCTGCACCACCCTATGGCACCTCCATGAGACATTTTAATATGGTACTGTGAGCATCTATTAGAGTTCATTCTATAGGAAGTTAAAATGAGCAAACCAATCAAGTCACTTTCTAATTCAAAGTTATTTTCTCCAGAGGCAGAAGAATGGATCTGCCTTGACGGTTAACAGTGACTCTATGCTGTCTTAATTCTTGTCCTCATGGCTATGACTTGAGAGCCAAGGGAAGGTTTATTTTGGCTTGGAGTTTATGATATATCATCATGTTGGAGAAGACAAGGTCATAAAGTGGCTGGTTGCCTGCGTCTACAGTTAGGAGGCAGCAAGTGATGACTGATGACGCTCAGCTAGCTTCCTCCTTTTTATGCACAGCTTGGACTCCATCCTGTGGTCTAGTACCACACACATCTTAGAGTCTGAGAGCTACTTAGATGGTCCCAGTGCTTTGTATTCTCCGTGATTCTAGATGCAGTCGAGCTGACGTCAATATGAACCATCACACAAGCTATCTGAATTAATTCAGTGACAATTCAGTTTGTTCTTTAATTCTTGAGGACTCCAAATTTTCTTGGATTCCAGAAAATGTTCTTCCCTTTGACTGTGCTATTTCTTTTGTTACTTTCTTTTTTTCTGGGACTCCAAAATGCACGCAGGGTCTGTCTCTGTTGCTGTTTCTTAGCTCTGGTTTCTGGTTAAGAGCAAGACTTAGTCAGCCCCCTATATGTAACATGGTAGCCTCTGTTTTCCTCAGATATATATATATATATTTCTAATGTAAGACAAAGAAAAGAAGGTCCCTACTTCCATATGGCAAGGCAAATTTGGAAAGTAGAGATTTTCTGATTCTCATGTAGAGACAAGAAAGTCCCTATGCTGTTTGTGCTAAGAGCTTGGTATCTGCCTTTTGAGCATAGGGGCCTAAAACTTCATCCCAGAAAGGAACATTCCCAGCCTTCAAGCACACTAGTGAGACATTCTAGTTGCCATTATTTCAAACTACTGAACCTTTGCTCTTCCTCTCTCTGGCACCTAAAGATCTCCTTTAATGTGTATGAATTCAGCTATGTACTTTTAGACTATTTTACATTGTTTATCCTATAACATGTTTGGGATTGTTTCAGGATTTGCTCAGGTTAATTTATCCTACCTATATCTACATTCCTCAAGGACCATGAAGTACTACATTGTATGTGATCACTCAAGCGCATTCAAAGATGCTCTTGCAATGTCTGCTCTATTCACTGAGCTTCTATCAACCATCAGAGTTCACCTTAGTTGTAGAAAAGACACTGTCAAATGCAGCTACCCCAAAGTAAAACTGATTTAAATGTAAAAAGTGCTTGGGAAAAATAAAGTCATAAAGTCACACTGTTGGTAAATTGATCTTCCTCTGAGAAAAGAAATAGCCATGATTTTTTTTTAAAATTAATAACAACATAAGAACCTGACAAGAAGCTGTCTGCTCTGCCAGAAGTCAAGCCCACATCCAGAACCCCATGTAAGCCCCACTCCAACCTGCAGACCACTGCCATTCACTCGGTGCCCACCAGCCTACCCACAACCTGCTCTCTCATCCTCATCACCATGTCCTGTTCCCAGCTCTGGTGGGGACCCCCTTCTTGACCAGAGGCCACACTGACCACCAAAACTTCAGGTAATCTTCCCTCTCAAACACTGTCCTCACTCAGTGCCTGTCCCACCTACCCCCAATCACACCACACCTCCCTGCCACCACATCCCTGCTGGCCACCATAACTCCATCCACCGACTCAGGTTAAGGCCTCATCTCAGCCACAGGCCTCTCCAGCTAGAAGACAAGAGAGGAAACAGAAAGCAAGGACCAAAACACACATACAACAAAGATAAATTCAGAAATCAGAACCTAGACCTATAGTCATCCCAAACACAGATGCCTAAACACCAGTGTAAGAACAGAATCGATAACATCTGGGGCAATATGTCACCACCAGAGCCCAGTCATCCTATTACAGCAAGATCTGAATATTTCAACATAGTTGGAGCACACATACAAAAACATGATCTTAAAACCAACTTTATGAAGACGATAGAGGTCCTTAAAGAGGAAATGAATAAATCCCTTAAGAACTTGAGGGAAAAAAACAAGCAAAAACTTAGAGGTAATAAATATATCCCTAAAAGAAAGCCAAAAAATATAGTTAAAGAAAACAAATAAATCTGCTTATGATATGAAAATCGAAATAGACACAATTAAAAAAAAACCCACAAACTGAGTGAATTCTAACCTACAGACTCAAGCATCATTGGAAGAAAGAATCTCAGGTGTCAAAGACATGATAGAAGAAATAGATTCATCAGTCAATGAAAACTTTAAATCTAAAAACGTCCTGACAAAAAACATCCAGGAAATCTGGGAAAACATGCAAAGACCACACCCAAGGATAATAGAAACAGAGGAAGGAGAAGAATCCAAGATCAAAGGCCCCAAAAATATATTTAACAAAATCATAGAAGAAAACTTTCCCAACTAAAGAAGGGACATGCCTATAAAGGCACAAGAAGCCTACAGAACACCAAATAGCATGGACCAGAAAAGAATGTCCCCTCTCCACATGATAATCAAAACACCTTTTCTAGGCAAATGGACCTAGGAAACTAGCAGGTGTATCTATCCTAATATCTATCTATCTTCAAATCATACTCATCAAAGGAAAAATCAACCAAGATAATTTTTAAGTTCTTAACATCTATGGCCCAAACACGGGGCCCCCCAGGGTTGTAAAGGAAACACCACTAATGCTTAAATCACAGATTGACCCTCACACATTGATAAAAGGAGACTTCAATACCCCACTCTCACCAAGGGACATGTCACCCAGACAAAAACTATACAGAGAAATACTGGAGCAAACAGACATTATCAACCAAAAAGACCTAACTGACATCTACAGAACATTTCATACAAACAGAAAAGAATACACCTTCTTCTCAGCAGCTCATGGAACCTTCACCAAAATTGCTTTGGTCACAAAGAAAGTCTCAGCATATACAAGAAAACTGAAATAACCCTCTGGATCCTATCAGACCTCCACAGCTTAAAGCTGGATTTAAACAATTAACAGAGAGAGAGAGAGAGAGAGAGAGAGAGAGAGAGAGAGAGAGAGAGAGAGAGAGAGAGAGAGAGAGAGAACAGAAAGTCTATAAACTCACGGAAACTGACCAACTTTCTACTGAATAACTGCTGGGTCATGGTAGAAGTAAAGAAAGAAATTAAATACTTCCTGAATTCAGTGAGGATGAATGCACAATATACCCAAACTTATGGGATGCAATAAAAGTGGTGCTAAGAGAGGAGAGTTCACAGTGCTTAAAGAAACTAGAGAGATCTCATACTAGCAAAGCTCTGAAGCAGGAAGAGCAGGCTCCCCAAGAGGAGTAGACAGCAGGAGAAATCAAACCCAACGCTGAAATTAACTTGAAACAAAGAAAAAATGGTTCTTTGAGAAAATCAACAAGACAGGCAAACCCTTATCCAAACTAACCAAAGGGCAGAGAGAGGAGATCCACATTAACAAAGTCAGAAAGGGAAAGGGGACATCAGCACACTCGAGGAAATCCAGAGAATCATTAGATCATACTTTAAAACCCTGTATTCCACAAAATTAGAAAATCTAAAAGACGTGGGTAATTTTCTCGATAGATACCGCTTACCAAAATCAAATCAGAATCAGATAAACAATTTAAATAGACCTATAATCCTTAAAGAAATAGAAGCAGTTATGAAAAGTTTCCCAATTTTTTTTTTAAAAGCCCAGAGGCAGACAGTTTTACGATAGAAACAGAAGGAACATTGCCAAATTCATCTTACGAGGCCACAGTCACCCTGATATCCATACCACACAAAGAAAGGGAATTATAGATCAATCTCCCTCATGAGCATAGATGAGATGCAAAAATGCTCTGAAACTGAATCCAAGAACACATCAAAAAAGATCATCCAACATGATCAAGTAGGACTCATCCCAGGGATGCAAGATGGTTCAATATATAAAAATCTGTCAACATATGAAAATCTGTCAATATAATGCAGCATATAAACAAATTGAAAGAAAAAGCACATGATCATCATCTCATTAGATGAAGATAAACCATTAGATAAAATCCAACACCGCTTTATGATCAAATTCCTAGAGAGATCGGTATACCAGGAACATACCCAAACACAATAAAGGCAACTTAGAGCAAGCAGATAGCCAACATCAAATTAAATGGAGAGAAACTTAAGGCAATTCCACCAAAGTCAGGAACAAGACAAGGCTGTCCACTCTTTCTATTTTTATTCAATATAGTAAGTAAAGTTCTAGCTAGAGCAATAAGATAACTGATGGAGATCACGGGGATACAAATTGGAAAGGATGAATTCAAAGGATCCTTAATTGCTGATGATATGCTAATTAATATACACAAGTGACCCCCAAAATTCTACCAGCAAATGCCTACAGCGGATAGACAACTTTAGTAAAGTGGCTGGATACAGGATTAACCCCCAAAAATCAGTAGCCCTCCTATACACAAATGACAAACTGAGAAAGAAACTGGCAGGCAAACAACACCCTTCACAACAGCCAAAATAATATGAAATATCTTGGGGCAACTCTAACCAAGCAAGTGAACACCTGTATGACAAGAACTTCAAGGCTTAGAAAGAAAGAGATTGAGGGTGATATCAGAAAATGGAAAGATCTCCCATGTTCATGGATCTGTAGGATCAAATGTAGTAAAAAAAAAAAAAAAAAAAAAAAAAAAAAAGAATGGCACTCTTGCCAAAAGCAATCTATAGACTCAACACAATCTCCATCAAAATCCCAACACAATTCTTTACAAACCTTGATAGGACAATACTAAACTTTATATAGAAAAAAAGAATCCAGGATTGTGGTGATATGTTATATGTTTAATAAAATCAGTCTGGAATATCAGAGAATAGATCTACACACAGTCAATCCAGGAGGGTCAGAGAGTGGTAACTCAGGCCTTTAATCCCAACATGGGTAAAACGACTCTGAGATTCCATCTTACACCTGTCAGAATGGCTAAGATCAGAAACACAAGTGAAAGCCCATGCTATCGATACTGTAGGGCAAGGGGAATGCTCCTCCATCACCGGTGGGAGTATACATTTTGGAAGTCAATCTGGCAGTTTCTCAGAAAATTAAAAATTGACCTCCGTCAAGATCCAACTATGCCACTCCTGAGCATATTCCCAAAGGATGCTTTACCCTGCCACAAGGACATTTGCTCAACTATGTTTGTTGAGGTTTTATTCACAATAGCCAGAAACTGAAAACAACCTAGATGATCCTCAACTGAAGAACGAAATTTTAAAAAATGGAGTATTACTCAGCTATAAAAAAATGACAGCATAAAATGTGTAGTCAAATAGATGGAACTAGAAAAAAAATTATCCTGAGTGAAGTAACCCAGATCCAGAAAGACAAACACTTATAAGTGATGTTGGCTGTTAGCTAAAGGATAATCGTGCTACAATCCACAGGCCCACTAACAAGGCTAAGTATCTAGGAGGGCTCCAATGGGAGAAGGGGATTCAAGTATCTTCCTGGGAAGGAGAAAAAATGATTTTTCAAGTGAACTGCGGATGGATAGGGATGGGATAGGAGGGCTCAGACCCGCAGGGATGGAGGGAGGGAGAGTGTACTTGGAAAGACAACTGGAATGGGGGACAGGGATTTGGGGGTCACGTATAAACTTAGTGCAGTGGAAACTCCATGGAATCTACAAGAGTTACCCTAGTGGAGTCTCCCAGTAATGAGGAATATGGAGCCCTATTGTCCATTTTCTATAACCAGGGCAGTCTCCCAGCAGTGGGACTGGGGCATTAACCCAGCCACAATACTTCAACCTACAATCTGTCCTGCCAGCAAAATGTGCTGGGGCAGTGGTGGCACAAAATTTGTGGGAGTGGCCAACTCAGGACTAGTCCAAGCTGAAGCCCATGCCATGAGATGGATCTCACCCCTGATTTTGTTTGGATGGCCAGAAACCACAAGCTAGACATCCCAGAGACCCAAGATAGAACCAAACACAACTGGCAGAAAAGTCAATAAAATGATTCCTAATAATATTCTGCTATACTTATAGATTGGTGCCTCGCCCAGTTGACATCAGAGAAGCTTCACCCAGCAACTGATAGGAACCAATGCAGAGATGCATAGCTGTGGGAGATTATGTTGTTACATTGTAAATAATTGTCCCACCAACTGGCTTAATAAAAAGCACTGATTGGCCAAAGGCAGGCAGGAAATGTGGGCGGGGCTACCAGACTAAGAAAACTCTGAGAACAGGAAGCACAGAGCAGAACACCAGAGAGAAGCCGGAAGAAGCAGAGGACAACCATGCTGCCTGCTGTGAGGAAAGGTACCGAGCCCCATGGCTGAACAGGATGAGTCATGGGTTAGATGAAGGGTAGAGAACTAGCAAGTTATATGCCTGGGCCTTAGACAGATCAGCCTAAAACTATTGAAAGCATCTGTGTGTCCCTGCGGGTCTGAGGGTCTGAGGGTCTGCGGGTCTGTGAGCCTAAACCTTGAGGTTAGGCCTGAAAGTCGGGACAGAAACCTCTTACTACACATAGCCCAACACTAGGCAGAGCCAAGACAATCCCATAGAAGAAGGGGAAGGATAAGAGCCAGTGGGGCAGAGGACACCACATAAAACAGCCCACAGAAACAATCCGAGCTTCTAGGGCCTCAGAGAGACAGAAACAGTGATCGTGGAGCCTGCATGGGTCTGCACTAGGTCCTCTGCATATAACCATGGTTGTGTACCTGGGTGTTCTTGAGGGACTCCTTCCCAACAGTGGCAGTGGGGGTGTCTCTTTGCCTGAGCTTGGTACCTTTTTCTCCTACTGAGCTGCCTTGTCCAGCCTTGAGTGAGGGTTTGTGCTCCGTCTTCCTGTCATCTGTTATCTGTTATGCCATGTTCAGTTGATATCCCTGGGAGACATGTTCTTTTTAATTTTATTTTTTAAGGGAAATTTAAGAGGACTAGATCTGGGTAGGAGAGGAGGGGGAGGGCTCGGAGGAGGGGAGGGATGGAAACTGCTGTCAGGATGTAATATATGAGAGAAGTATTTAAAAAGAAATAAAAATGAAAGATTAAAGGATATGACCAGAAAAATGCGTGTTCCAATTCATGTGACACAGAAGCACTTGTTTTCAGAAGACTTCTGGGTGTCACTCAAAAGTGCACATATGTTGACTGACTATGTGACTTGGTTCAAACTTTTAAATTCGGAATCACACTAATCAACTATAATTTTTGTCTAGAAGTACAGTTATAATAAGAAAGCACATTATAACTGTAAACTCCATGTCTACATCCTCTCTCCAAGGGGGCTGTTATCACTGATTTAAAGGGCTTTAGAGGTACTGGTGGCCCAGGTTAAAGATAATAAAGGATGGAGCCACTGGAGTGGTAGAAAGGATATGCTGGCAGGCCCCACAACATGTTCTTACAAATGAGTCCAAGAAAAACAAAAGTGAAGATAGGGTGTGGTCTGAACGGATGTTTTGGTGTCTTGGGATTCTTTAAGGCAAACAAAAACTATCCTTTCATATTTGGGATCAGAGCCTGAGTAAGAGGAAGCAGAAGAAACACCGAGGAGATCTGGAAAGGACAGAGAAGCTTCAAAGACGCCACCTCCGGGACGGGAGTGCTTGCTCATGCCCATCACGTCATTGTCATCAGAAAACAAACAAAACTAGAGCTGAAATCTGTCTCAAATGAGACAAGGATTCTTGGCTTCTCTCGGAATGTCAGGAAAGAATGAACCTGTGCAGGAAAACAACTTACTCTTTTTAGATATAATTAACTGAACAAAAAAATGGCTGATGTCACGACCCTGACCAGTGGGGTTGAGGCTAAAAACAGTATGATCTCTAATTTTTAATTGCAATAAAGTGTTAGTTAATTCTCAATCACAGTACAGTTGGTTTTTGTTTTATTAACTTACGTGTTACATTCATAAAACAGCATTGTACACCTAATTAAGCTGCATTGCATGGTTGTGATATAAAGAAAGTAGAGATACTCTCAGGGAGCTCAAATTGTTTGATATAGTCAGCCTGCCTGAACTGAATCTCAATCAATCTCTCTCTTCCACCTCTCTCTCTGTCTCCCTGTCTCTGCCTCTCTCTCTCTCAGACACACACATACATTCACACACAGACACACACGCACACAGACACACACACCAGAACTTTGCACTGACTTCTGCTTATCTCCATTTTGGGGTCCAGCCCTCTAAATGCCTTCAACCTCTCCTCTCACACTCATACAAACCTATATTAGGTTTACATGTATTTGGTTGTTTTCAGATGGGAATTTTTATATTTCTAATCTTCATGGTCATATGTCTGTGTGACACAGGAAACACATTAAATCTGCAGAAAATCCTCATAAAAGCACAATAATACCTTAATAGAGGATTTCAAAAAGTGTTAGGGGTGGACTGCAGGATGGTAACAGACGGCACAGTCATCCCTGAGTACTGGAAATGGGGCGGGGAAGGGGAGGGCAGTGTCCTCCAGAGCCACCCTGCAACATCAGACTCCTGGATGTGAACCTGCCTCTCCCAAATCTGCCTCCCTCACCTTTACACAGGAATAAAATGTGTCCATAGAATGAACATGAGTATGAGGCTCTGGAGAGCTGCTTAATGATCCTCAACCCCTCAATCTGCCACCCTGTCAACAAAGCCTACACAGAGCTTTACAACTCCGCTTTTGCCACTTGGCAGAAAAACACACATGTCACAGTATTCACACAGTATTCACTAAGGCATGATAGTGCCCAGTAAGTGCCCAACAGTGCACTTATACTCAGCCAACATCTCTTATTCCACAGCGCAATCACATTACACTTCCAGTTTATTGCATGCATGTATTTCCTGGTCACCAACTTCTGTGCCAAGATTTTATGATTTTTTTTTGTAAGTTTGGCATTGAGCTTGAATTATTCCAAAGAAAGCCTGGAAGAGCTATAGGCAAGATTTTTAGGCTATGCGTTCAAGTTCCCTTAAAGTTAGCTCCTGATTACCCTTAGGGACCTCTTTTCCTGTGATAAATGACAACCCTGCTGCCCTACACAAGTCAGAACTCTTGAACTCACAGAATGCTGTGAAATCATTCAGCAGATGATGCTCTTCATATGAGGCTATCGATGATGAGGTCATTCAACAGTGCCAATAAACAGGGGTTTAAAACACAAGTCAGAAAACAACCCCCCTTAGGCTTCTGAATTCTAGGCTACTGTAAGCAAGGACGACCTGCAAGAGAAATTAGTACAATTGCTTTTAAAGTCTTAATGAAAATGAGCTTTTCCCATCAAACCCTATCGTTTTTGCAAGCTTTAAAGTTTAAGAAACTCAAAACCAATTGAAAGCTGTGGTTGGCCACTGCCCGTCTCAGAGAGAAGCTGACCTGTCTCCACTTTATCTATAAAGCAATTAACTTGGAGTTTAGAAATCAAAAGGATAATGACCTCTGATCACATTTTCAATTATTTATATTTTGTGGCAGCTAATAAACAAAAAGAAATTGACAAGAAAATTGCCAAAAAGAAAAGGAAATTCGTGATTCACCAGATGACTCATGCATAGCAGAAATGGCAATTTTAGAAGCTCAAAGGCAAGAAAACACAAATATAATATGCTGCTGATGACACATTCTTTGCTAGTTTGATTGTTTGAGGCTAACACATCAAAGGTAACTCAGGATTTCAAACCCAGCCTTCTCTGTTCTGAGTTTTGCTTAGCACCATGACCTTGGGAGAGTCACTTTTCATACTGTGTTCTGTGTCTAAAACATTTATATAAGAGTATCATCTTGAGATGAAGGAGGTGGCTCAGTGGGTAAATGCTTGCTACTCTAGCAAGAGAATCTGAGTTTGCATCCCCAGCATCATGCTAGGCTCAATGGCAAGAGTCCCCGATCTCAGTGCTATGAGAGTAGAGATAGGACTCCCCCCAGAGCTCACTGCCAGGCAACCTAGTGAGATCTGTAAGCCTCCGCTCATCTCCCAGTTAAGCAAGAAAACCTAAGATGTAGGGAAGACATCAACACCCTCTGGCCTCCACCTCCATATCCACATATGAAAACATACACACACCCATACATCACATACACATATACATCACACACACACACACACACCCATACATCACACACACACCCATACATCACACACACACCCATACATCACACACACACACACACACACACCTTACATACACATAAGTACATTATTGCTACCTTATAAATTCATGAGTAACAAATAAAATAATTTCTATAAAACAAGACTAAAAACTGCAGGACACTATATTATATAAAGAAGTGTTGCTCCAAACATGTTTTCATGAGAATTCATTACACTAAACTTGGGGCCAGAGAACCTTTGTTTCTTGTGTATACCTTGGGGCCAAGATTCTTCAAACATTATGAAGTGTATTTTTTGTATTTTTAAATCAAAACAATACACATTTGAAAAAGTAGTGATCATAATACATCCATAGCACAAGTGCATCAAAGAAAGGGAATATATTAATACATCTTAATGCATGCTGAAAAGAACTCGGAACTCATAACAAATGAAGTGCCTTTGTCCTCAAGAAAGAAATGGCTGCCCTGAGCAATTTCATCAACATATATGGTAGAAAATACATTATTCCATGGCCTTTTAAAATGACAATTTGAATAAATAAGTCAGGATGTTTTAGCACCACCCTCATAAAACCCTGGCTTCCCAACGGAAACAACATAATAAAGCCATCATTTTTGTATGTTTTAAATGTGTGTGATGTTTTCTGGTCCTTAGACCCTTTGAATCTTAGAAGTTAGTAGTCTATTCTAAATAGGCCATTGGGTATAGAAAATTAATGTCAATATCAGCAGTAATAGCCAATTTCTGTGTGTATTTCCATGATTAGCTGCTTGGATCGGGGCAATCCTCGAATCTTTTTCTTTTTCTGCTGCTGACACAGCAAAGTCCTTTGTTTCAATTAAATCTGGAGATCTAGAGCATTTGTGTCAACAGCGCTCAATATTTGGAAAAGATTTTATTTTATACCCCTAAATTAAAATTCTAAACTGTTTAAATAAGAGTGTAGTAAGAACTTAGCCAAGACACATTCTTTGTTCTTTTTCTATTCTTAGAATTTGAATTATTTTTAGCACCTTAAAATTTCACATTGAGAACTTATGAAGAAAAACTAAAGTTTTGCACAGACTGTAACATTAAGAATATTAAATATATATTTTTAAAAGGGCATTATAGTGCTTTATGTTGGGTGACAAGGGTGTTGTGGTTGTATTTTATATCCCCAGCTGAATGGCTAAGATGTGATTGTGTTTCATACTACCAAGTGGTTTAGCCAGGAGTAGAGGCAAGTATACTGGAAAGGTACTGGCAATTATAAATGTCCAGAAACCAGGCTCCCCAGGAGTCTTCATTTTCCAAATGCAGGCATTAAAAGCCACCATTTTTAAATTGGTTGTCCTATAGCAACTAACACATCTTTCCCTCCCAGCAAAGCGATACAGAAATGCATCCAGAGTCTTCCCTTAGGGACCTTCATGTGTTTCCAGTCTGTTGTTGTTCCTCCAAACTGCCACTACTTCTACCTGGGGTCTCTTCTGTCCCTACACCCAAGAAACCTGGTTCTGTGACCTGTACTCTGAAAGCCAGTGGTCTGGGAACAATTCCCATCCGCTGAACATACCATGTGGAATGAATGTCCTCCTCTCGCCCTAAAAAAAAAGGTGCCGTTACACTGATGGACAGGCATAGTGTGGGAGAGCTGAATTCCAACACATCTGGACCAAATACAAAGCCTTCTCTTAACCAGACAGCCTCCCTGGTGGTAACTAGCAGTGTGGCTCTGCTCCTCCTCGGAAAGTCTCATCACCAGGTGCACTCCCAGGCAACTTCAAAGATCTTCACCCATCAGCCTCCTAAGATGGACCAGGAATTTTCTTCAGAGAGGGTCTAAATGATTGCTCAGCTGGAAGTAACAACAGGCTTTCAGGACACAGCTCTTCGGGCTGCTCAGAACACAAAGGGGACTGCTTGGTGGAGCTACTACTGTGTTTGGCTAAAGGACTTGTGCCTCTACACTG
This sequence comes from Phyllotis vaccarum, assembly GCA_033318265.1. Taxonomy (NCBI): domain Eukaryota; kingdom Metazoa; phylum Chordata; class Mammalia; order Rodentia; family Cricetidae; genus Phyllotis; species Phyllotis vaccarum. The sequence goes on along the minus strand of JARWLC010000006.1, from coordinate 25,680,439 downwards.
CCTTCTACACATTTATTTTTCTCTGTGTAGACTGGAGCTGCTGTCAGCTCTGGTCCCAGTAGTGGGCAGTGTTTAGCTCAGAGACTCATAATTGCTAAGTGCTGAGAACCAGGGACTGCTGAGCACTCACTCATCCCTAAATGGACATCTATACCAACCCCTCATGGCTCAAGAAACATTCACAGACAGAGCAGAAAGGCTATAAGAGCCAGGGACTGGAGAGAAGGCTCAATGGTCAAGAGTACTGGTTGCTCTTCCAAGGACCCACGTTCAATTCCCAGGCTTACATGGCTCCTCCCAACCATCTGTAATTCCAGACCCAGGGGATCCGATGTCCTCTTCTATGAGCCCTGCAGGCAAGTGGTGTTCATACATTCACAAAACACCCATATATATAAAAACAAATGAATTTAACAAACTAATTTAAGAGAAACAGGTAGGGTGTTGTGGAATGCTGCCTTCTGGGAGTGGCAGCTTTCCTCAAAAACTCACACAGCTGAGATTATATGCACAAGGCTTTAGTGTCACATCAACAATCTATTATGGAGTAAGGAGGGACTCAGGAGACCTGACTCCTCGAGGATCTATTAGCAGTTGGTGGTGGCTGGGGAAGAGCAACGCATTTTCTTCTGTGGTACAGGTAAAACGTCCAAAGCCAAGCAGACTCATTAGGTCATAGAGATGCAAAAACAAACACGTGAAAATAAAAGGGCCAACTCGGAGAACAAAGGACATCAATGGAGAGAAGGGACAGGAAGAGGTTCATAAGTCAAAACACTGTACGTTATATGCATGCATGAAATGAACCCCTTTGCTACGTATCTTAATGGTAATAAAATATAATTATTTTAGATATCTTATATTTTAAACATTTTCATATTTCTATGTTCTTACGTTGGATCCTCTGAAAACTAGAAGGATGCATGAACCTTTAGGTAGTCTTCATAAAACTGAAGTCAGGAAACACAAAGTGAGCAATCTACAGTGCACATGGTGTCATTTGTCACCATCTTACTGTGACACCACATATGAAGAGGCAGGACCAGGAGAGGCTGTCACTTGACAGGAAGAGGACTCGGGCTCTTCCTGTAATGTTCACAGTGGTAAGTACAGTCCATGCTTATGAATAAGTTCCTCATTTGTAAGTTTACTTAAGACTTCCAAGATCAAATCTTGTAGGCAAAACAACACATGTATTCCCAACTGAGGTCAAAGGAAGCTGCCTCCTCCCTGAAGTTCAGCTGTGAAGTTCTGAAGTTCTTTATTCATGGTGGCTGGCCTGCCAAGGACCCATTTCTATTATCTCGCCCATCTTGAAAAACTTCTATGTAATGGCACTTAAGCCTTTTAAACTCTCCAAGTCAGTGAAGCTTTTCTACAAAGGCCCTGCTGCATTTCCAAAATTTGATAACCAGGAGCTGCAGGCCCCTCCACCTTTCCTTCATAGTAATTAGTAAGTGGCCAAATGAAAGACTGAGGTGCAACTCCTCACAGCAGGAGACACGGTCAGCACTTTGTTGGGGGAAAACCTAATTGAACTTCCTGTCTCCGTGTGCTCTCTAGCCTGGTGTGGGCAGTAGCATACCCTTTTTGAAGAGGAAAATTGTGTTGTCTTGTTTTGAGGGCTTCTTTGTGCAATACACAGATCATTCTTTTCCAGCACAGTAAACAGAGGGGCTAGGCCTTCAGTTATAAAGATTATCAAACAGTGAACAAGTATCCTTTTCACAATCTTTTTGCTACCACTTTTCTCCTGGGAGTTCTTTTGATGACTTCAATGTGTAAATGGCCTCCCAAGACAGCACTGTAGCAAGGCTGTAGTCATAGAGAGGGTAGATTCAGGCTGAGTCACGGTCCTTCTAACCATGAATCAAACATTAACAAGTCAACAATATACATCTATTACCCTATCTAAGCAGAAGCACATATAAGACATGTTTCTTTGATTATATAAAGGAAATCCATATAGGAAAACTGGGGAAGTACAGAATATATCACAAAGGATTGTAACATTATCCACAAGTTATAAAAATCAATACCTAAAAGTATGGTGGACGAAGTCATAAGGTCCCATCCTGCTCCCTGAGGGACATTTGGCAGCTAATTGGAAGAGGATTGACATTTTCTTCAGTGGCTTAGACCTTGATCCAGAAAACAACCTCCCACCCACACTTGAGCTAGAAACTAAGCTCAGTGATCCTCTCTCTCTCTCTCTCTCTCTCTCTCTCTCTCTCTCTCTCTCTCTCTCTCTCTCTCACACACACACACACACACACACACACACACACACACAAGGTAGGAGGATTGAGGCTGAAGGGAGATGTGTTAGGAAGGTTTCAGCAGGAGCATAGAATGGAAGAGAGGAGAATGGGTGGTGAAGTCGGCTAAAATTCACCGTACAAATCTTCAAAAACTATCAAACAACTTCTTAAAATGAAAAATAAGCAAAGGATTTAACAGATAAGGCCAAGGTCACTGGCCTAAAGCCACATAGCTTAGGGGCTGAGGGTTAATTCACTGACACAAAGCCCAGGCCACTCACTGGCTCAGCTGCTCCTCACTCCAGTCAATAAGGGCAGTCAGACTTTTCTAGATGATGAACTTTTGGCACAACATCTAGGTTGTTATTTTTATGTGTTTTATATAAGATTGCTGCATATCTAGGGAAACTATTTTAGTCTGCTTCTCATTATTTATTCCCATTCAGATGAAATTTAAATAAAAGCTATCCAGCCATTCATGAAGATGCCTTCAGATTTATTTATGGTACAGCACAGAGAAGAAGCTTCTGGGAAGAAGGACTTAAAATCCATTAGACTTCTATTAATAATTGTAGTTACTAATTGCTATGAGAACTTTTGGGATATGCTAACATATAGTTAAAACAAAGCCAATCCAAAGCTACTATAAATAGCCTTGCATAGTCCCTCAGAAGTCATGAGAACTTTGTAGTACAGAGGATGGGAAGTGGAAATGGACTTTTCCAATGTGTTAAACATTGTTATCATCCATTCGAACAGCAAAAGCAGAAACTGTAAATCCAAATCCATCTCCATAAAAGATCTTTTTAATTACTTGTGAGGAATTATCAGTGGCAATTATAACTCTTAAAGGAATTTCACACATGACTTTTGCTGACCAACATGTCAGTCACTATACAAAGAGAAATAAAGCAGCCAATGGAAACATAGGCCCTGGGAAGAGGGGGATGGCAGCTTTAAGTAGTGTGGCCAGGGGAGGTCTCCCCAGAATGATAGGTGACTATGACTGGAACAGCAAAGAACAGGCGTGAATGAGCTTATCCTGGGGTGTGCATGTTAAACAGAACTGCAAGTGCTGTAGGTCACCTCCTGGAAAAGGCTATTTATCTTTTTCTCTAGGATATAGAACAAAAGATACAGATAAAAATACCTTATAATTTATTATTCAAATTCTGGCAATTTTGCTGGTAAAAATTGGAAAACTGAATGCAATCCGGGGTAGGAAGACAAGGATACAGGGCTTTCCAGGGAAGACTGGTAGAGAGTACACAGCAAAGAACAGCATCAATCCGATCTTAGCTGGATGCCCAGGGGAGCACACGCCAGAGGCAAGGAGGGTCAGAAGCCCCAAGAGCGACTCAGAGGTTGTAATATACAGCTGGAAAGCCTTAGAGGGGGCCAGGTTGGGGTGTTAGACAATGATCGGAGGGGACTAGATATCTTCCGAGGTATTCAGAGGGCAAGCTGGCATTGGAGAGTTAAGGAGGCTCCAGAAGCAGCCTGTGGAGGGGCTTTATGACAGAGGTGCAGGCAGCCCTGGGCAGACAGCCAAGTGCAGACATTAAGTCACAGTAACAAACAGTAGGCAGAGGACTTGTTTGGAGCTAACAGTGTGTAAATGGCACCTAGAGAACTGGGAGAGATGGCATCTCTGGGGACAATGGACAGATAAAAAGAGAAAGCAGAAAAGAGAATCCTGATCCCCTGACACTGTAGCCAGTAGGCGGGAAGGAAGTCAGAGCTTGTGACATCTAAGAAGTCCATTGAGACAGTGTCAGAGGAAGGGGGGGGGGCGATGATCCACGGTGACAAGTTCTGCTTTGGTCCTAAGAGAAGCCTTTTGACATTCCCAAGTGATCGTGACAATGAAGGCAAAGCCATGTTCACTATTCATGCCTTTCTACTCCCCTGAAGGAACTTGAGAGCCAGACCACTGGTGGCCTAGTGCAGAACAGTCTCGGGAGAAAAGCAGTCTCCTGCAGGCAAGTGGGCAGTCTGAGCTACACAGACAACACCCGAGTAACAAGGACACTGTCACAAAACTGCGAAACAGCTAAATTCTCCATGGCTGGATCCATATTATGACAAGAGGACACCTCTGCCCTGTCTCGGGGAGACAGATCACTATGATTTGTGATCCAAGGAATTTGAATGTAGAATTCATCGGCAGATGAAAGATTGGAGATTCACAGTGGCTGTGAGAAGCTGGCCCTGTGTGCTGCCACCCGAGGCCTCAGCAGTACTCCCTACCTGATCTTTGAGACAATATTGTGATTTCCTAGGCGATTATGTTTCCTTCCAAACACAATCTACCTTCCGTTTGTTACTTTAATTCTCGTTAGCCATAGTTGATCTCTGCTCCTGACAGAGCAGTCTGGCATCCTTCCCTCTCTAGGTAGCTGATAACAGTCATTAAGTTTTAAGTTAGGCTAATTTCACAAGAAAAGTTTAGATGCATTATCATATTGGAAAAATAAATGGTTAATACTACAACCTATACAATCTGGTGGCACCTCTTTCTTTCAAAGTCTTTTTCTTTTTTCTTTTTTTCTTTTTTTTTTGATAAAAACTATTTTTCTTAAAATAGCCAATAATGAAGGGCCTTTTCTGAGGCCTTGTGTGTGTGTGTGTGTGTGTGTGTGTGTGTGTGTGTGTGTGTGTGTGTGTGTGTGTGTGTTTGCGTGCACTCACGCGCACTTGTAAAAGGTATTGTTTATTGTGCAGGCCACCAAGCTCAGGGTCTTACACATCTGCAGCAAGTGTACTGCCACCAAGCTACAGCCTCAGCCACTGACACATTTTAAACTTCATGGCATATACAAAATATATATCACCAGTATGGTGATTAGTGTGAAATACGTCTTGTTTATTTCTTTTGGGTATGATCTTCCTATGTATCCCAGGCTGATTTCAAAATTCAAACCTCCTCCCTCTGATTGGAACCCCACTTCTCACCACCAGATTGATTACAGGTGTGTGTCTCCTATATCCAGATCTCTTCAATTCATTTCTGATTGTCAGCCAACCCCTCCCCCAGCCTTGGGGAAGACCTGTTACATTCTACTTCTGAGTTCAACATTGTGAATTCTGCATTCTCTTCTAGCTTATTCCAACTAGCATGATGTCCTCCAGCGCCTCTCATGTCATAAACATCTAGCTATTCTTTCACAAGGCTGAACAGTTTCCCACTGAGGTTGTTTCTACAGGTTGTTGTAGATTTCCTGCTCTTCCATGTTGACAGGGCTCCAGGTTGTTCATCCTCTTGTAGAACTGCTTGGGAATGACAGGTTATGTGAGCTAGAATAAGCAGAGAAAAGCAGAGCGAAGGTGGGCAGATCAACTCTAGGGAAAATGTTTGCTATCAGCCATATTTATATTTTGTTTTGACAAATACAGATGGCTACTCCCTGAGTACTCATTAGTGATACTAATTTTGAATATTTTCGTTTACTGTAACTTGTTTCCTACAAGTTTAAAATATTTCACAACAAAATGTCTGTCTGAGATTCTACAGCAAGCCAGTCTTATTTGAAGGGAAACTTCTTAACCCTTATAGTAGGTCAGAGCTCCCAGTGAGCCATGCTGTTACTTCCTCACTGCCTCCCAGTAAGAAGCTGACAGCTCAGCACAGCCATCAGAAAATGCCAGAAAGATGCCTATACACAGAACACTTCCTTCCATGTTTTTATGGCATTTTAATAAAGCCTATTACAGAGTTGTTGAAGTTGAATGAGGTCAATTTTTCACTCCTAGGGAAGGCATGAATGGGCCCCAGGCCCTTTACAGAATCAGCCCTTTACCCTTCGACTTGACTTATAAAGAGACTTAACATGTCAAACCCTGGGATAAACTGATGACCAGAACATTTGCATACTAACACAAGTCTGAGGCAAGGGCAGATTATGGTCACTAGACAGACAACTCCCGGGTCCTCCTGACCCCACCACAGCCAGGGAGTCAAGAGGGGAAACTTCTGGAGGCAAAGACAGAGATTCCTGTATGACTACAAAGTAGAAAGCAAATGCTGTCTCACGGACTTTGTTCTGTTTTGTTTTTCTGCCAATTCCATGATCCCTAACGTCTCTCTGCCCAAATTTGTGATATTCTTTAGATATTCAGATCTAAAAAAAATTAAAGAATCCTACTTGTTAAAAAGTCTTACAAAAGTTACATCTTCAAAGTGTTAAAAATAGATTTAAACTAACTTGATTATTTTTTGTACTCTCTATTATTTCTCTCGGTGCATTTTAAAGGCACGGTCACTCTCGGGAGCACACACACCAGCTGGAATCTTCCCTTGTGCTGAATTGGAAGACAGTTTCTGTCTTCTGTTTCCTGCTTTGATTTTACAATCTTTATTTATTAACTTTACTTTAAAGTAACAAACTTTGTTTCCAATTCTTTGTTTTCCCCTTCTTGAATTTTATTATACTTTTATTTTTCTTTCCATAAAGTAAGCATTATTTCTGGAATTAAATGTATAAAGGCATAGGTTCTGGGGCAGATGGACCAATAATTATTAATAATAGCATTTAAGTCATACACAAAATGTTTACACCCCAGTGGCTCAGTTTCTGCATTCATAAAAGGGATGTATAAGTAAGTACCTCAAGATGCTATGGTAAAATTACATGAATTAATATATATATATAGATAAAGGATTCAGATGGATGTATGGCATACATTAGCTGTTACTATTATTAGTAGTATTTATATTATCAGTGTTGTTAGTATAAGCTCTGTTATTACTAGTATTGTTATTAGTTATTCAAAAGCTTCTTGAACTTTATTTGTTTTTCCAGACAGTATCAGTGCCTGGAATGGGAATGGAAATCCTTTTTTTTTCTTTTTTAAGTAATGATTTTATTTTAAATTGTGTATATGTGTATTTTGTCTTGTGTGGGTATATAAAGACAAGTCATGAGTATGTGTGTCTTCAGAGACCAGAAGTGTGCTATCCCCTGGAGCTGGGGTTCTATCAGTTTTGAGCGGTTAAGTGGTAAAAGCTGAACGCATGTCCCCTGTGAGCACAACACTCTTAACCGCTGAGCCAACTCTTCAGCCTCAAAATCCTTTTTTATTTTTTTCTAGAACTCAGGACCAACTCATTTTCTTATAGTTCCCATCACAACCAACGGACACAACATAGATGATGTTTTGCAGGATAAAAATGCAGGAAGTGTGTATGCAGGAAAAGGAAGTATAAAAAGAACTGGATCTCATAGGGCAGCACTAACAACAAAGGTGCCTGAACCGAACTGGAGACTGCATGTTCCCGAAGGTGGGGCAGGGATGTCTGTTTCCTCTGTCAGTGTGGAACACACCAGAGAAATGACAGGCTTGGACTTGGTCCAAGAGGCTGAGCCATCCACAACAAACAAGGTTAAAGTGGGGCAGAACTCACATTTACAACCATGTCATACATCTACTGTGCTTTAAATGTCAACAGGATTTACATATGGTGATAATGCACTTGGGGGGGGGGGGGAAAGGAGAGCCAGGAAATAGAGTTCAGGGAAAGAAATCAACAATACAAGCTGTGGGCATATAAACCAATTCCAGAAAATGGCGGTCAAGCAGAGGTTCCTTTCCCAAAGTTTAAGTGATGTTAACATAAAATGTAGAGTTTTTGAAACCTACAAAAATTGCATATTTTAAGGGATATTTTGAAAGCATATTGTTCCATGAAGTTATTGAAAGTAATTATGTGGAAGATCAGGCCACCCAGAGTTCAATATAAGAAATACAACTGACAGATCAAAGGAGGGTAATTTCTTACAATACTAAAGATCTAAACATTATATCAAGACTGGTATAAATAAGAGCACCATGGGCATTATCAGCACATGGCCATGTGATAAGATTGCTCCTTGATAAAATGATTGATTGATAAAATGACCCACTGTTGGGTCATTTTAAAGATACCCTTCACCAGTTTTATCAAGCACTTCCTAGAGATCCACTTCCATTTTATATCAGTGAACTAGACCATGCTACAAAAGACGTATTTGACGGAACCCCAAGTTCACCTGAACAACATGAAAGAGAGTTCTGGAAAAAACAGTAAATGTATGCCACCAACGAGGGTTACAGGGTCTAAAATCGGGACACCACTCCTCCAACACAGCCAGAGAAGATGATACTGCCCAGACCTGCTGACCATCTAATCTAATAGCCGCTTGTCCTCCATGCCTGTCTTACTACAGTTTAGTCAGACTATGCTGAAGAGACAATGCCTCCCAGAGGAGTGGGGTCTTATTGTTTTTTGTTTTTTTACTGTAAATGTATTACCCTTCTAATTTATACCAGACTACTGGGAACTTAAGATTCTTCAGTCAATCTTAGATCTAACAACTTGAATCTACTATCAAAATAAAATAAGTCTACTTTAATTCAGTAGAAACAGAATTACACTTAAAGTTACTTTACATAAGATTATAAAATTTGATAAAATACATTAAACTGGTATCTTTGTTCAATCCTTTATCCAGCCTTTCAAGACTAATACCAAGCCACATACACATTTTTGGAGTGTTATAACTACTAAGAAAGACGATTCAGGAATAGTAAGGTTTTAGTTAGAAATTGGCTAGACTAACAAAAAATTTTGGTTGGATCACAACTATACTATTAGCTTCCTTACAAATGTAGGGAAGTCATATTAAACTGGAATAGGAAGTGCTTTCTCATTATTCATTTTTGTTGAAAAGTATATTTTCTTCTGACCTTTGTAACTACTCTCAGTATGCTCAATCTAGAATTTCCTTAAGGGGTGCCACACATTGTCAAAACAAAATCAGACAGAAATGGGCAAACAACCTTTATCAGCATCTGATGTCCTTATCCCATGTAGAGTCACCATGCCAGACGACAAAATTGCTATCAGTCATACCTACCATGTGTCAGAATCTTGCTACACTCTGGAATATGATTAGAATTGCTCCTACGTTAGAAACAGTGAGGGCTGGGGTGTGAGCTGGTACTAGGGTGTCTACCTTCTCCTCGGATTCTGCAGGTTCACCAGAGTGAGGATAGCTGATAACTCGGAATTAAATAACTTGAGATTTTCAAACTCCGAAAGATCTTTGTTTGGTTGGTTTTGTTTTTGTTTTTCAAGACAGGGTAACAGCTCTGGCTTTCCTAGAACTCTGTAGATGAGGCTGGTCTTGAACTCACAGGGATCCACCTGCCTCTGCCTCCCTGCCACCACTGCCCAGCATCTGGACGACTTTATAGTGTAAGAGGGAGCCATTTTTCCTACAGGAATTAAATAACCTACAGTTTAAAAACTGTGTCATAATGGGCAAGTGAGTGTCATGAAAATAGAAATTTTGATATTCTAAGGTAGCTTTATATAAACCCACATACCCATTTCAGTTATTGCAAATAGTCAATAACTGTAATGTATGATATAAATGCCATGGCACCTTTCACATCATACCTGGGGCATGCAAAAGGAATAGACACAAGGGAAAATCTGAAGGAGTGAAAGACAAAGAGAATAAAAAAGTCAGTTATAAAGGAGAAAAAAGGAAGAAGGGAAAACAGGAGGCTCTAACAGGAAAAGAAGAAAACTGAGGTGAGAGACCAGGAGGAAGCTGGCAAGAATTAGTCAGGACAGAGGCCAGGGCACTTATTGACACGCTGTATGACTTCTCAGGTCCCTCAGCTTGTGGACAGTAGTCTCCAGCTCTGTGAGTTTATCAGATTAGAGGTAGTCCTTTAACCAATAAGATTTAAAAAATAAATAAATAAAAAAGCTTTGTTTGTCTAAAGAAAGCTCATTATTCAGAATTAAAGGATAACCAGGATAACCATTGTTTTAAATGTTCTCTGGGCCAAACACCATACCTCAAACCAACATTTGTACTGTTTATACATATAATCCTCAATCTATTTTCTATAGTTGAATCCTACCAGACTTAGATTTTAAAGAAAACATTATGTATACAGGAGTACATATTTTAAAAAATAATTAATCAACCAGTATATAGAGCACTGAATCTCTTCAAGAAACTTTCTCCAACAATCCAGGCATGGTGGGCACTTAGAGATAAACTGCTCTCCAGGCTACTTCCCAAAGACAGATGACTTTGTGGGGAATGTCCTACAAGTAGATTTCTTTCTTCTCTTCCTTCCTTTCTTCCTTTCTTCCTTTCTTTCTTTCTTTCTTTCTTTCTTTCTTTCTTTCTCTTTATCTCTTTCTTTCTCTCTTTCTCTTTATCTCTTTCTTTCTTTCTCTCTTTCTCTCTTTCTCTTTTTCCCTTCCTTCCTTCCTTCCTTCCTTCCTTCCTTCCTTCCTTCCTTCCTTCCTTCCTGTCTTTCTTTTCTTTCTTTCTTAATCATGCAGAATCTTCATTTTTTTAAAAAGGATTTTATTTTAAGGTGTGTGGATGTGTGCAGATTCTCCAGACACCGGGGTTTCTGGAGGTTGTGACCCCTCTAATAAGGGAGCTGTGAACTGAACTCAGGTTCTTGGCAAGAGCAACTTAGACTCTTAATTGTTGAGCAGGATCATGGTATTTAAAAATCAAACCCAACTTCTGAAAATGTATTCTAAAGTCTTTTTTTTTTTTCTTAAAATAGATGAGACTGAGGTTATATTTTGGTTTGGTTACTTCATTAGTCAAGTGATGATGGATGAATGTTTCTATTTAAGCTAAAATTTAGATAAATGCATTTCCTTTGCATATGCTTTATGTTAGTATTGAAACATAAGCCTAAGCCTTTTCTCTCTGCTCAAAGTGACCTTACCATATTCAGTCTTTTCCTGAGTACACAGAACCCCAATTTTTCTGCTTCTACAAGACCTGAGGGACTTTACAAATATGATTTTCAGACATGAAGCTTCTCTGAAGAAAGGATTGTATCTCAGCAATACTTGGCGAGACTGAGACATAATTATAATAATATACAATTAATTATAATTAATAATTACTCAAAGAAGCATTATAAATTATCAGAATAAGGTTGTGGACCAATTAATGAGGCTCACAGATCATCCTAAGAAGCCAACTGAGGAGTATGAAAAGAAATTTAAAATCACTTTTAAGTGTTTTAACTTAATCAGTCAATGAAAACTTTGAAATACACTAATACTTGCTTTAGAAACCTGTTAAAATATGCATCATCTTTTTTAAAGATAAAAAAGAAATTTAGCTGGAATAAGACAGTACATTAAAACTATATTTTCTAACATCTAAACAAAATAGTCACTCAAAATAAAGTCACAAAAAGGAAATTATTCTAAGTAAATAATTTCTAGCACTGTGATACTATGGATGAACTCAAGTTCTGCCCAAATGAGATTTTTAAATTATCATTCCAAACACCTGTTTTTTTTTTTTTTTTAAAAAAAAAAGCTTAATATTGAATTAAAACACACAAAATATAAACTACACAAAGCAAGATTATGTGATTTCAGAAAAAAAACTGAACTACATCAATAAATATGTATGGAATAAGTTGTAGAGACTAAGATGAAACATGTGACAAGTGGAACAGAATGCTTTCAAATGCCCAATTTCCATGGACATATGTGCACGAGACACAGGTGCATTTCACTTAAAAATTGCATGTGATGAATGAGCTTAACAGTTAAAATATGCTGGCTCCAGACTAAAACATAACAAGGAAAAATAGCCGCACGCCAACCAATAGCAGTTACATTAGCTAGTGCAATTACTTTCATTCAAATAAAAAAAATCATTCCCTTAACAGGAATTAAGTCTGGGGTGTGCTTCCAAAATGTATATCTAACAAAGATTATATTTCTGTATTTGAAAGTTCCCTACATCATACTTTCTTTGAAGAGAAATTGTTAAACAGCAACCAGTTGATTACAGAGCACATATATCTACAAAAATAGCGATTTTAGTTATTACAACCAAGTACCCTCAATACTTCAGCCTGATGACACCTTTGAAGGGAATGTTTGAGTTGGGCATTAGAAAATTAATTTTCCTTCCTTTCCCACAATATCACCTGTGAAAAATGATGGAGGAGAAATATGCAATCACAAAACTACTTGATGGTGTTGCTGGGCATGAAAATGAAATAAGTCTCCCTTCCCACTTCATCACCAGCCACGTCACCAGTAAGTTCTTACTGCTTTCCCTTCAGTCAGTAGGTCTGAACCTATTTCTCATGGATAATCAGTATTTCCTCTGGTTTATGTTATCAAAATAGCAGGAATTCTAGTCTATTTACATATCCTGGTCAATTGTCCTCTGGAAGTTGAAGTACTGGGGTTTGTTTACTTATGCTTGGCTTTGTTATGCCTGGTCTCTTCTTCCCAAGGTGGCTTGGTAATGTCAGTCACATGGTGGGCACATTTTCATTTGACATGAATTCACAGGTGTCTAAAAGGCTTTCTTGTCCCAAAGCATATTAGCATATTATGTTTCCCCAGAGATATTAGTTGCCCTAAAGGGGTGGGGGATCTTTCTGAAGTCTTAAGTAAAACTGAGAGAATTTAACATTTACAATTCTCTATAAACTGGACAGAAAGGGGAAGAGTTACAGACACACAGTAATTGTGCATCTAAGGGTGTGTGAGGAAGAAGTATTACCACAGGGGAGCAGGGTGCAGACTACAACTCGACCTTCACACATCTCACAGAACTGAGCTGTTCCCTGTAAGAAACAGCATCACTGGGCGTGGCAGGGAAAAGAAATGGCTATGTGACTGGACCATCTAGGCTCCTGCTTCCTTTTCTAATTATTCGCAAATTTCTACAGAAAAAAAAAAATCACAGATTTGATGTCCTGAAGTCCCATTGAGAAACTGGACATATTTTTGGACTTGTACTCCCCTGCAAAATTTGAATTCTAGAAAAGAAAAACGTTCTAATTCTGAGAACTTTCTAATTCAACATGAAGTATATGGTGCCTTTTTGCTGAACCATGCATTGTGGTGTATGCATGAGAAGACACCATGGTTTGTCAGGACTAACAATGCCTTCAAGAGTATCATACAACAGAATTTACAAATATATAGGAAGATGGGAAAATAGCTGCTGAATGCCACCTGTGTGTTATGAGACTCTTTAAATAAGCTACCGTTACTTCAAATAGGCAGGGGTGGCTATTTAATATTAGAAATCTTGACAGTTCTGCTGCAGGCTTCAACTTCTTCAGCACTCTATTACTGCCTTTGTTTCATCAAGGATTTTCAAAAAAAATCTTTAAGTAAATGTGTTTCATACAGGAAGGAATAATTTTGGACCACTTGCCACACAGTGTCACACAGAACAAGTCTCAGAGAGCAGCTGACATCTCCATTAATGGTGGTATGTTGAGTACAGTTCTACACGTCAGCTCTCTCTTAATGCATTCTTCAGGGTGAAAAACTCTAAACCACCAGCTCTCCACCCATACGTCATTCATCCAAATCACTGATCTCGGTGGCAATCCAAGACAACCCTGTTTTTCCCCCTGATGTATGTGCTGCATTTAAAAGATTTACAAGGCTAGAAAGACATTCTCAAGCCAATATTTTACAGATTTCTTCACCTAAGAAGACTTTTTGGCCAAATGACCTTCTGTTTCCAACATGCATCAGAATGAGTCAACCACAAACTTGTTGTTTTCCCGTGGTAAATCAATTCTTACAGATGCAATAATTTATATAAGTATTGCTTCAGTTTTAAACATTTGTCCTACCTGTAGAGCATTTTATAGAAAAAATTCTTAGAAGGCCTGGAACTATAGAGCTAGTTCCCAAATCCAAAATTTTGATACAATATTTAATGGGAACTTAAAATGACATTATTTTCAATAATTTTACTTTTCAAGTTACATAATAAAATCTCTCCACCTTTTCTGGTGGCATAAAAGAGGTATTGGGGGGCCTGCTCCCTACAATGTCCAATTTGAAATAATACCCCTTTCCAGGGTAAGTGATGTGATCACAGTCAACCACAGGATTATCTGCTCACTTTATAGCAAAAATAAAAGCTACAGACGGCATGTTTCTATATTTATTTATACTTCCTTGGTTGGTTCTGCACAGAGGATCTGTGTAGTGTGGGATAATTCTGCTCCATCATCAGAGGTGCCCATCAAGGCTTGACAAGCGGTACCTTTTAGGTCACTCTTCCTTCATTGACCTACCCCTCTTTTGGCTGACTGGCCAGCTAACACCTCTGCTAAGGGTCACACTACATGACAACAGCTTGATTAGTCTGGGGTCAGGTCTGGGTTGTCATCCTTGGCTGTTCCTTCAAAGATTTCCATGACCCCAGAAAAACCACCAGATAATTCTCAGAAGGGAAGCACCTTGTAAGCCATTTGTTAAAGAGACTAGTTACAGAAATTAATTTTCTAAAATTAATTATAAAATTCCACAGACAAGGCTGTTACCACACACACACACACACACACACACACACACACACACACACACACACACAAAGTTGTTAAATCATTGTTTTAAATATCTAGGGTGAACCTATTCAGACTAAGTGTTTGGGGCACAGATAGGAAGGTTTTGTTGAAACAAACTCTTTGGCATCCTTGTAATTTTTCACATGCAAAGCTATGTGAAATGCCAGAGGCCCATAGATCACCCATATCACCTGCTACGGCAACACCTGTACCTATTAAAGACAGCATCTATGGATGATGTGAGTATACCCTACAATAGTTTCTATTTCATTAGATATAAGTATTTTGTGGAAATGTTCCTAATCAATAGTTTATATCACTATTTAAGAAGTCCCAGAATACAGAAAGTGAACATTTTCTATCTCCACACACTCCACTTGATTTAAAAAATATATGCAACACATTAAGTTACTCTTCTTGTATTAAAATTTTATTGTTAAGTAACGTACAACCTCCATGAACACCTACATAGAGATCCCTTTGGAGAGGGATCCGATTCTGGTGAGTGACATGCAGCCCCTACCAGGGAGGTAAAGCTGTGCAGATATGTCATTAGTAAGTATCACCCAGACAATGCTAACAACACAGCAAGCACCAAGGCTGAAAGCACGAAAGGAATGAGAGAAATTATCAATTACTGGTATTTGGGTTTGGAATTTGATTACTGGAATAAAGGGCTGGAAATAGCCGCTCTGTTTCTCGAGGACTCAGTAGATCGCGAGGGGCTCCCGGCTGCAGAGCCGCAGGAACTTTTGGGTTGGTGGGTAGCATGGGTAGCCACAGACCAGAGCGCTCCAGTTTGTCGGCAGCTGGCATGAAAAGCCCAATGACAACCCCACTGCTACCTGAGGACCCATCAACGGGGACCCAGAACGGGACAAAAGTCTAGCATCCAAGTACTGGAGTTTAAGAAAACAAGATGCGCAGGTTCGGCAGCTGCAGAAACTGGGGTTGGGGGGGGGGGCAGCAATACCCTGGGCTTGTCTGGCGTGTCACACAAGCGCCAGTTCCTCCCCAGATGTGTTAGGGGACAGTTGAAATCCCAACTCTGGAGTCCATTCTCCACTAACTTCGTTCTTTCTCCCCGGGCAGTGCACCCCGCTGTGGTAGGGGGCTGCCGCGGTCCTAGTCTGGCTGGCCCCTGGTAAGAAGGAAAAGGATGGAAAGATGCGTTCACGGGCCACAGTGGCGCGTAGGGATGCCGTGGTACCTACCATGGTATTCCTGTCCCGGTACGTAGAAGGTGGGGTTGCCCGCAATGTGCAGAGAAATGAGCACCTCGCCCTGCTCCCCATCCCCTTCCAGCTCCCCGTGATGGGTGCACAGGAAAAAGAAGGGCGAGAAGCGCGGGTAGTAGCCGGTGGCCGCGCGCGCCCTCAGTGTCGCCACCAGCAGCACGGCCAGGACCAGAGCCCGCGGCGCCCAGCAGCCCCGCTCCATGCCGCCGCGCTCGGTGCAGCCGCGCGCCCCGCGCGCTCTCTCATTCAGTTTTGGAGCCACCCGCACGGAAGAGCCACGCGCAGGGAAGGCGAGCCGGCTGCGGGCTCGAGCCTCGGCTCCGGGGCAACCGAGCCCGCGGGGAAGTTGGCGGGTGACCGCCGCTCCCGAAGTTACTTTGGGCCGCCGGAGAGAGAGCGCGGGGCGGGAGCCGCGGGCGCGGAGAACGTGTCGTCCACCCCGGAGCACCGCGGCCAGTGTGTGCGCGACGCCCCCTCGGCCGGGCCTGGGAAAGCGCCCGCCCCCTCCACACCTTCTTAAAGCCCCGGGCGCCGCCCCCTCCCCCCGCCGTCGCCACACGTGTCCCAGCCGCGCCCCCGCCCCCGCGCCGGTCCCCGCCCCTCGGGCTCTGCGGGCACCTCGGGCTGCGCCCGATGCACTCGCGTCTCCTGCCCTGGTCCCGCTCGGTCCCTAAGGGCAGGGCTGCTCGGTCGCCGCCGCACGACAAGCCACCACGGACCGACAGGCTGACGGGCTGCCCGGGGAGGCTAAACCCTGGGCTCGAAGCTGGCCCTCTGCGAGGATGCGCGGGGAAGCCGAGGGCCGCGGGGACCGCGCCGTTCTTTGTCTGCGGTGATCCACCCGCGAGTGGCTCAGAACCGCGACGGTGGCCCGCGCGCCCTTCCCAGCAAAGCCGAGCAGCCTCGCCGCTGCCTCCGCCCGGGTGCTCATCTGTAGCCGGGCTGAAGGGGGGATTGGGTGACGGTGGGATTGCCACCTGGAGTGGTGTGGGGCCAGATTGCCGGGCTGCTGGGAGGTGGGGACCCGACAGCCGTGCTTCACCACTCTGCAGAGCTTTGCTGCTGGACTCCCAGGGCGGAGATGGGAGTAGTAAAATTTAAGTCCAAGTTTATTTCTTTACATGTCAGGCATGATCACTGTCCTCGGGCTGGGGGAGGGGAAGACAAGCAGAGGAGTGGCTGGCAGCGATGAAGCGGGTGGTAAGGACTCAGGACTGTGGAAAAGTGAAATAATCCAGAAGCACGTTTTTAACGGAGCACGACTGGCAGGAGCCCGGCATCCAGAAACCGAGGAACGGGACTGCCAGGTTTTAATGCGTTTCCCCACTGTCCCCGGGCTCACCACCAAGCCGGGAAAAGCAAGCCTGTTTGAAAAGAAACCCGGAAATCGTAATATCAGAAAGGATAGTCAAATCTGAGTTTGAGAAAGGCAATTTTTTTCTTCCTCTTACCCGAGCGATAGAAAGGGCCTAACTGCCTGTTGGTCTCCATTACTTCAAATCCTTCCCAAAGTCCAACAACGGCTGTATAACACACACACACACACACACACACACACACACTATTATTAGACTGGAGCTCTGTGTCATGCAGGCTACAGGCTGTTATCCTTAATCTATCACCATCATCCCACCTCCAGAAGAAGCAAAATTCGCTCCATTTCACAAAGTAGAAATCAGATTTGTTAATAGTTTGTCCCAAACCAGGAGAAAGCTGACCCCCAACTGCTCCTGGCTTGCAACTGTTTACAGCCTTAGCCCGAAAGGAAAGCAGGGCCACTGGTGGGGCAGGCCTCTGAGAGAACTTTCTCTTCCTCCAACCTAGATTGCATCTTATAGCTAGAGCTGCCATTATGGTCGAGCTTAGTCACAGTAGCTGTGTAAATTAAAATTTGAATTCTTCAGTCATATTAAGAACATTTAAATAACCCACAGCTACTTATGGCTAAATATTGAATAATTACAGACTTGCTGGAAATCAGCACTGTCATATACCAAAGAGAAAGGTGAGGGTTTAGTCATTCAATTATATTCGCCAAATGCCTCCTATATAGCAAAGTACTAGACACCATGCTGAGCTGGAACTCACAGTCTAGCATTGGGAGAGAAGACAGTGGACAAATTTACTTCTGATGGGGTAAATGCTATGCAAAAGCAAAACAGAAATATACAGTGTAGTGTACAGGGCAAAGAGGCTGCTTTCCACTGAGTGGCCAAGAGAAGTTTCTCTGAAAGCATGAAGGGGGAGCTGAAACTTTTTCATGTGGAACATGTGAGAAAAATGGTGAGGCCAGGAAACCAGGGTCCAAAGGCCCTGAAGCAGCGTAGTGCTTGGACAGTCAAGGCCCAGGAAAAGCAGCAAGAAACAGGAAGGATGCTGTGGGCTGAAGCAGCAGATCAGAGCACCTAGTGGTGGGGAGACTCATCGTGTAGGAAAGGACAGAATGCTGAGTGCCAAACAGAATTTTCTGGCTTCAAAGTAATGATTTAGTCTAACTGATGGCACAGTTTCTAACACACTGTAAAGGTACATTGACTCAGTCACTAGTTCAACACGTGACAATTGAAAAGGATGATATGCAAAGCCCTTGGGGAAAATGTAGTTTTATCCCATGGAAGTTACCTCTTCAGCAGGAGAGACAGCTACCAATGACTATGGTCAATCACAGAATCACAAAATTGATGCCTGCTCTTGGGAAGAAAGAGGATGGCATTGGCTTAACTTTGGAAGGGACTGGCAGAAGATCTACAAGGGGCTGACTTCATGAAGAAGAAAATATCTCTCAGGCCAAAGCATCTTTGTGCAAGAAATAATTATGGTGGAAGGGAGCTGGCACACATGCAGCTGATATGGAGCTGATATGCAGGCAGCAGCCACGGCTCTGTGAACACTGTGATGTCTATAATAAAGCAATGGTGAGGCAGGCAAGGCGTGGTAAGCCTTACAGTCAAAGTAGATGCCAAGGGAAGGCGAAGGCCATAACTGGAGTGAGAAGGTTCACGATTGCAGAGTTGAGGGAACGAAGCTGAGAAGCATGAGAACTGTACTCCTGCGGAACAGATTGGGTGATAACTGGACAGGGAAATAGCAAGAACAGACAGGTTAGTGGTCACCGGTAATGGTCAGGCTTTTACCCTTTGGTTAACTGGGGCAGTGGGTGAAGCTATTTTTTAAGTCTTCCTTTTCTTATTTAAATGAATAAAGTGGAAAAATAAACATATTGTTGAAGTGTAAAAGACACATAAGTATATGTGATACAGAGATGGCTCGGTGGCTAAGAGCACTGGCTGCTCTTCCAAAACACCAGCACTGTGTTCCTAGCATGATGCTCATATCTGGCTGTAACTCAAGTCCCAGGAAGTTAATGCTCTCTTCTTGCCTGTGTAGGTACCAGGCGTACATGCAGGGCACAGACATAAAACACCCATACACATAAAGGAAATAATTATTTTTAAGCAACTGACTCTGAAGTGTAGAACACAGTGTTATGGGGTAAACTGCATCCATACAGCATTAGGCAAAACTCTCCATGGCCTTGTGAACAATTTCTCTTTCCCAAGGCACGGAGTGGACTTTCAGCAAGATATTCAGGATGATTTCGCCTATTTATAATTTTTATATAAATAGCATTATACATTATACTTGATTTTATATCTGGCTCCTCTGGCTCAAAAATCATGATTGTGAGAATGTATTGTTGCATGTAGTAGCAAAGAATTACTCACTTTTATGAATATATCTTATAGACAAAAGCACCATTAATTATGAATATAATTCTGAGTTATTTTCAACTTAGAAATATGCTAAGTTTTGGCTGTTGTTCAACTATAAACATTGTAGTTTAAAAGACTCTTCTATACATCTTTTGGTGAAACAAATATGTATCCATTCCAGATAAGAGAGGAGGAGTTGACTGTTGGGAATGGAACCTATTTCCAAACAGTAGCTCAGCAGAACTGGTTTATAAAAAAAAAAAAAAAAAAAAAAAAAAAAAAAAAAAAAAAAAAAAAAAAAAAAAAAGAGAAGTCCTTACATGTTAAACATGAAGTAAAACCAGGAATCCATAGATAACAAAGTATGCAGCCCACCAAGCCCTTTGATACATCTGCCCATCGTCTTTGGATTCCCTCTTTTGTAGCCATGTGGGGCATGGGTCAGGAGATAAAGCTCAGGACCCAGGTGGGGAGGAAGATAGGACTGTGCTGCTCAAAGTGGCTTTGCAGATCAGCCCACGTGCTCCAGTGCTGGCTCAGAGATATGTACAGAAGTGGGCTGAGTAGAAAGTCACAGTAACTCCCAACTGGTGTTCTGTACTTCATGAAAGGGACTGTCCATGATGGTGCAAAAGGCTCACAATGCATGACAGGAGATGCACACAAAATCTGTGGCCCACTCCCAGATCTCTAGACCCTTGCTGAAAGAATGAACTAGGAAGAAGAAAAAAAAAAAAGTCTTCCATGTTGATTTTAATCCTGACAGAGGGTAGTGACTTTGCAGGAACCATCTCACCCAAGTCTGACCTATGGTTTAAGAAATTTGGGCTCCAATTCACACTTGTATTTCACTTGAAAGATCTCAAGCCAAGACTGTGTCCTGTGTTTGAAACGTCCCTACACACTACGCAAAAATGAATTCAAAGCATCTCCACCCAGGGAAAGGACCAAAAATTCCAAGTCAGGCTTCAAAACTTTCCATCAGCAAGGAGTCTTGAAACACCTGCTCACAATTAAAAATCACCAATACTGGGAGAGAGCAAGACCCAGTGAGTGACGCAAGCAGATGACCAGAATCAGACCCACAAAGGCCTCTGGTATTGGAATTATCAGCTATCAATATAGGATAATAAAGTTAGAAAAATAATTAACATTTCAAAATCACAGCCAAGAATAAGGGCCCATCAGGAGTGAACAGGTATTCTCTAAGTGAAAATTCATGGTAAGTAAAAATTTAACATTTTAAGATGCCTTGGACAGAATGAACTATTAACTCTGTACATTCAGCAACTAAATCTAGCATAAAATGTAAATCTGTATATAGAGTTATTTAAAGAAAGTAAGGGAAATTATATAAGTAGTAGTGGTAAAAAGAGATTAGGAAATGTTTAAACAGAAAAATAAAAATCCTGAACGCATACTTTGCAGGACCCTTTTCAGAATGTGAAGGTCTGTGTTCTGAGTGCGGAAATCCAGTTCCTTTTAACTCTGTGATTTATATGGGAACCAAAAGCCCAAAGAGCATACCCAGGGACTTCCCAAATATGTGTAAAGTCAGTACATGCAGTCAGCCCTGCAGATAAAAGAGGGGTCAATGGGCTTTTAAATACATGTTTCTGAGGCTATTGGTTAATGACATAAAACAATAAAATCAGACCATGTTTGCCCACAGACTTATGTTCATAAGCCTCTTCCAAGGGTCTCAGAATCTAGAAACCAGCTCGCATGGTAATAGACTTTTTAAAAAGTTGGAAAAAGAAGTCGGATATTTTGACACCACTTTGCTTCCTGTTTTTACTGGCTTCTCCATCACATTCATCACTCTGTAGATGGCGTGAGAGTGACTCAGATTTTTGAACATAGCTAAACAGAGGTTGATTTGGAGAGTAACGTGTTTTAGTTTAGTGGGTATTTGTGTGGTTTGTATTATATTAGTGGCTGCTTAAGTTGTTAACAAATGACTTCAAGAAAGACATCTCTTGTCCACTATTTGACCTAACTGGAGTCCTGGTATCTAGAGTCAGATGGAGAGAGTTAGTTACACCCTCTAGTGAAGCCTGTGAGTGCTAGCTCCATACCTATGTATGTGGACTGTGGAAGAGGCAGCAAGGTGTAAAGTTTTGAGTCGAAGCTAACCAGTGGGAAATAATTCACCTCTTCTGACACTTCCAAAGGTCATTCAAAATTGTGACAAATTCCTGTAATCCTAACATCCCAGAGGATGACATAGTGGGATCCAGCAGAACCCTGGCCACATAGGGAGTTCCAGGTCAGCCCGAGTTATGGAAAGTCTACAAAAAATGTCAACAAAAATATATTTCAAGATGTTAGTTCTTTTCTGTGAGGAATGCATGAAATAATGTGTTTTTAAAGCTACAGGTAGGATATATTTTATATATAACCTGAAATGTTTGTGATTTAACTCAAACAGAATTGCTTATATAATAAAATAAAGTCACAAACCTGTTGTCCCACTGCTAGCTGACATGTGAAGTCTCCTGTCTCATGGCCCCAAATCTCCACTGTCACATACACAGCACTGTGACACACAACCCACGTGCCTATGGAAGTCTGAGAGTTCCAGACAAAATGGCTTACAAGATTGCTAACAAAGTAAGAAAAATTAAAAAAAAATTCGGTGACAAATTTCCCACCATATTCATTAGTAAAACAATGTATACATTATTATTATTCATCATTTCATGGTATTTTATATGGCTGGGGAACAATTTCTGAACATTTCATATAAAGAGTCATAACATTTTTAGGTGTATATTTATTCTCTTTCCTTAACACAATATTTTGAAGTTCATTCATGTTGGAGAGGGTGTCAGTAGTTAATTTGAGTACTTTAGTTTCCATATTTTCTGGTGCTAGAAGTGAAACACAGGACCACACACACGCTATGCATATGTATGCAAGTTTTGGAACACTGAGCCACATCCACAGATCAGGTGTATTTTGTTGCTAAAGCACTAGCCTAATGTCCGGGAAATCACCCACAGCTTTGTGATTATGGGAGACATTGCCAGGAATATTTCCATGGAGCTCTATATGAGATGTGCACACTTGTTCCTCTCAGGCAGATACTTAGAAGTATGCAGTGTGGAGCAGAGATTTTCAAGCTTGCCTGTGTGATGAGTCTCTTTGGTGGACTGATGAGATCTGTGGGGCTCTTCTTAAGTTAATGTTCTGGTATTTTTAATAACTTTTAATAAAAAAAAATTAGGATTCAAAAAAATCATATTGAAATGTGGATATTATCAGCATATTAGAATGTTACAGTATACTAATGATGTTTTCATGATCCTTTAAAATAAAATATAGGAACAAAATTAGTGATTACTAGTTCCAAAACTATGATGAGCTTTTCTATGTTTAACGTACCCTGCATCGCTCATAGTGCACAAGCTAGACATCTCTGTGCTCACTCCTCGTGATGAATGTAGTTAGTGCACAGCCTCAGACTGGAGGGATCCTTTACCCCAACCCAGGTTTTCAACCTGTAAAGAACTTGAAATGGAACATCCTGCTGTCATGGATGGGAATGAAGAGCTGTTCAAATGCACTACTCCCACAAACTTAACACTTGGCTTAAAAATCAAGCTCAGTATAAGAAAATATACCTTTGTTGGGTTGGAGATGTGGCTCAACTATTAAAGGCTGGTCTTACAACCAAAATATAAGAAAATGTATGCTTACATCAAGCTTAGGTAGACACCAAATAATCATTAAAGCATTCACAAGTGTACAGTGGAGTAGGAAGAAATGTATGAGAATAACAAATTCAGAATGGTAATAACTTATAGGAGGAACAGACATTTTAAGGAAATACACAGGAGATTTTGGTATATTGTATCAATATATGTTTTAAATAGCTTGGATGGGCGGGGTCCACTGGTGTTTGTTGCTACATGTTGTTTTATGTGTTGTATTATACATTCAATGTTTCTAGTCATTTATATACACATACAATAGTTCATAATAAAAGGATTATAATAAATCATGTAATAAAAATTATATTCTCACTTTAGTGTTAATTATATATTCACAATGTTAATGAGCATATCTGAAATACTATACAATAGTTGAATTATGGAATTAAAACTGGAAAGGAAAATATAATGTCATCTCTCACATTTTATTATCAAATAAGTTGAATTTTCCCGTGGTGATTTGGTTGCATGTTAAAGCTGCCTTCAAATCCTTTTAGAGATATTCAATATCTCTAAATGAATTCTCTTTATGTTTTCTTCTACTTTTCTATTAACTTGAGCTCCTTTGGAGTTTTCACAGACATTGTTAACAGGTAATTTTACAATTCTATACAGTATTATTTGTAGGTCAGAACTGAGAAATCTTTTGGTTAAAACTAAGCAGATCTTAACACAGTTTAGTTTAATAAA
The DNA here is from genome assembly GCA_033318265.1 of Phyllotis vaccarum. Lineage (NCBI taxonomy): Eukaryota > Metazoa > Chordata > Mammalia > Rodentia > Cricetidae > Phyllotis > Phyllotis vaccarum. The sequence continues at coordinate 25,656,434 of JARWLC010000006.1, read as the reverse complement.
AAGGCAGTTTACTGATGATGAATACTGAAAAAGAAATTCAGAGGGAGTTTTAACCATATATACAGCTGAAATGATGCTGTCTTTCCTAGAGTAACATAGGTCTTGGGCAGACCCTGGGCCCCTGGCCAGCCCAGGCTTGTTTTATCATGAGGCTTGAATCTGAGTGGACTGGCCAACAATCCCATGTCAACCCTCAGATCAGCTGCTAGATAGAAGTGTGATTGTCCAAGGCTGGAGCATCTGTCTTGGAGCCCAGGGAAGACAAAGGCATCTGAAGCCCATGCAGGAGGAATGTGGGCCTCCTGAGGGAAAGGAAAGGTGGGCATGCTGAGCAGAACTAGCAACAAAAGTTCTCCCTGTCAACTGAGGGAGAGTGCACGTGTCCTTCCCTTGACTCTCACTAGAAACTCAACCTATGTCGTGTCCTCTCCTCAATGCAGAGTAGCAGTGTCTGACAGCATTGGTGAGTGCTGGCACAGGCTCATTTTCACAAGTGACATCCAAGGCAAGGTAAATTTTAATTTGATTTTCATTATTATTATTAATATTATTGTTATTATTATTATTATTTGGTAGTGACCAAACCTAGGATAATTTATAAACAGGCACTCTGCCATGGAGCAATATACTCAGCCTACTGAACTTTAATTTTACTTAATAAAAAAGTTTGGACCACTGTAAAACAGAGACCATGATCCCCATGCTTGCTAAAACAATAGCATTAATAGTGTTTTCTGTTTGAATCTTCAGCATGCTATGTCTATAATGAAATTATACATGAATAATATATCTTTCCTGAAAGCTTTCTAGTATAGTTAAATAAAAAAGAAGGATTTGTTTAATATTGTTGGACTCAATCCTGTGTATACTGATGTAATGGGAAAATTATTCAGTAACATCTCACTCTGAGAAAATACTACCCACATTATCGCGTCTTACTACACCTGAGATTATAGAAAACACAATAGATGCCCTCAGAGCACATGACCTTGCTGCAGACGTTTCACTACAAAAAGAATTATTTTTGCAATTCAATCACTGATTAGTAGTGCTTAGAAAGTAAGTTTTCTGTAACACAGTCACAAAGAGGGAAGGTAGAGAGAGACAGACAGAGAGGGGGGATTAGAGAGAGATCTGCCAATTTTGTCCAAAGGAATCTTCTGAGATGTTTTCTTATAACCCCCTCCCACTGAACACGTGTTCAGAGTTCTGTTTATTAGACATTACACTCAATGTAATTAATTCATTAAATATGGTTCAGCTATAATATGTCAAGTACCATGCCAAGCTATTGTGATACAAAATGACTGAATTATAATGAAGTGGAATAAACATACATCAACAAAACTTGGTGAAAGAAACCCGTGATTCTGGTGTGATAAAAACCTTGACAACATGAATGTCATAGATTCTGTCCTCGGAGGATCATGAGCTGGACAAGACAGGCAGACACAGATATGGTGATGCTAGAAAATGTCTCAGTGAGTAAAAAGTGCCTTAGGGGAGACTTGAGCTAAGTCTCAGGGAGTAAGGCACCCCCGGGGACAAGAGAGGAGAGTAGGGAAGGAAGGGACATCCAAAGCATCATAAGCAGAGGGCTCTGCAAGCTGGGTGTCAGTCAGGAATGAGAAGTTACACCTGAGGATGCAGGAAGCTCATGCACGCCTGGGGAAAGTGCCCACAGAGAAACCATGTCACATATCCACTGAGGCTTTAGTCATGTCATTATAATTAATTTTGTTTCACAACAGTCTAGTAGGCTATTTTCCTTGGAGATAGCTATAGGCTAGACATTAGGTTAGGACCTAGGAAAGTTTCCTTATAAAGTGTCAGATATTAAGTATTTGGGGGCTTTACCAAATTAATCTGACTTGTATAACTACAAAATATTTTATATAACCATGTAATTTATCACACGAGTTTAGACTGAAGGCACTGGTATGTGGTGCTTGGGAGGTCCTGATCTTTACTTCCTAGATTGTACCTTGAATGCTGCATCTTGTGGACAGGGAATACTGTTCCTCACACAGCAGAAGACTAGAGATAGCAAACCCATTTCCATAAGCCATTTTATTTATAAGGTCCCGGGTGCATTCCTGTGCTCTGCTCTTATGACTTAAACCCTATCCATTAGGTTACCCCTGAACACTGTTGCACTGGAGATCAAACAGAGCAAGGAAGGCAAACATTCCCAAAGCACAGCAACCACCTGACACAGTGCACTCTGCAACTGTCCCAGGGGCTGAAGACAGGAAGAGACCTCTAGTATGTCTGCCTGGTTCGTCCCTGCCCTGGAAAGGCAGGAGGTAAGAAAGCAGGTGTACCTAGGTGCGGCTTTTCTTATTCCAAAGAGAGTTTCCCTTTTGAGTTCATATTGAAAAGCATCTGACCTGCTGTGCTCCTCAGCACCACCTGGTGTGGTACAAAGGTGAGCATGGAAGTGATTTGACAATGTGCATGCTACATTTCTTTCTAATTGTGGGTTATTGCCCTTTCCTCCAAATAAATCAAGTCATGGTCAAGGTTTGTGCCTGGCCGTCCAGGCCTATTTAGCACACCTATATAAACCTGTAACATTTTGTCAATATGTGGGTCTTCCACGATGAAATTCACCCTGAAAGGCATAGAGAGTTCAAGAACTAGAATTTGCATCCCCCCTTTTTTTGGTTGAGGGAACAAAATTGGCTACCTCTAGTAATTTATTTTTCTCATTCTTTGTCTTCATTTGAATTTGAGAAAGTCTGTAAGGATTAGAGGGAGCTTGTTCATTCCAAACAATCTATCTCTATGAATTCCTTTTTTGTATACTTCATATGTCAGAGGCATACCATAAAGCCACCATTACTTGCCAGTTGCATGAACTTTGATCTTAAGTAGGTCATGGTTCAGTTTCAAACAAAGTACTAAATGTGAAATAATTAGTAACTTCCATGCCTATGATGTTATGAGATTTATTTTTCAGACAGTAGATACAATGGCATATTTTTGTCTTTTTAGTTAATGGCTATAATATGGGTAGGGCTCAAAATCATGAACAAATATCTATCAAAGATAAGTTTCTAGAATTGTATGATCTGCTATCACACATCTTTTTTCCAAATAGATTAATGAGAAATTTGTTAATATTAAAGGATTTAATGAGTAAAGGGGCATTTACAAAATTTACTTTAAAATTTAAAGAAATATAACATTTAAAATTTTATAAAATTGGTCACTGCTAAAATACAATGTTACACATTTCTTGCCAGAGTCACAGGAACCATTGCAAGGAGTTCAGCATTAAATTGCTAGAGAAGATTGTTATAATATGGCTGATACTGGAGCTTCAGTATGGAGGTATGTAAATGAGCTTGGGTCTGCTGTGGTTGAATGTGAAAGCCAGGTGGTCTTATAAATAATTGAGTGGTACAAATGGTTTGAGTATGGCTGAGTGTGGCTTCCAGGTTCTGCGTTGTACCCAACCTCTAACAAACCCTGGTGCTCTGCATGCGCAGTCCTGTTCTATGTAAAGTAGCTTTGAGTTTTGTTTCATGGGAACTCATAAACGCAAATTTCAATGAAATGGTCTTAACACAATTCATGAATCTAATAAAGGTAAGTTAGTTATTGGAAATTACAGTTATAATTTATTTTAAAATACGATGAACTAGTACCTTATGAATTATACACATGGTAGTTTGGATAAATTGAAGCCTTTAAAATTGTCACTGTTACCATTTTTTACCATTTTTCACAAGAATGTGCAGCATAAGCAGCAAATGTATAGAACTTTGTTCTAGCAGTGGCCAGTTTTGTAAACATTAATTCATCAGATGTCTCAAGAATAATCTAGATTTTTGTCAATGGATTACATTATTTTTACAATACAATATATTACTATAATTGCATATATTGTAAAAATTATTACAATATTACATTATTTTAAGTAGGCTCGCAGAATTATTTATTGCATTGTTCTTCCTCTGTGGGAAATTTCCTAATTTAACTTGCACAGCTGCCTACAAGGTATTCACAGCTTACTAATTCAACCTATGAATATTTAGTCTACACAACCTTACTCCACAGTGTGTTTGAAATGTTGATAATCATTTAAAATTCTTTCATTTGAAAATAATTTATATTTTAACACACACAGTGATGTAAATTGTTAACTTGTCTTTTCAGTAAAGGTGGAATTCAAGTCAAAGGTATTTATTATAGTTTTCTGTTCAGTGTGAGTTATCTCAGGCCTTTGGGGTGTCATGAGCTCAAAAGCTGGCAAAGGAAATATGCATTTCATGTCTTCTAATACAAACTTCTCAAGTAGTGCTCCTAAATACTCTTACAGTGAAATATCCATGTCATAAAAGGGTGGCTCCTCATTTCCCCTTCATGAGAACACAGTCTAGCCAACCTGAACCCTTCACAGAATCCCTTGGTGAACGAACTGAAATTCTTTTAAGAGCCATGCAGCCACCATAGAGAGAATTTTCTCCCAAAACAGGACAGCTTGAACTCCATGTGGCTGGAAGAGAAAAACCAGTTAGAAGGCTCAGGGACCTTTCCCAGTGAAGCAAACACACCCCCTTTATCCCGGGATTCAGCCCTTTGACCTGGGTGGACAAGTTGATCCATGACTGCTGGTAGTTTATGTGGGGTCAGGAGCTTTGCTTTCAGAGACAAACCCTAAATTTTGTATATCACTAAGCAGTAGTTTCTGGGAAGTCAGTACTGGGATTGTGTGAAAATATTTCTCACTGAATTTCAGAGAATGTCATCGGTGGGTGACTGATAAAGGTGAGGTACCACGGCCTGCCTTGTGATTTCCAGGTCAAAGGAAAAGGAAAAAGGGAGGAGGAAGTGATGACTTCCGACGGAAGAGAGGGCTGTGAAGGATGTCACCACTGAAAAATATTGTTGACCTCAAAATGACCTTCAGTCAGCTAGGGTTTCAGCTAAAGTCTCTCTCTCTCTCTCTCTCTCTCTCTCTCTCTCTCTCTCTCTCTCTCTCTCTCTCTCAACTCTCACTCTTTCTTTTAGGATCTCATGTATTCCAGGCTAGCCTCCAACTTCTTATAGCTGTGACTGACCTTGAATTCTTTGGGGTGTTTTAATTACTCTGCTCACCTTATAGGGAGCTGACCAAACCCAGGGCTTTATGTATGATAGTCCAGCACTCTACCCACTGAGCCACATCCCCAGCCCCCAAAATCAAACATATGAAAAATAATATTGAGCTTTGTGTTTTACCAAGTAATTTAATATTTTATTTTTTAAAAGTTTTACTGCTATTTAGGTATGCAATATGCTATTATGGGATGCATATAGATAGTAAAGGATTATCATAGCGAGGGAGGTTAAAGTATGTATCAGCCTATACAATTATTAATTTCTGTTTTTGTTTTGAGGAACAGGGTGGAAGATTGAAAACTGTATATACTATCAAGAATCCTACACAGCACATTGTCTGTAGTCCCTATATTTTATATTAGAACTCTTAATTTTTTTGCCTGACATATCTGCTACCTTTTTCTACCATATTTTGTTTTGCTAATATTTGATACATATTTTATTACAACAAATAATTGTTCTAATCTCTTTCTATGCATATATGTGTTCTCTCTGAATATATATCTTCGGATAGATAGACAGACAGACAGATAGATAGACAGATATCTCACAAGTGGTTCACACAATTAAAGAGCACATATGTGGCATATTCTTTAAGACAGAAACTCAAATATAAGCCCTCACATGCAGTGAAAACTGTGCCTCATGCATCATCTAATATTTACTATTGACATGGATTGTTGAGCTGTATCAATTTATTTAGTTGCAGTTTGATGAGCTTGACGTCAAAATGGCAGGGTTTGGTGTGGGTCAACTTATATATAAGCAAGAAAATTTGAACTTAGGGGAGAAGAAAATCATGTTTCAAAGAGCCAATAATCAGAATAGCTTAGCAAATGATTCTTTGAGACAGAATATCACTATGTAGACTGACTGGTCTGGAGCTCACTCTCTAGACCAAGTTGGCCTCAAACTCATAGAAATCCACCTGCTTTTGATTCCCAAGTGCTGAGACTAAGTCATACACTGAAGGGAGCAGGAAGGCACGTTGGCCTAAGTACTGCTATTTTGACTTCAGACTCCATTTTACCTGCAAGAAGAAACAAATTTCAGGTTTGTAAGCCCTATAAGAGCTTATATCCTTCCAATGGCTGACCCACCTTCTTTCAAAGCCATAGAAATATTTGTATGCATTGTTAGTTCTCAAGAAACATTGTGGCTGCTCCTAACAGCAGAAAGAACAAATGAATCTGATTGCTGGACAGAAAAGCTTGCATAGTATATTGATTGACAATGATCAGGGATTCAAGGAAGCCTGCTGTGGGATGGTCTTTCTGTATCCTGTGAATGTATTGTTACCATTGGTTAATAAAGAAGCTGCTGTGGCCTATAGCAAGACAGGATATAGCCAAGCAGAAAATGTAAGAGGAGATACAGGGAAGAGAAAAGTGGTCAGAACAGATGCTGTGAGCTGCCTGAACAAGCAAGATATGAGGGAATAGATAATGCTATAAAGCCCAGTGGCAAAACACAGATTAACAGGAGTGGGTTGAGTTAAGTTGTAAGAGCTAGCTGAGTGTGAGGCATAGGCCAAACAGTTTATAACTAATATAAGCCTCTGAGTGATTATTTTATAAGCAGGTAGGAGAGATTCATTCGGACCATGGGGTTAGGTAGAACTGTGAAACTTCTGACTATAAAAGCCACCCCCCATCTCTCAATCATGACTGGTGAAAATTGTAATTGTAACCTGGCAACAAATGTTTGTGGATTGTGTGCTTATAAACCCCACTTCTGCCCCTGCTCGGTGCTGTCAGGAGAAAAAAGGCTCCTGAGTCCTTGTCCTGTAGCCCTGATCAATCAGTGATCCGTCTATGTGGTGAATTATTAAAGCCTTTGCAACCCAGAAGTGCGTCTCTCTCTTTCCTCATGACACACAACGGACTCACTGATGAATTTTTAAGATCTCAAACATAATTTTATAGTTGAATATGCTACTTGACCTAACCACTAAATTAGAAAATACATATACAAAATTGATGTCGAAGGACGGAGGAAAACCTGAGGACATATTTTACCATGCATCAGACAAACTCCATGTGCCACCTCAAAGCCCAGTCAATGGTCCGTGCTGTAGAAGTGTCTCTCACTCCGTTAGTATTTAATGTTAAGCTATTAAGAAAAAGAAAGAAAACAGAGAAACAGAAACCAGAGAAACAGAAAAACAGTAAGTATTCAGTTATTACTTTGCAGTTCAGTGGTCAAATTTTCGGTTTCACGTTCCACTTTACATTGTTGTGGCATTCTGTTGCTGAGAAAACATGTGCATGCAAAGGCACGCATTCCATCTCGCCTTCACAGTAAACGCACAGAGCTGTTATTACCATTGTTCCTTAGATACAGATGGTCAGGCTCAGTGAGCTTAAAAGGACTCAATAGAGGTTCATTCGAGTAATTGCTAGTTGGACACCTAGGATATGCCAGGGACAGTTAGTAAATAAGAGCCCAAACTGAACTCAAATCTAATAATTAAATCTACTGTCAAAAATGTTGTTTTCAGAATCTTTCTTCCCAAAGAGAAATAGGCAACAGCTTCCATCTATTAGAGCTGGCACAGTTGAAGTGTCTTGCCATCCCAGCCTGGCCTTGGTGATGTTAGCTAGAAGACAACTGATTTTTATCTAAATCCTGAAGTAATGGAGATGGAGCTGACAGAGCCTCCCCTCTGCCCTGGCCTTCCTCTGCACATTCCCCCCCGCCCCTTTCCACCTCTGTATATTTCAATCTGAAAAGCTACCGGAAACAAAACGGCTTCAAAGGGGAAGAAAATGATGATGGACAAAAGGAAATGAGGAAGAGGAATAATCCCGATTAAGGTAAACGAAAGCAAAGTATGTGTGTTCTAAAAGAGCAGTACCTGGCTACACAGATGAAAGGGAATATAAAAAAGTATGAGAAAGGGCTAGAAGACAGCTCTGTTGGAAAAGAACATGCCATGTGCATATGAGACCCAAGTTTAATCCTCAGAACCCATGAAAAACAAAGCCAACTATGGTGGTCTGTACTTGTAATCAACCGGGACTGCAGAGGTAGCAGCATGAGGATCCTCGGGGCTCTCTGACCAGCCAATTTATCTCTCTGTTTCAAAAGAGGTGGATGACATTCCTGAGGTGACTTAATATAAATAGGAATATTCTTAATATTGTTATTAAGCTATTAATAGCTAGCTTCTACATGCACATACACAAATATACACATATGCGAGCATGCACGCACACATACTCATGCACATCTTCACACACACATGGGTATCGACAAATATTCATGTGCACAAAATATTTACATACAAATCAGTGATAAAGATAAATTAATATGCCAACACTTGAAATGATAATTTGAAGTATTTGGGAATTACTAAGAGAACCCTATTGATAAAGCAATCTTGATATGGACTAGCCCATCAAAAATTAAATCTACTATAATTTCATCATCACAAAACCATAAGAATAGACTAGAGAGTAATGGAATCATATGGAAAATGAAAGAAAAACAACTGTACAGGCAGTCTAGTAGATGGCAGAGGATGGCAGAGTTAATTTAATATATACAATACAAGTACAGCAGGGTAGTCATGTAGAGAAAACGGCAAACTTTACTCTTCTATAAATATGCTGAAATAAATATGGATTTAAATTTAAAAAGCCACTGGTTTGCATAATTGTGGATGGAGGTAATCTTTAGAAGCCATTAAGTGAACTAATAAACAGAGAGTCTATATAAGAGTTTAAAGACTTTTGAAGCAAAATACATTGCGTACAATGATATCAAAGAAAATATAGGCTTATTTTGTGATAAATGCTATTCTGCATGATCTATGTATCTCCATCCTGTCATATAAGTTAGGTATTATTTTCAATATATTTCACATGATGAGTATACAGCCCCAAATCACACACAAATAAATAACTAGAATTTGATCTGGACAGTCTGATTTAAGTGGCCATTAAACCAAATTATTTCTCAGATATTCCATTGAGTAGGAAAATGTGTACATAATGATTGCCACTGGGATATAATGATTCTGTAGACTATTTGTAACACCAAGAGCAACAACAGACAAGCAGCCAGTTAGACATCGAGAGACAGTACAGACAAACTGATTCCCAGAAAAAATATAGTGATGAATATTATGGCCAATACTCACAACCAAAAGTTTATGTTGCCTGGCAAACAATTTAATAAAAACAGAGATATCAGAGGGATCTACCCACAGTCAGTCTGGGAAGATCAGACAGTGGTAACTCACACCTTTAATCCCAGCACAGGGAATATCCAGGAGTGGTGACCTACCTCCATAATCCCATCAAATCTGAGTTTGAGGTCATCTTAGTTTACAGAGGGAGATTCAGGCTCCCAGGCAGGCAGGGTGGTGCCAGGCCTTTAATCTTAACCTGGATGTGAAACAACTGGGTGAAGAGGGTATTTAAGGCAGGCATAGAAAGACAGAGAGGGAGAAGAAGCCAGGAGGAGCGAGGCTGAGGAAGCTGGAAGACAGCTGGGTGAGATTTGACTATTGTGTTTATTCTCTGATATCTCAGACTGTTTTTATTAAATTTGAAACATATCCCCACAGAGCAGCAGGAAAATTCCAAGTAATGCCAAAATTGATTGTGTTCAAAGTCATTGGGATTACACACCACTCATGGAAATAAGATAAGTTAGCCACCTTGTTGAAGATGCAATGGACCTGTATCCTTTTTGCCTAACAGTCTCAATGTTGGAAAATTCAGAGAGCAAAGAGTAGCGTTTTTGACAAGCTCTTAAAGTAAACTACAGAAATGTAAAATTCTCAACAAAGGTATTTGTTTCAATGTTGCAAGAAATGATATGTTATTTTAGTATTAGTATTATTATATCTACCCTGTGTAATATTAGTTGCTCAGAAGGGAAAAAAGTAATCTTCATAGTTTGTTGTATTTTGAAGGGTCCATATATTGTATAGAAAAAGATAATTTTCAAATAAAGTGTAAGATTTCCGATTTTAAAAACTCAGAAATGGATAGTTTTGTCTTAATTCCATTGAAAGGGTATTAATGTTGATATCAGTTTGCTCTGGAAATGAATTAAAGCAGAATTGAATAAAAGGAAAGACTTGTCCTGCCTCTTTCCTCTATAGTAGACAGACACAGAGCATCCTGTTTGAAAATTCTGACTGCAAGTAAATGTCTACACACACATTATACAGACATGTAAATGACATTGAGTAAGGGTACAAGAAAACTCTTTTTTATATTCTCTTGTTTTGCTCTGCTTTGATTTATTTATTTTTTGTCTTCAAAGTCAAGGTTTCTCTGAGTATCCCTGCCTGTCCTAGAACTCACTCTGTAGGTCAGATGGACCTTGAACTCACAATGATCCTCCTACCTCTGCTTCCCAAGTGCTGGGATTAAAGGCATTTACCACTACCACCTGGCTTGAAATGTTTTTTAAACAGGATATATATATATATAAACTTACTCTAGTACTTTCAAGCTTAATGTCACATTTTAAGAAAAAAATCTAGTAAATGATTCTGCACTTCTTTTTGGGAGGAGTCAATCTATTTGAAACAATCCACTGGGGTAGTAGAGAGTCTTCTCAAAACAAGCCACATAGCCCTGTTAAGTTACTTGTTCTGCTTAATGCTTTTCAAATGCTATCTCTATTAGAGATTTTCAGTTCTGGATTTAAAAGTTTTGCTTCTAAGAGCATAGGTAGTACTTGAATAATAATCTAGCAAATAGAGAGAAAAGATAGAAAACACACCAGATAACTTTTATTAATATTATTAGGATCAACTCAGTACATACCATTTTATATTAAGCTGATTCCCAGATCAGAGAAAAAAATATGTGTGCACAAGTGTGGAACAAGGTACCTGGAAGTGAGAAGACTCTGTGAGAATAGGCCCTCTACCTCTGCCACGTGAATGTGGGGAATCCAAAATAGGCCATAAGGCTTGGTGGCAAATGCTTTAACATTTTGTCTGCCCAATAAAAACTTAAACATTTTTTTATTTTATTTTTTAGTGTTTTGTCTGTGTATGTGAGTGTACTACACATGTATCTATATGCATGTATATATGTGTGCTGTGTGTGTGCCTGTGACAGTTTGAATGTAATGGGCTAATAAGCTAATAAAGAGTGGCACTATGAGGGGGTATGGCTTTGTTAGAGAAAGCACATCACTGTGGGGCAGGCTTTGAGGTTTATTTTGCTCAAACTTTGCTCAGTGTGACATAATCCACTTCCTGTTGCCTTCTGATGAAGATGTAGCCAGAACCGTGACTGCCTGCATGATGTGGGAATGCCTTTCTGTATGCTGTGAATATCAATCTTTAAATAAAGGAGCTGTTTTGGGCCATGACAGGCACCATAGAAGAAGTAGGAGGAGAAATCAGAGCATAGGTAGGAGAAGCAGGGTGGAGTCAGACAGACCGAGAAAGCCGCCCAAGGAGCAACATGTAAGGAACACAGGTGAGCCATGGGCCACATGGCAGGAAGATTACTAGAAATGGGATGATTTAAGATGTAAGAGCTAACTAGCAATGTGCCTGAGCCATAGGCCAAACAGCATAAAATTAATATAAGCATCTGAGTCATTTCTGGGGGCCTGAGCAACAGAGGCGGGTGGCTTTGGGTCTGGCGGGGCAGATCTGTGGGTCTTGGCCTCTGGCTGCCCAAGACCGAGAAACCCCACTGCAACACCTGCATGCCACCATAATCTTCTAAATGATGATAATGGACTGAACCTCTAAATTGTAAGTGAGACATCCCAAATAAATGTTTTCTTTATAAGAGTTGTCGTGGTCATGGTGTCTCTTCACAGCAATAAACACCCTAAGAAGTGTCTGTACATGAATTAAGTGTGTACCTGGTGCCTGTAGAGGCCATAAAAGGCCACTGGATGCCCTAGACTGGACATAAGGATAGTATAAGCTTCATGTGGATGCTGGAAACCAAACCTAGGTCCTCCACCAGACCTGAAAGTGCTTGTTAATCATGGAGTCATTGTCCCAGCTCCCAGTTCAAATTTTTATATGCCAAAATTACTGTATGCCAGTCTTCAGGAAGTTCAGTGTTAGTAATTTACTGTAAAAGTATTGTACTGTGAAAAGCCATTTGTAACCATCTAACTGTGTGCTGCTGTAGAAGATAGATCTTGATTACACAAACGACAGATGCTAAGATGATAAGAATAAATGCTGCACTGATAAACTATAGCAAACAATCAGGTAGAGATTACAAGAGTTAGTAAAAAGAATAAATCATTCAGTTGTAGAAGCCAACGCCTGACTGGCTGGATGTGCAGGAACACAAGAAATACCTAGAATTTGTAATTAGAAGCAAACACATCATTTCAGCAGGGGAGGTGGAGTGAGGAAGCTGACTAGTTAGAAGCCCTGTCAAAGCAACAACAACGTAAGTTACCATGTAGAAACAATCTGCTTGGACTGCATAGTGCTGTCAGAAAATGTATGATACAAAGGTTGACTATGTGGTATTGAATAGCCAATGGGGGCTCCTCCCTCAGAAGACTTTTCCCACATTCGCATTCTTCAGGAAATGGACACACACACACACACTCACACACACACATACTCATGCATGGCAGACATGGACACACACACAGACACAAACACATAGACACACACACGGACGGACACACACTCATGCATGGATGGACACACACACAAACACACATGCATGGATGGACATGGGCACACACACAAACACACATGCATGGATGGACATGGGCACACACACTCATGCATGGCAGACATAGACAAATAACAATTTTTTTGAGAGAGCAGGGGTACATGGGAGGGTTTGGAGGGGGAAATTGTGTAATTATAATTTCAAGTAAATTTTTAAAAATTAAAATCAAAATTAGAACTATGAACTAGTAAACATAGCAGTAATTATATGGAGGTTCTATTTTCCTCTTAATAAGCATACATTGAAGAAATACAGCAGGAAGAAAAACATCGATGAAAGTTAAAGGCTGGGTTATAATTGGAGAGCAATCATCTTATGGATATGGATGAGGCTGTAGGTGGAGTTATCACTTCCTTTCTCTCATCTCAACTTCTCATGTGAAGTGCTAATCACTGTAGAAGGAAAAATTTTGCATACATGGATAGGTATTTGTTCCCAGGGACTATAAGTAGCAACTTTCAACACCTGATGAATCATGTTATTTCTCATCTCACTTAACAAATCCTAATAGGCAGCAAAAGCTCTCCTGTGGAGGATTCATTTCTCTTAGTACAAAATGCTTGAGGTAGAAACCTGGCCCGGAAAATGGAGCAGAAAGATCAGGAAATAAAAATTGTATAAATACCATCATAAATAATATTCTGTTCTCTGGACACAGAAAACAGAACTCTTCGCCACAAGGCATGCCCTTCCTTCTGTTGAAAAGTAAACTACAAGAAACTTAGAAATCTAAATTTAAAAGAGACAAATATTAAGTCTCCTAAATGAAGTAACTGTCCAGTAGATTTTTAGAAGCGTGAATCCAGTGCTTCATTGGGTGATGATTTTTGTTTAACAGAACTTAAGCAAACACTATGATATTTCTAGAGTGGGCGGAACTAGCTGTCATCAAAGAGAATACATTTCTATTCCTGAGGAAATAGCTCGCGATCCAGGATATGAGTTCTGAGATCCCCCATCCCCTGCAGCCTATAATGTGTGGTGACTCGTTCAGTAGGTCTTGCTATCTTTTAAATGCCTTGCTTTCATAGAGACCAACAGGTAACATGTACTTTGTTAATTTTTATGTTTAATACCTTCTGTTCCCAAGTGGACTTGAGATAATTCTAAAAAAACACATAAGGTTGAACAAGAACTTTTAAGTTAAGGGTGTGTACAAAGAAGAAAGTGTGGGTTAGGAGCATAATAAGTACTAAAAATAAGCCACACAGACTCATGATAACACCTGGATCTTTACTGTGGGGAGGCCAAAGACTGGTCACCAGGCTCCTAACAGTCACACAGAAAGAAAGAGCTACATCAAGCACTATTGGACCCTTCGAAAGGAAAGCATCCCCACAAACCTTGAAGGTTGACCTAAACTCTCTTTGTAATAGTAGGAAAAATATACAAGCAGATATAGTCCTGGGTACTTACTATTATTCTGAGGGCTTTTCTGAGTGTACTCCATACATTAAATTATTTAATCCTCACAAAATCTACTTAAGTTCATAACATGATTTTCTCCTTTTATTAAGAAACTAAGGAACAAGGAGACATGTAATTTGTTTCTGGTGAGGATTAAAGCTGAGATGTTATTAAGTGCATAGTCAAATAAATAAATACTAGGATTGTAAAGCTTTTAATAATTCATCTGTCCCAGATGAATATAGTTTATTAAGCATTAACAAAGCTTCAAGAGCAAACCAAGCTGACACTCTGATTTTATACAATGTGTTGTTTAAAATTAAGTCCCACTCGAAGCATCAATGTGGAGCTAATTGCTAAGATGAAGGTTTATTCAAGTTTGAAATAATACAACTTGATGACTCAATTCTCTTTCCATTTCTCTCTAGTTAGACTACCAAGACACCTCGTCCACGTAGCCTAATGAGAGGCCATTTGGCCTTGTTTGGTGAAAGGTCCTTAGTGTGTCAGGCCCACCAATGTTCTTTTCTCATTGCCTGCCAGCAACTCAAGAGGTATCTCTTGGCATGGACTCTATTGAAAGCAGGCACATAACTCAGCTGTGGAACTGTGGACCAGTTTTACTTATAAGAGGCAAATGATCCAAAGTGTGCTTCTATTAATTTGTATCTAGAATGTCATTTCAAAACAAACACAATCCAGTAGTGCACACTCAGGAAGCAGAGACAGGCATATCTCTACAAGTTTGAGGTCAGCCTGGTCTGCAGAGTTAGCTCCTGGACAGCCAGAGTTATACAAACAAGCCCTGCCTCCAAAGTTTACTTTTATGAATAACTCTCAAATTCCCCTTTTGTGGACACCCCTTACTTCCTTTCCAAAAACTTTACAGTTTCATTAATTTAAGATGTAAATTACTCAACTATCATTAATCTTTACATTATAATACAGTTATTTCTTAAGGGTGGAGGGCAACATAAAGATCATAGTGTGGAATGAAACTAATAGGCTTGCAACTCTTCAGGAGAAATAAACAAGGATCTTGGAGGATCACCCTAATGGACAATTAAATAAGACAATCTTGATAATCTGGCTTCATTTACAGGTTTCTGTCACTGTTTTACTTACTGAACCCTGCTTGCTTGTCTTTGTGGCTAGGCATCAAATCCAGAACCTTGCCTGGGTGTGTGAGAAAAGAACTTAGTCACTGGTTTCACTGAGCCCCTAGTTGAGAGTATACTTCTAACCTTCTAAGCTTTGAGAAAAGAGTTTTATGGAAATGAATACAAAGATATCAACTGCCCAATTCAGAAATTCTATATTGGCTAAAATGCCTTTCAGTCAAGTCTAAGAAATTTGACCTAGTTAGGTTTCTGTTCTGTGATAACACTGACCAAAGTCAACTTGTGAAAGAAAGAGTCTGTTTGAAGGGAAATTAGGATAGTGCCTTAGGCAGGAATCTGGAGGCAAGAACTGAAGCAGAGAATGTGAAGGAACACTGTTTACTGGCTTGTTTTCCATAGACTTCTTGGTTTGCTTCTTTATACAGCTCAGGACTCCTGGTCCAGGGACGGGACCTCCCACAGTGTGCTGAGCCATTCTACAAAAGTCTTTAGTCAATAAAATGCCCATACATTGCCTCTGGCAACCTAATAGAAGCATTTTCTTAGTTGAGATTCCCTCTTACCATATGACTCTAGCTTGTGTCAAATAGGCAAAAACTAACCAGGATAAACTTGAACCCCAAATAGGTACATTTCACACCCCCTTATAGACAATTGTCTTAGTAAGTATTCTATCCAATAATATAAGTTTATACAATGCCTTTGAACTTGGAAACATCTTATAAATTCATTATTCCCATTTATTCCTTACTAATACCAATTAGGTTATTATCAAAGCTGACTTAAGCAATAATAAAATATATTGTCTTGTAGAACAAAAGTTACTGGATAGTATGGCTACACTTACGCTAGATTTAGCAACTCACAAAAGGCCAGGGTCATAGACTTCTATCTCATAGACTATGCTTCTTCCATCAGACTTCTTTGGTAGCCAGGATCATGGCTGCTAGTTGCAATAAGGCACATTACTCCTTGCTTAAGTTCTAACATACAGCAAATTATTTTCTTCTGCATTTATTAAAAAATAACTGCATTTCCATTAGATTGGCAAAACATAGATTACATTGCTGAAAATACAAGAACCATTGCTTTTGATGGGCTTGAAGCTGAGGAACAAAACATATACCAAACAAAGGCAATAACAGATATTATCATATAGCATTATAATTATCCCAAACCCAGATGCCCAGGCACTGAAATAAAAACACAATCAATAAAAATTAAATCAATATGTTTCCACTAGAGTCCAGCAACCTGCCATATGCACAGGACAAAGACAATAAAATGGCCATTATGAATAAGATAGAGGTCCTTAAAAGTGGAAATGAAGAAACTTATAAAAGATAAACAAACAGTAAAAGGAAATGAATAAAACAGTTCAAGACATGAAAGTAGAAATCTAATCAAAGAAAATTTAAACTGAGAGAATTTTAGAAATGAAAAAATTAGGAACTTAAATAGAAGCTTCAGAGGCAAGTCTTACCAACAGAATACAACAGATAGGAGAATCTCAGGTATGAAGACAAGATAGAAAAAGTAGACAAATGTTAGATCTAAAGACATCCAGAAAACCTAGGACACTATGAAAAGACAAAATCTATGAATAACAAGAATAGAGGTAGGAGAAGTAACCAACCTCAAAGGCCCAGAAAATACTTTTAGCAAAATCATAGAAGAAAATTTTCCTAACCTAAAGAAGAGCATGCCGATAAAGGCACAAGAAGCTTACAGAACACCAAATAGACTAAGCTAGAAAAGAAACTCTTATGAGCATATAATAATCAAAACACCAAGCATTTAGAGCAAAGAAAAATATTAAAAGCTGAAAGGGAAAAACACCAAGCAACATATAAAAGCAGACCTATTACAATAACATCTGACTTCACATTAGAAACTAAAAGCCAGACAGGCCTAGACAGGTTTTATAGACTGTAAGAGACAGCAAATGTCATCCCAGACCATTATACACAGCAAAACTTTCAGTCACAATATATAGAGGAAAAAATCCATGATAAAAACAATGTAAGCAGTATCAATCTATAAATCTAGCTCTATAAAAGGAAGCAGAAGAAAAACTTCAATCTGAAGAGATTAGCCACACTCAAGAAAACACAAGGAACAAATAATCTCAGCAAGTTAAAAGGGGTTAGAGAAATACACAAACCACAAAAACAAAATAATAGGAGTCAACAAATATTGATCATTGATATCTTTCAACATCAATGGTCTCAATTTCCCAATAAAATGTCACAGACTAACAGAATGGATTTAAAATAGGATCCATTCTTCTGCTGCATCCAAGAAACACATCTGTAGTAGGAGGTTTCTGGCTTGGACTTTTGGGCCTAACCTCAAGGTTTAGGCCCACAGATGCACAGACCCACTCAGAGACAAACAGAGGCTTGCTATAGTTTTAGGCTGATCAGCCTCAGGCCCAGGGATATAACTTGCTAACTCTGTACCCTTCATCTAACCCATGTCTCTTGTTCAGCCATGCTCTTTTTTTAGAGCAGCATAGTTTTCCTCTGCTTCTTCTGGATTCTCTCTGACATTCTCTCTGGCATTCTGGTCTGTGCTTCCTGTTCTCAGAGTTTTTCTTAGTCTGGTAGCCCCACCCACACTTCCTGCCTGCCTTTGGCCAATCAGCGCTTTTTATTAAACCAGTGGGTGGGACAATTATTTACCATGAGATGACACAATACCCCTACACACATCTTAAAGTAAAGAATAGGCATCACTTCATAGTAGAAGGATGGAAAAAAGATATTCCAAGCAAATGGATCTAAAAATCAGGGCATAGCATTTAATATCTGAAAACATAAACACCAAATCAAAACTAATCAGAAAAGATTGGGAAGGACACCACATACTCATCAAAGTAAAATTCCATAAAGGTGACACTATAAGTCTTAGCATCTATGCACCAAACGCAAGGGCACCAAAATCCATGAAAGAAAGACAACAGCAGCTTAAATCACATTTTGATCCTCACACACTGACAGTGGTGATCTCAATATTCCTCTCTTGCCGACAGACAGGCCATTCAGACAAAAACTAAACAGAGAAATACTGGAGCAGCTGAAGTTATAAACCAAATGGGCCTAACAGATATGTACAGAACATTTCACCCAAACACAAAGAATGTACCTTCTTCTCAGCACCTCATGGAACGTTCTCCAAAATTGATCACACACTAGGACACAAAGCAGGACTCAAGAAAATTGAAAGAACATCCTGCATCCTGTTTGACCACCACAAATTAAATATGGATATCAACAACAGAAAACTTACAAACTTACAAAAACTGACAATTCACTACTGAATCTTCAACAATGGTGCTGGTCAAACTGAATGGTTGCATGTAGACGAATCCAAACAGATTCACATTCATCATCCTGCATAAAGCTCAACTCCAAATAGATAAAATACCTCCAAATGAAACCATATACACTGAACCTGATGGAGAGGAAGTAGGAAATAGTCCTGAATTCATCGGCATAAAAAGACTTTCTGAAAAGAACACCATTAGCACGGACACTGAGACCAACAATTAATAAATGGGACCTGATGAGCACAGCAAAAAACACCAAAATTTTGACAAAGCAGCAGCCCATATAATGGGAAAAATATTTTTACAATCTGAACATCTGATAGAGAACTAATATCCAAAATATATAAAGAACTAAAAATAAACCCTAAATATCAAGAAAACAAATAACCCAATAAAAATGGGATGTAGATATAAATAGAATTCTCAAAAGAGAAAGCTGAAATGGTTGAGAAGCACAAGAGATGCTCAACATCCATAGCCATCAGGGAACTGAAAATCAAAACTGCTTTGAGATTTCATCTTACAGTTGTCAGAGAGACTAATATCAGAAAACAAGTAACAGCTTTATATTAATTATTAAGTCAATGATAACTACAATCTGTAGAACCACAGTAGTTAGGTGTAGAGTAAAGAACTCAGAAAGAGCAGATAGAGAAGCAGAATAGAGAGTTATAGGTAGATGAGGAGGGACTGGAATAGGAGAATAGGAAGGAGTGGGGAATAAGAGGGGAATATGGTATAGAAATCTAAATTTAAGGGCCATTTGAGGGGTAATATAGAAACCCAACAGAGTAAAAACTTCCTAAGATATATAGATATATGAAGGTGAGCTGAATGAATAATGGGGAGACAGATCTGTAGTTTTTCTTTTGACTACCAACTTTCAGATAATGCCATGGAGTTTTTTGTTTTGGTTATTTTTTGTTTGTTGAAAGCTTGGTTTCAGCTTAGGCTTGTTCTCAACCAGCTCTTAAAATTTAAATTAACCCATTAAATTAATCTATGTTTTGCCACATGTCTCCTTAGTTCTCCTCAGGTCTGGCTGAAGAATACCTTGAGCCTCTGGTTTCTCCCAGAGTTCCTATCTTAGCCCCAAAGTCCCACATACCCTCTCTTGCCTTGCTATTTGCCTTTCAACTCTTTATTAAGCCAATCAGAAGGTCTCTTAAGCAGGCAAAAAAGAACAGAGACACATATGTGATCAAATGTCCCACACAGAACCTCAATTGGACATCTCTTATTAAATAAAGTTTCCAGTACTTAAAATGGGTGACATCTAATAAAATTGCCGCCAAAATAAGTCCCATGGGATCCCCACTAAATAATTCAAGTTGTTGCCAAGGCTATAGTTTACATTCCATAAACAACAAAACCCTATTGTTGAAGACAACACCTGCACAAGTCATTGGTTTCCTACACAGAACCTTCACCCGTAGGGCTAATGTTCTTGATAACAGAAGGTACTCTACCCATGACCAAAGGAGAGACATAAACACCAACACAGCCACAAACCCTCACATCAACAAGTCCTGCCTATAAGATACGGATATGCAGTGGAGGCACAAAGCTTATGGGAATAACCAATCAATATCTGATCTGATTTAAAGCCCACTCGACAAAATGGAACCCATACCCAACAGTGCTTGAGTAACCAAGAACCCGAGGTTAGATAACCTAGGGACATAGGGTAAAACCAAATGCTACTATTCTACTGAAGGCATATAGCCATTAAAAGATTCCCAGTGACATTTTGCTGTACTCATAGGTAAATACCTTGCTCAGCCACCATCAGAAAGGCTTTCTCCTACATCAGGAAGCAGAGACCCACAGTCAGACTATATGCAGAAAGTGAAAGACCTTGGAACACTCAGCCCTAACTGGAATGTGTCCATCAAATCCCTCCACAGAGCTCAGGGAACCATGCAGAAGACAGGCAGGCAGGAGGGAGGACACCAAGAGATGCCTTCTAAACACAACAGGACTGACACACAAATGAACTCAGATGCACAGGCTCTGTGAGAAAGTGGGTCTCTGCATGTGTTTTTTTTGCTTGTGCATTTTCTGGGCTCTTTTACCTCTATTTTGTCATATTCCTGTTTTTGCTGTTTTATCTTATTTTATTATTATCCATTAGAAGTCTGTTTGCTAATGAGAGGCAGAAAGAGAGTTGTCTTAGGATTTCTACTGCTGTGAAAAGATGCCATGCCATGATCATGGCAACTATAAGAAAAGCATTTAATTGAAGGGGCTGACTTACAGTTTTAGAGGTTCAGTCCATTGTCCTTATGGCAGAGATCTTGGTGGCATGCAGGCAGACATGGTGCTGTATTAGTAGCTGAGAGTCCTACGTCTTATAGGCAACAGGAAGTCAACTGAGACACTGAGTGGTATCCTTAGCATAGGAAACCTCAAAGCCCATCCCCACAGTGACACACTTCTTTCAGCAAGGCCATATCCACTCCAACAAAACCACACCTCCTAATAGTGACACTTTTATGAGATTATGAGGGCCAATTATATGAAAAAATGAAAAAAAACTATTTCAATAAAAGAAAAAACCCTCTCACAGATGGAAGCACTTTTCTTAACGTTTTGTATTAATCCCACTGGACAAGACACAGATTCTGCTTTTAGAGGGCAAGGGTTGTGGTTGCATTCAGGGTCTGGATCACATATGAAGCATGTGCTCTGCCTCTGAGCTACAATTCTCAACACTCCTGTGCTTATTTGGATATGTGTTTGTTCTTTAACACTTCGGTGATGCCAATCAAACATGGTAGCTGAGAAAAGCATATGAAATGAATGTAAAAACACCAAAAAAATACTACTCATTTTAAAAATAAATTGTTACAATCATGTAGATATTTTAGCTGAATTCTTTGGAGTTTGATAGCCATGCCACCAAGTTCACATTGATTGTTGGTTGTGTGTTCAATTTTAAGCAAAAAGACTCTCCTCTGTCCTTGGATATTCTAGGATCCACCTATTTTATATATTTTGGCTGGCAATCCCCAGTAGAGTCCTTCTATCCCTGAGATGAAGTTTAATAATAATGAAAGATGTCCCCCCACAGGAGCTGAGGCAATACTTGCCAGAACATCAGGCTTTCACGTCCCCTTTCCTTAGCTGCTGACATTCCCTTGAGCTACTTTGCTTAGATTATTTTGTCAGGATTTTGCAGTACATTCATTCTGTTCAGCTCAAGTCCATGATCACACAATTCCCACATGATTTAAGGAAATTTTAGTCTTGAAAGAAACGTCAGTGTTAGGAATACAAGTACCAGAAGGACCTCACTGGGGAAGAGCTGGAGATGCACACGGAAAGAGAAATGAGGAACTGTGGCTTCAGTCTCTGCTTTGAAGTGTGAGGGTCAGAGAGAACAAAAAATATAGAAAAGCTGTAGAAGGCCATCCAACAATTATTCACTTAAACTAATTCTAAAACTAATTCTTTTAGTTCCTTCAAATATCTTTTTCTTTCAGATGTAAGATAAGAAAATATTGTTTAGATATTGTCTACAAGAGCTGTAGTAGTTCTCAAGAATAAGGAATATAGAATGAGCTCAAAGGTCATTGTCTGTCCGTATGCATGTTTGTGTGTGGCAGGTATGTGCTCTGTGTGTGTGCACGGGATACAGTTGTGTGTGCATGTGTATGTGAATGAAAGCCAGATACTGCTCTCAGGTGCCATCTATCAGGGCTTTCTCACTGGCTTGAAACTTACCAATAGGCTAAGCTGGAAGCCCAGGAATCCACTTGTTCCTACTTTCTCAGACATAAGACTGCATATACACACCTCCACAGCCTGCACTTTGTAAACAGCAGGCTCTGGTGCTATGACTCAGGTCTCCTTCTTGCATGGAATGGGCTCTGCTGACTAAGCCATCTCCCGGCCCCCAGTGTTGATTTCATACACCTTTATCATGCTGCAAAATCCCAAGAGCTTGCCCTGAGCTCTAACCAATTGAAATAGCTACAAAGGAAATGGGTAAATGTAGTATTATGTTTCTGGCAGAGACTTTCCAGCCCATAGTCTCAGAGTCCCACTGAAACACACAGATGTTTGTATTAATTGTACCCTTATTGACCTGGGGCTCAGGCATATAACTTGCTAACTCTTGCTCTTAAACTAACCCATGACTCTTATCTTGTTTAGCTATGTGGTTCAGTACCTTTTCTCAGAGCAGCATTTTTTTTTTTTCTGCATCTGCTGGCATCTCATCATAGTATCTCCACGGCTTCTGGTGGCATTTCTGCTCTGTTCTTCCCATTCCCAGAGTTTTCTTAGTCTGGTAGCCCTGCCCACACTTCCTGTCTGCCTTCAGCCAATCAGCTTTTTTATTAAACTAGTAGGCGAGACAATTATTTACAATGTACCGACACAGAATTCCACTACAGGCAAAGGCAGCTTTTTCACCCTTTTCAAAAGAAGGAACAAGTTAAACTAGAAGTCAAGCCAATCAAATGTAAGTCAAGTGAGTTTTTAGCAAAAGCTAGAAGTGTTATCAAATATTAAAGTAATTTTCTAAAGAGTGTCACTGGTCTTTAAATATTTTACCCAAGGGCTTCTCCTTCTTCTCCTTCTTCTGTCTTCCCCAGGATCATTATTCTTTCTTTTGGTTCTGTGGGTGAGAAAAAGGACAGAATCAGATCCTGGATCCAAGCACAGATGTTCACTACCCTGTGATGCTGTCTTTATGGTAAATATATATGCTAGTACCTGCCCCCCCTTCAAAACTGCTGAAATCATTGCTGAGCTAAGTACTCGATGTGTACAAGTCCAATAAACATGGCCTACTAATATTAACTATACTCCATTTCTGTCTGTGTGTGTGTGTGTTGCAGTGTATGCAGGTGTGGGGGGGTGCGTGCAGGTGTGTATGGGATGCATATACATGTATGCTCATACATAATTTTTTTGGAACAGAAACTCTCATTGGCCTGAGACTCACCAAGTAGGTTAGTCTAGCTGACCATTAAGATGAGGGATCCACCTATCTATGCCTCCCCAGCCCTGGAATTAAAATTGTATAACGATTCCTTACTTATTTCAATATGAGTTCTAGCATGATCAAACTCAGATCATAGGCCAGCACTTTACCAACTGAGCTATCTCCCAAGCTTTTCCGTGTTTCCTTTTAATTGGGCAATTTTCTTAAATGATGCAGAGCTTTTGTAGCAGAAAGAAAAACACACAGTGGTTTTCTTATCAGGAGTTACTGGATGGTTTAAATCTGTCACTGAGAATGAACGTAGGAAAACACAGTCCTCCTGCTTCCCAAGGGCAGAAGCCCAGCAGCAGCTGAAAGGTATCTGTGTGAGCAACTGATAAAAGTTTTTGCCTTTAAGTTCTGAAATTCCAAAAGAACTGCTTCTAAGTGAGAATTACAAATGTTGAGTTGGTGCTTGCTTTTAGGGAGCTCGAGGGAATGGAGTGTCAGAACTTTGGGGCTTAGTGGAACACTAAAGGGCTGTATATCTCTTTCCTGCCACAGTACCCAAACAGGAAGATCATCTCTCATTTTAAAAAGCTTTCATGTCTCGGGGGCTCCTGACCAACTTGATATGAGTTGTAAACTGTTATTTTGGAGGTCAGTCAACATTTATCTTTTTAATATTTTCCTTTGCTCTTATTTTTCAGGTATTGCTCTTTTGGAAAAAAAATGCACTTAGGGTTCAGAACTCAGTTAAATACTCATACAAAAGTATCTCCAGTGAGTTGTTTTTCCTCTTAGATAATAGATCAACCTAAATGTATTTTTAAAAGGTTGCTCTTTGAGCTATTTTTAAAGGCTAATGATGCTGTAGCATAACATATAATTTAGTAATTTTTGTTTTGCTTTTGAAGCAGGGCTTCACTCTGTAGCCTTGACTGGCCTCAAACTCATACAAAGATCCTCCTGCCTCTACCTCCCAGGTACTGGGATCAAAACAATGTGCCACCACACCTGTCAGTCATTCATCTTAAAGCATATAATTCAAGAAATGACAAAAATGGGAAGCTTTTAAGGTTATTTATCTGAAGTTCTCTCAGTCATTATTCACTGTGGAAAGCTCATGAGTTTAATAAATGATGTGGGAAACTGATGTTCCAAGGAGCACCTCAAGTTCTGAATGATTATGTAACCAATCTGGACATAGATTTCGGGCCTCCAGACCTGTGCTCAGTGTATCTTACTCAGTACAAATCAGAAACTTTTTTAGTACCTCCATGCTGTCCTATTCTATTCAAGAGTGTGGAGCGGATCCATTGATATTTATTTTTCTCTATATTTGTAGAGTAAGCTCCCTTTACCTGAGGTTATGTTCTGAGATACACAGTGGATGTTAAGAACCACCGATAGTATCAAAGCTGATGCTTGCACACTGGCTCAGCGGTCACTCTCATAGCAGCCTGGCCCTTAGGACTGTCGGGCGAGTGACAAACCCTGGGGAGGAAGACCTCGGGTCAGATGGGGTGGGGCAGCGTGGGATTTTAGGCTACTACTCAGAATGGTGTTCAATTCAGAACAGAAATTGTTTGTTTCTGGAATTTTCCATGGGATGTTTTTGGAGCACACTTTTATCTGGAGGAAGTGAAGCCACAGAGAAGTGGTGACTATCTTGGAAACTGTTTTCAGTAATCCTAACACAAGCATCTTGAAATTCACACCTAAAAATCCAGTTGAGTGCTCAAAGACAGAGAGTCAAACAACTTAGTGTTACAGACCAGTTAAACTTTACAATAATTTTTGGTTTGTGGGCCAATATATCAATATGTATTGTACACATACGTGTCTTTAAGTAAATATTTTTAAAAGATATTTTCTTATGAGATCACTTAAAAATAATAAATACGGGGCCGGAGAGGTGGCCCGGTGTCTAAAAGCACTGGTGGTTCTTCCAGAGGAGCCAGGTTCAAGACCTAGTACCCATATGAATAACATTCTCTAACTCTAGTTCCAGGAGATCTGATGCCCTCTTCTGGTCTCCAGGGGCACCAGGCATATGTGTGGTATGCAGACATATATGCAAAGCCAAACAACTATACATATAAAATAAAAAATAAATATGAATCTACTAAATATTAAACATATTAAATAAAACATTGCTAGTAAAAGTAACTATTTTTCTAAAACAAATAAGTTTAATGATAAAGTCTTTTCATTTTTGCAAGTCTGTTAGCATTGGGGTCAATGAAATGACTATATTCTCATATCTGCTTCTACACTCCATTTCAGTTGCCACTTTGGACTAAAGTATAAAAAGACAGTTGGGCCTCAAACATATTATTTGTAAAAAGAAGAATGTTTCATCTCTTTTTATATGATGGTAGTATTACTTTTGATACTACAGCAAACCTTAATAAACGCAAGTTGCTTGAAGGTTGGCTTACAGTGTAGAACTTAAAAACGCATCTGTGAATTCTTCTTCTTGTATCACATTGAAAATTATTGGTCTAATTTCTATTTTAAATAATCTTTTATCCATTCTATAAACCTATCCTTTAACAGTCATTTGGAAAAATAGTGTTTTGCTGAAAGGCACAGATCTCCCAACTTATTTCACTTTTCAGTTTTGCTGATAAGTATCTGCCAAGTTCATGGTGGTAAAAATGAACTTTTCAAAATTCAAATTTTCACTTGAAATCTCAAGCTTCATCATTTGCAACAAAGACCTCCAGTGTCCTTTGTGATAAGCTTGAATAGCTCATTTTGATGAGCCTCAAAGGACATATTTTGTATGTTACTTGTTCTACTAGATTAAACTAATATTCCTTCAAAACAGCTTAGTTTGGAATGGAGCAATTGTGCACCTCTGCTTGAGACAACAGGTTTCAGTGCCTCGTGAGCATATTCTGTTTCTTACAAACTAAAACTTCATAATCTCCATAAGGCTAATCATTTTTTACTGCTTCACTAGGGACATTCTGAAATGAACACAGGTTTTGCTTAACTCCAAGTACCTGATGGTGAACTCTGTGATGACTAGTACAACTTGGCTTGTACCAAGGCATCTGTTGTGATAACAAGGCAAATACAAACAGGTGAGAATACATACACAGAACAATTTTTTTTTAAGTTTTGATCTTAAAGACTTTTGGGGTTTGCGTATCATTTAGAAAAGCATTTTCTCTGAAAAGTCATGTTTCTATTTCACATATATTTATCAGTTTGTCTTTTTTTCTATTGGTCCATCCTTCCAAAGAGAAGTGCCCCAGTGAGTAAAAATAGTAACTCACCATTCCTTTTTTAAAAATAATCTTTTAAAATTCATTTTGTAAAGTTTTAAGATAGTAACATGTAGCACGAGATTAAAAACTCAACATCACTATATAATGAATGAAAAGTCATGTGTAGGGTCATTGCTACAGGATCTGGAGTCTCCATGTCTACTTATTTACTCTTGCCAAAATAAATAAAACCCAAAGTCAGGGTTTTAAAAAAAGGATTGGCTGAGAGGGCGTAGCTCTGCAGTGAAGTGTTTGCAAGGGACCCTGGATGGAATCTTTAAGGAGAGGCAAAATGAAGGGAGGGGAGGAAGGGAAAACACAGAGGAATGAGGGATAAAATTTCATCACCTATTTTGACTACTTAAATCAAACTGCTAAACACACAATTTGATGATTAAGTAGTCTTTAATAAAATTAATTAAAAGTAAGTGCAATAAATTTTCTTATTAGAAGGATTTATTCCATCATTCAAAATGCATTCACGAGTTCTCTAGAATGATGTGAAATTATATGTATGTGTGTATATACATATATATACATATATATAATTTATTTACAAAAGTGTCAATTCATACAGACCACAACTTATAGTGTTTAAAGTCTTATAAAAAATATGAGATTATATACACATGCATATATGCTGATCAGTAAAAAGCTTATCAGCCTTTAACATTAAAAACAAGGACAATGAGAAACACTGCAAAAGACTCTGAGGGTGTATGAGTCTGCTCAAGAGTCTACTCATGTTTCACTTTCCAAAATGTAGTCTTCAAGACATCCTAATCTCTGCAAGTCCCTACTGAAAAATGGTGTTGCATTCCTTAAAATTGAGAATATAAGAAAGACAAGCATTTTTCTTTATCAGTATTCTCTAGGCTTGCTGGGATGGGGTTTGGCTTGCATGCCTTAGGGCAACCCTGTACTGGACAGCAAGTCTCTAGGGACTGTTGGAGGTGAAGCCCTAACTTGTGGCATTTGCCAGTTTTGTGGTAATAAATATTCTCAACCTGGGTCCATTTCAAGCAAATAAGTTTTACAACCAGTTTGTAAAAGTTCTGGATGTTTGACATTTAGCTCTTTCCAAGCTTTCCAGCTGGTAAGAGCTGGCAGAAACACAAGCCTGGGAGCTCCCTGACTTCTAGCATTAGTGGAAGTTTGGAGCAAAGCCTAACTCTGCAGCAGACCGTCAACAGCTTCAGTTATAGGTAAACCATTGGAAATAATTAATCCCAGCACCAATTTATAGGTCAGTACATGGAGGCCCATAGAAGTGGCTTGATTTCCCAGCAGCATCCAGTGTCAGTGAATCCCTCTTCATGAATTTACTCTTTCCCTTAATAGTTGAGGCACGGGTCTCAATGCTGCTCTGTGTTTGAATTACCCAGAGAATGTCAAGAAGCCCAAGGTCATGGATTCCTAATCCCAAAGCTTCTCTCAGAAAACCTGAGAAAAACCCTAGACATGTTTCTACCAAGCTATGGTAGGTAGTTCTGGGAAGGGCCTGAACCATCTCACATTTGTTACTTTTTCAATGTTGTGACAGGATAACCGGGAAAATAACTCAAAGGAAGTGAGATTTCTTCTGGTGCCAGATGCCTCCACTTGTGCAAATGGCCTCCTTACTGTCGGGACCGCAGCAAGGTACTCCACCTACTATTGAAATGCAGTAGAAGTAAAATCAAAGCCACTGTCCCACTACCACACTTGGTTATTCTTAATTATTTCTCTGTTATTCTTCCTTGCATTTTTTATCTTTGTCAATTCAATTAAATAAGTATTGAATAGGTATTTATTTGCATTTTCTAGGTCTCATGTTTCGTGTCAAAGATACCAAGATGATCCCAACATCTTTGCAATGAGCAGTTCCGAACTCAGAAGGGTAGGCGTGAATGAAGAATTTTGGCACAATATGAATTAGATTAAAGCTTTCCATGATACCATGGAGTCACAGAGGTGCTCATCAGTCTGTCTGTTGAAGAGGGTTGATATCTGAGGCAAGGCTTATAGGGAGCTGATGGACAGGGACAGTTCCATGAGTAGCACAGCATAAGTCATGGAGAAATGTCTATCCCAGAATGCCCTTCCAAGATGCAAATGTAAACAACACTGGCATATCACCTTAGTCATAATGGCCATCATCAAGAAAAACATGATAACAATATTCTGGTAAAGAAGCAAGGGAGAAAGTGTTATACACTATTGCTGGAAATATGAATTAGTCTAGCAAGCATGGAAATATGGATGTTTCTCCAAAAACCAAAGTTATGACTACTACATGATCTAGCTATACTATTCCTTGATAGATTACCTGAAGGAATCTAATTCGGCAAACAACGGAATATCCGCATATCCACATTATTGTTTCCATTAGCAGGCAAATGAACAAAGAATATATGATATATACATATATATGTATATATATAACAGTATTATTCAGCACTAAAGAAGAAACTACATCATTTTAGGAAAATGGGTGAAACTGGAGAATAACATGTTAAGCAAAAGTTGCCAGCCTTAGAAAGACAAATATTACATCTTTTCTCTTACATAGAATCCAGATTAAAAGTAAAGTCATAAAAGTATTTTATGATTTGGGAGGACAAACAGGTGGGAGGAGAGATGAACAAAAAATGGCATTTTATCTCCCTTGGCACATACTTTATGCTTCTTTAAACTATATTAAAATAGAAACCCTATTTATTCTATCTTACATTACCTGGTCATCGCACTGCCAAAATCCTTACCTGAACTAAAACAGTATCACTGAGATTGATGCTCCCATGGAAGAAATGCGTGTTTCCAGCATCAGAGTACATGGTAGACATTATCAACCTCCAGAAGCAGGCCCTCAGCAAAAATCAATAATAGTATTCTTATCTTGGACTCATATGTTCTAGAACAACACAAAAAACGTTCAAAACAAAACAAAAGTTGCATAAAGCCACTCAGTCCAGAAGAGCTTGTGTTTGCAAACAAGACTCATGAAGGCATCTGTTTCATTTAAAACGTCTAAAAGCTTTACCCTGAATTCTGGGACTACCTTTCAAGTGCCGGTTACAAATCGGGGTTAATTTGGATTAATTTTATTTGTTGCACAGGTAGGTAATTTTGTTAATCACAAACTAGCAACAAGACATGAACAAGTCTTAGACAAAGAAAAGACATGGAACATTTGTGAAAGACGTGGTCCTGACATACTCCAGCCTATCATTATGACCTTAAACTTATGTCTTTACAGTTTAGCATTGGAGATCACCAAGCTGAAAAGAAGGCATCTAGCTTAAATTTTCCTCAAACATGCATTTTGCCAAATGTATAAACTTCTGTTATCTAACAATAGCAAAAAGGACACGGAAACAATCCACATCTTCTAAGGACCATCATTCCTTTTAACTGCTCTTTCCTGGGAATAAGAAAGTCTTTCCCACAGCTATCCAGCCAACTTTCTCCTCTGTCTGAAAGAACTTGGGGAGGTTGCTAATTTCTAATTCTAAACAAGTCACTGTCAGGGATAGTGTGGAATCATGATGAGTTCAGACTAATTTCAAGTGGTAGGCTAGACATTAGGAAGGTAAATGCTGTTATTGCTAAAATAAAAAAGCAATATCGAATAGCATTTTCTTTGCATTCTTTCTTCTGTGTAGGGAACAGGGATAAAACCTTTCCATGCACTGTACCTTTTAAAAATAAATCCAGTGCATTGTGCCCATTAAGCAGAATTGTGCAGTGGGTAGTAGTTAATGTAGAAAATCACAAATGGCTGAAGCCCTGAGAATAAGGGTGAATGGAGTGCCTAGCACAGACCAAGACAATCAGCATTCACTATGAAGGGGGAGGAGCTCCTGATTCCTCACCCCTAACTGGGGATCTGTGAACACCCCATAGTTTCTGGGGAAATGGAGAGTCAGTTTTCTTTAAGGGTATAGCTCCCAGTAGATCAACCACTTTCTCTTCTCTGGATAGTCCCACACCCAGGAGTATGTGGACAGCATGCATTGAAGTTGATGGGTTATTATTTTAAAAGGGGCAGGAGAGAGGTAGGGATGG
Organism: Phyllotis vaccarum; assembly: GCA_033318265.1. Classification (NCBI taxonomy): domain Eukaryota; kingdom Metazoa; phylum Chordata; class Mammalia; order Rodentia; family Cricetidae; genus Phyllotis; species Phyllotis vaccarum. The sequence continues at coordinate 25,625,508 of JARWLC010000006.1, read as the reverse complement.
GTATGGAAGAAGTTAGGGGAGGAGTAGGTTTCATATGATCAAAAGACTTTGTATAAAGTTTTCAGAGAATTAATAAAAATATCATTAAAAAGAAAGATATAACAGCTATAAAATGAGGTAAACCCAAAAGATATAAATGTTCATTAGTTCTATATCACAAATGGGGAAGCTGAAGCTGTAGTTAGTAACTGACTCCAAATTCTTCATCAGTAACTGCTGAGCCAAGACTCAAGCCTGAAGGCTACTCTAAAGCATATATCACTATAACACTGCACTTAAAGACCCCTCTGCCATCCAAGGGACATGAGTTAGACAGCTTATAAATCCAAGTGTATAATTCAGATATCAAGAATGTTATTAAGGAAAATATGGCATACATCAACAAGAAGAGGTGGTAAGATACATGACAAGTGTCCAAATCTCCCTACTTGAAGGGACACACTAACATATGACATGTGATTTTTATGATGTCATGAAAAAGGGTGACAGAGCCAGGAAAAGGGTTATAAACAAGTCCAAAAGTTGCTAACATGCGGGCAAAAACTATTATATACTGTATTATAAAGCTCATATCTATTGAATGCCCAGACTTGTTCCAGCAATTTGTGGGTTAAAATTATTATTCCTAGAATTATATAGATGCAATACAGAACTCCAGGGGTTTCTGAGATGATTAAAGAAGTAATTAAGTAAGTGAACTATATAAAGTGATTCTTTGCACAGAGTAGACCCCTCCACAGATACAGGCTGATACTGCTATGAAGAAATCACAAGTCTTTCTATAGTTCAGCATGTCATTATAGACCGGCAACTGGCAGATATTATTTGCTTTTATAATTATTTTATTATTAATATTTGATAGCAATATTATATATAAAAGAAGGATGCAGTGTAGAAAATTGGTTCTGCAGGTAGAGAAACAATCATAGATGAAATGCTGGCCATGAGATTCTGTAAGGCACTTACTGGTTGATGCAGAGTCAGCATCAACAGGAGCAGGAACCAAGAATCTTAAAGTTCATATTTATGACTCACCTGTTTCAATGATACCTGAATCCACATTTTTTGCCATTCTCGGGCTTGATAGTTGATTTTCTCAGCTGACTTAAAACTGCTGATCTGTTCTTTACTGACATTTTTTGTTCCTCTCTGTGCTATTGGCTATTGTCTGAAAATGGTCATAAAAGTTTCATATAATGACAGGTAAGGGACTGGGAAAAGAAGCAGGCATATGATATTTGACACTCAAAAGATGTATGTGTCCTTCAGTGAACTCTGAAGAAAGCATTTCTCTGGGCATTAAAGTAATAAAAAAGAATCCTGGTCCTTTCAGATACTAAATTATATTGACATGAGAGTTATTTTGTGACATAAATAACTAATTTCACACAGAGAGAGAGAGATAAAAAGAGAGAGAAGAGAAAGATACACAAACTAGATACCTCTTGCTTTAAGATAAACATTTGAGTCTTTGTAATTTCTGAATAGTTTGACAATGAAAAATTTGTAAATTCTCAAGAGTGAGAAGCTGTAGAGACAACTCAGTGAGTAAGACTGTTGACTGTGCAAGCATGCGGATCTACGATTGGATCCCAAGTACCCATGGGAGAAGCTAGCATAGGCTAGGGGTGATGGCACATTTCTTTAATCTCTGCATTCAGGAGATAGAAGCAAATATATCTCTGTGAGTCCAAAGCCAGCATGGTTTAAAAAATAAATTTTAAGCTGGCCTGGGCTACATGAGATCCTGGGGTGGGGGGTGGAAATGAGGCATGACTACCTGCCTGTACCTGTAACAGTGTTGTTGGTAGGGCAGAGACAGACAGGTTCCAGGACCTGATAGATTAGCCTGGCCTAAATTGTGAATTTCTTGTTCAGCAAGAAACACTGTTTTAACATAATAAGATGAAGAGTAATAAAAGATTCTTCAAACCTTCACATGTGCACACATTATTATGTTACACACATACATGCACACACACACACACACTATATATATATATATATATATATATATATATATATATATATACTAGTGTGTATATATAGTGTGTATGTATATGTATATATATATATATATATATCATACCTAGTTAATTAACTAAAATGTGAGAACAGAGGATTCCATATTCCTTCCCTTACTTTTCTTCTTTCCATCCCTCATGTCTTTATTTAGAAAGAAACTTAAGACCTTCATAGTATGGGTCTTAGCACCATATAATTAATTCCCACTAGGTGGCTACATCAAGTAAATGAATCCTGTGTAGAAGATTGAACCATGGCCAGTTCAGGAATCCTTAGTTTTGGGATATTTATCATATAGACATGACATTTAGAGGTTATTATAAAATATTAGACCTACATTAAAATGTTTTCCTTTCTTCTAAGTAGCACTATGTATATGTTTAATAATGCAAGCTAAAATCACTCATTAGGTAGTCTATACAAGCAATATCCTGTTGCTATTGTTCTGAACCCTAAGAACTCTCTCAGAAGAGGAGGTGAGAAGGTGCAGCTTCAGTGACACAGACATCAAGAGTCAGGTGAAAAGCAAACATCAGACTTATTTATTCAGCAATGGGGAGAGCCTTATATACCTTCACCCAAGTACCCAGGCATCCCTCATTGACTGTGCACCATCTGGTAACATTGAATGGCCCTCCCTCATTGGCTGGGCATGATCAGGAAATCTGACAGCCTCTGTTGCTAGGCAGACTCTGCATGATCAGGAACTCTGGGCAGCACATGTTGCCTGGCCCTCAAGCTGACTCCAGGTTGGCTCATAAGGAAATGCATTTGTTTGAGACAATTTTCTTGACTCTATGGACCTGTCTTACTATACAATGCCAAATGTATAAAAACATGTATTTGTCATGGAAAGGTTTGGAACTTACCAGATGCTGTCCCTGCGCATTTGTTGTATGATATACGTCTGATCTTGTAAGGCTTTTTTAGTTGTAATTTATTATATGATATTATATTAGTCAGAGATCCCTAGAGAAACAGAACCAGTGGGATGAAGATATATATTTAAAAATTAGTATTAAGTCAGTTTTAAAATAGTAACAACATTAGAGTCACATCTGAGAGCTGAAAACCTAGCAGTTTTTGGTACTTGAGGCTGGTTGCTTCCGCCATTGGTGTAGTCCATGGATGGCTCTCATACTAGAAACAACCCAACAACTGGTAGTCACTCAGTCCACAGGGTGAGGTTCCTCAGAGGCTCCAATCTGGCATCAGAAAACCCAAATGATTCCTGCAAGTCAAAGGTCCCAAGTCCATGATGAGAACTTGGTTCTGATAGAGGTGAAGAAATAAGCAGTAGCAATAGCAACAGGCCAAATGAACTCAGCAGCAAGATGAGCAAAGGAGAGAGACAATCCTTCTTCTATGCTCTTTTAACCAGGACTGTATAGGGGTATTGTGTTGCTTCATTGTAAATAATTGTCCTACTCACTGGTTTAATAAAAAACGCTGATTGGCCAAAGGCAGTCAGGAAGTGTGGGTGGGGCTACCAGACTAAGAAAAACTCTGAGAACAGGAAGCACAGACCAGAATGCCAGAGAGAATGTCAGAGAGAATCCGGAAGAAGCAGAGGAAAACTATGCTGCTCTAAAAAAAGAGCATGGCTGAACAAGAGACATGGGTTAGATGAAGGGTACAGAGTTAGCAAATTATATCCCTGGGCCTGAGGCTGATCAGCCAAAAACTATTGAAAGCATCTGTGTGTCTCTGTGGGACTGTAGAACTGCAGGTCTGCAGGTCTGTGTGTCTGTGGGTCTGTGCATCTGCGGGTCTGTGGGTCTGAGGGTCTGTGGGCCTAAACCTTGAGGCTAGGCCCAAAAGTCAAGGCCAGAAACCTCCTACTACAGGACTGCTGCCAACACATGCCACCCATAATTAGGGTAGATCTTCCCAAGTCAATTGAGGCAGTTAGAACACTTCTTCAGCTGAGGCTTCCTTGTCGAGGGATTTCAATTTGTAGCAAGTTAATATTAAAACCAAACATAACAGATATTGACTCATTCTTATTTTTAGTAATATACATATCCTTTATTAATATTACTGTATTGCATACTTATATATTAAATATAGTAAATTATTTTTTTATGTTGCACCAGCTTGATTTTCTGGAGTCACATAGATTTTGTCAAATTGTATAATCTTTTTATATGGACTCAGCTTGCTATTATTTTGTAAAGGATTATTAGTGTGTAGTGTCTTCTGATTATCTGATTTTGCTTCAGGATAACATTGGTTCTATGAAGAAGGAACTGTGTTCTCTAGTTCTAATTTTGAAAGTCTGTGTAATGTGTGAATGATTCCTATACAAGATTGGCCAACAAAGCAAAACAAAACATCTGAGCTTGTTTGTCCTGCAAAAAGTTTTAATATTACTAATTCAGTTTCTTGCTAAGCTTGTCTTGCTTTATGCTTTTTATTATTTTTGAATCACCCTTGAGAGTTTGTGTCTTTATGGAAATTTATCTGCAATTTAAATAATCAGTTTGTTGGCATATAGTCATTGTTTATATTTGTATCTGACTTGATAAGGAAATGATAATTGGGCTGATAGTATTTTAGGCAAAACAAGCATATAAGAGTATAAGATGAGTTATCTTAGTTAGAAAACTATTTATTCATTCATTTAGCAAACACTTCTGTATTACCCTCACCACTCTAGACTCTAGGAAAAAGTGACAAGCTAGAAATAATATCTTGCCTGATTTTATTTTCATAAATGGTGAGTGAATCATAAAATAAAATTATGGAATATAAGTATAATATCTGAAAAAAATCTTGGCTATTGTTTTTTAAGTATAAACTTATTACTATTATGTATTATAATACCATAGTAAATTAATAACTGAAAATAACATAGGCACGGTATCTATCAGATTAAATAAGTCCAAATAGTAAATCTCCTTTTGTGGACATTTAAATTTTCGTACTTAGACATGGGAAACGGGAGAAGAGGCATTAGACATTGATCTAACTTAGTAGATTTTGACGTTGGTGAACCAGGAGAGGTTTTATAGTTCCCAATGTCTGACTTCCTCCTAGAACTTTGATAGAATTGTGCAAAGCCAAGAAAATAACTAAGACCACTGTGATTCAAACATGAAGCCACTATGGTATTGTAACAAGAGGGTCTGTTTCTGACTAGTTTCCATGGTTCATACCCACCTCAGCTGCATTCCCTTCCAAAATAACTCAGACACTTATATTAATTACATCCTGTTTGGCCTATGGCTTAGGCATATTGCTAGATAGCTATTTCATCTACATTCAACTCATTTCCATTAATCTATCCTGCTACATGGCCCATAGCTCACCATAGTTACCTTACATGTTACTTCTTTGGGAGGCTGGATCATGTCTCTTCTGACTCCACCCTCCTTATCCTACCTATGCTCCGATTTCCCTGCCTACTCCTATGATGTGGAGCCAAGGGTCAAAATGTTCCTTTATTTACAGAATGATATTCAAACCATACAGAAAGACCTATCCACATCAGTTATATATTGTCTTAGTTAGGGTTTTTACTGCTGTGAAGAGACACCATGACCACGGCAACTCTTATAAATGAAAGCATTTCATTGGGACTAACTTACAGTTCAGAGGCTTACTGCATTCTTGTTATGGTGGGAAGCACGGCAGCATGCAGGCCAACATGGTGCTGGAGAAGGAAATGAGAGTTCTGCATCTAGATTGGCAGGCAGTGGGAAAGAGAAAGAAACACCATCCAGCTTGAGCTTCAGACACCTCAAAGCCATCCCAGTGAAACACATCTTCCAACAAGGCCATACCACCTATGAGCGTCTCTGTCTGGTGATCAAGCATCCACATATGAGTCTGTAGGGACCATTCCTATTCAAACCACCACACATATCAAGTACGTACTGTGTCTCAGACAATGCATGGTGCTTTATATGCCATCCCACTTCACTCTTCTCCTCATATTAGCTCTGGTTTGCGCTTCCATGCTCGCAGACATGATAAAAACTTTTAGAACAAGTTACTGATCTTTACCAGTTAAGTGATTAAAACAGTCGTATTTCCATCCTTGTCACTAAGTGGAGCCAGCTTACCTATATGCTTAATCAAAGGGAGTATAAAGAACAAACCATCCTTCCTTTGGCACTCATTGGTCTTCATTACTTCCCATTATTATTATTCTTCCCATATTTTCATCCAGATGTAATTGTCTGGGTTCTTTATTCTGTGATGCTGGGAAGTCAGTCCAGAGACCCACGTATGCTGTGCCACTGACCCATATTCCCAGCCCATCTTCATTCTTAAACTCAGCATTTTGACTCATATTCCTTACACAGCTAAAGGACGGCTCATCTTGAGTCTTTTTTTTTTTTTTTTTTAATCAACTGACCATATCATGATCTGCTCAACTCTTGACTTTTTACTCTCCTTACTGCCAATGCAGCAGGTAGAATCCTGGGTGTGGCATGCTGGGACAAGCAATTACATACCATACAGCTACATCTTATATTACTGCTGTGATTCCCACACCAGACAAATGAAATTATAGCTGTTTATGACATAATTTAGAAGCACTCCAAATAAAACTGTGCCTTTATACATGTTTTTGTAAGAAAACTCCTTCTTGCTTGTTTGTAACTGCCTGACAGCTAGGCTGGTAGACCACACTGGCAGTGAACAGGAATAAAGCCAACATATATATCAGTTGGCCCCTTAATCTTTTATAAGACTATATCATTAAAAAAAATAAAGAAATTTTCTTAATGTTTTATCTTAAAGGTTAAGGTGCATGCTTAGAAAGATTATTTGATCAATTAAGACAAATCCTGGGGGGAGGGGGACACAAGCCTAAGCAACTATCTACTTAAATGGTTGTGGTGGTTTGAAAGAGACTGGGCCCCTGAGGATGACACATTTGAATGCTTTGTCTCTGTTGGTGGACTATTTAGAAAGGATTAGAAGGTGTGGCCTTGTCAGAGGAGGTATATCCCTGGGGTTTTGAGTTTTCAAAAGCTCACCCTAGGCCACTCTGTCTCTTTCTTTACACTGATCTTGCAGGAAACATATAAGCCTTCAGCTATTACTCATAGACTAACCCTCTGAAACTATAAGCAAGCCTCCAATTAACTGCCTTCTTTTTCATAAGCTGCTTTGATCATAGTGAACACTTAATTCCATCATAACACTAATGTGAAATAGATTGTGAGTGTGTCAGTTCAGTTTACTCTCAATGATAGCCCTTTGTATAGAGCCGGAGTTAAAACACCATCTCCTTGACTGAACCAAGTAGACCCGTTACATTGTTTGCCCTGTGTCATGTCACATGCCTCAGAACCATGGACAGCACCCATGTCACCATTCTCATTTTATGCAAAGTAAATATTAACTTTAACTGCAAAATGACATTGAATTCTTTATAAAGACAACCTGATTATTCAATACAGCAACATAGGTGAGGTGCATAATCTCAATTCTCTTCTTTCATAGTTGAAAAAAATGAAAGCTCAGAAACAAAGCATCATATGCAGGTAGGAGGCTGAAATAAATTTCCTTAAAAATGCCCATGACCTATAGGAACCTAATAGCATTCTAAATCCTTCAACTGACAGAGCACAAAATTGTTGCCTTTTCTCTATTAAAATTAATTTTTAAAATTGGACCTGGGGAGATTGTTCAATGAATGACGAACTTGCTTTGCAAACAAGCATGAAGAACTGGCTTTAAAACCAGCACCCACATAAATGCCTTGCGGATTTGGTAGCCCACCTTAAACCCCAGTGTTTAGGAGGCAGAGACAGGAGATTTCCCAAACTGGCTAGCTAGAATACCTGAGCAGGCAAGCCTTGGTTTTACTCGGATACTATGCCTCAGTAAATATGTGGAGAGCAACGGACAAAGACACCTGATGGCTATGTTTGATTTTCACACACACACACACACACAAAGAGAGAGAGAGGGATACATACACTCACACCTGCACACATATGTGCCCATACATATGCAAATATGCATAAACACTCTTAAAAACATCACATACATATATATGTGCAAAAACACAATGATTTAAAATTCTCAAGTTATCTATAATGTGTAATTTGAGTAAAAGCTGAAGTTTAGTTACACATTTACATAAATAAAATCAAACACACTCACACACATGCACACAGTTATGCAATTAGTGGTCTGGGTGCCATTGATTTCCCTAAAAACATATATTAAAACAGCGATAGTATTTCTAAAACAGTGGTCTACAGATGTTGCTATTTTAAAAAATAATAATAATAGCATGGAGGCAATGCTTTTCTTAAAAAAAAAAAATGGAACATAACAGGACAAGTCCATCTTCAGGTGTTCTGGGTAAAACAACGAATACAACCTTAACAAACTTCTTGTTACTCTTGTTCTGAGAACCTTACTTCTATCTGGAAGAGTGTACATTGTGATTCCGTTGCCCTTATAACACAAGCTTTCCACAATAGGGTGACTTGCTTCTCTGGCTACATCATGGCACATCTGAGGGGCCTGGGAAGGTTTACACAGGCTCTGTCAGTCAGTGTCTGGGGATTTATGATTCATGAAGAAGACCAACAAACTGGTGTGTGCTGATTATGTCACTGCTGAGCAGGACCATCTGTCTCAACTTGGAAATCGTCAAAGGTTTCTTAAACAATGGTGTATGATGATCTTTGAAGAGCTGTTTTCAATGGCTTTCTAATACCTGCTGATAAAAGTAGAATCAAAATGATAATCCTAGCTCTGAAGTTAAATGACTTATTATAAATAAGTCTCCTATATTCAAAATGAGCTTTCCCTAACATGGTTAGTAAAGAGGAAAAAAAATGTTACTTTGCTTATGGATAGGAAGAGTTTAAAGTACAGAATCTGCCTTACTAAAATAAGGTGCTATCCATTTGAAGTACAGCCTAAGATTCATCCTTAGCTATGGTGGCAGCAACATACAAAATACTCCTGTGACCTCCCTGTGGTGGTGCCTGTGGCAATTACAATAAAAGCAGTGCTCATCTGGGTACTTTCCCCCCTGAAATGAGCGTATGTCCCGTTTGCTCTTGGTTAGGTAGGGCCAGATTACTAAATTTACCAATGGTCTTTGTCTCTTTTCCAGACTGAGGCAAGTTGGAGCTGGTATGCGTTTTCCATCATTCTGCCTCCCAGTAGAGGTAACCTTGGAGGGTGTATGTTCCAGATGTCACAGTAGACGGAGTTCTGCCTGGCCAATATTGGGCTGTGATGAGAATGAGAAATAAACTCTTATTGTGTTAAACCCCAGAGATTTAGGGTTGTCTATCGCAATTAATTACTCCGAACAATGCAAACCACAATTATCAGATGGCATTGAGATTTCTCACCACTAAAGACAAATCTCATTTTCACTACTAAATTGGGCATGCCAGGAAAGTTTTTTGTCTTATTAAAGGGGGAAGGGAGAGAGCTGTGTTCACTGTGTTCATTGCTTATAGAAATGATGCTCTTGGGTGCTTTATGTAAAGATGAGCTTACACTCTGATTAGGTGGAGTTATCTGCAAAATAAACATTTATGCCACTTTATCATTATCTTGGTTGGAAGAAAAACATCTAATTCTAGTATATGTTTATCTTTATCTCTTATACCTCTCCCGGTAGCCCTTAGTCTATGGCAAAGCCACCTGTCCTGTAAGAGCTTCAATGTCAAAAGCAGTAATCCTTTGATAAACAACAGAGATACATACCAAGAAGGACATTCTTAGATGTTTTCATCATTATGCAAGCATCATGGATTACTTCTGCACAAATAAAAAGAGCTATGATGTCCACAGGCACCATGGATGTATAAGACTGCATCTTACATTGTTGTCCCTCCTACCTCACCATCATGTTGTAGGACACGGCTGACATTCTTTGATCCATTTTTCTTCAGGGGGGTGTTTCACATTAACTTCCTGTATTCAATTTTGGTGGGTGTTGATTAACCAGAGGAGAAGGACAAAGGAGCCCGAGCTTCTAACAAGCTTCCATCATGTGCTCTCTGCTCATGAAGAATGACTTCTACAGGACCCTCATTGTGATTAAAGACGGCATCTGTCATCTTTTCTTAGCCACAACAGGCTGAACACAATGAAGTATTCCTTTGCAAAAAGTCCCTAGCCAGGAGCTGTATTCCATGACCCAGAATTGATTTCATTTATTGTCAAGGTTGTAAAGGCCTGTGGTATAGATAATATTACTGCCTATAACTCACAAAAGAGACACAAAGAAGTTTTTATCAAAATATATGTCAGCTTCCTAGACTTCCTCCTCTAGTGGGGGAAATCTCTATTTTAAATGGTGTTTGTGATATTGTTCCATTATTAGCTGAATTTTTTCACAGTGGCAGACTTGCTGCTACATTAGGATGCATAAAGAATAAAACACTAGCAATGGTCCAGCAATCCCACCTGTAGACCCTAAAGGGGTCTATGGGTCTACAAAGCAGTATTTCCCCAGCACAAATCTCAGCTCTGGCTGAGGGATGCCTGTTTTCACAGCATTCCTGTCTTCCTCAAATCCCCTTCTCATTCCCAAGCAAGGGGACGACCATTACCTGATAAGTAATTTTAAGTACAGACATGGTATCTTATTCTCATCTTTTCCACTCTGTAAGTTGCTTTGCTGCAGACTACACGTCATATGGTTTCCTTTCTATCAAAGGTAAGAGTGGGGGTTACAGCTCTCCCTTTTCAGGTGGATGACACAACTTAACCCATGATGACACCAAACTCTGGGGCTCAGTATTAGAAAACTCCCTCTTATTACACACCTAAGTTATGCCACCCGATTTTACATCGATAGGAAGCAAAGCCGAGTCTTCTTTGTTTGCCTGACTCCTTTATCTCTCGGTTTGGAGTTTGACTTGAGATCATGCGTAAAAGGATGAGAAGCAGCGAAGTGGGAACCTTGGTTGGGCCCTGCTGATGTGTGCCCGAAATAATGCGCCACTGCAGCAGAATTAGTGCAAGGCATGGGGGAGAGAGAAAGACAGACAGACAGACAGACAGACAGACAGACAGACAGACAGGAAAGCAAGAGGAGGGACCATTACTGACAGGCACTTTTAAGAGATGCTCTGTCCCATGGCTGATGGTGGAAAGGCACCTGGCAACAGGTGATGACTTATGTGCCCGAGGGGGATGGGGGTGTGGGGGGAAGGTGGGGAGCAGAGGCAGGCTGGCCACTGAGCTGGAGTCCACTCAGGCAGGAAGTCCATCATCCCAGCTATGGAAATTGGTCTGATGTGTGATGGTTTACTGTAAGCAGGTGAAGGGGAGGAAGTGGCGGAAGGGGGAAGAGATTGGGAAGAGAAAGGAGATGAAGTGTATGAGGAGAAAGTAGAAGGAGGGGGAAGAGGAGATTGGTGTGTAAGTGGACAGCGGCTCACTGAGTCAAAGGAAAACATTGCCATGGAGCTCAGGAGGAAGCTGTGGGCAGGGAGCATGGGGCTCTCTTACGACTTGCCTTCTCTCTGGGCCCTGTCTTTACTGTTGTCTTTCTCTGCAGGTAAGCTTCCTGCACATCTCCAGACCACACAGTACCTTATAGATCTTACATATTTGACGCAATAGTGCTACCAGTCTTATCTCGTTTTTCAAATGTAGCGTCTTTTATGTGAAAGTATTGTGATCTTTCCTCTGTCTTTGGGGTTTGAAAGCTTATGGTTTTTATCTATTTATGGAACTTTTCTCCATTCAACATTAGACTTTCTTAAGTGCAGCCTTCATGGAAAACATTGATGATTTTGTTGGTTCTGCTTTTTTCGTCTGTGCCATAGACCTTACATCCTTACGTGACCTGTAAGGATATGCTGTGTAGTAATAGTTTTATAATTACAGTCACATGAATCTATATTTTAGAATAACAGAAAGAGGGGTTTTAAAAAGTAATTCCCTCTTTGGCATCACTGAGATCAAATCCAAGCTTGACCACTGGACTAGATTTCCATCCCCAAAGTAAATTTTGGTGTAAAGATCTGTCTCTATTTAGTGCTGGAAATTATTCTTCTGGTATCTTTAATAATGTCCATTAATTGTCCCTGCTTCCTTCATTTTATTTATCAATCCATAAATACATGTAAATAAAACAATATGTTACATTTCAATTCATGTATACATTGCATAATGTTTAAATCAGGTTAAATATATTTATCTTCTCAAAGGCTTATTACTTTATGATGGAAACTTCCATAATTCTTTCCTCATTTTTAACACACACCATACATGATTATCTGTTTATTATTATAGTCACTTTGCTGTGCAATGACACATCAGAACTCCCTGCTCCCCTAACTGTTACTTAAAACCCATTCGTCTTACTGTCCCCATGTACCCCAACCATTCTTCCCAGCCTCTGGCTACCACCGTTCTACCTTTCTACAGCAGAAGCTGTTTAAAATTCCACATATGTCCAGGTACATAATTTTACTTCCACTACTAAGGAGGTAGAGTTAGAGGTGTGTTTGAAGTCAGTCTGCTCGACATAGCATGGTCTATATGCTGGCAGAGGATTCATGGTGAGTCTTCATTTAAAAAAAATTCCCATATGCATGAAAGCATATGTTGTACTTATTTGCCTGTGCCTGGACTTCATTTAACATTATGGACCTCTGACTCAGATCATGTCACAAATAGAAGAGTTTTGATGTGGGATGTCTTTGTATATCTTGTGAATACCATTGGATAATAAATGAACTGTTTTGGCCTATGGCAGAGCATCTTAGAAGCAGGTGGGAAATTTAAGCATAGATACAGGGGGAGGAGGGCAGAGTCAGAGAATATGAGATCCAGCTGCTAAGAAGTGATATGTAATGAAGCGTAGGTAAGCCAAGGCGGATGAATAGAAATGGGTTGAGTTAAGATACAAGAACTAGCTAGCAATAAGCCTGAGCCATAGGCTGAACAGCATGTAAATAATATAAGTGTGATTATTTGAGACCAAGCAGGGCTGTGGGTTCAAACCTTGGGTGAGACCAGTCTGCGGGCAGGAGATAATTCATTTGAACCTTGGGCTGGACAGGTCAGAAATTTCTTACTACAGAGTCTCATCCACTTTATGAACTAATAATACCCTATCATCTATATGTACATTCCCTTTGTCTGTTCATTGGTTGATGATTAGTTGGTTACATTTCTTGGCCATTTCTCTATCACTTTGAACAGACATATGAGAAGAAACGTTCCTTGGATATAACTAATTTTGTTTCTTTGTGAAATATGTTAATCATTAGCATTCTTTAGTCAAATGGTAATTCTAAAGTTAATTTTCTGAGGAAAGTAAGTCCGTTTTTTAACCATTTCTTTACTAAGTAACATACATTTCAATAATTAATATACAAAGGCTTCATTTTCTCTGTATCCTCAATGAGGATTTGTTAATCTGTTTGTTTGTTTATGGGCTTGCTTTCTTTTTAATTTTGCTTCCCTCTTCCCTCCTCTCCTCTTCTCTCTCCCTCTCCACTCCCCCACCCCCTCAATTCTTTGTTTTTAGAGACAGGGTTTTTACTCTGCAGTCCTGTCTGATCTAAACTCATAGAAATCTCCCTGCCTTTTCCTCCCAAGTGTGCCATGCTTGGCTTAACGTTCTTGATAGCAGCCATTTCACTGGGGTGAATCTTCTTACGGCTTTGATTTGCAGTTTCTTGACAATACGTGATCCTGAGGATTTTTTTTTTCCCATGTACCTACTGTCAATTTGTAGATCATCTTCTGACAAATTCCTATCGCTATTGCACATTAGTTAATAGTTTTTGTTTTGATTTTTTTATTTTGTGCTTGAGTTTGGGGGATTTCTTACCTATTCTAATTCTTGGTTAAACACGATATAAGCATATTATTCTCTCTTGTGGGTTATTTATTCACTCTTTTGTTTCCTTCTATGTGGATTTTTTTTTACCCTAGATTATTTATCAAACTAGTTCTTTAGTTTTAAATTTCTTTGATATTTGACATATTTTAGAATTTCTTGTAGAACAAACAGGTTTGGTGGAGATACACTCTTTTGACTCTCACTTGGGAGTATCTTCATTTCTCTTTCGTTTCTAAATTTATAACATTGTTGGGTAAGATATTCTCAGCTGTCAGATTTTTTTCTTCGTAGCTGTGAAAACTCTCACTTTCTTCTCATGGCCAGTGAAGTATCTGCTAACAAGTTTGCTGTCAGGCTAATTGGAATATTCCTGTGTTGTTGCTTCTCTGTGGCCTAGAGAATCCTTCATCTTTACCTTAAAAGCTTGATTATAAACTGTCTTAGTGTAGACATCCTTGAATTAAGTATGACTAGTGTTTTTGATTTTCCTGAACCTGGACATCAGTAACATTTCTAGGTAGCAGATGTTTTTGTTCATTTTGCTTTACTTAAAAAAAATTTTCTCAGGCAGTTCATCACAGCCTCAGTTTCCCCTCCCTCACTCCTCCCAGACCCCTTTATGCACCTTCCCTCTCCCATAGATCTACTCCTCCTCCATTTCTCATCTTTAAAAAAAAATAGTAGGCCTCTCAGGGATATTAACTGAACACAGCATAACAAGTTACAATAAGACTAGGTACATACCCTGATATCATGACTGGACAAGGCAACCTGGTAGGAGGAAAAGGGTCCCAAGAGCAGACAAAAGAGCCACAGACACCCCAGTCCCACTGTTAGGTGTCCCACAAGAATATCAAGCTACACAACCATAACATATATGCAGAGGACCTAGCTCAGACCCATACAGCCTCTCTGTGGGTTGCTTGAGTCTCTGTAAGCCCCATGAGCCCTGTTTAGTTGATTCTGTGGGCTGTGTTCTCCTAGTGTCCTGTACCCCATGGATCCTGTAATCCTTCTTCCCTATCTTTTGAGAGGTTCTGATGGCTTGACCTAGTGTTTGACTATGTATCTCTAAATATGCTTCCACCAGTTGCTGGAAGATTCCTCTCTGATGACAATTGGGCTGGGTACCAATCTATCATTAGAAATCATTCCATTTATTTTTGTTATTGTTGATGATGATGTTGTCAGTCATATTTGGTTCGAATACGGCCAGTCTATGGTCCTGACCATCCAGGAAGTGTCAGGCATGGGCTCCCTCTTGTGGCTGGGGCTCAAGTTATGCCAGTCATGAGGTGGCCATTCTCACAAATTCTGTGCCTCCATTACCTCAGCACATTTTGCAAGCAGGACAGATTGCAGGTTAAAGGTTTTATGCTGGGTTGATTTCTCAGTCCCACCGCTGGGAACCTTGCCTGGTTATAGAAAATGGACAGTTTGGGCTATGTATTCCCTCATTACTGGGAGACTTTGTTAGTCACTCATGTAGATTCAAGGGAATTTCCACTGTACTAGGTTTCTATATTGCCTCTTCCAAAACCCCCAGTTCCAGTCATCCCTCCCTCCACCACCCCACCTCACCTAATCCCTCCTGTTACCGTCCCCAGCTGCCTCTTTTCCACCCTAGGAAGATTCACGAGTCCCTCCTTGTTACTTAGCTTCTCTAGGTCTGTGGATTGTAGCATGGTTATCCTTGATTTAACAGCTAATTTAAGTAAGTGCTTATGGGTCTGGATTACTACACTCAGGATGACTTTTTTTTTTTCTAGTTGCATACATTTGCCTGCAAATTTCATGGTGCCATTTTTTTAACAGCTGAATAATACTCCATTGTGTAAATGTACCACAGTTTTATTCTCTATTCTCTGTTTAAATAACATCTAGGTTGTTTGCAGTGTCTGGCTTTTATGAATAAACCTGCTATGAGCGTGTCTGAGAAAGTGTTCTTGTAGTAAGATAGAACATGGCTATAACAGTACAAGAAGCTTAGAGAGCACCAGACAGATTAGATCAGAAAAGGAATCTTGATACATAATAATTAAAACATGAAACATACAGGATAACGAGAGACTATTAAAAGCTACAAAAATAAAAGGCCAAATAACATATGCAGGCAGATACACTAGAATAATATCCAGCTTCTCAAATAAAATTCTGAAAGTCAGGATGGCCTGGACAGATGTGCTGTAGACTCTAACAGACAATACATGCCATCCTAGACTACCATGCTGTAGTAGTGGGGTTTCTCGGTCCTAGGCGGCCAGAGGCCTGGACCCACAGACCTGCCACGCCAGACCTCTTAGCCACCTGCCGCCCGCTGCTCAGGCCTCAGAAATGACTCAGAGGCTTATATTAACTTTATGCTGTTTGGTCCATGGCTCAGGCATATTGTTAGCTAGCTCTTACATCTTAAATCATGCCCCAACTTTATAAAGGAACTTTGGGTGACTGTCCAGGCAGATAGATGTCATCTCTGTCCTTTCTAGATTTTAGAAGTTGCTTGCACTTCTGGTTTACTTGGGTAAATATATCCTTCTGTGGTCTTTGATGTAGTTGAAGATTAGATAGTTATAGGTACAGTTTTTCTTAGTCATTTGAAAGGTATATGGTAAATGAAACTTTAGATTCATAAAGATAAGATAGATGATAGAGTATTTTCTTTAATTTTGCTAAATACAAATAGACTAGATATTGTAACTGTAATTCTTGCTTGAAAAATATTTTGTTATATGTAATTTTACTATGTTAAAATTGAAACCTTCCTTTTTGATTAGACAGAAAGGGGGAAGTGATGTGGGAATGCCTTTCTGTATGCTGTGAATCTCAATCTTTAAATAAAGGGGCTGTTTTGGGCCATGACAGGCATCATAGAAGAAGTAGAAGGAGGAATCAGAATAGGTAGGAAAGGAAGGGAGGAGTCAGAGACAGAACGAGCTGAAGCCGCCAAAGGAGCAACATGTAGGAGCACAGGTGAGCCACGGGCCACATGGCAGACAGATTAATAGAAATGGGTTGAGTTAAGATAAAAGAACTAGCTAGCAATGTGCCTGAGCCATAGGCCAAACAGCATGAAGTTAATATAAGCATCTGAGTCATTTCTGGGGACCTGAGCAGTGGGCGGCAGGCGGCTAAGCGGTCTCAGGTGGCAGGTCTGTGGGTCCAGGCCTCTGGCCGCCCAGGACCCAGAAACCCCACTACTACACCATGCCAAACAAAACTTTTAATCACAATATAGGAAAAAAACCAAAATATTTCACGACAAAGTCAAATTTAAACAATATCTATCCACAAATCCAGCCTTACAGAAGGTACGAAAAAGAAAACTTCAACTCAAGAAAGTTCTCTACACCCATGAAAACACGGGGAATAAATAATCTCACAACAGCAAAACCAAAAGAAAAGAAACACACACACACATGTTCACACACACACATATAGGCACATATACACATACATACACATTCACACACACATACATGCACACACACATACACACATACATGCACATACACACACACATACATGCACACACACATTCACACATACATACACATACATATGCATACACACACATGTACATACACATATATACATACACATGCACACACATACATACACATGCACACACGCATACACACATACACATGCATACACACACATTCACATACACATGCACATATACACATACACACATTCACATACACATGCACACACACATACACGCACATACACACATGCACACACATACACACACATAAACTCACGTACACACACACCTACCACCATCACCATCACCAACAAATAACAGAAACAAATAATCATTTGTCATTGGTAACTCTCAATATCAATGGACTCAATTTCCCAACAAAAAGACACAGGCTAATAGAATGAATATGAAAACAGAATCCATCCTTCTGCATAGAATAACCACTCATCAACTTCAAAAATAAACATTATCTCAGAGTAAAGGGCTGGAAAAAAGTTTCCAACCATATGGACCTAAGAAACAAACTGGTATATGTATATCTACCCTAACCTCTAACAAAATAGACTTGAGACCAAAATTAATCAAAAGAGACAAGGAAGGACACTCTATAGACGCCAAAAATCCAACCAAGATGATCTTTGTTTTTTTGTATTTATATATTTATATTAATGTATATATGTGGTAATAATACTTTTAAAAGTAGAAAACAGTAAATAGAATCCATGAAGACTTGGGGTGGAGAAGGAGGAAGAGGAAGAGGGAATAACAGGCTTGGTGATCAAAATATACTAGATACATGTAGACACTGTCATATTAAAACACATTATCTTGTACAACACATAAGTGCCAATAAAAAAAAAACAACATAAGTACATTCCTAATATGCCAATAATGGAGCTGTTAGGACAGTGTCCCCAAAGAGAAAGTGGAAGTGTGCTTTCCATACACAGGGAGAGACAAACAGTACTTAAAGGGGACCCAAGTAAGGTGAGGTTATGCATTGTGATTCCTAAAGTCACCATTGTAATTAAAACAACAGCGGCACTTACAGTTCTGGGGTAACCAACTATAGTAGGAGGTTTCTGGCCTGGACTTTCGGACCTAACCTCAAGGTCTAGGCCCACAGACCCGCAGACCCGAAGTCCCACAGAGACACACAGATGTTTTCAATAGTTTTTGGCTGATCAGCCTCAGGCCCAGGCATATCACTTGCTAACTCTGTACCCTTCATCTAACCCATGACTCTTCCTGTTCAGCCATGGGGCTCAGTACCTTTTCTTAGAGCAGTATGGTTGTCCTCAGCTTCCTTCTGGTGTTCTCTCTGGCATTCTCCTCCGGCATTCTGTTCTCAAAGATTTTCTTAGTCTGGTAGCCCCACCTACACTTCCTGCCTGCCTTTGGCCAATCAGCGCTTTTTATTAAACCAGTGGGTGGGACAATTATTTGCCATGAAACAACACAATACCCCTACAACCAACCACTGTAGCAAGATGCCAGATACAAGCCAGACAGTTTAAACAAGTGATTTAAGAAAATCAAGACCCAATTTCACTAGATATAAAAATGTACCTTAAAGAAAAAAGATGAGATTTATTAATAGGGACTTCCAAAATGCAAGGCTCAGGAATATCACAGAAGGGGAGATTCCAGGAGCCAGAGAACCAGGGTGTGGGTGTTGGATGTTGTCTTCTATACATGACAAGGAACCATACCCATAAAAAAACTCAAAATTATGGTTGCATAAGTAAGACCTGCACAATGACAATGCAAGTCAACATGCCAATATGGAAGGGTAAAGTTTCAAGAGGCCCTTCCCTTAGACAAAGAGCTACAGGCTTGATGGCTGCTGAGAGGGGAAAACCAGTCTTTCCTGGGGACCAATTTATCTAATTTCAAGGGACCAGCCTAAACATATGTAAAAATTGTACATATGAACTGAGTAGGTTGTATGTGTGTCTGTGTGTATGTATATACATATGTGTGTGTATGCATCTGTATGTGTCTGTGTGTATGTATGTGTGTGTATGCATGTGTGTATGTCTGTGTATGTATGTGGGTATGTGTGCGTGTGTGTATGTGCGTGTTTGTGTATGTATATGTATATGTGTCTGTGTGTGTATGCATGTGTGTGTCTGTGTATGTGTGTGTGTATATGTGTGTTTGTGTATGTGTATACATGTGTGTACATGTGTATGTGTGTCTGTGTGTGTGTTTATGAATGTGTATGCATTTGTGTGTGTGTCTGTGTATGTATGTGTGTATTTATGTATTTGTATGTATTGTGTGTGTGCGCATGTGTGTGGGTGTTCGTGTGTGTCTTTGTGTGTGTTGGGGGATAATTAAAGAAAAGGTCATAGATTCGAAGAGTAGCGACATGGGAGGAGTTAGAGGGAATAAGTATGTGGAAATAATGTAAATACAATGTTTATATTAAATTCTCAAACATTTTTAAATTAGATGTTAAGCTTAAAATAGAATAAAAATGAACATAGGCACTCATAGAAATGAATTTGTGTGGCCATATTGACATGAAATAAAGACACACCAGAACAAGCGATTTACAGGGATAAATATGGTAAGCAGGGATCCAGGACCTCATACATGCACATCATGTTTCTGCTCTCTAAGCCCCCTTAAGCAGTTTTCAAATTTGTTTATCATGTAAGGCTATGATAAATATTCACATGGTTTCAGAGTTTCACTCATTACTAACTCTGCTTCCTTCCCTTCTTTCCTATATGCTTCTGAAAATTAGGCTGATACTTTTTTACCTTATTGATTCTTTGTGGATTTTATATCGTGCATTCTAATTCCATGTCTCTCCCTGTCCCCTCATATATGCAGTCTGCTCTAGCAACCTCCCATAAATCAAAAACAAATTAAAAACAAAAACCACCCAAACAAAACCAACTAACCAACCAACAACCTCCCAAAACAAAAATACAAAGAAGGAGGAGCTGTCGTGGCAGCCTGTTGAGCCGCACAGTTTACCTTTCAGTCTATACATCTCTACTTGCAAGTTCATTGGTCTGGCTTCTGGCACGCCACTGATAACGGTCCCTCACTGGGGCTCCTCTTAAATATCCTGCTGTTCTGTGTCATAGAAATCCTGCTGCTTTGAATCTGTAGGTTTGTCCTCTTCACATGCTCCAGTGGCTCACAGATGAGGTGGATGCTGGGTGTAACTCATATCCCTGGTTCTGGGCCTGGGTGGTAACTGGGTTGGTCAGCCTGCCAGCTTTTCCACATGGTCACTACCCAGACAAGCTCTCCAGTACAGCCTTGGCTGGCTCATTCAATGTAGCAAGAAGCAGGGACAGTTCTCCTGCTTTCAGGTTCTCAGATCTAGGCCACCCACCCTACATCATCAAGGCCAGCTCTGTTTTGTCTATGCAAAGTGCAAGGTTCTCTCTCCTTCCTGATTGCTGTAGAGCACATAAACAGAGGGGTGGGGTCAACTTTCCTGCTCTCCTGTCCTCAGAGCTGGCTCACCTGTACCCCCTACACACAACAGGGTCAGCACTATGGTACTGCCCAGGTAGGGTGCAGGGTCTGTTCTCTTGTGTGCTGAAGCTGGTGAGGAGCAGGGCTAGTTCTTCCACTCTCTTGACTCTGGAGCCAACTCAACAGGCAGCCAAGAGGGGAGGGGACAGGAAATCTTTCCCTCATCTCTGCCACTTCATGGCAGATGAGGGAAGGGCAGGGTCAGCTCTGTTGCTCTCGCAGCCTCAGGGCTGGCCCACTTGCACCCTGACAACATGGTCAGCTTTAGTGTGCTGCCCAGAGCCTCTCCCACACACGCTATAGCTGGTGAGGGTCAGGGCTAGCTCTTCCACTCTTGTGACCCAGGAGCAGCTCTCTCACCTGCTGCAGATGGTAATGGATGGAGGGAGCACTTTTCTCTCATTCATGTTACTACATGGCAGAGGGGAAAGGAATGGGGTCAGCTTCCTGCTCTCACATCCTCAGGATCAGCTCACCTGTGCCACCAACTACAGGGTCAACTCTAGTGTACAGGAGGTGCATGTCTATTGTTAAGTGTGGGACCATCTTCCTCAAATGCAAGGAAGCCCTCCCCCCCCCAAGGAGGCAGGGATAGCTCTCCTGCTACATTATCTAGCTGTTCTGGACCAGTTAAGGGTGGGACTGGCCCAGGACAGCCTTGCTCCAATGAGCTCTTGTGCTATACAGGCCATGGACATCATCACATATCCCAGCTGTAGCAGAACCAAAGATCTAGACATGACCCTTGGCAGAAGCTTCAGGCCTGAATGTCACCATGGCCTGGTGGCACAAATGTATGGTTCAGGTGGCATCATGGCTCTTGGGCACCAATATGGTCTTAGATAGGTGACCAGACTATGGGCATCTGTAGTGCCCTGGCTAAGTACCTGGACCAATGGACACCACCCCAGACCTGGATACTTCAGGGTCATAGACCCAAATATGGCACTAGTCAATGGCCCATGCCTGGACATCTCCATGGCCCCAGAAAGCAGCATGGTCTTCAGACACTGACATGGTCTCAGGTGGTGACCACACACTGGTCATCTGCATGGCTCAGTGGTAATGGGAGCCACCAAAATCAACTTGATCCCTGGCTGCTATAGAGCCATGAACCCAGACATGGCCCTCAGTAGCAGCACTAGCCAAGACTACACCATGGCCCCAGGTTACATTGCAAGCCCTTCAGATTGGCATGTCCTGGTGGCCTCATGGCCCTTGGACACATGGTCACAGGTTGTGGCCCAAACCCCAGACATCTACTTGATCTTTGGTGGTGATATAGACCACAGACAATAATACAGACCCTGGTTATAGTAGGACCATGGACCCCAGACATGGTCCTATGTAATCCAGCCCCAGATGTCATTATATGTTATAATAAGGATTTTTGGTTTTGAGTGGCTAGAGTTCTAGATTTATAGACTTGTTGTGTTAGACTTTTTAATTGTTTGTTTTGTTTAGTCTTTTAAAAATGATCTAGATGTTTATATTAACTTTATATAACTTTGTTTGGTCTATGGCTTAGGTATTTTGTTAGTTCTTTTATTTTAACTTAACTTATTTTTATTAATCTGTCTGTTATGTAGCCTATGGCTTATTTATGTTATGTGTGTGTGTGTGTGTGTGTGTGTGTGTGTGTGTGTGGCAGGTCTGTGGGCCTAGACCTCTAGCAGCCAGACTGGCCCCAAAACCTTATTATAACAATTATAGTCACAGGCAGCAGTGCAGGCCACTCTTAACAACATGGCCCCCAAGCAGTGTGGCCCTGGGCCATCAGCACAGCCCCAGGTGGCAGCCCAGATTTCTGAATTGTATAGGTCTTCAATGGTTTTAGAAGCTACAGAGATCAACAAAGACATGGCTGCATGGCCCTTTCAATTCTTAACATCTATGCCCCAAATACAAGCTCCTGAATTTGTAAAGAACATTACTAAAGCTTAATCACACATTGATCCTCATTCACTGATAGTGGGGGATCTGAGCACCCCACTCAGGTCATTTAATATAAAATTAAACAGAAAAAATTGCACCTAACACAGAGCATTTCATCCAAACACAAAAGAATACATCTTCTTCTCAGCCCCTCACAGAACCTTCTCCAAAATTGACTGCACACTCAGGCACATAGCAAGTCACAACAGACGCAAGACAATTGAAATAATCCCCTGCATCTTATCAAACCACCAAGGAATAAAGCAGGATATCTACACAGAAACAGCAGAAAGCCTACTACCTCATGGACACTGAACAAATATCAACTGAATGACTTTGGGGTCAAAGCATAAATGAGAAATTAAAGACTTACAAGAATTCAAGGAAAATGAATGCATAACAAAACCAGACTTATGTGACATGAGGAAAGTGGCATGGTGGGTGTTCTGTATCTCACTGAAGAAGCCTCCCATTCCTCTGGCATTTGTGAGTCCTTCTTGAAGCCCAGTGACCTGAAAATGTGCTCTTTCAATACTGTTGCGCAGTCCCTAGAGGCTTGTTGCTGCTGCTTATCCCTTTTCTGTCTTCCAGTTATGAATGCTCATAGGCTGCTTTGAGTTCATTCTTCCTTCTGTTTGATACAGCCTTCTCCTGATGCCTCCTGTCACATTTCAAAATCAACTGAATGATTTATTTTTCAGCCCAAAACTTTTATGGTTCATGCTTCTGCCTCCTTGTTAAATTTCTCCATTAGAAAACCACACTGTTACTGTGTTTTCCTGGCAGTGAACTGAGTTTCTTTGAAGCAGCTGTTTCAAATTCTCTATCTGAGGGGTCTGCCATATTGATTACTACTTGGTCAGTTTGGGGCACCATGTTTAAGGTATTAGAATTTAAGGTATTCATAAAAGCACTTTCTACTTGTTGGTATGCAGTAAGTCTGGACATTAAAAGCTTAGAAACTTATTAGGTCTCCCTGGTGTGACTTTTCTGTGCCTCTCTTACCAGAAATTTAAGAAGGCTGCTTATGGTCAGGTTGCACTCACTTCCACTGTTTCAGTACTGAATAGCCATTTGTGTGTTACCACTATTCCAATACTAAAGTGCAATCCAAGTTGAGAATTCCTCCTTCTACATGGTTCAGAAAGAGCAAAAAGAACATGATGCGGGAATGCCTTTCTATATGCTGTGAATCTCAATCTTTAAATAAAGGAGTTGTTTTGGGCCATGACAGGCACCATAGAAGAAGTAGGAGGAGGAATCAGAATAGGTAGGAAAGGAAGGGCAGAGTCAGAGGCAGATCGAGCTAAAGCCCAAAGGAGCAACATGTAGGAGCACAGGTGAGCCACGCGGCAGACAGATTAATAGAAGTGGGTTGATTTAAGATGTAAGAGCTAGCTAGCAATGTGCCTGAGCCATAGGTCAAACAGCATGAAGTTAATATAAGCATCTGAGTCATTTCTGGGGGTCTGAGTGGTGGGCGGCTGAGTGACTGAGGGTCTGGCGCTGCAGGTCTGTGGGTCCGAGTCCCTGGCTGCCCGCTATCAAGAAACCCCACTACTACAGATGGCACATCCAAGGTGGGTCAATTATCCACTTAATGCCTGAGAAAGTTTAAAAAGGGTTTTAGCAGAAACTGAGCAAAGGCAGCTTCCAAATTGTGTATACGAAGCAGGTCATTGTACAAAGAAAGCTCTGCATTGGGTCACATTCAAAATGGCGCCGATGGACTGGCGGCAGGCAGTGTAAGCTGCAATCAGGTGGGTTCCTGAAGTCTTACAGAAGACTCAGTAGCATGTGATTGATTTAAAGTTTCTGTTTATTTTGAACAAAAGGAAACAAAGACAGTTTCTTAGTAGCAGCATTTTCTTTAGCCTGCTCTGTTCACTGGCCATGAATAGAGACATGGTCCCTTTAAGAGAACTTAGTGATTCAGCCTAATCTGCAAAAACTATGCTGCTCTTTTAGAGAGTGTATTTTAAAAGCTCTTATGGTTAGAAGATGATTAAGGATTCACAATAAAACAGATTCAGATGAAAAGAAAAACCTGTAAACGGGTTACAATGTGTGTAAAAGGTACATAGCCTTCAGAGAAAAAAGAAAGAGGTTAGAAAAAGTCTTTAAAAAGAGAAATCGAGTACTAAAAATATAATAAGCCACATAAAGATGGAAAACAGACACAAAATCTGGATTTTGGTTGTTATTGTATTTTCTTTTAATTTTTTAACTGTTAATGAGCTAACTGCAGAAAGACAATGGATTGCAAATGCAAAGACTACTAAGTTAAACAAGAATATATGTTTTAAAGGTATTTTGATTTTGAGAATTGTGTCTAAGGATTTATTGCTTTGGAAGAGTTCTGCTTTTGTTTCCGTAGAAGATGAGAACCTGTAGATTGCTTCCAGGCAAATATGGTTTCATTAACCAAGACCCCCTGAAAAAAAACCTCTGATGAAAAGAGATGACCAGATCAGCTTCATGGCTGCAGATTATGATCCAGTCTCAACAATCCTTGAGATTTTCAATGCCCCTTAATCAGCAGGAAGTAGTAATGGATAATTATGCCCAAATTCCCCAAATATTGTTTCTAAATGTTTGTTTTCATTATAAGTGGTTAATAGTCAATCTCTTTCTAAGAAGAAAAAGGGGATATGGTATATGAATGATTTTTTAAAAGGTTAGATTATTGAATTTAATTAGATCAGGAAATCAGCTGTTAATCTCAAAATGCTTTACATTGGTATAGATTTTGGTTTATTGATACAAATTTAAGGTCAATTTTGTTATGCTGTATGTATTTTTCTATTGTTTAAGGTATGATGTTCATGTAACTGATTTAAAATTGTAATGTATAATTAAGAAATGAAGGTTAATAGTCACCTTTGATAATCAAACTTATAGTTAGGTTAGTTAGGATTTTTAGATATACAAAGATATATTTCAATTAGGTAGGTAATCTTGAAATACTTCTAAGACCTACAGAATATGGCATTTAAAATATTTTAAGAACTTAGACTATTCTGGACAGTGAGACAGATTTGCTCCTGGCTGCACCAATCTTCTTCAAGAGAAAATTGGGCATCGAAGAAACTCTATATGGAGTCTACTCTATTTGTGGTAATGGTTAGCCACTGGACATGAACCTGTTCTTATATTGACTGCTTGACAGTATGCTGTTTAAATTGGACATGCAGGTTCCATAAGAAGATGACCTCTGAACTTTGGCAGAACTAGCCGAGATGGTCATTCAGGTTCCTGCTTTACGAGAAAACTGTCAGACATTCTTCAGGACTTGAGGAGAATCAACTGATGAACTGTGCCAGAGTGGGAAGAGCAGATTTCCTGCTTCACTGAAATAAAAAGAGACTCTGGGCCTGTAGGCTGAAGATGGATGCCCCAACTTTATAAAGGAACTTTAGGTGACTGTCCAGGCAGATAGGTATCATCTCTGTCCTTTCTAGATTTTAGAAATCGTTTGCACTTCTGGTTTACTTGAGTAAATATATCCTTCTGTGGTCTTTGACGTAGTTGAAGATTTGATAGTTATAGGTACAGTTTTTCTTAGTCATTTGAAAGGTATATTAGATATGAAACTTTAGATTCATAAAGATAAGGTAGATGATAGAGTATTTTCTTTAATTTTGCTAAATACAAGTAGACTAGATATTGTAACTGTAATTCTTGCTTGATAGCTATTTTTGTTATATGTAATTTTGCTATGTTAAAGTTGAAACCTTCCTTTTTGATTAGACAGAAAGGGGGAAGTGATGTGGGAATGCCTTTCTGTTTGCTGTGAATCTCAATCTTTAAATAAAGGATCTGTTTTGGGCCATGACAGGCACCATAGAAGAAGTAGGAGGAGGAATCAAAATAGGTAGGAAAGGAAGGGTGGAGTCAGAGGCAGATCGAGCAAGCCGCCCAAGAAGAAACATGTAAGGAGCACAGGTGAGCCACGGGCCACGTGGCAGACAGATTAATAGAAATGGATTGATTTAAGATGTAAGAGCTAGCTAGCAATGTGCCTGAGCCATAGGCCAAACAGCATGGACTTAATATAAGCGTCTGAGTCATTTCTGGGGACCTGAGCGGTGGGCGGCAGGCGGCTAAGCGGTCTCAGGCGGCAGGTCTGTGGGTCTCAGACCTCTGGCCACCCAGGACCCAGAAACCCCACTACTACAAGGACACCTAGAAAGAATGCTTTCCCCACAAGCTCTTTTTGTAAGCATTTCAGCTCAGGTGGGAAGGTACCCTCATAGCTGGTAGTAATGCAGGCCGACATAGGTATCCATCCCACTAAGACTCAGACCTCTGTATGCTGTGCTGGGGTTGGTTCTAGAGTCCTGAGCATGAGAACTGGATTTGTGCTGGTCATGCCTCCCTCAGTTAAAGTGGCTGATGGTGAAGAAACCAATGCCCATTCAGGCTGATGCTAAGCTGAGTCACACCTGGGTCCCAAAACCAAAAGGAGCTGCAGTTTCAGGAAGATGAGTGTGTGTATTACAGACCCACTCAGAGGCTGGAGCTAATATGGAGAAAACACAAGTATGTTCCATTTACACACTGGCCTCTGCATGATGACAGGGCAACTGAGAAGTTGGCACACACTACAGTAGGGTTGGCACTGGGTACTATTTTTGGAGGTAGAATCCTGCTCTCTGATTTGCTACTGGGAGGAGGAAGGAGAAAGCTGTCAATGAAAGGATGAGTCAGTGGCTGAGCCTGCTAGCACGGGGCACATAGGCATTCATTGTAGTAGGCATAGTATTAGGTTCAGGTTGAAAGCTTACACTTACTATTTCTGCCTGCCCGAAGCAGGAGGCTGCCATGGGAAACTCCTCTTTCCCTGTTTTCTTCAGTATGAATTTCTATTTGGTGTTACTCTAAGCAGCACTGTGATCTCCTGTTGATTTCTCTAGCAGGTTTGTGGTACATGAGTGGTTATTCAACTTGCACTGGATCTTACCAGCTGCCATTTTGTTTCATTTTCTTTCATGCTTTTTTAAAGGTTTATTTTTATTTTTTGTTTGTATTTGCTTACATGTATTTATGTGCTTTGCACGAGTGTTTGCATTCATGAGTGTGTGTATGTGTGTGTGCACGTGTATGAATGTGTGTGTGTGTGTGTGTGTGTGTGTGTGTGTGCGTGCGTGTGTGTGCGTGCGTGTTTGGTGACTAGTGTAGGCCAGGAGAAGGCATATCTCCTAGAAATAGAATCATGAGCCACCATGTGGGTTCTGGGAACCAAATTCTAGTCCTCTGCAAGAATAGCAAGCTCTCTGAAACAATGATCCATCTCTCCAGGCCACGGGTCTTTTAAAAAATTAACTCCATACTAGTGGTATTTTTGGTTTCCTTGCATATTTTGTTATCAAAGCTATTATTTATGAATAATACTTTATGTTATAATATCTCTTTTTTCTTTTATTGTTCCTTTTATTTTTCCTCATTGAGCACAAGAGTAGTTCTTAATTTACAGGCAGAACTTAATACTAAATCAGGTGTGATGCACACTCCCAAAACAAAGATGACATACAGAAATGTGTAGTGAAATGAAGTTCTGTCTCCTCTGGGTCCCAGGCCTAGAAACTTGGAAGTAGGAAATGTTTAATGTATTCTTCCAGATACATATCATGACTTTAAAGACAGGCACAGCCTTTAAATATACTGCTGATTATCTTCAAAAATGTAATCTGAGTTTTGCTTGCATTATTTCTGACATCTTCATATACTCACATAATCTATTTTAATATTCATGGTTCCCATTTCCTTGTTTTTTTAAAATCATTTAATTTTGTGTGTGTGGGGGGGGGATCACATATTATCTTTATTGTGGGCTTCCCACTACAGGTTTTTAGCTTATTCTGTACTGTATTATCCACTCCCTTGTAAAAATGGACTATGCTATTTTTCTAGGTTTTGACACAAATTTCCTTGTGTGGCTTGGGTATGTGTATGTTCTTGCCTAGTCTCACCCCTCAGGGAAAAGCCATGTCTCCACACACAGTAATGGTGGTAAAAGATAGAGTGGTGTGTTGCACGAATTCTGGTTGTATTAAAGGAAACTCAGAGCCAGATGTCGAGAAAAGGTTGAGATATCAAAGAAACTCCACAGTCACATCTCACCAGCTGTTGCCTCCTGGCTTCTACAGCTTGAATCTGTCTTCCTACACATGCCTTAAATACCTTCTTCCCAGCTGTTTCTCATCCAGGTTAAGATTAAAGGTGTGGGCTGTTACCATTTGAAGTTAGCCTTGAACTCACAGAAACACAGAAAAATCTCTGTCTCTGGAATTAAAGGCGTGGCACCACCACTGCCTGCCTGGGGGCCTGGAACTCCCTCTGTAAACCAACTGGCCTCAAACTCAGATCTGCTGGGATTAAAGGTGTAGGTCACCACTCCTGGATATTCCCTGTGCTGGAATAAAAGGTGTGAGTGACCACTCTCTGACCCCCTGGACTGACTGTGGGTGGATCTCTTCTCTGATATTCCAGACTGGCTTTATTAAATATATAACATATTGCTACAATGATGGTATCAACATAGCGTTTATTTCAGAATAGGGGGTGGAGAGTTGGTCTACATACTGGGGAAATGAATCAGTCTCACTCAGGGTCCTCTCTCCTTTTCAGGCCATTTATTCTGTCTTCCAGTTAATAGCATGGTTTCTTCCCTTTTCCCTTCTCACTGCCACATTCTACCCCTGCCAGTTCCATTTACAGAGACCTTGGCAATGTTTCCTAGCAGCTTGGATGCCTCCATGCATGGCCTTGTTTGCATTTGCACAGGAGCATTTCGGACACAGCTTCATAATGTCATTGCGGTCACAAACATCTCTCATCTGCTAGTGGTTCACAGTGTCCACAATCCTTAGGAAAAGTTCTAGACATCGATAGCTCCGCTGAGGCAAACATTCAGTCTGTCTGCCATGATGTTTGTTTTTGGTTAAAGTAAAATAATTTCCCATGCTAGGGGTTGGTGTCTACAGGGAGACAGTTCTTAAATGGAGGGGATTGTCAGTTTGTCCTCGGTGCTTGGATACATGCTTTAGGGGCATCCTGGGGCAGACTGCAGAGAGGGAATATGCTATTTTTGTCTATTTGTTTCTGCATACCTCCCCACTCTCCATCTGCAGAACTGGTATTTTCACACGAGACACCTGCCAGTCCTGTCTGTTCCAGGATTTCTCATTAATAACAACAAGCTAACAATTCAGGAAAATATCTGCAGGTACCATTCCCTCTTCACAAGTTCAATATCTTCCAACAATTGCACAACTGGGAATTATGGTTACTTTGTTTCCTAGGATAATTTCTCATTTCTTCTTTTGAGGCATTTTGTTCCCTTCTTCTGATAGAAGGAAGTTATTCATCTGGCTTCTGGCAACACTGTAAAACTAGGAGAAAAAAAAAAACTTTAGGAGTTTCATAACAGATGATTAACAGTAATGCTGCGGCCTTATTCAGTTATGGGATGTCACACTGCTCACCCATTCACACATGCTTATTGATTTAATGTTTGTAAATTTAGCTTTCCTGGGTCTCAGCTGATGTGTGGGTACATATACCAAGCAGACTGATATTTACGCCATAAGTGAGAAATAACTCGATAATTTATGGGTGGTGAAAACCCAAAGATGAGTAGGCTTTCCCCCAGAGAAAGAACACACGCTATAGACATCTCTTTCCCGGTACTTTCACTTTAAGAAAGTACACACTTTGCGGTGGGAGGAGGGGAAACATGCAGGTTGGTAGGCCCACATTTCCCTTTATGAACCTTCTCTGAGAGAAATCTATCTGTGTAATGGATTGCTTGTCTTCCCTTTTGTCTACTTCTGCACAGAGGCTGAGCCCAAGTGATAAGGACATGTGATGATAAGGGCATGCACTGCCGGTGTGCTGACATGTGGGGCTGCTAAGTGGCTGAAGCATGGAGCAGATGCCTGCTGAGGGAACAGCGTGTGAGCTGTTTTTACAGTGTCCAGAGTATACTTCCCTTTGGTAACAGAGTTCTATATATTTTTCTTTGAAACAAGGACAGTGGGTTGGTTACAAAAGGACAAAGTTCTTTCAGTGAAGAGAATTCTGGATAAGTTCAGAGAAGAAAGGTTATGAAAGAAAATTGCTAGAACATCTGCTTAAAACAGCACTTCAGCAAAGACTCTGAAGCAGATGTTTAAGTGGCTAAAGGTGTGGTTGACATCTAATCCCACCATGTGTGTGAGGCATATGCCAATGTTCAAAATGACAGCCATGCAAGCATCTCACACACTTCTCATCTCACACATATATATGCGTCAGTCTGAGGGAGGGACTACAGAAGTCAATGAAGAGGAGGGGATTGGCCAGCTCTCCTCCACCAGCCCTTCTCCCTTCTCCTCTTATGTTTGGAGAGGTCTGTAATGATGCCATGAGCACCTAAGTCAGAAAATTGATCTTGAGTGCAAATGTCATATGTTTATGACTACAGAGCAGAGTGAATTCTTCAGGAACCAGAGCTTTGAAGCAAAACACAAGATATGTGACCTTTTTTTGTCACCAGCCTTCAGAAAGAAGAGAAAGAATTAGAATTCAGGAAAATATCTGAAAGATTGGAAGTGGACAGCATTCACTTGTCCAGAGCAGGTTCTGGGAGAAGAAAAATCTGGTGCATGTCACCAAACAGCTTAACAGAAATCCAATTCTACCCCCTTGGAAAGGGTCAATTGTTCTTGGTTGCTAGGTCCAATAGACAACATTTTCATCAGAACAAATTTCTTAAATTTTTTGGTAATTTGAAATGAGTTAAAGTTTTCTTCTTTCACAAAAAAAATTTAAGAAAGTGTCAGCCTTAGTTTGTTGGGATAAATTCCTTCCCAGCTCCAGGTCCTTATCAGGACCTTATAAGAAGCCCAGTGCTTACAGGGAGTCTCTGAGTATTTATAGGACCTATAGCTGTTGAGAAAGTTCTAAGTTCCAGGTTTAATATTGGCTTAGCAGCTGTTCCTTTTCTTTAAAAACAAATGTTATTCATTTTTAAAATGACTTGTTTATTTTAGGTGTATGTGTGAGGGTTTGATGAATGTATGTACGTCATTTGTATGTCTGGTGCCCGTGTCCATGAAGAAACCATCAGACTCCTTGGAAATGGAGATACAGGCGGTTGTGAGCTGCTATATGGGTGCTGGGCTCTGGGATCTCCATAAGAGTAGCAAGAGCTCCTAAGCATTTGGTCATCTTTCTAATCCCTCTTTTTCAATATGTTTACATTATTCTTGAGAATCTCATATATATATATATATATACATATATATATATATATATCAACAAAGAATAATCACATTAAAGCCACTTCTGTTTTATTTATTTTTCGTGCATGTGTTTGCAGAAGCATGCATATCACAGCATGCATGTAGATACCAGATGCCTAAGAGGGCCAGACAAATATCATAACAGGCTGCTCAGCCTTCTCTAAGAGACCAGGCCTCAACTTAAGTTTCCTGAGATTCAGTAGGCAGTTTCTGAGGCACCCACAAAGGAGATCAGTCTCAGACATCTGCAACAGCAAAGACGAACAGGCCTGGCACACAAAGTCCAGACTTGAGCTACAGTTAACAGCTCAAGATGGTAACTAAAAATGGAGGCTGGGGCTTGTCAAGACCTGCCCAAAAATGGAATAGCTGTAGCCATAACCAGCCCTTTGACCAGCCCTGGCCAATTAGAATGTATTAATATGATTGCTTGAGCAGATCATATCTAAAATGACCTAATTACCCTAGGAACTCCCTCTTAGAGCCTCCAAGATCCTCTTGGGGTCTTCGCCATTTTGCCTTTGTGTAAGATGGGTGGCCCCAGCATGCTGGACTAATGATAAACATAATAATAAACATTCTTGCTGACTGCATATGTGGATGGTGGTCTTTTGGGGGGCTTCTCCAGGACCTTAACAAGGACAACTAGCAGGTTCTCTCCTTCCACCAGGAGACTCAAACTGAGATCAGGCCTGGCAGTGGACACTGTGCCTGTTGAGAAAGGCACACGCAGTTAGTCCCAGCACATGGGAGGGAAAGGCAGGAGGATCTCTGTTAGTTTAAGGTCAGCCCGAACTACAAAGGGACTTCCCAGGACAGCCAGTGCTGTTAAACAGCTCTGTCTCAAACAAACAAATAAATAAAAAAGTCGTAATTGGCCTGTGGAGTAGATCAGTCCTCTGATATTTCAGGCTATTTTATTAAATATACAGTAGATCACCACAAGAAACTGTTTCTTTTCTGGAAAATAGGTAGTCTTTCTATCTTCAAACATTTAAAAAAAACCTCACAACTTCTTGAATTTCCCGTTTTTATTTTAAAATTGAAGAGTTGCTGTGTTAGGTGTGTGTATGTGTGTGTGTGCGTGTGTGTTTACATACAGTTCTATGGCACATAGCAGTTTTTTTAGCAATGGATTGTGTAGGGGCATTGTGTTGTTTCATTGTAAATAATTGTCCCACCCACTGGTTTAATAAAAAGCGCTGATTGGCCAAAGGCAGGCAGGAAGTGAGGGCGGGGCTACCAGACTAAGAAAACTCTGAGAACAGGAAGCACAGAGCAGAGCATCAGAGAACAGCCAGAAGAAGCAGAGGACAACCATGCTGCTGTGAGAAAAGGTACCGAGCCTCATGGCTGAACAAGAGACATGGGATAGCTTAAGGGTAGAGAGCTAGCAAGTGATATGCCTGGGCCTGAGGCTGATCAGCCAAAAACTAATGAAAGCGTCTGTGTGTCTCTGTAGGACTGTGGGTCTGCGGGTCTGCGGGTCTGCGGACCTAAACTTTGAGGTTAGGTCCAAAAGTCTGGGCCAGAAACCTCCTACTACAGGACTGTGCATAAAACAGTGATCCTATAACATCATATAATCTAGTGAATTTGGATTTATCTTAGTTTATGCAAATAGTCTGTGATTTTGCATAATGGGAAAAAAATCACATAACAATGCAGTTCTCAGAATGAACATTTGCCATTAAGAAATACAAGATTGTAACAAAATGTCACAAACATAGCAACCTAAAACCTAAATTTATTTTTTGACAGTTCCTGTGAATTAGGAGTCTGCTGCAGCTTGGGTGGCTTTCCCAGCAGCATGTTAGCAAATTGCACACATTACATTTTCCATTCTGCTGTCATGTAATGGCCCCATTTCCTCAACTTCCCAATAAGGCCTTTAGTAGGCCCTCTGTGATGACTTCAATGGGACATTTTAGACTTCTGACAACACTATTCCCAATGCCCTGCAAGTTTTCACAAGCACTGTCTCCCCAGTTTCTACCAAACATAGATCCCAAAGCTAATGGTGCACACTAGAGCTCTCTGCAATAGTATTGACTGAAGACAAGCGTTGAGACTTGCAGCAGTGTGGCAAGACTCTACAGGTTAGTGACTTGAAGCCACAATCACACATTTCTCATAATTCCAAATATAGTTCTGTTTTTGCTGAACAATTACTCTGAGAAGCTGAGATAGTCCTTTTAGCTTAAAATTCAAGAGCTAAGAGTTCTCCCAAAAAGCCACAGAATATTAGTTGTCTAATTGGACCAAGCTACCTCTTTAATACCTAGAAAACCTGAAATACACATGTTTATGCATTAAGAGTCATAACATGTGGGGAAACAGAGCCTCAGAGGTAAGTCTAATTTTGGTTCTTCAAAGAGAGATGGTATTCTCCTAAACAATATTGGGAAGCTGAGCACAATTTTTATTTTATTTATTGGTTTATGTGTGTGTGTGTGTGTGTGTGTGTGTGTGTGTGTGTGTGTGTGTGTGTGAGTTCAGGTACAAATACATGTCTATTCATGGTAATGTAGGAATATAAACTTGAGTGTTTTTTCTAAGATAACAACTATGCTTTGTTTGAGCCATAGTGTCTCATTCCTTGAGACTTTTTCTAGTAGACTAGACTGGTTATCCAGCAGCCTAGGAATCTGTCCATTTCACCGTTATTGGGATTTTACCATTGCACTGCCACTTCCTGATTTTCATGTGGATTTTGGGATCCACACTCAGGCCCTGTGTTTGCAAGGTAGGTACCTTACTGACTGGGCCACCTCTCCCGCCACTGTGCAAACATTTTGCAGTCAAGTCTGGAGGAACTATAAACCCTGGGAGTGAACCAATGCCCCAAAGAGACATAGACAAGTGGGGAGGGAAGCTGAAGACAGGTTCACCTGATGAGACCCAGCTCCATCTAAGCTGTCCATCCACCCGGCTCAGGCCACCTTCCAGAAGCGAGAGAGTGCTTTCTAAGGTACATGCCCTCCCCAGGGCTTCACTTTTCTCTCAATTTTTCACACAAAGCACCTGACAATAAAACTGCTTGTGCATTTGAGTAAAGACTAACCTGGAGTCTAAGGTAAGAAACCTTATGCTTGGTGTTTGTTTATTGTCTCTTTGAATCGGTCAACTTTTCTGTTTTATTTTTATTTTGTAAGGTTTGAGACCCAGTCTCTGTGTGCTCCTACTTACCTGGAACTTGCTGAACAGGCTGGCTGAGAACGTGGAGATATGCTTGCTCCTGCGTCTCCAGTGCGGGATTGAGGATGTGCAGCTCCCACCTGACTCCGGGAACTTTCCTTGTCAATATGACGAAACACGGACAGAAGCAAGTCAAGGGAGGAAACGCTATCCTGATCAAGGTTTCAGGATTTTAGTTCATCACAGAGGGGAAGACATGGCCCAGAAGTGACTGCATCTGGGATTGTGTAACTGCTTATTCTTACATCATGGCCATTAGGACACGGAAAACCAGAGCAGGGGCTTGACCTGGCTGTAAAAATACACCCCCAGGAATTCACCCCCACCAGAAGGCCCCACAACCTCCCAAAAATTGTGTGGTCATCTGAGAAGCAGGTGCTCAGACAACACTTAGACGTCAGCCATCAGCCACGGTGATCATGGTTATCAGCTATAACCTTCAAATCGACTAAATGAGCAAATAGCAAATGTGAGTAGAGATACAAATTTAGCAGAGTAGAACAGATAGTCTAGGCTGGTAAATCCTAATAATAAAAAGTGATACTAAATATTCAATGAAGAATACAATTGTCCTGGTTGTCATATATAGAACATCTCACACCTATAACTGAACCACTGAATCCAAGTTGAGCATGTGCTAGTCCATATGTTGCTTTAACAAATTTCCTATGATGAAAGTTAGAGAGCATGTTCTCTGACTACAGTGGAATTAACCGGACATCAGCAGCAGTACTCACTTACCTCCCAGATAACTAGACAATTCCCACCTGTCTGCACAGCTCATAAAAATACCTGTAGCCCAGAAGACATGATAGAGAAGATTAGGACACTGGACTGAAGAATAATGAAAATATAGTACATAATAAATTTTGAGTCATAAAACTAAAATAGTACTTAAAGAGGAATATAAATGATATGTTGTCTCAAGAAAAGCAAAAGCTACTACCTCTGAAGAAATGAGGTATGATCAGAATTGTGAAAATAGCTTTGAAAATTTTCTAGAACATGTTTATTACAATTGACATCAAAAGGTAGAAATTAACCAACTGATGCTAAATTTATGGAAATAAAAGGATTGTGAGAGTTGAGATAACCTTGGAGAAAGGGGTACCGTTGGTAGAGTCTTGGCTGACTGCCAAGGCTTGCTCCAATGCCATCACAGTGGCAAAGGCACTGTTGACACAAGGTCAGCTAAGCATAGAGAAGGAAAAGCACAGAGTCCATCCAAAGACCCGCCACATGAAGACATTTGATTTGGGTAACAGGTGGGATAGTACGAAAAAAAGGAGAGAGTATTTTGGTAACTGACGATACTGAGTCAGTTGGCTATTCACACGAGAGAAAACAGAAAAACAGGACTAGCATTTGACTGTTCCCAGATAGGAACAGTACCCACGATGGGCCCCTGAACTGAATGCACAGTTACTATTTTATACTAGCAATTCAAGCTGACCTGGCATATACACTAATTATAAAAAGTTAGATTTCCTTGTACAATTAATATATCTGTTTATGGATTTTAAAGAATTGTTCTTCCTTAGCCCACTTCCATCTTGATTTTGTACTCGGTAGAAAAGTTATTAGATTATGCAAAACTCTTTCCTTAATCTGAATGTGTAGACATTTTAAAATATTACAATAGCATAGCTAATACTTATGAGGATTTTTTCCAGGCACTGAAATAAATTCTTTATAAAATATAGATTTTTGTTATTATCTTCTATAGAATTTGGTAGTTCACCTAATATTTGGCAACCAGAAAATGTTGCAGCCACAAACCAGCTCAGGATTTTGATTCTAAACTCTATGCTCACAATTCCACTGCAAACCCAAACTGGAAACAAGAAAAAATTATTTGTAAAATAAGAAAATGAAAGAAATCCAAAATGCTCTTTTCTCAGTAAGCTATAAAAAATAGATATCTCCTCTCTCTCTCTCTCTAAAAAAGAGTAAGAATTTTGCAATTTTTTTTCTCATGATAACCTTCTTCCGTAAGGTAAGCAATGACCTTACAAGTCAATATTTACTATAATTGATTGAAATCAGAACATACAGCAGCCCCAACTGAGAAAGGAAGTTCTCCTATATCACAGAACTTTGATGCAGATAAAGAAGAAAATGATTAATCCTGGCAGAAGTAGAACTTTGGTCCCATGTTTACCCTCTGGCAATAAGCAGCAGACGACCAAGGAACCCGAGGCTATGGGAGTCCTGTGTGTCCGTCCACAGTTCTCTCTGTGCTCACAGAAATTCACTGTCTCTGTGGACTGGATGGCTTCTGCTCAGATGTCTCACAGTTCCCCACATTTTCTGCTCACCAGATCCACAAAAGCTAAGCTCCATGTAGTTCAGCCAGTTTATATGATCTCATCTCCAGAACATTTATTTTGATTAACTTCCCCTAAAAAACAGCAAGAGAGTTTAGAGATAATAAACCAGATACTATTACAAAAGAGCATGGATGCTTTTTCACTACTAAAATATGCACATCAATTTCCTCTTTTCTCTCCTAGTAGCATTTGCTCATTTCCTAAAAGAAATCTGAGCTAATGAACTCTACATGAATAAAAATGATGTCAGGTTTCCATAATGAACATTTAGGGTTGATGAACACCCATTTCGTTTACTGGATATAACATGAGCTACTGCAAGACCTGATTTTGTAGAAATGATGAACAAGGTCTTCTTGCAATAAGTATGGTAGCTTAGCCATGCCCATCACCCCATAAACAGATTGAATCTACCCTCATCTTGTAGTGTCTCAGAGGAAAGTGGTATCTGCCTCGGAAACAGTAATAAATACAGTTGGACCCACACATTTTGGCTGTGGGTCCCAACACAAACACATATTAGCTGTATGATCTTTGACCACTTTGAGTTACTGCAACGTATGAATAACAACAATACAGGTTGAATTGTCCATTTTAAAAACCCAACAACTATTTGATTATTCTCCTGGTGACTGGATAGATGAATTATCCTAAATGTATATCACTGTTGTCTGAAAAAGGATAAACAGTATCTTGAATATAAGAAATCCTAAGAGTAACATTTGTAACATGTTTTAGCTAATTCCATTCAACCTCATGCATATCACTTAAAGCTCAAGCAAGACTGTGAGCTACTTTAGCACAGAAACTTCATAATCTAATTCTTTGAGTCCTTCCTTTTAATGACCCTCTCTTTTCAGCTAAGGCACCTACACCCCTACACACACACACACACACACACACACACACACACACACACACACACACACAAGCTATCAACGGGAAGCAATCTCCTGGTTGCTGCATTAGAACCTTCACTGAAATGCTCAAGTATGAATAGGTCTAAGCCAGGAAGGTCTCCCCAAACCTTCCTAAATACAGTAACAATTTCCTATATGTCCCATTGTGTTAGTGGTGAGTGTCTTCTTCCTTAGGAAAGATATATTGAATGACTTCTGAGAGATGACCTTGTTCATTATCAACCCATTAAACAATGGCAGTTAGGAGAATGTCCTGGGAAAAGAGTTGTTGTCAATGTTAACCAAAGATAAATATTTGTTGAGTAACCACGTTTAATTATAGGCCCAAGGAATCCTAGTGATGCTTTTCTTTGCCTAACCAAATCCAGAGGAGCTGATGAAAAGTTCAGAACTGGTGTCATACCATAATAATGTTTCTGTAATACACTCTTTGAGAAGAGGTGACTGTGTCTCAAATAGGGCAGGTGAAGAACTGTGTCTTAAGACTGTAAATGAAGATGTGCTGGCAGGACAACTTCCAGTTCTGTTATCTTTGATCTCAGCAAGGCACTGCCTCCTCTCTTCCTGGAAACACTGGAAGTCACAGAGGTAAGGAGCAGCTAGAAATGCCGGTATCACTTCGGCATCTCGCTCTTCTTCAGACTTCTCCACAACTAACACTAACAGCATCCCTGCCTCTGTCTCTCCTAGATGTTCCTGGAGAGGGAACTGAACTCTAGGATATAGAGGAAGACGCAGGAGTATCTGAGTCTTAGATTTTGATACAAGGAACTCTTTATCATGAGGCACTTTCCCAAATCATATAGTATAGCTTTCCATATAAATATGTATTACTTGGGGAAGCACCAGCTTGAGCCTGACAATCTTTTGCTCTATTCTTAAAAAAAAAAAAAAATGTTGTTAACTGAGTCTACTAGTCAGGATCCCAGTGGGAAATAGTGCAATATTGGAACTGACCATTTGAGGAAATGAAGTATGACTATTTTTATTTTTTTCAGGTAGCGTGTTACAATATCTAAAGTGTGATGGAAGTGGTACCAACAACACAAGAGTAAAGCTCATGTGGAAAGTTTCTTGATGGGGATGCTGATCTAGAATCTAGGGCACATCTGACAGCACATGGGGAGGAGCAGGGATCCTGACCTCACTCACTTCCTGGTTGACTGTCTCTACTTAGAGCTTCCTACTAGCTGAGCCCAGTGGGAAAGTCAAGGGCAATGAAGCCTATGATGGTGCACATAGAGATCAGCTTCCAAGCACTGAGCAGGTGCAGGAGGCTACAGAGAGCTTGGGGTGGGGGGAGCATTCAGAAGGCTTCCAACAACCAAATCAGAAGATGACCCAAACAATGAATAATGACAATCTTGTGAGCTGAAACACTACAAGATAAAGATAAACAGAGAATACCCATAAAAATAGAATTAGAGAAATAGATTAGAATGTCAAATCGACAGATAAGTACATGAATTTCAAAGTTACAGGAAGGAATATTTGAATGTGAGGCAGAAAAAAAAGCCATTCCTAGAAAAACCAAGCCAATAAGACATTTGCAAGAGAAAATAATAGAACTCAATGGGCCACAAAGCAGAACTGAGCATGCCCAAGAGCACATTAGTGAGCTGGAAGATCACATCACAGGATGGTTCCACAAAAGGACAAAGAGGCTGAGAGAACAGCAGATAGCTATGGGAACCAGCGGAAGAGCAGCTGGCAGGAGCCATAGATCCAAATAAAGATGAAGTGGAGCAAGAGAAAAGACTAAGATGTCCAGAAGTGAAGACATCCCTGGACAAGATTTATTGTGCTGAATATGACACAAAAGCATATAATGAAAACAAACAAACAAACAAACAAACAAACAATGCACTCCAAATTCAATCTGGTAAAAAATTCAAACATCAAAAGAAAACCAGATTTTATGAATAGCAAAACTGTAAAAAGAAGACAGACACATACTTTCTTTAAAGAACTGGAAGAAAACAATGCTTGACTTTGAATCTGATAACCGAATAATCAATCATTTAAATGTAACAGTGTGTGAAATGATCTTGGTCCTGTGCGTCTCAGTTTGCTACTAAGATATCGGCAGTCTGTCCTCTCGCAGAAAGAGAAACAAATAAAGGGAGATGTAACAAGATACAGGATAAAAAGATAAAAAGCCCAGCAAATCTGTTTAGTCAGACTGGACCATGACCAAGGGCAAAACTATATCATGATTATCCAGGAGTAACTCAGGCTCATATAAGGAGTCATCAAGGGGAAGGTGTTGCTAGCACATCTTCTTAGGGAAAATGCGAATCTATGTCATCTTTAGATGTTGATAGAAAAAAACAAGCAGGAGGAAGAATTTACCAAATTAGCATCAACTATATCATAAGACCAGAAACAGACATTCGTGATTCATACACAAAGATAAAATTCTAATTTATCTCAGAGAGGATAGGAAGCCAATTACAAAAAGAAGCCACATTATAAAAATTCAGGCATCAATAAATAAAGAAATAAATATTTAATTTATTAATTAATAAATAAAGTAATTTAATTGTTATGTAATACATCAGGAATCACATCTGTTCTATCTAATCCAGTCACACCATTTCTAGGTTGATGCTCAACAGTCCAAATCAGCTTTCTAAAGGCACACTTGTATCCCTGAGGTTATTTGTGTGTGTGTGTGTGTGTGTGTGTGTATGTGTGTGTGTGTGTGTGTGAGAGAGAGAGAGAGAGAGAGAAAGAGAGAGAGAGAGAGAGAGAGAGAGAGAGAGAGAGAGAGAGAAAGCAAGTGAGCCTATATATGCATCTGTTTACTGTACAGAGGCCAGAGGCCAGTCTTGGGTATCATTGCAAAGAGTCATTTATTGGGACAAGATCTCTTACTAACGTAGACTAGCTAATTTGGTTAGGCTACTGATGAGCAAGTCACAGGGACCCTCTTGTTTCTGCCCCTCAGAGCTAGAGTTAGAAGCACCACCATGATCTGCTTTTGTATGTGGGCTCTGGGGATGGAACTC
Organism: Phyllotis vaccarum; assembly: GCA_033318265.1. NCBI lineage: Eukaryota > Metazoa > Chordata > Mammalia > Rodentia > Cricetidae > Phyllotis > Phyllotis vaccarum. The sequence goes on along the minus strand of JARWLC010000006.1, from coordinate 25,584,005 downwards.
AAGTCCTCATGCTTGTGAGGTAAGCACTTTCTCACTGTGTTGGAGCTTTCTCCTTCCTTCTTTTCCCTTTTTAAAGATTTATTTATTTATTGTGTATACAGTGTTCTGCCTGCATGTACCCTCACATGTCAGAAGAGGGCGCCAGATCTCATTACAGATGATTGTAAGCCACCATGTGGGTGCTGGGAATTGAACCCAGGTTCTTTGGAAGAGCAGCCAGCACTCTTAACCTCTGAGCCATCTCTCCAGTCTCACCAAAGGTTTTCTTAATCTTTACTCTGGATTATTAATACGGGCTTCAATAAAAAAGATATAAATGTAGGAAGAACTAATTATAGACATTTAAGTTTAACTTTGGAGTAGAATCTAGCAAGAAAGTTTATAACTGATGTATCTAAAGTGACCTCTCAGGTATAGTCAAATGAGAAAAAAAATGACTGCTTTGGTAAGTGCAGAAAAACGCATTTAATAAAGTTTACATACGTTTTCTGATGCAGAAGTGATATAAAGCAGACACTGAAAGATTACCAGCAATAGATTCACATTTAAGTTGTTTTTTTATTGTAACCTTTTCCGAGAGGCCTGTCCTAGCAATTACACCTAAACACAGAGAGCTGCTTGTACTTCTTCCTCAGTACACATTGTCCTTGTGTGTTTATTGACTTACTTTGATCAATGCCTAAAGTTTCCAGATGAGAAACTCAAGTCCAGGGCATAGCTGAGCATTCTAGAAGTTATCATCAAAATTAAAACTCTGGCCACCCAAGTAATTAAAGCCTTTAGATACTGTCCTTAGATCTCAGTTTATCCATGTATAAAATGTGTTTAATAATCTTTTCTTATGTAGATATTAGACAAGAAAAAGAAAGATAATCCAGACTATGAAACTACCTCTATTTTATAATGTAAAGATAAGCATATCATATATGCAAAGCTCTAGGGAATCTATATTCAGAAAGAAAAACAAACTAAGTATAGATAATAAAGCCGATAAGATTTCAGGATCCAAGATTAAATATTATCAAAATTTTAACAACTATCAATAACAAATTAAAAAGTAGCCAAGAGCTAATGTTCATAGTCCTCCACTCCTTGTCAGTGTTCTATGCAGCTGGACTCCCACCCTGTGCCAATCCTATGAGGTGGGCACTGTTCTCATTGCTACAGATGAAGAAACTACAGTGTGGAGGGCACAGAAGCTTATCTGAGACCACGGTGTTAGTGTGTAACCCGAGGAAGTTCACTATCCGCAATCATTGCATTAGGCTGCTTCGGCACAGTAAAGCCTAGTGCATGTCCAAAGCAGCAGGATTTAAAAGGGATTGATCTGTGGAGTTTCTATTATTGTGATTAAATTCCTATTCTGAGGTGAGGGTTTCCTTTAAAAGGCAATACAGTACAGAAACTTTCAAGAACTATCCATTGCATTCAATACTTTTAACCTATGATTTCAGATTTTGGCCTCTAAATACTTCCATTTATAGCCTGAATCCAACTCAACTTGTACACTGGCCTCAGTTATTTTGGATGATTGACTACAGCATTTCAGCTCTCACAGCCACAGAGTGACATACACTGTCTGTTATGCTCTCAAAGAACAAATGTTCGTATTTTGATGTTTATTATCAGAACAGTCAGTAAATGCTCTACACAAGAGTTTACACGAGAGCCAATTATTTGGGCAGAATATGATCACATCATCTGAAGTGCATGCAGGGCTGGCTATTCCAGCTGTAAATTGGGGAAATATGTGTACTGCTCTCTTTGCAAGACACCTCTAGATTCATGCTAACTCACAAGCCGCTTTCTCGACATGATTAGGAAATCAGGGTTGGCTGAATCTCAATGCTTACTGAATTTATCCTCAGCTGGAAAGCTGAATGTTGTCTTCCCGGTCCTTTTTCCAGCCCTCCCTGTGGAAAGATGCATCACCATTTTCCCCAAAAACAAAACAAAACAAAAAACAGTCAAAGGCTGGGGGTGAAGCACTTGCCTGGTATGAGAAGTCTTTGGCTTCAATTCCCAGAGCAGCACATACAAATAGCAAGCCCGAGGTATCTTCCTCTAGGCTCTCCAGTCCCTCCTGACTGATTTCCTGCAGGGTGCTAATTATTGGTAAAAAGCTAAGAGATGAAGCTGTTTCACTGGGGATCCTTCTACAGCACCCAAATCTAAAATTACTACTTTGTTATATAGAAAACTCAAGTAGTCAGCAGTAGAGAAGACACTTGTAGCCTCAGATATAGAGTGGCTGCTTGTAAGGAATGTGCTGGCTTTAGATATAAGCTAACCGTGTGTTGTGATGGGTGAGGAGCCAAACTAGCCATAGAGTACCTCACTCACATGAAGCCCCTTTGCTCCTTAGTTTCACTTCCCTAGATGCTGCATTGTAATAAACTTAAAGATAGGAGACACTTTAAATCAAGGTATTTGAACCTTATTGTTAATGAATTTTAAATCTTATCCTGTGAGTTATGCTTTTAAAAAGTGTTCTAAGTAATTTTCACTGTCAGCCTGCCTGGATTTACAATCACCCAGGAAACAAACTCCAGGTGTGCCTGTGAGGGCCTTTCTGGAGAGGCTTACCCAAGATGGGGAGATTCAGTCTGGATGCGGGTGGTGCCATCCCATGGGCTGTGTTCCCGGACAGAAAGGAGAAAGCTGATGCCTGCTCTTATCTCCCTGAGTTCCTGGATGAACACACAACGTGACCAGCCTCCTGCTCTTACCACACCTTTCTCCAACAACCGACTCCAGCTCCTTACACTCCAAGGCATATAAACTCTTCCTTGAAAGAGTTGCTCCTTGCCAAATAGCACCAAGGAACATGATGGAGAAAAGAGAGAGCACTCTTGGAAGGGAAGTTGTCCCTCTATTGGTACCTTTTCTGTCTCACCAGTCTCTTCCAGAGACAAAGAGGAATCAGGAGACCACACAAGGAGGCACTGGGGACACTTGTGTCAGAAAAAGCAGTTGGTAACTGCTGATTGTTAAGAGCAACACTTTTAATCAGCCATGGGAAGTCATAGCTTGGGGCACAGGTCTAATTGAAGCCAGTGAAAGAAGCTTGAAATGAAGCAGAAACAGAAGGGCTGGCTGCCCTCATCTTTTAACCATTGAGAGCTGACGATATCTTTAATCCTAGCACACTGGTGGCAAAGTCAGGTGGGTCTCTGTGAGCTCATTGCTTTGTAGACTGGGCTGGTTTTGAACTCAGAGTTCAGCCTGACTTTGCCGTCAGAGCAATAGGGTTAAAGATGTATACTTCCACACCTGGCTTCAAGAGTTTTGTATCTTTTTTGTGACATTTAAATCTGTCATCATTTTGGGGCATATTATGTATGATGTGTGAAATGCTGTTCAACTTTTCGTTCCTTTGCATATGAATATCCAGAAATCCCAGCACTAAGTTTTTGAAAAGATTATTCTTTCCTCATTGAATTTTCTTGGCACCCTTGCCAAAATCAGTTGAGCATAGATGTTTGGGTTTATTCCTGGATGCCCAACTCTGTTCCATTGATTTATACATCTATATTCATGCCATTTTATGCTGGTCTTGATTACCGTAGCTTTATAGCAAGTTTGGAATTCATAAGTATGTGACTTTCAGGTTTGCACTCTTTTTCAAGACCATTCTGTTACTTATTTCCACATGAATTTTAAGATCAACTTGCCAACTTCTTTTTAAAAAAAAAAAATCTGATACTTTCCACTTTTTTTTTTTTTTTTTTTTTTTTTAGATAAGAGCCAATAAGCTCCTCTATGCAAGGGCTTTGAAAAAAAAGTCGATTCTAACTGTTTTAATTGTTCCAAAGGACTGAATTCAGGCTCTCCATTATCATTTTAAAATAATTTCATTCATTTTGCGAGAAAATGACATTAAACAGATGCAAAACTGAATTTCAAAGTGTTCATGAATAAAGATGTGTGCTGTCAAGTAATCCATAGCAGTCTTCCCAAGAATCGGGGCTGTTTAATCAGCAAATTGAGGGGAAAAAAATCTTTGCAAGGGATTTTTTCCTTTTGAAGAAATCTGATTGCTAATTATTAAACAGAGTACGACATAGTGTAATAGCTGAATTAGTAGGGAACAGAATAAAAGGTGAATTTTTAGTGAATGAAATTCAAAAAGCAGCACCGTACTTGAGTTTGTGGGTACCAGCCCTGAAGGTCCTCTGGTCCTCCTTTAGAGAGGGCTGATTGCAGCTGGTTTCAGGTACGATGCTGTCAAGCAAAGCATTATAAAATGCTCCCATTGTATAAGTTTACATGTTGAATGTTTGCAAATGATTCCCCCCACCATTGATTTTTATTCTCATCATTTTCCCTGTTTCTCTCTGCACATTCCTAAGTTACCTGGAGAAAGTGCAGAGGCCTGGCTGATAGCTGTATGGATGAGTTCAGATGCATCACTATGTCTACCAACATTATACTTACACAGATTTGGATGTAGAACTTTCTAGTAAAAATTGTTTTGGTATTTCTAAGACATTCATTTCCACCAGTTTCAAGACAGAAATCAGTCAATTGAAGCTCTGTCTATGAAACATCTCAAACATTAAAAGAGATAATGTTGCAATATGTACACCATAAATGTGAATTTTCTCAAACATCAAATGCCTCATCAATGATACCTACTTTGTGGATTGTTTTAAGAAAGTTCCAATATGGCAGTGGCAACCTTGAAACACAAATTCTAGTTGGTATTTAATGAAAATTCAGAGTCAGATATTGGGGGAAAGCTGGAATATCAGAGACAGGAAACAGACCACAGTCAAATTCCACCCAGGTAATTTCTCAGGGTAAAAGCTATCTTGTAGATTCCTCAGCCTAACTCATTGCTTCTACAGAATCTCTGTCTTCCAAAGCCTGCCTTAAATACCTTCTTTGCCCAGTTGTTTCACTTTTGGGTTCAACTCTGCTTCATATTCTAGAAATAGGATTAAAGGTGTGGACCACTACTGTTTGATAGGTCTTGAACTCACAGAAACACAGAAAGACTGTCTCTGGAGTTATGGGATTAAAGGTGTAGGTTACCACTCAGGTCATTCCTGTGCTAAGATCAAAGGTGTGAGTTACCACTCTCTGACCTTCCTGGATTGACTGTGGGTGGTGGATCTGTTCTCTGATATTCACGCTGATTTTATTAAATATAAAATATATCGCCACACAACCTTCAATCAGTTGTGTCCTTTCTGTGTCATATACCTTCTGTCACAGAGAATGTGTTCAGAGAAGGACAGCCACACTGACACATTAGAGTGGAATATGCCTAAGAAGACATGAGGAAGCATTTTTCTAAAGCAAGTGTGTGGTATCTAAAAGCTACAAGTTTAATACACACAGATTTACTATATTTGGAATTTTTGAAAAGGTAGCATGTTAAGTCAAGTACACCCTTACATGGATGCTTTCTATCTGAGGTGCGGACTCTAGAAGATCCCACGGGTGAGTCACCTTATTGGTTTCCTAATGCAGAATGATTGGCTTTGAAACCATATACATACAAACAACAAAAACAGACTCAGTGGGTTATATATATATATATTTGTATACACACATAACTAATATAATAAAGGAAAAAGATGCTATCAACTTGAGGGGAAGCACAGAAGTGAGGGAGGGTAACTGGGAGAGGCTGGGCCGAGGAAACGGAGGATGAAGTGATGTAATTCAGGTTCAACTAAATCCCCTTGTGCTCAGTGCACACACTTGTATAGATGCATATGTATACAATAACAGAGATTATGAATAATACTTTTACTACCTTCATTGGATTCTGGCTGATAGTTTCTATTCTTTTATTTGTAAAAATGCTGAGTAGTCTCCCCAACTGCCTCATAACTCTGTGATGAAACCCAAGCTGTAGTTGGGCAAGTTCACATGGGAGAAACTAACTCAAGCAAGGCATTTCAACCCTCTCCTAGTGACCCAGCTTCCGCTCAGCTCCACTTTCAGTCAACTCTAAGCTTTTATTCTTTTGAATTTTCTTTCCTCTGTGACAGCCTCCGATACCAGCTGCTGCAGGTAAATGGAAGCACACAAGGATAAGACAGCAACACTATATATAGTGTGATGTGGGCTTTTCAAACCAAAACAAAACAAATTAAAACCATCAAAACAACAAAAAAAACTCATCTTTTTGTGCACAACAATCCTTAAAATTGGTGATGATATATAAACAGCATTCAAAATAAGGGCAAATGTTGGAGAAGCAGTTCTACAAAAATTAAACACATCCCAAGTTGCCATTTTATACCCTCCTCTTGACTTTGCTCCCTTGCCTGCCCTAATGTCAGATTTTATGCTCAGTGGGTGCAATACGGTTGCCTTCTTTACCCAAATGTCTGCTTTCTTTCCCAGAGAGTGGCTTTTCTTTTGGACTGATGGCAGTCTTCCATGCTGTCTCTCCCATCTTTCTCTAGCTCTCTGAAGAATGGGAGCTCTTTTATAAATCCCAGGCAGTAGTTCTCTTGACTCCTCACCCACCAATCAATCATGAATTGCCCAAGGATTCCCAGTAAACTCTGGCTCCCCTTCCTTCCCAGCCAGAACATCTTTTCAGCTTTTATTAAACAAGGATTGATTACACAGCCAAGCTAGACAACAAGGACACATAACTAAGCAAAGTTGTTACAAAAATGTCTGTTTCATTTCGCACAGCATAGGATCTGTTGGTTAGGAATGTCATTGTACCTACCCAACATTGAGAAAAAGATTGTATTTTAGGTGGAATTAATTTAGCAACAGGGATTCCCCGTCCCTGCTCTGAGGAGAGAAGTCCCCTTTGGCAGTCCTGGCCTTTCTCTGTTTAGCTGCATCTGTGTGGGTTTTACCGGTAGCTGTGTGTCACTTCAAACCATTGATCTTACTGTTAGTTATCCTGCCTTTTCTACAATACATCTTAATCATGTTCCTGTTGCTGTTATCCAGATAACTGAACTACATGTGCATTAAATTTGCAGTCCCTGGGGGTAGAACTCTGTTTCCTGTCCAGAACATATTAGACCACAGCCACAGCCTTTTTGTGAAGCAGTATTTTTCATTTCATTATATATATATATAAAACTGGCTAGATAACACTTAGTAACAAGTAGATAAAGCTACTGGATCAGTACTTCTCAACCTTCCTAGTGCTAGGACAGTGTAGTTCCTCATGTTGTGGTGACCTCCAATCATAAAATTATTTTCATTAATGTCATCCTGCCACTAATGCAAATATCTGTTTTCAGATCATCTTAGGTGACTCCTGTGAAAGGGCCATTTGATCCCCGAGAAGGGTATGACCCACAGTTGAGAACTGCTGGACTAGAAGACTATCCCATTTGACTCTTTCTGCTTTATTGTCTTTTTTCAGGAATTTTATTAACGTCAGTACTCAAAACCCATTGGCAATATTTTGGTACATAGCCATGGAAACTCTGAATGTGCTTGTGTGTGTGTATGTGTGTGCATGTATGTAACAAGCATGCATATTAATGCAATATTTTAGAAAGCCTTATGAACAGGCATCTAAAGGTGATTTTTACTGAGATTTATCTTTTTATCTTATTTTACTGCTGTGTGCACCTCTGTGGGCCTGTGGAGGTCAGAGGGCAACATCTCCAGAACCAGCTCTCTCTTTCGCCTTCTCTTTGCCATGTCTGTCACACTGAGTGCTACAGGCACACAAGTTGCTTCCTTTGGTCTCCCATCTCTCAAGCACCACATCTTGCTTTTTTTTTTTTTTTTTTTAATGGGTTCTAGGAATCAAAATCAGGTTCCCCACCTTGCAAAGCAAGTACTTCTCCACTCGCAGCTGTCCCTGTTCACCTCTTTCCCTTTTCTTTACACCTCCTCTACGTTCTACATTTTAGATAATCACCTTGGTGGCAGGCCACATTACATGGACGAGACGCTGGAACATGGGGACAGAAAGGGTAATGTGGATGGGGAAGGGTTTTCAGAGGAAAAGCCACAGCTAATCATGCCTGGGCCGTGGCTCCTTAGGGCTACCACCCCTGGAAGCACCCTCATAAGCATTTTCAAAAATATGTTAATACTTTCCTGTCTTCACCAAGAGCTAATGAGAAATTATCTAGGTTTTCCTTTTTTTTTTTTTTTTTTTTTGCCCCATCAAGAAGTGAGGAATAATTTATAGTGATTCCCTTAGCTTCTGCTTCTTGTATCATTATGAAAATCCCACTCATATCTAGAATGTAGCTTGCAGGAGAGATATTATTATCTGAATTCTTGTTGCCAGGCAGGAAGGAAGTGTGTGTATCTCTGCAGGGTGAGGACTGACTCCCACAGACCAATATTTCAGTGCAACTCTATTAAATTTCAGGCCTTGGCCAATCCCAGAAACACTCCTCTTCCCAATGAAGCACTCATTACCATCGAGATACCAAATCTATGGCCCACCCTCTCCTGCACCTGTACATGCTGGCCAATCCATCTTATCTCCCTTTGTTTTACTTTGGGAGGGAGGCTTGTTATATATTGTTTGTATCATGCTTTAATCATGGGCTGTGGATCACTTTATAGCTCCCCAAATGCCTTGGCGAAGTCTCTATATAAATAAAATGATTATTATTAAAGTCAATTAATCAGAAGCACAATTCACTTTTCAGTACCTGACATCTTGAGTATTTATTGACTCACTGAAATCTTTCTGTTCCATCCCAGTGCACATTTTAAGGAATCAATAACATCAAACACAATACTGTAGATTTCTTTAATTAGGTTGTAATTTGTACATGCATACAGATGTGTTGATCTGTTGAGGATAAATGATTGATGAAGAGTGTAATAAAACGTGCTAAGGAGTAATGATGTTTAGAGAATGCTGGCGGAGCCTTGTTGCATAATTTGTAAGCAACTTTATTTCATACTCAGCAAAGGAAAAAAGACAGAAGCAACTCCTTATGTAATTGAAATATCCATCCACCTCACTTTCCTTTGGTCTAGAGTAGCTAACTGCTTCTTTTTCTTTCTCTCCTTTTTTTAAGTAAGTTTTTTAATTGAATAATATATGTATATATATATAATCTACCATAAAAATATGGCTCTATACTTTTTCTACAGAAACAGACAAAAAGAACTTAGAAAATCCTTGTGGATTTTCTGTGATGGGATGGAGTCCAGGGGTCACACACAGGCAAGGACTCTTCTGTGAAGCTAATTCCCCATCTCCAAAGGACCATTTAGATCAAGAAATAAAACAATCCACCCAGAGAGCCTACCACCTGCCAGTTCCCATCGTCTCTCTCCTCTTCCGGACTTCTTTAACCTTTAGTATAAATGCAGTCACAGAAGATATGTTTCTCTATCTGCCCGGTGATTTATTTTACAATACTTTGCTTTTTTATTTACTATCGATATATGAAGTATTGGCTATGAAGCAGGAATCATATCAAGGGCAGGGGATACAAAGAGCTATTAGAGAGAGTCTCAGCCCTTGATAGTCTTTAGTCCAAGGGTAAGAAGAGACAAACAGGTAAACAGATGGGATCTGGTAAATGTTAAGGGTTCTATAAAAGAAGATAATAGACCTCCAAGGAGATAGGCCCAGCCTCAATGGGGATCGATAAAATACTTCCTAGATGACTATTCTGAAGCTTACTATATATCTCAAAAATCTCTAGGAGCTGAGGGCTTGGGAATAGGAAAGGATTAGTTGAACCAAATTACACTGGAGGGTCTTCCTGCTGATCACTTACATTCTTTCCTCTTTCCCCCTTATTTCTACCCCCCACCCCTTTTTGAGACACTGTGTAGCCCTAGCTCTCCTGGAACTCACTCTGAAGACCAAGGCTGACCTCAAACTTACAGAGCTGTACCTGCCTCTGCCTCTGCCTCTTAAGTGCTGGGATTAAAGGCGGACGCCATCATAGCCCAGCCCCCCTCCCTTCCCCCCCCCCCCCCCCCCCCGTTCTGTTCTACTGTTCTAGTTCCCTCCGCCCTTCCCTGGAGCTCATGCCTCTCATATTTCCTCCCTCCTTCTCCCTTTAATCTCCTTACCTTCCGAAGTTGGAAACCTCCCCAAAATGTGCTCTGGATCTTTCTCTGCACTGATGCTTGCTCTAGGGGAGAAGAAATACATATGTGTCACCCAACTTCTCCATCCCTTGGGTTTCTTGGGTCAATGATATTCCTAGTAGCTAAGAGCTGAGCAGGAATGAGCAGGTGTAAAGGACAGATAAAAGACCCCATAGCTGAGGGTGGAGATGAACAGAGGAGACAGACAAAACCATTCCAGACAATTATATTTGGTGTTCCACTTTGAGCTCCACAGACAATCAAATTGATTTTAGTTGAGTTCATATTTATTATGCTCCTGGAACCACTGCCAAGCTCTATTCAATTTTGTTCCATTTTGGCTGCAGAAACTCTGTCCTTCTATCTGAAAAACCAAAAGGTGGTCTGTGATGATTGTCTGTCCACCAAGCACACTGTTCTGGTGAACTCTGCCAGGAAGATGCTATTGTTGTGTCAGTGGGAGACCACTTACAACACCAGCAAGGGAACTGGACCCCTTGTTCCATCATTATGCCAAGAAACCCCAGTTGTATTTCATCTGATTCTGACAGAGCAATGTTTGTATCTTACACACTGGCCGTTCAAATGGGAGATTTGGCTGGAAAGTATCTGGCTGAAGTTCAGCGCAACAAGATAGATACCCAGGGTTGGTAAACCATAGAAACCGGGTGAGATAGATGGGTTTTGTGCAAAGGGAAGCTGGGAACTTGGGGGACAGAATGTGATTATCACTGGACAAGTAAATTAAGAGGGAAAGTAGCAGGATGAAGAATACCCAAGAGCTTTGCAGCCAACAGGATGAGCTGAAACCACGGCTCTCGGCCAGCCTGCATAGTGTAGGCCAGTTGCATAAACCTCTAGGGAGTCCATCATTTGAAGTTGTAATGCAGTCCTCAAGTGATGGTGCTGGGAAGCAATGAGATACTGCATGAGGAGAGTTCTACTCTTGTGGCTTCTTGATGAGATTATGTTAAAAACAGTGACTGCTTCAGTGCAAAATGCAAGAGCTTGTTCAAATCAGAACTCCAGTGATAAAAGGCATTTTTGAGTTCAGACTTTGGAAAAGAATGATTAAAATAGAAAGCATAGCTCTCTGTGAACTACTATTGGAGACATGCTCACTCCAATAGTTCTTCAGGTAGTTGTTGCTTGAGAATCTTTTGGCATCAATCACCAAGGTACACCCATTAATTATGGGTATTTACTGTTAAATAAGGCACGCTATGTTTATGTTATCAGGACACACCTAAAGAAATATCTCCTTGAGCTTTTGGAAATTGGTTTTCTAATAAAATCACAAAAATAACAATTAAACCAGAATGACAGCTCAAATTCTACCCTAAGGCAAAAAATCAATAGCAAATAATATTTAGATATTAACATAGGTGTTTAACAGACACTAAATTAGGGTACCAGAGCTATTTGTTGATTAATGTCCAAGACATGTATGGGAAAATTCTATGCACATATCTTGTGTGTAAATACAAGCATAGAACCCCTTGATATTGTGTTTTAAGATCATCCTATATATGGAACGATGAGCTGTCCCTAGGATCAGGTATAGGCAAATACATAGCCTCTGCTCCAAAGAAGGCTACAGTTCAATCATTATTAGAATATTGACTTCTTGCACATAGTATTCACATATGACAGAAAAATTTATCTGAGAAAACACATCTCTGAAGTTGTTAGGATAGAACATATGATTTGAGCTTCAGCTACAGCAGAGAAAATAACCAGCAGTGAGGGGCAGCCTACAGAAAGGAGACAAGCTTGGTCAGGGGCCATTGTCTGGAATACACACAAAAGTCAGAAACTTAACCACCAAAAGAATTAGTGGAGTAAAAAGTTTGTAAAGAAGAAACACAAATGGCCAATAAATACACGAAATACATGTTCAACTTCCTTAGACAAGGTAGAAACATAAACTGAGCTGAGATTCCAGTTCTGTCCAATCTCTGTATAAGAGCTCAGAGACAAGAGCCTTTCCCACTGCAGTGGGAATGTGGAACACCACAGCCATGATGAAAAGCACACGGGGGTCCCTTAACTGAAAATATGGTGGTTATATGTGGTTATATACCTACTATATCTACAGACCTGAAGGAGACAAAGTAGGCATTCCACACTTACACATTCATGTTTATGGTGACACTGTTCATGACACTCAAGCTATGGAATTGGCCCAGATGGTCACCAGCTAATGATAAATAGAGAAAACACAGTTTATATATGAATAATTATGCAGCTGGAAGGAAAGTAGAGCAAAATCATTTTCAGGAAAATTGAGTGGAACTAGCTATTAGCATATTAGGCAAAATTAACTAGACTCAAAAACAAGTCACATGATTTATCTCATGCTTAATATCAAATCAAAGTAATAAAATTAAAAGAGGTCTAGAGTAAATTTTCTCAAAGTACTTTATGTGAAAATGTAAATATGCATATAAAAACGAGGCTTCAGAATAGATTCTGTAGCTGAGGAGTTTCTTGGTCCTGGGCGGCCAGAGGCCCAGACCCTGCCTCGCCAGACCCCTTAGCCACCAGCTGCCGCCACTCAGGCCCCCGGAAATGACTCAGACACTTATATTAACTTTATGCTGTTTGGCCTATGGCTTAGGCACATTGCTAGCTAGCTCTTACATCTTAAATCAACCCATTTCTATTAATCTGTCTGCCATGTGGCCCGTGGCTCACCTGTGTTCCTTACATGTTGCTCCTTGGGCGACTTGCTCGATCTGCCTGTGACTCCGCTCTGCTTCTCCTACCTATGCTCTGATTTCTCCTCCTACTTCTTCTATGGTGCCTGTCATGGCCCAAAACAGCTCCTTTATTTAAAATTGAGATTTGCAGCATACATAAACGCATTCCCACATCAAGATTCCTCTTTCTTTTCCATGTCATATGCAATGGGTCCCGAAGTCCATCATATTAGATCCACTATGAAAACACACCACTCTACCCACTCCACCTGACCATGGTAAACCACATCTCATCACTCCTCACTCAGAACTACCTTCTAGCTGGGCTCTCACCATATTATAAACAAAGCACTTTGAGAGACTAAAAGAGATGTCCCCATACTCAGACCTCTCTTTGCCATGGTGCTCTGTTTCACCTGGAATAGAAGCCACACTCTTGCCGTGGGAAGTTCTAAGGCATCAGGGCTCTCTAACATTTTCTGATGTCATTTCCTCATATTCCCTTTTGGCTATTCTGCTCTATTACACTAGCATCTCATCTTCCTAGAGATGCTGCCCCAGGGCCTTTACATTGGGATACTTGCTTTACTCTTAGCCTGGGCCAGTCTTCCTTCATTAAGCTGTGTGACTACTCCTTCATGATTGTCCGACTTCTATTCAAATCTCACTTTCACTGTGAGTCCTACCACAGGATTTGATAACAACACTGCATCCTGACTCCGGAGTTCTGGTGCTTCTACTGCTCTGGGTTCTTTAATGTGCTAACCATGTTTATTCTTTATTCTTGGTCTCCTCCTAGAAGAATGTAAACATTGAATTTGCTGCTCTAGTTACTGGTCTCTGCTAACCCTTCAAATATTTAATACTACAAATTCATTAAATAAAGGAGTTGACATAGCAGGATGGGAAAGTGATTTAGGAATAACTTGACCTCCAGTGTAATGTTTCAGAATGTGGAGATGTTGTGCACTTGCAAGCTGCATTTCTATACTCTTTGTCAGGGCTGCTAAGAGCACATGGTTTGGATAGATCTAATTTGCATAATTGTTTAATGTAACAAAAAATTAATATGGAAGTTGTAACATTTATTCAGTACTTCTCAGGTTATTTGTGATGAGAGACCTCCCCCATCTTCTGCAATCTGCAGTTAGACAGGGCTTTTACCCATTTCAGTAGTGAGTAGTCACAACAGAAATAACACAATAGACACACTGAAGTGTGAACAGAATAGTGTGCTGTGTTCAACAGAAACATAACTGCACCATCAAACTTCTGTGGCTTTCTATTTGATGTCCTGTATTCCCTGGACTCTTCCTGAAATCCTTCAGGGAAAGTATCCAGAAAGCCCAGCTGTCCAGAGACACACTGACCTTTGACACAGGGAAAAAGCCTTATCTTCTCAAAGTCTTCTTTTTACTTTTCCAGTGGGAACCAGCAAGGCCCCTGCTTTGCAGTTTATATCTTGAATTTTTTAAGATGGAACATGCCTAATAGTCTACGAGTATGGACCTAAATTCTATCAATACTTGTAAACACAGTAGAAATGTTTCCTTTGCAGGGTAGGTGGAGGAAGGCTGGTGGGAGTGGGGTGAAACTGTGGTTGGTGTATAAAATGAATACAATTCTTTAAAAAAAGCAAAAGAGGGCGAACTACCAAGGACAGAAAAGTGACGAGAGAGAGTGGGCATAAGAGAAACCAGATTTATAATATACATGTATGAAAGTGTCAAAGAACAAACTTATTAATAAAGAAGTAGAATGAAACAAACAAACAAACAAAAAAAAAGTCTCCTTTGCTTCTCTGCAGTTAAGTCCAGTGCCTGGATCTAGGAGCGACAGGTACCACATCAATGAAGCAGATGCAGACACTTGATTGACACTTTGTGGGAGGAAGTTAGAATACGACTTGGAGAATAAGAAAAGTAGTAAACTATTTCTCATTAGAAATAAAATACATGGGACAGAGGTCACACTTTGGTGTGCTGTGGCTTCCCTATTTACAGCATCCTGCCTGGGCTTCTGTAGTGTTCCCAGGTGGTTATGTCCTCCTATGTATGGGATTCTCCATGGACATGTATCCATGACACAGGCATCTAATATAGAAGATGACATGCAATGCCTTCCTTCTTCCAGTTTAGTTAATGCTGAGACAACTGCCCGACAAGAACCATAGTGGGGCTCAGGGCTCTGTAGGCACTGCAGGCTACATGCAGTAGGTAACTGTCAAGTTGTCCCCAATCCAACTTAGCAAAACCCAAAGCTGCTTTGCAGCTTCATTGAGAAGAAGATCCAAGAAAACAGGCAATTCAAACTTTTCTTGTAGCTGCCCACCCTCCCATGGCCACATCTTTTGATTTTTCTAATGCAACCACATTTGATTAATGAACTTCTAGGAAAAGTTGGATTTGGGGTGCTGTGTCAAAACTTAATGAAAGCTAAACATAGTAGTATGTAATGGAGACTTGCCACAGGCCCTGTGCGGTCACCATTATGGAGCTCAGTTATGTAAGTCTATTGCCTGGAAAGCCAGATGCCTGAAGGAAAGGCACATGTCACACACAAATGAGAGAAGAAATAACCGTCTAGAAAGTTAGAGTGGCAAAGAGAAGGACATGAAGCAGAGCAAGGGATGCCTTGACTATCTCATACAGTAATATGAGGGAGCCTGAGAGATGTAAACCTTGAAACAGAATTCCAGTGAGGGGATGCTCCCTTGCCAAGACCTTCCCCTTACTTGTTCTGAAGAAAGACACCCTGCCTCCTTCATATACTGCCCCATATTACTAGCTCTGGGGGATGGGGCAGTAGTTAAGCATGCTCACTAGTGCTGTCCTAGTCCAGGTCACTGCTTAGGCAGCCATGTCGGGAAAACTTCCTGGGCACAGCTCTGACAGTTCTGGGAGACACAGTCTCATAACAAACTCCCTCCTCCTCTGGCTCTTACAGTCTTCCCACACCTTTTTCTGAAATGCTCTGAGCCTTAGGTGCAGGACTTATATTATAGGTGAATTAATCAGAGGGAGGAAAGGAAAAATGATTTAACTGTATTATAATCTCAAGAAATTATTTAAAATCAACTAAATAAATATCCTTAGAATATTAAAGCAACAGCCAAAGAGTGTACACTGCTCTAGAAAAAGACCCAAGTTCAGATCCCATCACCCATATCAGTGGCTCACAACTGCCTGTGACTCCAGGTCTGGGGGACCAAACATATTTGGATTCCATGAGTGCCTACACTCAGGTACACACATACTCATTACAGAGACAGACAGACACGTGCGCGTGCGCGCGCATGTGCACACACACACACACACACACACACACACACACACACACAGAGAAAGAGAGAGAGAGAACATCTCCCCATCTCCCCTCCCCTCAGCCCTGTGTCCTTTTACCACAGTATTATCCAACCAGAAGCAACAAAGTCCCTCTCCTGGACCTTTAGCACTTTCTTGGACGGTGACACAGCACAAGTGTTTGCTTCCTGCTTCCATTTCCATCACTAGAAGACACTTAACAGGAAAAGGCAACGCTCGCTTACCTTGGCATCAAATATAGAATGCCTTAGGGATGAGGTTGGGTCCTTGACAACACTGGTATTTTAGAATTTAGTTACTTTGCTCTTTCACAAAGAGGGAAGACCTCAGATGAGACAGAAAAATTCCTTCACCCCAGGATGAACCTGGGGTTTCCCTTATCTGAACAGATGAACCTTGTAAGATGTGACTAAATCTAAGATAGGAAGATAGGGAGAGTACTGTGGATTGTTCAGGCAAGTTCAAAGTAATTCCAAGTCTTCTTATAATGTAAAGGGAAGCCCAGTGAGCCAGTGATGAGGATACCACAAAAGAGGCCAGTGTCTCTGGGATGGCAAAGCCCCAAATGAGATGATTAAAATAACAAACAAAAACCACTTTGGGCATAGTCTCTAGCATTACACTTTTGCACTCCTGCAACATGGCTTCTCTAGCCTCTATTTTGATACCAACTGACAGGAGACTTGTGCATGGCCCTGTGCGCAGTGACTGTTGAACAGGCTCCCTGTTAGTGCTAGCCCTTGGCTTAGGTTCTCAAGTGTTTCCTGGGCCTCCACCAGTGCCAAACTTTAGAGCAAACATGAGTGGAGCCTGCATGCTTATGAAGGACCCTTACTGAAGATTCCCCCAGTAGAACCCTGCAGCAGTATTTCTGCCTAAGTGACTACTCTGCACGTGGTAAGATACTATTATATTAGCATGATATTTGAGGAAATACTTATGTGAATAAATAGAGCATATGTGAAGGATAAAAAAAAAAAGCCACAGTTGGAGCTTTAAAGATGCTGTGCAGGAAACTTTGAAAATATAAAAATGACGTCAAGGGAAGGAATGAAGAGATCCAATAGAGCACAGAAAAGGAAAGGAAACAGTATTCCCTAAAGCTTGAAGAAGGAACTCAGGCCTAAGAATGTGTTGATTTTAGCAGTGTAACAAGGTACATATTGTTTCCCTCCAGAATTAATAGTGTACCCTATATATCCTCAGCAGATGGGTCTTGCTCAGGGACCACTCAAGGAGCTCTCCTGAACATCCTCACTAGCCTGTAAGTAACAGCATATTCTAGGTTCTGGAACACGTTTCCATTGAAGTGACTGCCTTTTACTTACTGTATTGATGAGCTCAGAAATATCTTACACTGTGTATTGACATATGTGGGGATTCAATAAAAGTTTCAGACGTTTTGGAGATATCAGAGGGAATCTACCCACAGTCTATGTGGGGAGTTAGTAAAAGCTCCAGAAGTTCCAGAGATCTAACCACAATCAGTCTAGGAGAATCAGAGAGTGGTGATTCAAACCTTTAATCCCAGCACAGGGAGTATCCTGGGAGTGGTGACCTATGCCCTTAATCCAAACTGAGTCGAGGTCACTTTAGATTATAGAAGGAATTCCAGGCTCACAAGCAGGCAGTGGTGGGGCCACGCCTTAACTTACAAAAGGGTATTTAAGACAGGATAGAAACACAGGAGGAGAAGCCAAGCCAAGGGAAGAGGGCTGAGGAAGCTGGAAGACAGCTGGGTAAGATCTGACAGTGGTGTTTATTCCCGCTAATATCTCCAACTTCTTCAGAGATCTATCCCTGAGTCTCATTTATTTGTGCGACAGACATAATTGATTTTAACCAGTATTTTTACTTTTCTGTGTTTTTTGTGGAGTATATATTCTGTTAAAAAGTAATCGTTATTATCTATTAACTTTGATCTTATCTCTTATTATATTACAAATAGGAAGAGTAGGCAGACTCAGTATAAGTATTGTAAATGTGGAGTGCATACAACCATGTTGTAACATACTTTCTTACTGTAAGTTGCTAACCATGAGCTTGAAAACTCCTGGCTATAAAGGCTGGAGAGACGGCCTAGAGGTTAAGAGCACTTTTTGCCTCTGCAAAGGAAACTGGTAGGTTACCAGCACCCACACCATAGTCTACCATCATCTGGAGCCCACAAAATACTCATAGTTACAAAATAAAATGTACCCTCAGTCCCTCGCAAAGGGTGGTATGACTGTTCTGTAGGTGTCTTTATCCTTCCTTTATTCTTTCTTCATTTTAAAATGAAAACATTAATTTTTTTTCTCACTTGAAGAGGTTAGCATTTCTTAGCCCTGTTTTTCTAAACACCTTCTTCACCACTGTATTTATTCCCTAGTGTTGCTGGTCAGTTAAAACAATGAATCTGCATGGGGAGTTGTAGAGGGTAGAAGTCTCATGCTGAGCCAGTACAGGCAGCTCCCTCTGAGTGATATGAGAATATGCTCAGGTCTCCCTCCTTGGTGTACTGACTGCCATCTTTATGTTCACACACCACTCTTTTTAATTTATACTTGTGTCTTAATTTCTCCTTTTATAAAAGTACTAGTCATATTGGGCTATATCTTAAGCTAACGACCTTATCTTAACCACTTTTATCTGAATAACTCCATTTCTAAATAGTCATATTCTGAGGTACTATGGAATTTGATGTATGACTCTTTGGATGAGACACAGGAACTGATAACAGCTGTTTTCCCCCTTGGAGTTACAATCCTGGAATGTGAAATCAGTCTTTACTATTTATTCCCTTATCTGGAATTCATCCTTCAAATCACCACAGTCTGCCATTTAACCAAATTAAACTCTGAATGTTCTCAAGTTCCTCTAACCTACTTGTTAGATTTAACATAAGCATGTTGCCTTTATTCACACACACACACACACACACACACACACACACACACACACACATGCACACGCGCGTGCGCATACACACACACAAGGGGGAAGAGAAAAGGAGAGACAACAGAGACAGAAAGAAAGACAGACAGGGTGTCCTTGTCTAGTTTAGGCTGGCCTCAAATGCAAGATATTTCTGATCAAGCTTTCTGTGGTAGTTCGAAGGTAATTGGCCACCATAAGTTCAGAGGGAGTGGCACTATTAGGAGGTATGGCTTTGTTGTAGTAGTTATAGCCTTATTAGAGGAAGTATGTCACTGAGGGGGGTGGGCTTTAAGGCCTCATATATGCCCAAGCCATATCCAGTGTTTCAGACTACTTCCTGTTACCTGTGAGTCAAGATATAGGAACTCTGGGTCACCTCTTTAGCATCATGCCTGCCTACATGCTGCCTAGCTTTCCACCATGATGATAATGAACTAAACCTAAGTTGCCATCACAATTAAATGTGGTAGTTTGAATGTAATTAACCCCATAACCTTATAGTGGTAGTTCTATTAGGTGTGTGACTTTGTTGGGGTAGGTATGGCCTTGTTGGAAGTATGTGACTACAGGGGTGTGCTTTGAGGTCTCAAATGTGCTTAAGCCATGCTCAGTGTCTTAATCTACATCCTGTTGCGTGAATATCAACATCTAGTAGCTCCCTCTCCAGCACCATGTCTGCCTGAAGGCTGCCATGCTCTTCACTATAATGAACTAAACAATTGAACCATAAGCCATCATCTCAATCAAATGTTTTCCTTTATAAGAGTTGCCATGGTCATGGTGTCTCTTCACAACAACAGAAATCCTAAGACAGAAATTAGCACCAGGAATGGGGTATTGCTTTGAAAGGTCTGACCACGCTTTTACTTGGATGAATTTGGACTTTGTTACTTTGGGTTAGGACAACAGTGGAATGCTTTAAGCACTGTTTAATAGGCCACACTATAGAATCATGGAAGACACTAGTGCTAAGAGTGATCTGAACTGGGGTGATTGAGGAGTGCTCACTCAAAAGGTTTCAGGGGGAGAAGAATTTTAGTATGTTGCCTAGAAATAGTTCTTACGATATTTTGGTGAAGAAATGTGGCTGCTTTTTGTCTTTGTCCAAAAAGTTTGCCTGGGGCTAAAATGAAGAGTTTTGAATTAAGGGTGGAAATCTCAAAACAGCCTAGTATAAACTGTTGTGTGGTTACTAGTGTTAACTCTAATGAAGATCTATAGTAAAAAGGGTCAAGCTGAGCAAGAAACAATATTTGAGGAAAAAGGGAGACCAGAGAGTGAAATGGAGCTAAGTCCTGTATTCAAGGAGATAAACAGATCAAGAAATGGAAATAGAGTGGTGATCTTAGGGCAAGATACCTCCCAGATAAATTTTTAATTTATAAAAAGAAATTAAAGAAAAGCATAGAGCTGTGGTGTGGTGGTACATGCTTTTAATCCCAACACTCAGAGTGTGGAGACTAGCAGATCTCTGAGTTTGAGCCCAGTCTGTTCTACAGACCCAGTTTCAGAACAGTCAAGCTTACGCAGTGAAGCAAACCATCAAGAACAGAAAGTTGGTGAAGATATACTTGAGCTAGGGAACCTTGTTCCAGCCCCAGCAAGAATCAGAACTTGGTAGCTTTGGCCAAGTGGTTTTGGCTTTAGAGTTAAGGATAGAAGAAAGGGTATGGAATTTGTCCCCATGACCAAAGAAATCCAGGCATGTGTCAGGGGTGTCCCTGAACAGAGAAGTCTAGAGAGGCCATTGTATAAAGCTGTGAAGTTGAAGCCTGGGTTGCATTGGAGAACCCAAGATGATGGGGATGCTACAGCCATGGGACGCTTGTCAAGGAAAGCTGATAACAGGGGGTGGAACCAGCCCAAGAGAACGAAGTGTGTTGCAGTCAACAACGCTGAAAGGAATTGGCAATTTGAAGAGCACTTTGATATCAGACCTGGGGATGCAGAGTTTGGAGTTTGACCTGCTGGCTTTCTGTCTTGCTTTGGTCCAGTGTTTCCTCACTATGCTTACTTCCCTGTGTTTTAGAATGGTAATGTATCTTTGCCATTCATTATATGCTGCAAGTATGTGATCTGCTTTTTTGTTTTGATCTTATAGGAGATTACAGTTAAAAGACTGCATGAATCTCAGAAGAGACTCTGAATTTTAGACTTTTGAAACATTTCTGAGACTGTGATAGACTATGGGAACTTTTGAAGTTTTGCATTATATTATTACAAGCTTATGGGGACCAGGGAGTGGAACGTGGTAGTGTGAATGTAATTAGCCCCTATAAGCTCATAGGGAGTAGCACTATTAGGAGGTGTGGCCTTGTTGGAGAAAGTTATGTCACTGTGGGTTTTGAGGTCTCATTTACGCCCGAGCCATACCCAGTGCCCCAGTCTACTTCCTGTTGCCTGCATATCAACATATAGTAGCTCCATTTCCAGCACCATGCCTGTCTGCATGCTGCCATGCTCCCTGTCATGTTGGTAATGGACTACACCTCTGAAACTGTAAGTGCCACCTCAGTTCAATGTTTTCATTATAAGAGTTGCTGTGGTCAGGGTTCCTCTTCACTGCATAGACATCCTAAGACACCTCCCAAGTGCTGGGATTACAGGTGTGCAATCCCTTGAGAGACAGATCTCATTCTTGACATCAATGATACCAACATCTCTGAATATAATTTGGGCTTCTCATTATTTCACTGCTCCCTTCTGTAGCTCATTGGTGGCCATAACTTCCTTTACAACCCATAAACTGACAATTCTCACGCCAGTTACTGGCTCCAAAGTTTGCCAGAAATGCCATCATAAAGATGACACATCATTTTAAGGGCAGACCAAACACAGGGAGAAACAAACCTGAACAATCCCAAATCATAAATCATGAAGCCCTACGTCATTTGACAATATCAGATGGTCACTTAATGACTGATTTTTTCCTAAACAGTCCCTACTTTCCACCAGAATTGCTTGCCATAATTCTGTATTTTGTTTAGGCTTCTATGGGTATAATCAAAAACTGCAAGTAAGCATCCTCATTTAAATCTTTCATTAGTAAGCTTGGTATACCATCACCTGATGTGAGATGAAACCCTGAAGGAAAATAAGTGGAATTATACATATCCCTCTCAAAACTCCATGCTCTTGCTCCACTTACTTAGACAGCTAGCATGCCCCAGAGGGTGATGCGTAAATTTCCCATTCCCCACCATCCAGCACATGCTTTAGCATTTCAGTTCCTGGGGTCTCTTTCAGCCAGTAATAAATATTTAGTAGAACCCAGTTATAAAAAGTGTCTATAAATGACACCCTTGAATTCATCAAAGACACGGCTGAATGATCCTTTAAGTGAATTACTCGTCAGACCTAGGAAGATTATGATGGATGCCATTTTTTCCTGTTATTTTTTTTTCACTCTATCTTATAATTTCACGGCTGGTGCCCTTGCTTACAATCAGAACTATCAGGCCACAATATATTGTTTATCTTGGGAAGCATTTACAAACCTATTTCATTCAGGCCCTGACCTAATGCTCAGTCTCCAGAGCACACCCCGCCACTTAGTATGCTACTGTTGGGAATCATTTTGTGGACTTATTAATCAGTGCACTTTTAGATGTATAAATTTATGAGAGGCTTTATCCTAATATACAATGTAACAATCCCTACTCATTACATCTGTGAATCTACTGAGATAAGGCTATGGCATTCTGGAAATAATTCTTAAGTCTTGCTGTGTTCTTGGTAAGTCCATTATGCTCTCAGCATTACGAACCACAGATCTGTAAAGTAGTGTGTTTAATGAACACAGTTTCTTCCCATCTCTTTCAGCACCCTAAAGTCAGATCCCCACAATATCTGTCCCCCAAAAGGTCCCGCCTCTGCTCATGCCTTATTGAGATTGACGCTCAGTTGAGATCCATGAGCATGTCCAGCAGAAGGAAAAACACAGGCCTAGTGTAAACGGATTGGCACCTCCCACACTCTTTTCTGTCTTTACGTTTTTAAAAAAATTGAAAAGATTTTTGTTTTGTTTTACCCTGAGCTAGTGGTACTTCCTATCTCAAGGGATAGATCAATATTGTATGGGCCATAGAACCATTGTTTCTGTTGGTCTTTTGGAGCCCAATGTAGAATACATAAATTCAGCAGTTTTCAATGGCACCATTATATCACCACTTATATACAGATAAATGATATTTAGTCACTCCAGAAAGCTGTCAGAGCTTCTTCCAGTCAACACCACCGCCACCTCCACCATCACCACCGTCACCAGCACCATGAGGAAGACTACAGATTACATTTTCTACTTTCTGGCTTCTTTTACTTCTACATACTGTCTAGGAGACTTACACTATATAACAGTATTCTAAGAACAGGGTTTTAAATTCATTCTATGAATATTTGATTGCTTTCAGTTTTGAATATGATGAATTGAAACATATGGACAGTTTTTATTTTTTTGTGTTAGGGGAAGTGTACATGTGTGCACCTGTGTATATGGGCACACTTGTGTGGGTGTGTGTAGAGGAAAGATATCAGGTGTCTTTAAAACTCTCCAGCTTACTAGTTTAAACTTCTCAACACAGCTTTAAGTTCTGAGCGCATGATCCAGAAAAACAATAGTACATCCAGGGGAAGAAAAGAGCTTGATAATAAGAAGATTCTGTGTTAAATCTACTTAGAGGGAAACTTAATATTTAAATGGTAAAATTCAGTATTTTTGCACTTTAGAAATGGGAATAATGTAAACACTCAGTGGTAAGTATCATCTGGCCTGTAGTTAGCACATTTAATCTGTGAACTCAGTATTTAGAAGCTGCCTCACTTGGTGCACACTGACATATTCAAGGATGTGATCCACTCATCTCCACTTCCATTTTACCTTTTCTGTTCCATAAGGACTATTTAAAATGATAGTATTATTTTTTCACTAACTTAATACTTGAAGCACTTATATTTAAAATTCCAATTATAGTTGAAACCTATCTTTCCATGAGAAAAAAAAAAATGACCGCAGGTTCCCCCCCACCCCCAGAAAGAACAGGGATTTTAGCTCTTTAGAGTCTGGCAACCACACTCCACCCTTCCAGTAAATAAGCACTGTTTTCTAACCAAAGGGACCGGTCATTTATGTACACATTTTTCTTTTATATTTTTATCTAAACAATGGTAACTATGAGTTTATCTCTCTGTGCTTCTCTCCTGAACTTCAAATTTGTTTTGATGCTCCATTCAGATACTCATAAATAGATAAGTCTGTTTATGCTGTTCTAACAAAATGCTGAGTCTGTTTCTCATGATTTGTGGGGCTGGGAAGTCTAATTAACGCCAAGTCCCAGCAGATTTGGTCTTTGGTGAGGGATACTCTTCCAGCACTGTGTTCTATGCTGCATCCTCCAACACACATTACTTATATCTCTATGCTAGAAATGGGCAGTAGGCATAAGGCATATGTCTTCACAAGGCTTGAGAGATGGAAAACCAAACTGGAGGAGCTCCTTACTCTTCTTCTATAAGGTCACTAATCCATTCATGAGAATAGAAACCCAACATAATCATTTCCTATAGGAGTGATTTAAGTTCTCTTAGCAGGATTCTGTGTCAACATGAGGTTGGATGAATGAATTTAACACAATTGTCCATAGTCTTCCAAATCCCCACGTCTCACACTGGGCTTCATGCATGCATACCACTGCTGGAAAATGAGCTCTGTGTATTCAGGGCAGCTAATCCTGAGAGTAATGCTGCTATCAGAAATAAGGGCTTTCTTTGAGCCTTCCTTACTCATCACAATGGTGATGCACTTCAGCAAGTGAATTTGGGAGAGATAACAAATAATTGACCTCTCCTAGTCCATATTTAATCCTCTTCTAATTGGCTGTCCAATTTTCCTCATCTCGGCTAGGGTCAACTGTCTTTCCAGACAACCTATGTGTTACCAGTCATCCTTTCCTTCACAATTAACATCCAATTATTTAATATGTCCCATAAAGATTTCTTTCAAATTATGTCCAGAATCCAACATCTCACCACAGCCACTGCTGATGCTTTTATGCAAGTCACCATTATTTTTCTGGTTTTCCTGCTTCCTCTGGCTCTCTAAAGCCTATTTATCCTCTTTCTAGGATGTAGCAATCCTTTTCAAACCTAAGCATGATGTGTGCTTTTTCTGCTCATGCTCTCCACCTTCAACTTATGCAACTGAAACCAAAACACTCCCCCAACCCCCGCCACCAAGATCACTCAAAACCTGCGCTTATTGCCTCCAATTCCTTCTGTGACACCTACTGCCCTTGTTTTCTGTGTTCTACCTACAGTGATCTTTAACCTGTATTTAGGAAACAGAGGACAAACTTTGGTGAATATAGTGGCAATCTGCTGCCTCCACCATACTAACTGCAATGTTGAGGCCCTGTACAATTTTATACACCCTTATTTTCAGCCTATTATGCTCTGTGTAATAACCTAGTATGTCCACAAATTCTTTTATATCCATTTCTTTCACCAAGAAGTTGGTCTAACTCGATCCCTTCAATATAAGGGTAGGTCTTGGCTACTGCCTAGGCAGACACAGTTCTGAAGTGCTGCATGCTTCACAAGTCTAGCTTCTGTGCTAGCACACTGGCTTGCCTAGCCTGTCACCCACCCAGAAAAAAAAGGTGAGCAAATAAAGGGAGCAACCACATAATCTAACATTCTTCATGGAACTAAAGATCAACTAAGCTTGTTTTTTCCTTTTGTGGCTATAAATAAATAGAACTTACTAGTCTCATTACTTCATGAGCTTAAGGGAACAAGGAGTGATAAAAATAGTACAGAATTATTGTTTAGTTTAAAAAGTATTGGTAGCCAGATTGTAGTGGCACACATCTTTAATCCCAGCACTCGGGAGGCAGAGGTAGGTGGAACTCTGGGAGTCTGAAGCTAACCTGGTCTATAGAGTAAGTTCCAGGACAGCCGGGATTGTTACACAGAGAAACCCTGTCTTGAAAAACAAGAGAGGGAGAGGAAAGGGAGTTAGAAAAGTATAGGATCATGCTTGATCTGGCATGATATGATATCCCATTTATCCAGTGTAGCTTGTAGATGTCCATGAACAAAGGGGCCTCATGCACCATGGATGTGAGATGGTGGGTGGGAAGTGTGGCGAGAGGCCATAGTGGGCAGTGACAAAGCAGGACACACTTAGTCTGGGCTACATAAGGGAGGGAGGGAGAGGGAGAGAGAAAAAGAGGGAAAAAGGGAGAGCGCTCTCAGGAGGGAAGAAACATGAGAGTTAGGAGGTGGGAACTCTTAAATGTGGCTTGACAGCAGAACTCAGGGCAGGGCGTGGATTCAGAGGCTAGAACAGAATCCTAACATAGGTTAACAGGCAGTTCTTGATGAACAGTCATAGCTACTTTCTATGAATGACCCCAATGGGTATTACTTGGAGGACTAAGACATATAAATCATGAAATAACTGCATCTATCCTGGTGGTGCCTCCCTAACTTAAACCCAAGTATTTGCTTCACACAAGAATCCTGATGGCAACATGTCTGTAATTGTCTCTACTCCACAGGCCTGGTGGTTCCCAGAAAGCCCTGTTTCTAAGAATGGTTCTACCAATACTGGCATCAACTGCTGTCTACAGATCTGCTTCCATTGCTCACTGCTGTACCCCTTGCATGTAACACTGTGTGGCATGAAGCTAGTAGTTAGTTTTTATGCACACATGCCACATTATGGAAACCGCCTATTATATCAGACCCCCAACTTCTTGAAAGTGCAATGAAACAGATTAGTTTATCCCAAACCCTAGCAAATCTTTAATGCTTCTAAAGCCCAAGCTCTTCCCACTATCCCAAAGCTATCGCTATTTACTCAAACAGTTGGAATGCCTTTGAAAAGTCCTGTCATTACTGTGCATCAACATGCAGTTAAATGAATGAATTGATTATAATTTTCTCTGCTCTACCAAATCCCTATTTCTCATACTGTGCCTCATGAATGCATGCCACTGTTGGAAAATGAGCGCTAACTGTGTATTCAGGGCAGTTAATGGCAAATTGGAGTAAAATGTTGCTATCCTGATAGGAAAAGATTTCTTTGAGCTCTACTAAGCATTTTTGAAAGCAAACTGTGTCAGCAGACTGAAATTACATGCAAAATTATCGACATTATTCACATATGATAGGCAGCCACATGTAAAGATGAAACTTAAAAAACGTAGGCGATGAAGCTGAGTATCAGCCTCTGCCTAATGCATCCAACTCAACACTCTGCTCATGGGAAGGTGTGAAATGCAAAAAGTTATCTTTAGGATATTGAGAGACTTCAGGCAGCACTGGAGGAAGTGTCACAGCTGACTGCACACACAGCCATTCCTGTATTCTGTCTACTATTTTAAAACTCACTGGGTGCTTAATGGGATAAAGGATGTATTGTTCCTGGACTTAGTACATTATTTTTCTCTGCAGGTATGATTAGGATGGTGCACATTGAATAGATTATTCTTCTAGATTAGTTTTCCACACTCTAGAAAATATTAATTACATACATGAGTAGCTGGCTAATTCAGTCTGTTGGAATACACTGCCCAGTTTTCAGGTCCCAACACTGAGGGCAGACAGTGTAAGTCCTAGGCTGCTTGTTCTCTGACATGATCTCTAGCCAAACTTCTGACATTCTCACTGGATCCTGAAAACAAGTAATGAAGTCTACACGTGAAGTAGACAACCTCAATCCAAAAGATACATGATACTGTGACAAGCTGAGTAACTCCAAATTTTTAGGAAATAATTTCTTAAGGTACAGCACTCCTTTGTACAAGGACAGCTAACATTTTACTGAACATTTGTCACGTGCTTGGTACTTAGGTCAGGGCTTTTCAACCTTTGCACAACAGACTTTTTTTGTTTATTACTACTGAAAATTGATTTTTTCATACAATATATTCTGGTTATGGTTCCCCTCCCTCAACTCTTACAGCTCCTATCTGTTTTGCTTCCTCATCATTATATACAGGCCTCAAAAAACAGAACAAAAGGAAAGAAAGGAGGGAAGGAGGGAGGGAAAGAAGGGAAGGATAAAATAACAACAAACATATATACAGAGGTACATCCATAAACACAGAAATTTCACTAGATTGTTTAGGGGCTTCCACGGGGTCCCTTTGGTCAACTAAATAAAAACTATACTATATAAACAAAAGGCTTGGAAAGGGGTGGGTGGTGGGAGAACCAGACAAAGCAGTATGAGACAATAAAAACCACCTGAAGAACAAAAGAGCAACCCTCCCAAAATACCAGTTTGTTTTGTGTTGGCCATCTAATCTAACTGCTGAGGCTGGGGCCTGCCCTTAAGTGTGGTGTGTACCCAGTGAGACTCCTTTGAAGAAAAAAAAAATTCCTTTGTGAATGCCTATCAATTGGACAGTTTCTAAATTAGAGATGAAGGTTTGCACTTGCTTCCCCTCACAGCACTTAGTCCTCCGCAGACTGTGGGCATATGTTTCAACAATAAAAACAACCTGAGATATCAGAGGGATCTACCCACAGTCAGTCTAGTAGGATCAGACAGTGGTAACTCACACCTTTAATCCCAGCACAGGGAAAATCAGGGAGTGGTGACCTACACCCTTAATCCAATCTGAGTTGGTCATCTTAGTTTACAGTTCTGGGCTCCCAGAAAGGCAGTGGTGGTGACACGTCTTTAATCTTAACCTGGATGTGAAACAACTGAGGGGAGAAGGTATTTAAGGAAGGCATAGAGAGACAGAGCAGGCAGTAGAGGCCATGAGTACTGAGGCTGAGGAAGGAGTGAGGCTGAGGAAGCTGGAAGACAGCTGGGTGAGATCTGACTGTGGTGTTTCCTCTTTGATATCTCAGCCTTTCCCTGAGATCTGGCTCTGAGTTTCCTTTATTCATCCAACAGCAGACCCTCTGCATGTGAGTTCCTATGTGCATCCGTCTTGCTGTATAGAGAAGTCCTTGGTACCTTCCATCCCCAGTGGCTCTTACATTCTTTCATCTCTTCTATATAGTTCTGAGCCCTGGACGAAAGGATTTGATGAAGATTTTCATTCAGGACTGAGTGTTCCAAGCTCTCTTACTCTGATATGTCTAGTGGCTCTCTGTGTTTACTCTGATCTACTGCAAGCAGAAGCTTCTCTAATGGATGTATAGTAGAATATCTTCAGAAGTCATTGTATTGCTATGTTCCTTTAACAGAACAATAGTATCTGGTTTTCTCCTAGGTCCATGGCCTTTCTAGTCTCAGGTTCTTGGCCACAAAAGTAGTGTGAGGCATAGGTTCTATCTCATAGAAGACAGTAGTTGGTTACTCCCATAATTGTGCCACTATAACACCAATGTATCTTGCAGGCACATCATCATTGTAGACTGAACCATTTGTAGCTGGGTTGGTATTATTTCTCCTCTGGTAGCATACAGAATACCTTCCAGTATCATGGACACTAGTGAGTGGGAATGAAGGAAGACTCTAGGAAGACACCAACTTGACTTCTCCATTTAATGAGTTATCTAAGTGTTGTCTTCAGGAATAGGGCCTTATCATCAGTTTGTGGAGGGTTAGGTTGTTTAGGGATTTCTATGGGGTCCTCTTGGTCAACAACTGAATTAGATATAACCTTTTCTGGGTTTTACTTGGTTGCAAGAAATGTCTGGTAGGGGCTTAATCTCTCTCATTATTTGGTGACTAATTCCGCTATAGCATGTGCATTTTACTATATTTAGCAATGTCTCTAGCCTCTCTGCTTCCCTCTATGTGATTCAACTGAACAAACTAAGTGTCTCTAGAAATGCTCAATGTTTCCTGGCAGGCAAATTTGCCCCCACTGGAAAACAACTGCTATAGCTACATAAAGTTATTTAATACCTGAAATAGCTCATTATAAAGAAAAAGGGGTTTATTATAGCATACAGTTTGAGAGTTTTGGCTCAGAGTTCAAGTCATATGGACCAACTGCTCTGGGATTTCTGGCTGAGTAGCATACTAAGGAAGGGAATGTGTGGTGAAGGATGCTACTAACTCATGACAACTAAGACCCAACGACAGAGAAAGGGTTACCTGACTTCCTCTCACTATGCTGAGGGTTAAGGTCCTACTACCTTGCAATAGTGCTTCAGGCTGAAGACCAAGCTTTCAGTGCAGGCTGGGACACTATCTCAACCCCAGCAATGAAAGGACAGGAGGCCAAAGAGGTTAGATAACTTGAGTGGGGCCTCAAAGGCACTGGGATATAGCTTGTTTAGCCCAAGTCAGACTCCATGACTTCAGAGCAAGTCCTAACTGCTGCTTCATGACGGAGACTTGATCCCTCTGTGACTTGCAGGCTTGATGGAGTGTGCTCTGGTGTGCCATTGCCCTGTCCAGAGCTGTTGAAAAGAACTCCATCTATGAAGGCTGGTCTGGGACTGAAATGATCAGGAAGAGGGAAGGAGAATTTTAGCTGTGTGGCCTGGCTCTTGCTCAGTTACGGAATATGTAAAGTCAAAGATTTACACAAGAAAACATAAAAACCCACAGCTTAGTAGCTTTCATCATGTACTACCTACAATATTTTTAGACTAGTCTGAAGTAACAAGTAGATGGCATAACCTAAATTGCCTACTCTTTTAACAGAAGTATCTGGCTTATCAGCTAGCAGGATTCTCACTTTTAGATTTTTTTCCTGTAATTGGAGAAATATATCTTCCAAAGAGAAGATTTCATTTGCAGATGACCCTTGTTAAAATGCTAATATGTGTTCATTTAAATAAAAAGATCACATTATGAAGTCATTTAGCAAAGCTATTATAAAGTAAATTACAAAATTTTAGAAGCAAATAGCAAACTTCTAAAGGCCCAGTCAGGAAAACGTAATTAGGGTATTGCGGGAGGATGGGGTGAGGGGTGAGATGACTCAGGATAGGAAGTGTGTTGTCTAGGGACAGGTGACAGCCCCCCCCCCCTTCTTATCCTCATTGGTTATCTGCCACTTGTTCTTCTTTCTGGAATCAGTTTCTACCTCACACTTCAGCTCCAGTGACAGGTCACTCAGCATCTGTTTAGCAAAACACCTGTCCCAGGAAGCACTGTTCTGAATATTTATCTGCAGGGCTGTCTGTTCTCCACAGATCTCTGCATCTGGAAACCCACCTGTGAACCTGTACTGTGTTCAGCTCTTTCCTGGTCCTGCCTTCACCTAACATCCTGGGAAGCAGTGGAACAACTTCCTGGAGGAGGGTGAAGAAGCACACGCCCTGGCTGTGGGTGCTCCCCGCTCCCCCCTCCTCCCCACTGACTGGAAGCTCCCATCTTACACTGAAAGGCAAAAAGCAATTCCATTTCTCCTCCCTCTACTCCTTACCTCACAATAAAAGGGAGAGAGAAGTGACTTGTTTTCTCTGAGCAAGAAAGTGTCAGAAAATCATACATAAAAAGGCTTCCTACGAATGCCAACTGTGAGACTTTTCTTCAAAACAATGAAGTGAAATGCCACTAAAATTTAAACTAGATTATAATTAAGCACTTTAAATTTGTTCAGTTTTCAAGTATTCAATGGTAATGGAAAAATACTTTAAAAAAATATGAACAAGTAAGGCAGTCAAAACCAAAGCACATGACTTTGACTAATGTAAGAGGAAGGATTTTATTGTGGAGCTTTCAAAAGTCAATAATTTAAAGAAAAGAAAAAAGGAAGGAGGAAGGGAAGGAAGGAAGGAAAACTGCTGTTGAACAGCCAGCATGGGTGGTTAACTGAGAAGGAGCAGATAAGCCTTTCCTATGTAAGAGTGTCACGTTAGCAAAGAGCTAGATAGAATGCTGTGTGTACATTTGAGCAAGCGGCCTTGGATTTGAGAAAATTAGGGTAAAAAGATAAGCTTATACAGTTAGATTTTAAAAAAATAACATATATTTTACAACTATGATCTTTTAAAATAGTGGCCTTAGGAAATCTGCTTTGGCAGGAGACTGCAGAAGCTCCTGTGGAGAGGAAGTGAAAAGGCTGGGCATATAAACAAGGGCTGCTGGCACATTCAAAGCGCAGGGGATAGTTCATAGAGCAAAACATAGTCCTAAGTAAATGGGTTTCAGGCAATTTCAGTGTTAAGATAACATCATTAAGAGTAGAACAGATTGTGCTCAAACCCTGCTGTTTATAATTAACACGTTGCTTCCAAATACTCCCGGGCCCCTGGTAAACAGTCTTCTGCTCACATCTACCCAGGCCAATCAGAGTATTTTCATCAGATTCCATGCTGGGCCAGCACCTGTTTGGACAAATCCAGTAGAGCCAAAGAACTCCTTTCCCTGGCCAGCTAAGTAGTTGGATGAACACAGCGTGGCTTAGTCATTGTCACAGTGTCCATATGGCTTTGAAGCTTGTTTTCACAAGAAATCATATAAGTATTTTATTATGTCAAAGTTCACCGTCCTAGAAACAAAAACAAATAGTATGTTAGCATCCTCACTCTCTACTGCTCAGCTTTGTTTGACTGCAAAGCGTGTGGGAAATAATTCATAACTGGTCAATGCTGTCAGATGCACTAGGTTAGGGACAGCACAAAGTATTTAAATAAAACTAAAAACACATTTTAAAAACCATTTTTTGGCCATACAGAAACTTCTATTACTTAAAAACAAAATTAGAGCTATTCAATATTCTCTATTTGAACTGTATTGCATAAAGTTTAGATTTTATTTGAAGGCCACCTGTTTTCTGTCTAATAATCTGAGTCAAGTAATTAGAGATGCAGAAGTATTTAAATCTTGTTTGCTTCAGAACATTGTTTATCTTCCAAAACACCTGTTTTATCATCACATAACGCACAGCTCATCTGTCCTCATTTGTAGCTTCTATGATCTTCAGTCTTTAACAGCAGCTGACCTGTATGCACATTCAACTAAATCTGTATGATCCAAGAATATCATACAACAAACAACATAGATGTATATTTTTATACTCTGATAGCAGGCAGAATAAAATAACAGAGGAAGAAACCTATAATTATTTTCCTTTCTCCAAACTCATTCTTCACTATAAATATTCAGACTTGGAGGTTTATTATTTGACTAAATGGTCAAAATAATTAGATATAATGATCTAGCAATAAGTATAAAATTAAAGCCTTATGTATTCACTTCTGCAAAAAATAATCATCCATATGAGAACAGCCTTTTAGAGTCAATAATTGCACATTCTTATTTATTAACTATCACCAATTATTCTTTTTGTCTATTACTTTATAATATGCTTTCTAAAAAAGTTTCTACATAATGACTGACATACCAATTTTTTTTAAAAAAAATATGGATAGGGAACTACAGACACTGCTTTTGAAAATACATTTTAAAATAGCTCAAACTGTGAGATGCTCTGGCTACTGTGGACCCAACATTAGACAGAAGAGTATCTTTGACTGTAAAGCCTCTCTGAGAAACACCCAAGCATTCTAAGTTGTACAGAGTTACCCTGCCAGCATCAGCAGTGGCAAAAGTGCTAAATGACCACTGAAGTCAAGATGGCTCATGCACAGCACGGCTGTGGCATCATAGCACCTTCTACTTTCTTCTCCTTCTTCTACTTTACCCTTCGGACAACAAAAACAACCAAGGAAAAATCCTTTCCAGCCAGTAACCTGACTTCCCAAGGGTCGTGAGAGAAAGCAGACACAATAGGCTACATTTCCTCATCCACAAAAGGGGTTCTATTTGTATACCTCTCTGAACACAGTCCCTCTAATGGCTCTGAATGGTAAGGTTATAGAGCAACAGAACAAAATGGATTTAATACCTCCCTTCTTTTCAGTGCCAGGTGAAAATAAAAAGTAGTGAAGAAGTTAAAAACAACGTAAATCCCAGCATTAGGAGGATCTCTCTATCCAAAGCCGTATTCAATGGACTGCTGCAAAGGAGCATAAAACGGTCAATATGAAGGCACAGCTACAATACTGAGAACGTGTGGAGACAACAAAGAGTCACAACTAGGCTGCAGTAACCACTGAAAAACGTCTGTCTAATTGGCCAGGACTAGGAAAATGCATAAACAGAACATTAATTTGTGCTAGGACTCTTTTATGTTTCAGTAATAATTTGTATGGCTATAGCACAGTTTATGCAATAAAACATTAACAGAGTAAATCGCATACTTGAAACATTCTAAGTAACTTAGAAGCATCCATTTATAGGTTAACTGTATTCCATGTCTCTACTTTGTCAATAAGCCAGCACCAAGAAAATCAAATCCTATTGGATTATTTCTTTTACCTATCTATTCAGGAATAGGTAATAGCTCAGTGGTTAAGAATATGCACTGCTTGTGCAGAGGACCAGAGTTAAGAGTCCCAGCACCCACACCTGATGGCTTACAACTGCCTGCATTTGTGGCTTCAGAGATATCCAATACAAATACAACAGATTCCTATGTAGTGTTCATAAAGCCCAGAAGAGGGCACTAAATCCCCTGGGATGGAAGTTAAAGAGACTTGTGAGCTGTTAGCCATGTGGGTGCTGTAATCAAAGCTAGGGCTCTACAAGACCAGCAAATGTTGAGATTCTAGTGTCCTTGTAAAGATGTTATACCTAAAGACAACTAAGTGGTCAAAGAACTGAAGGTAAGGTCACTACTTTATGCATCATTTACTAACTAAGACGGCCACTTTCTTCAACAGTTCTCCCAGACCACAGTAAACAGGTGACCTGCCAACTGAACCCCATATACAGCTTCTGAAGCAAGTCAGAATTCCACAGCACAACTGCAAAGGCAATATCAAATACACTAATTGTTTATAGGGCAAACAACTTAAAGCTTTAAAGCTTTGGTCTATGAAAACTTTACATGTGTACTTGCTTCTGGCCTTTCTTGAGTTTAGATACATATTAGACACATATAAATACAATTTTAAGGCTCCAGATAACATTTATTGAGTGCAGGAGGTTCTGTTTCCATAAAATACAAACTATTTTCTAAAGTAAGCAGCTAAAGAAAAATAGTGTACAATATGGATGGTAATTTCTCCAGGAGTAATTCTTTCTGTATGTATATGTGTATGCAGAATATATGTGTGTACGCAAGCTTGCATGTATATGAGTGCACATGAGACTTGAGGCTGACATTGTGTCTCCCTTGATCAGTTTCTACTTTACTTATGGAAGCAAAATCATTTGTTAAATTTGGACCTCGTCATTTCTAGCTAGTCCCTGCCTCCCAAGTGCTGCGATTACAGGCAGTTGCCAAATCTGCCCAGCCTCAACCTGGGTTCTAGTGGTCTGAACTCTTGCCCTTAAGCTTGTATATAGAAATGTTTAGTTCACGGAGCCATCTCTCTAGCACTCCTAAGGGTAATTCTTAAATCAGAATTGAGAACAACAGAACTAAATCATATAACATATATTTAAGAATTTAGTTTATCTATTATCTTTTTATTTCATTTTGTCAATTCTTTTACACATAATAAAGACTTTTTTCTCATGCTTTGTGGGTAATTTTGAGTTTGACTTCTGTCTCTTAAAAAAACACTTTATTTTATAAAGTGATGTCTTGCAGTATCTTCTCACTATAGAGAGCTGCATGTGCTTAAATTTTGTCTCACAGTGAGACCTTCCATAGACTCCTCTTAAAGGCTCCTTGGAGGTAAGTCCGCTTCATTTCCACATTTCGATTCCTTTTTGGAAGCAGTTTTCAGTAGCTTTACTATCCAAACCTTTCCACTGTTCTGTTCGTTGCCAATAAATTTCCTTCCTCCCATTCTGGACTTTAACTAACACATAGTTCTCCCTGAAAGACAGTTTTCTCTTCAGCTCTTGCTAATGAAGCTCCACTTCTCTACTATATGTCAGACAGTCCAGTCAAGTGACTGTAAACCTGCCCTAGAGGCTCAGACCACCCAGTCACCACCCTTCTCCCCACCTGTTACCATTTCCTGAGACTAAATTAATTTAGCATCTAGATGGCTTACTTTGCATTCTAAGACCTGTAAATTCACTGCATATCTGTCTTTCATCTCTAATAAGTATGCTCAGAAATATTCTACCTCTCAAAACATACCCTCTGAAATGTTATTTGTTTCATTTCAGGTATCTGGGACACCTAGGGATAATTATATTACAACCCCCTCATTTTGTTCTGGCCTACAGATATTGAGTGTTTATGTGGTGGCCATAAAAAAACTCTTGGATTCTGGCTGCTTTGCCCTCCTTTCTGTCCAGCTCAGACTCCATGGTTCATCACAAGCTCACTTGCTAGCATCTACTGAACTCATCTGGCAATACCCCAATATTATGTGATTTCAATTTATTATTCTTTGCAGCCCTGGAGACCAGCATATGGAGTGCTGCTGGAGAAGATCACAGGTCTCACAGGTTGATGCCACTGTAAATTCAGGGTCAAGAATTTCAAGCCTTCTCAGCATGTTGCGTTTCCCTGTGAGCACTGGCTTCCATGCACACAGCCATTGATTCCAACATACATACTTTTCTCAAGCTGCTACAAGTTCTGCCTTCAGTCATGATTTCTGCCTCCTCCTTCATGGAGAAAGCAGAACATCAGGTGAGAATTCCCTCAAGTTTTTGCTGCCAAAGTCAGTGCCTGACTCTATGCTGGTCTGTTCTGAGGCCAGAGCAAGCTGTTGTCCCATCTTGGGCTCTTACAACTCCCTTTTACATCCTAGGCTCATACAGTGCTGCAAAGACTTTGTGTTTTATATCTTTTTGTTTTGTATCATTACCTTTCCTCTATTCATATCTAACTACATAAACACACATATGCTGTAACTACTTCATACTTGTTTCTGTATCTTGCAAAGCCTAGCATCCTGTTTACAATGGGATCACGAATGTTAAGTGCACAAAAGATCAAAAGCTAAGCCTGTGCTTGCCTGTATCTCCTTTCTTATCAACACTACTTAAGTGACTGGAATGTGACTTCTACCAGATCACACCTCTGCAAATGCCACACCTCTGCAAATGCAGACATTAGAAATAAGAGCTTCTGAGATCCTTCTGAGATCATCCTCCTAGGTTTTAGAGGCACTGAGAGGTCCTTATAAATGGGACTCTATAGCTTTATTTACTTTACCATGATCTCTTCCCTACATTTTTCCTTCAAAAGTAAACGTTTAATAACTATCCAGTATTTTTCCTAAGAGAATAAATTATCAATCTAATAATTTGTTCTTTGCTACTTTGCTGTCTAGCTGTCATTGTTTTGCCCAACTTGACACAAACAAGCATGATCTGAGAAGAGGGAACCTCAACTGAGAAAATGCCACCATCAGATTAGGGTAACTGGTACTTATGAATGATTGACTGGTCCTGGGTGGTATAAAAAACAGTAACTGACTCATGGAAAGGAGAAAATCACATGGTCCTTGCACAAGTTCCTGCCTCCAGGTTCCTACCCTGACGAGCTCCTGCTTTGGTTTCCCTCAGTGATGGACTATGCTCAGGAGTGTGAGTCAAATACTCTGTCCTGCCCACGTTGCTTTTGGCTATCACTGTCCCCTGCTTGTGATGACGGCCATAGGGAGAGCCTCCTTCTGCCACACCTGGGTGCTGTCCTCTTCTCTCTCTTGCTGTCACCTCAGAACAAATCCATATGGTTTTCTCCTACCTGAAGCTTTACTGATGCTGGAAAGTACAAGAGTGTCTGCAGTGTTTACAGTTCATGGCAGCATGAGAGCACTGCACTAGTCCTGACGGTCGGGCAGCTACAGACATAGATATCCTATGCTTCCCACCTCACCTCACCAACTGCCAGAAAGATGAACCTTTGACAATGGCCTTTGACAATGGGGAACTACTGATGGGTACTGAAGTTGCAGGTGGAGCTAAAATGGCCTAGGTAGGAAATGTACTATGAGGAAAGATGCCAGCACCAAGCCTCCAAGAACCGTTCCATTTAAAAGTCAGGTGAGGGGAGCAGCCAAAGAACAAAAGAAACCTCACCATGGAATCATGGCTTGTAGAAGAGGGAAGTGGTGTCAAGAGCCACTGAGAAACAAGCAACCTGAGAGGAATGGGCTCCAGGAAAATGGAGGAGGAAAGACTATGAATACAGAAGAACGCCTCAGGAAGGGAGGGCCCCCACCCCCACCACATACACACAGGAAAGGAAATAAAGCTGGCCAGCATCACCAATGGCTGTGAAGGGACTCTAAACCAATGGCTTCATTATTTTTGTGAATAAAGCATGAAATGAGGGAACACAGACAATGTGTGGTTTAAATAAAATCAAGAATTTAGTAGGCAGGAGTGAATGCTATAAACTGCGTGCTTTATTCCTCAATGGGAGCCTGCAGCAGGGTAATCATATCTAAGGAGAATAGGGAGGCAGATGGAGATTACCAGTCTCAAAGCTGGGAGCAGTGCAGTAGGAAGTGGCACATGGAAGAGGAAGTCACTGAAATGATCTTGTAAAATGAGGCAGCCTTGAAGGACTTGGCTAGGAGAAGAAATTGCTGGTACAAGTCAGCTGCAGAAGCAGAAATGTACACCCAGGGGCGGTTTAGTTAAGAAAGTAAGGAGAGAACTGGGCAGCAGCTGTAGCACATGGGAGGAGAGAGAAACAAGTCAAGCAGCACAAAAGAAACATAGTGTTACCCAAGAGCAGAAGAGAGCAACTGTAGGAAGAAGATGTGCTTATGGTCTTAAGCATCATGTTTCAACACTTAGGAGATTTTGTATCTAGTGATCTCTTAAATCTCACCTTCCAAAAGTATTTTAACAATTTCATTTATGGCATCTAAAATATTAGCAACTAGTTCTAATTCAACATCACTGGTAAACTTGATTAGAGGATGTTACAATGGAACTTATTCACTCTTGGCATTTAAATGTTCTTTTCTTGTTTAAATGACTTTTTATTATATTAGAAAGGACATTCCTCTAATTAGCATGTTATTTGCATAATCTTGACATTTTGCATAAATAGATAATCTAAACTTACCGTGCAACAGCTCTGATGAAATCTAGAGAAACTGTGCATTTGTACTTTGGTCCATCAAGCTGATCATCATGACCAACCAGGGTTAACAGCTGTAGAGTCACTAGGGAAGAAATCTAAAATTGAAAGGATATTTTTATGAGAAAATTTAATGAGATTAAATGATACCTTAATTTGTTTACAGTGCTACTAATAAAGACATAAATGAATCCATAAAAAAATAAGTATTTTAAAATTTGTTCAACCAAATTTATATATATGTTTAAACACCTAGTTAACAATGAAAGATACTCATTAAAGAAGCCTAGTTTGTCATAGATGATTCAAAATATTTATAGCATTTTCTCATGTAAACATCATTTATGTGTGTTCAGATCTAGGTGTGTGTGTGTAGAATGTGGGCACGTTCTCAAGTGCAGTTGCGCATGCGTGCATATAGAGGCTAAAGATAAATTCAAGTGTTTTTGGTTGTTTTTTTGTTTTGTTTTGTTTTGAGACAGGGTCTCTCCTAGTAGAACCCAAGGCATTTGGCTAGGTTGGTAGGCTAGGGAGCTCCAGGGATCTGTCTATCTCTTTCTCTAGGCTCTGAGATCACAAATGTGTGCCATCAAGCTCTGTTTTCATGTCTAAGATGATGATGACATCCAGGTCCTCATATCAGCAATCACTTCACTAGAGAAGTTGCACATGGCAGATGTGCAGGGAGGCTCCTCTGACTATTCTAGCATCCATGTATATACATGCATAAGGCAGAGTTGAGACTGTTTTCCCATCCAACTCTTCAAAAGTCAGTGGCAAATCTGACACCCAAGAAAGAGACGCAGTGATAAAATGATTTATACAGTCTCTAGTTCCAGCAAGAAAAAGCAACAGAGAAAAGTATTTAGGCTATGAATTATCATCTTGGAAGATTTAAGCATTGCTGGAGAAAAGCTCCTTAAACAACAATGCACACTCTACTTGAACACTGTAATCTATTTTTAGCACTGTCTAGTTTACAAAAAGCTTGTCATACAATTGAGTTTCAAATTACCTTGAACATATTTCAGAATCAAATACTGATAGAGGATTATAGGGTTTGGAAAATAACCACAAGAGAATAACTTTCCAGTTCCAACGAGATAATAAGATTCAGATACACGCTTTTCCCTGTTGAGGACAACTAGAAACCTGGATACTTTATAAGGGTCACCCAAGGATCCTGGGAGAAGGAAAGGGACAGTGGACAATGTAGGGACACCAGACCTCAAGGGGCAACTCAAAGGGAAAAAGCTGGAAATTCTTTGCCTAACAGTAAAAAGAAAGCCAGGTCTAGCACAGCTGGTAAGCAAGCCAGGAACCTACGATTCATGGCCAGCCTTATTTTCCCTATGGATGAAAAATAGCACTGTGAAAATGAACTGATAAGTCTGTGCCTGGCAAACTATCATTCGCAAATTAAGTGGAAATAGACATTCTTAAACAAGAGAAAATCAGAGAATCTGGCAGGTAAACCTTTTTTAAAAAGCCGAGGAAAACTCTTTAAACAAAAGTCAAAAAGGAGCATTGAGCATCAAAAAGAAAAAATAACAACAGAATTCAGACACGTAGAAAAATGCAACACACTCTCCTTAAAAATTGTTTAGCTGTAATTTTCTTTGTGCTACCAAGCAGCTCCCAAATAATGACACGGAGACCTGCCTGGCCTTAGCTTAGGCTTGTCCCACAGCTCTTTTAACCTAATTTAACTTGCTTCTGTTCATCCATGTTTTGCCTGGGGCTTTTTTTAAAACACTTTCTCTCATTCGTTAGTCCTGCTTTCCTGCTTGCTTCCTCTGTCTGGCTGGTCCCTGGCCTTTCCCCCTCCCTTCCCCCCACCTTAAGCCTAGATTCCTCCTCCTACTTATTTCTCTGCCCAGAAGGCGGGCCTATACCTCCTGTCTAGCTATTTGCCATTTAGCTTTTTATTAGACCAATCAGGTGCCTCAGGCAGGAAAGGTAAATAAATGTAACACATCTCTACATAGTTAAATAAATATTCCATTCCACAACAAAATTGTAACAGCATCAGATATTCAAAGAATGTTATTTATTTACTAAGTGTAAACATAAAGACCTAAGCAGAAGAGCAAGTAAACAGCTTCCTAGAAAACCTTACATATCAAATTTCAGAGTAGCTTCTGTTATAAGAGCCCAAACAACCTCCACCGTCCACCTCCAAACCAAAACACTTGACATAACTTGAATGTCCAATGGCTAATTTTAAGCCATGGTAGAGTCACATCATCACAGAGTACTAAGCAATAAAAACAAAGGGACTAGGAAGACTGCTCAGTGGGTAGACAAGCTTAACAAGCCTAGGGAAAACTAGTGAAGGACCCACAGGAAGATGGGTCTGGATCACCTTTACAACTGTAGGTAAATGTATAATCATTCAGAAAAAGTTTAATAAAGTAAATATAAACACCGAAAGATGTTCAGAAACTCTAAAAACCTGTATCTTTATTTCAAAATGTTTAAATTAAAGCTACAAAAATCTTTTAAAATTAAAACATGCTGGGTTCGTATCTGTCAGGATTCTTTAAACATTCTGATGCAATA
The DNA here is from genome assembly GCA_033318265.1 of Phyllotis vaccarum. Taxonomy (NCBI): domain Eukaryota; kingdom Metazoa; phylum Chordata; class Mammalia; order Rodentia; family Cricetidae; genus Phyllotis; species Phyllotis vaccarum. The sequence goes on along the minus strand of JARWLC010000006.1, from coordinate 25,542,539 downwards.
TGGCCTTAGTGGGGAAGCCAGACAAGGCAATTGTTTTAATAGTAATGTACCACTTGAGTAAGTTTTTAAACATTATAGAAAGATTTTTCCCCTTAAAGAAACAGAGCTATGGTTTTGAATCCTAATCTCAAGGTGGGCTTGCAGTCAACAGTTCCATGTTGTGAGCCCATCCTGGTTTTCACAAATTTGACAGAGATTTGGAGCAGCAAAAACATTATTTTTTAGTACTGTAGGAAGATTACAGACCAGTCCCACCCTGAGTGTTTCCTCCCCAATTTTCACTTTTTATTTCTATTCTTCAAAATTACAAAAGTTTTATTTTTGTTGAGGAGCTATAACCACTTAGCATTCTAAGTGTGTTAAAATAATAATTTCTAGAGCAAAAGAAAATTCTGAGGTCTGGAAAGATGGCTTGGAGATTCAGGGAACTTGCTACTCTTACAGAAGATCCAGGGTTCAATTTCAAATACCACACTGAATGATACACAACTTCCAACTCCAGCTATAAGGACCACACTCTCTCTTCTGGTCTCTGGATGCACAATAGCATGTACACGCACACAATAAGCAATTTTAACTAGCTCACAGGACATGGAAACCTAAGAAAACACACCATAAAAGATGATGGGCATTTTAAGTTCCCAATCATCCACTCAGGATTAAGTTTCACAATTATGTAATTTGAAACTCCTTATATGCCATCTTGGAGGTTTACCAGAAACATTTTAGAGTTCTCACAACAAAATTTTAAGTTAAGCATTTCATGTCAAGACTACTTCACATATTAACAGTGTTTAGCCAAAAAGATGTCTGACTTTAGGAGCTAGTGACTACTGAAAATTTGCTAAGTCATGTACTATTATTTTAAAATAACCCTGTGTTAACCTGTTTTACCTTTTCTTCTCTTTCACACTTCCTAAAGTAAATTCACTCATTCCTCAGGACCGGATCACCAGCCTGCATAGTAACAGAAAAAGAGCTAAGAGAACTGCCTACTACTATCAGTAACCATGGGACATTACTGGTGTGGAAATCTATCTATGCTCTCTGCAAACCCTGTGCTAGGCTCCTAAATTTCTCTAGGCCTTGCAATTTCTGCTAGTTAAGTACTAAAATATCTCCTTTCCCCAGATTCAGAAACAGCCAACCAGTTAGTTAAGCTGCTGGCCTCCACCCACAGAGCACTGAGTCCTGGGTTAATGTTAACAGTTTTAATGTCTGGAATCTCTCCCATCAATCTCCACCTTACTCCTTCCAGACAGGATCTCACTGAACCTGGAATTGGGTGGTGGCTGACAAGCTCAATGGTCATCTTGTCTCAACCCCAACAGTGTTGGGACTATATGCACTTATATGACCACACCCATTTTTTTGCACGGGCGCTGACATCTAAACTTGGGTTTTCTTGCTAGCACAACACATGCTCTTAAGCCCTGAACCATAACTCCAATCCTAAATGTCTCACTTCATCTCTTAGGTGCTTAATTGTGTTGCCATCGATGGTTTTCTTCAAAATAAATAAAAAATTCTGTCTTTTCCCCCAGTTCAGGGATATACAAAATTTCCTAAAAATCAGAAGCATCCTGCTAACAAAATAAATATTATTCACCTGGCTATTTAAGAGTTTGGGTACTGTTTCTACTTTATTTTACCTTAGCTTAAAACAATCTGATTAAAAACTCAAGTATTTATTCTGTTATTTGCTGTGTCAGAAATGAAACTAAGGGATATCAGTTCAACAGCCAAGCACAGAAAAACAAATATTGCAAGTTCCTTAGCACATATAAAAGGTAGAAGTTTGAGTTTGCAAAATTAGAGTGTAGACTAAAAGTTACGTGATGTTAGGAAAGAAGGCCAAAGAAGGTCATATATCAAGTACCAAGATCTAAACAGATAGGAGAATGGCCTTCATCAGACACTTTACAATGAACTCAAGATGTATTCAAAGGTTCCTAATACAAATAAATGGTCAGCATATAGAAAATATATGCTTACTGCCTGGTTTCATACCTTGTACCCATTGAATTATCACACTGTATCCCATAAATATGCAGAATTTGTGTTAACTAATAGTAAAATATTTACTATTAAAAAACTGAAGTATTTCTTCTTTAGCTCCTGTGCTAAAATATATTCACAAAAGTTTTTTAAATGAGAATCTCCATATATACAGTATTTTTGACTAATGTCTTAAATGGGGCCATGCAGTGTTTGCTTAGTTCACTGTCACAGTTACTGTGTTCTTTGTTCTCATCCATGAGGGAGATGAGCTGATTATTTATATCTGAACAATAGGAATTCACCACAGTGAGGATTTTTTTTCCTAATCTGAGAGGCAGTCACTAACAAGCTTCAGCTGGAAGTGCTTAATGTGAAAACAGTGTGAACCTGTTCCTGGGCTAACAAACTGTTCTTTCTGCCAACAAAAGGAAATCAATTTACAACTGTAATTAATTTTTAACAGGCTCATTATTTTTATACTTTTATAGGATACCTGATTTATGAAATACTCCATATTCTAACTATTCTGGAAAAGCTGTATGATCCAAAACATATTACATTATTTAAATAAACTTAACATAAACTGTCAGTATGTGAGTTCCACACAATTCAGCAAATACCATAATTGGTTTGGTATCAGAGGTTGTAGTGGTTTGTGGCATAAATTAGTTGTTTGTCTCAGACTTTAACACAAAGACACACAGACACAAACACACATACCAGCTGTTTGGCTTAGACTTTGCATACACACACAAAGACAGACAGACAGACACGCACGCACACACGCATATGCACGCACACCAGGTAGGTGGAAGCACTAGGAAGAGATGGACAAATACATCAGAACAGTTAGTCTGATTGTCACTGCTGTTTTTTCTTGCTTGCTTGCTTGTTTTTACCTCCAAAAGGAGGAGCATGCTCAGATAACCAAAAAATGGTGTGTATTTTTATACAAAGGAACTAAAGAAATGTCTTTAATTTCTGAAAATGGTTGAAAACCTTTTAGTAGCTGGGAGAATCCTAGGTATAGATATCGAGAATGGGCAGTCATTTAGGGACATTGTATATGACAAAGTCTTCGCATTCAGGAAAGCTGGAGAAAAGTACCCAATAAATGGCAGCAATTAGGTGTGAGGTGATGTTCTGTTAATGATACATACTAAAAATATCTGATTCCAGAGACGGGATTGAACTAAGAGCAAATGAAGGAGAGTGTGGACTCACTGCAATGTGCCATTACGGGGGACAGACATGAAGCATCAACAGTAGCAGAACACTATGTGCAGGATTCAACACGGAAGATTAGTAGGACATCAGAAACAGCTGACTGAGAATGGGTGGGTGGAGGAGAAAACAAAGGGGCAGACTGAGCAGGGCCTGACAAGAAAGGTTATGCAATGGAGACTTGGTAACCAACTCATCAAAAAGCATAAGCAAATAAATAAATAATAAAACCCACCACCACCCCAGAGAGAGAGAGAGAGAGCACTCAAACTGAGTTTGTCAGGCTTGTGCTGATGCCCTCACAGAGGGAGCCTGAGCAAAGTAGCCCAGAGAAGCAGCTGTAGGACTATTGAAGATCTCATGAAGCCAATGACACAGGACAACTGAAGTGGTGATAAAGAGAATAATGTAGTTTTAATATTTAGGAAAAGCACATTGAACGTGGACAGTTAAACAGGATAAAAGAAAATCCCAAAACTTATTTCTCCATTTGCTAAAGTAAAATATAGAAACATTGTATTACCTTTTCCCAGAGTGTATCACATTTTACTCTGTGTTTGACCAAGAACCCTAATTTTCTGTCAAGGAGAAAAAACAGATTTCCTGCAGTAGCATGTGTATGAGTGTGCAAGTGTGGCAAGTCGATGGATGCCTGATGTGGCCAATATCCTCAAAAAAAAAAAAAAATCCTATGAACTGTATAATACATTGTTGTGGGAAACTCCCTTAAGCAGCAGCAGTTCTTATCATATATTTACAAGTTTGTTTTTTTTTTTTTTTTTTTTTTTTTTTTTTTTTAATGTAGCACACATTTCCATAGTGGAGATTATCCCCAGTAATTACCCCCAACCAGTACTTATTCAAACTCCCTTTCTTTTTAAAGCAACTAGTTCTAATGTGTACATTTGCCTATATAATCATTACAGCAATAGTATGGAATCTCTTCAATATACATTTCAAAAAAAATCCATACAAACTTCATGTTTTTAGCCAAAAATGTACCATGTTAAATAAAATGTTTCTATGTTGAATACATTCCTCTACCAAATATAAATAATGAATACATATTGGCATATTTATCAGAAGCCATACTTTGTTTTGAAAAAAAGTGGTTATAACATTGCCTCCAAGAAATAAGGCACCAATGTATTATAGAAAAGTAGAGAGCATAATTTATGCGGTTTTTTATCCCTTAGGCTGTATTTTACGTATCACCCTTAGGCAATGATTCTATTTTTCTAGGAATCATAAAAATACCTAGAGATGGACTGCCACATCCAGAAAGGTAAAGTAGTTATGCTGAAGAAATTTAAAAGAATAGGAAAAAATACGTTCTTTTACAAATGAGGACAAGAAGAACAGCTTTTTATCCTGCACCAGTAGCATAATGGTAATGAACAGTATTAGCATTTCTATGACAACAGTGCAGTTTGTGGAAATCATAGGTCAACTTCCCCATTTCCAATCATGAAGCATTCCCAAACTGTCACCTACACATGGTAACACACCCACACCAGGGGAGGAGGCAGCTTCAGGATCTTATTCGCGGCCTCAGTGGAGGCTGAGCATCATGGTGGAGCTTTTAGCGGATAGAAAAGGGGCAAACTCTTTCAAACAGCAAGCCTGCTGACTTACCAGCAAAGTGGACATTAAGTAAGCCCCTCTATTATCCTATATGGAGTGGAATGCTACACAAATCTGTTATGGTTCAGGGGAGGGAAAAAACAGTAAGATTAGGAAATGTTAGCGTTTAGCTATTTTCTGTGATTTACATAAATTCACTTGAATAGCACCGAGAACTTTGGTGAGATATTATTGAGATATGGAACGCTGTCACAAGCCAGGTGAAGCAGAGAAATAACAAGAAGAAATTCTTGTATTAATCTAGTACCAACAGAATTACTTTTTAAAGACAAACTCCACTTATATCACCAAGTTTAAAGTCTAAAAAGATAATGCTCTGACTCAAAACAGCTTATATGACTATTGGACAGCAAGACTTTAGGATGGTGTAGTTTACATGTATATATGGTCATATTTCATATAATCAATGTGTATTAGACAGCCTTTTAATCAATTATGTCTAGTGTCACCTGCCAGCATTTAATAAATGCAATTTTTGTAGAAATAGTCCAAGAACCACCACATAATATGTAAATTAACTTTTAGGGGAAGTAAATTACTTATAAAAAGTCAATTATTTGGTTAAAGTGCTTTTGGTAAGTTTAAAGACATCTGAAATACTGTCAATGAGGTTACAAGTCTAATTTTCACTCTACGCCATGTGAAACAGCAATGCAGCATGTTAAGGAAAGCTATCATGTGCATAAGAGATCATGTAAAATTTACTTTTTATAGTTCTATATTATCTATAATTTATTATATATAATTTAAAAGCTCCAAGCATCAATGGAAATTAACAAATTAAATTTAAATGAGCATTACAAAAGCTTAGTTATAACACGGTTATCAAACAGTCACTGCCCAAATACTAAACTCAAGGCATGTGAGAGGAAAACTCAACAGACTCACTTCAGAAGACACTTGAATGTTTAAGTTATCAAATATCGGGATTAGTGAAGGAAGGAAGGAAGAAGTCCAGATTTCCCTTCACCTCAGCACTGAGCATGACAAAGCTCAGTACTAGGTGCTACTTCTGCAGTTCTGTTCTGCTCTCAGAGCAAACCCAACTGTCCCCACTAGACTCACAGAAGGCTGCAGAATTGATCTTCACCTGACAAAGTACTTGAAGTGCAATTGACACAAATATCTATTAGGTGAAATTCTTACAAAGACAAAGAAAAATTCAATTGCAAGCAGAAGAAAGTATTGAGATCTAATTCAATTAAACTTTATATGCTTTAGGACTGAAAAAATATTAAACAACTCCCATATTTAAAATCCAAAAACTGAAGCAAATACAATGCATGTCTATATGCATTTGAAGGAAAATCTCAAAACTCTGGTTTGAGGAAAATAACTTGTTTAGCTCCTCTATGCAGCAGAAAAATCTTTCTTGCAGTTATGGTGAGAGATAGAGCACCTGATTCACACACACTGATGATAAAAAGTAAAGCACCATTCTGCTTTCTGAGCTTCTATTACCTAATAAAACAGGGTAGATGAGCAGAAATCTTAAGGTTACTTAAATACAATTAATGGAACATTTGGAAGAAAATATTAAGCTTATAAATAAAAAAAGCAAATGAATGCAAAGATGCCCTAATACATAGGTTGTCACTTAAAAATAGAGAAAGTGGAAGCATCTATTTTAAGAAATAAAACTTGTATAGTAACTCATGCTCTAAGGTGTTTTCATTAATGTTCACACAGGTAAAATAAATGTTCATAAAATTCTAAATATTTTTATTAAATTCTGTACAACTCAGTATGAAACCACCTGGGAATTGTATATAACTGAAAATATAACTGTCAGCATGGTGGATGAAACTGCTATAACAATTATGTTTCTTTAGCTTTAAACAGTTCCTTGCTACTAATTCCTAGCAAATCTTTATAATATAATAAAATAATTGTCACGTTAAGTAATTACATGAAAGAATCATAATACAGTTTTAAATTCATTTTTCAAAACATTATGTAAGCATGTACTGTTCAATATCTCTACTTCCTAAATTTTTTTTTCCCTTTCAAAATTTCAAAATCACTTTACAACTTAGTACCAATGAGTTTAGAAATGAACTAGCAACGTCATCCTTTGGAGAAAAGATAAAGCAATGTGGAATATTTTAAAATAAGTGAGACATGTGACAAATGTAAGCAACCGTACTTGTATGCCTGCTTTGAAAAACAAAGTATTCAAAAATTTACAAATAAGTTTATCATTTTTTTCAAGTAAAAGAAAAAAAACACATAAAAAAATCATAATGTGAATTTAATATGCTTCTGGAAAAAAGATTCTATTTTACTGTTGAGATGGTTTTCAAAGGTCTTATCTCACTCAGTTCAAAACATGAAGGCAATGGCTGTGAACTTTGCCCATGTGCTGCTGGCTTCTGTGTGGTTTGGCCGGGTTGTCAGCCTCAGCACTCACCATGGAAAGCTGCACTTACCTTAATGAAAACTTTAAAGTAGACTAAAAGGGATATAAAGCAAAATTAGGTTTGACTACTATCTAACGTCTGAAATATTGAAAATGTAAGGTGTTCAATGTGCTGCTGCTACTGTTGCCTCACCTAGACACGAAGCAGGTGAACTCAGAAGGCCTTGACAGTGATTAATATTACTGTCACAAATTATTCTAAGATCCCAAAAACCTAAATCTCCCTTAAGATCTTATTTTTATAGTTTCAATATACAAGAGATTTAAATAAAATAAAATAAAAATAAATTTTTCTTTGTGATAACTTTAAATGTATATACCATAAATGATTAACTGTTATATGAACATTTTTAAATAGTGTTAAATCAAGCTACAAAATAACATCTTATTATAAAATAAATCTTTAAAATAATAAACAGAAAATAATATTATCATCTCATATAGAGAAGCAAGCTAATTCCTTACCAATCATACTTACTTTTCATGAAAGGGTATTCACATGCATGAATACACACAGCACATACTAAATTCCTCAAGTCATTCTCCTTCATTCACATAAACCAAATATGGAAAAATTTTAAAATCACTTTCTTTTTAAGTATTAGAGACCATGGTTAAGTTAGAGCTGGTTTCTACTGGAACTTAAAAGCAACGGTGCAGCAATACTGCCATCTTGTGTTCATATAAAATACTAGCAAACTCCATTTGCACCTTAGCAGCCCCGTCTTTCTTACAAGCTGCCCAATGCAGAAGTAATCATTTTCTCCTTTACACCTCTCAAAAGCAGTGTCAAATATTAGTTTACAATCTTTTAACACTATTTTATGTAGCTCCAACAAATAAGTTGCAAACTTCCAAAAGAAATTTTTAAAAAAATGAACCTTAATTATCCTTGTTTGCTTCCCAAAAAAGTAATTTGGGGGCATCTAGAAATTATAATCACATACACTGTCATGCTGTTTCTTTTCTGTCTGGAAGTCATCCTTCTCTACTTCCCTTGAATCTAAGCTGTTTTGTTTAAAGATGATGGCTCCTGCTCTCCATTTCAATTTCTAAAACAGTAATAAAAACCAGGCATGTGCGACACTTCGGCAGCGGCACTCAGAGCTCAGTGGGAACAACACAAGAGCTGGTCTAAACCCAATCAAGCAGGAAGGTGCGAATACACTCTTATTTCAGGCTGAATAATGATCATAATTTCAGACATGGAAATTTTTAAAAATATAGGGAAAAATCCCTTAACAGATCAAAACTAAATTAAGTTTTAAAAATTAGCAGAACCTGGTAATTATTTATAGGGCATTACTGATTAGAATATATATCTTCAACTCCACACTCAATGTACATCCTAATTTTCTGTAAATGCTGACTTTACAGCAATGATACAGATCTAATGTCAAGAGTGTTGACACTACTATTCATTTACTTAATGAATAAATGCTATCATCAAAATACAAGTCTGACATCCACTCTGAGATTAAATTTAAAGTGAAGTAATTACAATGTAAATTTAAATGCTTACCTATTACTAACCATAAAACAAACTGTTCACTGCACTTCTGACATGACTGTATTCTAAGATGCCAGTTATATCATTTTCCCTTTTATATTCAGAATATATGTCGGGTCTTTCTGAATCATTTAAGAAATCTAGTATGACTATGTTTATAGAATTTTCTTTAAATGTCAATGGGGGAAAAAAGACACCATGGGGGGGAGGGGGGAGAAGAAAGACACCCTAATTAGTTAAAACCAAAATCCCCAAACTGAAATCCTCATCTTCTACTTCTGGATTTAGACTGCCACCTAGTGAAATACTAAAAACTTAGTTATTCTGGAAAACAGACCAAATAACAAAGTGAACATAGCAATCTGAAAAGTATATTTATGAGAAATAAATACATTATAGATCACTTTCATACACACTTCGAAAGTTTTCATTAAATCATGCTTACATAGTATAATTCATCAATTTAATCATTAAGGCACCCATTTAAAAAGCAATAATTTTTAAAATTCCTTTACAAAACAAAACAACAAAAAAACAGAAACATTGAATAACTTGTCATTAGTTATATTTAAATTATGTGATTACCCCCAAAGAGTCTCTGTTTCTGTTTGGAATTTTCAATACAGCGGTTAAACAACCCTCATAGCTGCCAAAACTAAGGATGCACATGTATAAAATAATATATACTTACATACAATGAACCTCATCTTCAGTATTCTTTACATCATCTCTTACATTACTTATAAAACATAATTTAATGTAAATGCAATAGAAGCAGATATTGTACTACATTTTGTATTGAACTACGTTTTGTATTGAATAATAATAAAAAGCCTGCATATGTTCCATACAGAAGCAAGTTATTGTTTTCTTTTTCTGACTATAGTTGGTTGAATCAATGAATCCAAACTGAGCCATATAAGGGGCCAACTGTACTTACTGAGGACTAGTCACTGTGTATTTAAAATGCTAACATTTACAGAGAAAACATCTATACCCAGATTTCCACTGACCATACTACCTGAAGAACCAAATAGAAATGGTAGGAAAGATTTCTTGATGAGGCCTACCTGGGAAAAGATATTTGCTGTTGGAGCCACTCTGCTATCCACAATACTGTACAATATCGCTAATAATCTGTCCAGTGGAAATGGTTTTGGTCCAAGGAGGTGATTGCTTGTCTGTAAATAAAAGAGAACATGAACCTTTTTCTTATACTGTAATAAATTCTTTCTACACTATAATCTATTTATATTTTTTCACAAACATACTAACAAATTTAATCTACAGTCCTTAAAACATTGCCCGATATCACTTTATCTTGTTACCATATTTATTAGTATCCATTAACTGTATACAATTGCGATATCATTTTATCTTGTTACCTTATTTATTAGTATCCATTAACTATATACAATTGTGGGTTTTGTTTTGACATTTTAATACACAAAACGCATGCTGATCATTTTCACGCCCACTCACTACACTGCTGTCACCCTCCACACCTACAGAAGAGGTTCCTATCTAGCCTTCCTTTACATCTGTACTTGTGTTAGCCCAGCAAGTGTCACTGTTACTACTTACAGGAGCATAGCAATGGGTTACTGGGGCAGAGGTACCTTACCAGTGGCTATATCACCGAAGAAATGCCTCTCCCTTAATTTGCCTATAAATCCCCAAGTAAGGAAGTCAAGATCCCCCGCCAAGTCCATGTTGAAGGGCTCTATCTTACAAATAATGCCGTATCTTTTAGAAATTACTTAAAATTTTCTCTGTACCAAAAAACATGAAAGAACTCAACACAGTTGAGCACTGCTATCCTGCTGCTTTCTCAAATGATTTTTCAAGATAATGTATAACCAAAATTAGCTTAAAACAATTATGTAGTGTGTGTGTGTGTGCGCGCGCGCGCACACCTGAAATGTATGTATGTGTACCAGAGAGAGGTATGCAGGTGTCTGCAGAGGTTTATGAGGCTTTGGATTCCCTAAACCTGAAGTTACAGACAGTTGTGAACACCATGTGGGATCTGAGCCCTGAACCCAAGTGGTCTGAAAGAACACCCAGTGATCTTAACTGGTGAGCTATCTCTCCAGGCCCCAAAATCAGGCTCTTAATTTCTGTTCAGAGCATACTATGACCACCATTCCTCTTCAGACCAATTTCTAGAACATGTACTTATTCAGCATTTGGTTGGCACAGCTTCAAAACAGTTAAATACAGCTTAACAAAGTTCAACATAGTTTTAAAAAGATCAACAATTAAAAGTACCATCTTAGTTTAGCAAAGTAATAAAACTGTCTAATTAGTGGATGAGCAGCCAGCCTGAAATAATTTAAAATTTATAAAAACTTTAAAGACTATAAATGTTCATATTCATAAGCATAAGGTATAATAAATGTCATTAAGAAATCACAATACTTGAAATACCATTCTATTAGCATATAATTTTAAAAGCAGGTTAAGAATCTAAGGACTTCTATTAACAGTGGAGAGTAAAGTGGAAAAGCACATGCAGGGGACTATATTTACTATTTAAAAAAAGAATAGCTGGTAAGCAAAAACAAAGCCTGATCAAAGTATGAAACGCAGTATTCACTTTGGCTATTTACAGGTTAGAGATTATTGTCCTGTTCTTTAATCTTGTGTGATTCTTCTACCAAATACTTCAAACATTTATAAAGTACAGAGGTGTCATACCATAAATACCAATGTAGTCACTACCTAATTTTATCAGATCCAGATATTATACAATATATGCAGAGAAATAAAAACTTAGACTGCATTACCAATAAGCTGAAACCCACTGAACCCTTTCCTATCTTTCTGTCCCTGGAAAGAATTCCAATCTAAAATGTGATGTTCCAATTCTCATGCTGGTTTTCACAATTAGTGCTTACGTATCTACTAACAGTATATAGTACTGTGACTTTTAATTTCTATAAATTATATTATTTTGGATGCAGTTTTTACCTGGTTGTGTTTTTCTCTTTAAGATATTTTCTGAGACTTGTCCATATTTTAAACAGCACTAATCCACTTTTATGACAATATCACTATCACATCTACTCAAGGCATCACTACTACAAATGTGCTACAATTTACAATCTTGCACATCTTTCCTTGTGCACACGTGCATTGATGCAGGTAAACAGAGACTGCTGGGAATTTGTCAATGGTGGTTTTGTTTCTTCTTCCTCCTTCTCTGCCTCCCTTCTCCTCCTTGGCATACAGGAAGACATACCCATTTTTATAGATGCACAGAGGCCATTTAACTGAGTTCTGAAATATGAGTAGAAGTGATGCAGAAATTTCCAAAGCACTAGTCTGCCCTCCTTGATCCTCTGTTGTTATTCAGAGGCCACTGTGTTTCACAGCTGGATCTAAGAAGTCGCCCAACTCATAACTCACATTCGGTTACACTGTGAGCAAAATCCTGTTGTGGTAAGACACTCGCCAGTTTGGGGATTTTTGTCTTTTTTTTCCCTGCAGTACAGTCTAACTTTACCCTTGACCAAGATACAAGTTTCATTTATATTTAATTTGATTAGACACTGTCAATCTACAGAGTAGACAGGCTCTGTTTCTACTTATTTACAGTGACAATTCATTCTATACCAGGTTTCTTTTTGTAACATCTTACTCTTTTGTCATTTTGTAACTGCTTGTAAAATTAGCCACATATTCTAATCACTTGCCCAGAGTTCAAGAGAGTCCGGACACAATTGAAGACACCCTGTAGGCCTAGATCAGATCCTAGCTCAAACTATAAAAAGGTTCTGAAATAACTGATCTTCCTCAAAACCAAAGAGAAGACAAACAAACCAGACCAACCAAACAGAAACAATTACCCTTACCACCCTTGAATAAAGTATCCAGAGACCAGAAGAAATGCATGTGAACGGCTTTAAAAAAGCAGTAATATCTAATGCATGTACTCAATATCTCAAGAAGACATTTTAGATAAAGGGAGAGATGGAAACATATGAAAAGACAGTGCTCAGGGGCTAAACTAACCCAACATCAAAACAAATTTAATCCCAAATACACTACAATGGAACAATAACAAAGGAAGCCAACTGATGAGCAGCTGAGAATATAAACATAATATAAAAGGGAAGAAACCTTTTTATACCAGTAAAAATGAAAAGCAAAAGATAGGAAAAAATAAATCAAAAGGTTTTGCTTCTTAAAGCCCTGAAAACACACCAGTCATTGAGAAATGTTTACTGATCTGCTTTTAAAATTGAGTGAAAAATAATTCATAGCATTAACAGTGTAGATTTCAGTTCACAGTTCTTCCCTCACAGCCTAGAGTCAGCAACACTTTGGGTACAGCTGGGGCTGTCACCTTCTAAACAGTCTACACTCATTTCTTACCTGGACTTACTAAACTACTCTCAAAAGAACTCAGTGAGTATAACAACTGAGCTTTCCTAGATTCTTCAGCAAAATTAGCATGGCTTGAACTGTGGTTTTAACGTCTTTGCATCTGGTTAAAGACCTAAATATCCTTCTATTCTGTGAAATCTCATAGATGTTCCCACTCGTGGTGTCTTTCTTTACCCTGAGAGATAGGATCCTACTCTACAGCCCTGCATGACTTGGACTTTCTATGTAGACCAGGCTGACCTTTAACCCACAGACCTGCCTGCCTCTGCCTCCTGAATTTGAGTATTAGGATTAAACCCATAAAAAGGTACACAAGCCATAAATAAATTTATTAAAAAACTATTCTTTGCTGAATTCTTGCCATTTACTAGAGACAAACCAATCCGTATACTTATGAGATACACTTGTTTACATAAATTACTAAATCTTTAAATGCAAGAAGTAGAGCAACTTCACTGTACTATAAAGTTGATCAATATTTTGATTTTGTACACCAGTACTGAGACCATCACTTTGCAAACACACATCAGACAAAATGACAGAAGTATGCTTCACGTATTTCAGAAATTGCTTGAAATTCTGTCCTAAACTCAAGCTAAGCTTCATGTAACTCAAACAAGCATGTCAAACAGTAATTCTGAAATATCAAGTATTCTAGAACGAAACAATCCAAAGGTAAGCTAAATTAATACCTATATGCTGAGAAGCAATAATATGGAAATATTAAAAATTCTTATTTTCTGTAATTGAGCTATTATATTTTTTGAGAGCAGGAAACTACATGTGTAGTAAAAACATTGCAATTCACAACCAACAACTGTCTCAAATCTGAATACATGTACTTCCCATAGCATGATGACATGACCCTCAGATCACTGCACATTTGACTTTAAATTAATTTTTGCTTATTGCATGCTTAGAAATATTTTACTATTGACATACGGCGTCAAAACTCAGAGTCTAAAGTTTTGTATAAACACTTTCAAGAGTCATATTGTAGAATCTCCTTTCTACTTAAGTGTTTATGGGTTTCCCATTCATGAATGGATTTGTAGGTGGAAAAGAAGGTAAGTGCTGAATCCACTGTGCTTAACTCAACAATACAGGAAGATTGTTTTATTAGGAAAACTCCTGTCAGCTAAGCGTTATCTCTAGCCCCACTTCTTTCAGTTAGCTGTCTATCAGTGTAGTTAGCAACAAACCACTACATTAAATGGTAACTAACAGCAGGAAAAGTTCTCATATGCAAATATAATTACATATTCATTCATTCCTTTAATAACCTAAATTTGTAAGTTTCTCTCAATTCAAAACTTAAGGGAATTTAAAATATCAATACCTTCTCATGTTTCTTTAGAAAGTTGGTTTTCTTGATTTTCCCATGATGCTACAATTAAGGAAAATAATTTTAGATTAAGAAGCTTTAACTAGAAAAGGCAACTTGTTGAAAAAATGGCATGCATAACATTAATTATGTATTTATATATGTACGACTTCCAGAAATTTTATTTTACTTACCATGTTATTACTTATTATGATCTATTTTAGGGTGGACTTAGACTGGATGCAGGATTATGTTCACATATAAACAAAGGTTATAAAATACAATAGACACTAGTGATAATTCTTAAAAGAATTTTTACACTGATCTAAGTACTACATATTCACTGCTATACAAACAGAACTTCCAAAGAACAAATGTGTATTCATTACTTAAAGGAGGATTAATATTCTGTACACTGGCTGAGAACATTTGAGCAATTAAGACTCAGTAGTCCGATGGTGGTTGTCCTTGCCTCAAGACAGAAACATAAGACAGAAACAAAATATCAAGCCAATTACTAAATAGTTTCCATCCAGAGAATAAAGCAAGGCTACAGGAGGGCTGGAGCTCAGACATCTAGAATTTACATAAATGTCAGATGGGTGTGGCAGCTTGCCTCTAATTCCAGCCTTGGAAAGAGACAGGGATGGCCAAGGTAAGCTAGTTAGGCGAACTAACCAGACTGGTGAGACCGGAAATAATTTCCAACATTGGACTTCACATGCATGTGTACTCACATGCACACAAACATGAAGATACTCATATGAAAAAGGAAAATATGAAAGTGGAAAATGAATGTTGTGAGGGAGTAGAAAGGTTTTAGACTAACAGCTTATTCTCTATTTCCTGTCTTCTATAAAGTACTTACTTTCTCCTAAAGTTCAGACTGTGTGCAGAGCCATTAACAAACAAGCCCTAACTATGTACTCAGCAACCTCTTAGTCTCATCTGTATCCTGTACAAGCTTATAAACTTCAGAGCAGTCATTTCTTGCTAAGTACAGAGTACTGAAGAGCATTCAGACCATATCAAACCAAATATCAGTACCAAAATATTCAAGTTCTTCATTGAAAAATAAGTATACTAGTTGTGTGATATACTCTGCTCTCTGAATCATCTTTAGATTGACTAGTCTGCTCTAAAAATAGTCAATACATTAGTTATAGAATAATGACCAGGAAAGTGTCTTTAACATGTTCAGTATATAAGCAGTATTTTTGAAGCTCATATGTTTGAGCCTGTAAGACCAACTGTACTTCGGGATTTTCATAAAAACAGAAGTGTGTTAGTATTACCTTGAGGAAGAATCTCCTGTCAGTTCTTGCTGGGTTATAAGAGGCAAGGTAGGCAGCAATAAGAATGAACTTAGAGTAATATGGAAGTTCCACATGGGTGTATGCTGAGAGACCTATACAACAAAACATTCACGATGTTACCTCAGGCTGCCATTAGGTCTTAAGTATACTTTTCAACTTACCTTTTGCTTTTGCAACATATTTTGCTCTATTTGATCAGCTCTTCCCAATTTGAAGTGTAAACCTTACTATTTCTTCCCTTTAATATTATTTTCTCCATTAAACTTTCGCTGAAGGCCTTATACGACCACAAAATTGGTAGCCTTTACCTCTACTCTAACTCCTTTATCTTTCTTATATATATCCCATGCATGCAATATCATGTCATATGTTAAAAACTACTTGGATAAAAATAACAGCCCTACTGACACTTTCCTCTGAAGAAGTCATATCTAGTATACCTACAATTTCAATACCTACAATTCCAAGCTCACAGGAAACGGTGTCACACTCTGTGGGGGACCTTACACGGGTATTTACTTAAAATCTTTGTAGTAATTTGAAGCTAGCTGGTCCTCTCATTTTTAAAATGAGTACATAGCCCACTTTGAACACGAAGTAGTTCAGGTAAATTACAGCAGTCTTTCTGACTCTAGTCACTTATCTTGCCATCCTACAGTACACAGCTGGAAAGCACTTGTCAATCAGCTGAAGCACTCAGAAGCCAAGAGGCAAATCCATACCTTTTTTCCTAAATAGAAATCTTTAAATTTTTGAAAAGAAAAAGTAATACTTTCAATATCTTTTAAAGTAAAACCTGTTCAGTCTGACAAAAATGCAAAATAATACTTTCTTTAAAGAAAACAAAAGCACTTTGAAAATATAACCACCAAAGAGTACCCCTAAACTGGGCTAATATACAGTTGAATTTTATTTCATAAAACTCATGAAATATTTCATATCGTAAGTAAAAGTTGTATCATATAATCGGGTTACTTAGGTGAAAACACTAAAAGAAATACTGATTTTTCACACGGTGGAATTTAATCGAGATAGAATCTAAGATAACATAAACTGATACTGAGCTGAAGGAAGTCATTAATGAAAGGTAAACTCCTGTCAAAGTCCATTTGCTAACTGTGGACTCCTTAAGCACTCCGCCTGTACAGTTTCAACAGCCTTCCTCTCAGCAGCCTCTTTACCTTTTAGCTGTCCTGGGTCTGTGTCATCCTTCTGTAACTTTTCCCACTGCGAACTAAAATAAAATAGAAGAGCAAAAGTAGATTGAAAATATTAAAAAAAAAATCAACATCCTATATTAAAACGAGTCCTACAGACATCCTTTTCATTTATTAAGTTAGAGAGCAGAAAATATATATATATATATACACACTATCCATGTTTGTACCTATGCAAAATTATTTGATACATATTAATATTGTAACAAATTACTCAATGCTAATTTTTTAGTTATCTTTTTGTACTCTGATTACAGTAAATAAATACCATCAGCCACTCAGTACTCAGTTCTAATCAATGTACATTAATTCTAAACTGTGGAATAATCAACTAAAGTGTGTATGATCAGATCAGAACACTGAGACACAAAGATTAAGTCCTTTAGAAATACACAGTTAAAAGCAGAATATACGTGAATGCATATTTTTCAAGAAAGGGATGGAAGAAATCTGGAACTGTACAGACGGTCGGGAACAGGCTAAAGGGATACAGAAAGGCACGCGAGTATACAAACAGTCTTAGCTTCCTATGAACTTGCCTTACCTATAGGACAGTATGTTCTCTCTCCATTTGTCTTTGCTTCTTGTTGGGGGGTGGGGGGGAGAAGCTCACTAGGTAGCCTTGACCAACCTGGAATTTACTATATAAACAAGGCTGTCCTCAAACTCACAGATCTATGTGCCTCTGCCACTTTAGTGCTCATATTCAAAGCATATACTACCATGCCTGGCCCTCTTGCTATTTTTTTTGAAGCTGTGTCTCCAGCTTATCAAGCAAGCAATGTAGACTTGCATACTGTTCAACACGTGTGCTTACCTTTATTTTCACCTAGAGATAAACTCAATGTTTACTATCAATCTTTGGCTGGTTTCCCTGGTCATCTCTGTCAAGACTGCCACTAGCAGACTGCTCAGGGATGCCTTATGAACAGTGTTTTCTGTTTAACTCTTTAATCTGTAAGTGTTTTCTGTTTAACTCTGTTTAATCTGTATCTTACAGCTTTGATATTTGATTGGTTAAAAAAATAAATCTTTGACTTCACTTCTCTTTGATGTTCTTGAAAATGCTGATCAATTTTCAGGTTTATTAACTTTCGTTTCTAAGTAACTTTTTGCTTGGAAGTCTAAAGATGCCTTTTTCAAATTTTAGTCTGAACAGTTTACAAGTCTCAATTGCTTCTTTCAAAGCTGTTAACCAGTAATTATGTTGCCTTACGTGGATTAAAAAAAAAAAACAAAACAAAAACAAAAACCTTAGCAGATGTGGCTAGTAGTCCCAGTGAAATCAACAAGGTCCTTCCAGGAAGTGAGGTCAGAGAGAAGAGGTGGTGCTTCGCTGCTGACTTAAGGATACAGTCAAGAGCCACCACTTCATGAATATAGCACACTTAGAAGATGCAGGAATGCATCCCTGTGGATCACTTTAGACTTGTAAGGTTCAGGTCTCTAAGACAATGCATGATTTCAATCTCCATGTCTGTGGTGACTCACTAGAATAAAGCTACTAGCAGAGGCTCAGAAAGAACCATCTATCTGGATAACAGTGACAGTGAGCACTTCTGGTGCCTGAAAGCAGGTCTTCCTTATGTCCAACCTGTTTTCTTGACTCAGGGTTGCACTTATACAACCCACTGTTTCCTGTCTCCATGAGGTCCAGTTATGCATGCTGAATCTTCTTTTCCTAACGTGCTTACATGAAGGAAAGGAAAATAAGCACCCTTTAGTTTAACTGAAAAACAGCTTAGACATGAAGTTCAAATAGCTTAAAAATGTGAAGTATTCTAGGGTTAAGATTTTGGATTAGGGAGCTTAATCAGCAAATTCTACACAAATATTAAAAACCAAAACAAATTGCCCCCCCCCCAAACCCTGATGTCTGTAACACACTTGGACAAGTGATATTTAACACAGTAAATACATAATTACCTTGATATCTCCCTGAGATAGACAGTCTGCATTGCTTTCTTTAGGTGAGGCTCGATATTTCTCCACAGTTTGCGAGTATCACGCTCACCTGCTACTCCCAAGAGAAAATTCCAGTAATTCAAATCTTGTAAATTTTTCTCCAATGAAATAATAATAATTATAGTTAGTTACCTTCTCCTTTAACTACAGGTTCACAATATTTGGGAAAATTAAGCACTGCCTATGAATTTAAAAGAGAGAAGACAAAAAAGCAGAAATATATAGTTAGGAATCTTACTTAAAATCAATTTTAAGTACAGGGAAATCATAGCTTATTACTGCAATAAAACAACAAAAATATCAATAATGGTAGTATAACAGCATAAACACTACTGGCTAAACCATACCTAATATAAAACTATAAGGCATAATTTGTACTCTTAGCCATAATAATGTTTAGTAAAAAGATCAAAGCCAGGCAATTAGCTGCTATTTTCCAGCATATGAACACCGTCATAAATTAAGTATCACCTAATTAAGAATAATTTAAAGTGTTTGCATTGGTCATTACACATATGAGTTCTTGGCACTACCTTGGGCATAGTAAATCAATTGGATGATAAGAACCCAAATCTATTACATGATTTAGCAGTCTCTCCAGAAATTCTATGCATTAAGAAATGTGAGAAGAATTAAGTGATCATAACTATTTAATATTTTTCCATACTAGAGTCCTACTAAAATTTGCCTTATTGAGTTGGTAAAGTATATTTATCTACACTCAGAGATGGCATGTGTTAACATTAATTTGACCTCATGTACTATATGATAAAATGATTTAATAGTGGAACCTAGAGAAGAGACGGGTGTGATGATAACACTGTGAACTAGAGACAGGTATGATAACAGTGTGAACTAGAGACAGATGTGATAACACTGTGAACTAGAGACAGATGTGATAACAGTGTGAACTAGAGACAGGCGTGATAACAACGTGAACTAGAGACAGATGTGATAACAGTGTGAACTAGAAACAGGCGTGATGACAGTGTGAACTAGAGACAGGCGTTAAAACAATGTGACTTAGAGAGGTGTGATAACAGTGTGAACTAGAGACAGGTGTGATAACAGTGTGAACTAGAGACAGGTGTGATAACAGTGTGAACTAGAGACAGGTATGATAACACTGTGAACTAGAGACAGGCATGATAACAGTGTGAACTAGAAACAGGTATGATAATAGTGTGAACTAGAGACAGGTATGATAACACTGTGAACTAGACGAGGCATGTAACAGTGTGAACTCAACTCAAAGGACAGTATGAAGATGCAAGTAACTGCAGGGAGAAAAGAATAAAAGAGCTACTTGCCAGAGTCAACTTCTTCCACTAGATTTTTAGACCCGAGCAATGAACAGTAATATTAAGGCATCATGGTAACAAAGACAGTTAATGGCCCAGCCAAATTTTGCACTGCTCTCCAGCATCATGCCAATTCTCCTAGATTTAGTTCTCAATCACCAACACATTTCTACTACTATGTACTAGGTATTAGTTAGTTTTCTATTACTGTGACAAAGCACCATAATCATTTAACTAGGGGCCCATATTTGACCACCACAGTGGGTGGCAGGCTTGGCTGGCACTGGAGCAGCAGCTGAGAGCTTACATCATTATCTGCAGATAGGAGGCAGAGAGCTAGCTGGGAGCAATGTGGGCTTTTTAGAGCCTTAAAGTCTGCCTCCATGATAAACCTCTTCCAACAAGACCACACCTCTTAATCCTTTCCAAATAGTTCCAACAACTGGGGACTAAATATTCAACATTCACTAGTACCTTAAGCAGTATTTGCTAGTTTTCAAGAAAAATAAAATTATAGGGCTGCTAATAAATACCAGTTATCAAGTTTAAAATATTTTCACTATTTTTATGAATAAATAAGAAAAGTGAAGGGCACAGGTATAACTTTATTAAAATCTGACAACATGCTCAGTGAACACTCAAGCACAATAGTAAGAGAAGCATAGCATCAGCAATCACAATTATCTGGCTCCTTGTTGACTCACTGTTGGAAAGTCCACTTAACTATGCCATTTGGTGGCAGAGGACACAGAAGCAAAGTAGTCTGCCTACAAGCACAAAGCACTCTGTTTACCTAAATTTTAATTGTGAATCTGTAAGGTGATCTGAGAATGTATTTCTAAATCAAAAAAATTTTATTAAAGCCCAATTCAGGTAACAATACTCCCCATAGTTCTAAAGGGACTTGTATTACTTTAGGTGATAAAACAATCCATTATGAATACTGACAAGGCTGTAAAGGAGGCTGGAAAGTTAAGACACTTTCCCAAGTCTTCCTCAGTGAGATTTCCAGCATGATTTCATTGTGATAGGCAAGATCACTTGCTGAAAGATAGTCTGATACGTGTAGTAAGAATTTTAAGGTGACCCCCAAACTGTCACTTAGCATGCCCACATCTCCCAGTTCAGTTAAACACTGTGGGTATTGCCAAGCAGAGATTTTACAGATAAAAATAAGATCCCAAAGATCATGCTGCTGGCGAGTTATAATAAAGAAGACTGTCAGGGGAAAACAGAGCTAATCATAGGAGAAACTTTTCTGTAGTTGGTCAAGGTAAGTGATTATAGGGAATTCAAGCACTGTCATTGGCTTGTAGAAGGAGCTGACCAATGTACCTTCTCTAGGAGGCCTGAGGGAGACATATACCATCTAGTCACCATGGCCATGAAACTGCATTCTTATAAACCAAAGGAATAGATGAATGCTTAGAAGCTGATGTACCCAGAACCTCAAGATGAAAGTCCATTCCACACAATTTTATCAGACTAAAGAGAGAACCTAGCAATGAAGTGCCTAAGCTAATAAATGTATGGTATTTGAGATGCTAAACATGGCAATTCCATATGTAGTAATAGAAAACCAACATACATACTGAAGCTCCAGAGCCAAGCAGACATAATTCTAAATTGTTTTTCCTGTTTAGAATCTCTGTATCTATTTCTTAAGTAATAAGCAAACAAAAACTGAAACTAAGAACACTTGAATTAACACTAATTCATAGGAATTTCCAACAAGCAATATATTCTTTTTGTGTTCCAGAACTTCCCACTCTAAATGTTTAATGCATACTAACTCATTCACTCAGTCCTTCAGAATATCCAATGTGACAGGCAAAACTATCATGCCCACTTTACAGAGATTTAAATCGCCAGTAACCATAGAAAACGCTGCTTTGAAATAAATCAAGTATTAGGACAGGCACACCCTTCCATGATAACCAGCCATGTTAAAATAGATATCCAAAGACAGTTTAAAATGAGAAAATAAGTAAGCTTAAAATCACCAAGTATAAAGATACTCCCCCAAACAAATATTTACTAACTACAAAGAAAAGAGATAGCATCCTAATCAATGGTAAACGTGAGTGTGTTTGGCCATGAAAAAACTCAGAACAGAACAGTGCAAGATAGACTGAGTTCCTGTGCTACCTGACAGGATGCAAGGAAAACATCAGGACATCTCTGTAACACAGATGTACAGTCTGTACTTAGTTAGGAGGAAACACATGACTAATGTGAACTCTGGATTGTAATCTGAAAGTTCTCCAAATCACGAGAACTAAATACAAGAGTTGTTTTCAGATGAAAGTAAATTCAAGAGAATTCACTATTATATGCAACATGTAATTCTGAATGGATTATTTTGCTCTGAACATATTCATTGGGCCAACTAATACATAAGGAATGGGGTCTGAAGATTAGTTTGTAGTGAAAAAAATTTTCTTTTGTGCATTAATGCACAAAGGCATGCATACATCTATAGACCAGAGGACAACCCTGAGCATCATTCTTCATGTGCTATCAACACTTCTTTATGATACATGGCCAAGCAGGCTACACTGGCTGAGCACAGGGCCCCAGGGATCTGCCTGTCTTTATCTCCCCAACCTTGGGATTACAAGAATCTGTCCTCAACTACAGCTTTTAGGGGGTGGGGTAGGAAGGCTGGGGATCAAACTCAGGTCTTGAGGCTAAGTCAAGCACTTTGCCACCTGAGCCATCTTGCCAGCTCTCCTTTACCTACAAACCAATTCTCTAATTTTGATGTGTAGTAACATAATAGGTGTTGTTTCTGAAGGGAACACACAATGAAGTATTCACAAATAGTAAGGTATTAGGTAAATGCTCTAAGGGATGAGTTCTTTTTCTAAGCTTGCCAACTTTTCTATACATGAAAAATTGCTTTCAAATTTGTAAAGTAAAATTTAAAATTACTGAATATTTTCATTATCTTGTAAAATAATTTACAGTAAATATCAAAACCATCAAACACAGTAGTGAACTACATTTTATTAACAGCTGGTCATTTCTCCATTATATATATTATTCTTATTTTGGTACCCTTCTAATCACTAAGCCACTAGCTCAAGAAAACCAAATAGCCTGAACAGGCACTAGTATTGCAAGTTAAAAGACTACTCACTTCTAGCCAAGCAATCAGTCATCTCGGAGTGACTTCTAATCATTCTAATTCTCATTTTGCTATTATAGAGGAAAAAGGTTTGGTATTTCTATATAGTAAGAAATTTAAATGCATCACATGTTTAAAATATGCAAAACTAAGTTTGAGCAAGTAGGCTCTTCTGTGCTTGGCATTTAGATGAGTATAAAATAAATCCTTTATTTAGCTTTTCTAACAATTATAATTACTATTTTTGGACTACCAAGTACATTCTCAGAGGAAGAAAATCTAAATGAATATTCAAAATAGCACTTTATTTCCCCCTGTTTTTGCTGCCTGAATAGGCAGCCTCCAAGCTACTCATACAAATAAAATTCCTAAAACACATTTAAGAGAACATACAGAAAAAATGTTTGAAAAGAACTTTATGTAGGTTATTTAGGACATTTTCAAGAAATATACCATTTATAAACTTTATGCATCTCATCTGATGGAAAATAAATGTCTTGACTCTTTATATTCTAGATATGGAGAAAAATAGAACACTTATGCTTTGTGTAATATTTTCTTCAATGCATAAGGACTTTTTACATCTGCTAGCATTACCAGTGGTACAAAGACTTAAACACACTTCAAGTCGACAAATATGATGCTCAGAAAAATTGTACTGTTACTCTTAAAAGTTAACCTTCAGGGAAGCACAAAGAAACTTAAAAACTGTGATTTTTAAGCACACATTTTCACCCTTTACTTTCTTTCCCTTGACTTTTCCCTCCCTCTTGTACAGAGTCCCAGGGACTAACAAGTGTCAGGGCACAGACTGTTTCCTAGGAAAGGCAGAGGAGGCTCTGTCTCCATTCCTCTGTGCTAGGATTATAAATGCATATGGTGCCTGTCACACTCCTAACCTACTGCCTCTCAACAGAAGGTTTCCAATAGGAAACCAGACACTCGTCTCCTACCTTTCCCAGCTCCAAAACTAAGTAATGAGTTAAAAAGTAAATATGACTATTTCCCAAACTCTAGTAAAATATAAACAACTATCCTAATCTTTTTTCTAAAGTTAAAGCCTTTATATAAAAACACTTGTAGAATATTATTTTAATGTATTACATTTGTTTAAGCTGTGGAACATTTGTTTAATGAGGTGAGGATATGCTGCATTCTTTTAACTCTATAAAGCTGTGTTATGTGCCTGTCTAAAGCATCTGATTGTCTAATAAAGATATGAAAGGTCACTAGCACAGCAGGAGAAAATAGGCGGGGCTGGCAGGCAGAGAGAATAAATAGAAGGAGAAATCTGGGAGAAGGAGATCAAGGAAAAGAGACAGGACCTCAGGGGTCGGCCACCCAGCTACACAGCCAGACACAGAGGAAGAAGGGAAGAAAGGCACAGAAACAGAGAGAGAAAAGTCCGAGAAAAGAGGTAAGCAGGA
Organism: Phyllotis vaccarum; assembly: GCA_033318265.1. Lineage (NCBI taxonomy): Eukaryota > Metazoa > Chordata > Mammalia > Rodentia > Cricetidae > Phyllotis > Phyllotis vaccarum. The sequence goes on along the minus strand of JARWLC010000006.1, from coordinate 25,517,669 downwards.
TAATTTAAGATGAACTGGCAAGAAACAAGCCAAGCTAAGACTAGGCATTTATAATTAAAAATAAGCCTCTGTGTGTAGTTTATTTGGAAGCTGGGTGGTAGGTCCCCCAAAGAGTGAAAAGTAAAGCAACAATCACAACTCAAGGTAACTAGCCAGTGAAGATCTATAACTAAAGTCTCCTTCCATACTCAAGTGGAAAGCTCCTAGGCCAGTCACTACATAAATAAAACCTGGAGAGAGGTATTACAAAAATTAGCAGTGAGATCCTAAATCTTGTTATTATGTCTCCCTGCTATTTTTCATTTTTATTTTAATGGATTTCTACAATTTCTGCAACAGAGACTCATTCAGTAATTAAAAGTGCTTGAACGCTACACCTACATAAGGAGCCAGGGTGAGTGCCACACACACCTCTAGCCTAGTAATGAGGAGGGTGGCTGGGACTTCCTCACCCAAACACACACCACACACACAAAACTTTTGGCTTGTCTCGAAATTTTCTAAATGGGAAAATAATTAAGGGCATACATGTGTGTGTGCACACAAAATGCTCACTCACCAGATGTCTGAGCTCTTTCAGATCTCGACAGACAGTATAGAAAACTCCAAGGAGAATATTAATGTAGGCAGCATAAAAATCAGCTGAATATTCTGGAGGATGATCATGGGACAGGATCTTTTGAAGGTTCCCTGTTCAGAGAACACAAACTAATTCAAATGATCAACACAGAAACATAACTATTAATTTTATGTTTTAACAAAACCAAACATTTAGGTCCAACAATAATTAAAAGAAAATAAGTGGTTACCAGTAGAAAAGTGCAATTCTATAATAGAATAATTTGTATTTCTTTTTCTTCATGGCACAAAACTTCTTAAATGATGGGTTAGGCCCCTCCCAAACACACCTGAGCTTATACTAATGAGGTGACCTATCAGGGGCCTCTAGATGGCTCCCAGGTAAGAACCCCCTGCTATAGTTCCTACCTCTTGATCTTCAGAAGAAGAGAAAGTGATTTAGTCAACTGTACCAATGTCAAAGAAGTTCCATGAATTCCCTAAATGATGGGAGTTCAGATACAGCACAGACTGGAAGTGAATGCTTATGCTAGAAACACACCTCAACTCTGTCTGCAGGGAGCTCCCTAAACTTCAGCTTTGTATCTCCTCACCAACTGTTCAGATCTGTTCTTTTTAAATCTTTACGACAACCTGACAGTAGGAAATACAGTAGTAAGAAGGAAAGCATAGGGCTGTCTTGAGTTCTGTGAGCTCCACAGAAAAACTGTTAAACCAGAAGAGATCAGGGGAACCCAATTAACAGTCGGCTTTCAGAAGTCAGTTCTGCACGTGGAGCAGGCATCTGCAGAAGCAGTTCTGTGTAACAGAGACTGCAAAAGAAAGTTTCAATGGAATTGGCAAACAACTGTTAAACTTGACTAAGCAATTAGAAGGAGAAAAACAAAACAAAGCGTGTTTGTTACCAGAGTGTTTTCAATAAAGATAATCCAGAAAGGGGAGTGTAAGTGGAGGTAAAAACTCACAAGTGTTCTAAGAGAAGTTCCTAAATGATGACAGCAAATATAAACAATGACAGTCGGAGAGACGCCACACACTCTTACTAATGGCAAAACAGAAGCAGAGAAGAGAAGTAGTACTTATACTTTATGGCTTTGTCTGCTAAGAATTATCAACTAGAAAAGTTCCCAACAATCTGGGAAATGCTCTCCAGTAGTTTAAAAAAAAAATCATTAAACATGCTTTTTACAATAACCACCACCTAATCTCAACTGTCCCTTCTCAATACTCCTTTTGTGAGACATCTTGTGAAGATAACAGAGATGCTTCTTTCTTAGCTCAAACTCCTCACATATTATATGTTTAAAGTCTTAACTTTATTTCTCAACATACTGCACAGAAACAGAAAGTACAGTTAGCTGGGCACGGTGGTGCACACCTATAATCCCAGCACTTGGGATACAGAAGTAGGCATATATCAGAGTTCAAAGTCAGTAAGGCTTACAAAATGAGTTCTACAATGGCCAGAGTTACATAGTGAAACTCTGTCTCAAAAACACCAAATGAATAAATAAAAATGAGAAATGAGTATTTGTTATTCAGATTTCCTAGCCATACTGCATGAAGCAGTAATTTACCGATCATTGCAGTATCCTCTGACTTCACGGTGCAATCTGATCCTCCGGACAGTTTAGTTAAGAACTCAGAGAATGATACTGAGAACCTTAAGCCTCCTCTCCAAATGCTCGGGTCTAATGCACAATTGAAGAAATAAACTCAACTAGGATTTTTGGATTACGTCAATGTCCTTTTATTTAGGTTGTCATTAATGAATATTTTAACCATGCCACTTCCCACCAGATCTCAATTAACTACTCTCTCACCTGTGACATCATTTAGATACAGCTACATGATCAAATAATGGGCTAACAATGAAGAAAACAATGTAAACTCAGCAGCCGTTAAACAGCAGATAACAAGAAGAGAGCACCTTCAAAGTCTATGTTCACTCTTCTAACATTATCCTGGGGATAATAAGTGAAAGACTGTTATTCTCAGAACAAAACTACTAAGAAAAAAACTCCACAAAGTTAAAACGTGACTTTGTAACCTATGTACTGTAGGGGTATTGTGTTGATTCATGGCAAATAATTATCCCACCCATTGGTTTAATAAAAAGCTGATTGGCCAAAGGCAGGCAGGAAGTGTAGGCGGGGCTACCAGACTAAGAAAATCTCTGAGAACAGAGTGCCAGAAGAGCACCAGAGAGAAGCCAGAGGAAGCCTAGGACAACTACGCTGCTCTAAAGAAAGGTACTGAGCTGCATGGCTGAACAAGAGACATGGGTTAGATGAAGGGTAGAGAGCTAGCAAGTGATATGCCTGGGCCTGAGGCTGATCAGCCAAAAACTAATGAAAGCGTCTGTGTGTCTCTGTGGGACTGTGGGACTGAGGGACTGTGGGTCTGTGGTTCTCCTGGTCTAGACCTTGAGGTTAGGCCCGAAAGTCCAGGCCAGAAACCTCATACTACAATGTACCTTCACATTCTGCTAGCAAACTTTAAATACAATGTCACTACATTTTTAAAAACTACACCTGCAGATATTTGGTACATTGAAAATTTCCAATTAGAAATAAAGATATTAAATAACAGAGTAAAAGGAAGGAGATGGGTAGTTGGATGAACATAGAAGAGTTGGTTTATAAATGCACTGATGAAGATATCTGGGGACTCAACACTACTTACTCCTGGCCCATGAGCTTTTAAATAAACAGATCCCTTCCATAACACTTGGTTTCACATAATAAAGTTCATTAGTTATAAAACGGAACCATTTCAGCCACGAGGAACACCTCAAGAATCTCTCAGTGAACTGCTATAAAAACCATGCAGCTGCTTAAGTAGAGACTACAAGGTCCATTGTATTCAAGTCATGTCTAATATCTACTAACGTAGGACTTAGCAGAGGAATACAGAAAAAAAAAAAAAATCTCATTCCTAATAACTGCTGGACTGCCAGGTAGCAAACAAAGAGAAATGAAACCTTTTGATTGGTCTGAGTACCCTATAATTTTGCTTTTAGGGCATTATCTACCCTCAGAAAGAAAAGCTGCTATTCTAACATACATACACCTTTTCTGTAATGAACAGCTAAGAGTGGATGGAAATAACCAAACTTCAAAAAAGGCATAAAAGACTGTGGTACCCAAACCAGGAAAACAGGTGAGTCGACCATCAGCTAAGGCTTCTCTCTTTCACTCCCTTTTTGTGTAGCTCTGAGTGTCCTGAAACTCTCTATGCACACCAGGCTGGCCTTGAACTCACAGAGATCTGCCTGCCTCTGCCTCCTGAGTGCTGGGATTAAAGACATGTGCCACCACTGCCTGGTTCAACCAGAGTTTTCTGACCAGAGGGTGGTACAAGAGTCCCAAAGGATCTGACTAATCTTCCTGAGCTGAGGAGAAAGAGGGTCGGGTAGAATTAAGACAGCCTGAATTTTCAGGCAGTGTGTCCAAGGGCATAAAGCTATGCCAAAAAATGGGACAGAAACATGCCAAGGAGCATGAGTTCACATATATTTGTGTATGGACAGAGTATGGTCAAATACAAACAAGCGGGGATCAAGGAATGAGCAGCTATTGAGAACTAATTCTAGCTCACATGGGTTTATTAATTTATGTTACTTTTTAGTCAAAATGCAGAGACCATGATGGGGCATTGAGTAGAGATTTCAAAGGATATGAGGTCTTTGGGGAAAAAAAGCTAAAATTAGTCCTGGAAAAACACTATTCTAGATCCTTAATCCTAAAATATATCAAACATAGCCTCAAAATGTTCAAACCACAATGTCTATAATTCAGTAAAATAAATACATAATTTTTTTAAAGGTAGAAAAATGAAGAAGCCAGGAGAAAGGAAACCAAAGCAAACAAGATAATGAGTCGATTATAAATACACTCATATGCTCATCAAAAAGCTCTATGATGAAATGCCAGAGGATGGCAAGATTGACTTCAGAACAAAGATGGTGGATTTAAAGACAGAGAAATAAAAACTAGCCCCCCCCCCCCAAGAAAAGAGAAGAAATGTTTAAGTTTAAATGAACTCGAATGGACAAAAGCAAGTGACATAGAACGAACAATAGAGTCTTGGAGGAGATAGAAGCTGTACGTGGGGACAAAGACTATGAACAAATACTGGCTAAAAGTTTTGCTTAGATCAGTGGTTCTCAACATGAGGGTTGCCTAAGACCATCCGAAAACACAGATATTTGCATTATGACTCATAACAGTAGCAAAATTATAGATATGAAGTAGCAAAAAAATAATTTTATGGTTGAGGTCACTACCACATAAGGAATTGCATTAAAGGTCACAGCATTAGAAAGGTAGAGAACACTGGTGTAGATAAAACGATATATTTATAGATCTAGAATAACAAACAGATTAGAATATATAATAAGAGCTATTTTCTTTCTTACATTTCTGTTTCATTAACACTGAAAGACATCACAGGTGTCTAATAAACAGCACCTGGGGCTTACAGAGAGAAAGGAAACACAGAGCACAGGCGGGCATGCAGCTTGTGCAGTAGGAAAATAAAACACTGACTTTTTCAGACTGTTCTCAGAGCAGGCCCTGACCTGTGCTGTGCTGACAGCACCAGCATGCCACAATCTCTTCAGAGGAAGAACAAAAGCTCCGCTGAAAGACTGCAGCTTCTGCCTGTAATAAAGACTTCCGGATTGGACCCCTTGAAACCAAAACCATATCCCTAAAAATGACGCATCTATCAAGCTAACAAGACAGGGACCATTAGACACTAATCCTTTGTCCTGATTCCATGCTACACATAATTTGCTTTACCCACTAATGTTTCAGTTTTGAATAAAAACTTTATGATTATAGTGCTTGTGCTTAGCTGAAGAAGACCCTAAAGCTTAATAAACAGATGTAACATGGCTCCATTTATCATACCATTAACAGCTCTATTTTCTTACACTACAAAATTAGAAACATTGCTATACTTAATTTTTTTCTGAAATTTCATCTATGCTGCTTTATATTAAAAAAACAAGATTCTACAAATATGTCATACTTTTACCCTCATGATGTAAAAAAAAAATACAATTTCATAATTTTCTTAACTCTGAAGTAAAGTAGCTTTTCAGTATCTGAAACAGAAACAGCACAAAAAACGCTCAGTTCAGCAGTGACACAGTCCAAAACAACTATCTGCGGAAATCCTTTGATTAAACCTTTCTTTTCTATTCTTTCCTTATTTTGTGATTTGTATGGATGAGAAGCTATTACAGTTTTAATCTATTTTGAGTTCCTTTAAATAAAGAATAGTTAATTAGCTAAAGCAGGAGGTGTTCTTTGGCTTCTGTTCTTGTGAAAACAGGCAAAAATGTATAGCTCTTGGCAATGGATGTTTATAGCTCATTAGCTGAGAGGGACAGAGTTAATAAGGCAGGATCATGCGATGCTATTTTCTCACAGCCTGCTACAACACCTTATGCTTCACAGTTATACTCTCTGAATCAGTGGTGTCATCTCTGTATAGTCATAGCTCAAAATTCATTAATCTACAAGGCTACTTACAAGTACTGGGTTCTTTCAAAGAGAAAAATTATTAGAACCTATAAAATGTAAGATATAATTTAAATATAAACAGCAAGGAAATAAAAGAACTAGCAGTTAGCACAGTGAGAATTACAGCAACAACAAATAAAATTTGCAGACTCAAGATATGTGGTACTTAGCACATTTATAATAAAGATTTCTCTACAATTCTAATGATGGTCACCAAGCTAATATGATTCTCAGCTTGTGTGGATGTTGTGACCACAGTATACATACACATCAATGAACTAAAGCTGATCAAAGTATACCATTAGCAAACACGAGTCCTGCTCATTTAGTGATTATGAGAACAGTTTCAAAATAAAATTTCTGTAAATGCAGAAATATAAGCATTTTGAGACTGGCAACAAACCTAACAGATGAAGATACCAAAGTATTTCAGTCTAAACACGGTATAGTTTAACATTTTGAACAAAAGACAAGGATTAATTTTTCAAACAATTAAAACTTACCTATGCTATAATCAGGGAAATATAAGACAAATGGTTCAAAGCATCCAGTATTTGGACGAAACTTTTCCCAAATAATCTCACTAAGAAAGATAACAGTCACATTTCTATCAGTCTGCAAAGAAAAGGAAGGAAGTGATTCAGTATTTGAGAATGTGAGGGTAGTAATTCCCCTTGGGTTTATCTTCAGCTAAATTTCAGCAAAGCTTAACATATGCAACAAATTATTTGCATATTAATAAACCATATTTAGAAAACCTAATCAGAGAGCTCAACCATTTGCAAATTTCCCTACATAATTGCTTGGAATTTCCATAAAACTGTCAGTTAATCAACATTTCAGTTATTCACGAACACTAGGGGATTCACACAAGAACTTATTTTGTAGATACTAAGAAACACATCTGCCAGGAAAAAAAATCAAGACAAAATTCTTCTGCGAAAAATTTTAAAATCTTGATAGGCTTTAGCTCAATCAACAAAGAAAATTCAGCATTTCCCATCATTAAAATAGTTATAACTCAGAGGAAAGGAAGCATGGAGTTGGATAAAGTAGATCTGCCATATTGAATAGCTTTATATTATTAAGAAATATTAGTTTTCTGTTTTCAAATTACTGAGAAACACTATGGGTACTATACAGTAAAAATACAAATAACTTATGACTAATAATATCCCCCTAAATCACCAATGCTAAATAAAACAAGTGTCATTTGAAATATATTTTAAAATTACACTTAGTATACCAAAAGGAATAATAAAAGCTGAACATGTCCATCCTCCTTTAACAGACTGGTCACAAATGCCTGTGCACACCAGCTAGAATTCATTTTCACATGCCTTAATTTTCCACACAGGCTTTCACTCCCCATATTCTTTTTGGCTAACAATGCAGATATGCTATTTGTTCTTGACTATAGGCATTCTTAGGACCCAATTTCATAAATAAATTGCACTACCTTTTGAAAATAATTTACTACTCTAGCAAGTGTGCTTCTTGCATCCTGTTTTGCTTTACTTAGAAAAGTAATTTCTTTGATTAACAAGAATGGTGGAACTTAATAATTCCACAGGAAAATTGATCATCTTTATAAAAGGAAGGAAGATGTTGGGGGCAGAGAGGTCTTTATCCTCACAGAGAAGCTCTAAGGGAGATGCTCTAAGGGGCATCTCCTCAATGGAGGGGATAAAATTGAATACTTGCCTTCCACCCAGAAAGCACAGAGTGGATTTTGTTAATGAACTGCTGACCTTTTGGCCCTTTGTGGAGGCAGACATCACCCACCTTTTTCTAGAAAGGCAGACCTCACCCACATTCCCCAGGATGATTATGCTAGAGTCTTTCCTCCCACACCATTACCCATCCTTAGTGGAGATGCCACAGGTACTTAATGGCCTGCTGACCTCTATGCTATCAGAGACCACACTAGCTTGTAGGCCTTTTACTAGAGAACTCACCCTCATGGTCACATGTGCTGTGTAAAGGAGTTTCTATACAGTCAGACTGTTGGGGGATATTTGTTTACACTGTGTGAAGATGTGTCATTGTGATTGGTTTAATGAGGAGCTGAATGGCCAATAGCTAGGAAGGAGAGGTAGGTGGAATTTTTGAGGAGAGAGAGGAATAGGAGGAGAAACCTAGATGTGCGTGTGGATTATGCCAAAGAGATGCCAGTGAGGCCGAAAAAGTCAAACATAAGGTACAGAACAAGGTGACCAAACCATGTGGCAGGACATACATTAACAAGTTTTTTTTTTTTAAAAAAAAAAAAAAGGTTAATTTGAGTTATAAGAACTAGCTGGGGACAAGCCTAAGCTAAAGGCCAAAGTTTCATAATTAATAATATCTCCGTGTTCTTATTTGGGGGCTGGCGATCAAAAATAGCCTGACAAGAAAGCTTGCTACATCCCACCTTAATCCTTATTGTGCACCAGCAACTGGACTTGTTGCCTGGAAACCTTTTCCCAAAGTACACTGTGTTTTAAACATGCTGATAATGAGTAGAGGAATCAGTCTGCACCAGGTTTTCATTCTTAGTTTTTCCCAATTTTTCCCTGTCTGGATACCTGCAGGAGCCTCCCTAGAAAAAGATTATTCCTCACAAATCCAAGGCCAAATTTCCACCACTGAGCTATATACCAGCCCCAAGACTTTTCATATGTTTTTATCTTAGAAATTCATTCATTTTTTTAAAAATAATTTTGAGTTAAATAAGTTTATTTAACTTAATGGCTGAAAAGTATGCTCTATCCACATTCCTGATTATAAAGTTCTTACAAAATCATAAGATTTATTTTTAAATAAGGTGTTCACATGTGTAAACCTACTTGAGCACCACAGTGTGAGTGTGGAGGCCTAAGTACAAATTGTGGGAGTTGGATCTCTTTGGTCATCTAGGTTCCTGGTAATGAATGTGGGTCACCAGGCTTGGCGGCAAGTACTCAAGACTGAGCCATCCTGACAGTTCAAAAAAGCACTTATAAAGTCAGTTAAACATATATTAAGAAGTTGAAAGAAAGAAACAAAAACAAGATCAATGATTTGAAATTGCATTTTCAACTGGTCATCCTAAAATACTTCCAGTATACTATTATGCCACAGAGATGCTAGGGAGACTGAATTTTTTCCAAAATTTAAATTTCATTTAACTCAATGTAAAAAAACAGGAAATGTTTTTAAGTTCCTCTGAAATTAATACAATTCAAAATTAAGTAGCTTTTCTGGTAGAGATTACAATAAACCTTAAATTTCCTCTAGTTTCTATAATACTAAAACAAAAGGGAAAGCCCTAATCACTGTCAAGGTTACCTCAATACCATCACTAGGTATATGGAGAAAACATGAAGGGTAAGAGTAAAAGCGAGGTAGTAAGTTTAGGAAGCAGTAAGTGACACCATGAGAAAACCCACAAACACCAACCAAACCAAACCAAACCAAACCAAAAGGAGGACTGAAGATAGGCAGGTACGTGTAGGAGTAGTCAACACCAAGAATTAACCACAGACCCCGAGCTCTCCTGATGTGGGTGTTTTGCTTTCATTGGTTAATAAAGAAGCTGTTTTAGCCTATGGTAAGACAGCCTACAGCCAGGAGGGAAATCCCGAGCAGAGAGAGAGGGAGAAGAAAGGTGGGGTCAGGGCAGATGCTGCCAAGGGAACAAGATGTAATGGAACACAGGCAAGCCACGAGCCATGTGGCAAACATTATAGAAATGGGTTGTTAAGATGCAAGAGCCTGAGCCATAGACCAAACAGTCAAACAAACCTGAGTGTTTATTTGGAACCAAGCAGCTACAGGGCACAGGAAAACTTGCAGCTACACCATTCACCCCAATTCTTACTAAATGTGAACCATTAGAGTCCACCTTTGGGATACAATGATTTCAGCGGCACTTGGGAAGTCCCTTACTTACACTTTTAGCACTATCATTGTTTGAATCAGAAATATCCCCCAATAGGCTCATGTATGTGAACAACTGGTCCACAGCTGTTTTCCAGCTGGGAAGGTTATGAAACCTTTAGGAGCAGGGTCTTTCTGAAAGAAGGAAGGAAGTATGTCACTGAGCAAGCTTTAAGGTCCTACTGCCTGTCTCTTCCTTTTTCTCTCCTCTCCTTCCTATATAGGGATGAAACGTAATTAGCATCTTCCTAACTGCTAGCCTTCTCCACAGGGGCAGGATCCCTTCTGGAACTGCACAGCAGAAACAAACCCATTCTCCCCAAGGTTACTGTTCTATCATAGCAACAGAATGGTGACTAATGTGAGCAGTTTCTCATATTTGGACACTACAACTAACTTTCAAAGGGGAAGATTCTACCTTGGTTCTCAGTGCAATGTTACTTAACACTTTAATACAAATGAACATACAGCTAAAAAGTATAATCTATGTTCACCACTGAAAAATCATAAAACCAAAATAAACATACCACAAAATCAACAAAGTTTTAATTACTCTTAATGAAGAGAACAAATGGTACTGTTCTGCTTAGCCAGATTTTTGCTCTTTCTGACCAAACCCTAGCAAGATATGCATAACTATCCTGAACTCAGCATTCCTGTATGATACTGGTGAGGACTGAATTCTCTCATCAATTTTCCTTCAAATTATTGTGTTTTTCCCCTATGATAATTACTCTTTTATCTGATACATGCATATCAAATCTCTCCTACTATTTTTTGTATTAGGTAGGCCATGACAAACGCAGTTGATTTAAAACAGTTCAATGGAATCACAACAGTAGGGTGAAGAGTTACATGCTGACACCGAGTGGTTAGCGCACAGCAATCCAGATTATCAGAATAACTACAGCATGACTTTTGTAAAGTGAAATGAAAAGATAATTAAGAATTACTGTAAAATCAGTGATTAACCCTCTCCCACTAATGACTAAACACTTGTAATTCTTTAATAGATAGCAAATTACTTTATAACTGAAAGTTAAAATAATTTACTAAGTCTATCAAATCATAAATTAATATTATTATAGGAAAAGACTGAACTTTATTGATGACAGAGGGATATTACAACATATTGGATAGGGAACATATCTTCTGACCTATTGGGGGGGAACCACTCTCATATATTTACTTACCAATTCTTGCAACCTAAGAAATCCAGGCAAAAGGTTTGCTTCCATATCTCTTAGATATTCAGCTTTATCTAGAACCTTTAAAAAGAGACGTCTACATAAAAATCAATTCATAAAGCATTTTATAAAGCATGACACACTGTAAGGTTTTTAAACTTTCCATGCCATAAAGAAAAAAATGTAACTTTTAACAGTAAATTTAAATTTACTTTCAAGACTACTTACATTGTAAAAAGATATTTTGAACAGATTAAGATAAAAATTAGTAATAACATATTTTATCCAAAATATCCAAAGAGAAAATACAACATTGCTACATTTAAATGACTGCTTTCTAATTGTACTACCCAAAATAACATGGTAAAGTATTCTGACTTCTTTCCCACTTAAAAAAATTATAATTCTTACTCAAGAAAGACAAAAGTATATTCTAAGATTCATCACACAGAACTTTTCTTGATTGAACTTTACAACTAGACATAAAATGTTTAAACTGCTGGATATCTCAAAGACTGAGTTTTGTTTAGTGTTATAATGCTTTTGTTATACTCTTTTCTAAAATATATAGGCATTAGGTATATACAGTAAACATTTATGGATGACATCATATAATATAGAGCAGCAGAATGGTGATGAGTTTGGTCACACTAATAACTTAAAACTGACCAATGAGGACACATGGGTACTCTTAAAAAATATAACCAACATTACCACACATTATAAAATTTGACATTATTTCTTAATATCATCAAATAGTCAATACTCAAATTTTTCCATCCTTGTCTCAAAAATGTCTCATTAGCAGCATGGATGATTCAAGATTCATGAATGCTTGAGTTCATATAGGATAAAATGAGAAATACTTGAGTCCCTCAATTACCAATCTCTTAGAATAACTTTGTGCCCATTTTTGTTTTTTGTATTACTACAAATCTAATGGCTTAAAATAGACATAAAATTTATTTTCTCACAGTTCCTGAAGCCAAAAACTTAAAAGCAGTTTCTCTGAGGCAAAATTAAGACATGAGTAGCACTATAGTAACTCCAGGGGCTCCTGAGAGAATCCAAGTCCTGACATTTCCAGTGTCTGGTAGCCTGGTCGCTGTGTATTGGGATGACATAGCGTGTCACCCATATCATTCTAGCTTTAAGGCAAGTCTTCGCCAACTGCTGACTGATTCCTTGCAGCTTTTACAGTCTGGTCTTGTCCATCTGCATAGTGCACGAAAGCATCTCTAATCTACTGATTAGGATTACAGTCTCCCTCCCCACCTTAAGATTCTTCACTTAACTTCATGTGTGAAGAGCCTTTTATCAAGGTTAGAGTTAGGACTTTGTCTTCTTGGGGCTATTACTCGCCTACTGCAGTGCAGTAATAAAGGATATACTCAAGGTAACCAGTAAATAGGAGTTTTGTGATTTTTAGCTATTTATCTAATATTCCTTTAACTCATTAAATGTTTAAAGTTAATTCTTTTAGAACTTCACACAAGTATACAATCTATTTTAACCATGGGCAGGCAACCGCATTCTTCTCAGCCTCCTCCTGGATTGCTATCTACCCAGATCTTGCTTCCAATATCCAGAGTCCAGTGTGTGCTGCCTTTTACTCTTGAGTATGCGGTCTTCCACTGAAGTATGGGAAACCTACCAGGGGCCACAGCCCTAAAGAAAACTAACTCTTCCTTCCTTAGCAGTCACCAACTGCCAACAGTTCAATTAGGGACAGGAACCTTGTGAGCTCCTCCCCCAAACTGGCTTCATCTTGTGCAGACAACCATAGCTGCTGTTAGTTCATGATTTCAATAGCCATTATAATCCAGAAGACACTGTTCTGCCCCTGCCTTTCCCAATCTCTGGCTCTTCTATTTCTGCCCTTTCTTCCACTGTTCTCTGAGGTATGCATGGAGGTATGCATGAAGGTATTGATACAGATGACCTATTCCATAGTCACTCTGTACTTTTGGCCAATGGTTAAGTCTCTATTTCATAAACATAAACTGGGGGAAAGAAGCTTCTCTAATGAGGTCCTAAATACACTAGTCTAAGGGTAGAAGGATAAGTATTATAGACGGCATTTTGGACATTGTGTCCATTTAGCAAAGGAACAACACTAGGTTCTCCCTTTGAAACTAAGTCCCACCAATCTTACCCTCCAGAGGAAAAGGCCTTAAGTCTAACCATAAAGTAACTGGTTATCTCTTAAAACATTTAAGTCACTACTGCACCAATGGCCATATCTTGCCAGGCATCTTGTTACTGGTGCTCACAGGGTTTACAGCTAGGTAATACTGTTAATGACTCCCAACAGCCTGTGAAGCTCCTGATATTATGAAAAGGCAGAGGGACAAGCTTTTAAGTCAATACCAGCTTCCTTTAACTAATTTTTAAATAGTCCAATTGTCTTATATTTGGGAAGCATGATCCTCTTCAAATTGGCACCCACGTTTTTCATAACAAGCCTAAGAGTCATTGGTAGTTTCCTAAATTTAAAATATGACAAGGTGTCCTGTGTGTTGTCTAGTGTATTACCAGTGGAAAACTAAATCCTCTCTCTTCTCTAAAGAAGAACCTATTTTAATATCATAAACTTTTACAATTTAATAACAAATTTTCTTATAAGTTAGATCATTTAAATGAGGATTAAAATTAAAATGCATGATAGTTTCCCTGAATAATCTAGATACTTTATATTCATTTTACTAGCACAGAGCATGCAACAATGTATGAGTATAATTACATTTAAAATATTTAATTCTTAGTCAGTTTAGACATATTAAAACTACAACTTACTGCAATAAAGACGTAAATTAATTTTCAATTATACATTCTCATTAGAAAAATATCTCATCAATCTCCATTAAAATAACTCTCTAATCTATAACACTAACTCAAAAAAATTGGTCCACTTTAATGAAAAAACATAAAGCAAAAACAGCAACTTAAGAGTCTATTCTTTTAATCTGATGATTAATTGTAATAATTAATGATTTTATTATCTGATTAATGATCTTTCTTCAAAGACTATTATGAGATAACTATAATTCAAAAGGAAAATTGAGATGCAAATATTTTAATTAATGATTTATAGTAAGGCATTCTCAATTTGGAAAAAAAATTTAATAAATAGAAAAATTCTTAGTCAACTTTCTAAATTATTTTCTAAGTAGTAAAGCTTACAGACAAGTGCTTCTTGGGCACTTCCTCAGTGAATGGGCCATGAGAAATGAACATCCTCTCAATCTCACCCTGATGGCTCTCTTTCCCAATCTCACCAATTCCCATCTGTTACATCTTTGAATCACCCTTCTCTAAGACAACTTCTATATATTTATATATTTCAGCTTCTACAGAGATGGCCTCTGTGGATATATAAGACATACAGTTCTTACCTTATGAAACTATTTTCATAATACTAAAATGGCATTTGCCTTTTTCATCATGTTGAAAATATTTGCACTGTTGGCATATAAGCAATAGTGAGTTAAACTCGAGTCACCTTAGCATACACCAAAGAAACAGTGAATTATTAGCAGTCACTGCATTCTTCACTATACATTTCCATTAAAAACTTAAAAACTGACTTAGGGCTACAAAGACAGCTGAAGTTTCAGGGAACCAAAGGTGTTTCTGACCTTCCAGGCATGTAGTACATGGATGTACATGCAGGCAAATACCCATATACATAAAATAAAGTAAATACACTTTAAAATTTAAAAAAAAAAAATCTTTCACTTGTCACAGGACAGAAAAGACGTGTTCGTCCTAATTTCCTGCTAAGTCGGAAAAAAAGCAAACAGCTCATGCTGGAGTGTTTTCTTGTCATCTGGCTTGTGTTTTGGTCTCCCTTATTTCATACATGTACTAAAGATGTCACAATGAAGGGAAACCAGAGGGTGCACACCAAAAGAGCCTCAATCAGAAAGTACTCTCTCTGGCTAAAAGAATAAGAAGTGGAAAGCCTGGACAGACACCTAAGACTCTACACATGTGCAAGCATACAGCATATCACAAACTTCATATTTCTTCATATTTGTTCCTTCTTATCTCACCCTTCTCTGAGCACTAGAATGTTCACATAAACACATGGAATGCTGCAGGCCTCGGGTCCAAGACTCATGTGTATTGTGTTGACTGTACTGGCTACTGGCAACCTAATCTGGTCTCATACTTTACATAGTGCCTGTATGTTCACAACATCAAAATAAATATCCATATTGAACCACAAAACCAAAACCAGCCAGTCCTCCCTTAGGTAGCTTCTTGTTAGATACATAATCCCAACAATAGGAAAACTAACCAACAATCCTACTTATCCTTTTGTCTGTCTTAAGTCCTATCACCTCATGAAGTTGTACCATATCACTTACAACAGGCCTTTGCATGCCCTGGCTACCACCGCATGTGGTCTTATGTGAATATGTGCTAGAATTCTTCTCTTCTGTTAAGCAAAGCCCCCCTTTGAGAGCAGTTCAACACATTTTTGTATCACAGAAGCACTTTCCACAGAGCACTATACAAAAATAGGACTCAAAATAAATATATGGAAGTAGATCTACTGCACAATCAGTTTTCAAATTAAAGATGACATAATCACATTAAATTACTTACAATATATACAGTCTGATCCTTGAGATAGTCAGTACTGGTCACTTGCTTAAACAATCGAACAAAGTCATTAAATGTTTCACAGGTTATTTCTGTAGGATGTCCTGCCTCTGAAGAATTAAGATGATTCAACTTGTTTAGAATTTGTTCCAAAAGTAGTCTCATGGTAAAGCATTCAACACAGTTCAGAAAGACATGTGGGAGCTGAAAACAAAAAGCAAAATAGAGTAAAGAAAAACATATAAAGTTTCTGTTGGACAGTCTCTAAAATACCTCTGCGAATCTACACCCTGTTGCTCTCCTATCCACCCGGTGCCCCAAAGAACATGGCCAATATAAATTACGTCATCAGGCCCTGGCTGGAGAAGTCAACAGGCCAGAGCTCCAGCTGGGCAACTGATGTAAGGTTACTTACTGGCCTTGCTGAGCTCTGGCAACAGTGATTCTCTAAGGTTACTTGAGGTCTCAGGCCATGATAATTACTATCCTTTCTTACTTACCTTAAAATCTTCAACCTTTGTAAATAGTCCCTTCCTTACACTCACTTCCAGATTTGATTTTGTCCTGTTTTCCTCTGGGACCCAAAGTAAACTTATATTTTCTTATTTAAGTATTGTAAAGAAACCAAATACTATTAAATGTCAAAATTCCTAGTGAGAATTTACTTACTAGAGAATTTATTTACCAGTGGGTTATATTTATTTACTAAAGAGGTGCCATTAATATTTGTTTAGGTAGAGGACTCATGTCTGTTAAGAATAAGTATCTTGCTTACTTTTGTACTATTCTTGACTCAAATAACAGCATTTTTTCTAAGCACATGTTTGGGTATCTATAACAGATTAAGTCACTGCAAAAATAATAAAATGTTAAAAACATAATACATTCCTTAAATATAAAACTTTCTTACTCGGTTTTCATGCTTTTATTCAATATGTATTTTCTGGATACTTCATACACAAACTTGCAAATACAAATTAGTGACCTAAGACCTTGTATATTCAGATTCTGAAGTTAGATATGAAACTCAGATATCTTTGTGTTTAAAATGCCAGTTGATCTTTGGGATCAAAGACTAATATCTACAACTTAAATGTGTCAAGCATTGTGCTTGTAGGGATGACATATATATATGTGTATGTATGTGTGTATGATATATATACATAGGATATATATATCATACATATATGAAATGTGTGTGTGTGTGTGTGTGTGTGTGTGTGTGTGTGTGTGTGTGTGTGTGTAATTAAAAAAAAAATAACAGCCAGAAAACACAATACAGAAGAAAAATTATACCTGGGAAGACTAAATATTGTGATACAATAAATCTAAAGAGTGTTGAAGCCACAAAACATGGGCACATAGCATCGAAGTGAGGAAGCATTTCCCAAGGGAGAAGTAGGAAAAAAAAAAAAAAAAAAAGGCTAAAACAACATTTGTCAATCTACAGGATGTTAGAAGGGGAGCAAGTGAATACAGTAAAACCATCTCAAGAAGTAGGCGCAACACAGGCCAAGGTCTGAAACACAGCAGGCACTATATTCAAGTCAGCAGGCCATACCATGCAACCCTGGAGCTAAGGTAAAACTGCAGTTGGCAAACCAAACCTTGTGGCCTACACATCTGTTTCTTTGTACTCAGGTGCTGTAGATCATAGCCATGCCCATTCAAATAAACATTGCTTACTGATGGCTTAGAACATAAATGGGTGATGTCCATAAATAGCATCTAAGCTTTAATAATTGCTTATAGAACTATAGTGGAATGATTTAACCCCAAAGCTTACTTACCCCAGTTTACAGATAGGAAGAGCACTATACAGAAATTATTAGGAAAAAGCAATGGCAAGTGACTGAGCGAGCAGTGGCCACAAGAAAATATGGAGGAAGTCCTGCTGTTACAATGAGATGTATTTATTGGATTGGCCTAAGGCTAAGAAAAGTTTTTTGGTTTTTGATTTTTAAATCAAATTTGGCCAAATGTGTTAATGGTGAAGCTCATTCAGGTAGGAAACATGAAAATAACAGGATAAAAGCATGTGAAGCTTTACATGTGTGAAAAAGATCAGAATTACCAGAGTCAATATTACAAATAAAAGTGAAAAACAATTTAAAATGTTAAAAAGTAAACTTTAGTATTTTTAAAAGAAGTTATTACTTATGTATCCAACTACTGGGCAACAAAAGAGAAAAATTTAGCTCAACCTAAACTTTCTAATACCAGGGTTTAAGTTACCTAATAGCTAATAGCTTGTGAAGATTATACAAATTCTAAGTATTCCAACAAGATTTGGGCAGAAATGCTTTATGTCGCCGATGATACTCTAAAAGGAAAATTGGAGTAAGTCATCCATATTCATTCCCTCTCTAGCAACATAGGAATAACGGTCCATTAACATCAGGCTCAGGGTTATCCTTACCTCTAAAGTTTTCAACAAAGTTTGTGTTACATAGGTCTTCCCACTGGCAGTATGTCCATAAATAAAGATGGATGGAAAGCTGAAATGATGTCTCTAGGAAAGAAAAGACTAGTTTCTGTCTGTATGAAATCAGAGATATTGTATGAAATCAGAGATAAACATTTACCTACTTGTAAGAAAGTTCTGTAGGTACAGTATAATACTAAACCCAAGTTATTTCTTCAGTGGTGCATACAGGTACATTCTTAATATTCTGAACTTAAAATTCAACTCAAAGCATTTTCCCTTATGAAATTATCTTATTATATAGCTGTAATTCTATTATTCGTCTGCAGTCCCCTCTGAAATGGGCTGAGAAGTTTCTTTGTGTAAGTGTGGGACCGGCCAAAGCACCTCCATCTTAAGATAAGATGATGGTCTACCACCTCGCCATTCACACACTACTCCCCCAACAGACCAAGGACGCGTTGGCGTCTGGAATTTAGCAGTCTGACCACAATACCTCTCCAAACAGGGACTGCAAGGTGGACACTTGGGCCTCTCGACAGAGCACCATGCTCTCCAAGTGAGACATTTTGGCGGGCAGCATCCGAAACTGCAACGCAGCCACCAGTCAGCCCAGAGTCCACCTCTCGGCGTGCTTCACGTTACTCAACTACCAAGCTTTTCTCCCGGAAGCTCTGAGCCTAGGCTGTAGGCGGGGCCGGCGCGATCCAGTGACGTCACGAGTCCGCGCAGCCGGGGTTCCGCTCTAGCCTCCCGGGCAGCGGTTCTCAGTGGCCCGCGCCCTGCGAATGGTCGACTTTTTGCAGTCTCCGGCTCGCCTTCCACCCTGAGCCTGCAAGGTGAAGAGGCGTTCCGGGATGCCTCGCCACGCACCTTCGGCGGCTTCAGTTCCTGCCAGGAAGCCGCACACGTAAAAGTACCGAGAAGACTAAGTATTCTTATAAAAGGAGGCTCCTCCCCGGGAGAGAAAGGAACTCGGAAATTTAATAAATTTAGAGTAATTTTCTAGTGCAAGCTTGAAGCTAAATGTAGAAGTATTAGAGTGTCGGTGAGGACAGTAAGAGTTAAGATAACGCTATCTTCAGTATATGTCTTCCTTACATGTGTGTGTATTTGTAGAACACCTAGAAGCAGTATGTTAGAAGAACCTTGAAGTTAAGGGGAAAAAATGTATAGAAATAGAAAAATTCGTGTTAAAAGACAGAGCTTTGGGGTCCTGAAAAATGGACCCCCCCAAAATCTTGGGACACTGACTCTACTATTTCTGAATGTTGAGAGGTTGGGAGAATCTTAGAACTGTTCATTTAAACTTCCTTATATACAAAATAAGAACAGTGTTAGATTCTTTACCAGAATAAAAATAACATACATAGAGTCTGCTACACATAGATTTTATAGCCAGTGCAAAAAGACAAAGGAAAAAAATGCACCCAAATTAAAAAGATGCCCACTATGTATTACTGAACAATACAGCTGCCTGTGAAGAAAATCTAATTGCTTCTCCAAAAGAGACACTAACAAGTTAGCTTGCAAGTCTTTCTGGTACAAGACAACTCTCTCCACACAAACAGGTATGAAGTATTTAAGAATAAGATGAAACAAATATGTGAGGCCTACACACTGAAAACTATTTAAAAATTGCTAAACGATTAAGGACATTTAAAAAAACAAAAAACAAAAAAAGCAACTGTGCTGAGTTGTGAGAATTGTTTGTTAATATTAACCTGGGTTTCCCAAACTGCTAAGGTAGATCCAATAATAATAGTAATAGAGGTTTTTTGTTATTGTGGTTTGACTGAAAATTGACACATGAGAAAGTGTGTCACTGGGGAGTGAGTGGACTTTGAGGTTTCAAATGCTCAAGCCAGGCTCAGTTTCTCTCTTTTCCTGCTGCTTGCCTATCTGGCTGTAAAACTCTTGGCTCCTTCTTCAGCACCATGTCTGCCTGCATGCTTCCTGTCTTGGTAATAATGGACTAAACCTCAGAACCTGTAAGCAAGCATCAGTTAAATGTTTTCCTTTATAAGTTTGCCATGGTCACTGTCTTTTCACAGCAATAAAAACCCTAAGTATTGCTTATTTAGTTTTGATTTTAAAAAGTGATATGCTAAAGATTCAGTAACTATTTCATGAAAAAAAGACACTGATTGCAATCACATTAAAAGATGTTCAGGAGTGGGGATATGCCTTAAATTGTTAACCCTGCAGGTTTGAGAACTTCTATAAAATGTCTAATAAAGATGGCTCTTGCTTCTCTCAGTTCTGGGGAGGTGGAAGCAAGCGGATACCTGTGGTCTGCTGGCCAGTCTAGTTAAATCATGAGCTCCAGATTCAATGAGAGACCCTGTCTGAAAAGGAAGGTATTGATTAGACGAGGAGACACCCAGTGTCAAGACCTACAACAGTCACATGTAGTCATGGTGGGGCAGCAGCCAGATCGACACAGAGATAAATGTCATTAGTGTTTTCCCATGGTGTCCCCTGAAACACTTCGTACTGAGCTGGTGAAATGACACTCGATGAGGAGATACTATGACTGTGAAGTCTCACTGTACAGAAGTGCCAGGATCTAAGCTCAGAGCATTGCACATGCACAGCAAGTGCTTTCCCATAGTCAATCTCTGCTCCTTGCCTACTGCCTCTATTTATACCCATTTTAAAGTAGTTAGGCCTTTTCCATGCAGTTCATAACATGCTTCGTTAATCATTATGCACATTCATTGGAGAACACTGTAAAAATTCAGTTTTCAGTTTCATTTTTGTACTTGTAGCACCTTTTAACTATATTATAAAAACATTGCTAACATTTTTTTTTTGCTTAAAAAATCAGTGCTATCAGTAGTAAAAAAAAACTTTCTGTAATCAGTCCAATTAAAATATCTAGTAATATCTAGTTAGTTCATGCGTCCAGTTTGCCTAGTTAAATGTTGGCAATCATACTGATAGCCCCAAATTTTAGCTTTTAAAAATATAATTAAATTGTATTGCTACTCTCGTGACTTTTGTCATGTCATATTGAAGAGCACAGGTTTTGGTAGTTAAATATCTTGGAATGGATAAAATAAGAACATTAAATGCATTTATATTAGACTTTATGTAACTTGTTTCTAGTTCAAATCTGAGTTTTTGCTTTATTCATCTCTTTTCACACATATATTAGTAACACATTCCCTCAGCTTTTGAAGAAGAAACTCATCTTCACTTCATTTCTAGCAGATATTTTACCTGTGTTTAGAATTTTGAGAAGAGGGCTTTTGTTTCCCCAACATTTAAAATTATCATCTCACTGACTTCTGGTTTGGACAAATGGTTTTGGACAAAAGTCATAATTATTTTTCCATTTAATATATATGCTTAATTAATTTTTTACTTAGTGTATGTTTTGTGGTGATATATTTAATAAAAACCAGTCTGAAATATCTACTCATAGTCGATCCAGGAGGATCAGAGAGTGGTGATTTACACCTTTAATCTCAGCACAGGGAATATCCTGAGTGGTGACCTACGCCCTTAATCCCAGCAGATCTGAGTTTAATTTACTGAGGGAGTTCCAGGCTCCCTGGCAGGCAGTGGTGGTGCCAGTCCTTTAATCCCATAACTCCAGAGACAGAGGAGATCTTTCTGTGCATACAAGGCTAACTACCAAAAGTAGTAGTCCACGCCTTTAATCTTAACCTGGATGTGGAACAACTGAGGAAGAGAGTATTTACAACAGGCGTAGAGAGACAGATGAGGCAGTAGAAGCCACAAGGAGCGAGGCTGAGGAAGCTGGAAGACAGCTGGATGAGATTTGACTGGTGTTTCCTCTCTTTGATATTTCAGCCTGGTTTTTATTAAATATGAAACAAATCACCACATGTTTTCCTTAAGCCACCTTCAAAATATTATTTTAATTGGTTTTCAGCATTCTAAATGTGATGAGCATAACTTTTATTTTAATTCTGTTTCCTGTTATTGTTTCTCAGAGATTATGGGAGCTTTGATTTTTTTTTTTGTAATGTTTTAAAAGAAATTCGTAGTCATTCTCTCTTCAGTCTTTCTATCTTCTTTCTCTTCCTTTCTGAAATTTCAGTTACATGTGATTCTGCTGAATAATTTATGTTCCACTTTGGTGCTCTAGTCTCATCAACTGTACTCACTACTGATTCTTCAACCTTGGTAATTTCTGTTGGTCTATAGTCAAGTTTTCATTCACTATGTTTTTCCTTCAGTCTTGTCTAATTTGTCAAAAGTTTAAACTATCAATGGCATACACTATCTGCTATTGTATGTACCCATGCCAGTCTTGCTGTGACCACACACCTGGCAGGAAGCACCTTTAAGACATGTTTGTTTTGGATTCTTGGTTGTGGGTGAATTCCAAAACGGTGGTAAGGTGTGGCAGCAGAAGCAGCTCTCAGCTCTGGAGGAAGGACTGGATCCTGAGACTGTTTGCTTATATTGGAATGGATTAGGAAGCAGGGCTCCAAGAGTTATATGGCACACCACCAGCCCCTACAGTCCCCTTCCTCCAAGCAGAGTTATATGGCACAGGGCTAACCCCTACAGTGATCCACTTCCTCCAGGGATCCTCTGCTTCCCAAAGTCCCATAGCTTTCCAAATAATGACATCTTCAAGAGAACAACCAAAAAACCTTTGGTGGCATTTTATATCCAAGTACAGTAGAGGTGGAATATTTTTAGAATTTCTGTTTCATCTTTGGGGATAGTTTCTATCTCCCCCAAAATACCACATTTTTTTTTTCATCTTTACGTCATTTACACAAATTCTTTAGCTTATTAATCAGAGATTTTTGTTTGTTTTTTTCTTTTTTTCTTTTTTGAAACAAGAGTTTCACTGTGTAGTCCTGACTGGTTTGACTGGGTATATAAACCAGGCTAGCCTCAAATACACAAAGATGAGCCTCCTCTTTCTCTTGAGCGCTGGAATTAAAGCCACTATGTTCCTTAATCAGAGTTATTTAAAGTCCACATCTGATGCCTCACGTACCAAATTCAATTCAGCAATCCTACTGTTTGCCTGCCTTTTACAGTGGCTTTTTTTTTTTAATAGCTTTAGATGATTGTGTTTCTTATGCAGGTAGGCTGGTGTGTATATGGAATCCCAGTGCTCAGGAAGCTAAGGTGAGAAAGTCATAAGAGTTAGCTGGTGATTAGCCTGAGCTATGGACCAAATAGTTTGTAATTAATATAAGCCTTTATGTGATTGTTTTGGATAAAGTGGCTACAAGCGGGTCTGGACCTTGGGGCTAGGCCAGACTGGAAGGGTCAGAAACTTCTGGCTACAAGGAAGATTGAGAGTTCAAAGGCAGCCTGAGTTAGCAAGACTATTATTTTTTTATTACTCTATTCCTCTCTTAAGGATTTTACTATTTTTGAATCTTTTTTTTTAAATCTATGACTATTTATACCCTTTCTCTTCTCCCAAGCCTACATACATTTTTCAAAAATACTGTAAACTATTTTTTTATCTGAATCTTTTTATCAAATATCTCTATCTTTATCTTTTAACTGATAAGCGGCACTGATAGGACCTCCATCTCTACCCTGTCTAGTTTCCTAAGAGCCCAGCTTCGTGGCAGAGGCATGTTCACCTCCCTAACTCTGGGGAGTTTCTGGATCCACCTTGCCATGGAGCAACACACTACCTGCTACTCATAACCCCCATTTAAGTGTTTGGCAACAGGTTCTTTAAAAAAAGAGCTGTGTGGTTTTGGCTGCTAACAATGAGTCAGGAAGCCATCTCTTACAGGAGTCATGCCTTTGCTCACCACCAGCTAACAGAGCCTACCCAAGTTAAAGCAGTTACTAAGTTTTGGCTTCAGTTTTGTGTGTTTAGAATCCTTTTTAAAGTCTTTTCAGGGTTTATGTAGAAATTCTTGCCCCACATTGAATGCCATAGGAAGTGTGATCCTAATATTGCATGTCTAAGAACAACTTAGGCTAATTTAACACATTAAAAGATAGTGTAATTGGTTTTACTAGCAAATATACATGAATATATTATGAAGATGATAATTAATACAGCATAGAATTTAGTCTACAAGAGATCTAGGTCACACACTTATCTCAAGTACTAGGTAACTGTGACTTTCAGCATTTTAATTTTTTAAGGCTTGCTTTTTCATCCATAAAGCGCGTGCGCGTGTGTGTGGGTGTGTGTGTGTGTGTGTGTGTGTGTGCATGTGCTTGTGTAAAAAAACACTAATCTCACTCATAGAAACCTCAGGATAAATTTATCTCTATCTAGTAGACTTCCTCTCATGCAACTGCTTCAAAAGAAGGCAGGGTTCTCTGAGCAGTGGATTCTCTGAGCCTACAATAGTGAGCAACATAGAGAGTGTATGCAGTATCCGTTACACAATCCCATTGCAAGTATACAGTAAACATTATTATTTTAGTCATTATCCTGACCAAACTCAGATGTTAATTCTTGACCTTCTGTTCCCACATTCATTTCATTAAGTTGATACTATGTGTTTCTTAGTAGCTTAGACCAAAACACATTTGAGATCTTATATTTATTCATCTTGATTAATACTTAGCAACTTCTTCCTAAGTCCTGAATTTTTCTTTAAAATCTAGTTGAAAACACTGTTGTAAAGGTCTCTGAGTTCTCCATTCCTTGAGAACAAGTATCAGTGCTTCTTTCCCCTAGATGGTTCATACCAGGCTGCTACCTAACAGACAGCTTTGGAAGATGGACACAGTGTCTCCCTTGGAAGACACTTGGAGACAGGCATGCATTCTGCAGTACATGGCAGGAACAGTGCTTCTCTTGGAAGTATGGAGTAGGTCCATATACATACACACACACACACACACATATACATACACACGCACATAAGCTCACGGATTCCACACAATGGACCTGTGCTGATACTATCTGATTACTCTGTGGGAAATGGGACTTGGGGAGCTGACATACTCATACTGGAATCAAATGTAAATCATAGGCTTTCTACAGGAAGTGAGGTTTGTTATGAATACTGAAATACAAGTTAATAAGATGAATACAAGAACAAAGTGTCCAAATTCAGTCATGCAGCATTAGGAAAGCAGAGGTGCTTTGTTCTGAAATATTTCCCAGTTCTAATTATAAGATAGAAGGTCTGAGTCCACTTCTGGGTTTGAAAACCTACCAATTCTTGTGGTTGGTTTGAAATCACACCAGTCCCTACCCTGGAAATTTCCACCCTGGTAAACTATACCCCCACAAAACCCTGTTTAAAACCATTTTCCTGCTCAGTTCCCTGATGTCCAAGCAAAAATAATGAATTTGTGTCTCTCCCAGTAAATCTCTTGTGTGAGCTTTGTTTTAAGGTATGACTCTAGAATATTCCTTGGTACCTGCCTGCCAAGGTATCTTTCCTTTCAGAGCTGTAACCCTTATCACTACCTTCCTCCCCCTTATCAGTTTCAACCTATGTGAAGAGGGACTTTCCAGATGGTGCACTACAGCCCCCAACACATGAGCATTGTAAAATCCCCAAGATGTTGACAGAGCTTCTGCCCCTTGTGATAAGATCTAACTAAGTGTCGGTTCTGGAAAAGCTTTGTCTGCCAGATTATGTGGTTACCATGGTTACCTACACAGCTGCAGGTAGCCACATTCCTTACCCCCTAGCCCCATGATTCACTTCCTGCCCTATAAAAGCTTCCGCTCATTTGTAATTCGGGGGCCCATTGTTTCTGATACAGTGGTTCCCAAGCCGGTGGAATAAAGGTTTGTTTTTGTTTTTGTTTTTGTTTTCCCTTTCTAAGACTGGGACCTAAGACTCTGCCTTGGTTTGGCTCCCTTCGCCACCCCTAACACCTACAGCCCCTTCCTTCTTCTCTAACCTCTTGGGTTTCCCTTCCTCCCTCCTCAATGTGAGAGCACCCACATAAACCCTCCTTGGTGCCTACTTTCAGCCCAGTGGCAGCCCTTAGTCCTCCTGCTACTCTTTCCTGTGATGGACCTCTCTTTACTTCCCCTACCTGGCCTTAACTGGCCAGGGTTCTCTTTATGTTGAGGTGCTGGGGTGAATTGCTTGGTCGTGATACATGTTCACTTCTCATTAAGGGAATTCTCTTAAATATAAAAGAGATTGGGATCCTACACGGCTAATTCTTCTACCTTTATTGAAGAATCCCAATATATTACTCAGTCTTATAACCTTACTTTACATGATATTTATATGAGTCTCAGCAACAATCTCACTGAGGAACTCAGATGAGTCTGCAACCAGGGTAGGGCACATGCAGACAAAATTCCACAAACTAATACCACCCATCAAGGCAGGGCTGAGGCAGGGGCTGAATGGAATTGCAGTAACCTAGGAGAGACCCTTGCAAGGGATCTCCAAGCAAGTCTCTATGAGGGCAGCCTTACAATAGTAAATTATGGAAAAAAAAAAAAAAAAACTAAGAAGTTATCCGGACAAACACACATACTGGTCTCAGTTCCTAGACTGCCTTATAGGCGGAGTTTTACTTACAAGGCACCAGTCCAAGATTAATATTTATTAAAATATAATTCAACACTCATGATACAGGTAACAGCTTATAGTGGAGCCTGAACAGGGACTGGAGTCTGGAACAATGGACGATGGATTCCAAACTGGTCTCTCCAGCAGCCAGGAACCAGGCAAAACAGACTTTCCAGGGTCCCAGCAGCCCCTTATCAATGGGGTTGGCCACACCCCCTTCAGGGGCCCGTGACCCTGGGTAAGCATCCTCGGATCTTATCAGCTGACACCTGAATCCCACCACACTGCCTTACAAAGATCCTCTTGCAATATCTCAGCCTGAGTCCTCAAACCCAAAGTGAGCTGTAACTCTTTATGACATAGTTCTTCTCCCAGAGTTTCTCTGACATTAGGGCCAGACTTAAAGTATAGAGAAAAAAAACAAAACAAAACAAAAATGCTGACTCCACTCCACAGGTAGAAGTCTTAGTAACGGCTTTTAAGGACTTCCATGAGAGAGTAGAAAAAGCCTGAAAGCAAAAATACAAAAGGCAAGCAAAGGCCTTTTGACTGTCCATAGCACCTTCTGAGACTCACTGACCCCCAAAGCCAGAGACCCTCCAAGTCCCTGCTTCAATGCCATTAGGAGGGTCATTGGCCCAGGTCTGTCTGAAGCCTTACAAACCATTTTAACCATGTATAGAGTGCCATCAAGAGGGACATTCAGCCACTGACTATCCTCGTGCCCCTCAAGGCATGGGGACATTAGGCAGAGATTGCCATTCAGCTGATTTCATAGGTCTAGATATGTGAAGATAGAAAATCCTGTTTGATTCTTTCCCCTCAACTCCCTTCCTGAGGTCCCTGAAACTAGCCAAGGTTGACAGAGTTTCGGCTCCATTGTATCACTAAATTAGATGGCAGTTTGCTCAGGCTCAGATTCTCGGAAAAGCTTTGTTCATAGGATTTATGGCAGCTTGTTCAACTGCACACAGGATGTACTTCCTGAGTTCTTGGGATCCACCTGGTCAGCAGCTTGTCCTTCTGGACTTCACCCAAGATAAGGCCCTGGGACCGAATTCCTGATGTAGCAACCTGGGTGGGGCCACCCAGGAAAGCCGTACCATGAGAACTGTTAACCATGTGCTGTTTTGCTGAGGCAGGAACTTTCTGAAGCTTGCACAATGTGCCCATTGTGACCATTGCTCCAGGAAATGAATATCCTCAGATGGTCCCTGCTTGCCAAAGACTCCTATTGTTTCACAGGAAATATGCCTGCCTACCTGTCGAATTCCTTAACTCTGTCCTAAACTGACCTTTGGCCCCGCCCTGTTGTAACTTTCCTATTCCCTCCCCTACTCAGAGTGCAGTATAAGAATTTTACTCTGAAAGCATTCGGGGCTCTTGGCTTCCACAGTGCCTCAAGCCCACACATGTGTGTACCGGTATATCATTCATTAAACTCTCTTTTTCTTTAAAGTTAACAGTGGTCATTAGCCGTGGTCTTGGGGTGTCTAGGGGCACTAAAGTTAGGGGTGCCTGCCCGTTACAGACATAGATATCTGAGGGGGCCTGGGCTTCCTTGGCCCAACCACTGCCATCTCTGACAGGGAGCTTTAGGTAATCATCACCTATCAGGATAATTTATCTCCTTCCTTTTGGATACCAGAGCCACTTTCTTTTTGATCTTGATAGAGTTTTAGGACCCACTTCTCCCTCTTGATCCTTTATTGTCAGAGTAGGGGGACAGCTTTACCAGCCCTACAAAACCCACCACTTAGCTGTACCTTAGGGGTATCCCCTTGCCCACTCCTTTCTAGTGGTACCAACCTATCCTATTCCCTTGCTGGGAAGGGACCTCCTAGCCAAAGTAGGAACCTCTATTTCCTTTGCTCCCTAATCTCCTTGACCCACAGCTTGCTAGCTCTTCCCCTCCTCTTTCTCTTCCAAACAGCACTATCTGAGACATCTTTTCTCTTTCTGGCCTCCCAATTGGATCCCCAGATATGGGATACCTTGAATCCCTCTACAGACAAACATACCCCCCCCCCATCATTCAACTACAAATACTCACCAAATATATAATGAGGCCCAATACACATTCTCTTTCCAAAACCTCAGGGGACTTACATTTCTTATCTGACCTTTTAAGGGGAAAAACTTCTATATCTCATATCACATGCCTGTTGTATTAAGTTTCCGGTCTAGCCCTAAAATTCTGACCTGCTGACCTAAGACCCGAAGACTCACAGACCAATAGTCCCACAGAAACACACAGATGCTTGTATTAATTTTATGCTGATCAGCCTATGGCTCTGGCATATTGCTAGCTAACTCTTTGCTCTTTAAACTAAGCCATGATTCTTACCCTGTTCAGCCATGTGGCTTGGTACCTTTTCTCAGACTAGCATAATCTGATGGCTTCTCTGGCATTTCTGTGACATTTCTGTGGCATCTCTGCCCAGTTCTTCCTGTTCCCAAAGTTTTCTTAGTCTGGCAGTTCTGCCCACACTTCCTGTCTGTCTTCAGCCAATCTGCGTTTTTATTAAACTGGTAGGCTGGACAATTATTTACAATGTAACAACATAATCCCACTCACTACACATGCCTTCCCCTTTAACACTCCAATTTTTGAGTTAAAAAACTCAGTGGAAGCTACCACTTGGTACAGGATCTCTGACTTATCAACTCATCAGTGGTTTCCCTTCATCCTATAGTTCCCAACCCCTATGTCTCCTTTCCACATTTCCATTAGGGACTTCCCATTTCTCTGTTCATAAGTCCTGCCTATATCTCCTGCCTAGCTATTGGCCATTTAGTTTTTTATCAAACTAATCATAGTGACATTTTTACACAGTATAACCAAGTATCTTGCAAAAAAGAGTTATCAAGTAGGATTGATAGAGGACACAATACTTACCTTCCATCTATACCTACCTCTTAACATTTTAAAGCTTGTTCCCTGACCAATCCTAGGTTATTCCCCATTTCACTCTTGCAGTGAGACCCTAAAGAGGTACTTCCTCATTCCATGTATAAACACCAGGGAGCACTACCTCAGGCCACCTACACTTGGTACACAGATGGTAACTCCTTCCTACATGAAGGAGACTGAGATGTGCCATTGTCTTTGATCCTATGGTGATTGAGGCATAACAGGCTGGATTAAGAGGTCTTGCTTGTGTGTTTTGACTAGCAAAGGAACAATCCCTAAACCTTTGCACGGACTTCAAGTGTGCCTTTCATACTCTCCTGTCACATGTAGCTATTTGGAAGGAGCATGGGCTGCTAACAACAGAAGAGTGTCCATAACCAATTCACCAAATTAGGCCCTGCTAAAGGCCTTCCATCTTCCTATGGCCATTGGAATTGCCCACAGCAAATTGCAACAAGCAGACAATTCCAAGATCTCCAAGAGAAATAACTGAATGAATGAAGCTATTCTTGGAGAGACCTAGATCCTTCACACATGTCACAGGACACCCTCAGTTTACAGCCCATATCTATGCTATTATCCCTAAACACTCTGTACCAGCTTTTTAACTACAGTAGTCAGGCTTTGTCCCATTTTATTAAAGTGTATTTCCACCCCACTCCAGAGGAACTTTCTTTTCTAAAAGCCATCACTGCTTCTTAAAAAATTTGTCAAACTTCTAATATCATTTCCTGGTATCAAGTATCCCCCTCCCTTCTCCTCATACAGCTAGGGAATCCCTCTCTGGTCAGACTGACAGCTCAGTTTCACCCACATACCATTAATAGACATTTCATACCTTTTGGTCCTGGTAGACATTCTCAGGTTAAGTATAAGCTTTCCCCACCACTAACAAAAGATCACAGACAGTCTCTGGTCTCCCTTTTAGGGAAATTATGCCCTGCTTTAGAGTTCCAATTTTTCCTCAATCAGATAATGGCACCAACTTTACTTCTCAAATCTCTCAAACTTTATCTAAACTCTCAACATCCTGTGGCATTTCCATGCCCCCTATGGCCATCATTCCTCAAACAAGGTTGAATAAACCAATTTGTCTCTCAAGAACACTGTCATACTGTCACAAGAGCTTCATACTCCATACCAATTGGACAGATCTCCTGTCATTCATTGGCTCTCCTGGGACTAAGAACCTCACAAGAAACCGCTCCCCATCCTCCCTTTTTGGATTCATGTGTCGATAGCCAGTTGTCCTGGTCTTATGTCTCAGCTGACTACGCCATGGTCACCTTCTTACCCCTTGCTATGCCACCTTCACTCTCTTATTTGGAACTTCGCCCACCCCTATTTGCTCCTGGCCCTATCACAGCCCCCATTCCTTCTTGATCAGTATCAGGGACTTGGTTCTCCTCTCTCCTCCAAGTCACAGTTGCATCCTCTTCCTCCTTCAGGGTCGTCCTTACCACCAGCCACCATGGAGCTTAATGTTTTCTCCTACTGAATTTGTTTTTCTCATCTCAAACCTTTTATACCACTGTCTCAAGATAATCTTCCATTTTTACATTTTAACCCAGTAGGAACTCATTCTACTAAATTTCAGAACACACCAAGGCCAACCAGCTTGCCTCCAGTTTCAAGGAATAAGGTCTCACTCATCTGCTGGGCCCTGAGCCAAAGCCTATTGGGCCATGCCCGACCTTTTCTTCTGTTTCTTCCTGCTTTCTCCTGGTAGATCCTGGTTATCAGCAGAAACTCCATTTTGTCCCCGTCTTCCATTCCGCTCTGAGCTCCTACCCACAATTTCCTGAGGCTAGGCTTTAGCTCTCCAAACCCCTCTCACAGGTGTAAACCACAAATGTCCCACCCCCTTCTGATTAGTTGGCCCACAGTTTGTCCAAACCACCAAACTACAGAATTCCTTGATAGTTCCCAACTGCTTCTCTCTGTATTACAATATGATTGGATGGGACTCGGAAACGGTCTCTGTGATTTTCCCCTTTAAAACTGGCTTCTGCCCCTGCCTCGGAGATGCAGCTTGTAGCCCAAACCCTGCTGCCTCCTTCATATCAGTTTTTCTAAATAGATGTTTTGTTTACTCTAACTCTATCTTTTGTGGTAGATTATTTACCAGATTCTTGAATCCTAACATTTGGAGGCTAATCCAGGATCTGGAGGTCCACAGGTGTGAGTCTCTGGCCAGGCTGTTTGCTTCTGGCTCCTGTGATACTACAGATTTTGGAGTGGGATGCCTTTTTCTTTCTTTCTTTCTTTCTTTCTTTCTTTCTTTCTTTCTTTCTTTCTTTCTTTCTTTCTTTCTTTCTTTCTTTCTTTCTTTCTTTCTTTCTTTCTCTCTTTCTTTCTCTCTCTTTCTTTCTCTCTCTCTCTTTCTCTCTCTCTCCCTTCCTTCCTTCCTTCCTTCCTTCCTTCCTTCCTTCCTTCCTTCCTTCCTTCCTTCCTTCCTTCCTTCCTCCCTCCCTCCCTCCCTCCCTCCCTCCCTCCCTCCCTCCCTCCCTTCATTCCTTCCTTTTTTTCCCCTGGGATCCAAAAGAGGAGAAACTGGACCAAGTATTGCTCCTGTAGTCAGAGGGAGATGACATAAGTTTTGACCCCTCTCTGGGGGCTCAGTCAAAGGGATGACACTCCCAAGTGGGAGTGTCTGAGGCACCTGGTCACTAGGACTCAAAGATTGCTGCTTCCCCCAACCAGGAGTGTTGGGGCATGTGTGTTCTGGACATCAGCTGCTATTGTTTCCTATTTCGAGATCGTGGGACAAACTCCATCTTTGGGCCCTATTTCTCTTCTAGTCCCTTGTTTTAAAACATAAGACTTAAAGCAGAAGACCCAGGGGTGAGGAGATTCTGCCTTCTCTGCTTCTCACTCAGTCAACTCAACTGGCCAACTTTCGGGAGCTGACTGGTCTCTCCGGGGCATTTTCAACCTTACTCTTTCCCTTGCGGTCCAGGCCAAAGTCTTTGTCCACCTAAGTCACCTCTTTGAGACTCCCACCCTGAAATGGCGCCAATCCCAACAGCAGGGTCAATCAGAAGGAATACCTCTCTTGCCGCCCTCTAAGGACTTGCCCCTCCCACTTCTTATGTGCCACCACAGGAAAAGACAAACTCAGAGGCTGCCCTGGCTTCCTCTCCCTACCCCCAGGGCTATCTGGGCTCCCTGGGATGCTCCTCCTACCTCACTTTCCATCTACCCAGAAGCTGCTATGGTTGAGGACAAGTTAGCATCCTTCCCTGATTCCAATTCCTTCTTGTCCCCAATACTCACTACAACACCCTGGGAACTTCTCCCCTCTTTGAAATTACAGCTAAAAGAAGAAAAGTTTTGTCTGTCTGTTTTGAATGCATGGATATGTCCAGTGAGTGTTTGTTTTTGACTAGTCTTGAATATAGGAGATTACTATGTTCTGTATGTCTTGGTTACAGCTCAGCTGTTACTGTTGCAGCCATCCACCAAGGCTTAGAATTTATCTCTGGGTTCTCTGATCATTGGATCTGATATAGCAGGGATTCAAATGTCATTTGAACATGGATAATAATATTAAAATAATAAATATTAAAGCCATTCTGCTTTATTGTAGAGCTGGCTCTGGAATTGCATTTTGGCTCACTATTTTTTCACACCCAGACTTGCTTTTAAAGTTTCCATGTCCAACAAAAATGTCAACTCAAAACTTAAACACAGGGTTAATAATCAAAGGATTACACAGGGAATCTTAAAGACTAAGTCCATCAGTGTTGACAGTTCTAGGCAAATATTCAAAACAAATAACCTTGTTTTTTTAACCTCATAGTTTTGCTTCTAAATATTTTCATTAACTGAAATATATCAATCCACCTGAGAAAGGTTCACTCTGAGAAAGGCCCACCCTGAGAAAGGTTCAAGACTTATTGAAATCCCAAACACCCAGTATAGTCTCTGGCCAACTAAAATCAGGGCCCCAATTACAAAGCAACAGAAACTGGGATATTCTTATCTTATGATACAGTAAGATCGTGGGAGATTGTATTGTTCCATTGTAAATAATTGTCCCACCCACTGGTTTAATAAAAAAGTGCTGATTGGCCAAAGGCAGGCAGGAAGTATGGGCGGGGCTACTAGACTAAGAAAACTCTGAGAACAGGAAGCACAGAGCGGAATGACAGAGAAAAGCCAGAAGAAGCAGAGGAGAACCATGCTGCTCTAAGAAAAGGTACCTAGCCACATGGCTGAACAAGAGACATGGGTTAGATGAAGGGTAGAGAGCTAGCAAGTTATATGTCTGGGCCTTAGACTGATCAGCCTAAAACTATCTTATACATCTGTGTGTCTCTGTCTCTGCAAGTCTGTGAGTTTGTGAGTCTGCGGGTCTTTGGGTCTGCGGGCCTAAACCTTAAGGCTAGGCCCAAAAGTCAAGGCCAGAAACCTCTTACTACATAAGATGGTGACCTTAAACAGTCTGACAAGAGAACATGGAGCAGTTTTTCAACTTATGAACTGTGACACTCTGGGTCAAAAGACATTTTTTACAGGAAGAGCCTAAAATTGCTGCATGTCAGATGTTTGAATCACAGTTCATAACAATGCACCACAAAAAGTTAAAAACCATTTGTTTAATGTCTAACCCCCTTATTTTTCCTAGCATTATTAAGTTGTAGCTAGTTTCATAAATTGAGTCATACAGGAAACTGTTGTGTTCTAAAATATATAAGAATCAGGAAAGTTCCAAGTCTCCTTATGGCCTATGTTTATAATTTAAAAATCTTATCTTGATACTGATAGTTACTTCATAAAAGATCAAATTCTTTGATATATTCAGATTAGTCTTTTATATATGTTTTCAGGGTGTTCAGAACTATACTTAGTAGATAATGGTCCTTGCTTGATTCAGAGATCTGAGAATATGGCATTTAAAATGTTTAGTATATATATATATAAAAAAGCTTTTCATAATAGGAAGCCATACTGGCTCCTGAAGCACCCCTAACTCTTTCAAAGAAATGATGTACATAGAACAACCTCCACCTGGAGCTTGCTTTAAATCTGGCAAGTCTGGCTACTGGACAAAAAACCCTAAACAAACAAACAAACAAAAATTAAAACAAAACTGCTGTTCACCTCAGCTGCTGCCAAGACCCAGCGCAGATTGTAAACAAGCAGGACACTGGGGAGATTGATTGCCTGCTTTGCTTAGACAAGGTAGGCCACCCCCCCCCCAATTTTCTGTTTCACAGGAAAGTGGCTATTGATAACTTCAACAGTTTAACAGCTTCTTCCCACAAGGCTGCAGCTACCTCGTTAGCTCATTAGTCAGTTAAAGCTACTAGGTTTTTCTTTTAAAAGAGATAGACAGGTATGCCTTGTTCACAGGCTTCATTTTAAAGGATAAACAGGCTTCAGGTCTAACTTTCTACAAGGAGAATGTGCTTTATAAGGACTGTTTTCTAATAACTGCTTATTTCTCTGGTAAATTATTAAAGTCCACACATGGTCTCAGTTCTGATGTCACCCCCCCAAATATTTTAAGATACATAAAGATCTGTGATGTACAAATTTGAATAAATTCTGAGTGTCAAAAGAAATGTTCATATTTGTTAACCCAAAGCCATAGTCTTTCAGTGACTCCAAGGTGTAAATCTATTCTATCTGTTTTATAGATATCTGTTAACTACTTTTCCTACAATAAGAATTTGCTGTGAAATAGTCATTTTGTACACTGTGAGGATCTGTCACCCAGACTAATTTAATAAAGAGCTGATTGGTTTATTTCCAGGCAGGTATTATAGGTAGAGCAACCAAACTAGGGGGATGCTGAGAGAAGAAGGGCAGAGTTAGAGGAGATGCCAGCCAGTCGCCAAGGAAGCAGGATGTGTAGAAAATGAGATAACAAATTATGAGCCACATGAAACACATAGATAAGAAATATGGGTTAATTTAAATATAAGAGCTGGTTTATCACATGCCTGAGCTATTGGCTGAGCATTTATAATTCATATTGAGTCTTTGAGTCAGTTATTTGGGAAATGGCTGCTGGTTAGTTGGGGTAGGTAGTCAAGACAGGAAAGGTGGCTATATAAACTTGTAATGTTAATACATCTAGAACTTATCTCCTTTGATAAACTAAAATTTATGTAAGTTTCAAGGAATCAAAGTCATAGGCTTAGATTCACCTGTGACAGTTCAAATGAATAAGTTCTGAATGTAATTTCTTTAAAGTTTCTGAATTTTAACCTCTATCCCTATCTGTCTGTGTCTCAGTAGTTTTCCACTTGGCTGATGGACAGACTACCCACAAAACACTTGCAAAATACAAGCTGCTGAGCTCTAGACTTGTGAAGGCTGATGTGAACCAGTTCAACTGATGTGATTGCTCCCTATCCTTTTATCTTTATCAGTTAATCCAATGCTTCTGATAAATACCAGCATTGTCCAGTCTTGACTAGCCTATCAGCCTTCCTAGCTGCTGACCATTGACATTCAAATTCAGCTGGAAGCAGCTACAGAAGAGAGTACACCATTATTGCCCCCATAACATGTTGAAAAAAGCTGAGTCAAAAGGAATCTTCCTTATACATAGAAGACAAAATGGCTGCCTATAATGCCAACTGATAATGGGAATGGGGGAGCCTTTAGTTGCAAATCTATTAGTTACACTATGTTCATTCTGCCTGCTGAACTCTATCGCCTACTTTATTTAAAGGAGGATAATGCATGTAAGTGCCTAGTCCTTTAGGGCCCAGGATGGTCGCCTACAAGCCTGGACTTTTGACATCAGTGCTTTGATGACCCAGTAGAAAAGGGGCAAATGTTAGATCCTAGTTATCAGCATTTTGTCCCAGTTTGCCATTCTGCCCTGAGCTGTTACCCACACTTTCCTGAAGCTATGCTGCAGCTCCTCAAACTCATTACACAAGTATAAACTACAAGTGGTCTACCACCTTCTAATTGGTTGGCCCAGAGATGGTCTGAAACCAAACCACAGAACTTCCTGACAGGCTGAAAGTGTGTCATTGCAGAAAGTTTCCAACTGCTTCTTTCCATATTACATTATGTTTGGATGAGACCTGAGAGCTATCTCTGTGTTTTTTTTTCTCCTTTAAATCTGTTGGTTTCCCCTGCCTTGACAAAGAACCCTGACACTTCTCTGATATCAGATTTTCTAAATAAATTTTGTATGGGTTATTCCTGGATTCTCAGCTCTAACATTCCATCAGTGACAAGTTAATATATGGAACTTTGAGGTTAAAAATCTTCTACTCAGCAATTTGTCCAGACTATCCACATGATGGGGCCTCGAGACTGCTCATGGCAGGTTGCTAAAAGTAGATACTAATCCTTATCTCATCTACATTAATTTCTAAACACCCATGACTCTTATCTTGTTCAGCCATGATGCTGGGTATCTTTTCTCAGGGCAGCATAGTTGTCCCCTGCTTCTGCCTTCTCTGTGGCATTCTGCTCTGTTCTCCCTGTTCCCAGAGTTTTCTTAGTCTGGTAGCCCCACCCACACTTCCCATCTGCCTTTGGCCAATCAGTGCTTTTTATTAAACGTGGGACAATTATTTACAATGGAACATCATAATCCCCCTACAACTCAGGGACATACTTTATGGGCACACTGTAGTCCTCAGACTGTAATAGTACCTTGACCCCAAGCCAGCCTTATGCCCAAATGTTCACAGTGCCTACCTAATCCTCTGCTGAGGATTACCTTCTGTGTGGTCTGGTACTTGTGCCTTTTCCTAAAATCGGGAGTGGCAAGGAACTATTGCTAGTTCCTATCACAGGGCTTACGGTGGCTCAGCATGACAAGTGAGTGGTTCAGGTCTTACCCTGTCTTGTGGCCCCAGTAATGACCATTGAAAATATATTAAAACTCACCAATCCCTGAGCAGAAAAACCTACCAGTCTCTGAGTTCAAAATTCCACCAATCCCTGGGCTTGGTTTGAAATCTCACCAGTCCCGAAAGGTTGGTGGTTCGAGCCCATCCAGGGATGCCAGCTATTGTAGTAATTTTTTTTGTAATATATATAGGATTAATATTTATTAGAGGTTATTTTAACACTTATGTATATAAATTAGACTGTAGTGTGATTTTTGAAGTTAAAATTGTCTTACAATAGACACTAATCCGATCTCCAAAAATACAAAAACTAAACAGGCCGCTCAAGATCCCGGGCAGCCCTTTTCAATGGGGCCAGCCACACCCCGTTCAAGCTCCCAAAACTCCAAAAACATGCCTCCCAACCTTGTCAGCTAACACCTCAATTCCACCACAAATCCCCACGTTGGAAATCTCCACTCTGGAAAAACCTCCATCCTCAAGAAATCCTATATAAAGCCTGCCTCATGCTTAGTTCCCTGGTGCTTCTCCTAACAGAGGCAATCACCCTCTTTGTCTCTCTTAATAAATCTCTTGAGTGGGGTTGATTATGTAGTATGACTCTGTGGTATTCTCTGGCACCTGACTACAAGGTTACCTTTCCTTTCAGAGCTGTAATGCACAAATAATGTGTGCCTCTCCTCCTATGAGTAGATGAGGAAAACATCTCTATGCATCATCAAACTCTGTGGACATGATCTGGCTCTTCTTTGGAGAGTGGGGTAGTGATTGTGTAACTCATGTTTCTCTTTTTATACCTTTTCCATGTGAGATTGACCGAGTGACTGAGTGTAATGTTTTCTCCTCACTGGGGACATTAAGTGTTGCTTCTCTCAACCTTTTAAAAACTCAGAAACAAAATAAAGAAGTTTGCAAAAAGTCTGATGGCTAAGCAAGTTAAGAAGATTCTGAAGAACATCTATTTAGGAGTTTCCTCTGTTTACATGTATTTACCAATTATTTTTTGGGAAAAGCATAGTGCAGACACTTCAGTATTTGGACCTTCAGTTTCTGTTTATCAGCTCATCTTTTTGTCAGATGTAAGTAAAATTCTTTTTAGAAAAACTTTAAAACTCCATTTGCTTATTTATGGTTTGCATGTACATAAGCATATAACACACAGTGCTTTTGGAGGTCAGAAGACAACTTGTAGAAATTGATTACTTTCACCAATCCAAATCTGCTACAGTTGTCAGGCTTGACAGCAAGCGACTTCACCTTCTCAACCCTCTTGCTGGCCTCACATGAAGGTAACATTCTTACATGACAAGCAGCCAAAGTGGTGGACGTGTCTGAGGGCTCCACCCTGCCAGTCATGCAGGTTAGCTATTATTCAATAATCCAACACCAGGAAGAGATTTAAAATGAAGAAGAAAACACATATGAAAAAGCTATTTAGAATGCAGAAATGGCAGATTTATTTAAAGAGGAAGCAAGAATGATGTCCAAGATTCTAAGAGGATTAGTGGCCATCACTGAATGAGCAAATGCCAAGAAAATCCTCTAGGGAGGACAGGGTTGAATAGTTCAGTTCCCAGCATTATCCAAATGGTAATGCTGCCTTGGCTAAATGATTCTGGAGCTTAGGGAAAGTCATTTAAGCTAAACACGAAGATCTGAACCATTAACATTTAGATGGTCTTTAAATTCACATAGGTTAACTCACCCAAGGAGAGTGGATGCAAAGAAGGACAGTGTGGGAATCAATAGGACAGTTAGCTAAACCTGGGACTTCTGCTTTGTACTGAACAGACTGAAATACAGTGAGTGGTCACAAGTCAATAATGTGGTCTGATTTCCATTTGAAGTGCAGAGCCTGCACGATGGCTCAACAGGTAAAAACATTAGCTGCCTAACGACCCAAATTCCAACCCCAGAATCATGAGCACTCATACAATAATAAAGTTTAAAAAATTAAAACCATCTGACAAGTACTTAATAGATTAAGATCAACCAATTTCAGAGGCTGCCATTGCAACATAAATTGTTGGACTGACCGACGAGGACAGGCAGACAGACCCCCCTCTTAGTTTCCAAGCTAGAGCAGAGGAACTTTCCAACTTGAGGCTACACATCTGCAATAGCTTTTCAAGAAGGAAAATCTCTCAGCCAAGTAGAGATTGTTAAGAACAGTGGTGAGTTTCTGGGCCTTGCAAGAATTCTTAGGCTGTTTTCTGGCTGCCACAGCTGTAGCAAAGAGAAAAGAAATATGAAAAGATTGAGAGACACCTATGGGGAATCTACAAGTGTTGCTGGACTGGAGAAATAAGAAACACGAAAGCTAGCTTTTAGAGTGAAGATCATGCAGCCCCTTTGGAAGGCCAGCAGGAGATTTAAAAAGTCATGAGAAAGACCTTCACAAAAAAGGTCAAGAAGACCAGGAAAATTCTGTTCCCTTTGGGATTAGGGCACATTGTTCTGGCCTCCCAAGGAACTGCCTCGTAGGCCAAGAAGGCGGCAGTAACCCATTGAGTAGTAGTACTGTTTTGCAAACTAATGTTTCTGGCAGCCTGAGGACCTCCATTTTGTTCAGTTCTGTTTAGGCTCCATAAAGACAAGCGTGAGGCCTGGTTGCTTGCTTTCCCCAGCCCTAAGATTCTGATGCTCTCTTCCTTGAGGTAATACTAACTCCTCTAGGCTGATTTAGTTTGGAGTCCCTTTGGCTGAGCTCACTGTGGTTCCTTGATAATGGCTCTTAGAATAGAGGGCCAAGTCTAGATGAAAGGCAGTCTGAAATGTGAAGGAGTCATCAGAAATTGACTGCTGTACCGGTCAACAGTTCCTGTCACCTGGGAGAGAAGACAGCTTGAGGGACTGGGGCAAGGGAGGTAGCTGCAACTGGGCTTTTCCGTCTCTAGATGTCGCTCTTGGAATCAAAATATCAATTCTTGGATCCAGGAAGCACTCCTTACTCCAAGACAAGGCGGTGGAGGCTCGCCCCAGGGAAGGAGAAAATCCTAAGCACAAGTGACATCTTTCTTTCTTCCTAAATCAGATATGTGACCAGAAAGACTAGGGAATGGAGACGCAGCGCAGTAATTAGTTATGACTCTGTGTCTCTATCTGTCACAGTTTGGCCTGGAGCTACCTCCAACTTCAGAGGAAAGGCCAAGGGCATCCGAGAAGCTAAACTTCTCAGAAAACATCTATAAACAGAGTGTGAATTAGCATTTCCTGAACACTAAACCGCGGTTGTTCACTGCGGAAACTTGAGGCTAGCCCTATGAAGGGGAGGTTTCTCCAGTCAGTACGCCCTCAAGGCCTCAGGACATGCACGTTTCTCGTCTCGTAAAGGTCCCTCTACCACTTATTTCTTAATCAGGCCATATGTTGTTGCAGAATTCTATCACCTACGTCACCACACTGCCGAATACAAACACAAAGGCAAGATCATCAAAGCAGCAACAAACAACACCAGCATTAAACCAGACACCTAACAGAAGCCGCAAATAGGGTTTTAGTAGATGGCCTCCTAGGCAGAGACTACCATAAGGGAATGTCTGTTAAAATGCAGAGAGAAAATACCCTCTTAGTAACCAGAAAAACTTCTTCCAAAAACAACACAGAATAAGTCACCTTTGATAAAAAGAAACGATTCATTTGCCACTAACAGATCTTTATATAGAGAACCTATAAAAAAGTTGCACTTAAA
Source organism: Phyllotis vaccarum (assembly GCA_033318265.1). Taxonomy (NCBI): domain Eukaryota; kingdom Metazoa; phylum Chordata; class Mammalia; order Rodentia; family Cricetidae; genus Phyllotis; species Phyllotis vaccarum. The sequence continues at coordinate 25,476,525 of JARWLC010000006.1, read as the reverse complement.
AAAATTTCAGAATAAATGTGTGAAATGCAAGGGGCCGTGTGAGTAAAGAAGGGGTGACATAATGAAGATGTCTGAAGAAAAAAATGCTTGTAATAGTAGAAATAATGTCTAACTTGTGAGGTTATAAAAAGGACAGAATTAGAACATGAGATATAAATAATATGCAAAGTGGAAGCAGGTAAGCTGTTAGGGATCTAAATGAGTGTTTGAAAGACCATTTCCCATAGCAGAATAAAGTTATCAACTTAGAATTGGCTTAGTTAAAAAATATTTCTTTTATAGATATTTCCTTTTTGGGGGTAAATGTCTCTGATAAGAACAAAAGACAATGTAAATAAGAAAACTTTAGAAATATGTAAGGTGTAAGTGAAAATCCTTGTCATTTGTGTTCAGCATTTTGTCGTTGTTCAGTGTTGATAGGCACCATGCATTCAACATAGCAAATCTCTAACTTGTTTGCTTTATCACTCAGAAATAGTCACGGATATTGTTCCAGGTAAGTCATATGTAGCTAATTTTTTCTGTTTAAAGTTGCACAGCATTTTATTATCTAATAATGAAGTATTAATACACTATTGATGATTTTATTATTGCTACTGTTATTTATTTAGAATGTTTACTGGAACAAAAAATGTTATAATAAATATTCATATATTTATATACTTGTGCCATTCGTGTGATTATTCCCACAGGATATATTCTTAGATCTGTATCAAATAATATACACAACTTTAATTTTCATAAGTATGATTGAATTGTTCTTTAACTCCGAGTTTTACAAAAAATATTTACTGCCTTCATACTTCATAACAATAAATATTAAATATCTCCTGGATTTTTTCTATCTGATAAACAAAATGAATTTTAAAATTCATTATTTTATATTATTAAGGAAGTACCTTCTGATAATTTTATTGGCTATTGACTTTTTGTGAGTTGGCTTTATATAATTTTTATTTATTTTGTTTTGTGTTTAGTCCTGTTTAAATTAGTTTAATAAAATTTTAAAGGTAGGTTGATGTGGGAATTTCTTTCTGTATGCTGTGAATATCAATTTTTAAATAAAGGAGCTGTTTTGGCCCATGACAAGCACCATAGAAAAACCAGGAGGAGAAATCAGAGCATAGGTAGGAGAAGCAGGGCAGAGTCAGGGAGACTGAGCCAGAAGCCCAAAAGAGCAATATGTAAGGAACACAGGTGAGCCACAGGCCACGTGGCAGACAAATTAATGAGAATGGGTTGAGTTAAGATGTAAGAGCTAGCTAGCAATGTGCCTGAGCCATAGGCCAAACAGCATGAAGTTAATATAAGTGTCTGAGTCACTTCTGGGGGCCTGAGCAACAGCGGCAGGCAGCTAAGGGGTCTGGGGCTGCAGGTCTGTGGGTCTGGGCCTCTGGCTGCCCCGGACCAAGAAACCTCATACTACAGATGGCGCCTAACGTGGGGTAAATATCCACTTAAAGCCTGAGAAAGTTTAAAAAGGGTTTTAGATCAGAAACTGAGCCAAGGCAGCATCCAACTTGTGTATCTGAAGCGGGTCATTGTACAAAGAAAGCGTGGCGTCTGGGTCACATTCAAAATGACGCTGGAGGACTGGCAGCAGAAAGTGTAAGCTGCAATCAGGCCAGTTCCTTTAATCTCACAGAAGACTCAGTAGCATGTGATTGATTTAAGGTTTCTGTTTATTTTGAACAAAAAGGAAACAAAGACGGTTTCTTAGTAGCAGCATTTTCTTGGGTCTGCTCTGTTTGCTGGCCATGAACAGAGACGCGGTCCCTTTAAGAGAACTTACTGATTCAGCTTTATCTGCCAAAACTATGCAGCTCTTTAAGAGAGTGTATTTTAAAAGCTCTTCTGGTTGAAAGATGATTAAGGATTCACAATAAATCAGATTCAGATGAAAAAAAACCTGTAAAGGGGTTACAATGTGTGTGTAAAAGGTACATAGATTTCAGAGAGAAAAGAAAGAAGGTAGAGAAAGTCTTTAAAAAGAGAAATAGAGTAATAAAAATATAATAAACCACATAAAGATGGAAAATAGACACAAAATCTGGATTTTGGTTGTTATTGTGTTTTCTTTTAATTTTTTAACTGTTAATGAGCTAACTGCAGAAAGACAATGGATTATAAATGCAAAGGCTACTAAGTTAAATAAGAATATATATTTTAAAGGTATTTTGATTTTGAAATTTGTGCCTAAGGATTTATTGCTTTGGAAGAGTTCTGCTTTTGTTTCCACAGAAGATGAGAACCTGTGGATTGCTTCCAGGCAAATATGGTTTCATCAACCAAGACCCCCTTAAAAAACCTCTGATGGGAAGAGATGGCCATATCAGCTTCAGGGATGCAGATTATGAACCAGTCTCAACAATCCGTGAGATTTTCAACGCCCCTTAATCAGCAGGAAGTAGTAATAGAAAACTACGCCCAAATTCCCCAAATATTGTTTCTAAATGTTTGTTTTCATTATAAATGGTTAGTGGTCATAGTTAATCTCTTTCTAAGAAGAAAAGGGGGATATGGTATATGAATGATTTTTTAAAAATTAGATTATTGAATTTACTTAGATCAGGAAATCAGCTGTTAATCTCAAAATGTTTTACATTGGTATGGATTTTGGTTTATTGATACAAATTTAAGGTCAATTCTCTTATGCTGTATGTATTTTTCTACTCTTGTTTAAAATGTGATGTTTATGTAACTGATTTAAAATTGTAATGTATAATTAAGAAATGCATGTTAGTTAGATTTTTAGGTATATAAAGATATATTTCAATTAGGTAATCTTCAAATACTTCTAAGACCTACAGAATATGGCATTTAAAATGTTTTGAGAACTTAGACTTTTCTGGACAGTGAGACAGATCTGCTCCTGGCAGCACCGATTTACTTCAAGAGAAAAATGGGTACCAAAGAAACTTCATATGGAGATTAGTTTCTTTGTGGCAATGGTTAGCCACTGGACAAGGACCTGTTCTTGTATTGACTGCTTGACAGTATGCTATCTAAACTTGACATGCAGGTTCCATAGGAAGATGACCTCTGAACTTTGGCAGAACAAGCCAAGATGGTCGTTCAGGTTCCTGCTTTACAGAGAAAACTGTCAGACATTCTTCAGGACTCAAGGAGAAGCTACTGATGAACTGTACCAGAATGGGCACAGCAGATTTCCTGCTTCACTGAAATCAAAAGAGACTCTGGACCTATAGGCTGAAGATGGGTGCCCCAACTTTATAAAGGAACTTTGGGTGACTGTCCAGGCAAATAGGTGTCATCTCTGTCCTTTCCAGATTTTAGAAGTTGCTTGCACTTCCAGTTTACTTGGGTAAATGTATCTTTCTGTAGTCTTTGATGTAGTTGAAGATTATATAGTTATAGGTACAGTTTTTCTTAGTCATTTGAAAGGTATATTAGATATAAAACTTTAGATTCATATAGATAAGGTAGATGATAGAGTATTTTCTTTAATTTTGCTAAATACAAATAGACTACATATTGTAACTGTAATTCTTGCTTGATGGCTATTTTGTTATATGTAATTTTGCTATGTTAAAATTGAAACTTTCCTTTTTTATTAGACAGGAAGGGGGAGGTGATGTGGGAATGTCTTTCTGTATGCTGTGAATATCAATCTTTAAATAAAGGAGCTGTTTGGGCCCAAGACAGGCACCATAGAAAAAATAGGAGAAATCAGAGCATAGGTAGGAGAAGCAGGGCGGAGTCAGGGAGACTGAGCCAGAAGCCCAAAAAAGCAACATGTAAGGAACAGAGGTGAGCCATGGGCGTCTTGAGTCATTTCTGGGGGCCTGAGCAGCAGCAGCGGGCAGCTAAGGGGTCTGGTGCGGCAGGTCTGTGGGTCTGGGCCTCTGGCCCCCGGGACCAAGAAACCTCATACTACAGTAGGTAGAACTCACATACTGAACACACATAATTGGATATATTTTGAATAGTACTCGTGAAGTTGTACATAATGACTCTACTTATCATCCCATAAAGACTTATTATGACTCTTCCTTATTGTCCTTTTCATGTCTTCTCTCCAGCTGAGTTACCACTGATCTGTTTCTGTTACTAAAAGTTGATTGCATTTTCTAGAGTTTTATATAAATGGACTTGTACTTGTTTTATATAAGTGGACTTGTACTTGTTTATAAAAATAGCATCTTTTGATCTGGCCTTTTGCACTTAGCATAATTATTTTAAAATTCATTCATTTTAATGCTGATAAGAGAGTGATGTTTGTATATTATTAATAAATATTAGTCTTTTCTTGTATAATGCAAAGGTGTCCTTAGGATTCTGTTTTTATCTTTTTGTAGAGTTGGAAGCAATTTTTTTCACTGTAAGAGATTAATTTTTAAGTAGTAATCTCTTAGTATTTTGCTTTATGACTTAAATCTTGGGTTTAGATTTATAGTTAAAGTACTCATTCCAAAATTTAAAAATCAACAACCTAGAATTTCCTAATTTGTTTAAATTTGAATTACATAGGATTTATAGTTGGGAGGAGATCTTGCTGTTTTCATTCCTCACATCTCTGTCACTAACATATCATTTTTGATAAAAAAATTTTTATTTTTACTCTATTTACAGAAATTATAAATTTAGAGTATTTATTGAGAACAATCTTCCTGTATCTTTTTATGAATTTACTAATTATATTACCATATACATTTTATTGCTACTCTGAATTTTATAGATGTCAGAAATACTGTAATTCAGGAGCCAGTGGTAATTCTGTACATATACCAGATACACACTTTAAGATCCAGTTTCCAAACAGTTTTAGTTATCATGGAAAGTTGATGTAAGTGTATGCAGTGTGCAGTCCGCAAGTTAGTTCATGAAGAGCACACGAACATCCCAATTAGTGATGACTTCTGTCTGTATTTGTTCATGATGATTTTCTGTTCACTATTAATGTAGAGAGAAAAGCATGTAGATGTATCTACTGCTTCCTAGTCCCCAGGGATAAACACATATGGTATTTTACAAAATAGGCACTCAAAAGAGTGTATTTGGGCAACAAGAAAGAAGGTGCAGCAAAGAAGTGAGGGTGATGGGTGAGAAAATGAAAACAAATCATCTGCCAGAGCGGGTTCAGAAGAAATGCCGTGGTGCTGCTATCACTTAGGAAACTCTAATGCAATTCAGGGAGTGGACTCTGTGAAGGTGATGAACAATGAAAAGGATGGCGATGTCCCAGAGGAAGTGACACTGGCAAAACCCCTCATTTTCTTTAGAGGATCACTCAGAGGTGCTGCACAATATTGAAAGTACAAAAGGTGAAAGTCAAGAACATTTCATACACGGTAGCAGCATAAAAATATAATTTGAAAAGATATTGTTGCCAAAGTGACAGAGACAATACATTTCCAGCGACATATTTAGTAGAAAATTAGCAAGAATTTCCATAAATCATGAATTCATGTAAAAATGAATACACAAACATAAGTACATATGTGAAAATTTGGTGTAAATGTGCTCCGCTAGAAGTTACTGGGAAGCAACATCCATGTAACCCTTAAGGTCATTTTCTGGAAGCTTGTGCTAGATGGGAAGGTACTAAGTAGGCCGAGAAGTCCGCATAGAACTCTGGACATTTTTCTCCCCAAGGACGACTGTCATCTGTGCATTGCCTTGTGGGATGAAGCTGGAGAGTCCTCTGACGGTATCTTCGTAGGTTACACCTGTGAGTCTTGGCTCCCACTTCATCTGTTTTCGCCCTGGAGGCTGTAACACTGCACACTCATGTTGAACATGGCGTGTCTTTTAGCTGCAGATTTATTAAAAAATCTTCACTTTTATTTTCACATCCCTCACTGTTATTTGTTGTCAGCATCAAAAAGCATAGGCATACCCATTGTCCCTTTCCCTGCTCAACTCCTGGAGCCACACCAGGCCAAGCCAGAGCCCCATGTGGGAGAGGAAACAAGAGTCAGTGGCCTCCACTAGAAATGGGTATAATATGATTTACTGAATTGTTTGACTTACTGTTTCATCTTATATAAAGTTAATTCCGGCTTCCAAATGTAGATCTACTTGTGCCCTATGGGGCCATATATCAGTACATTGTGGAGGTGATTCTTCACCAAGAAGAGAGAATATTATAATGAAAGAAGTAAAAAGAAGTGGAACACTATCACTTCTCATTTATTTCCAATTCATGCTTCTGCCCCAAAGATTTCAAGCTTTTAGGTAATCTATACAGAAGAGAGAAATGTGGAGGCTGAAAATCTTCTTGGAACTGGATTGGTGAAAACTCTGGGTACATCTCAAAAATACCATTTGCATTAAATTAAAAGAAATATTGCATAACCTAGTCAGATTCAATACCACAAATATGGCACAGACAGAGGACACAGGAATAGGTACTTATGTGACACAGACTCCAAATCACTGCAGGGTGAGTAAAGATCCTGGCTGAAGAGTCCCAATTACCAGTGCTAGAATTCAAAGATGTCAGCAGGCAATTGTTCAAAGCTAGCTAAATCACCAACCACTGCAACTGGCCCTTAGTCAGCAGCTCTTTAGGATAATAGAGACCCACAGTAACCAAAAAAATAGAGTAAGGACTGAAAATGGAAACTAATAATTTGCAGGAAATAGTTAATCTGACTTGAAGCAATTAATGTTCTTCATTTGATTTATCCACGTGGCTAGTTTTCTATTTTTCTGAAAAAAAGGAAAGAGCAGTGTATTGTATTTTAGAGAGAGAGACTTTAGTGGGTGGAAGTCAACGTGCCCCAGAGTGGGTGAAAGCCAGAGACACAGCACTCTTGTGGCAGCCAGCTCACATGAAAAAGTTTTATTTTATTAGAGCAAGGGGGAGAAGAGGGAAGACAGGGAGGGAGGGAGAGAGAGAGAGAGAGAGAGAGAGAGAGAGAGAGAGAGAGAGAGAGAGAGAGAGAGAGAGAGAGAGAGAGAGAGAACAGAGGTGCTAGCTAGAGGGCTAGAGGAGAGGGTTCAAAGGGGTAGGGAAGTCTTTTCTTAAAGAGAGCATGACATCAGGACACTGGGCAGGCCAGGGTATTATTTACTTATTGGTCAGGACTCCAGGCAGTGGATCAGAATGCTAACATTCCTCTTTTTGGTTATTATAAAAAAGTAAGTTATGGATAGTGGGTTTGGGGAAGTGAGGGTGCAGAATTCTCCTAACTGTTTCCTATTGAGTTGGGAAGAAGTGAGGAAGGCAGAGCTGAGAGGCAAAGTCACACACACACACATGAGTGAAGAAGCCTTCAGTTAGTTGTCATCCTGGAAACCTCTTGGGAGAGCCGAGAAGGCAGGTTGCTAGGAGAAAAAATAGATTATTAACATCAGCCTAGCTGTGAAAAAAGTTGTAACTGCCAGAAATAATGGAACGGAGATGTGCCCTGAGTGTACAGAAGAGGCAAACGTGAATGGAAGAGGCATAAGGGCAGATATGCCCTTCTTTGCGACATCCTGGAAAACCAGGGTCCAGTTGCTGGGTAGGTGTCTGCTTGAGTCTGGAGAAGTGGTACCAGCGGTGAAGTCCACAGCAGACTGAGGGATGGTGTGTTCTAGGAGCACAGGAGCCATCACATCTGCTGTTCCCTGTTAGTATTTGTCCAGTTGGTGTCCTTGGTGATGCAGCAGCTGGAGAGCCCCTAAGGGTTTGGCCTTGGCACACGTCTGGGATGGACCTGTGCAGGAACATGTAGATATCTGTAAAACAACTGCTGGCTATCTGAATAGTCACCCCAGGGTCCTCCATGGATGGTGAGGGCAGACATCTCAGGGCAACAACATCAGTCTTCAGATGCCAGGCTCCAGAATATTTGGCAGCTGTGGGGTAGGAACTCATGGGGAGAACAAGCCTACCTTGTCTAGGCAAGAGAGAGACAAATGATGCCCCAGGGTCCTGTTGTCCACAGTCTGAAGAAGGACCTGGCAGCAATTAAAGCTAAAGGCAGTAGCTGCTATTGTCATTCTGGAGCAAGTTTTGGATGGAGATTCTTTCGTGTCCATCCATATTTGTAGGAAATACAGGGTGTTTCAAAGAGCTAGCATGTCTCTCTATCACAAAAAGCTTTTTAATTAAACATTTAAAATGCCACATTCTGCAGATCTTCGAGCATTAGAGGACTGTCCGCCTATTACTTATGAATGAACCTGGTTCCCTAACAGTCTTTAATATGTTAGCAGCTTTCATATTTAAATTCTTTAGGAACTTGGTGTTGAACATTTGGCAAAGGCATAGATGTAAACTTCTAAGTCAATTGACAACTTTGGGCCCAGGAAGTTTCCTTTGACTTGTCTTTTAACCTGTTTTGGGACAGGGACAATGTCTTCTCTTCTGTAACTGCTTCAAGCTGAAACGAGTCATTGTTATCAGGGCTCCAAAAGGCTGAAACCAGTGTTTGTTATCTGTACTGAAATCCACATTGTAGAAAGCCAACAAACTCACACACTCCCTCCTCTATTCAGAAGACTGGTGCATATAGATTAGAAAGATGCTTTTGGCATAATGAGAAACACTAACATCTGGGCTGCAAGGAAAACTTTTTCATAACCTACCTTAAGTATTGGGAACCCAATGCTGCATGGAAGAAACCCTACCTACCAGTATGGGAGTGTGGCTGTGGGCAGGTCCCCTGTGACCTGGGAGAGCCAGAAGAGGTCACTGCCATCCACAGGGAACTGTAAGCAGGCCTGGGCCCTGAGGAGGGGAGCAGGGCCTTGGAGGAGAGTCAGGACCTCGACCTGAGCCCACAGAGCTTTTCTGACCCCCTGAACCCGCCAGAGCGCTAGTTACCTCTCCCTGCCAAGATTAGGCTACTGCACCCTTGAGCTCTCGTAGCAGTACCAAGGAGGGAGCTTAAGATGCACCCCAGACTTGAATGTAGGGAAAGAGGACTCACCAGTTGCACAGTCCCTATAGATTGTGGCCACAAGTGTCCCTAGTAGTACAAGAGGGCACAATGAGAGGACCATACACTTCATTATACTCAGCGGGGGACAAACTTAGCCTGGCTAAGTCTGAGGAACCTGTTGCTTGGTATTAGGACCTTTTTGTAGAGGCCAGAAAGTAAGACAAATCTGAGCTCCCAGAGAGCTATCACTCACACTCACAGGAAGGGATTAGAGTTGGTGTCACAAAAACCAGAAGGGCCTAAAGGAGCTGTGGGCAGCTCCAGCGGGGGACATAACAACCCAGTTGAAACTTACACAATTGCTGGTGATGGATGGGGTGTTGAATGGTCTGGTGAGCTGGAGTCTGATGTAACTAGATGGGTCAAGGATCCTGGCATGGGAAAGACTGCCAGGAGAGCTTGTCCGAATGTTGTATTTTAGGAATAGCAGGAGAGACCCCGGTGGGTGAAAGCCAAAGGGCCCCAGGACAGGTAAGAGCCAGAGAGACACCATGTGGGCAGCACCCACATGGTGGGATCTGGGAGCCTTGAGAAAGGTACATTTGTAGGCAACTCAAGTAAAAAAGATTTATTGTTGAAGGAGGGAACAGGAAGGAAGGGAAGAGAGGAGAGAGGAGAGAGGAGAGAGGAGAGAGAGAGAGAGAGAGAGAGAGAGAGAGAGAGAGAGAGAGAGAGAGAGAGAGAGAGAGAGAGAGAGAGAGAGAGAGAGAACGAGCTCAAATGTGTGTACTATTGCTAACACATGTGGGAATAGATCACAAATGCCAGTACTAAAGTTTATTAAACAGGAAAAATTGTAATTCAGATGCCCGTGGAAATGTGTGGGAAGAGAAAGAACAAAGCTTATAGGGGCACGTGAAGCATAGTTTACATGGTCATGCCTGCTCATGCATATGGATGAAAGGGGCGTGTCCACATTGGCGCCATGTTGAATACCGCATTCAATCCTAACATGTACTACCTGTGAAGCGAGAGAAGAAGGGAGGGGAGGGAAGGATAGGGTAGGGGAGGGGAGTGAGAGGAGGGGACAGGGAAGGGGCAAAAGGGAGGAGTCTTCTTGTTTTAAAGGGATCTTGAGATCAGGATGCTGGGAGAGCTAGGACATTACTTGCTTATTGATCAGGATCCCAGGAAGTGGATCAGAATGTTAACAGTGTGCTCGTTATCACCCAGACTTGTTGGGAGTATGAAGTCATGTACAGTTTATGTACTATAATTTCTTTATACAATATTTAAAATTTCAAATTCAAAAATACTTAATTGTAAAGATTTTAGAAAAAAGATTGTGGAACGAAACTTTTATTGGTTCACAAGCAGAACAGTTGTTCCAGATAAACTTCAGCCGCTATTTCCTAATAGAGAAAAATAAAACATTGAAGCAGAGGCTAAGGATAATCATTCTAGAGGTTAGTTAATTTGGAAGCCTGGGACAAAAGCTTATGAGAGGAGGTAGTGTGCAGCTGGGCATCCTCTGCTCTATGGAGCATATACACCTACAAGCCAGGGAAGCAATATATCCAGGAGAGTGGTAGCTGTGTGTTGGATAGACTGTATCCAGGCACTGAGAACTAACATGGAAGACGAGGCAATATTCCATGAATTCTAAGAGGAAGACAAGGGTAGGAAAAGTGAGTATTCAGATACTGCGACCCAGTCTACAGCTCATTAATAGAAGGTAATATTTAAGGATTTGAAACAAAAATCTAGGTCTTTGCAGCTTCCCACACAGCTTCTTAGCAAGACAGACCACACACTTATTATATATGAAAAGGAAGTAGTAGTTAGGAAGAGAAATATGTGAAGTAAATTGAGTAGGACTGCATTTCTGTCGGAAATGGTTTACTTTATATAGAGAAGACTAGAGCTAGCGTTCAAAATGATCTTCCAAGAAGATGTTGACAAGAGTCCAAGAAAACGAAGAAGGAATATATCGACAGGCTGGTCTTTCTAACAGCCGTTTCACAACATAGAATGATGTCTAGAGATTAGTTTCATAGCTTGAAGACACATATACAATCTGAAGACTATTTTACAAGAAAGTTTGACTCCACTGGTTCCAGTGTCCTGGTGAACAGGGAATAAAGATACAGATGACAAGTATTTAAAAATGTCTGCCAGAACATGTATAAAAATGTCTTACTTTGGAAAATTTCAGTGTTTCTTATGTTACTATGACCTGTAAAAATTCACCATAGAGTCTGCTAGTTTAGAGTGTTTCATCACCATTTCGTGCTTAGAAATCTGCCTACTCTGTAGAAATCTTTGTTAACTCTATAGTTTTAGACTAGTGTTTGCTCCATGATGCCTACTGAAACAGGCAGAGAAAGAAATGGGGGAGGGGGTGTTACTTGCTAAACAGATCAGAGTCAGACTTAGGTAATGTTTACATTTTCCTACCTAGGATGTGTTTATCCCAAAACTTCCCCAGAGGTCACTGTCAGGTTTCCAGGATAAACTGTAGAATGGGCCCTTGACCTACTTTCACACACTGCGAGGCTCTTAGCTGACACGACTTCCAGCATCTTGCTAATGACATTAGTTTCTGCTTCTGGCTGTTCTCTCCCTCTTCTTGACTGCCTCCTGAGTTTGCAGTCTGTTCACCTTGTTTTGTGTTTTGCTTTCTGGCTATGGGACAGCATCCCTGATTTTCATCAAGGGTCATCTCTGCAGAGACTGAGCCCCTGGATTGTTTTGTGCATTTTGAGTTTTTCTCTGGTTAGCATTTCCTTGTCTTATCCAACATTTTCTTACTTAATCATATACCTGGAGACCAGACACTGACACGCTATTCATTTAAATAATACACATTAGGCAACTCAGTGGATTTTTGACAATTTGAAAATCAAATCAGCCATATCAGTTTTCACTTGCTCCCAAGTAGTTACAGGTATTGAAAATGTTTTAATGAATGAGAGCTGTGATTTTTAAATTTTTAATAAAATGAAGTAGGATGTGACAGAGTGAAAAATATCACCACGTATCATAAAACAGAATGTTATTTTGTGAAATTCATTGTGAATGTGCTTTATTGCCATTTGTTAGTAAAGAGGCTGTTTTGGCCTCTGGCAAGGCGAGACATGCAGGAAGTCCACGTGGATAAGGGCAGACTCAGGCAGAAGCTGCAAGCTGCAGCCAGAGAAAGCAAAATATAATGGAACACAGGTAAAGCCATGAAGCCATGTGGCTGTACACAGATGAATGAAAACGGGTTAAGTTATAAGAACTAGTCGGTAATGAGTCTGAGCCATAGGGCAAACAGTTTGAAATTAATATAGGCCTTTGTGTGATTATGTGGGACAAAGCAGCTGCAAGTGGGTCTGGACCTTGGGTTAGGCCAGGCCAGAAACTTGACTACATCCTGCCTTATTTCTAGCAACAGAATCACTTATGAGCATAGTTCCTTACACAAAAAACGTCATCTGAGGAAGCCATATGAGATACCAGTCAGAGTCCTCTTTCAGATTTTATGTGCATTGTGTACTGGAGGATTAGGATCAACCTTCCCTTCCACCAGAGTGGCTTTGATGGATGATAATACATGAGGTTTAGGCTAAATTTAAGGCTACTATGGATATATTGGAGAGACTCTGACAAGAAGGGTGGTAATCCAGGTCCTAAGTATTATTTTGAACTTTTTTTTTATTGCATTAGCAAAGTCTTCCTTCCTTTCTTTCTTCCTTCCTTCCTCCCTCCCTCCCTCCCTCCTTCTTTCCTTCCTTAACTTTTTATGGTTTACTTTGGGTCTTTTCCCTTTTGCAACCAAAGAACATGGAAGGAGGAATTGATAAATCTTGAGTTAGGCCTAACAGTGCCACACAATGATTCATGGGAAAATCTCAAAAATCTCTGTCACCTTAAGTTTATTTGTTGTATGAAATAAGGGGAATGGCTCAGGTTGGTGGTTCACTGTCTTTGCTTATTCTCAAAGTTCCCTGTTACACCAAAATGAAGACGGGAAGAACAGAGATGCCTAAGTACCATACTAGTCTTTTCTGAATCAAAAGCTATGTGAGTAGAGATAAAGCAGGTTCTTGTAATTATGTTTTATTTTATGCATATGGGAGTTTTGCTTATATGTATGTCTCTGTACCACATGGGTGCCTTTTTCTCTTGGAAACCAGAAGAAAGTTATTTCTCGTCTAGAACTGGAGTTTCAGATGGTTGTCAGTTTCCATGTAGGTGCTTGGAATTGAACCAAGGACCTCTGGAAGAGAACTTGTGGTGATATATTTTATACTTAATTAAATCAGTATGGAATATCAGAGAATAGATCCACCCACAGTCAAGCCAAGCCAGGCAGAGGTGGTACACACCATTAGTCTCAGTACTTGGTAGCAGAGGCAGGATGATCTCTGTGAGCTCAAGATCATCCTGGTCTACATAGAATTCCAGGACAGCCAGGGCTACACAGAGAAACCCTGTCTCAAAAAAACAAAACAAAATAAAACAAAAGGCTGGAGAGATGGCTCTATCCTCTGATATTCCAGACTGGTTTTATTAAATATAAAATATATATCACCACAGAATACAGTGCTCTTAACCACTGAGTCATCTCTCCAGGCCTCAGGCATTTGTAATTTTTAAAATGAATTTTGGTGATTTTGACCAGTAACCAAGTTGGGTAAGTCTGAATATCATTTCAGGCTATCATTTTTATAGTTTCCACATCTAATAATGCTCAGTGCTCTGTGTTGCTAGAGATCACACAGTTTGACTTAATTATTAGCAATTGATATAGTGACATGTAGAATATAAACTCTATTTTTATTGACTGGATTAAGTGCTGCAATATAGATCGTGATGATGACTAATAGCAATATGTGTTATTATTGTCCCAAAGGCTTCTAGCAAAGGAACACCATTAAATGAATTAAAATTCATCAGTGTAGATACCCTCTTGCAGCATGATATGCACAATAACAAACTTTTATTCCAGTGGTATGAGTGTTTAAAGAAAACAGTGTGGAAGCAAAGGGGGAAAGTCCAGGGAAATTGCATGATTACATTTGCTTTGTGTTACAAAGATTCATGGTATCCAGAAGTGTCATGTTTCCCATGTCAGAGTATAAATGTAAATTAGAAAAGTAAGACAAGTGATAATGTAAAGCCTTGGTGATCTTTAAGTAATTTTCTCCTGCCCAAAATTTTCATTCCATATAAAAACATCACATATTTCTGTCATTAATTTAAGAAAACGCACAGAGATGTGTCTCATAACCAATGTGGGTTTGTGTCTGTTGTTCTATATAAAAGCTTCAGGATACTTAGTGTGTTCCTTGTTTTTTTTACAAGAATACTAATGTGACAGGCAGACTTGAAACTGTTTGTATGGAAGATGGGTGTCTCAATATATTTTCATTATGCTTATTTTCCTGCTCCCTTAGTGGAAACTGCAGCAAGTTATGGGAAAGCTGCAGAGACATCACTGCCCTCAAGTGCATACACTCATCTCTTCTGTGACCTGGGGGCTCTGAGGCAGTGATCACAGAGGGAAGAAATGTATAGTCTCTGTGAAGATTTATGAAAGACCTTTTTGTAGAAGAGAGGCAGGTGCATGATACATTCAAGTAGGCAGACTAGACAGGGGCGGGGAGTAAGGGATGTTTTTACACCCAAGGAAATAATTATTTTTGAAATATTACCAGAGCTTGTCAACCATGACTATTTTTTTCAGATTCCCAGGAAACTAGGATGAGTAATTATAGTCAGTGACTGTCATTGTCAAGATAGCTTCATAATTAAAGAAATACAAAATATGTCTCACTTAGCAGCACCTCACTGTCAATTATAAAAGGTTAATAAAGTCAGAATAGCCAGACAGTGGGGAAGTTGAAGACTGTGGATATTTTGTTCTTAAAACATGAGGGTCTTTGCTTCAGCAAACCCACCAGGAGAAAAGGATCCTGAATTCTGCAGTGCAGTTGATGGGATAAAGAGTAACATGAATTTTAGTTGTTATTAAATGAAAACTCAAAGCCAGATATTGGGGAAAATCCTGAAATATCAGAGAAAGGAAACAGACCACAATCCATTCTCACCCAGCTCTCTTCCAAAGTCCTAAGCCTGGCTTGTCCCTTCTACAGACTAAATCTCTGTCTTCCTACACCTGCCTTAAATACCTTCTTGGCCCAATTGTTTCAGTTCCGGGTTTAACTCTGCATAATATTCTGGAGTTAAGATCAAAGGTGTGAGCTACTACTATTTGATAGTTAGGCCTTGAACTCATAGAAATGCAGAAAGATCTCTGTCTCTGGAGTTATGGGATTAAAGGCGTAGGTCACCATGCTGGGTCTTTCCCATGCTGGGATTAAAGGCATGAGTTACCACTCCCAGCTTGACGGTGGGTGGATCTGTTCTCTGATATTCCAGATTGGTTTTATTAAATATATCACCACAATAAAGTTTTCTTTAGCCTCACGATGCAGTTTGGTTCAATTTTCACTGTGTAAATGTCATGGAATGGCTTAAACAAGCACCTTACTGTCTTAGCTGTTCCTGATGCTGTGATAAAATACCCCAACAAAGCAACTCCAGGCCAAATGGGCTTATTCTGGCTCACAGTTCCAGGTAAAGTTTACCATGGCAGGGAAGTCTTAGCCAATCAACTCTACCAAAGGTGTTAGGGAGTCAGGAGCATTGCATCTAGAGTTATGAAGCAGAAAGTGATAGATGCTGACCCCCAGCTTTCTCCTTTTTGTACAACAGAGGAACCAAGCTGAGGGAATGGTGTTACAAAGTATTTGGATAGGTCTTTCCACCTCAGCTAACTTACTAAAGATGATTTCTCACAGTCATGTCTGGAAGCTGATGTCTTCTAGACAATTCTTCACCCAGGAGCGTGTCACATAGGTGATTCTCGACCATGTTAATACTAACCATCACACTGTATAAATTTAAAATAAACTGGATATAAAATCAATTTGTTCCACAGTTTGAAAAATAAAGGAGGGCAGGGATCTTCATCAAAGAAAGTAAATATGTGTGAACCAAAGTGCTGTTTGGAGTTACATAATTGTTCACTTCACAAATAGGAGAAACAGTTGAGTAGAACTGCCTTTAGGCATTGGGTCCAAATTCACTGATGCTTATATAGACTTCCTGAATGCTAATAAACGACACAGCCAGAGTTATTGGTTACAGTCTGTGTGTAGTCTTGTTTTATTTCAAAACCTAAAAAACCCCTTTTTAAAATGACATAAATTATAGGAGCTTAAGAAACATATTTTTAGCTTCTGATATAACAGTATGTTTAAACTCTCCAGAATGTTTGAACAGTCCACAGCAGCAGAATCTTCCTGGACAGCCTGTATGTTAGTTGACCTGCATCTTCCCTCTCCACTGCTCCCCCTCTACCTTCCCTCTCCACTGCCCTCCCTCTACCTTCCCTCTCCACTGCTCCCCCCCATCCTCCCTCTCCACTGCCCTCCCTCTACCTTCCCTCTCCACTGCTCCCCCCATCCTCCCTCTCCACTGCCCTCCCTCTACCTTCCCTCTCCACTGCCCTCCTTCTACCTTTCCTCTCCACTGCTCCCCCTCTACCTTCCCTCTCCACTGCCCTCCCTCTACCTTCCCTCTCCACTGCTCCCCCCATCCTCCCTCTCCACTGCTCCCCCTCTACCTTCCCTCGCCACTGCCCTCCCTCTACCTTCCCTCTCCACTGCTCCCCCCTCTACCTTCCCTCGCCACTGCCCTCCCTCTACCTTCCCTCTCCACTGCTCCCCTATACCTTCCCTCTCCACTGCTCCCCCTCTACCTTCCCTCTCCACTGCCCTTCCTCTACCTTCCCTCTCCACTGCCCTTCCTCTACCTTCCCTCTCCACTGCTCCCCCTCTACCTTCCCTCTCCACTGCCCTCCCTCTACCTTCCCTCTCCACTGCTCCCCCTCTACCTTCCCTCTCCACTGCCCTTCCTCTACCTTCCCTCTCCACTGCTCCCCCTCTACCTTCCCTCTCCACTGCCCTCCCTCTACCTTCCCTCTCCACTGCTCCCCCCCATCCTCCCTCTCCACTGCCCTCCCTCTACCTTCCCTCTCCACTGCTCCCCCCATCCTCCCTCTCCACTGCCCTCCCTCTACCTTCCCTCTCCACTGCCCTCCTTCTACCTTTCCTCTCCACTGCTCCCCCTCTACCTTCCCTCTCCACTGCCCTCCCTCTACCTTCCCTCTCCACTGCTCCCCCCATCCTCCCTCTCCACTGCTCCCCCTCTACCTTCCCTCGCCACTGCCCTCCCTCTACCTTCCCTCTCCACTGCTCCCCCCTCTACCTTCCCTCGCCACTGCCCTCCCTCTACCTTCCCTCTCCACTGCTCCCCTATACCTTCCCTCTCCACTGCTCCCCCTCTACCTTCCCTCTCCACTGCCCTTCCTCTACCTTCCCTCTCCACTGCCCTTCCTCTACCTTCCCTCTCCACTGCTCCCCCTCTACCTTCCCTCTCCACTGCCCTCCCTCTACCTTCCCTCTCCACTGCTCCCCCTCTACCTTCCCTCTCCACTGCCCTTCCTCTACCTTCCCTCTCCACTGCTCCCCCTCTACCTTCCCTCTCCACTGCTCCCCCTCTACCTTCCCTCTCCACTGCTCCCCCTATACCTTCCCTCTCCACTGCTCCCCCTCTACCTTCCCTCTCCACTGCCCTCCCTCTACCTTCCCTCTCCACTGCCCTTCCTCTACCTTCCCTCTCCACTGCCCTCCCTCTACCTTCCCTCTCCACTGCCCTCCCTCTACCTTCCCTCTCTACTGCTCCCCCTCTACCTTCCCTCTCCACTGCCCTCCCTCTACCTTCCCTCTCCACTGCCCTTCCTCTACCTTCCCTCTCCACTGCCCTCCCTCTACCTTCCCTCTCCACTGCTCCCCCTCTACCTTCCCTCTCCACTGCCCTTCCTCTACCTTCCCTCTCCACTGCCCTCCCTCTACCTTCCCTCTCTACTGCCCTCCCTCTACCTTCCCTCTCCACTGCCCTCCCTCTACCTTCCCTCTCTACTGCCCTCCCTCTACCTTCCCTCTCCACTGCTCTCCTTTATTGTCCATTGTATATTTTGGATATGATGTTTGTACTGGGATTGTGTTCTGTTATATTGTAAGTAATTGTTCCACCTACTGATTTAATAAAAATACTGATTGGCAGATAGGAAGTGTGGGTGGGGCTACTAGACTTAG
This sequence comes from Phyllotis vaccarum, assembly GCA_033318265.1. Classification (NCBI taxonomy): domain Eukaryota; kingdom Metazoa; phylum Chordata; class Mammalia; order Rodentia; family Cricetidae; genus Phyllotis; species Phyllotis vaccarum. The sequence continues at coordinate 25,458,476 of JARWLC010000006.1, read as the reverse complement.
AAAACTCAGAATAGGAAGAGCATAGCAGAGACTCCACCAGAAACACCAGAGAGTCACCAGGAGAGATGCCAGCAGATGCAGAGGAAAAAAGACAACCATGTTGCTCTGAGAAAAGGTACTAAATCACATGACTAAACAGATTAATGGAGATTGGTTGAGATAACATGAGAGAGCTAGCTAGCAATATGTCTGAGCCATAAGTCAATCAGCATAAAATTAATATAAGCTTCTGTGTGTTTCTTTGGAACTTTGGGACCACTAGTCCAGATCTGGGGCTAGTCTGGGCCAGAAACTTATTATTACAGAAGTCTCTATAAGTAAAGTGTGAGAACTCTGAAAATTAGTCTAAAATAAATTTTTGCTCAAGATAGCTTTATCTATCAGCTACAAATAGATGTGATATTTAAATGCTAACAATCATTTCATAGTTTACACATAGGAATAATTTTAGAAGGTAAGTTTAAAAAGGAAACCAAATTGTTAAGATTTCTGTTGATGAAAGGCATCTGCCCACATGTGTAACTTTCCCATGCTTCTTAATATGCAGTGTAACAGTGTCCATTTTTGTACTGAAGTCATGACAACAGCACTCAGTTTTAGCAATGATCTTGATTCCTGCAAGGAGTTGCCTGCAGAGCTAGTTGAATACTGTTAATGGCCAATATGTAATTGTAATTGTGAATTTTAAAAAAGTAGCTAGCATTTAAATTGTTTTGGCCTAGTAAGCTGATTAAGTTTAGGATCTCTGGTTCAAAGAGAAATATTAATTGCATATAAAAAAGAAAGTGAAAATGATATACTTCATAATTACAACCTTGTATTTGAAAGGCTTTAGCATAAAGTACCTTTGGATATGTTCTATTTCTGCTGATTGACCTTCTCCACTAAGAATCTGGAAAATTACCTTTACACATAGCTGATTATAATTTTAAGTCTTTCACATCTGCAAACATGTGGGAGCTGATCTTCAATTCCCCAGGTGTACACTGAGATACTGGGGTAGAAGAAGAAAAATATAATGGTCTGTCTTGTCAAGAAGTCCCAAATGTAGTCAAGGAAGACATTTACAAACATTGTTTTTAAAGTTCATATATGGAAATACATGAGTGTTAAAGAAGTCTAATTCTTCAGAAGATGGTCCAAGTAAACCCCAGAGAATGTCCAGCGTTTGAGTTGGGGATCAGGGAGTGGTTAGAAGTCGAATAAGTAGCTAGAGGTGTTTGAGAAACTGTAGGGTCTGTATAAAGACATAAGTATTTGAGAGTGGAAAGAAGTTTGCTTAGAATGGGCTTGGAGGATTAGAGAGTAACCAGAGAGAAGGGAAAAGTGAAGGGAAACCAGGTAACAGCCATGATACTCAACCTCAGTAAATGCATATATATTATAACGTGTACACACACACACACACACACACACACACACACACACACACACACACACACACTCAGTATTATTCATAGACCCCCTTCACATTTCTCACCCTCTGCCAAAGCCTTTAGGTTATCAACTACTAAGTAGCTAAAGGCAGTGGAGACTACTGGAGTACTTTAAGGCATGGTTTAGAACAAACCTGTTCCTATAGCAATGCAGATACTATGATGACATCTCATGTATCTATGATGAACTCTCATGCACCAGGTTTGAAGAGGAACAAACTAGAAAATGCAGATTAGAACACACAAGCAGAACACTTAGCTTTACAGGTGGCATGCAGCTTCTTCAGTTTGCCATACCAACTGACTGTCTTCCCAACCTTTGACCTTTTGTTTCACTGCCATTCTGATAAGACTTCTTATTTGTCAGGAAGCTGCAGAGTAATAATTAGTTACAAGCTGCATTTTGACACAGCCTCAAGCCTTTTCACATCAATGTGTATTTTTCATACTAGATTACTTTAGTCCTTTGTTTGATCTGGTTCCAGATAGTAGAAAGGTGAATCTCACCTGTGGGTAAAAGCTTACACAAGAATAAACAGACAGCAGAGCAGTGGGGTTTGCCAATTTAACAGGTAAAGTAAGATGCAGTCACTGTTGGATATGGGGTATGAAGGTAATAATGGCCAAATTTGATGACTGTCACGTTTTCAACGTTACAGACAAAAAGGCTTGGCAAAAGATCGACAGGAAGAGTTCACTTAAGCAGAATTGATTTAGTTTCTTTTCCTTGATGAATTTGAGACTTCTTCAGCTTATCAGTTTCAGAAGACATGTGCAGCTTGTCTGTTAAATACTGATGAAACCCATGGTCAGATCTGCCTGCCTCATCTCATTTCTACATCTAGACTTTGTACAATATCACCCATTTCTATAGCTCCAACCACCACTTGCTTGTGTGCCTATCTCTTTGCAGACAGTCTTTACCTATAAGCTCTCTCAAGGATTGGCACAACTTCCCATTGGAGCTTCACTCAAGGTGACAACATTCAAGGTTAGTTAATAATTAATTGTTTTGGAAATATAAAAGCCTAGGCATCTTGAACTAACCCAGGTCATGCTGAAGATCTGCTCTAGCCTTGGTATTTCTAGTGTGGTCATTCAAAGCCTATGTTAGGCCTTCATCATAACTCCAATCTCCTTTACTCTTGCCTCTCTTCCTCCCACAGCTACTAATATCAAGGATTCTTCCTAATATATCTATGAGATAACCTCAAATTATGCCCTGGGGATCTCAAGTGATGACATTTCTATACTAGATAATCATATAAAATTATTCTTTTTACACCACAGTTCCTCATATTCCCAGGGATGGGATCTGTGTCTTCTTTAGGGATCTCACTTTGTTCATGGGATCATCTTATAGATAAAGTTTTATCAGGTCTGACATTGTCTCTTAGTCTCAATAATTTACATTTTCTCTGGTATTCCTTCCATTGCATAGCTGAGTGCTAGAACACAATTTCTCAGTGCAAGGGCTACATTTTTTCAGAAGACTAATCTTTTTATATTCACATGCTTATTGCTCATCTATTTCTGCAGAAACATGAAAGTTATCATTTAAGAATTCATAGAAATAAATCAAATCTTTCCTCCAACATAATGGTGTAGAACTAGCGGTCTCCTCTATGAGCATCAGAGCTGTTCAGGGCTTCACATATAACATGCTTCCTTCCTTTTGGAGCCCAATTACTGTTGTCATTTTCAGAAACAACAATCAGAAATGGTGACTGAATATGCCTAGTCTATATGTCCCTTGTCTTCCCAAGCACAGAAGCAGACTCCCATCATAGTTTCCTGAATGTGCTTCACTCTTGAGTCTAAATGCAGAATAACAGATTTATCATCTTATAAGTTAGTCTCACAGACTGGCATATAACAATGATTTTGTCAACCAGAATGCTTAGGGACAAGCACTAGCCACTGAGCCAAATCTATATGTTAAAAAATTCTTTATGTTTGATTGAGACAATTTATACATTGATACAAAGTTAAATATAAAATTGTTTTATATGACCAAAACAACTTATACATAGATATAAAACTAAATCTATAACTATTATATAAAATTAAATCTGCAACTGTTATATTTTATATACACTTCTACCTCTGTTTAAAATATTTACACATTATTGTCATGTCCACTATACAATTCTACCTCCATTTAACTATAGTAAACATAATATATAATTACACTAGTTATAATATATACACAAGATGTTTTATATGCCTCTGTTTAGATAATATATATGTCTAAAATACTGTTGACATTTTACATGATATATATCTCTAACTAATGTTTGATAGTCATACTAAAAGTCATTGTTCAGAGATTATACACCCCTTTATAGATAACCTAATTTTACAATACAAGTTTTAATCCTTAAGATGATAAAAACTACAGTCAACATTACTTAAATTGCCATGTCACAGCCATCTCAGATACAAGTTAAAATATCATAAATAGACAAGAGTCTTCAACCATTTCATAGACCCAAAAAATATGACATTTAATATTTATTATTCAAAATTCAGCCATGAGAGATGCAACGACTCCTAGTGTCACTGTTCCTTTCCCAAAATAATGTTAAACATCAAAAACACTCCTTTAAAGTTAGTCCTTTCAGCAAAAAAATAGCCAATTAAATTTAAAAAACTTCCCTTACCTTGATTACTGACAATACACACATAATGTCCAAACTAAATAAACAAAATAACAAATAAAAACTAACAAAACAAAACCTGCCTAGACAAGATAAAACAGTCCCTCAAAAATTGCCCTACTTATAAAAAAATCTGTCAAATACCATGAGCCTATAGCCAATATAATAAATACTCCAACGACACAAAAAACCATAAATAATTGTCTACATAACTATACTACTGTCCTCTCCCAAATTTTAAAAACTACTACTTCCATATACTTCAAACTTTCAAATAGTATATTTTCCTTCTCAAGTCTTAAAAAAGTTAAAAAATAAATATTTAAAGTTACTACCCTATTATCCCTTAACAAAAAACATTGAAATATTAAATTTTCACAATCCAAAATAAACTATTTTAAAATAATTTATACACCCTATCATATACCAATATTCTAAAAAATATATAGTATACCTTATATATGTTGAGTTTTAATTATAGTTTGTGCCTTAGCCTCTCCTAGATACTACCTCATAATAATTCCTGTTATATATAGTCTTAGTTTAAAACCTTAATTAAACAAAAAATATAATAAGATTCCGTGTCAGCTAATAAAGTCCAAAGACACTTATCCAAAGTCCCAGACTCCTAAAAAAAATAGCCAACACCATTAGTACTCAGAGGCCACCCATAATTCCAAGACATTAATGTCAGGGAGTAGTGGCCCGTGCCTTTAATCCTAGCACTAGGAAAGTTGAACCAGTAATTGAGAGCTGGGCAGGAAAAGAAGATAAGGCAGGAGAAGGCAGAAGTTCTGCCACTCACCTGAACTCTCTTTTAGCTGAGGACTCAGATTCATTGAGTCTGAGGATTTATGGAGACAGAATCTGCCATTTTTGGCCCAAAGAGTTGGCTAGGTGAGAGCTGGATATAGCTTGTTTCTCTGTCTCTCTGGGTTTTTATTAATAATACCAAATAGAATTTGTGCAATATTTGGCATTCAACTTTTGGGGTATGAATTTACAAAAAAAGCCACTTGCCTATGGCTTTGTAGCCACTAGTACAGATCAGAGCTGCATGTGGGTGGAGTCACTACCCGGCTGGCTACGTTTTTCTTTTGAAGTTAACCTCCATCCAGCTTTGCCTTTTAGGCAGTTCCAGTGACACATGTTTCCTCTCCACAATCACCTGGTTTTTGAGACAGTGGCTTCCTTCTTTTAGTGGTGTGTGTGTGTGTGTGTGTGTGTGTGTGTGTGTGTGTGTGTGTGTGTGTTTATGAATGCCCTTGGGGGCTGCTGCCATATTAGGTAGCTGCCCCACTTCATCTGAATCATCATTGCTAGCAAATTTGATGGTTATTTCTTAAAAAGGGGAAATAGTTTAAGACACACAGAGAGTTTTTATTCCATATTAAAAAAGTAAGAGTATTACACTAGAAAAAGTTTGGTCTTATTTGATAATATGATAGATAGTATGAAAGTAGAACAATTAAATGAGAGGATAATTAATGTAGATGAAATTGACATAATGTCTGTTATAAATATTATTTGTTTGATTATTCTTGGTTTTGTTCTTTAAAGGTGGTTTATGTGAGTGCCAAGTTGGTTGATATGAGTGCCAAGATACAAGTATTTAAAAATCTTCTTAAAACAGATTATAGAGATATTCAAGCCTAGACAGAGGAATTTAAAAAAGAACCAATCTTAACATTACCTTATAAGATTAAAAAGAAACAGCCTAAGGTTTCAAATAGCTAAACTTAATATATCCAGTAACCTTACAGGAATAGACAAGTGATAGAAACTGTATAAGTAATTAATGGACTCCTCTTCAAATGTTAGATTAAGGAGATTCAAGGAAACAATAGTCTCATATGGTATACACTTAACAATTGTAAAGCAGATGTTAAACTCATGGTCAACTTGTAATAGAGTTATCCCTAAAGATTGGACAGCTATGGTTATAGCCATATTAGAGGCCGAGCCCCAGTTACAATGGATGATCTGGTGGAAGGATGAAGCTAAAACCATAGAATAATGAAGCAGGGCTAGAGGTATTGAAATCTCCTAAGATCAACTTCTTGGGGGGGGGGTATGGGGAGGGTATAATAAAACATTCGGAGATATCAGAGGGATCTACCCACAGTCAGTCTAGGAGGATCAGAGAGTGATGAGTCACACCTTTAATCCCAGAACAGGGAGTATCCTGTAGGCTCTTAATCCAAACTGAATTGGAGGTCATCTTAGTTTACAGAAGTTCCAGGTTCCCAGGCAGGCAGGGGTGGGGCCATGCCTTAACTGAGCAAAGAGAGTATTTAAGGCAGGCGAAGAATGACAGAAGGGCAGAAGAAGCCAGGAGGAGCCAGGCTGAAGAAGCTGGAAGACATCTGGATAAGATCTGACTGTGGTGTTTATTCTCTCTAATATCTCTGCTTTTCCGGGAGATCTGGCCCTGAGTTTCCCTTACTCGTGCAACAGGGAGGGAGATTATGCTAATATAAAAGGCAATCTTTAAATGATGACCACACCCTGATTATATGACAAATGGCAACCTTATATGCTTGGAATAGAATTAAGGAAGTATGAAAGAAAATTGAGTCATTTACAATAGTCATTCAAGACTTAAAAGAAACCTTCATTGGTTTCTTACAAAGACTGACTTCAGCAATAAATAGAATGATGCTAGATTAAGAAGCTAGGCAAATAATAATTGAATCTCTGGCTTTTGAAAAATGTGAACTCACAATTCAAAAGAATAATTAGGCCATTAAGTCAAGATCAGCACCCTTGCAGTATTATATCTGGGATAAAATTAATAAAGAATTTAATAATTATGATGACAATTGGGTAGAAGAAGTTATTTCTAGAGGTTTAAAGAAAAATCAAAATATCGGTGTTACAGCTGTGGAAAACAAGGTCACCTAAAAACAATGCATTCTTAGAAGCAGTATTTTGGCTAAGAATAACCCCAACAGAATGTCCTTCCCTTCTGGAGTATGCAGAAGGTGTGGTAATGGCAGGCATTAGACTAACCAACATAAGTCAATAAAGGACAGACAAGGTAAATTTGCCTTTGCCATCAGGAAATACCCTGAGGGACTTCGTGCAGGCCCCTATCAAATCCCATTCAGTCCTATCCTGTCATAGTGGAGGAAACTCCTCCCCAGAGCAATTAACGAACCTACTGTCTATTGTAAAAAATATTGCTCTGGATGATAGAAAAGCTATAGGAGAGAGAACAAAAATAATAAGAAATAACAAATCAAAATTGATAAAGATTAAAAAAAGAACCTCCTCAAAGTTAGGGTGTAGAAGGGTTCACTTTTGTTTCCACAGGAGAATAAAAGCTATCGATACCAACAAAATTAATGAATAATTGACAGGAGAAACCTCTTGATAAGAGAAATTACAGCTCATTCACTAATGTGACATTTATATAACTTTTGTCTTTACAGAAAAACAGAAATAACCATCTTCAAAAAATAAAAAAAAAAACCTTGGACATTTAGACATCTAAAGAAGAAGGGAAGGCTAGCCAGAAAAAATTTACAAGAAAAGAAAAATCAAAACTATTGGTACCAATATACTCTTCAGGGTAAAATCTCACTGCCTAAAATCTATATCTTAACTTTTAAGAAAAATTGAGGTCAAGACTCAATTATAAATTAAAGCTATTTTTGGAGTTAGGGTGTGGCTCTATTCTTCTCTAAACCCAAGCATGCTTGTTAAAGGAAAATGCAAAATCTCTGTTTCAAAAGAAGTACCTGAAACAGAACAGGAGAAAAATCAAAATTAAGGCTTTATTCTATTACTACTAATCTTATGATCTTTTGGTTTTATTTTGACCATTACAAGTTTTTTCTTAATGTATAAATACTACATCAAAATGTATAAGAATAATATCTATTTTTAAACTATTTTGGTCATGATATTAATGTTTATATCTAATACTAATTATAGAAAAAAGGCTCTATCTAGCATCCTGTACATTGTTTTTAGTGTGAGTCTCTTACCAGTTTTCTGCAGTGAACCATAAAAATGCTTAACTGTAGTACCCAAAAGAAGTATCCAAAAAGAAGGTGGGGCCCACAATGATGATTTCACATGGACTATGGCAAAGTCACTAGGCTGGCAAACACCAGCCAGAGATTGGCTTTGGACTACAAACTGCTCAGGACAGTTTCCAAGGTGGCTAGCTAAGATGAACCAGCCTCACAGACTACTCTAGCCAGGAACTGAGACAAGACCTGCATTTTCCCATTATGCAGAGACCGGACAACAAATGATACACCCACCTTTCTCAGGACTTGATACTTAATAAAAATTTTTCCTTTCAGGATCCCCTAAAGATGCTACCACCTCAGACAGCAGGAAGTAAATTTAAGAACATGATACCCACATTCTAAAAAGGTAGGGTGGATGGCATTTGGTCTTTCAATGGGTTATGAATAATTGGCATTATTTAGGGTGATTGGTTACAAATTGTTACTGACAATGGTTAGGAAAAAAGCTGAACAAGGGATATTAGATTCAGAGTTTTTGTTTGAAAAAAAGGAAGAAAAAGAAAGGGGGATACAGATAATCTGAGAAAAAGAAAATATGGATACAATAGGATACCAGGGTAAATTATTGAATCTACTTTTGAAAAGCAATTACTAGTTTTAAATATTCTCTATTAGATTAAATTTTTATATTTTGTGTAAAATTGTATGTATTGATACAAAGTTGAGATTAATTTTGTTGCTGTACCTATATTTCTCTTCTTGTTCAAAGTATTGTACCTATGCAGTTCATCTAACAATGTAATGCAAATTGCTAGTTCTTGAAAATTATTATTACCAACTGTGATATAAAGAAAGTCACGTTAGTCATTAGATTTTACAATCAAACTTATAGTCATATTATGTATGCTTTCAAGATCAAACATAGACATATTTTAGATAAATAGGTCATCTCCAAACACTCCAGAAATCTACAGAATATGGCATTTTAGATATTTTAATAACATAGGTTTGTTTTATTTTTAAGAAAATGAGACCTATCTTCTCCTGGCAGCACCAATCTAATTCAGAGAAGAAAATAGACACCAAAGAAACTCCAGTTTACTTCCTTTGTGGTAAAAGCTAGTTATGGGGCAAGAAAGTGCCCTTGCCTTGACTGTTGACAGTGTTATGCCTGAAATGGACAAGCAGGACACACTAGGAAGAATTTCCAAAGCTGTGCCAAAACAAGGTAGGTCTTTAAACATATCCTGCTTCACAGATAAGTCTGTCAGATATGCTAGGCCTATAGGCCAAAGATAGATGCCCCAAGATTGCAAAGGAAACTTGTATGACTGCCCATGTAGACAGCTGTTTCTGTCATTTGTCATATGTTTTGGAAGTTGCTTGCTTGCACTTACTGTTTACTTAGTTATTATTATTTCCTTCTCAGGTCTCTGATAGAGCTGAAGATTTAATAGTTATAGATTTTCTAGTTACAGATTCAGAAAAGAGGTATATGGTATATTAAGTTAGGGAGATGTAAAAAGATAGTTTTTGGTTGGTAATACAAGTTAGATAGAAAGTAAATTAGGTACAATCCTTTGGACTCATCAAGATAGGATATATAATAAAGTATTTTCTCTAAATTTGTCAATTGTTAATAGACTTGACATTATTGATGCAATTATTGCTTGTACTACTGTATATAGTTTTTCTTATGTTAGTAATAATCTTATTTTTTATTTTTGACAGAAAAGGGTTTATGCAGTGATATATTGTATATTTAATAAAAATAGGCTGAAATATCAGAGGAAGAGCCACCCATAGAGCTTAGCCATAAAGGTCAGAAAGCGGTCATCCATGCCTTTAAACCTAACATTAGAAAAGTTGAGCCAGTAATTGAAGTACCTGGGCAGAGACAGAAAGATAAGACAGAAGAAGCAAAGGTTTTGTCTTTCGCCTGCATTCTCTTACAGCTGTGGACTCAGATTCATTGAGTCTGAAGATTTGTGGGGACAGGATCTGCCCTTTTTGGCCTAAAGAGTTGTCAAGGTGAACTGGCTGTGGCTTGTTTTTCTGTCTCTCTGATATTTCAGCTTTTCCCCAAAATCTGCCTCCAAGTTTTTATTAGTAATATCAAATAGAATTTGTTCAATAGTGATGTGATGAAGGAAAATCAGAATTCTGACTCTAGATAAGCAAGGTCACATTCCGCATTGTACATTGTCACAAAGATATTATCCTACAGAGTTAAACTAAACAGGGTGTTTTTACTGGACAGTAGTCACTTTACTGATGTATATCTTATTTTATTTTTACTAGAATAATAGTTCCAGGTCTTCCAGGGTGCTATACCTGTTCACTTGTTGATAAAATAAATATACAATGCATTTTCTTGAGCTAGTCAACTGAAAGCACATGATGTCCTTTCATTAAAAATCAAATTATTAAGTTAGTGGTCTCAGTCATATAACCCACAGGCATGCTTGTTTTTGACAGAATTGTGTTTTAAATTTTCCCTAAATTAATGGTCATCCTCTATGTATCTAATGCCTGTCAGACTTCGTTAATTTCCAAAAGCTGCTCAGCTCTGAGGATTTTTGAGTTCTCAGTCTTGCTTAAAGAAATGTAAACTATTATTATTATTATTGTTATTATTATTGTTGTTGTTGTTTCAAAAGAAACTATTACAATAATAAATTCAACACTACAAATGTCTAATAAAGCATATATGAATCTCTGATATTGAATTCAAAGGCTATTTGTTGGTCAGCTCTCTGAGAATCAGTGTAGCAGTATTGTTCTCATTGCTCCATCTCCAAAGCCCAAGATAAGCATTTATTGTGTTTAATTTAACCAGATGGGAACAGGAACAGATCATTAATGTAAGGTACATATTAAGAAGAAAAAGATTTGGAACTGAAGAGAATAATAAAATAAAATAAATAATAAAATAAAAACAAATGTGGAAATAAGTGGCCAAGTAGAGCTTGAATTGTGTGTGACATGAAAGCAGCAAAGACTGAACACTAATGGGACACAGCCTTAGTCCCCTGGCAGCCACGCCTCCAGCCGATGAGATTCTAGGAAGAGAAAATGGAGTGTTTCTTATATCCCAAAGTAAAAAAACCCATAGGGCTCCCATGTTTTAAAAGGCAGGGTCTTTGAGTATTACTTTTTAGCAAATAATAGCTGAGACTATTAGAGAATCAGCCCTGGGATAACTGGAATCCATCTGCTATATATGTGTACCAGACCAGGGATTATGATATCAGTTACCTGGTTGCTGGCATGAGATGTCTGACAAGAGATGGTGGGCTTCAGTCCGTTTCTGCATGGTAAATGAATTGCTTGATTGGGATTATGTCACCCAATACAGTCTGGCCTAGTGAGGGCAAATTAAGCAGACTGATTAAGTTTATCAGCTTCTAAACTTTCTCTTACCTTTAGTTTCTCATCTGAAATCCACCAACGTCTTCGATGAACCCATATAGTAAGCCACAGCCTTAATGGGAGTATTACTTTTCTCAAGCCATGCCTAGACTATTGATCTAGTTCTCTCTTGCCTCTCAGACTTCAACTTCTTCCTGACTCACCTCTTTGTACTCTAAATTTGTCCCTTGTTACAGGGCTCCCACTTGATTTTCAAGTCAAATTAAAATTCATCCTGCAATAATTCATTCTGTCCTGTCATCCATGCCTGTGCAGGGAGCTTCTTCCTCCACCACTGCTCTCAGACACCAGACCATCTACCCTGGCTTGACTTTTTCCCATTTCAAAGAACTCTTCACTTTTCTCAACAATCATTTTTATTTTCAGAGTTGAGTGTGTGGTTTGGGAAATCCTAGTGCAGGAATGCAATGACTCTGTCCCAGTTAAGGTTACTATCACTGAGATTTAACACTCTGACCAAGGGGAAGAATGATTTTATTTATCTTACACTTCCATGTTGTCCATAGTCCATCACTCAAGGAAGTCAGAACAGCAATGCAAACAGGGTAGGAGACAGGAACTGGTACAGAGATCATAGAAAAATAATGCTTGCTGGCTTGCTCCCAATGGCTTTCTCACTGCACCTTCTTATAGAACTCAGGACCACCAGCCCAGGGATAGCACTACCCATAACAGGCTGTGCTCTTCCTGTCAGTCACTAAGAAAATGCTCTCTAGGCTTGTTTACAGCTGAATCGTAGGGAACCATTTTCTCAGCTGAAGCTCCCTCATCTTTCATGATTCTATCTTGTATGAAGTTAAAATAAAACTGTTTGACTTATTTTCCTGGGAATACGGCTTCATACTTTCTGAAAGGACATGCATCCTGTAGTGAGGAAGAAATTGATGCCTACATATTTCACTGTGTTGATCATCAACTGGAAGGTTCATGTCATAGTAAAATTATGTTGTTATTGCTGAACATTCTGTTGCCTTTATAAATGACTCTTTGAACACAGACAGGTTCACTTGTTCACATATTACTCATGGCTTTTTCATATGATAAAGGCGATGTTAAGAATGTGCAATGCAAGAGACACTGTATGGACCAGAAAGCATGATATTAAAATTGCAAAGTCAAGCCCTTTATAGAAAATGTTTGCTGACACATGACCTAGACATTCTTCCATTAGAATGGAACCGTGAACTTCCTCCACTCTAACACATACAAAGAATGTGGGATTTTTGATTGAATGACAGGCATTCATCCAAGAAACAAGTTTAAGTGCACCAGATGAGCAGCAAAATCTAGACATGATTTATATTTTATGTGATAGAAAGAGTATTTCCATGCCTCTCTCTCTCAACACATTGATTCTTATTTAAAGTTTTACCCCAGAAGGGTACTGTCATAAAAATAGATCAACCTTTCTTGAAAAGGTTTTAAAGGAGATGTGGCCTCTTTAAGAAAAGGTGGCAGCTTCCATCCTACTACAGTGCTTGGCACAGAAGTGTCACTCACTAGTAATATTTAAACGAATGCTGGATGAATGCTTTCTTTTTCTGCTTGCAAATAATTTTATTTAAAATATGTTGTTTGAAAACATGTGTAAACTTAAATTTCACAATGTTTATAGCTCTGTGATTAATTTAATAACACCCAGGCACATTTTTGTTTAGAGAATGGCCTCATATTTTCAGGGAGATTGTCTAAAAGCAGAAACCGATACAAAAGACCTTTTGGATCATTATGGTATACTGCAAAGAACCCTAGCCTTTCCCAGAACAAAGGAGAGGATAGAGTCAAAAGAAGAAGATATTTCCTTCCTTCCTTCCTTCCTTCCTTCCTTCCTTCCTTCCTTCCTTCCTTCCTTCCTCCCTCCCTCCCTCCCTCCCTCCCTCCCTCCCTCCCTCCCTCCCTCTCTCCCTCCCTCCCTCTTTCCTTTCCTACCTCCCTCCCTTATTTCCTTTTTTGTTGATAAGGTTTTAGATGTTCTGAACTTGCTCTGTAGACCAGGCTGGCCTTGAACTCAGAGAACCACCTGCCTCTGCCTCTTGAGAAGCTGGGTACTGGGAAGGATCTCTATGAGTCTGAGGCTAGCCTGGTTTATTAAGTGAGTTCTCTGACAGGACTACACAGAAAAGCCTATCTCAAAAATACAAAAATAAAAAAATCCAAGCCACCAAAGGACAACAAAATAGACCTATATTTTTTTCATGGGCATATCTTTTAAGAGATGACTGAATTTTAATCCTAGGATCCAACCTGTTGTGGGAGAAAAGGCTGGGAAAAAAAAACCCAATCAGCTGTCTTGGGAAGGTTATTCTCTACTGCGGAGTCCCTGAATTTCTTTTGTGATTGTATTTAATCTGAAAAAGGGAAGAACGCTGTTGGGGTAAGCAAGTGTGATTAAGTAATAAACTAGTTTTGATTATTCCTGGCATATTATTTTCCTGCAGGCATTAATGGTTTGTGCTGGAAATTTTTCTCTGCCTGTCTGTACTCCTTTTTCTCCTCCAGAAATCAGTGTTCTAAATCATGTTTCAGGTAGATTTATTGTCCCAAAGTACTCTAGGATGCAAAATAATTACCTTCTCCCCCTTCTCCATTGTATCTGACTTTACCTATGTGAGAGAATGAAATAAATCTGGATGGAATTGCATATGCTGAGATGTTAATGGCTTGACTCTCCTGTTTTGAAAACGGACCATGTGTTAGTTTGGTTTCTATTGTTGTGAAGAGACACCAGGACCATGGCAGCTCTTATAAAGAAAACACTTAATTGTTTATAGTTTCAGAAGTTCAGTTCATTATAAACATGACTGGGAACACAGCAGCAGGCAGGCAGACATGGTACTGAACTATTAGCTGAGAGTCCTACATCTTGTAGGCAACAGGAAGTTGACTGAGACACTGGGTGATATCCTGAGAACAGGAAACTTTAAAGCCCACCCCCAGAGTAACATACTTCCTTCAACAAGGCCATACTTACTCCAACAAAGCCACACCTCTAAATAGTGCCACTGCCAATGAGATTATGAGGGCCAATTACATTCAAATTGCCACAGACCGCTAGTTTACCCAAATGAATCATTGATAAAACAACCTGCCTCAATTTTAGGCTTAAAAGCCATCTTATAGTAAAGACAAACTTTGTTCATTGCTGTTCATTATTAAATCTATTTCTCAAGGACTAGGCTATGCCCCACAAATAACCTTAACTGCAAATGGTTCTGTATTGCTACGATGCCTTTATTTCCAAAGGTTATTCTGACTGCTTGTTGTTATGTCCACCTGTTTTTATGATACTTTGTTATGACCATCTATTGTTATGACCATTCGTTGTTATGACACCTTTTTATGACCATCTGTTATTATGACAACTTGTTATGACACCTTGAAGGACCCTCAAAAGTCAGTAAAGAACATACCCAGACACCAAATTTTCAGCACAAAGGAGATACTGCCTCTGGATTGGGCAATGACAGTAGCAGGTATTTATTTATATTTATTTATTTATTTATTTATTTATTTATTTATTTATTTATTTATTTATTTATTTATTTATTATTTATTCTTTCAGAAGTGGGTTTTTAAGGAGAAAAGGGAGGGATTTGTGGTAGGGTGAGTTAGTCCTGATTACATATGTCAGTCAGTGTAGCCAAATAATGAATTTTGATTGCTGGGCCTTGGTGTTCAGAATCAGAAATGAGTTAGGCATAAGGAAGTAGCCAAATAAGAGACTAGACCCCAGTGGCTAGCTTTAGGAATGTAACCTGACAGGTTAGCAAGGGAGAGCAAGACTTGCTGGTGCCACATTTGCAGTTAGAGAACCATTCACACCTGAAACCACATCGTTATTTCAGGACATGGTTATTGTACAGGTGTTGGAATTTGAGAGAGTGTGAAAATGAAGGCTGAAGGAAGGAGTGGGAGGGGTGTATTTTGGGAGCTGTTGTAGGGGTAGAAGGTAAAATTTATGTTAGTTTTGAAAGGAATGTCTCTTTTTATTAAAAGATTAGGGAGTGAGGTTGTGAGGTGAAAGGGAAATCCTTTGAAGGAGCAAGTTAAGGGTGGAGTTTGAGGGGCTCTGGAGGACTGGTTGGGCACATTAGTCCCTCCCTCATCTATGGGTGGTGAGGGAGACCAGTGAGTGGGGTGAGTGAAGACCATGATGGGGTGATGAGACACAGGGAGTGTGTTCCTAACTACCTGGAGAGTGTTTGGTGTAAGTTTAGGCTGGGTCAGTCAATATCATCAGAGATCTGAGATGGATAAATCATAGTAGGAGGTATAATCTAAATGGCCTATGCATCAAATAAAATAATTGTGATTTTACATTACCTAGGAGGCTACTATGGTCCTGATGGCTGGGCAGAATAGAAGTGGGTGTTCAGCCGCCCTACAGGGCAGTGGGCCTTTGGCTATCAGAACAAGGTCTGTCTAAGAAAAAACTTCTGTAGAGTAACTTGAGAAAAATTTATCTTATTTGCCAGAGGAGGGTAATCAACCTCAAAGTTCTTACATTTTGAGCAGAGCCAGGGCCTCATGAGAGGTGTAGGGCAGTTTAGTTAAGTGGCTATGATTACCACAATTCAGGTGGAGCCACTGCCATGCCATTGTATGTAATCTGTCTTCTTTGGAAATCATAGAGTTTTTATTAGGCATGAATATGTCTATAATGGAAAGCTTAAACCTTTTAGATGCCAGCAGATCTCTGAAGAGTTTATCTAGTGTGTCTGTTTTTAGGCTTAACTTTGAAAACATAAATCAGGTGTGTGTAGTTTAAGGAGGAAGAGAGAATGTGGAAAAAGGAAGTCTGCTGAAGTGCAGTGGAAATGAGATGTCAGAGTGTAGAACTGAGGAAGACAGACAGATTCTGGGATCCTGCTTCTGCCATTGCAGGCAGGCAGATTTGGTTTCAGAACCAGAAGGGGGAAGTTTTATCAAGTTAACAGAGCTCCTGTGGGAAAGGAGGAGGCTTAGCAGCTTTGTGTACCAAAGGGGTGGGGGCATGTCTCAGGGATGGCAGGCAGAAGGGTTGAGGGGACAGCCCAGAGCACTAGGCTGTCAGTCGCAGTGTTCCTGTGGTGCTGAAGTGGAGGTTTTGGTGGTCAGTGCAAGAACAGAAAGTTCATGGGAAAAGCTCCTAGCAGAGACAGAAGTAGACAGAGACAGGTGGAGACACAGGATATCCTGGAGATGGGAGGGGTGTGTGTGTGTGTGTGTGTGATGTGTGTGGAGGGGCAGGTGGTATCTCCTTTCTTTTGTCAGTGCCAACAAAATTGTAAAGGTTTCCATTTTGTTTGGTTTCCTAGAGAGTTTGGGTTATTTTTAGTACTAGTAATGTTGGGTGTGGGTTGAAGTTTTCAGTCATTTCAGAATGGAGAGAGCAAATTCCCTTTGCTAGTGGTGGCAGGCAACTGGGTTTGAGAGAAGAGGTCATCCCCAGGAGTCTCGATGACCAATGGAGAGGGAAACAGGGATTGTCATCACATCTCAATCAGAATGAGAGAAGAGAGGGGCAGTAGATCCCAGAGGAAATCCAAGACCACTCCATGTGATTTTTGGGCAGAGAAGAATGGACAGACACCAAATTCTTGCAGAAGGAACACTGTCAACTGAGCTGGGTTCAATGAGAATGTGTGTGCCTAACAGCCATCCAAGAGAATCCACCATGGCTGCAGAAGGTCATGGTTGTGTGTGTTCTCCCTGAGGTCTTGGGGAATGTTGAGGAAGGCTGTAAGGGCTGTAAGGGAAAACTCACCATTTATTTGCTTGTTGGCTGAAGTGAACAGGCACCCAGAAAATGCAAGAACTGGATTGTGAGCCCTGTAGACAGATCTGAGTCATGATCCAAGTCACCACACCAACCTAAGGGATTGAGCCCCCCCCACACACACACACACTCCCTGACACACCAAGACAACAAATTCTCAGCACAAGGGAGTTTTATTACACTGGACAGACAAGGAGGGTGGAAAGACAGCCTTAGGATCAGGCAAAAGCAGACAGCAGTGCAGCAGATGCTCTTTGTGTGTGTGTTGGGGTGGGGGGAGGTGGGAAGGGGGGGAACTTAAGAAGAAAAAGGAGAAGTCTATGTTAGGGTGAGTTGTAAATCCTGATTGGACAGGTTAGCCAGAAATTTTGATTATTGGTGTGTTTAAAAAAAAAAAAAAAAAAAAAAGCTAGGTCATAAAGGTATCCTGGTAGTCAGGAGTCTTTCTGGAGTGAAAAAGTCATGTTTATGGTGCTCAGGCCTGTTAGTTACTTGTTAAGCTTATGTTCTGCGCTTGTCCACTCCTATGTTCGCCAAATCCCCTATTTGGAAGCCCACTGCCCCCGAAGTATAAAAACCCTATTGGTGTCCAAATCTGATCTATTGAACCCCATCTTTAGGGAGAGACAGGATATGCACAATAATAAAACAAGCTTGCTTTAATTAATGCTTGCTTTGATTAATTTGGCCATGATTTGGGTCAGTGGTCTCTCTCCTCAAATCTGTAATTAACATCAGGAGCAGTCAAATTAAAATGCAGGCAGAAAGTGTCTTTCTAGTTCTGCTTTTAAGATGAGTTCATTTGCTGGAGGGAAAGCCTTGTGGGGGCATAGCCCTGGGGAGACAAGTGACTACTTTGACCTAGCTGGCCACCCAGCCTAGCCAATCAGTGAGCTCCAGGTTCAGTGAGACACTGC
Organism: Phyllotis vaccarum; assembly: GCA_033318265.1. NCBI lineage: Eukaryota > Metazoa > Chordata > Mammalia > Rodentia > Cricetidae > Phyllotis > Phyllotis vaccarum. Next base: position 25,440,290 of record JARWLC010000006.1, on the reverse strand, counting down.
TCACCTACCAAGGCCTCCTACCAAGGCTAGCTAACTCCCCTCTCTCTATACCTTGCTTCCACTCAGCCCCATGCTGTATATAACAAACATCCCAAGGTTTCAGGTTGTTGGTGCTCAATGCTAGCCCTGCCCACTGAACCCTTCTGTGCTAGTGTCTGTGTCTCTGTTCTTCCTTCATTACCTAGCTGCCTCTGTCAGGTTCCCAGGACTGAGTCATGCAGGTCAGGGCAGCAGAGAGCAATAGAGGCAGACACTTGATATTAATCTCTGGCCTCTTCATGCACCTGTGCACATGTCTGTACACACACAGGTACACACACACAGGTACACATACACACACACACAGAGGTACACACTCATACACATACATGCTGGCTTCTGTTCCTCACTTCTGTGTGGGATTGTCTGGTCCAGAGTCTGCTGATCTCTGCATGTGATGTGTGTGAAGAACCACAAGTACACTTTCCCCTACCTACCTGGTGCTCCCCTGATGTCCTCACCACACACTAGAGCACACTTGGCGCTGAGAGACAGGCGCACAGATGGCATAGGGAAAGCGCTTTCTGTTTCTCTGAAGCAATCACTTCCAAATGTGATGTTTCTATATAAAACTCACTGGAGGAGTTTTAGAAACTGAGGAGAAATAGGAAGAAGAAACAGGAGAGTGTGTGTGCCATTTTAGTAGCTGTGGTTAAAAAGCACAGTTTCCTCACTTTCAAAATGGGAATACTAACAGCATCTATACCATATGGATCTGCTTCTGCACTTGGCAGATTCTGCTGTATGCTTGGCACTTAGTATATTAACCATGCTCTTACTCATACGCCTGGGTTCCCTTGTTTATAAAATTGGGACAGTTTCCCAAGTTTGAACATCATTTATTACATATTACTTTTTCTCATGTAGATGTAAATGTGTGAAAACAAATCCTTAAGAATTAAGGGTCACTGGGAGGGTATTAATATAAAAGGTTCTCAATCTAAAGTTTTATATCCATCGACCCCAATCCCAGATACCCGAAGGGTTAGGCAAACATCAGGACTAAGTGCTTGGCTACTGTGATGGAGTGTTTGTGGTAAAGCACAGAAGCCAGCTTTTCCTAAAGGGGCCAGATTCAACTGGCTGAACTCACTCTTTCTGAGCCATGTAATAAGTAAGATATCACTTCTCCCTAGCATCTAGGCACAGCTTCAGGCTGGAAAGTAAAGAAACATTGATGCTCCGAGATGAAGGGTTTTCTTAGCCAAGATGCCCAGGGTCCTATTTCTCACAAATGTTACAAAAATACCCCGAGAACCTGAGCTGGCTGGAGAACTCCACTCATGGAGTCCTTAGGCCTCCAGAACCCAATACCGCCTACCTTCTTCCCCTGCCTCCACTTGCCAATCTAATCAACCTTCTAGAGGCTGAGAAGCTTGTAAACACGAGGTTGCTCATTTCCCACAGCCCAGAGCCCCACTGCTCATAGGTCAGTCTCTCAGGAGAAGATAGACCCAAATGCAAAGGGTCATGAGGAAATGCTATACCGATCCAACTGCCTGAGAAAACTGCCAGGACTGCAGGCCAGTAGCCCCACGGTCTTGTGCTGTGTTGGGAGGGCTTTTTGCTTGACCTTATTGCTCTTTCAATACTTCAAATATTTTTTTGCACTCTTGTTGTGTGATTTGTGTGTGTGTGTGTGTGTGTGTGTGTGTGTGTGTGTGTGTGTGTGTGTGTGTTCTGACAAATAAAGCTTGTCTGGAGATCAGAGGGCAGAGCTAGCCACTAGTTAACCAGTCAGTGGTGGCACACACCTTTGGTTCCAGCACTTGGGAGGAGGAAGCAGGAAGATCAGGAGTTCAAGGCCATCCTGGGCTACCAGAGACTGATGCAGTCTAAAAGAGAAACAGAGCTGGGTGGTGGTGGACTTCTCTAATTCCAGCACCAGAGAGGTGGAGACAGGAATATAAAGTGGTGGAGACAGCATCTTGGCCCCCATTAAGTCTGAGAATTTGTAGAGGTAAGAAGTGATTGCTGCTCTGCTTCTCTGCCCTTTCAGCTTTCACCCTTGGCATCTGACTCTGGGTCTTTATTAATAAGACTAATATATTATGCTTCACACTTCTGTCCCTCCCTGTCCCCTGCTCTTTCTTTTTTTCTTAGCCAGCATACCTCTCACTTTATCCTCTGGTTACGGTGGTTTTCTTTCGTTTTATCTTCTTTGGTGTTTTCCTTGCCTATGATACCCGCATGCTTGTGTACACTGTCAGTTCTCTCTAGTCAAGTCCGTCACACACTAGCTTTAAAATGTGCCATCTCATAGTTCTAGAATGAATCTTACATAATTCTGGTTCTGATTCTTGCTTTACCTTTTAGACTTTTTTTTTTTCTTATCTGTTAGCATTCCTTGTAACGCTTTCTTAGAATCCAGACACCACACATCTGACTGTTTCTTTTTTAATAATTATATTTTCATGTACTATATTCTAATCACTTCCCATCCCTTGTCTCCTCCCAGACCCACCCCAGCTTTTCTCTTATCTAACTCCATGTCTTCTTTCTCTCGCTTTTTAGAAAACAAACAGGCCAAGTAAAGAACTGAACAGATCAGATCAAAAAAAAAAAAAAAAAAAAAAAAAAACCCAAGGCAAACAGGAAAAAAAAAAAACACAAAGGAAAAATACAACACACACACACACAACCCCCCCACAAACAGAGCCCTAAAAAACACAAAATTGGAAACCATAATAGATAAACCAAAGACAAGAAAGGTTTAAGAAAAAAATACCTAAACAAGGCATCATGAGAAAAAATATCTTCAAAAGTACCATTGAGTTCCTCTTGTGCTGGCTGTCTACTGCTGGGCTTGGGGCTCGAGTGTGGTTTGTATATCCAGTGAGACTCCACTGGAGTCCATTGTGAGCAGTTGTCAGTTGGAGATAGCTTATGGGTTAGGGATAGAGGCTTGTGTCCACTTCCCATCTCAGCTCTGGGATTCTGTCTGCCTTGGACCCACTTCTGACTTACTGCTGGGTATTGGGGGTCTGAACTTAGGTCTTCACACCCTTGCCATGTAATCATCTTCCCAGCTCCAAAAACTACCTTAAAGATAGAATCTGTATCTTGTACTATTATTTCCGTTTTAATCCCCAGTTATTGCCCTGTTCCTGTGATGGTGAGGTGTGGGGCACAGGAAGCAGGCTAAGACTGTCTTTAAATATCTTTATTCTGTCTTTTATTGAGTCTGAGTCTGTGTTCTCTTCTTTTACAGTCTCCTTTGTTAAAAATGGAGAATGGAAGGGTCCATTGTCCTTCTATTGAAGCTGTGCTGCCACCAAAGGCCACAGGTTGCCTGGGTCTGGGCATCCACCTGTGGCCACGCTGGGGTCTGAGGGATGAGCCACTTCGAACTATGCTGATCTGAGTGGCCTGTGCTGTCACCTGGGGCCATGGTGATATCTGGGCCAACACTGCTGCTAGGATCATGTTTGGGTCCATGGTCCTACCACAGCCAGGGTCTAGGTCTATGTTGATGTCCATGGCACCTGTAACCCCTGAAAGCTGTGTGATGACAACCCTCCCCCCCTCGAGACCACCACCTGGGGCCCTATTGGAGTCTGGGAATCACACTGCTTCTGGCCCTCTGAGGCTTTGAGAGGCCTGTGCTGCCACCTGGGGCCAGGGTGGCATCTGTGTAAGCTGCTGCTGCTGGCTGCATCTAGGTCCCCAATCCTGTTGCAGCTGGGGGTGGGGGGGGCTATGTTGATGTTCATTGCCAGTGTTACCACAGAGGCCTATAAGAACCATATATTGAAGTTCCAGCTGTGTTGTGTTGGCACCTCCCCTTACTGGCCCAAGGAAAGCTGATTCTGCCCCTCACCAATCCTGGGACAATGCACCCTGATGACCCCAGCATGGGATACCTGGACCCACCCCTCATAGAAGAGCTGCCCCCTACACCCTCAGCACTTGGGAAGGCTGGCTGAAATCCTTTCTATAGGACCATAGATGTGGGAGAGCTGGCTCTGCGTGTCACCTGAGGTGAGCAGTTCTAATAACCTGGACTAACCAACTCAGCTATCACCCAGGCACACATCCAAGGCTTAGAGATGGCATTCCCCAACATCGATTCCATCTATGACTTTCTGAAGTGCATGAAGGGGCTTGTCTTGAGGAACCCTAACCACAGGATCGTGATGACTCAGGGCAACAGCAGGATATCCAAAAGGAGTTTTGGTGAGTATCCAATATGCTAGAGGCCAGAGCCCTTGAACTGAACCAACAATACATTACACAATGAACATTTGCAATTAAATCTATCTGGACAAAGGGTGGACTGCATGACATACTACAGTTCCCAACACCACCGAGGCAACTGAAGACGTGATGGAGAGGAAAAGACAGAGGAGTGAAGTGGGCTTTTTATTTGTTTGTTTGTTTTGTCTTATTTTGTTTTTGGTCTGCTTTTTTTAAAAACAACTTTTCATTCATTCTTTGTGTCATTCATATCTTGCATCTTGATCCCACTCATCTTCCTGTCTCTTCATATCCACCCTCTGCTCTTGCAACCCTCTCTTTCAAATTAAATAAAGTAAAATTTAAGAGAAAAGAAAAAAGAGAAAAAAAGCAAAGAAAAATCCCATCACGGATCTTTAGTTTCCGATACATAATACCTTGTTGTTGCCCTATGTAGATCCTGAAGTTCTGGGTCTGCAGGAACAATCCGTTCACATGCTCCAGCAGGTGACAGATGGGGTGAGCCAACTCCTAACCCTGCTTCTGAACCTGGGTAGTTGTAGGGTTGGTCAGCCAGGAGCTCTTCCCTGTTCTCACCACCAGAGTGTACTCTCCAGCATTGCCTCTGCTAGCACACCCCTGCAGCAATGATCAAGGGATAGGGCAGTCCTTCTGCTTCCATATCCTCAGGATCAGCTCACTCACAGCTACACCATCAGCTGCATTAGGTGCAGGGACCACTTTCCTGAGTGCTGCAGCAGAGGAGGGGGCAGGGCCAGCTCTGCCTCTCTCAGGATCTCAGGACCACCTGCCGCTACAGGCTGCAAAGGGCAGGCACAAGCTGCAAGGGAGTGGGGTGGGGGAGTCTCCATCACCCACACTATCCAAGGCCAGATCTTCCGTGCTCACATTCTTGGACTGGCTCACCCTTGCCCTGTTAACTCTACTGTGCTGTTCAGGGTTTGCTTTCCCTAGTGCTACAGCTGGTAAGCAGGAAGGTGAGCTCCCTCCCCTGCTGCAGGTGGCAAGGGGTGTTTTTGTTTGTTTGTTTTTCTTTTGTTTTGCTTTGTTTGATTAATATTCTTGTACTTTTAATTTTTGTTGTTTCTCTTTAAGTTTTCCTTTCCTACAAGGGTGAAGGTTAAACAGGGAGGGACTGGGAAATGTGTGTGCTTGAGGTGCAGGATGGGAAACTCCCAAAGACTCAATGAAAAATTACTCTTAAGAAAAACAGGAAAGCTCAAAGAGGCTACAGGCGTCCAGTTCTTCTGGGTGGGTCTTTTAAAGAACACCCTTGGCATCTTATAAAACGGTTATTTCCCCCATTCCCTTTGTTGAGGTGGGAAGCTTTTCCTCAGGTGATGTAAACATCATGAGGTTCCTGAAGGTACAGCCCATGGAAGTGTGGGATCCCTCTATCATTGGCTTCTAGCAGTTTCTTACCTCAGGTCAATTTGTAAAACTTGTCACTTTCCTTCTGCTTTGACCCCAACTGATCCTCTTCTACACAGAAGGTTTCAATCTTCCCCAACCTTCAGGGTGAAAGCTTGCTCTATGATTTTGGTTCCTTGTGGGATAAAAGAGCTGGTGAAATGTTAGCTTGTTACACTTCTTCCTTGTTAGGATGGGTGCCATTGGGCGCCATGTTCTTTTACTGTTAATGTAGACCATGGGAGGCCAGCTCCGTGATAATAAAAAGATAATAAAAAGAATGCCTCAGAGTATCGAGGGATAAAAAACTTTTTATCGGAGGATAATTAAGAGTAAGTCTTTATCTAACTGATTGGTAAAAGAAGGAAACAAACACACTTTCTGATGGTAATTTTCCCTTCAATTTAAAAATGGTCTCTGACTCTTTCTGTCTCCACAGTTACAAATCTCCACACAGCCATAGCTATACATCTCATATACATAGCTCTCTCACCATACAACACTTTACAGCATTCCTACACACTCTCATACAGCTCTTAGCAGAGTTCCTATGCATAGCAGCAACTCTTCCACACAGCTTTATCACTCACACTCACACATAGATGCTTCTTCTACATCGTTCACTCACTCTTTGCTCTCTATCATCCATTCATTCTCTCACATTTCTCTCACCCTCTCTTTAGGCTTCTTCATCTCTCACTCAGCACACACACTACAGAGCATCATCCCTACATTGCTGCTGCCTTTTCTCACTTAGCCAAACTCTGAACATTTTCAGGGCTCAACCCATTCTTATAACATATGAAGTCTCACAGTTTTCCTCAGGCTAGTGAGGCCACAAAGACTGGCCAGTGAGTATCTGCTTGGTCTACCATGTAACTTTTTCCCCAGACAGAGAGAATGGCATTGAACTTCAGGTTGAACCTTGAGTGGTCAGGGCCTATGCAGAAAGTCAACTATTGTGTGTGAGGGGTTGTGTCTCAAAACAGTCTGGCCTTTTATTAGCAATAAACAACACCTGGGAATCAGTCTTTGCATATTTCTGCAGGGGCAGTTTAGTCTGTTGTATTTGTTCTGAAGTCTAAGATTAGTTGTCTTTGAGACTGAAAATACTGTTACTTTCCAGTGTTAGTAAAGAAAACTATTTTGGAATTATCAGAATTATATAGCTTAAACAAAAATCAACTGTCCTGATGATTCACAGCTAGAAGTGTGTCCAAAGATGTAAAACACACTACCAATGGGCTGTGGAAAGAACTCCACAGCTGTTCTTATTAGGGAGGCATAGCTGTGGTGTAAGCATTCCCGGCATATAGCAGCTTCCTGGTAAACCCAACATGGTGCCAGCAGAACACCACGTATGGAGGGCACACCCCTAGGCATGGCTACGTATATCTGTGCCCATGCCCTCTCATAAAAGAAGCTGCCACGCGAAAGTCTCTCTCTTTCTCTTTCTTTTCTGCTTCTCTCCCTCGTATCTGCTTGGCAACTCTCCTGAATAAACTCTAGTGTGGCGTCTGGTAGTGTGTCTGTTCTCACGTGCAAAATCAATAATCACTGGCCATTAATATCTCTTAATATCAATGGACTCACTTCACCTACATATAACTTGCTAACTCTTTACCTTTAATCTAATCCATGACTCTTATACTGTTCAGCCATGTGGCTTGGTACTTTTTCTCAGAGCAGAATAGTTGTCTTCTACTTCTTCTGGCTTCTCTCTGGCATTTTTTTTTGTTTTGTTTTAATGGTGGGATTTTGTTCTTTTTGTTTTAAAAAAAGAAAAGGGAATATGTAGGGGGATTATGTTGCTCCATTGTAAATAATTGTCCTTGCCTATGAGTTTAATAAAAAGCGCTGATTGGCCAAAGGCAGACAGGAAGTGTGGGTGGGGCTACCAGACTGAGAAGATTCTAGGAACAGGCAGAACAGAGCAGAATGACAGAGAGAAGCCAGAAGAATCAGAGGAAACTATGCTGCTCTGAGAAAAGGTACCAAGCTGCATGGCTGAATAGAATAAGAGTCATGGGTTAGGTTAAGGGTAAAGAGTTAGCAAATTATATACCTGGGTCTTAGGCCGATCAGCCAAAAACTATTGTAAGCATCTGTGGGTCTCTGCAGGTCTGTGGGTCTAAACCTTGAGGCTAAGTCCAAAAGTCCAGGCCAGAAACCTCTTACTACATACTTTCCTTGGTGTCTGTTGTTATGTCTCCCTCTTTCATCTCTAATTTTATTAATTTAGATATTTTTCAAGACAGAGTTTCTCTGTGAAGCTTTGGAACCTTTCCTGGAACTTGTTCTGTAGACCAGGCTGGCCTCTAACTCTCAGGCTGGTCTTAAATTCACAGAGATCCACCTGCCTTCACTTTCTGAGTACTGGGATTAAAGGTGTGTGCTGCCACCACCACCACCTGGTAGCAGTTTATTCTATTTTTGCCTTTTAGCTAATTTGGTTAGAGGTTTGTCAATCTTACTGATCTTTTCAACAGCCAATTTTTGTTTCACTGTTCTTTGTATTGTGTTTTGCTGTTGCCAATGTGTTTCTTTTACTGATTTCAGCCCTGAGTTTGATTATTTTCTGCATTCTATACCTTCTGGGTGTGATTTCTAGAACTTTCAGGTGTGCTGTTAATAGTATTTGATACCTCCAATTTTTAATGCAGGTATTTATATTATGAACTTGCCTCTTAGAACTGCCTTCATTGTTTCCCATAAGTCTGAAAATTTTGTATTTTCATTCACTTCTTGTAAGTCTTTAATTTCTTAATTTGTTTTGATCCAGTTTTCATTCATTAGTGAGTTGTTCAGTTTTGATGAGTTTGTAAACTTTCTGCTGTTGAGGATGTCCAGATCTAATTCATGCTGTTCAGATAGGATAAAGGGTGTTATTTCAATTTAAATAAATTTAAAGTGGCAGTGGGGCTGTGAGCTGTTCTGAATCTCAGGGCTAGCCAGGCCAGAAATAAATACTACAAACTTACTCATTCCTTCTTTAAGAAACTCAATCCTATTTTTAAGGTCCTTGTGTTGTACTTGAGCTTCCTTGCATTTCTCAGGGCTACCTGTGATAGAGTTGCTGAGCTCTAGTGGAGACATGCTTTTTCTGGTTGTTATTGATTGTGTGTTTATTCTGGTGTCTAGGCGTCTGTATTTGGGAAGACTATAATTCTAGGTGCTTATATTTGGTCTTGACTTTATTGGGTGAGTTTATTTTTTTTTTTGCCTTGGTTTCTGTTGTCTTCTCTAGTTCTTAGGAAAATGTGATGGCTGTCTGTTGCCTGGTGTGGAATGTTTCTGAGATCATTCCTGTTGTGACTACTGGGGGTTGCAGGCAAATGTGTTTCTAGATATTGAGGACTGACGTTTAAGAATGGGGACAGGTTATAAGGGAGGACTCTTGTGAAATATTTTATCATACTGTGAACCCTGAATTTGTGTTAATTAAATAAAACCTCGATCAGGGGGTGGAGCCAGCAACTAGTTGACAGAAAGTAGTCATAGAGAGATAGAGGGAGTCCAGAAAATGTATAGATACACTCACAGGAAGTGGTAGGAGGAAACTTTCAGTTTGGGAGTCTTTATTTGGTTTGGAATGGTGGAGATGACTCTCTCTTGCTGGGTCACTAGCTGAAGAGGAAGGTCAAGTGATTGCTTCTCAGCCTCTCGCTGTGCTAGCAAGTTTTCACCTCAGTATCCGACTTATGAGTCTTCATTGATAAAATAGAATGGTAGAAACTTAGTTAAAAACTATGTTTTGCTGCAGAGGTAGAGACAGTTTGGTGTGACACAGAAGTTCCACTGGGCCTTGGCAGTATGACAGTGATTGCAGAGCCACAATAGGTAGCTGAAACAGCAGTAGATTCTGGTACAGGTGCTGTGCCATAAACAAACAGAAGACCTACAAGTGGTTCATGTGAGGGAGGAGTCCCCTTGGAATGGGGCCATAGAGTGAGGACGATTACAGCATATGGTTTACTACAGAGCTGGATATGGGACTATGGGATTGGTTTTGAAGATGAGGGAGAGGTGAATATCTGTGGTTAATCTACATGCTTCCTTGGCCTGAGTAGTTTGCAAGTTCCTGGTGAGTACCACAAGTTTAAATATTATTATGTCTACTTATCCTCTAAGAAGTGTTCAGCAAATGTTAAGAAGGCTTTATTTAAGTGGATCACACATCGCTCTTGATCTTAAACATAATAATATTACTTAAAAATATTCATAATTGTCCAGAACTTTCTGGTTAAAATGTTTTATGTATTAAATATTTTGCCCTACTATAACTTAATCTTTTTCTCTCATCAGAATAGCTAGAAGTAATATATTCTACATGGATGCAAAAGTGCTGCTTGAAAGTACATGAATAACAGAAGAGAAAAATCAGGAGTTAAAACCCAAAATAATCTACTCTGACTTTAATTTATTAAAAATAAAAAGAATTGAAGCAATAGAAGTATTTTACATTGCTTTACATAGGTAGTAACAAATAGATCTTATTATAGCATATTCTCATAAAGCCAAAAGAATTGAGGATAAATGTCTACAGTAAAGGAACAGTTGATAATGACAATAAATATTTATAGTAACATTTATAATAGTTTATAATAGCTATAAACTATTACTGAATGTTGTGTTAGTACACAAAATCTAATTTACTTCCTCAGGATTAGTGCAGTACTGTCACAGCCTGAAAATCATTTAATAAATAGAGTAAGAATTTACACAAAAACAAATCCAAATGTAGACATTTTTACATTTGACTTAACTCAAATGTCTTCTCTTTAAGTTGTGTATCGTATAGTCCTATTGGAGTTGTATGAATAGGAATATAAAATGGGAGGTGTAGAAGCAGGTAGATCTCTATATATTTCAAATTCTACATAGTGAGACCTTGCTTTAAAAACAGAAAGAAAGGAAGGAAGAAAGGGAGGGAGGAAGGAAGGAAGGAAATACAGATACAGGTACCATTTGTAAGTTATCCAGACAATACAAGGGTCAGTACTATGTGGTCTAGTTAACAAGGAACTAACTGATTTGTCATTTTTTTCTGGAACCTGGATACAAAAAAAACAAGGTCTCAAAAGATAAAATAAAACACAGAATGAAGGGTCTAGTTAATCACAATTTTTGTGTGTCAACTGGGTAATTTATTCCAATTAGTCAGCTTCTATATTCACTTATATTTGACTATAAGTTTCCTAAGTACCAAATCAAATGAAAACTTACTAAATAAAATTTTATGTATTTGTTACCTTTTTCTAAGGAAGTGTTTTGATGGAATAAAGGTTCTTTGAAACATGGAGTTAAAATAGAATCAAATTCAAGTCCAGCTGCCCTATATAATCTGTGTAATATTGAATGATTATTAATAGAAGTGTGGGCAGTAGTTTTGAATCTTCTTTCTCCCCTCATTTTCCCCTTCTTCTCATGGTCAGCACCTGTCCTTCCTCTTCCCTGCCAATCTATCCTTTGTCTTCTTACAATCATGTCCTCCATTGTCTTTGCCTTACTGCTGCAAGACATTCACAATCCATCTCCTCTCAACTGTTCATGAAATGTTAGTACAATAGCTAACTACTCAGTGTGGTGGGATTCAGGTGTCAGCTGATAAGGTCCAAAGACGCTTATCCAGAGTCCCGGGCTCATAAAGGGGGAGTGGCCAACACCATTCATAAGGGGCTGCTGGGATCTTGTTTTTGTTTGTTCGTTTGTTTCCTGACCGGGAATCAAACCCGGGCCACAGTGGTGAGAGCACCAAATCTTAACCACTGGACCGAGAATCGGACTCTTAATCCCAGGGTCTTGGGTTCATGCCCCACGTTGGGCGCCAGATGAAGGCAGAAATGCTCTTAAAATACACCAGTCCAAAATTAATATTTATTAAAATATAAGCCAACACTCACAATACAGGTAGCAGCTTATATAGATGCCTGATAGACTGGATTATCCACGTGATGGACGATGGATGTTGAACCAGTCACTCCAGCAGTCAGGAACCAGGAAATGGGGCTTCCCAAGATCCCAGCAGCCCCTTATGAATGGTGTTGGCCACTATCCCTTCAGGAGCCTGGGACCCTGGGTAAGCGTTTTCGGACCTTATCAGCTAACACCTGAATCCCACCACAATACAGAATTTAAAATCTTTAATTATTATTATTTTCACAATTGTGATGGAGATTATGCTTTTCATCTATATTTAGCAATATTTATGATTGATTAATTTTTAGTTATTAATTTCTTGATTTCTTCCATGTTTATTTACCTAGGCATTTGATTTATATTTCAAAAGATTCACATGTAATTCAGATTTTCAAAAGATCAACTTGACATATGAGCAACAGCAGGTTGTTAGTGCAAGATGGCCAATGTGTGGCCACTATAAAAGTGCACCTCAACTCTCCAACACTGGGAAGTGTAACTGATCACAGGGCCCCAGCTGCTGTCATTGAAAATCACTGTAATACTTTCAGATATGTGTAGGGGGATTATGTTGTTCCATTGTAAATAATTGTCCCTGCCTATGAGTTTATTAAAAAGCTCTGATTGGCCAAAGGCATACAGGAAGTGTGGGCAGGGCTACTAGACTAAGAAGACTCTAGGAACAGGCAGAACAGAGCAGAAGGCCAGAGAGAAGTCAGAAGATGCAGAGGACAACTATGCTGCTCTTAGAAAAGGTACCGAGCCACATGGCTAAACAGGAAAAGGGTCATGGGTTAAATTAAAGGAAAAGAGTTAGCAAGTTATATGCCTGGGCCTTAGGCCGATCAGCCTAAAACTACTGTAAGCATCTGGTGTCTCTGCGTGTCTGTGGGTATGTGGGTCTAAACCTTGAGTCTAGGCCTGAAAGTCTGGGCCAGAAACCTCATACTACAGATATATCATTCTCCACTTGAATGCTACAGGATAGCCAGCAGTTCTATTCCTGTACTGATGAATAGTTTCAGCAAATGCACCACCTAGAACTTTCCTATTGTGTGTATGATTCACCACTCACCCTCCCATGTTTCTCTCTCTTCCCTTGTTAGACTTTACTAGAGAACAGATGAGTCTTCCTACTGCTCCAATAAACTCCAAGTTTCTCTAATAGATATTTCCTCTAAAATCCTCAGATGTTTAATTTTCCTTTTATTCTGTTTCTAGGAAGACCCAGATTAGCATAAGAGCTGTTCAGTTTTGAGAGAAGATGGTGACTGCAAAGGTGAAAATCTGAAACCAAAAAAGCAACAGCTATGGATGTTGAAATAGATTCTGGTTGTTCTGCTGCATAAGAGCTATGTAGACATCTTTTTACCTTGAAGTATAAAGCAATTTCCCCAGAAGATTAGCTTCAAACCTCTTTCACTGGCAGTTTAATATTTGAATATATAACAGTTTTATCCTTATAAGTAGGAACTCTTTATACAAAACTCATTTTAAAAGGCTTAAGTAACCAAACCACAAAACAACAAACAAAAGACCCAGAATGGGTTGGATGAGTCAGCTGGTTGGTGGCTCCTAACGTCTCCTCATTCTAGAAGATAGACTCTGGGTGTTAATTGTTTATCCTCAAATAATAAAATCTGGGTAAACAAACAGGAACTACAGATGCAAGGATAATCAAAAAATACAAGAGATGGAAGAGATAATCTCAGGCATTGAAGATATGATAGAGGAAATAAATTCATTGGTCAAAGAAAATGCTAAATCCTACAAATTCTTAGCACAAAACATCCAGGAAATATGGGACAGCATGACAAAACCAAACCTAAAAATAGTAGGAATAGAAGAAGGAGAAGAATTACAGCTCAAAGGCACAAATATATTCAACAAACTCATAGAAGACAACTTTTCCAACCAAAAGAAGGACATGTCTATGAAGTATACAGAACACCAAATAGACTGGACCCCCTCCCCCAAAGTTCCCTCACCACATAATAATCAAAGCACAAACATACAGAGTAAGGAAGAATATTAAGATCTGTAAATGAAAAGGATGAGTAACATATAAAGGCAAGCCAAGCAGAATTACACCCTACTTTTCAATAGAGACTATGAAAGCCAGAAGGTCCTGGACAGACATTCTGCAGACATTAAGAGGCAACAGATGCCATCCAAGACTACTATAATAGGAAAATTTTCAATAACCATAAAAAGAGGAAACAAGAAATTTCATGATGAAAATGTTTTAAAAATACCTCTTCACAAATTTATCCCTACAGAAAATGCTACAAGAAAACTCCAACCCAAGGAAGTTAGTTACACCCACAAAACACAGGCAACATATAACCTCACACTAGCAAATCCCAAAGAAGAGAAACATACACACAGAACCAGTACTACCACCCAAACCAAAAAATAATAGGAATTAACAATCACTGGTTATTATTATTTTTTCAATATCAATGGTTTCAATTTGCTCATAAAAAGATTTAACAAAATGAATTTAAAAACAAAAATCTATCCTTCTGCAGTATACAAGAAACATACCTCAACTTCAAAGACAGATATTACCTTCGAATAAAGGGTTGGGAAAAGATTTTACAATTAAATAAATCTAAGAAACAAGCTTAGCTTTCCTAATACCTAACAAAACAGATTTCAAACTAAAATTAATTCAAAGAGATGGGGAAGTTCATTTTATATCCATCACAGAAAAAAAACCACCAAGATGAAGTCTCAATTCTGAACATATATCTCAAATTCAAATGCACTTACATTTGTAAAAGAAACATTACTAAAGCTTAAATTACACATGCACTAATAGTGGGAGACTATAACCCCACTCTCCCCAATGGACAGGTTTGCCAGACAGAAACTGAACAGTGAAATAAGATGTTCTGACTCGAATAGACTTAACAGGCATGTTTAGAACACTTCACTCAAACACAAAAAACCCTATACATTCTTATTATCACTTCTTGGAACCTTCTCTAGAATTGACTGTAATTAAGAACTGTCAATTCTCAACAGATACAAAAACAATTGCAATAACCCCCTGCATCTTATCAGATCACAATGACTTAAAGTTAGTATTCAACAACAGCAGAAATTACTGAAAGCCTAAAATCTCTTGGAAACTGAATAATGTTCAACTTAATCACCACTAGGTCAAGGAAAAGATTAAAGACTTCTTACAATTTAGTGAAAATAAGTCCAAAACACACCCAAACTTTTGGGACAGTATGAAAGCAGTGCTAAGAGAAATGTTCATAGCACTAAGTGCTCCCATAAAGAATTTTGAAAAATTTTACATTAGCAACTTAACAGCACACCTGAAAGTTCTAGAGCAAAAAGAAGCAAAGTCACTCAGGAGGAGCAAATGATAGGAAATAACCAAATTGAGGGCTGAAATTAATAAAATATAGACAGAGCAAACAATACAAAGAATCAATGAAACAAAGAGTTGGTCCTTTGAAAACAATCAACAAGATAAACAAATCCTTATCCAAACTAACCAAAAGTCAGAAAGAGAATATTTGACTTAACAAAATCAGAAAT
The DNA here is from genome assembly GCA_033318265.1 of Phyllotis vaccarum. NCBI lineage: Eukaryota > Metazoa > Chordata > Mammalia > Rodentia > Cricetidae > Phyllotis > Phyllotis vaccarum. Next base: position 25,425,167 of record JARWLC010000006.1, on the reverse strand, counting down.
AAAAAGGTGGACATAACAATAGACACTGAGGAAATCTAGAGAATCATTAGGTCATACTTCAAAAACCTGTACTCCACAAAATTGGAAAACCTAAAGGAATTGGATAATTTTCTGGATAGGTACCCCTTACCAAAATTAAATCAAGACCAGATAAACAACTTAAGTAGACTTTTAACCCACAAAGAAATAGAAGCAGTCACTAAAAGTTTCACAACCAAAAAAAGTCCAGGGTCATAAGATTTCAAGGCAGAATTCTACCAGAATTTCCAAGAGGAGATAATACTAATACTCCTCAAACTGTTCCACACAATAGAAACAGAAGGAACATTTCTAAACTCTTTTATGAGTCTGTACTTACCCTGATACCCAGACCATACAAAGATGCAACAAAGAAAGAGAATTACAGACCAACATTTCTCATGAACATTAATGCAAAAATATTTTTAAAAATACTGGCAAACTGAATCCAAAAACACACACAAGAAAATCCACCATGATCAAGTAGGCTTCATCCCAGAGATGCAGGATGGCTCAACATATGAAAATCTGTCAATGTCATTTACCATATAAACAATCTGATAGAAAAAAAACACACACACGATCATCTCACTATATGCTGAAAAAGCCTTTGATAAAATACAATACCTCTTCATGATAAAGGTCTTAGAGAGATCAGGAATACAAGGAACATACACAAACATAACAAAGGTGACATACAGCAAGCCAACAGTGAACATCAAACTAAATGGAGAGAAACTCAAATTGATTCCACTAAAATCAGGAACAAGATATGACTGTCCACTCTTTCTATAGCTAGTCAATATAGTCTTCAAAGGTTTACCAAGAACAATAAGACAACAAAAGGAGATCAAGGGGATACAAATTGGAAAGGAAGAAGTAAAATTTTCACTATTTGCAGATGATACACACAATGGATCCCAAAAATTCTACCAGGGAATCCCTATAGCTGATAAACATCTTCAGCAATGTGGCAGGATACAAGATCAACTCCAAAAACCTCAATAACCTCCCTATATAAAGGAGCTGAAAAAGAAATCAAAGATATATCACCCTTTACAATAGCCACAAATAACATAAAACACCTTGGGGTAACTCTTATCAAACAAGTGAAAGACCCATATGACAAGAACTTTAAATCTTTCAAGAAAGAAATTGAAGAAGATGTCAGAAAATGAAAAGGCCTCTTATGCTCCTGGATAGGCAGACTCAACATAATAAAATTGGCAAACTTACCAAAAACAATCTACAGATTCAAAACAATACCTATCAAAATCCTAACACAATTGTTCACAGACCTTGGAGAAAAATAATCAACTTCATATGGGAAAAAAACCCCACAGGATAGTCAAAACAATCCTGTACAACAGTGTGTTACATTGTAAATAATTACCCCACCTATTTATTGGTTTAATAAAAATGATGATTGGCTGAAGGCAGACAAAAAGTGTGAGTGTGGCTACCAGACTAAGAAAACTCTGGGAACAAGAAGAGCAGAGCGAGAAGCCAAAGAGACACCATGGATACACCATGATGAGATGCCAGCAGAAACAGAGGAAAGAGTTGAAATGATGTTCTGAACAAAAGATATCGAGCCACATGGCTGAACAAGATAGGAAATATGGGTTAGTTTAAGAGTAAAGAGTTAGCAAGTTATATGCCTGGGCCCTAGGTCACTCAGTATAAAATTAATATACTGTTCTGTGTGTTTCTGTTGGACTGCAGGTCTGCAGGTCTGGATGACAGGCTGGATAGGCCAGAAACCTTGTACTACAAAAGGCACCCAACATAGGTGATATACACCTACATAAAGCTGGAGAGATATTAAAAGGGGTTCTAGAGCACAGAATCAGAGCCAAAAATAGCTTCCAAATGTGTCTCTCACATGAGCTGCCCTTCTGAGGCTTGTGGACTTGGGCTACAAAATGGCAGTGAACCATGGGCCAGAACCTCAGGGCTAGGCTGGAAAGGCCAGGCTAGAAATTTCATACTATATTGGAATCATCACCATCCCTGACTTCAAGCTCTACTATAGAGCTATAGTAATAAAACAGCCTGGTATTGGCATTAAAAACAGACACATAGATCAATGGAATCAAACTGAAGACCCTGACATTAATCTGCATACCTATGAACATATGATTTTTAACAAAAAAGCCATAATTATACAATGGATAAAGAAAGAATTTTCAACAAATGGTGCTGGCATAACTGGATGTGGACATGCAGAAGAATGTAAATAGACCCATATTTATTGCCATGGACAAATTCAATCCATGTGGATCAAAGACCTCAACATAAACCCAGTTACACTTACACGGAACCTAATAGAAGAGAAAGTGAGAAGTAACCTTGAAGACAGGAGACTGTTTCCTAAATATAACACTGGTAGCATAGACACTGACAGCAAGAATTAATAAGTGGGACCTCCTGAAACTGAAAAGTTTCTGTAAGGCAAAGGTCTTGGTAAATAAGGACAAAACAGCAGCATATAGAATGAAAAAAGATCTTTACCAAACCCTCATCTGACAGAGGGCTGATTTTCAAAATATATCAAGAACTCAAAAAAACTAGACATCAAAATTCCGAATAATCCAATTAAAAATGGGATTCAGAACTAAACTGAGAATTCTCAACATAAGAATCTAAATGGCTGACAGACATTTAATGAATTGCTCAACACCTTTAGCCATCAGGAAAATGCAAAATGACTCTGAGATACCACCTTACACCTTTCAGAATAGCTAAGATAAAGACACCACCGATGATATCTTATATTGAAGAGGATGCGGGTAAGGGGAACACTTCTCAACTGGTGGCGGGAGTGCTAGCTTGTACAGCCACTTTGGAAATCAGTATGACAGTTTCTCTGAAAATTGGGAATCAATCTTCTTCAAAACCCAGCAACACCACTTAGGCATATACCCAAGAGATGCTCAATCAAACAACACACTTGCTCAACTATGTTCATACCAGCATTATTCATAATAGCCAGACAAGGAAACAACCTAGATGCCCCTCAACTGAAGAATAGCTAAAGATAATGTGGTCATTTTCACAATAGAGTATTACTCAGCAGTAAAAAAACAATGACAGCATGAAATTTATAGGCACATGGGACAAGAACAACAACAAAAGACCTCTTGAGTGAGGTTAGCCAGACCACAAGAGACAAAACATAAGTAGATTGTAGACATATATCAAAGGATAACCAGGCTACAATCCACAACCCAAAGGAAGCTAGGTAATAAGGAGGGACCTAAGAGGGACATGCATGGGTTGCCTTAGAGAGGGAAATCGGCAAGACTTGAGTAAACTGGGAGTGTGTGTGTGTGTGTGTGTGTGTGTGTGTGTGTGTGTGTGTGTGTGTGTGTGTGTGTACGTGTGTGAAGGTTGTGGGGGGGTGGTTGATAGGGGATGAGAACATGAGTAAATGGGATAGAGGGGAAAACAAGGAAAGAGATATCTTAATAGAGGGAGTCTTTGGGGGATAGGGAGAAACCTGGTGCTAGGGAAATCCCCAGAAATTCACAAGGATGACCCCAGCTAAAACTCCTAGCAATAGTGGAAAGGGTGTCTGAACTGGCCGTCTCCTGTAATCAGATTGATGACTCCCCTAGTTGTCATTATAGTGCAACCAGTAAATGGAAACATGCAGAGATGTATGTACAGCCAAGCACTAGGCTGAGCTCCTGGAGTCCAGTTAAGAGAGGGAGGAGGGATCGTATGAGCAGGGTGGTGTGGGGTATTGGATGCGAGGTGTGGGGTGGGAAGAAGTTAAGATCATGATGGGAAACCCACAGAGACAGCTGATCCCAGCTTGTGGAAGCTCAAACTAGACCCTCTGAATGTGGGTGTCAGGTGTGTGGCCTGGTCAGTTTATGGGCCCCCTGACCATGGGACCAGGGCTTATCTCTAGTGCATGAACTGGCATTTTGGAGCCCATTACCTATGGAGGGATACCTTGCTCAACCTTGATGGGGGGAGCTTGGTCCTCAACTTGATATGACAGACTATGTTGACTCCCCATGGAAGGCCTTTCCTTCTCTGAGGGGTGGCTGGGGGTGGGCAGAGATGGGGGAAGTAGGAGGAGGGGAGGGAGAGAAAACTGTTTGGTATGTAAAGTGAAGAAAAGGGAAATTAATTGGCTCATGTACATATGGTCTAGAATCTGCAGAGTGTGCTGGGAGGCCAGAAAAACTCAGTAGTGCACTTCAAAGGTCGTTGAACGCAGAGTCCCGCCGCCTTCAGATCAGCCTTTGGCTCTTGTTTAGTTTCCAAATGACTGCATGAAGCCTACTAACACAATAGAGGCCAATATGCCATATAGAAAAGCCACCAATTTGAATATTTACCTGATGAAAAAAAGTCCTTATAAGAGGATCAAATTAATGTTTATTTGAGTACATAATGACAAGTTGATAAAGTTCACTTTCACCACAGTTAAAGTTTCTTCATGAGAAGAATTTTGATAATTTGACTTTATTAATTTTTAATTGTTTCTATAAATTATTTCATTATTTTTCAAAGTGTTTCAAGAAACGAATGACTAGGATTATGTAATTTGTAGTCCATTTAAAATGTTGGATTCAAGTGCTACAGAATTTTGTACCACACATTTACAAATTGCTTGTTTAATGGTTAACAGAATAGGTTAGCTAGCAAAGGGATAAAATGCCTGACATTCATGGTACATACATAAATATAAGCCTGTGAAAGGTATTAGGTAAACATTGAGACTCCAAAGTTCTGCTCAATAAGGTAATCAAGCTGTTGATATGGTTTTTTCATGTTTGTCTGACCAGAGGAAAATATAAGATATGCCTTCTTTGTGTATGTTGCTAGGCAAGAACTCTAAAACCAAAGAGTTCATTCAGTTCAGTGACAGAAAACACGTAAAATTGATTGAGGTTTAGAAAACAATTTTTCCTTAGACAAATGGAGACTCTATAAAGAAAGCATATTCTTTACCTTTAATTTAACCAATGTTATTTTTTCTTGATGTTAGGGTGATGAAAGTCCAAAAGGTAATACTCATAAAAATTTCTGCCAAATATACACACTCTCAAATGAGATATAAAAAGACAGTGCATTAAATATATCGCTGAAAGAAGTTTCATTATAATAAAAAGCTGTAATGAAAGATGAATTATCTGTATGTGTTATGATATAATTATTTAACCTTTCTTGAAGTGAGAATTTCAAGGACTTTAAGAGACAGAGGAAGATCTACTTAGTTTCAGAAAACTTTAAAAAAATTGTACAGAAAATTTAAAAAGTTTTAGTAGAATATTGTGATTAATAATCAAGATGATTATTATTTAGTGAGTCAGAATCAGTTTGTGGCCACTGACAGCAATACTTTGCCAAACACACTATTTTCACCAGCCTTGACATGTCAAAGACCACAGCTGTCCCCAATCTTGCCTTTGAACAGGCTGACTAGTCTCAAAGCCGCCACAGTAGTACATATATAAGCTTATCTTTAATGGCAATGCTCCCAACAACTACCTTTTATTATCTGAAACCTTCTTCAGCATAGCAGAGGTGGGTAGGTACCGTGGGACTATGCTCTTGTGCTTTGTTAATATTTGTCCCGTCTACTGTTTTAATAAAACACCGATTGGCCAGAAGGTGGACAGGAAGTGTGGGTGGGGCTACCAGACTAAGAAAACTCTGGGAAGAAGAAGGGCAGAGATGCCAGGCATATGCAGAAGAAAGAAGACAAAAACGCTCTGAGAGAAGGGACTAAGCCACTTTACTAATCATGGGTTATTTTAAGAGTAAGAGTTAGCAAGTGATATGCCTGAGCCATAGGCCAAGCAGCATGTAATTAATATAAGACTTTGTGTGATTATTTGGGACTTTGGGTCCAGACTTCAGAGCTAGGCCAGGCCAGAAACTTTTGACTATAGGTGTGGCAGGAGATGACATTGTCTCTTAGCTAATAAAATGTCTACTGCAGTTTATCACTTCTGCAGTAGATGGCAGTGTTTTAAAACTTCCTATTTTTGCAACTAGGATAGCTGGATGATTATCTGAAGTCAAGCTGTTTATATTATATATAGATTAGTCTATATACAACAGCCGTGCTTTGATTTCCTCACTTATTACTTCCTGGGTAAATGATGGAGAGCAATTAAACTTACGTTTTCTATTTTCATGTGTGTTTGAAAGTTGCCAGATATTAGAGGGGAAATACAAGAGAGAACTGAGAGTTGAAAAGGTCAGGGTTTAGTGAGATTAACAGAGCCAACATAGCTCTGTTTAATGTATTTTAAGCATGAAAACAATAGAGCTCTGGTAGCATCGTGTTTTAAAAGAACCCAATACTGAAATGAAGTACAATACAAATTCAATTTCATTTAAATACTGGTACATTTATTAGACCAAGAAAAGGTGAGCTTATTTATCATCCTTGTTCAAAGGCATTTCTAGAACTTGGGCATCATTTGGCTGTGTATTGTTCAGAACCTGTCATATTGTATTTTTGTTCATTGATTCTAATAGATAAATGTTTCTTTCCTTACATCAATTGCACTTAAAAGCAAATAAATACTTTTATTTTTAACCTCCATGTCTGTGTTTAAACTATATAGCGACAATGAAAATACATTTTTACATTGTTTCCATAAATAGTTGAAGGGTTCTATAAAGAGAGGAAAACAATTTGTGAGGGTTTGTGGCAAACAGCACGCCTCTCAACCGACATTAATTATTCTGGCAGAGGAAGTCTATTTTATCACCTGAGGCATTCAAACATGCACATAGTATCAATTCCATTCCCATTTCCTCTTTCTCATCCATTAGGCATTTTTTGGAATCCATCTGTCTCTAATCTGGCATTTTATTCTAGCACTGCCTATATGAAAAATAATAAACATTTCATAGCTTCTCCCAAGTGGTGATTTTGCAAACTGCTTCATTCATATTCCATTTTTCTTCCCTGGGTTAAAATCAACTCCTGGGTTATGCTCTTCATACTACTTCCTACTGACTTAGGAGATCTCTGCTTCCTAAATCACTCTTTCTATGTTCTGTTTATTGATGTCTCCTCGCCCTTGAAACACCGATCTTGTCAATGTTAAATAGAAAACAGTGATAAAAGCCTACCGTCTCATTTTGGTTGTTGTCCACATTGAACTTTGACTGTTACAATGAAAGGTCATATGCTGGTTGGTCTATATTTTTTATAATTTTATGTATTTTGTCTGTTTATATGTGACATACTGTGTGCGGACAGCTTATAAAAACTGGCTCTCTCCGTCCGCTATTTGGATCTCAGTGATAGTGACTGAACGTAGGCATGAGGCTGGGCACCAGGCACCATCTCTCAATCTCTGACTGAATGATATGAATAAGAGAATTTTCAGAGCTCTGGATGCTAGAGGTCTGAGACCCAGCTCACAGCTTGATTACTTTCTGATGGGGATGTACTTCCTGGCTTCTTGATCCCCCTTTTTCTTTTTAAAATTAAGAGTATTTGAGACACAGTCTCATTATATATCCCATACTGGCTTCAAACTCTTGATTGCTTGTCTCAGCCTTCCAAAGGCATATCCCACCACTTCTGTCTCATCCTTTCATTTTATTTAAGTTAACTTTATTTTAACTGATATATAAAAACAGAAACTGTACATACTGGTGGTGATTCAGTGTGTGTAATCACTGTGTCACCTGGTTAAAATGTCTATGCCTTCAAAAATTGATTGTTTTTGTAGCAAATAAGTTAAAACCCCTTCTAGCCTTTTCAGATATATAGCATTTGATCACCTCACCTTGCAATAACACACCATAACTTTTTATGTCTAAATATAGCTTAAGATCCACTAAGCAGCTGTGGAAAGTATAGGCCCTAGAGGCTTCTAGGGATCTGGAGACTGGCCTGGCCTGAGCCAGTGCAAACTGGTGATAACTGGTGCCTTAAGACATTTGTTCTTAAGCACTTCCATATAAGCCAACCTGGGTCTTCTTGGGGCCTTGGCAAGGGCAGAGTCCTGATACAGTGTGACCAAGACCTCATAGGCTTCACCCAACAGGCGGCCAGCAATCTCTTTCTCATTCTGTAAGGTCACTAATCCTACCATAATCATCCTGCCGTCATAAACTAATTTAACTTTAATTTTCTCACCAGCGCTTCATCTCTAAACACCATCACATAGTAGCTTAGGGCTCCAGCATGAGTTTGGAGTAGGGAGGAACATAAGTATTACGATCACAGCATTGCCCCTGTTTTGATTCCTATGGAGGTTTTCAGACAACAACTTGGAATCAAAATAACCTTCACAGATACTATTTCTCACCTCTCATTTCCCCACAGCCCTCCACATGGTCGATGTGTTCCTGAATTGCTAATCACAAATGTCCTAGTATCTGAAGGCCATAGTCTGGAGTTATCAAGAAAGATAAGAATCTTGTTGGCCACTCAAGCATCCAATGCTGGTCACCATTTTATTCTGTCTTGTATCTTTTTCTGACATCTAGAAATAATGCTTCCTTCCTTCCTTCCTTCCTCCCTCTTCCCCCCCTCTCTGCTGCTCTTTCTCTCTGTCCCCCCCCCTCCTTAGTCTTCCTTTATATCTCCAGGGCCAGGAGTGTATCCTCAGAGATCTTTTTTAAATCTATGCACTTGCCTTCAAGTAAGGTCTAGTGACTGCACATATGCTGCTGGCCTCATCTCTGTGATGCAAACGAATGCCTTCCCTTTCTGGACATCTCTATCAATTATCTGCTACTCTAGTATTTCCTCAAATGGAACTTTCTTGATTGACTTTTTTTCTTACTTGTGGCCAAAAAAAAAAAAAAGTACTCTCTCATTCTCTAGGAAAACTACTTAATTGTATGCCTTTTCTGTTGTTATTTTGTTTTATTTTAAAACCAAGTCTGTCTTTAGAGCTCAAGATGGCTTGGAACTCACTACACAATCTCTAAATCATGGTGTTCCTCCTGCATCCACCTTCCAAATGTTGACCTTATAGATGTAAACCACTATGTATACTTAAACTCACTGTAATAGATATTTGTAGTTTCCCTATACTAAGCAATTTATTGCTTTCTGATAGGCTTCAGTTAAATATCATTTATAGAAAATTCCAATAAAAACTGGACACGTCACTATTTACCAGTTTTTCCTTAAAATGAGATGCTAAGACAGCAATGTACCATACTCCATATCTGAACTCCTTAACCTAAAATTAAAGGAACTATTATTATCATGATCTTCACATTTAACACTTCCCCCACTGTGTGTGTGTATGTGTGTGTGTGTGTGAGTGTGTATGGGTGTGTATGTATGTGTGTGTGCATGTGTGTGTGTGTGTGCTACGGAGGTAGGTAGCCATATTTATGTGTTCATGATTGCTTGCAATGTCAAGTCATGTCCAAAATCCATTTTGAAGCACTTTTCTCCATGCTGTGGATCTTACAATCGTTCTTCCTTCTTTTATTTTTTCAAGGATAGACTGATGACCTGTGAGATGTTTCAGGTCATTGCTTAATGTTGGCTCATATGAAGGGTTCCTCTGAATGCTAAATAGCTTGATTCCAGGTCATACTTCTAAGGAATGTTTTTAAAATGATAAATACAGGAATTAACATTCATTTATATTAATTTTCACATACAGATTTGACTTTAATGTTGTAACTTGTAGATATTGAAGATATTGAATTGTAGCAACACAAATATTGCACAATTATCTTCTGTGACATAAGTCAATATTCTTTTTTTCAGTTTATTTAATTTTTTTTAACATACTCACCTATGTTCCCCCTCTCTCCCCTCTTCTTAGTCATTTTACAGCTTCCCCTACTTCATCTCCCCATCCGTTTCTCAAAGAAGGCGAGGACTCCCAAGGTGAGTCAATGCAGTCTGGCATATTCAGGTGAGATAGGACCAAGCTGCTGTCATCAGTATCAAGGCGAGAAAGGTGTTCCTCTGTAAGGAATGGGTTCTCAGAAGCCAGTTTATGTACCAGGAATAAATTCAGGTCCCACTGCCAGAGGCCCTATGCACTGCCCACACAATTCAACTGTCGTCCGTATTCAGAGGGATCAGTTCAGTCCCATGTAGGTTTCCCAGCTGTCATTTTAGAGTTAGTGAGCTCCAATAGCTTGGGTCAGCTGTCTCTGAGGGTTTTCTCCTCATGATCTTGAGCTCTTTGCTCATAAATCTCTTCTCCCTCTCTTCAGCTGGGCTGGGAGCTTGGCCCAGTGCTTAGCTATGGATCTCTGCATCTGCTTTCACCAGTTGCTGAATAAAGGTTCCATAATGACAATTAAGGTGGTCATCATTTGATTATAGGGAAAGGCCAGTTTAGGCATCCTCTCCACTATCACTTGAGGTCTTAGCCGGGATCATCTTTGTGGGTTCCTAGGTATTTCCCTAGCACCAGGTTTCTCTCTAACCCCACAATGGCTCCCTCTATCCAGATATCTAGCTCATTGTTCTCCCTCTCTGTCTCTCTCCCAACTCAACCGTTCTATTCCCTCATGTTCTCTCCCCTCTCCCCCTTTCCCTTCTCATATAATCCCAATTTACTCAAGAGATCTTATCCATTTCCCCTTCCCAGGGTGATTCATGGATTTAGGTTCTTCCTTGTTACCTAGCTGCTCAGGGGTTGTGGATTGTAACTTAGTTACCCTTTGCTTTACATCTAAAATCCAATAAGTCAACATTTTTAATTTTAACATTTGAAATAGGGGCACATTTAATATCTGGGACTTTGCCAAAGTTATTGATTTTGTTTGTTTATTCCTACTGGGTAATAAACCAGGTCTCCCCAAACATAAAACCAATGGTAGCAATCAAATTCTTGAACTGGATGAAAGGAAGCATTTTCCCCACATTGCTGAAGGGGCTGTCCTATCTCAATGCTGTGGCTTGAATCAAGAATCATTCAGACAGTGGGTTGGCCCACACGATGTCATTCTTAGCACCGACTGTGGTTACATGAGCTCCCAGGACTCACCATCAATGTCACATTATCAACCCACTATTAGATTATTATAAAAAATCTTCACCAGAAATTTTTTTTAAAAAAAAACCAGTGACATCAAACATATATAGTATTTCCACATTGCAGCAGACTTACTTTTATTTTAAAAAAATCTTAATTTAATATAACTATTTATTATTGAACTCGTTTTTTATCCAATCACCACTATATCGTTCCCATTATATTACTTTATCACATCACACACTTTCTCTTTTATCTTGATTTTCAGTCAGATTATAACTTGTATTTATCTTTCTATTCTCCTTTACAGGTGCATTGTAACAGGCTGGTCCACTGGCTGAGAGAAGTTCTTTGCTACAGATTATTTGATTCTAGAATTTTTGCTGACTGACAAGGATTTTTTTGATTAAGTCTTCTTACCATGTCACTCAAGAGACTGTCAAAGGAACCCTATGCCTCTCTTGTCCTTATAAAACTGAGTCTCGCAAGTACAATAATGAAGTTTGGATTCAAGTTTTCTTTATTATTTTAATCCTAGACACATGAACAGGAGCATTGTATTTCAGGAAACTCTCATTAGTTAGTTATATTAGGGGTTTATGTCAGATTCTACTATACATATTACACACAATTTGGAATATAAATGCTTAGACTCAAGATTTCTTTCCACATTCCAAAACATTGCCTCAAAAATAGTTGTAGAATCTTCTAAGTTTTTATACCTTTTCAATAACATTTTTAGCCAAGAAAATGGACATGTGTCAGCATCTTTCATATTTACTGTTTCTTAACTTTGCTTCCTTAATTTGAGATTCTTGTCTTGAAAACCAAACACCACAAGGTGATCTTTTAGCTTCTTTGTGGAAATTCTCTATCCTCTCCAGCATTATTGACACGTTATATCTGGAACATCTTTCTTTTCTAAACCTATGATCAACACAACAATGAAATGTATTTTAGCCTCTGGTTTATAGCTGTAAAACCTTTGACTCTTGTGAAATAAATTTCAAACTGTAGTCAGCAGGTAGAAGGAATTTTACATTTTGTGGGAGTTTTATCCTGTTTCTTAGTCAGATTTTACAGTATGATTCTCCAGAAAGTAAAGTAAACTATTTAGATTATCTGAGATAAAGGGGTGCTTGCTCAGAACAGACTGGAGATTCTGGGCCAGACCCATGGACAAATGGAAAGAGAAATAAAGATACTACCTATCCTACAATATTGTATTATGTAGCAATTTATTTGACCAGTTATTTTATTTTGGTGTTGACAGCCATATAAATTGGAAAGGCCCGAGGGAAGGAATAATAAAATATGTCCAGGAGGGAGAAAACTGAATTATTATTTGATGTCAATAAGAAAGAATAAGACAGCAGTTACTTCCTTCATGAATTAGAGATTGCTGGGACTTTGCACTGAAACTGTCCTTTTGTCTTACACAGTGGTGGATATTAATGACTTTCTGGGTAGTGCTGTGAACCATAGTAGCTGAAGCTGACGCTATGTGCCTGATGGGAAAAAAAGAAGTCTCACAGAAGATCACGTCTGATAAGACAATCAAGTTGTAGTTCTCAGTGATGCTGGTTGAGACGGGAAGATATTGGTCCTCCTGATAAGTAGCCATGCTAAAGATCTAGAGACAACCTATAACACCAAAGAGGCATGGAAAAATTCTTTCATAAAAATGAAACTCAAGTCATAAAAATGCAGAATTTCATCTAGGAAATTAAATGTTCAACATTCAATATGTTAAGTGAGTGTCATATGAATAAATCTAACATTGGAGGAGGTAGGTACACCTCTCTCAGTTTCTCAGTGTCTCAGATATAAAACCAAATGAAGGAGGTCCAAATTAATATTAGACTAGGTGTTCATAGATTCAATGAGTACTCATGGGTATTATTACAATGTATGAGCAAGGCAAACAACACCACATTCTTATGGGAATAACTGAGAAGTTTATGTCTGGTTCATTTATTCTTGGTAATAAAATAAACCCTTCAGTAGAAGAGTTTCTTTGGTCACAGGCAGCCAGGGGCCTGGAACCACAGACCTGCCGCGCCAGACCCCTTAGCCGCCCAGCCACTGCTACTCAGGCCCCCAGAAATGACTCAGATGCTTCTATTAACTTTATGCTGTTTGTCCTATGGCTCAGGCACATTGCTAGCTAGCTCTTACATCTTAACTCAGCCCATTTCTATTCATCTGTCTGCCACGTGGCCGGTGGCTCACCTGTGTTCCTCCATGTTGCTCCTTGGGCGGCTTACCGGATCTGCCTCTGACTCCACCCCTTCCTTTCCTACCTATTCTGATTCCTCCTCCTACTTCTTCTATGGTGCCTGTCATGGCCCAAAACAGTTCCTTTATTTAAAGATTGAGATTCACAGCATACAGAAAGGCATTCCCACATCAAAATCCAAGTTGCTGGGATTTTTTTTGTGACTATCACAAAATAGTCTACTCAAATATGTGTAGCATTCTCTAGGATGGTAGGGAGACAGTGTGTACACAAACATTCTCATCTTCATTCATTTATGCTGTCATATTTTCAAGGAAATTGAAACCAGAAAGAGGTATGAAACCCATTATGTAAATAAACAAGTCCAGTTTCCAATGAAATTGGCATTCTGTCAGGGGATTGTCAAGTTGCCAAATGCAAGTGAATGAATGATTTACTGAAATATTCAATTCTGCTTACACAAAACACATGGCATTCTTAGATCCCTCAATATGTGCCTTTCAGCTGATCTTCAGGAATATACTCTCTATTACCCCTCAGCCAAGCAAGTTTAGTTGGTTAATGAGTTATAGGTACCATACAGAACATTAGAGAACTCTGTATTGGCAAAATTAAGTGGTCAGGAGTTGAAATATGAAGATCCCTTAATCCCAAACTTCATAATGAAGTGCTTATAATTTGACCTGTTTCACATAAGCATCTAGAGCAGATAGTGCTGGTTCAGCCTAAGAATTTTATTGTCAAGCCAGGCAGTAGTGGCACAAGTTTTTGAGGCAGAAAGATCTCTATGAGTTCCAAAGCAATCTGGTTTACAAAGTGAGTTCCAAGAGAGCCAGAACTGTCTCAAAAAACCAAAAATAAATAAAAACAAAAAAGAATTTTGATTGTCTTCACACAAAAGCAGTGACTTATTGGCAAACAGTAACATCAGGAACCATAAAGTGAGTGGCATTCAGAAAATTTCAGAATTTAGTAAAGACAGGCGGTGAGGTGAGAAGCATGGTCCAGCCTCTCTACAGAGTAGCTTCTGGAGCATATACTGGATCTAAAGAACATTCACAGCAGTAGCTACATACATGCACAGAGGACGTAAGAACTGCAGAAGCAGTGACATGAATGTAAACATTTGGGGTCATATGCTGGTGCCTATAATGTGATGCTTAAACTTGAGAAAAGATGGATTCAAGTTGTATATGGTATTTACTGATTTGAGTAAGTGAAATTACATGAGTGTTTTATCTTGAACATCTGTGTCTGTTGACTTTAAAATAAACTAGTATTCTCAATAAAGATCAATGTTTGTTTTGGGAAAAGCTACATTTACATTGGAAGTTCTTTCAAAATACAGAACCACATAGTAGATGATGAGGGGAAGAATAGACCAAGCTGTTTCAAAAACCAAGCTCTTTACTTCTTGAAATGATAAAAGAAAGAGTATATGACTATATACTTTGTATGTAAATATGTAGTCAGCAATGTCCTAGCATTTGCTATTAAGTGTACCTTAACCCAGTTGCATATTGAACAGCCATTACAGCCCTTAAAGATTTATGTAACACTTACAGCAGTATGATTTATTTACAAAGAGCTTCTTTGATGTTCTTTTAAAGACAGCCCAGTGAAGTTGTATGTCTTCCATACAAATACTGTTTAATTTGCATTCCAAATTCAGTCCCTCAGATGAACGTGAATACTCAAGTGCATCTGACTTGGATTTGAGACACATAGATCCCATTCATCTGACCTCTTAAGAATTTCCATGTCTGCCTTCTTCATTGCCATGTTTCACTGAAGGCAGTATTGGTATGCATCATACGATACTTCTAGGATCCTGACATTATTTCATCAGTTATATTCCAATTTTGCTCTAGAGCAGTGGTTCTCAATCTATTGGTTGTGACTCCTTTGGGGGTGGGGGAGTCACATGTCAGATATCCTGCATATCAGATATTTACATTATAATTCAGAAAAGTAGCAAAATTACAGTTATGAAGTAGCAGCAGGATAATTTTATGGTTGGGGGTCACCACCACTTGAGGAACTGTATTAAAGGGTTGTAGCAATAGAGAGCTTGAGAACCCCTGCTTTAGAGGATTCTCCCTCCCTCACTGGGCACAGACTTGTTGGATAGAATAATTAAGACATTATTCAATCCCTTAGCAAAAGGGGATATCCTGATATTTATGGGGTAGCTCAGCCTAGGCCATTAGAGATATACATGGAACTGAACCAGTACAATGATTTGGTCCTTTTAGATTGAGATCTTCACCATTTTCTGGGCCCTCTTATGCTCGCTTACTTCAGTTTGTAAGTCAACTCTATCAGTACTGTTCTCTCTGTCTCTGTCTTTCTCATCCTTCCTTCCTTCTTTCTTTCTATTTTTATGTGTATGGGTGCTTTGCCTTCATGTATGTCTGTGTACTATGTGTATGCCTGGTCATCCCTGAGGTCAGAAGAGGACATCATATGCCCTGGGATTGGAGCTATAGACTTGTGAGCTGCCATGTGGAGCTGGAAACTGAATTGGTCCTCTGGAGGAGCACCCCATGCTATTAATTGCCGAGCTATCACTCCAGCCCATCTTTATCCTTTTCCTGAGTAAGTCACTTATTTACTTTTGTTTGTAGACAGAGAACCCCAACAGCTGAGCTGTGCTGCATGGACTGTAGACCCTTCTTTCTGGATAACCTGCCTCAAGACCAGCACTGTCTATTCTTTATAGTCTTCATCACTTGATG
The DNA here is from genome assembly GCA_033318265.1 of Phyllotis vaccarum. Lineage (NCBI taxonomy): Eukaryota > Metazoa > Chordata > Mammalia > Rodentia > Cricetidae > Phyllotis > Phyllotis vaccarum. The sequence continues at coordinate 25,409,217 of JARWLC010000006.1, read as the reverse complement.
GGTGGCCTGAGGACTCACAGTGGAGAGCCTTCAAAGGATGCAATATTGATAGGAAACAAGATGAATAAAGATCTTCCTAACAAATATTTAATAGTTTAGATATCACTTGCTTTTCTTCTCCTAAGAAGGACTTTCTTAAACTTCTGAACTCCTGACATAACAAAATTAGATCCAACTTCATCAGTAATTCAAATAAGATGTTCATCATGGACCATCAGCAATTCAAATAGGACCACATGTCCCTGCTACTTTCAGAAGTAATCCCTACTTAATTCTTTCCAGTAAAATGACTGTGTGATGGCCATGCTTGGGTGAGAGATATCCTATCAGAGATGGTCTGGAACCACCTTTGTGAGGACCAAAATGCATTCCCTCCAAAGCTTTCTCCTTCCCTAACTTTCTAACTTCCTTCTTATACTTTCTTGCTTTTCAAGTTCTTTCCATTCTTAACTTCCAGACTTTAGTTTGTGGTGGGGAGGGGGATAGAGCTGTGAAGCTCTGCTTTTTTTTTTTTTTTTTAAACTTTGACTTCACTCATTCTTCTTCATCAGGCTCTTTGCTGTAGAGCATGTTTTCTGGTGATATAGAACACAATAAAGCTTCACCATATTTTAAGTTAAGAGTATATGAATCACTGCAAATCCTAAAGAACAGTCTTTAAACTATAGATCAACACCCATTAGTGGGTTGTGAAGCCATTGTAATTCATTCAGAATTTTAGCAGTAGAGGACAACTTGCTCAGGAGGACAGCATTTGGATGCCCAGGTCCAGCAGAATGATGATTGTAGGAAGAAAATTATCTTAATTTAATATCTACTGGTAGATTCCTCAGATCAATGCTACCAAGCTGGTACTGTTAATGTACCTTTCTGAAGTAGAGTTTTGTCATGATGCCCTCTAAATTCAACTCAAGCTTATGTAATTTTAGGAATTTCTTCTTCAAACTCCCCCACTATAGTCTTCTCAAACTCTCTCAGGGCTCAGCATCTCTTTGATGTTATTTTGGGGTTTATTTCTTTGGTGAGTGACTAATCTGCACTTTTCACAGTATTTTTTTTCTTGGTAGAAATTTGTTCTAAGTCATTTTCTGTCTTTAAAATGATTCAATGCTCTACTTACCCTCAATTTATTCTTTTGAAGGCCCCACGGCTAATGGGATACATTAATCCTTGGTTTTCTTGCTTGTTGATTCCTTAGCTAGTTTTCAGTTTCCTTACACAGCCTTTACTGAGCACCAACCTCCAAGTATTTATCAGTCTTGCTTCCCATGGTACACACTGCCTCTTGTCTATCTACAAAACTGTAATAGTCAAAAAAGTTTGCTAGTTTCGTTCTTTCTGCATATAAATGCTGAGCTCTCTAGTCTCAGAGTCTCACCCCCTTCCCCCAGTCCTATCTTTCCCCATGTATAAAACAAGCAAGCAAAGAAGCAAACACATCAACCACTGTCTACAGATAATGTGTTTTCTTCACTCCCAGTTTCCTGACATGGACAGTTTGCATTATTCACCATTGTCTTATTGATTTGGAACACAACCAATAGAAGCCTGTAAGATAACACAACAGTTTGGAAATCCTTTAAAGACATAAATTTGCAATTCAAAGGACCTTGCACAGAATTTTTATAGTGAGAGTTTTGATTTGTGTACCATTAAAGAAACAGGTGGTTTAGGGCAGAAGAACATCTGGTATCTCCACCCTACCTCCATTTCCTATTTTGTTTGTTTGTTTTTTTAATCTTACAAAGCTTACCTCCCTGCAAAAGGTCTGACTGCTAGTGGAAGCAGCTTGTTTAAAATCTCTACAAATGTGAACCAGGTATTAAGAACGTACTCTCTGACTGACTGATTTGTTAATTGAAATCTCTTGGCTTTGTAAAGAAAAGCACTAATATGTATCGTTTATTGTTTTAGTATTCTCAAATATCTTTTAGGAAAAGTATCCCCCAAATATCTTTTCAAAGGGTAATTATTGTGTTTTAATATTATATGAATCTCTTTATCTAAATAGACTGAAAGCATTTTGCAAAGAGATTTATTACCTATGTATGTAGTGTGCTCGTCAATTAAAGTAAAATTCATTTAAAAAGCAGGTACCTCCAAAGTAGGGCTCCACAGATGTTTAACAGCTCAAGGCAGCGCCTCACAGCAGTACAACTTAAGCAGCACTTGATGAGCAAAATGAAGAATTCAATGTTCTATTTAAGCCACAAGAGCAACGGGGAGAAGCAGGATGTAATTATCCAAATTAGGACTTTTCTGTGACACTGAGGTCACCATCGCTGCTATTCCTGGAAGGGCCAAGGGATATTAATTGATCACATGCAATCAAGAGTGCTGCTTTATGTCCCTGCTGATAGACAACCCCTTCAGGCACACAGCCTCTAAATACTACAACAAGGACAATTTAAGACATAACAAAAGACGTTCTTCAGGACTTCACAAAGGCAGCCCTCAGGCCTTCTGCTCCTGCTCAGGTTTGACAGAGGATGTGACCACTAGGCTATCGACCACATGATAAAAGTCGAAGAGAGTGTGAAGGATGTTACTCGTAGCATATCTTTTAGTCTAGGGCATCAGGGACTTTGCAGTTCTTTAATTTGATCCCAAATATAAATGCTCAGGAAACATTCTGACCACTTCATTCTGGGATTTTCATGTTCAAGGCTACTAACAGCTAAGGGACACCCAAGACAGAGCACTGTTTCTTTAGGTGTGGAAATGCTGTGGCTACCCAATAGAAAGTAGCCTTATCAAATTAGAAACAAAATAAATAATTCCAGTACTATAGCAAAAGATGCTCATGTAGATAACTAAACATGCCTTTCTGACTCCCTGCTGTCAGCTTGCTCTGTATCCACAAGCTGCCTTGATTGTCCTGCATGTAGCCACCTCATGCCTAGTATATCTTTAAATTTAAATAGTAGATTAGGTTTCCAGAGATGAATAAATAAAAGCTAGATAGAGTACAGTTTATGTTGAGCTGAGTGATCATTTACTCACAGCTGCTTTCATCTGATAGAATTCTAAAATTAGAAACAAGTTAATGGATTTATTTCTGGTCAAATTTCTAGATCAGCTTGCCATCATAATACTATCTAATTCATTCCTTTGGGTAATGGCTGCTTACAAATAACTTCTTGATGCAGACAGAATTGAAAATGACTTGGTTCCTTCATGCTAACAAAAGCCCAAAGGGAGAAGAGCCAGGAACTTCTAGAGATACTGTTTACTTCTACATCACAGTCTGTTTAGATGGCACTATAACCATTTTACATGATAGAAATCCCATAAAGGATTTGTAATGTAATGGTGTGGTCTCACCTGTAGCATGTGAGATTAAGTAGCACAGGGATTAAATACAAAGAGAGAATTTTTTCTTCTGTCAGAAAAGTAAGACTTCATCAAGAAGATTATAGTGACCTGTACATTAGCACATTCATTATATACCCAGTATGTGAACAGACATGCCCAGCGCTAGACAGATGTAAACAGGAACACAAGCATCTCTTGAATTCTTAATATCTCTATATGGAAGGAAATAGGGAAGGGCCAAGACTAAGCAAAGGGAAGGGCTGTAGAGGATGTTAATATATACGATATTATTAAGGTTTCTTTTGAAATGGTACTAGATCTTAAGTAGCAACGTTTTAAACTGCTGTTAGGAAAAATCAAATTTGCAAGAACATAAGGAACCAAAAAGGCCACCACCTTTCAAACAGTAAAAGCAGGATCACCACTGGTCACATAGAGAAGATACTAAATTTGGAGGATGAGGTAGGGGTGTTTATATCTCATAAAACTGAGCTTTCTCCTGTCATCTAACACATTTTCTCCCATCAACAACGCCCGTGTTCCGAAGTACTGAATATCCTTTCTGCATCCCCTTCTCTTTCTCCTTCCCATGTTTTGGGAAGGAGTTGCTTCTGTTTATTTATTCAACTGTTGCCTTGAGCACTACCACATTATTGCCCTCACTCCAAATGCCACTAACATCCATTCTTGTTTCTAATTCCATTGCTGTAGGGTCCATCCTGATGGTTTTCCCCATCTTATCCCTGTTTCCGGAACACCAACCCTTTTAGATCTTCATCTCACAGGGCTCATGGTCTACTTCTTTCTCTTCATATCCAGCACTTTGGGTTTCCCTTCTTCCCTAGGATTCCATTGTTGTCCTGCTTATTTGGTTAATTTCTCAGTAGACATAGAATAAGGTTGGGATAAGTACATTGGTTTACTCCTTGATTCTACCACTTCTTAACCGTGTGACCCCAGATGCTTTATTTGACTTCTATGAACCTCTGCTTCCTTCTCCTCAATAAGATAAGGCTGATTAGTATTACTCCTCATAAGAAATGAATGTGAGACTGTAAGTGAAGAGATCCGAGGCTGGCTACAAGGTATGTGCTCACTCTGCATTACTTCTCACCTTCGTGTTGAGAGTGCCCTAATTCATTCCTCTCTCTCAATCCTTATACTGTTTCTACATCCCTCAAGGCCTGTAACTCACCCAATAAACAAACCTTGTCCTTACTGTCACTTGGAATCTTAGAGTCCTAGAATCTTTTAAATCAGCTGCCTCCTGGATTTTCTACCCTCTTCATAGTAGTTTGGGTCTCAATATATTTTCTGTAACTTTCATCAGTCTTCTAGATATTGGGTCTGTCTCCAGCCATTTCCCTTCTCAGCTCCAAGCCATCTCCCTCTGTAGCTATTGCTGGAGCATCCTTCTTACCAGAAAGCCTTCTCTGCTCACCCTTGCGTAGAGAACTTTGTTCTCAGCATGTCCCCTTTACTCTAGTGTCTCACCTTTTCTCCATCTTCCTCTCATTAATGATTTGCTTGGCAATCTGCTGGTAAATTTCCAGTTCACTTGTCCCAGCATTCCCCCAGCCTTGTGCACACAGATTCTTCTGTTGAGTTAGCACACTTTACTTATCTTGCTCTTTCCTTAACATTTTTTGGCCTATGTATTTCCTTTTTTGTGGAGCTCGTCCTAACATTTCTCCTCATCATTTTCCTACTCCTACCTTTTATGCATCTTAAACTCTCAACAACTATTTATTTTTATTCAACACATATTTTCTGGATAACAACTTAGTTATCTTCTGCTCCTTAACAAATCACCCACAAACTTAATGGCTTGAACAAAAATGTGTGAAAGTGTGACAGTTCCCAAAGGTCATGAGTTTATGAGCTTTATGTAGCTCTCACGAGCTAAATTAAGGTGTTTGCAGTGCTGTATCCAACTTTAGATTTGACTGGGGATATCTGTCTTCACACTCACAGGGTGTCAAAATTGAGTTGCTGTTGGGAACTTGGGCTGAGAGACTCGTGGTCTTGCTGACGCGTTAACTTCCTTGGTCTTCACCAGATTAGGTTGGACTGTGACGCCTATTTCATCAGAGAAAGCAAGTGGAAGAGGGAGGGATGGGGTGGGCGGGAACAAAGATCTGAGTCCATTTGGACTGCAAGAACAAATTTCTTGGAAACTGCGTGATTCAAATAAGTAGTAATTTAAATAAGTAGGAAGGCTGGGAACTGAGTTTAGGATGCTAGAGCATGGTTCAGGTCTTGGAAAGGTCATATACAAACCCCTACAAGGCCTTTTTTTTGGGGGGGGGATAATTTTCTTATATCTACACCTAATATACAGCAGAGAAAGCAAAGTAAAATTTATTTTTCTTATAAGGACATTAATACCATTTCCATGGACTACATACTTACAACTGCCTCCTAAAGAGCTTTCCTCCTAATTCCTATCATCTTTGGAATTGACATTCCAAAATATGAATAATTAAGGGAAAACATAGAAATTTAGTTATAACATCCAGGAAGATGGACATTACATTAATTAGTAACCTGCTTTCAGAAGTTATATTCTTTCATTTTTATGCTGGGCTGTGTTTTTCTTGACATTAATGAACACGCAGTTTCTTGAAGAGATAAACATGAATGAGTTCTCGTAACAGAGGTGCAACAGAATGTAATCCACGCATATTGACTAGAAAAGCACTTGGCTGAAGCTACAAAAAAAACCTGCCAACAGATAACAAACCTACTAGATTTTAATTTTCCCATATAATATAAAACCTGAGGCAGGTTGTTGCTACCCTTGGCTAAATCAGCAGGATCATTCTCTCTCTCTCTCTCCCTCTCTCCTCTCTCTCTCCCCCCTCCCTCTTTCTCTCTTTTCTGTCATCTTTCAAACCCCATGTGACTACTGTACCTCAAGATATCCTGTTTCATTTAAGGTAAAAGGAAAGAGGTAGGGCATTTCTATTTTGGTCAGTTTTTCATCTCCTGGGGTTGGGTGGGTTCCCAACCCTGCTAAGATCAAGACATGTCACCTACCTCCTTAGCAAGTTGTATTCTGTCTCAAGGACCAAGGTAGCCCTTAAGGAGGATAAGGTGACTAGAGAGAAGTAGGAAGAAAACTCTCAAGTATGCTAATGTTGAATGCCCCCAAACCTATAAATGTACTTTCTTAACATGGCAAAAAAAAGCCTTCATAGAAGCTATTAAATTACAAGTGTTGAGGTGGGAAATTACCTTGCACTTTTCAAAGGTGTTCAGTGCAAAAAAAAAAAAAAAAAAAAAAAAAAAAAAAAAAAAAAAAAAAAAAAAAAAAAAAAAAAAACTTCTTTAAAAATGAAAGGGGAGGCAAGGTAGATAAAATCAAAGAGAGAACCAGGAACGGATGTTGGAGCACTGTGATTGCTGGCTTTGAAGATGAAGATGAAGCCAAGGAATGATGGACGTTCTGGAAACTGAAACAGACAAGAAAAACAGGTCTTTCCTAGGGCTTCTACATGACATGGACACTTGTTAACACTTGAGTTTTTAAAGTTTTTAGTATTACTGTGACCAGATACCTCATAAAATAACTTAAAAAGAGAAAACATTTCTTTTAGCTCATGTTTTCAAAGTGTTTGAACCATGGTCAATTGGTTCTGATTATGGACCCACAATGAACTACAACATAAGAGAGGTGTGGTTATGAGATGAAAAGCAGAGAAGGAGGAAGAGATTTTCATCACCTCAGCAGCCTGTGCTCTGTAGCTGGTTTCCACCACTTCAAGTTTGAGAACCTCCTAGTATAGAACTAACAGCTGAAACTAAGCCTCCATTGCATGAGTCTGTGGAAGCAGTTCATATTCAAGTCAATGAAAACTTCAGTTCAGTGACAAGTCATATTGAAAATTGTTCTTCATAATTACGTGGTAAATTGTGCTGCTCTGAGTCATCATGTTTGTGGTAGCTTATGAAAGAAAGGTATGAATGCAAAATAAGTTGGGGAGATGGAACTCCAAATTTGGTAATTTTTATTTTTTCCTATCTTCTTGGGATTTCTTTCACCAACATACCATAGTACCCTCGAACAGACCAGCACCTTTGAAGACTTGAATTATTTTCTTTCTTTTTCAAATTTAAAGTGGGTTTATCTTATGCCCACCACTGTTCCCCCTCCTTCCTCTTCTCCCAGTCCTCCACAAGCCTCTTCTGACCCCAACACCCCATCTATTCCCCAGAGAGGACAAGAAATCCCAAGATGAATCAATTCACTCTGGCATTTCTACTTGAGATCGGACCAAGTCACTCTCCTAAGTATTAAGGCTGAGAAAGATGTACCCCTGCAGGGTATAAGTTCCAAGAAGCCAGCTTATGTACCAGGGATAAACTCTGGTCCAAGTGCAAGAGGCTCTACAAACTGCCCATCCCATTTGACTGCCATCTACATTCAGAGGGTTTAGATTTATTTCATGATTAGTTAGCTGCCATTTTGAGTACCTGAGTTCCCAATAGCATGGGACAGCCTACTCTGTGGATGTCCTCATATGATTCTGATCCCTTTGCTCATGTAATCTCTCCTCCCTCTCTTCAGCTGGACCAGGAGCTCAATCTGGTGTTCAGCATGGATCTCTGCATCTGCCTCCATTAGTTGCTAGATGAAGGTTTTATAAAGGCAATTAGGGTGGTCATTATTTAATAAGGGAAGGCCAGTCCTACCTTGGACTCATATTGTAGTTTCTGGAGTGTTTCCCTAGCACCAGGTTTCTCTCTAACCCCACAATGGCTCCCTCTTTCCTCTCCCTCTCTGTTGATGCCCCCTCAACCCAACCATCCCATTCTCTCCTATCCTATTCTTACCTCTCCTTGCTTCCTTCCCTCACAATTTACGCAGTAGCTCTTCTTTCTCTATTTCCCGTTCCCAGGAAGATCTATGGCTGTTACTCTTAACTTACTCCTTTTACCAAGCTGCTCAGAGGGTTGTGGATTGTAGCCTGGTTATCCTTTGGTTTATGTCTAAGATTCATCTATGAGTGAGTACATACCATGTCTATATTTCTGGGTCTGTGTTACCTTACTCAGGATGATCCACTCTAGATTTGCCTGAAAATTTCAGGATGTCATATTTTTCTCCTGTTGAGTAGTATTTCATTGTGTAAATTTATCACATTTTCTAATGCATTCTTCCATTGAAGGATATTTAGATATTTTTCAGATTCTGGCTATTATAAATAATGCTGCTATGAACATAGTTAAGTTGATGCCCTTGAGGTAAGAATGTTCATCGTTTGAGTACAAGCCCAATTGGATCATTAGGTAGATTGATTCTAATTTTCTAAGGAACTACCATACTGATTTAAAAAGTGGTGGTAAAAGTATACATTCCCACCAGCAATGGAATTATCCCCAAGGATAAAGTAAGATATGGTTACTTCTCTTTTAGAGGCTGAGCCACTTTTACAGTGGAAGACATGGTAGAAGGAGGAGGCTAAAATTATAGAACAAAAAAGCAGAGATAGAGGTATGGAAGTCTCCAAAGACCAACTTCTTGGGGAGGGAGATTATACTGATGCAGAAAAGCAATCACTGTATAAAGAGGACACCCTGAATTTACGCCAAATGGCAGCATTAAATGCATGGGGTAGAATTGAATGAATAGGAAAGAAAACTTAATTTTTCACAAAAGTAGTTCAAAGCTCAAAAGAAGCCCCACATAAATTTTTATAGACTTTTTTTTTTTTTTTTTAACAGAGATTAACTGCAGCAGTAAACAGGATGGTACAAGATTCAGAAACTAGGTGAATAATAATTGAATTATCAGCTTTTGAGAATGCTAACTTGAAATGTAGAAGAATAATGAGACCATTAAAAGCAAGGTCAGCACCCTTAGCGGATTGGATTCATGATACAATTAATCTAGAGCCTTATAAATGTGAGGATAACTGGATAGAAAAGGTTATTTTTTTTAGAGGTATAAGAAAAAAAATCAAAATGTTAAATGTGGAAGGCAAGGTCACATAAAAAGAGACTGTAAACAAGGCATTGCCAGAAACAGTGTCTTTGTTAAGAATAATCTCAAGAGAATACTGTAGTAGGAGGTTTCTGGCCCGGACTTTTGGGCCTAGCCTCAAGGTTTAGACCCACAGACCTGCAGAGACACACAGATGCTTATAATAGTTTTAAGCTGATCGGCCCAAGGCCCAGGCATACAACTTGCTAGCTCTTTACCCTTAATCTAACTCATGGCTCATCCTGTTCAGCCATGGGGCTCGATACCTTTTCTCACAGCAGCATGGTTGTCCTCTGCTTCTTCTGGCTTCTCTCTGGCCTTCTGCTCTGTGCTTCCTGTTCTCAGAGTTTTCTTAGTCTGGTATCCCCACCCACACTTCCTACCTGCCTTTGGCCAATCAGTGCTTTTTATTATACCAGTGGGTGGGACAATTATTTACAACGAAACAACACAATCTCCCACAGAATACCCCTCCATTCTGGCATATGCAGAAGATGTGTCAAGGGAAAGCATTGGACTAATGAGTGGAGGTCAACAAGGGACAGACAAGGTAACTTTTTGCCTTTGAGAAATGACCTGAGAGGGATTTTGAAAGCCCCCAAATTAAATCCAGTTCAGTCTTACCCTACTATCATGGAGGAAACACTTTCCCAGAGCAATTAAAGAAACTAGGCCTATTTTAAAAAATACGCTTTGGACAGTAGAAAATGTACAGATAGAATATCAAAAACTCAGAATAAGATAAAGCAAATACTTTGGCAAATTTCTATAAATGAACAAAGGCCAAAGTTAAAAATATTAATAAATGATGTTGTTATTGAAGGTTTAGTGGACATAGGGGTGGTTGTAACAATAATTTCACCAGAATTTTGGCATCCAAATTGAGCCCTTCATGAGGTAAATGTTCAGTTTTGGGGAATTGTGTAAGATGGCTTAGATGTATAGGGCCAGAGGAAAATTAAAGTCATATCTGGCTAACATTTCTGTGAATTTATGGGGACGAGACTTACTGCAACAATAGAATACTCAGACTAACACTCCTCCAAACACAGAAATGAACCATAAATTAATGTATGTTTCTGGTAAAAAAAATTACAAAGTATTATGAGAAACTGCCCCAACAATTCAGATTGTACAAAAACAAGGACAGCAGCTGCTGCAAAGGCACCCTCAGCACTACCTTTGAAATGGTTAACAGAGAAGCCTACATGGGTTCATCAATGGCCTTCAACAAAAGAACAGTTGGAAGCCTTAGAACATCTGGTACAGGAGCAATAAACTTCAGCATACTGAAGAATTAATTAGATGTTGGAATTCTCCTGTACGTTATTAAAAAGAAATTTGGAAAATGAAGAATAGTAACAGCTCTAAGAGCAGTAAACAATGTGATCCAACCAATGGGCTCTCTACAATCTGGGATTCCTTTGCCTTCTCTGTTTATTATTGTTATTGATTAAAAGACTTTTTTATGATACCTCTATAAGAAAGGACAAAGAAAATTTTTTTTACAGTGTCCACTTATAATAATACTTAGCCTGTAAATAGTTATCAATGGAGGATTCTCCCTTAGGGAATGCTAACTAGCTCCATTCTGTGCCAATATTTTGTAAAAAGCCATTAGAATTGATATATAAAAAATGCCACAATCTATCATTTACCATTATATGGATGATATCCTGTTGGCTTATTCAAATATTGGTACCTTAGAAAACATGTTTGAAGAAGTGAAAAAACATTTTTCTGCTTGGGAATTACAAATTCCTCCTGAAAAATATAAAAGAGATTTCATTAATTATTTAGGATACAAAATAGTTCAACAAAAATTAGACCTCAAAAGACACAAATCAGGAGAGATAGATTGAGGACACTTAATGATTTCCAAAACTTGCTAGGAGACATTTCCAATTTACAAACTACTATTGGAATAAAAAATGATCAACTGGGTAATTTGTTCAAACCCTTAAATGGTGACAAGAACTTAATAGCTTGAGAGAATTGTCAGCTAAAGCTGAGAGAGAATTGGCTTTGGTGGAAAAGAAATTACAGGATGTGCATGTGGATCGTGTGGATCCAGACCTTAATTGCATTCTAGTTATCTTGCCCTCTAAGCATTATCCTATGGAAATTTTAATGCAAAGGGAAAATGGATATTTCTATGACATAAACTGAGTAAGAAATTGAAGACATATGTGGAAAAGATTTCTGATTTTACTTTTAAAGAAAAATTAAGACTTTGTCAGTTGATAGGAATGGACTCAGCAGAAATTTTTGTACCTTTAACTAATAAAGAAATTGACCAATTATAGGCAGAAAGTGAACCTTGGTAAAGAGTTTTCAGTTATTTTTTGGGGAGAGATTCACAACAGATATTCTAAAAGCAAAAGAATTAAATTTAAAAAGAAAACTAACTGGATTCTTTCTCATATTGTACAGGAAACACCAATTTCTGGTGCCATCACATTTTATACTGGTGCAAACTAATCAGGAATGTTAGGTTATAAATCAGAAAATGTAAGTAACATGGCTCAATACTTTTATAATTCTGTTCAAAAGTCAGAATTATATGCTATCATGATGGTATTAATGGATTTTACAGAACCTCTTAACATATTCACTTAGCATACTCTCAATATGCAGAAAGAGTTCTACACATTTAAACTGCTGATTTTATTAGTGATGAGTCAGAATTAACTTCATTATTTATTCTGTTATAAGAAATAATCAGGAATAGAAATCATCCCTTCTATATAACACACATTCAATCTCATATGGGTCTGCCAGGTCCTAAGGTAATGATGAAATTGATAAATTATTAATAGGAAATATGCTAGAGGCTCCAGAATTTCATTAAAAACATGTCAATAGCAAAGTTTTAAAAAAGATTTCTCTATCACTTGGCAACAAGCTAAAGAAATTGTAAAAAGGTGTCCCACATGTTCATTCTATAACCAAACTCCATTGTCAGCAGGAAGTAATCCTAAAGGCATGCATAGAAATGAAATCTGGCAGATGGATGTATTTCATTTTACAGAATTTGGGGAATTAAGATATGTCCATCATACAATAGATACAGTTCCAGGATTTCAATGGGCAACTGCTTTGAGTTCAGAAAAGGCTGATTCTGTAATCACACATTTACTAGAAGTTATGATCATTATGGGAATACCTGTACAAATAAAGACTGACAATGCTCTGGCATATGCCTCTAGTAAAATAAAACATTTTTTGCTGATTATAATATAAAACATATTATATGCATACCACACAATCCTACAGGGCAAGCAGTCATAGAGAGATCAAATTGAACTCTGAAGGATATGCTAAATAAACAGAAAGGAATAACAAAGCCCCCAATAGATTACATAATGCTTTATTAACTTTGAATTTTCTCAATGCTAATGAGAAAGGAACAACAGCTGCTGAAAGGCATTGGACTACATTAAAAAAAAAAAAAAAAAAAAAAAAAGCTGAGCTAAATCAGTCTATCTACTTCAAAGGTGTACTGACCTCATAATGAAAGCCAGGATCTGTGCTACATTAGGAAAGGGGTTTCATTTTTGTTTCTGCAGGTGAAGAAAGGCTATGGATACCATCAAAATAAAGACTCAATTTGAACAGGAAAAACTTCGTAAAAATGAGAGATGAAGGCTTATTCACCCATGTAATAATTCTTTAATTTGTTATAAAACAAAAGGGTTGGGCAGGTTTTTGTTTTTGTCTTTACAGGACACTATAAATACCCATCTTCAAGAAGTAAAAAGACCTAGGACATCTAGACATTTATAGCATAAGAGAAGGTATCCATAAAAGTTTACAAGCAAAGGAATACTGGACTTACTAGTACCAATGCACCCTACAGGGTAAAATCTCATTGCTTAACGTCTATATCTATTTATTTATAAAAAAAAAAGTCCCAGTTTAATTATAATTGAAAGCTGGCTAGGGTAAAATCTCATTGCTTAACATCTATATCTATTTATTTATAAAAAAAAGTCCCAGTTTAATTATAATTGAAATGGCTTTGAAATTAGAGTGTGGCTCTATCCTTCTCTAAACCCAAGCATGCTTGTTAAAGAAAAATGCAAAATCTCTGTATCATATCAGAAGACTCATCTGATATGGGACAGAAGAACAATTATAAATATAAGGGTCTATTTTATTGTTACTAATCCTATGCTGAATAAATATTTATATCAAAATTTATACACATTAAACTTTTTGTCATGATATTGATATTCATAGAGAGTTCTAATTAATTCTAAATGTAGGCTTTATTTAGCTTCCTGTACATTGCTTTGGGTTTTAGTCTCTTATCAGGATCCCCTAAACATGACATCACCCCCAGACAGCAGGAAGTAAATTTAAGAACATGATGCTCACATTCCCAAGAGGTGGGGTGAGTGGTTTTTGGTCTTTCAATGAGTTATGGATAATTGCCATTATTTAGGGTAGTTTGTTACAATGTTACTGGTTATGGTTAGAAAAAAGGTAAATAAGAGAGATTAGATTCACAGGTCTTGTTTGAAAAAAAGAAAGAAAAATAGGGATACAAATATGATAGAATATAAGGGTAGATTTTTAAATCTACTGTTAAAAAAACTACCAGTTTTAAGTATTTTACATTGGATTGGATTTTTTGAATGTTATATACACATTGTGATATGAATATAAAGTTGAGATTAATTTTGTTACTATACATATATTTCTATGCTTGTTCAAGGCATTGCACCTATACAATAGTTTATCTAACAATGTAATACAAATTGCTAGTCTTTGAAGATTATTATTATCAACTAATTAGGATATAAATAAATGAAAGTTAGTAACTAGACATAAAAATCAAACTTATAATAATATTAGATATGTTTTCAAGGTCAACCAGAAATATATTTTTAGATGATCAGGTCTTCTTCAAATATTTCAGAGATCTACAGAATATGGCATTTAAGATCTCTTAATCATATAGGTTCTTGTTATTTTTCAACAATGAGACATCTCCTCCTGGCAGAATCAATATACTTCAGAGAAGATTATGGACATCAAAGAAACTCTTTATGGAGTTGACCTTTGTGGTGAAAATTATCCCCTGGGCAAGAAGGTGCCCTTGCCTTGACTGCTGACAGTATGATGTTCAAAATGGAGGAGAAGAACACGCACACACACACACACACAAGAATTGCCGAACCTTGCTATGACAAACTAGGAAGGTTTTTGAGAATATCCTGCTTCACAGAGAAGTCTGTCAGACATGTTAGGCCTGTAGGCCAAAGATGGATGCTTCAACAATATGGAAGAACCTTGCATGATTGTCCAGGCAGCCAGCTGTTTCATTTCTATTTTTAGAAGTTGCTTGCTTGCATACCATATTTAGTTTGTTAGTATTATTTCCTTCTTGGGTCTCCGAGGGAGTTAAGATGAGACAGATATAGTTTTCTAGTGACAGTTTTAGAAAAGAAATTTACTTAGAGTGTGTAAGTTTGAGAGACATCAAAAGATAGTTTTCAGTTAGTAATACAAGTTATATGAAAGTGAATTAGGTACAATCCTTTGGACTCACCAAAATAAGATAAATAATGGAATAGTTTCTTTGAATTTTTTCAATTGTTAATGAACTAGACATATTATTCATGTAATTATTATTCCTATATATTATATTCAATTATTGTACCTATTGTATATAGTTTTTGTTATGTTAGTTATAAACTTCTTTTTTATTTTGATACAAAAGGAGAAATGTGGTGACACATTTTATATTTAATAATACTCTCCAGATTCACCCATCTGCTTAAAAATTTCAGGATGTCATTCATTTGTTTTTTTTTTTTACTGTTTGTAGTACTTCATTTTGTAGATGTACCACAATTTTTTAATCCATTCTTCAGTTGAGGAGCATACAGATTGTTTCTTGGTTCTGACTCTTAAGAGTTATACTGCTATGAACATAGTTGAGATAATGCCTTTGGGATATGAATGTGCATCCTTTGTGGTATTGCTGGACCATTAGTAGACTGATTCTCTGTTTTCTGAGGAACTTCTATACTGATTTCCAAAGTGGTTGCACAAGTTTAAATTCCAACCAGCAATGGAGGAGTGTTCCCCTTGCTCCACATCCCATCCAGCATAGGTTGTCATCTGTGTTTTTGATCTTAGCAATTCTGACAGGTGTAAGATGGTATGTCAGAGCTGTTTTGATTTGCATTTCTCTGTTGGCTAATGATGTTGAGCAATTCTTTAAGTATTGAGATTCTTCTGTTGAGAATTCTCTATTTAGCTCTGTACCCTATTTTTAAATTGGATTTATTGGTTTCTTTTGCCTCTAGTTTCTTGAGTTCTCTATATATTTTAGAGATCAGTCCTTTGTATGATGTAGAGTTGGTGAAGATCTTTTACCATTCTGTAGGTTGTTGTCTTGTCTTATTAACCTTGTCATTTGCCTTACAGAAGCTTCTCAGTTTCAGGAGGTCCCATTTATTAATTGTTGCTCTCAGTGTCTGTGCTACATTTAGAAAGTGGTTTCCTGTGCCAATGCACTCAAGGATATTTCCCACTTTTTTTTCCTATCAGGATTAGTGTAAGTGGGTTTATTTTGAGGCCTTTGATCCATGTAAATTGAATTTTGTGCAGGGCGATAGATATGTATCTATTTGCATTCTTCTACATACTACCATCTAGCCAGCACCATTTGTTGAAAATGCTATCTTTTTTCCACTGTTTACTTTTTACTTCTTTGTCATAGGTGTTCATGGGTGTGTGGATTATGTCAGGCTCTTCAATTTGATTTAATTAATCCATAAATCTGTTTCTATGCCAGTATTAAGCTGTTTTTATTACTGTAGCTTTACAGTAGAACTTGAAGTCAAGGATGGTGATACTTCCTGAAGTTCTATTATTGAACAAGATTGTTTTAGAAATCTTGGGTTTTTTGCTATTCTATATGAGGTAGAGTATCATTATTTTGGGGTCTGTGAAGAATTGTGTTGGGATTCTGATGGGGATTGCATTAAATCTGCAGCTAACTTTCGGTAAGACTGTCATTTTTACTATGATGATCCTACCTATTAAGACCATGGGAGAGCTTTCCATTTTCTGGTATCTTCTTCAATTTCCTTCTTCAATAACCTAAAGTTCTTATCATATATGTCTTTCACATCTTTGGTTGGAGTTACCCCAAGATATTTAATGCTATTTGCAGCTATTGTAAAGGGTGATGTTTCCTTTGATGTTTTTCAGTTCTTTTATCATTTGCATATAGTAGGGCTATTGATTTTTTGAATTAATTTTGTACCCTGCTACATCGCTGAAGATGTTTATCAGCTATGGTTGTTCCCTGGTATAATTTTGGGAGTCATTTATGTATATGATCATGTTGTCTACAAATAGTGATAATTTGACTTCTTCCTTTCCAATCTGTATCCCCTTGATCTCCTTATGTTTTCTTATTGCTCTAGCTAGAACATTGAGTACTATACTGAATAGATATGCGGAGAGTGGACTGCCTTGTCTTGTTTCTGATTTTAGGGGACTCACTTTGAGTTTCTCTCTATTTAATTTAATGTTGGCTGTTGGCTTGGTGTTTATTGACTTTATTGTGTTTAGGTATTTTGCATGCATCCCTGATCTTTCCAGGACTTTTATTATGAAGGTGTATTGGATTTTGGAAATGACCATGTGGTTTTTTTCTTTCAGCTTGTTTCTATGATGGATAACATTGCCAGTTTTCACATGTTGAACCATTCCTGAATCTCTGGGATGAAACCTACTTGATCATGGTGGATAATTTTTAAAAATATTTTCTTTAATCCTATTTACTGCTATTTTATTGCATATTTTTGCATTAGTGCTCATGAAGGAGATTTGTCTGTAATTCTCTTTCCTTGATGCATCTTTGTATGGTTTGAATATCAGGGTGACTGTAGCTTCATAAAAAGAGTTTGACAGTGTTTCTTCTATTTGCGTTGTGTGGAACAATTTGAGGAGTATTGGTATTATTTCTTCTTTAAAAGTCTGGTAAAATTCTGTGTTGAAACCAACTGGCCCAGGACTTCTTTTGGTTGGGAGACTTTTAATAGCACTTCTATTTCCTTGGGGGTGATAGGTCTATTTAGTTATTTATCTGGTCTTGACTGAATTTTGGTAAGTGTACCTGTCCATAAAGCTTTCCATTTCTTCTAGATTTTTTCAATTTAGTGAAGTCCAGCTTTTTGAAGTATGATTATCTGGATTTCTTCAATATTGACATCTGCTGTTAGTTCCCCTTTTCATTTCTGATTTTGTTAATTTGGATACTCTCTCTCTCTCTGCCTTTTGGTTAGTTTGGATAAGGGTGTATCTATATTGTTGACTTTCTTGAGGAACCAACTCCTTGATTCATTGATTCTTTGTATTGTTCTCTTTGTTTCTATTGTATTGATTTCAGCCCTAATTTTGATTATTTTCTGTCATCTACCCCTTCTGGGTCAGTTTGCTTCTAATTGTTCTAAAGCTTCAACTGTGCTGTTAAGTCTCTAGTGTGAGGTTTCTCCAAGTTTTTTATGTAGGCATCTAGTGCTATAAACTTCCCCTTAACACTGCCTTCACTGTGTTCCATAAGTTTGGATATGTTGTGGATTCATTTTAATTGGATTCTAGGAAGTCTTTGATTTCTTTATTTACTTCTTTCTTGACCCATAGGTGTTCAGTTGAGAAACAAACCCTGACATGGCCATCAGCAGCATCTTGGGTTCAGTTGTTACCATAGCCCCAGGTGTCAGTGCAGGCTTCTTATATATTGATAAGCCCTCAGTAGTATGATCTCTGGACACTAACATGAATCCTGGTAGAATCCCAGATGCAGGGAAAATCACATGGCTTTCAATGATAACAAGAGCCACATATATCAATAGACCCTGGCTGTGGTAGGGCAGCAGACCCACATGTGTTTCCCAGCCACAGCTTAGCTCAGATATCACTATGTCCCTGGGTGATAGTGCAGGTAGAACAATTCAGTCTATACAGATCTGGTGCAGCCTGACTATCAGGTGCCAAAAGCCCAGACTTGGGATCTGTATATCCATCAGTGGCAACAGTAATCATGAACATTAATGTAGACACTGGCTGTGGTAGGTCTATAGACCCAGACATTGCCCTCAGCAGCAGCTAGGGTCTGTATTGCACAATGGCTCTAGTGGCAGTTTAGGCCACTCAGATTGGCATGGCCCTGTAGTGGCGTGTCTCTTGGATCCAACATAGCCAGCCATTAGTAGCAGACTGGAACCTGGGCATCTTTGTGGCCTTTGGTGGCAACACAGGCCATAGATATTAAAAAAAAAAAAAACACAAAAACCTGTCTATGGTAGGACCATGGATACAGACATGGTGCTAGGCTGAAACTCAGGCCTGAGGATGTTGTGGTCCTTGGTGGCAGTGTAGGGCACTCAGATAAGTATGGTTCCAGTGACAGCATGACTCACAGTCACCAACATGGCCCCAGGTGTAGGCTCAGACCCCTAACATCTGCACGGCCTTTGGTAATAACAGGAGTCATGGACATCAACTCT
This sequence comes from Phyllotis vaccarum, assembly GCA_033318265.1. Lineage (NCBI taxonomy): Eukaryota > Metazoa > Chordata > Mammalia > Rodentia > Cricetidae > Phyllotis > Phyllotis vaccarum. The sequence goes on along the minus strand of JARWLC010000006.1, from coordinate 25,390,380 downwards.
GACCCAACTTCAGTAGGGCTGTAAAGCACGCCTATATGCCTTCATGGTCCAGAATAACTGTGAAGGCCACTTAGATCAGATGGCATAGCCCTTGAACACTAATGTGGCCTCATGTGGCAGCCCAGACACTAGGCATTGTCATGGCCTTTGGTAGTATCAGGAGTCCCAGACATTGATGCAAAATCTGGCTACAGTAGGATCACAGACCCAGACATGGCCTGAGGTAGCAGATCAGGCCTAGATAACACCAACCTTGGATATCTATATAAGTCCTGGTTCTAGAGGGACCATGGATCCAGACATAATCCCTTGTAGCAGCCCAGGCCCAGATGTCACCATGGTGCTGGGTGGTCAGATCAGCATCAATTTGGCCTCAGGGGGGCCCTCAGATACCAGCATGGCTCCAGGTATTAGCCCATAACCAAGGTATTTCTATGTTTCTTAATGGTAAGAGGTGCCATGGATATCAACACAGACTTTACAGAAAGGCCATGGATCCAAACATGGCCCTTGGCTTTAGCTCAGACCTAGATATCTCCATGGTCCTGGATGGCAGCACAAGCCACTCAGATCAGGATGGCCCCTGCAATGGATGGTCTTTGGTTACCAACATGGCATATGTGGATGCCCAGACCTAGGGTGTTCTCATGACTTTTGATGATAACAGGAGTCACAATCATGAACAAAGACCACTGCTGTAGCAGGAACATAGACCCAGACTTGGCCCTTGGCAGCAGCCTAGGCCCAGATGTGAACATGGCCCCAGGTAGCAAAGCAAGCTTCCCACATCAACCCATTTCTTATTGCTCATGCCTCTTCAGATCTGCCTCTCTACACAGGACCCAAGTCATTCTGCCTACCACTCCCCCATACACCAACCTATATTGGTTCATCATAATGGTACCTGACCACCCAGAGCCTCAAGGCCCCAGGCTGGCCAGTGATTCCTCCTCCCTGCCTGGGATCACTTCCTGCCTGGAATGGACTTCTAATGTCATTGTTTTTAACAACTGAATAATATTCCAATGTGTAAATGTACTATATTTTCTTTATATCTTTTTTGGTTGAGGAGCATCTACATTGGTTCCAGGCTCTGACTATCACAAATAATGCTGCTATGTACATTGTTGATTGAATGTACTTGTGGTATGATGGAGCATCCTTTGCTGGCTTTTGAGGTATATAGAGTCCCAATTTTCTGAGAGACCTCCATATTGATTTCCAAAGTGGCCATACAAGGTTTTACTTCCACCAGCAATAGAGGAGTGTCCCCCCTACTCCCCATCCTCTCCAGCATTAGCTGTCATTTGTGTTTTTGATCTTATTGATTCTGATGGGTATATGATAAAGATGTCAGTGTCATTTTGATTTGTATTTCCCTGGTAACTAAAAATATATATTTACATATATATTATAAACATATAATATAAATTATCAATATATGTATCTAAATTTAATTAAATTAACTAAGGAAAAGAAATTAAAATCGATCCCCAAACTTAAATAACTAAAGTATTTGAGCTCATGCAAGGTTCAGAATTTAAGCAGGCAAAAAACCAGATTCAAAGTGTGTTAAATTAGATATATCATGATATAGTATATACATTTTTGCATGTATGTATCCTCTTTCATGGATAACACACATAAAGAGAACTGTAAAGTATAGGGCATAACAGAAGATGGAGAAAGGAAAAGGGCATAGGCTCTTGGGTTCTTTTGTCATGTTTTACCAGAGCAGACAACAAGATTAGAGACAGCTCCTGTTTAGATCATTGGGCTAAAAATTTTGTGTCTCACAGAAACACACAAAGAGTTATATTACAAACTATTCAGTATATGGTTCAAGCATTTTACTTGCTAGGTCTTGCATCTTTAGTCAACCCATTTCTATTGATCTATATATTGCCACATGTCTGGTGGCTTTATCTGTTCTCTTACATATTTCTTTTCATGGCAGTTCACAGCATCTCCCTGACCCTACCTTTCTTCTTACATTTCTCTTGAATATCTGCCTGGTTTTGTCTTGTCTTAGCATAGGCAAAAACAGTTTCTTTATTTACCAATTGTATCAGCACATATTTATAACCATCCCACAACACTTTCCATTTTTTGCTTAATCAAAAAAGAAGGTTTTAACTTTAACACAGTAAAACTACATATAACAAAACACTTATCAAGCAAGAATTATAGTTATAAAATCTAGTATTTTTAACAAAATTAAGTAAAATATTCTATTACCTATTCTACTTTTGTGAACTTAAAGTTTTACGTCTAACATATCTTTTATCATGGCTAAGAATAACTATAATTATCACTATTTGGTCTTTAACTTCATCAAAGACCTCAGAAGGATATAATATTCCTTGAGTAAACAGAAAGTACATTGCAAGCAACTTCCACAATTCTAGATGTTACAGAGACATCTGGCTGCCTGAACAGTCATCCAAAGTTCCTTTGCAACATTGGGGCATTCATCTTCAGCCTACAGACCTAGAGTCTCTGGAAGATCATTTTCATAAGCAGTAAATTTGAAGGACTGTCTCACCTATTGGTAAAGTTTGTTAGTTATTTTCCTTAGTGTCCTGAAAATGTCTGGTAGTTTCTTCTGTGAAGCAGAAGCCTGAAGGACTATCTTGCTTTATTTTGGCTAAGTTCAGTGGTTACCTTCCTGTGGGTCCTGAATGTCCAGTTTATATAGCATTCTGTCAAGCAGGCAAGGTAAGAGCTTACCATAAAGGAAGCAAACTCCATATGAAATTTTTCAATGCCCATCATTCTTTTGAAGTAAATTAATGCTACCAGGAGCAGCACCAGAAAGTCTAAGTTCTTAAAACATTTTAAATGCTATATACTGTAGATCTTTAAAGTGTTTTGAAGATTACCTATCTGAACCATATTTTTGTATACCTAAAAAACTTAACTGACATAACTGTAAGTTTGACTTTTATAGATGGCAATTAATCCTTATTTTAATTATGCATTACAATTTTAAATGAGTTGAATAAATATAATACCTTAAACAAGAGTAAAAATATACATACAGCATAATAAAATTAACCTCAAATTTGTATTAATAAACCAAAATCCATATCAATACAAAGTATTTTGATATTACCAATTGTTTTTTTTGGATCAAAATGGGTTCAATAATGTATCTCTTAAAAATCCTTTCTATATCATATACTCTTTTGTAAAAAGAAAAAGATATTGACAATGACCACCAACCATAATCAATGCCCTTGAAATAAAAACAAACATTTATAAACAATATTTTGAGAATTTGGGCATAGCTTTCTACACTACTTCCTGCTGATTGGGAGTGCTGCCAGTCTTACGGGAATCCTGAGAACATTTAGAATTATTGTCAAGCCCTGACAGAACCAGCTTTGATCTTTGTTAATAGATACTATCTGTTGAAGTTCAGGAGGTCTTGCTTGATCTAACCTGATCCATCTTAACCTGGAATGAATCCACAGCCTCTTGCTTTCTGTAGAAACAAAAGCAGAGCCTCTTTTCCAAAGTTACATATCTTTAGTCCCAAATTTCAAAGTCAAGACATCTTTAAAATTTATATGTTAGTTTAACTTAGTAATCTTTACAATCAAATGCCTTTTTAAATTTAGCTCGGAGACTAGGTAGTTACAGTCACAACCATCTCATATCTTAGCTAAGAGCATATTATGTACTAGATTCAGATTCTTCAGGATAGGACAGCTTTTGGAGTAATCTCTGTATTTCCCACTTACCAATAGTCTGGACATTTAGTATATGTTTTTGTTTGATGTTGTTTTTGTTGGTTGTAGTTCTACTTTTGCTTATGTTATTACCCTTTCTCTTTCTCCTGAACATTACTTGATAATTGTTATTATTGTATGTAGTTTTGTATTAGGTTTGGAACCTTCTTATTTAGACAAAAAGGGGAAATGTAGTGATATTTGCTCCACCCATAACCTTGGGCTATCTTGCCAAAAAAAACGGAGCAGTGCTTTTGTCTGAGTATGAACTTCTTGCCTGCATACATGGCCTCTTATAAGGTGTGGTCAGGTACTGGAAGGCCAGGTGATTGCATTCCTGGGTGGAACAGGAGGATGACTTCAGCTGTACATTTGGTTCTGTTTCTCCTGACTGTATTTCCTCTATTTACATCTTAAAATTATTACTCATTGAACAAACTCATGTGGTTTGATCGCTAGATATCATCAGTGTCTCACTAGACTAAACTAATACAGAGAGATTTAAAATATTGACCATGTTACAAATATTGCTATATTAAATAAATTATATTTGTTTTTATGGACTGTTGGCACATTAATGGCTTACAATTTCAGGGACCAATTCTTTGAAAAAGAATTACTGAAGTGGGGAGTTCATTCCTTCAAGTATCAGGCTCCCTAGAAACTCCTGGCTTTCAGAGCTGTTATTAATAGCAATTTTTGATAAGAACTGTAACACTTGGCACCACCAATCCTGGAATCTCAAAGCTTGACTTGCATCTGTTGTGTATTTAATTCATTTACTGAAGCCACTTTAATTCTGTTGAAAATCTAGAATAATTACAATAAAGGAAATAAGCCTCTAATTATTTGTAAAGAACATTATCATAGACTCACATTACCTCTGATTTTATTACTCTAAAGGGACATTTGGTTAACCCAGATTTAATTGGAAGTTAGTGGGACTGGGGGAGAAGATTTTAAAAAGCTTGATGTGACCCAACCAGAAACTTTTACTGTTTGTGAAGAACAGTTTTGGTTTCTGATTTTTGAGCTCATCCACTGAAAGAATTTAATTTAGGTTTCTTTCTCTCTATCTTCATCTTTTTAACATTTTTATTGGTGTGTATCCTAAGTTTGGATACAGATTAGACATTTGTCACTTCTAGTCATGAAAGAAGATCCATTTTCATATCACCTTGGGAATGTGTTCTATGGGACATGGGATTCTAAGATATAAAAATGAAAAGATCCAGTTTATTACAGCCCACAATGTAAGAGCCTAGGCACTGTACTCTGATCCTCTGCTGCAAACTTCTCACTTGTTGAGTGGTTATACTTCTTGTGTCTCATGCTCCTTGTCTGTAATGTAGAAAGATATATTAATCCAAATAGGGTATTTGTCATAAGTTTGCTATTGTTTTTAAATGAATTGACAAAGTGCTTAAAACAAGTTGGCTTATTATAGTTGATGACTGCTTTAATTGGCTTTGTGATTATTTACGAAACATACATATGACTTTTCTCATGATATCACAAAATATTTGTGCTGAGATGAGAATATTAAAAGCCAAAAGATCTTATGTAATCAAGCTCACTCTACAATCAATTTTTTCACACTTTACGTAGTGAATATTCAAAAATGCCAATGTGATATATGACTCACCACCGACAGGATAAAGACCAATCTAATATTACCTGGTTTTAACTCAAGCAGTTCCCTCCTTAACATCAGCAATTGTCTTAGTTAGGGTTTCCATTGCTGTGAAGAGACCATGATTATGGTAACTTTATAAAGGAAAGCATTGAATAGGGGCTGGCTTAGAGTTTTAGTGCTTTAGTTCATTACTGTCAATGTAAGAAGCATGGCAGCATGCAGGCAGACATATTACTAGAGAAAGAGCCTAGAATTCTACATCTGGATGGATAGACAGCAGGAAGAGAGAATGCCACACTGAGCCTAGCTTGAGCATCTACAACCTTAAAGCCCACCCCCAGTGACACACTTCCTCCAACAAAGCCACACCTATTTCAACATGACTGCTCCTAATAGTGTCACTTGCTGTGGACCTATGAGGGCCATTTCATTCAACTGCTACAGAAATCAACAATTTGAGTTTTTTTTATTTTGAGGAAATATTCTGTATTGTAAGCTTTTTTAAGGATCTGTTGCTCCTGTGGGTTTCACTTCAAGTACTCATTAAAGGTAGGAACCCTCTTATGTGCTTCCTCACACAGAGCTACCTCACTTTCTCCATCAAGCCTAACACATATACCAAAGTTGCTTGTCTTAGTTAACTTTAATTGTTGACTTGACACAGCTGAGTGTCTTCTGTGAAGAGAGTCTCACTTGAGGGATTGCCTAAAGCAGATTGGCCCAAGAGGGTTATTTTGGTTGTTGATTTATATAAGAGAACACAATCTGCTATAGGCATGACTGTTCCCAGGGCAGAGAGATAAAGTACACATGAAATTACAACAGTATAGTTGCCTAAACAAGACCTGAACGATGGTACTAGAAGCTGACATTCCCACACAAATGAGGCTGAGTCTGTTTTCTCTCCCTCATTTCTGCACAACTGCAGTGGAAAATAATCCCTCTTCTCACTGCTACCACTTCCTTCTTCTGTCCTCCCACAAAGCCCCAGCTTGGTCTTTGACTCATCAGAATCTCCCGCCTACTATCTTTCCTATTTGACAATGCCTATTGACTCCCCCATATAGTTTAGTGACATTACTTCAGGTCCATGAAACTGACTCTCTGTAAGATACTTGCATCCATGTTCATTGAAAACTACACAGTAAAAAACATTTGAGTGGCAGTGAAAAAAAAGCATAGTTGGCAGAGCTGCAAAGAGGCCTCAGTTACCTTATGAGAAGGCTGAAGGTGGCATATTTCTTCAGTGTAGTCCCCTAGAGATGCAAGGGAGACGGGCTGAAGTTACCATCATAATACCTTTACTTTACAGAGTATGTATACTTTGCTAAGGTCTTTAGTGTACTTGATGTTTTTATGGAACAAGTATAATTAGTTTAATTTTATTGGCTTAATAAATTAATATGAATATTCTATGGGATTATGTCTAGATAGTCTGTTTTCTTCAAAGCAGGACAGAAGAGAATTAATACCATTCTGGATCAGGAAATCAATGTGTACTATTGTCTAAACAGTATCAACACAGCTAACTCTTGATCATCCTTTTTAATAGGGTGAGCAAGAATGTTTACTATACCAACAGTATACCATTAATATGTCCTGGACAGCATGCTATACCTGCTACTGGACCTCCTATTCAGTTGAATTCTGGTGGCCCATTTTATTCACTGGGATATATCTAATTTTATTTTTATGTCTTCCACAAGAAACATATGACTAGTTTTTGTGTGAAAGTTCTTGTAGTAGGAGGTTTCTGGCCCTGACTTTTGGGCGTTTAGGCCCACAGACCCACAGACCCACAGACCCACAGACACGCAGATGCATACGATAGTTTTAGGCTGATCGGTTTGAAGTAGCAAAATCATGAAACAAAATGGCAGCTATGGCATCTAGAATAACGAAATAGCAAGATATATATTTTTTAAAAAAGATTGGCAACATCTTGATTACATTAGAATCTGGAATCATGGAAGGAGAAAGGCATATGTCAGATGAACAGCTATCCTCTTTCAGACAACTCAGAAATGTAAGGAGGGGTGTGGGGAAGAAGCTGGAGACATTTAGAATACAGACAGTGAATTAAGTTTGGCTGTATCAAATGTGAGCTGATGATAGACCAGGACATTGGAACTGTCCCTTACCACTCCTAAATGTGAAATTATAGACTCAGATGAGCATTCAACAAAACTGTAAAACTTTAAACCTGAAAAAGATTCCTATTAAGGGACTAATTAGAGCTATTCAGGTGCTTCAGTGAAGGATGACAGCGGTGATTTTTGAGAACTTGTGGAGTGTTTGTGAAGTTTATGCTTGAGTAATATTTGGAGATGTTAGCACATCCCTCTCCCACAGCGTTTTTCTGTCTATTTCCTTCTATTAACTCAGCAGTAGATTCTGTGCTTCATTGCCTGTGAGGGAGAATAAAAGGCAAGGAAAATGCCCAGAAGCAGTCTTCAGGATCTAATCAGTAGGCACACGCCTACTGGCTAAGGTATAAGGAAGACAATGAACTTGGAGAGAGGCCCCCTTCTGATAAACTAGAGCTCCAAGATTCTGGAACAGAATTAGTTTGCTCTTTATTGCCTCAGAGAAGACATGGTCAAATTTTCAAAAGAAAATTGCCTCAAACAGTAATGTTCTACTATGGCTGTGGGTCAGATGATCTGTTTTGTTTTGGGTGGGAATCTGTGCATATCCCATTATCTAAGTCTTTCTGTATAGTGCTTTGAATGAGAATGGCCTGCCTGGGCTAGGCTCATAGGTTTGAATACTTGGTGGAATTGTTTGGGATAGATTAGGAGGTTTGACCACATTGGAGGACATGAATCTCTAGAGATGGCCTTTGAGATTTTAAAGGACTCATGCAATTACCAGTGTGTGCTCTGCCTTCTTCTTGTGCTTTGAGATATGACCTCTCAGCAGTTCCTGCTACCATGCTTTACTCTGCCATTATGGACTCTAACCTTTGAAACCATGAGCTCAACTCAACATTTTATTTTTATAAGTTTCCTTGGTCGTAGTGTTTTACTACAACAGCAGAAAAGTAAATAATGCAGCCTCCAAACATGTTGGGGTTGAATGATTTGGGTTGTCTACAGAAATGCACATTTCTTCAACAGCTTCTAGATGGCTTGTATGGGAGCTAGATTCACTTGCTTAAAGCAGGGTTTCTCAACCTTGCCAGCATTAATATTTGAGTGATTGTTTGGCATTAGGAGCTGGAAATGGAGAAAATACATTTTGCAATCATATTTTAGCAGAATTCTTGGCCTCTAACCACCAGATTCCAGAAACTTCTCACTTTTAATTGCAGCAATAAAAATGACAAACATGCCTTGAGATAAGGGGAACAAAAATTCTTCCAATTATAAACAAGTGGTCTAGATAAGCCATAGGGTTAAATTCTTCTAGATTTCATTATATAAGACAAAGAAGCAGCTGAGTGTGTTTGAACCTTGAGAATCGAAGAAAATGTCTGAATGTAATGAATTATATAAATAAATGACTAATAATCAACATATTCTACTTCTCAAACCTGGAGTCATGCACTATGACAACTTTTGAGGTCTTAGTACCCTTTGAGGGTAAAGGTGTTGTACACTGTATAGGGGAGAGTATATGGGGAAGCTCTAAGTAGCTGTTAGAATTTCCTGCAAGCACAGAGGCTTAGAATTAAAAATGAAATCTTAAGAGAGGCAGAAGACTGACATTTCTTACACAGCTGAGCATCAGACCTGGTTTTCATGCCTAATACAAGCTCATATTGTATTACACCAGATTATCAGAAATACATCCTAAAAATTCACTCCTTGCATGTCCATATTAATTATGAAGTAGACTAGAAGATCAAAGTTTATTGGTTGAAAGGGAATCAGAATAAATAGTCCATAGGTGATATCTAAATTCTGATAGTGGCTATCTGAAATGACATTGTAAAATAAGTTTGAGGGATTGCACACTTCTTTGTAAGCTTCTGCAGTAACTACAGCAACTCATTTTGTTTTCTGGAACCATTTATATTCTCCCAATGCCTAGAAGGTCAATAATTTCACATGGAGAACTTAAGTTCAAGTAGACAATTAAATGTGATATTCACTTTTTTTTCTGAATAGTGCAGCATTTCATACAAGGTTCATAACTCCAAAATAAATACCCAACTCAACTGAAAAATAATTGTTCATATTAAAATATCTATTCAGTCATCTTTGGCTTTTATAAGTTGATTTATTTTTCTAATTTCATTTATAACAAAAATATTCTTAATATAATTTAGTAAAATTGTATGATTTTCCTTGATAAGGGGCAAGGACTTATCTGATATGGGAATATCTTTCTGTATGCTGTGAATATCATTCTTTAAATAAAGGAACTGTTTTGGCCATTGCAGGCACCATAGAAGTAGGCAGGAAACTGGAGCATAGATAAGGGAAGGAGAGAGGGGTCAAGGGAGATGTGATCCAGCCACACAGGAAGAAATATGTAACAAAATAGGTAAACCACGAGCCATGTGGCAGGACAGATTAATTGAAATGGGTTGAATTAAGATGTTAGCAATATGCCTAAGCCTTAGGCCAAACAGCATAAAATTATTATAAGTGTCTGAGTCATTTTGGAGGGCCTAAGCAGTGGTGGGTGGTTAGGTGTCGGGGACTGCAGGTCTGTGGGTTTGGACCTCTGACTGGACGGGGTCAGAAACCTCCTGTTACACTTATCTGTGGGTTTAAGAACAAAATTTAGAATATAGCTAGAGATTATATTGTTTTAGTAAAATAGTGGTTCTAGGTTCTTCTCAAAGACTCAGGACTGTGACTGGAGAGATAGCTCAGCAGTTAATAGCACTGACTGCTCTTTCAAAAGACCTGGGTCCAATTCCTAAGGACAACAAGGCAGTCTACGACTGTCTGTAATTCTAGTTCCAGGGAATCTAGCACCCTCACACAGACGTACATGTAGGTAAAAGACCAATACACATAAAATAAAAATAAATACATCTTTTTTAAAAGATTTTTTTTTAATTTGGCTACCAGGAGTTTCCAGTACAGGATGGAGACTATTACAGAAATCTACTAACAATCAAATGCAGAATTGTGGAGCCCAGACCCAATGTATACATCTGCAAAACAAGTCCCACACCTGAGACTAAGGGAACTTTGTGAAAGAGGGGACAGATAGATCACAAGGGCTACAGGATTAGAGGATTTGTGTGAGACTGCTTCTCCTAGTGATGTCAGAGGTACTCTGTTACAATAAAGTTTCTGACCCAGTCCAGCCAGAGGTCCAGACCCACTCACCTGCTGTCCCAGACTGCTTAGCCACCCGCTGCTGCTTAGGGCCCCCAAATTGATTCAGATGCTTATATTAACTTCATGCTGTTTGGCCTATGGCTCAGGCACATTGTTAGCTGCCTCCTTCATCTTAACTCAACTCATTTCTGTTAATATGTCTGCCACCTGTGTTCCTTACATGTTTCTTCTTTGGGCTTCTGGCTGGATCTGATCTGACTCTGCTCTCTGTCTCCTAACTATTCTGATTCCCCACCTACTTCTTCTACAGTGCCTGCCATGGCCCAAACAGTCCTTTATTTAAAGATTGATATGCACAGCATACAGAAAGACATTCCCACATCAGTACTCTCTCAAAGTCTCACCAAGAGGACTGTCTAAACACAGTCCAAACAAGGGCAGCAACAATAAATGTGGGGTTCAGGGAAATGTTAAAGGAAGACCCCAGACTCAAACAGTATCAAAGAACAAAGAGCATTTAATAGTCCAGTTTGCAGGGGTCAACCCCTGTCCAAAATGGCAATGACCCTGAGAGGGGTGTGCAGGCTTCTTTTAACCACGGCTAAGGAGAGTAGCAGGGATAGTTCCATAATTGGTTAAGCAAACAGAAGTTACATTAGTATATTTCTAATTGACTGAGATTTAGTCTTATCATTTTTGAATACGACTACACAAGTTTGGATAAATCTGAATGGGATTCAGAAGGGGGCTTCAGGATTTGTCCTTGAGATATTTAAAGATGGCCCAGGCCTTGTCCGTGAATACAAGGGCATTGTGGATACATGGCCATTGTGGGGGAGACAACTGTTCTGCCTTTCTCAGAGAGCTGTAACTTAGTCAGTTGTAGAAAGTGAGAGAGTTTAACCTCTTCATAGACATGTCAAAGTGAATGGAGGCAAGCTCAGAGGCCTCAGCCCTCCACAAAGAACTAGAAGCAACCTAGGAATGTGGAGAGTGGAAGGAACAGTCTTCTCCAAGAAAGAGCACACCAACTAGTTACCCAATGCAAAATGATCAGTACTGAAAACATACATACAAGTAACATTATACAGACTGAGCAAGAAAATATATCTGCATATGCATATTTGCATCTAACAACAATGAGAAAAGAAGAATTTGAAAGAGAGCAAGGAGAAATACATGGGAGTGTTTAAAGGGAGCAGAAAAGGGGGAAATGATGTAATATATCTCTAAAAGAAAAGAAAAATTAAAAACCGTGATTTAATAAATGAAACAAAGTCCAAGTTAAGTGACACTTCCAACATTGAACACTAGTCTCAGGGATGGAGTTCACATCAATTGATATTTAAACTTGTAGCTTTTATAGTCAGCAGGATACTTAAAATCTAAATATAGAGTTTTAAAATATTTTCTCTATTTACTCCTAGTGACTTAAAAGGGTAAGGCTGAATTAACATGTATACAAATATTAAATATGAGCTTGATTAAGGTAGATATCTATTCTAACATATACTCAGAAATAGGGACAGGAAACAGTCTATATACTTTAGCAAGATTAAAACTCCTAAGTTTCTGGGGACTGTGTTTATCACCCAAGACTACTGACTTGAGTTCAATCTTTGTGCCATAGTTGGGGTTTCTAGTGTTGAGAAGAAACACCATGACCAAAAGAACTTGGGGAGGAGAGGGTTTGCTTGACTTACATATTCTGAATTGCAGTATAAACCAAGGCATGAATTCAAACAGGGCAGGAATCTAAAGCCCATGGAGGAGTGCTACTTACTTGCTTGCTCCTCCTGGCTTGCTCCACTGACTCTTATAAAACCCAGAACCACTAGCCCAGGGATGGTACAACCCCAATAGAAGGTGGCCTCGCACATCAATAACTAATTATAAAAATTCCCTATAGCCTTGCCTATACCCCATGCTTATAGAAAGATTTTCTCAATTGAAGCTCCCTCCTCTCAGGTAACTTTAGCTTTGTCGACTTGTCATGAAACTTTCCAGCACACCCTGAAATTGATGCCACAAAGTTGTCCCCTTGACCTCCACTAAAGAGTCACGGCTTACCAGAATCCTTTCTAGGATTTGTCACTTTTGAAGTAAAATATCTGGGATTCACAAACAGGTGCCTCCATGGTTTCTAAGCCCAATTAACTGGGATGCACTAGAGATTAAGGTTATAAAAAAGCTGGGAGCTGTGCAAGTTCCTGGAGCTGGGGCTGAAGCAGAGTGGAGCTCGAAGTGGGAACAGCAGGTGTCCCTAAAACTAAAGCTATTTTGGGATACAAATGGAAAAGTCATATTAGAAGGCCCCCGAATGTAGCAACACCTACAGTAAAGCTTACATGGCATGGGAGTAACAGCCACTTCCTAGTCAGGCTTCCAGGGGCTTTCACATTCTACCTTTGTCTCAGCAGGTCTACCTATCTCAGTTTTAGAACATCCTGGAAGTACAATAAAACCAACTTGGTTCATCAAATATCGAAAAGGTTTTCTTTTATAAGTACATTTATGGTAGACTCTTTCTACCACAGAAAACTTAGTCACACTCGCTATTGTCAGGCTTGAAAGCAAACAAAATCAAAAATACTAAACTTGTATGTTTAAAACTTTGAAGCTTTGTTTCTCAGACCAAAGTTTGAGGAGAAGCCTGACCTTAAAGAAGTAAAGAGAAGAACAATGTACCAAGGCTGTCCTTAGGATGCCTGCCAGTATTACAATAGATAGCAGGACTCGAGAGCTTTGTTCAGGAGCCTCTGGGGTAGGAGAATAGAGATCAAGATCTTTCCAGGAAAGTCTGCCAAACATTTGGTGAAGAAAAAAAATTAATCTGGCACAATCTTTTGCCGAAAATAAAAAAAGGGAAGAACCTATCCCTGATTCTGAACTCCATTAGGATCATATGGGAAGGTGAAACAGTGGCAGTCTCAATATAGGAAAGATATTGAGAAACCCAGGAATGTGAGTTTGTAATGTGAGATTGTAAAACATGGCTCACAGCAACAAAAGACTAAAGTAGAAAAGCCATAGAAGCAACTCAGAAGATAACAAAAATGTAGCACAAATATCAGCTAAATGTTATAATAAAATGAAATACTAGTCATGAGTGATAGTTAACTAGCCACATAGAATGATTCAGCATTAGTGAATTTCACAACCAGTAAAGGGGAAAGAAGGAAGGATGAGGGTGTAAGTGGAGAGGTAGGCAGTGGGGTAGAGCAGAGGAGGGAGTCTTTCTTTTTGTTATGGCAGCAGTGCTAGGAATAGGAGGTGGGTGGGACCTAGGGGTCATACGTGCTGAATGCAGGTATGCTGACTAGTTTTCTGTCAACTTGACACTATTTAGTTTTTTGGAAAAGGGAACCTCAGTTGAGAAGTTGTCCCTTACAAGTTTGTTCTGTTAGCAAGTTGCATTTTCCTGAATGATGATTGATATGGCAAGGCCCAACTCACTGTGTGTGCCCCCCCCTCCAACGCTAGTGATGCTGAGTGTTGTATGGAATCAGGTTGAGAAAGCCATGAGGTGCAAGCCAGTAAGAAGACACCATGACCTCTGCACCAGTTCTTGTCTCCAAGTTCCTGCCCTGTTTAAATTCCTGCCCTGACTTCCTCAGTGACGGACTGTGATATGAAACTTACAGCTGAAATAGACCCTTTCCTCCTCAAATTGCTTTTGGTCATGGTGTTTTATCACAGGAACAGCAACCCAAGACAGCGGGGGTCAAACAGCACATGGCTTCTGCATATCAAGTGGGTCCTGCTTCTTCTTCACACTCATTATCCTCTTATATAAAATATTTTATCTATTTTGCCCATTTTTCTATTGTATTGATTAATTCTTAGGTATTTTACAGTTCATGTATGTCTGTCTCTATGTCTTTATATATCACATCTGTCATAAATACATCTATCTACCTCTATATATCTGCTACATATAGTTCATTAATCTGATACTGACATTCTGTTTTTAAAACATTTTTTGTTTAAAAACATTTGAATTTTATTTGATTATTATCATTATTAGTGTGTGCGTGTGTGCATGTGTGCGTATGTGTATGTATGTATGTATGTATGTATGTATGTGTTTGTAATGTAGGTGTGTAATGCAGGCATTCACATACCAGGTACAGCACATGTGTGGATAGCACTTAGAAGCTGGTTCTTTCTTTCCACTGTGAATTCCACGGATGAACTCAGGTCATGAGGCTTACACAGCAAGTGCTTTTATTCACTGAGATCTTGCTGGCTTTTAACAAACTTCCTTAATATTTTTTCTAAAATATGGAAGTTATTATCTTTAATATAATCCAACTTATCAACCCACAGTGATTAAGGAAGGCTCTGAAGTTGGGCAGGTATAGTTCAGCATCTCAGGACTCTTCCTTTGCCTGTGTGACTTAAGAAAATTATTTTGCCCCTGTAAGCCCAAACTGCTGCACCTACAAAATGAAAATAGTTGCCTTATATTCTTCATGATCAGGTTCTAAAGATGAAATGAGATCATTTGTGTGAACTATTAAGAATAGACAATGTGTCAAACTGTGAATCTATTATACCATTCTGCGATTCTATAAAAGTGACACTCATTATTTTATTTCCAGGTTGAATTATATATGAATTATAAAACTATAGTTTTAATAGGATCACTTCATGGAATATAATAATTATTTTTCTCATACTACGTAGAAACACAGAAAGATCCTTTTCTAACACTGTTTAAGATCATGATGAAATCTTTGGTCAGGGGATGATGTTAAAGAGGAAAGACCTTTTGTCTGTAATCTCTGTGACTAGAAAATATATAATTTGTCAGCACAGTTGATTTGGAAAATCCAGTATTAGAACATATTTATATTTTATCAATTGTTATTTAACATGATAAATTCCACTATACTATTTAGACATGGCCACTGAAACATGAAACTATACTACATTGTTTTCCTTTTCACCTAACTAGGAAGTGATTCTTGTGATCACAAGTACTTCATCATCTAGATAGACCTGAAGTTTTATTAAACCAATTTTCTGAAAGCAAAATATGAGTTCTCAGAAATTAGTTGAAAATTCTGTTACTATTCTGTGCTCTGAATACTTAATTAGTGCCATCATAGTTCCTGAAGCTATAATCAAATTAACTGAGAGAGTTGTCTTTAGGCTGGTGGATTTGTAATAAAATTACAACAAACATGAAGACACCAACAGTGGTAGAGAAGGGAATAAATGGTTGAACATGATGAAAGATTTAATATTTTAAACTTACTTGCTTGTCTTGAAGTCATCTCACCACTTTTCGTTTTAAGCTAAAGATCATGCAGATATCCAGCAGTGGCCATCTACAGTGAAGCTGTCCTCAGGAAGCCATGCATCAGTATAGCTTTTTTCTCTAAGCTCTTCAGCCTTTCCAGTGGAGGGACATTCAGCTCCCAAATAAATACATGGAATTTTAATTCTTTCTTATGAATTCGCAGATTTAGGTTGACTTGTTTCCAGCCAGCTTTTTAAAAATTATCTTATCTACTTTTTGCCTATGGGCTTTTATCTTTCTTGATTCTGTATATCTTTCTTACCTACTCTGTTACTGGCTGTGTAGCTGGGTGGCTACCCCTGATGTCCTTCTCTCCTTTTTTCCTTGATTTTCCATCTATCCTCCCATATTTCTCCTCCTATTTATTCTTTATGTCTGCCAGCCTTGCCTATTCATTCTCCTGCTTTGCTATTAGCTGTTCAGCTCTTTATTAGACCGTTAGGTAGTTTAGACAGGCAAGGTAACACAGCTTTACAGAGTTAAATTCAATATAAAATAGTGAAACACATCTTTGCATAATTAAACAAATGTTCCACAGAATAAACAAATGTAACCCATCTTAAAATAACATTCCACAAATCAGTTCAATGTAAGGCTAAGTATTTACTACATCTATGCTTCATGTGGCTCTACAAAAACAAGCAAGACCTGAACATTCCAATATGGAAGAAGCAGGGGAAAAGGACCTTAAAAATATTTTGTAAAGATGATATAAGCTTTTATGGGGGAAATTAAAAAAGAAATAAAAAACTTTCTTAAAGAAATAGAGGGAAAGGCAAACAAAAAATTGAAAAAACTTAATAAATCCCTTAAAAGAAAACAAGAAAAAACAATCAAACAAGTGAAAGTTCAAGACTTAAAAACTAAAATAGAAGAAAGAAAGAAATAAAATACAAACTGAGAGAATGTTGGAAATGGAAAATATGAGTAAATGAACAGGAACTACAGATACAAGCATAACTAACAGAATGCAAGAGACAGAAGAGAGACTCTCTGGTGTAGAAGATGCAATAGAGAAAATAGATTTGTCAGTCAAAGAAAACACTAAAGCTAAAAAAATCATAACCCAAACGTCCAGGAAATCTGGAACACATGAAAAGACCAAGCCTAAGATTAATAGGAATAGAAGAAGGAAAGGACACCAGGTCAAAGGCACAGAAAATATATTCAACAATGTTGTAGAAGAAAACTTTTGCAACTTAAGAAAAGAAATGCCTATGATGATACAAAAGCTTATGAAACACCACATGGACTAGACTCCCCCCAAAGAAGTCCACTCACCACATAGTAATAAAAACACAAAACATACAGAATAAAGAAAGAATATTAAGGACTGCAAAGGAAAATGCCTATCAGACCACTATGACCTAAAGTTATAGCTTAACAACAACACAAAGTACAGAAAGACTACAAAGTCATAGAAACTGAACATTTCTCAGTTGAGCCACTTCTAGGTCAATGAATCAATAAAGAAAGAAATTAAAGACTTCCTAGAATTAAAGAAATAAATCCATAACATACCTAACTTTATGGGACACAATGAAAATAGTGTTCAGAGGTTCAAAGCACTAAATGCCTACATAAAGAAGTTGGAGAAACCTCACAAGAGAGACTTTACAGCATAGCTGAAGGCTCTAGAACAAAGAGAAGCAAACTCATTCAGAAGGAGTAGACAGCAGGAAATAATCAAACTTGGGGCTGAAATCAATAAAATTGAAACAAAGATAACATTGCAAGGAATCACTGAATCAAAGAGTTGGCTTTGAGAAAGTCAACAAGATAGACAAACCCTTATCCAAAGTAACTAAAAGCCAGAGAGAAAATATGCAAATTAAGAAAATCAGAAATGAGAAATGGATATAATAACAGACACAAGAAATCCAAAGAATCATTAGGATATACTTCAAAAAAGTGTCCTCCCCAAAATTGGAAAAGCTAAAAGAAATTGACAACTTTCTTGATAGGTGCCATTTACCAAGATTAAATAAAGAGCAGATAAATGACTCAAATAGATCTATAAATCCTAAGGAAATACAAGCATTTATTAAAAGCCCCCAAACTCTCCCTCCCACCCCTTAGAAAAGACCAGAGTCAGAAGGTTTCAGCACAGAATTCTACCAGAATTTCAAAGAATAATACCAATATTCAAATTGTTCTACACAATAGAAACAGAAGGAAATCTTTTATGAGGTTACCGATGCAACAAAGAAAGAGAATTACAGACCAAATTCCACCATTAACATTGGTACAAAATAATCAATAAAATACTAGCAAACCAAATTCAAGAACATATCAATGAAAATTGTCTACCACGATCAAGTAGGCTTCATCCCAGAGATGCAGCAAAGGCACAACATACAAAAAAAATTCAATGTCATTTATCATATAAACAAGCTGAAGAAAAACCCCACAATCTCATTAGATGCTGCAAAAATCCAATTTGACAAAATCCAACTCTCCCTCATGATAAAATTCCTGGAGAAATCAGGGATACAGGGAAAATACCTAAACATAATAAAGGCAATGTATAACAAGCTCACAGCCAACATCAAATTAAATGGAGAGAAACTCAAAGCAAGACTACTAAAATCAGGAACAGGACAAGGCTGTCCATTATCTATTTAATACAGTACTCAAAGTTCTAGCAAGAGAAATAAGGCAAGAAAAGGTGATCGAGGGGATAGAAATTGGAAAGAAATAAGCCAAACTTTTACTATTTTCAGATGATACAATAGTATACATAAGTGACCCCCAAAGTTTTATTAGGAAACTCTTACAACTGAGAAATACCTTCAGCAATTTGGCAGGATACAAATTTAACTAAAAAAAATAGCCCTTCTATTAAAAAATGATAAAAGGGCTGAAAAAGAAATCAGAGAAATATCACTCTTTAAAATAGATGCAAATATCATCAGATATCTTGGAGTAACTCTAACCAAAGAAGTGAAAGACCTGTATGAGAAGAACTTTAAATCACTGAAGAAGGAAATTAAAGAAGATATCAGAAAATAAAAAAATCTTCCATACTCTTGGATAAGTAAGATCAATATAATAAAAATGGCTATCTTACCAAAAGCAATCTAAAGTTTCAATGAAGTTCCCATAAAAAGCCCAACAGAATTCTTCACAGACCTCAAAAAACCAATACTCAATACTCAACTTCATATGAAAAAACAAAAAATCCAGGATTGCCTAAAAATGTCTGCTCAATAAAAGAAATGAAGTCATCACCATCCCTGAGTTTAAGCTATGCTTTAAAACAACAGTAATAAAAGCAGCTTGGTATTGGCATAAAAATAGACATGTGAATTAACAGAACCCAATTGAAGACTCTGACATTAATTCACACATCTATGAATACCTGAATTTTGACTAAAACGTAAAAAATATACAATGGAAAAAGAAAGCATTTTCAGCCAGTGGTGCTGGGATAACTGGATTGTGGCTTATAGGAAAATGCAAATAGATCCATGTCTATCACCCTGCACTCAACTCAAGTCCAAGTGGTTAAAGACCTCAACAAAAACCCAGTTACACTAAACCTAATAGAAAAAAGTAGAAAATAGCCTTGAACACATTGGCACAAGACCACTTCCTAAAAATAGCACCAGTAGCACAGACACTGAGACCAATAATTGATAAATGTGACCTCCTGAAACTGAGAAGTTTCTACAAAGCAAAATGACAGCTCACAGAGTGGAAAAAGTCTTCACCAACCCTACCTCTGACCAAGAGCTGGTCTCAAATTACATAAAAATTCAAGAAACTAGAGGTCAAAAAACCAAATAACCCAATTTAAAATGGGGCACAGAGCTAAATATAGAATTTTCATCAGAAGAATCTCAAGTGGCTGAAGGACACTTAAAGTAAAATGAAAAGCTAAGTTAAAAACATAGATGACAACTTATACTGGAGGGGATGTGGAGCAAGGGGAACACTCTCCACTGCTCCTAGGAATGTAAACTTGTATAACCACTTTGGAAACCAGTATGAATGTTTTTCAGAAAACTGGGAATCAATCTTTCTAATGACACAGCAATATCACTCTTGGGAATATACCCAAAGGATGAACATTCTTACCCCAAGGACAATTGCTTAACTACATTCATAGCAGCATTATTTGTAATGACCAGAATCTGGAAAAAAAAAACCTAGATGTCTCACAACAGAAGAAAAGATTTTAAAATGTGGTACATTGATACAATGGATTAATACTCAGCAGAAAAAAAATGACATCCTGCAATTTTCAGGCAGATGGATTGAACTAGAAAAAATAAATCATCCTGAGCGAGGCCCAGAAAGACAAACATGGTATGTTATTGCAATAATATTAACTTGCAATATATTGTATAAAGGATTAATATTTATTGAGGGGTATATTAACACTCAATACAAATTGAATTAAGACAATTCTTGGAGAGAACTGTCCCATGTCGAGGTGCTGATCTGCTCCCCAGAATACAGGAACAACACAGGGGCAAGAACTCGGTGTCCCCTGGGTCCCAAAAGATTCTGGCCATTATTCATAGGGATCCCAATTCTCGGGATCTCCTTAAATAATGTCTTAATCCCACTACATCCCCCCTTTTGTCTAGCTAAGAATGTTCTAAACTCAGTATAAGACTATATACAATAGGAATCATTATAAGGTAATGTCTGGGGGAGAAAAAGGCAAAAATATAAGTTCAAACTACAACTAAAACCAACAAATATAAGGTATATCCTAAATATCTAGAATATTGGTAAGTGGCAATATACAGGGATTACTTCACAGCTGTTTATCTTGAATAATAAGAACCCAACACCTGAATGCTCTTTGCTAAAAGATGAGATGGTAGTAACCTTAACTTTCTAATCTTCAACCCCATTAAGACCCAAGAAGGGAAATATATTACCTGAAAGTTGCAAGCACAAGAGGTAGCTTCCAAGATTTAGGAGAGAATAACAGTCAGATACTTGAACAATCACCCATGGCTTTTCTGCACAGTTGGAGATTCCACCATTTTGGCTGAAGGTCTATGATATCTGACTGATCTATTCAGAAGCAGGGCAATTTTTTTTTTTGAGAAACTATTTTATCCTGTCTTAGGCAGGTTTCAGGACTCTCTATGCTTCATCTTGATTGTCCAGATTGGACATTGTACATATTGACAACATTAAAAGCAAGGGCAGGTCTCTGTCCAACATGCCATTGTCCAACAAGGAAGACTTCTAGTTGTAGTGTCCTTGATGCCCAACACCCTCTTGGGAAAGGAATAGTGATACCAGGAGTTGTGGTGTCTCTCATGATTGAATTCTAAATAACAAAACATTAAATGCCATATTCTCTAGGTCTATGAAGTGGTTGAAGACTCCTGACTATCTGATATATTCTAGCATATATCTGGGAAACCTAAGCAACATAACTATTACATGGCAAATCTAAGTAATGGTGATCTGCTATTTTTATCATCCTAAAGACTGAAGCTTACATTGTAAAGATAGGCAATCTATAAATGGGTGCACAGTTTCTGAATGATGACTTCAAGTATGATGATCATATAAATATCAACCAAAGGTACACATATCTTGAAAAATGACAACAGTATCTTAAATATATATTATTATACAAAATATTTAAACAGAGGTATACAAAACATCTTATGTATATATTATGACTAGTATAATTAAACAAAGGTAGAAATTGCATAGAGGGAATGACAACATGATTAACATGCATTAGTGTACAATATATTATAAACAGAGGTAGAAGTATGTGCAAAATATGGCAATTACAGATTTAATTTTGTATCAATATACAAATTACTTTAGACACATAAAACAATTTCATATTTAACTTTGTATCAATATATAAATTAACTCAATCAAACATATAAAATAATTTCTCATTTGTATCAATATACAAGCATCTATACCAGTGCAAATTGTCTTTGGCTCTTATTTGGCTAATAATTGTTTACAGGTAGATGCAATAATCTACTTATGTCTATCCTATCTATTCCCCTTTCTCTTCTTTAAAAGAGATTCCTTAATCTTTATTGTTGTTATATGTTGCACTAATAAAGGAAGTTAAGAGCCAGATAATCAGGGAAAGTCTGAAATATCAAGAGAGCACAGTCACCAACTATCTCACCAATCTATCTTCCAGCTTCTTCAGCCTCAGTCCTTCTGGCTCTACTGCCTCAATATGTCTTTCTATGCCTGCTTTAAATACTCTATCCCCCCAATTGTTTCACATCCAGGTTAAGATTAACGACATGGCACCACCGCTACCTACCTGGGAGCCTGGAACTCCCTCTGTAAACTAAGCTGGCCTCAAACTCAGATCTGCTGGGATTAAGGGTGTAGGTCACCATTCCTGGATATTCCCTGTGCTGCGATTAAAGGTGTAAATCATCACTCTCCGACCCTCCAGGATTGACTGTGGGTAGATTCCTCTGATATTTCAGACTGGTTTTTAGTAAATATGAAACATATTCCTAAATATCCCCTTTTGTGTCAAATTTAAAAAAGATTACAGCTAGCATAAGGAAAAGCATATCCTATAGGTACAATAATTATATACTATATATAATCAATAAATGAGTAATGTTCAGTCCATTAACAATTGACAATTCAAAGGAAATATTTCATTAATTATCCTTTTTGGCGAGTCCAAAGGAGTATGCCTAATTCACTTTCTTTCTAACTTGTATTACTAACTAAAAACTATTATTTTGATGTCTCTTAAACTTATACACTTTAACTTTGAAGTTTCTTTTCTAAAACTGTCACTAGAAAACTATAACTATTTCATCTTCAACTACCTCAAAGACCCAAGAAGGAAATAATATTACCTAACTAAACAGCATGGGCAAGCAAGCAACTTTCCAAAAAATGTATAAAATGAAACAGCTGGCTCCATGGACAGTCAGTCATCCATGGTTCTTCTGTATCACTGAAGCATCCGCCTTCAGCCTACAGGCCTAACATGTCTGACAGACTTCTCTGTGAAGCAGAATATTCTCAAAGACCTTGCTACCGTGTCTTGGTAAGGTTCAGCAATTCTCTTATGGGTGTGTCTTCTGCTTGTCCAGCTTGAGCATCATACTGTCAGCAGTCAAGGCAAGAGTACTTTCTTGTCCATTGGCTAGCTTTCATTACAAAGAAGGTCAACTGTGTACGGAGTTTCTCTGATGTCCATAACCTTCTCTGAAGTAGATTGGTGCTGCCAGGAGCAGTTGTCCCACTGTTTTGAAAATAATAAGAACCTATGTTATTAAATGCCATATTCTACAGGTCTCTGAAGTGGTTGAAGAAGACTTGTCCATCTAAAATATATGTTTGATCTTGAAAACATATCTGATATAACTATGTTTGAATGTAATGTCTAACTACTAACTTGCATTATTTTATACCCTAATTAATTGGTAATAAAAACTTTCATAGACTAGCAATATGTATTACATAGTTAGATGAACTGAATAAGTATAATACCTTTAACAAGCATAGAGATATATGTACAGTAACAAAATTAATCTCAATATACACAATTTGTATACAATATAATAATACAGTCCAATGTAAAATATTTAAAACTAGTAAGTCCTTTTTAAAAGAAGATTCAATAATCAACCTTATATCCTATTGTATCTGTATCCTCTTTTTCGTTCTTTCTTTTTAACAAGAATCTTGAATCTAATCTTTCTTGTTTAACTTTTTTCTAACCACAATCAATAACAATTTTTAACCAATTACCCTAAACAATGACAATCATCCATAACCCATTGAAAGACCAAAAACAACCCACACCACCTCTTGGAAATGTGGGCACTGTGTTCTTACTTTCTGCTGTCTGGGGGCAATAGCATCTTGAGGGGATCTTGAAAAGAAAAGTTTTTTTTTTTTTTAATTGTCAAGTCCTGAAATAAGTAGCTGTGTCATTTGTTGTTCAGTCTCTGCAAACAGGAAAGTGCACGGTTTGCCTCTGCCTCAAGTCTTGCCTATAGTAGTCTGTGAAGCTGACTACTCAGTGAGCTGCCTTAAACTTTTCCTGAGAAGTTTGTAGTCCAAATACGATCTTTGGTTGGTGTTTGTCAGCCTAGTGGCTTTGTCATATTCCATGTGAAATCATTGTTGTGGAGCCCCATCTTCCTTTTGGATACTTCAAGTTTGCAATTAAGCATTGTCATGGATCACTGCAGAAAACTGATAAGAGACTAAAACCCATCACAATGTACCGGAAACTAAATATATAACTACTTATTCAGCATAAGATTAGTAACAATAGAATAGTCCCTTATTTTAGTTATTCTTCTGTCCCATATCAGGTGGCTCTTCTGATATGATACAGAGATTTTGTATTTTCCTTTAATAAGTAGGCTTGAGTTTAGAGAAGGAGAGAGTCACACTCCAACTCTAAAGTCAGCTTTAAATTATAATTAAACTGAGACTTCAACTTACAAAAAAAGATATATAGAGGTTAAGTGATAAAATTATACCCTATAGAGTATACTGGTACCAATAGGTCTGATATTCTTTTGCTTGTAAATTTTTCTGGATAGCCTACCTTCTGCTTTAGATGTCTAGATGTCCAAGGTCTCTTACATTCTTGAAGATGGGCATTTCTAGTTTTCTGTAAAGACAAAAACAAAAACCTGCCCCCCCCGCACTTTGTTTTTTCTTACAATTCAAAGAATGGGTGGATGAGCTATCAGTTCTTATTTTCATGAAGTTTCTCTGGTTCAAATCGAGTCTTTATTAATTTTGATGGTATCCATAACTTTTCTTTACCTGTGGAAACAAAAGCAAACCCCCTTTCCAGTATAGCACATATCCTGACATCCTTCAGAGGTCAGTACATCTTTGAGCTAGGCAGGCTGATTTTAGTTCAGTTGTTTTTGGATATAGTCCAATGCCTTTCAGCAGCTATTGTTCATTTCTTATTAGCACTGAGAAAATTCAAAGTTAAAAAGCATGTTGTCTATTTCTAGGAGTCTTTGTTATTCCTTTCTGTTTATCTAGAATATCTTTTAGAGTTTTATTTGATCTCTCTATGACTTGCTTTACCTTTGGAGGGTTTAGTTCCTTTCCATGAAGGTTCCTCAGTGATTATTTCTGAGTCAGGGAGCTCCCAATAGCTCAGGTCAGCCATCTCCCTGGGTCTCCTCCTCATGATCCTCCTCATGATGGACAGAATGAAACAGATGCTAGAAGCAAAAAGGAGCAATTGTGTGTGAACAAAATGATTAATGTGATGATATAAACTCCTAAACATGGTTTATTAAGACTAAATAAACAGGAAATTAAAAGTTGAAAATAATTGTAAGGAGTAATGATATTAAAATACTAAGGGAAAAAACATCCTATATGGCTTCACTGGAGAATTCTACCAATATCTAAAGATTAATTAATACCAACATTCTTTCAAATTCTTCTAATGGATTGAAGAGAAGGTAACACTTCAAATTTGTTTGGGGCCAGGGTCATAGAGACACCAAACACCCCAGCCATATACACAACAATTTGTTATGAGTAATAAAGATTATGAAATAGGAAGGAACAAACCAATATATAAAACTAGATAACTTTCTAACAGTAACAGCAAGCAATCTGAAAAGTAACAGTCCCAGATACTACAGTATTACAAATTATAAGATACTTAGGTATAAATTCAAAGAGGTGAACCATTCATATACTGTAAAGCCACAACACATAGGTAAAAGATTTCAAAAACATATAGATAAATAGATGATGATCTCCTATTTATAAATTTATAAAGCTTGATTGTACTAAGTTTTTCATATTTATCAATGCAATCTGAATATTCACTATAAGTCATATTTATATTTCTGTGAATATTACATGCAAATGAAGAAAGCATTCTTTTTTGAATTTCAAGAAATCTCAAGTAATGAAGAAAAAGAAAAGAATAACAAAGTTTCTAACTTCACATTTCTTCATTGAAAAATATCCTACAAACCAAAAGCAATTAAGATACACTGCTGGGCATAAAGACCTACTTATGTTGGTTAATGGAATAGAATAGGTACCCAAGAAAACTGTCATTATGTGTACCACAGAGTAATTTTCAAAAAAAGATACCAAGACCACAAAATGTTGATGGTTTTATTAACAAACAGTTATGGAAAATTCATATCCATAGGCAAAAGAAAGAAAAAGGCTATTAGTTTATACCATACACAAAACTCAAGTCAAAACATACAAATAAGACTCCAGACAAAAATTAACAAACAACAAAAGAAAAAGGGGAAAGCATTAGGACATTGGATCTAGCAACAATTTGTGGGAATGCATTTGTGTGTGCTATATCTTTAAATAAAGGAGCTGGTTTGGGCCATGGCAGGTACCATAGAAGAAATGGGAGGAGTTTGGGGAGGAGAAGGAGGGCGGAGTTAGAGGCAGACCGAACTGAAGCCGCCAAAGAACAACATGTAAGGAACACGGGTGAGCCACACGGCCACGTGGCCCACAGATTAATAGAAATGGGTTGATTTAAGATATAAGAGCTAGCTAGCAATGTGCCTGAGCCATAGGCCAAACAGCATGAAGTTAATATAGGCGTCTGAGTCGTTTCTGGGGACCCGGGCGGCGGCGGGCGGATAAGCGGTCCCGGCGGCAGCTGTGGGTCCGGAACCTCTGGCGTCCGGGACCCGAGAAAAGCCACTACAACAACAATTCGTGTGGACTACAGCACCAAAGGGACTCATATCCAAAGTGTATAAAGAACTTCCACAAGTCAACGACAGAACAAGTAAACTGATTCTAAAAAGAACCTGGGTACACAGTCTCTAAAGAAGGTATATAAATGGTAAGTGTGTAAATGGTATTCCTAATGAAAGTGTAATATGCTGTAGTCATTATAGACAGCATTAGGTCTTTTACTACGATCTAATTATGTAGTACTCACACTTGTTATTATATTATATAGTAGAAACTATTTGAGAAGAACCTTAATGATTATCGACAGACTCATGGATAGAGAAAAGCTTGGAATACAAACACAGTAGGACATTATACAACTCAGAAAGATGGACATTTTGACCAATGATGTAATCTGAATGAGTCCTCTAAGGCTTCATGCTGTCTATAACAAGCTAGCCACAAAGGGATCATGTGAAGTATTGGCAGCTGCCAAAGGCATAGACAAGTAGGAAGAAGATGCCTGTCAAGGGCTGGAGTGGGGGGCAATGGGGAAATGAGTGGTAATTGACATAGGATTTCAGTTATTCAAGGTGGAAATGTTTTACGGATTTGTTGTGGAACTGTGAATATACTTAATGCACTAGACTATATGTTCAAAAATTAGTAAACGATGAACTAAATGTTAGGTGTCCTTATTTTGGGAGAACTAACAGCATGAAGGAAATAAGAGATCCTATGTAATTTGGGCATCTCCCAATACACTAGATTCTTGTCTCTTCAGAATAAGAGGGGGTCAAATCTTTTCCTTTGAATCCATACCATTTGGACCAATGTCTGAAATTTAAGAGATAACACGTATTTGACAGACACAATGGCAAGACACAACTCATGAGAATAGACATCACTTCAGTTCTGAGTTCATAAGCTCCCTCTGCCCCTGTGCCTTCTGCATCGTTGCTTCATCTTTTCACACCATCCCTCTTGCTCATTTTTACCTCCATTCACCACACCCTCGCTAATCTGTCCCTCATCAAGGGAGCTTTGGGAGTCTCAGGTTAGTTGTAGACTTCCACTCTGTGCCCCAGAGCTCATCTGAATTGAACGTAAGAGCTTACCACACTGTAGTGCAATAGTTGATTTTATCTGCCTTCTATATTTGGTTTTGTGAGTACTTTCAACCAGAAGTTTATTGTGTCTTGTTAACATCTGTGACTTCAGCCCCTAATTCAGGCACTAGTTAGTGTTCATATTAGTGAAGGAAGCATTGTGTTTACTAATCTTAAATTAACTATCTTTTTGATGTTCTCTCAAATATCATGTCTTTATATCTTTTTCCCTCTTACTGAAAATAGATCTTGCCCAGTGGTGGTAGTGCACACCTTTAATCCCAGCACTCAGGAGGCAGAGGCAGGCAGATCTCTGTGAGTTCGAGACCAGCCTGGTCTATGATTCAAGTTCCAGGACAGTCTCCAAAGCTACACAGAAACAGCCTGTCTCAAAAAAACAAAAACAAACCAATAAAAGAAATAGAAAAAGAAAAGAAAGATAGGTTTCTAAGAAACAATAAAATATAACAGAATAAATATGATAAGATAAAAAATCTCATATTTAAGTTAGACGGAACAACAAGCAGAAGACCCCGGGAAGGCAAAAGAATCAAAGACCCACTTTTTTGTACACTCAGGAATCTCATAAAAAAAAAAAACCCACTAAACTGAAAGCCATACTATATACATTGTGAACCTCGTACAAGAAGGCTCAGCCATTGAAGATTAGACTCACAAGCAAAAATATAAATATTATGTCTTTAAAATGAAGTTTGGGGTATAAACTCTTTGAAGAATTCTCTGATTATTTTTCAAACAGAAGTGTGCTATTTCACATGGTTGATTAATTTGTATTCTGTGTGTCTAAGTCTCAAATTTAGAGCCAACATTCTGAGGACATTTTGCAATACAGCTAGTGTTCCCACAAGGGCTGTCATCCCTCTGCTTGGGTGGAGTCGAGGTTATTAGTGGGCAGCCTCCTTTCCCTGCATCTTCCTGGTGTGCAGACACCACTCCCATGTGCCCCTGCATTAGCATTAACGGGTGCTTTGTTGAATTCTCTGTTTTCCTCTGTATGGTGCAGTATTAAAGACAGAGAATAAAAATATTAAAAAGTAGGAGTTTTCAACAGAAAGTTAATTAATTGAATACCTTTCCTAACAGAATAAGTAGTTGAAGCACTAGTTTGTGCACTTAATGAGGACATCAATGAAAAATGATAACTCACGAAGTTGAGAAACACTATGGCAGAAATGTAAATGGTTAGAGGTCAGTACTTCCTAAGCTGAGACTGCCAGGAGCCCACTGCAGTCTAGACATTAAAGTCTTCTAGAAGCCAAAGGCCTGTGCCAGCTCACCAGTGACCAAGTTCACAGTGACAAATGAGTCCTGAGATAATCCTTCTGAATATTATGGTTTTGAATGTTAACTTGTACCATTAGTGTAAGTGAATAAATAATATGCAAGATGATATTTTGAAAGTTATCAGTTATACCCTGTAAATATTTATCCAAATTTTATTAGTCTGATAGCTTGATTTAATTTAACTTATAAATTTTGGCAATGGATGATAATTTTACAAATGGATTTTATAAGAGATAAGTACTAGTTTAATTTTAATTTGTAAGCATTTTCATTGATGTACAATTTGCCATAAAATTAAACTATTATAAATGTGCAGTTTAATGATATCTTAGCAAATGTGCACAGTTGTGAAAACATTATTATTATACACCAGTTTTAGGACAGAAGTGCCCAACTGGGCCATTCAAATTCAGTCTGTGCTCTAGCTTCCAGATCCAGGCATTCATCGATCCATTATCTCTACATGTTTTCCTAATTTTAGAAATGTCATAGAACAAAATCATAAATTTTTATTTTGGCATCTTTAACTGAGCACAGTGCTTTGAATTTACATTTTATCATTGCCTTTTTGTTCTGGACCAATTTCATTGCAGCCACTGATCAAACATATTTTGTTAAACTATTTCCAGATGATGAATATTTTAGATATTTTTTCCTTGGCAGTTTGAAAAATCTCTCTTTTTAATTTAATGTATTTGGTCCATTTACTTCTTAAGAAAAATGTGTATATATTTTTGTTATATATAATTTTAGAAACAAATAAAATTCTAGAATTTTATAAATGTTTTGAGGTAATTACGAATTCATATTAAATCATACAAAGTAATATTTAGAGGATCGTGGTTACCATTTCCTCAGTTTCCTTCAGCTAGTAACATTTTGCAAAGCTATAGTAGTATAGCAGAACTGAGGCATAGACGTTGATGCAGCCAGCATCCAGGACAGCTCCACCAGCACAAGAACTCACTGTCTTCCAAGCCTCACCACTTATCACCCCGATAGCTATTAATTGATTATCCATTTCTATAATTTTGTCATTTCCACGTAGTTGTACTTAACAATACAGCCTTTACTAGGATTGCTTTTTTCTCTTGGTGGTATTAATATGTTCAGGTCCTTCCTTCTAAGAATAAAGTGTGTGTGTGTGTGTGTGTGTGTGTGTGTGTGTGTGTGTGTGTGTGTGTGTGTGTTACATGCATGCATACACATTTCTCTTTTCTGCATAGGAAAATATGTGTTGATTTATCATCAGGTTCACTGATATTTCCATACACTATATCAAACCTTGTATTGAACACATCTGGTGAATTTTCATTTTAGATACTGTACTTTTTTTAACTACATAATTTCTGTGGGTTTTTGGTTTTTGTTTGTTTGTGCTTTGTTTGTTTCATTTTCTCTCCTGAGCTTCTCTATTTGCTGAATGGCAGTTACCATGTTTTTATTCACGTCTGTAACCATGGATTTTTTTCATTTTTATAAATATATCTTACAAAGCTGTTTTAAGGTTTTGTCTCAGAAAGTGATCTGGGTCCACTCAGAATCACTTCACATAGAGTGAATTTTTTTCTCCCTATGGAGGATGGCATTTTCCTGATATTTTCGTATGTCTCATAATGTTTTTGTTGAAAACTGAACATGTTACGTAAGAAATGATTGTAGCTCTGGAGCCTAATTTTCTCTCTTAAAGATTTTCCCCCAGAAAATTGATTGAGCTTTAATTGATAGTGTGTGCTTGCTAATATCTGTGCTCATTTTTATAGAGCTATTATTTTTATATTTTAAATTTTAGCCTGTTTTTTTTTCCTTAAAGACTACAAGTCTTCACATCCTAGTGGTCAGGCAATGATTTGTTCACGTTATACTCAACTACATCAAACCTGTGAGTCCACTGTCTTCTGACAGACAGCCTTGGGCATTTCTGTATGTTCTTCTCTTCAGTCATTTGGGGTCTTTGTTGGTTTGTATGATTTTAAACCACAAAGCCTCTTTGTGTTTTCAGTTCTTCAGCTGGCCAGAGGTATGTGGAGACATGATTGACATTGCATTCACAAGTGAAGGAATGACTCCCATGTCCCAGAATCTTCCATGGCCAATGGCTCAGCAGGGAGAGGAAAGACCCCCTGAGCCTGTCCCAGTGCACAAAGCCAGTCTTGTGCAAATCCAGTGATGCTGCTATACTAAGACTGTGGTGTACAGAATCTCTTCTCCCTTTATTTTCTAATTCTCACATTCATTTTTAAATAAAGTTTCTATAATGACAATTAGTATGGTCACCTGTTTGATTATAAAGGAAGGCCTGTTTAGGCACCCTCTCCACTATTGCTTGGAGTCTTAGCTGGGGTTATTTTGTGGGTTCTTGGGTATTTCCCTAGCACCAGGTTTCTCTCTAACTCCACAATGGTTCCCTCTATCGAGATATCTATTTCATTGTTCTCCCTCTCTGTCCCTCCCCAAACTCAACCATCCCATTCCCTCGTGTTCTCTTCCCAGCTCCCCTTCCCCCTCTCCCCTGTGGTCCCAATTTACTCAGGAGAAATTACCTATTTCCCATTCCCAGGGGGATCCATGGATGTTGCTCTCAGGTTCCATCTTGTTATCTAGCTGTTCAGGGTTTGTGGATTGTAGCCTGGTTATCCTTTGCTTTATGTCTAAAATCTACTTATGAGTGGAACATTTTTGGAACATGTTTGTCTTTCTGGATCAGTGTTACCTCATTCAAGGTGATATTTTCTCAGAAAAATGGAAATCTATATAATGATCCAGCAACACCACCCTAAGGCATATACCCCAAAGATACATATTCTTACTGCAAGGACATTTGCTCAACTACGTTCATAGCAGCATTATTTGTAATAACTGTGAACCTTAAATAGAGCCTGGAAACAACCTAAATGCCCTCTACTGAAGAATGGATTTTTTAAAAATGGGATACATTTACCCAGTGAAACAAGATGTAGTATGGGAAGGGTAAGACACCTGAAATTTTCAGGCAAATGGATGGAACTAGAGAAGCCTGTTTTCTAATGAGAGACAGAAAGGGGG
This sequence comes from Phyllotis vaccarum, assembly GCA_033318265.1. Lineage (NCBI taxonomy): Eukaryota > Metazoa > Chordata > Mammalia > Rodentia > Cricetidae > Phyllotis > Phyllotis vaccarum. Next base: position 25,358,359 of record JARWLC010000006.1, on the reverse strand, counting down.
GATAGATCTGAGGTAGGGAAGTGGGGAAGGATTTTGAGAAGTAGGTGAAGGAGAAACCATAATCAGGGTACATTATGTTAGAGGAAAAGATATATATTTCTTTTTAGTCTTCATTTCATTTATTCTTTGTGTCTTTCATATCATGTCTCCTCCTCCCACTCATCTCCCTCCCCTCCTCAATATGAAATAAAATTTAAGGAGGGGAATAAAGGGAGAATCTCACCACGGAGGCTGCGTTGTGGTACAGTGAGTCAGGTAGGCAACTCCTGTATCTGCAGATTTTTACACGTAGGTGTTCATCGCCAAGAATCACTGGTCTACTGTACCATCAACCTGGGCCCCACTGGGACTCTTCCTGGATGTCTCGTTGCTGCCGTGTGTTGTGAAGATCTTGAAGCCCTGGATTCACAGAACCTACTCCCATCCCCATACCTCCTACCCTTGTTCCAGGAGATTACAGATGGGGTGTACGTTGGGGTGGGCCTGGGTAATTGCAGGGTTGGTTGCCTCATAAGCTCTTCCCTGTCTTTGCCACCAGGATGTCCAGCATTGCCCTGGGTGTTCAGCGCTTATAGCAATGAGGAACAGGCAGGGGCAGTTCTCCTTGTTCTCAGGATCTGTACTCTTGCACCCACACCTTCAGGGCCAGCTCTACTGTCTTGCCCAGGGGGCTGCTTTCTAAAGCACTGCAGCTGCAGGACAGGAACAGCTCTCTTGCTCTTAGGACCTCAGAGACAGCTCCCTCATCCACCTCAGATATTGATGTTGCTAATGATATCTGGCAATTTATAAAGAATGTATTACTTCACAGCTCTGCAGACTGTGCAGTCAAAGACCAAGAGATTTCTTTTGGCATCACCTCACAGCAGAAGACAGAAGGGCAAGAAAGCTAAGGAGGCCCAGCACATTTGAGAATAGCACCAATCTCCAAATCCTTCCAGTCTTTCCTTCCACTCTTTATACAAGGAGCTTAACCCAGAACCTAGTGGAAGTTTTTATTCTTGTTACAATATTTGTTTTCAGTTTTATCTGCTACCTTTTCACCAACAGTTATATAAGTTACTGCCAAATGTCTCCTTCAAGTCCTCTCTCTGGTCTGTAGACTCCATTGCTGTGGGATTATATTCTGGTATATTGTAAACATGTGTCCTTCTCACTGGTTTAATAAAAAGCTGATTGGCCAGAGGCAGACAGGAAGTGTTGGAAGGGCTACCAGACTAACATAACTGGGAATAGAAAGAGTACAGCAGAGGAGCCAGAGAGACACCACGGAGACACTACAGTATGCTGTCAGCAGACACAGAGGAGAGAAATTGAAATGATGCTCAGAGTAAAGGTACCAAGACACACTGCTAAACAGAATCAGAATCATTGGTTAGTTCAAGAGTAAAGAGTTAGCAAGTTATGTGCCTGGGCCCCTGCTCAATCAGCATAAAATTAATGTAAGCATCTGTGTGTTTCTGTGGGACTTCAGACTGCAGACGGTGGGTCTGTAGGTCTGTGGGTGTGGACCACAGGCCAGACAGGCCAGGAACATACTACTACAAATAGTGGCCCAACGGGGGTCACATACACCCCACATCAAGCCACAGAAAGATTAAAATGGGTTCTAGACATGCATAAAGCCGGAGGAAGAGTTAAAAGGTTCTAGAGCACAGAATCACGCTAAAAACCGCTTCCAAATTGTGTCTCTCACATGAGCTGTGGTTCAGAGATGCCCTGGAGTACCATGTGGGTTTGAATTAAAAATGGCAGGCTGATGTGGGAATGTCTTTCTGTATGCTCTGAATCTCAATCTTTAAATAAAGGAGCTGTTTTGGCCATGACAGGCACTATAGAAAAAGCAGGAGGAGAAATCAGAGCATAGGTAGGAGAAGCAGGGCAGAATCAGACAGACCAAGCCAATCTCCAAAGAAGCATGTAAAGAACACAGGTGAGTCATGGGCCACATGGCAGACAGATTAATGAGAATGGGTTGAGTTAAAATGAAAGAGCTAGCTAGCAATGTGCCTGAGCTGTAGGCCAAACAGCATGAACTTAATGTAAGTGTCTGAATCATTTTGGGGGGCCTGAGCTGCAGCTAAGGGGCCTGGGGTTGCAGTTCTGTGGGTCTGGATCTCTGGCCGCCCCAGAACCAAGAAACCTTATTGCTACAGCAGGCTTTCGGAATGCAGCTTAAGCTGCAAAATGGCTAGTTCCTAGACACAGAAGTCTCCCTCCAAGCCCACAGCTGACTAAGAGGTGAGTGCACTTGGACCCTCAGGCCAAGTAGAGACCATGGTCTCCAAATTCTGGCCAGGGACACTGCCTCTGGCACCCCAACCACAGCCAGCTCTGCCCTAAATCAAAGAAACCTTGGAGAGCCCCCCTCAGCCCAGTCCCCAGCAAAACACAGCTGGGAGGGGGGGATCATCCCAAGGGCTATATCATGCCCAAACCACAATCTGCGTCATCACACACCGACAGCTGGAGATGCTGAAGCCTCCTGGTCTACAGCTGACTAAGAGCCAACTAAGAATGACACCTGTGACAACTGGCAACACACAGCTCCTTGACCTACAGCCAAAAAGAGCCTAAGAGCTGAATAAGAGCAGCCCATGAAATTACTGGAGACACTCAGCCCTGGGCTCACAACTGACTAAGAGCTGACCAAGAGCTGACTAAGAGTGAACCAAGGAAGCAATGGGCAGATGCCAGTGCAAGAATACATATAACAATATAAAGAACAACAAGACATCACCAGGAGAACCTGGTGGTTCTATAACACCAAGATCTGACCATAACAATGAAGAGGAAACAGGCATAAATTACTTAAAAACAACTTTATGAAGATAATACAAGCTTTAAATGATGATATTAAAATCTCCCTTAAAGAAATAGAAGAAAATACAAACAAAAAATTGGAAGAGATGAGTGAATCTCTGAAAGAAAATGAAGAAAACCAAGGGGGAAAAACCAAATAGGTGAAAGAATGATTCAAATTAAATTAAAATTATAATTATAAAATTAGAATTAAAAATTGAAATAGAAGCAATAAAGAAGGCACATCTGAGGCAAAGATAGAAACAGAAAACCCAAAGAAATGAACCAGAACTACAGATACAAGCAAAACCAACAGAATATAAGCAATGAAAGAGAGAATCTCTGAAGTACAAGATTCAATAGTGGAAATAAGTCAATTAAAGAAAACACTAAAACCAAAGGGACATAACACAAATTGTCCAGGAAATCTGAGATACCATGAAAAGACCAAACCTGAGATTAATTGGAATGGGAGAAGGAGAAGAACACCAGCTCAAAGGCACAGAAAATATATTCAACAAAATCATAGAAGAAAACTTTCCCAACCTAAAGAAGGAAATGCCTGTAAAGGTAAAAGAGGCTTACAGAACACCAAATAGACTAGACCCCAAAACAGAATCTGCTCACCACAAAATTGCCAGTTCCTGAAGTCTCACAAGAGCCTAGATGTGAGCAACAAGCTGTAAATGATGGATTTAAGCTTTCTGTTTATATAACAAAAGGGAAAGAGTCAAAGCCTGCTTCTTAGTAGCAGCAGCGTTTTCTTGGGAAAGACCTAAACTGTAGAAGCTAGACTAGGAGTGGGGTGAAACCAGCCAGCCACCCTAGTGAAGCCTTTAATCCTTGGCCTCATCTTGACAGATTGAAGGTGTGGTCAGAAACAGAAAGAAACAGAGGGAGTTGGGTGGAGTCAGACAACCTAACCAAGCAAAGGTGTGTCATAAATAGAAGAAATAAGAGATAAACAGCGAATACAGCTTCAAAAAAACCTCTAAATGGTTTAGAGTGTGTTTTAAAATATATGTAGGCTTGAGAGAGAAAATAAAAAGGAAAAAGGATAAAGAAAATCCTTAAAAAATAGAGTAAAAAGAAATAGTAAGCCATATAAAGATGGAAATTACAAAGACTGTCTGGATACTGTATGTTATTACCTTGTCTTTAAGTTTTTTGACTGAACATGAAGTAGTAAAAGCTGCTAAAAGCCATTTGATTACAATTGCTGATGGATTAATCCAGCCTATGTATTTTGTAAATGAGTTGACTTTAAAATTGAAATCAAAAGATATGCTACTTTGGAGAAGCAGTTTTCTTTTTATTTCTACAAAAACAAATGAGAGGCTTGTGGATTTATTATTGGTTAAATAAAATAAAGTTTGATAAAGGAAGACCCCTGAAAAGTCTCTAATGGAAACAGATGGCCCAGATGACTCAGCATTTCAGAGCACCTCTGTTGCGGTTTACTCTGGTGTTTTTCATTCAGAACAACTTCAGAGAGACTGGTTGAGATGACCCAGGCTTACAGACTACTTCACTAAGGACTTTTCCAAAATCCTATATTTTTATTTGGATCCCCATGAGATTGCCAGCATCCCCACTCAGCAGGAAGCAGCCTAGAGAACTACATTCACATTCCCCCCAAAATGGATTATGGCTGTTTGTCTTTGTTTATAGTGTTGGTTATAAGTTGTTATAGATAATGGGGGGTGGTAAAGAGTGGGTTCTTGTTTTAAAAAAGAAAATAAGGGGATGTGCTGTGGGAGTATGTTCTGGTAAATATCTGTACCTCCTACAGGTTTAATAAAAAGCTGATTGGCCAGAGGCAGGCAGGAAGTGTGGGAGAGGATACCAGACTAAGAAAACTCTGGGGACAGGAAGAGCAGAGCAGAGAGGCCAGAGAGACATCATGATATGATGCCAGAAGATGCAGAGCAAAGAAGTTGAAATGCTTCTCAGAGAAAAGGTGCCAAGCCACATGGCTAAACAGGATAAGAATCATGGGTTAATTCAAGAGTAGAGAGGTAGCAATTATATGGCTGGGCCCTAGGTCAATCAGCATAAAATTAATATAAGCATCTGTGTGTTTCTGTGGGACCATGGGACTGTGGGTCTGTGGGTCTGGACCATAGGCAACACAGGCCAGAAACATACTACTATACTCCATATCTAGAGATATGGTGCTAACAGGTTGTGATTTATTGTCTATATTTTAAATGACATTAACAAAATGAATTTGTGGCAGTACAGTCCTGAGTTCTCCAGTTCTGGGGAGTCTAGTTCTTCTTCCCAACCCACAGTGTAGACTCGCCACTGGCAGGAGCATGGAACTCAGGAATATTTGGATTACGTTGTTTCTATTGTGCTGCCCAGGTGAGTTTTGCAGCTGGTAGGGGGTAAGGGCAGGTCTCCCACTCTTATAACCTCAGGATCAGGTCTCCCACCTGCTGAAGGCATTGATGGGTGGTGGTGGGGAGCTAGTTTCAATTAAAAAAAAAATAAATTTACTTTTGACAGGTCTAATCCTACAGCATAACTGAGTATTGGTCTTTCTTCACTTTGCTAATTTTTTTTATTGTTTGCACTAAGGTACTTTCTTCTCATTCAGATGAGATATAATGGTTACTTGAAATAAAATAATCACAGAATTTTAATAAAACACATATATTAATACACTTTTAGAGAATATTTGGAAAATAAGATGATAGTAAAGCTTTGTCATAATTGAAAATGAATATAGTGGATTTTATTAAACCTCCTAGTGCCACACGAATAAATAAGACTCAGGGATAGATCTCTGAAGAAGTTGGAGATACTAGAGGGAATAAATACCACAGTCAGATCTTACCCAGCTGTCTTCCAGCTTCCTCAGCCTCGCTTCCCTTGGAATGGCTTCCCTCTCTCTATGCCTGCCTTCAGTTTAAATACGCTCTTAGTAAATTAAGGTGTGGCCCCACCACTGCCTGCTTGGGAGCCTGGAATTCCTTCTATAATCTAAAGTGACCTCTACTCAGTTTGGATTAAGGGTGTAGGTCACCACTACCAGGATACTCCCTGTGCTGGGATTAAAGGTTTGAATCACCACTCTCTGATCCTCCTAGACTGACTGTGGTTAGATCTCTGGAACTTCTGGAGCTTTTATTAACTCCCCACATAGATTGTGGGTAGATTCCCTCTGATATCTCCAAAACGTCTGAAACTTTTATTGAATCCCCACATCCTAGTTTTTCACTCAGTTCCTTCTTGTGATACCTGTCACTATCTCATTGACTTGTGCATTCTATTTGATCTTCTTTGGCTAATGCAATGTGGTATGCCATGTTTCGCAACACATTTAAGATACAGTTTTATTTGTAGGAATATGATTTTCCTGAGCCATTTCCACCTCTGTTCTCATTTTTTAAACAACAGTTTTTCTTTCACTTCAAACCTCATAACAACAAAACAAATCCACAGCCAGGTTCACTGCATAGAACAAATCCACAGCCAGGTTCACTGCATAGAACAAATCCACAGCCAGGCCCACTGCATGGAACAGAACCACAGCCAGCTAGGCCTGATCATGTGGTGTAGATAAGAAAATGCTGTGGTTATACACTGCAGAGAGTTTGAACAGCTTCTGCAGCAAAACCTGGAAGGCATTGACAAGTGCCCTCATGTCCAGAGTGCTGAATCACCAATATTAACATTTCAGAGTAAGAAAGAAATCCTTATGGATAGCTTTTCTTATTATCACAAGGGTGAGATTGTAAAATTTAAGTTTTTGGGCTATGTTATTGGGAGTCATTCTTTAAAAAAAATTCTGAACCTGAGATTCCAGAGACATAAATGATTGCCAAATCAGGAGATAAGATTTGAACATAAAGAAGCAGATAGCAGAAAATTTACATAGTGCTTTCCAGGATGAATCCTGAGTTGAAAGTGTGTATTTTCAATAAGCTTTACTTTTCTGGAAAACTCTGAGGCCAATTCAGAGTGAATGATAGATATTTTACATTTGTGCATTTGCTTTACCATGGTTTGTTTGTTTGAGCAGGGTGGTAATTCACGTCCTGACAGGTGTACTTCTGGAGGACAGAGGACAACTGGCAGGAACCTGCTTCTCCTTCCACCATGTGGATCCTGGGGGACAGCTCAGGTCATCAAACCACTTTGTTTGCGGAATCATCTCACCTGGTGTCTTACTTAGAGTTTCTATTGCTGCAATGAAACACCATGAACAAAGGGAAAAAAATGGGGAGGAAATGGGTTTCTTTCTGCTTGCACTTCAGCATTGCTGTTCATCACTGAAGGAAGTTGGGACAGGAACTCAACCAGGGCAGGGACCTCGAGGCAGGAGCTGATGCAGAGGCCATGGAAGAGCACGCTTTACTGGATTGCTTCCCCTGGATTGCTCAGTCTACTTTCTTGTAGAACCCAGGACCAGCAGCTCAGAGATGGCACCACCCACCATGGGCTGGGCCCTCCTGCACTGATCACTAATTGAGAAAATACCTTACAGCTGGATCTCATGCAGGCATTTCCTCAACCGAGGCTCCTCCTTTCTGATGTCTCTAGCTGGTGTCTCGTTGGCACAAAGCCAGTCAGAGCACCTGGCCTTCAACTTTATTTTGATTTTTCAGAAAGTGCTGAAACATTCAGGCCACCCAATTGTCTCTACAAGCCCAATGATTGATTAAGTGGTGGTTCCTGATTCCTAAAAACCCAAAGAAAACTGAATGGCTAAGAGGAGAGAGGGCATCCTTTAAGGGTGAGAAGACTTTAACCATTAGAATCTTTGTCTTCTACAGTGAGATCTAACGATGACCTTGGACATAACTCTAAAAATCAATTAAGCAACAGAATTTAGAAATTCTTTCTTTCTCTATTACCTGGCTCACAAGCAAAGACTCATCTGGAAATTCTAAGCATCTGTTGCTTGAAAAATCCATCTATGCAATTTCAGAAAGGGATTTTAATTTTACATAAAATGTCTGATCGAATCTCTATAGATTTTTTTTCTATTTTTTCAAATCTTAGATTGTTTTTCACCTTTAAATGTTCTAAGGAAGTCATGTTAGTCTTCGTAAAATCAAACTTACTATAGTAAGGGATCTTAGAATGTATCTTCTGTCCTTTCTTCCTCACCAAATTCTAGAGAAGAAAAATGGAGCCCTCAAGAGCAGCAGCAAGAAAAACACAGCTGGATCTGGGTCTCAAGGCTGCACTCTCCTGTGCTGCATCAGATTAGTTTGACAAAGCCTTAGTTCTTTATGTCTCACTTAGGACCTGGGGAGGGTCACACAACCCAACTATTGTTCAGTTTCTTCATCTTTTGTCGTCCCATCTAGTATGCACCGAGACTGAGTGTGACTAGGGAGTTTCACTACTGACCTTTTGTGGCAATAGGAGAAAACCATTTTCAACAGTGAGATGTAAGATTTGAGCATTCAGTGTTTCTAATTCTATGCTGCCAATGACAGACTTCTACTAGTTATTTAGCACTTATGAATCATGGTAGAGTTTCAAAATACCTTTCTATCTATAGCAACTTTGTGGCATAAATCAGACTAGTTTTGTTACTTCCTCCTCCCAAAACAGCTGTCCTGGTGACACAGGATGATTTCAGAGTCTCAAGCATGCTTAGCTGTTCAAACTCTTGAAGTCTGTCTGTATTGCTGGGTTCTCAACACAGGTTGCAACCTCTTGAGGGCAAACTGTTGCAGTAGGGTTTCTTGGTCCCGGGAGGCCAGAGGCCCAGACCCACAAGCCCTGCCGTGCCAGACCCCTTAGCCATGCACTTCTGCTCAGGCCCCCAGAAATGACTCCGACCCTTCTATTAACCTTATGCTGTTTGGCCTATGGCTCAGGCACATTGCTAGCTAGCTCTTACATCTTAAATCAACCCATTTCTATTAATCTGTCTGCCACGTGCCCTGTGGCTCACCTGTGTTCCTTACATGTTGCTCCTTGGGCGGCTGGCTTGATCTGCCTGACTCCACCCTGCTTCTCCTACCTATGCTCTGATTTCTCCTCCTACTTCTTCTATGGTGTCTGTCATGGCCCAAAACAGCTCCTTTATTTAAAGACTGATATTCACAGCATACAGAAAGGCATTCCCACATCAGCAAACGATATCGGAAATCCTGCATATGTGACATTTACATTATGATTCATAATAACAGCAAAATAAAGGTTATGAAGTAGCAAGGAAACAATTTTATGATTGGGGGTCACCATGATGAGAGAAACTGCATTAAAGGGTCGCAGGTTGAGAGCCACTGACTTATGTGATACAAGTCAAAAATTATACATGAAGGATGAAATCAGTCTTACCTGTGGAATTCTGTGGCAAAAGACAAAATTGGAATGCTGGTGACATGAAAATCTGAAGAATGACAGAGAACACATTCATTGATCAGCTTTCTATCACATTCTTAATTTCTAGAGTCTTGGAGAACCCTATGTCAGTCGGAAAATCTGCTATAGTTCAAGATACTATGGAAATAGAAGGTCTATGTACATACACGGTCCAGTTCACACCTTACTGGTCCTAGCCTGAAGGAGGAAATATGAGGAATTCTTAGGGGGGTGTGCCGGAGCTCTTTAACAGCTTGCCAACTCTGGACTGTTCTCGGTGGGTGTTGACAAGAGTGGACACCTCTGAATGTGCCTTCTGGTTTAAGGATTCTGAGCACGAATCCAGAGGCAGTTCCAAACCTGGAATAAGAATAAGGCTTTCCTTTGGCAAGACTCAAATAAAAAGCTCTTTGACTCACAACCTTTGAGTCTGAGTCACCGACCGGCCTTTTCTTTGTCCCGTGAAGGCAATTTCAGCATCAGGACATAACCAAGTCCTTTCATTCTCGGTATTTCCTATTCAGCAATCTCCAGACTCAATCCCACCCCAGGAACAGCAAGTTTTTCTTAAGGCATTGATTTCAAAGAAAGACAATTTTAAATAAGCAGGTTTATGGATTTGAGGACTTGGAAGAATCACTAGAAATTACTGTCAGTTCTTGCCTGGAAGCTCTCTCTGCCCTAGGACACACTGCTTGCCAACTGGCCCCACAAATCTCATTACCTTCTCCCAAGTTAAAATGCTGTTTTACCAACAGGCATCGGGGAGTTCAGAACGAAACCTAACAGAAGTTCTGACCTTTCACCACCACCAAGGCCTGGAAGATGTATCCTCTTGGCTTATATTTTTAAAGACATAAACTGTTATATTGGACTGGTACACATTTTAGGTCACTTTCTGCATCTCTGCTAAATCACTTTGATACGTTAAGGGCTTTCCGAAAGTTTACAGCTACACCTGATAGGAATTCTGGCTAACCCCAGCTAGACCCCCGATTTGTTCAAAGATACCCTCTTTTCACAGCCATGATGGACCTTGAGCTGTAATACCTCAAACCCAAGCCTACAGGAGACCTCACTGTAAAATTCCCACACCCACACTTTCAGATCTTTCACAGATGAGGCAGAAGCCTCTTTGTTATCTTGTATGTCCCTTATCCCAAGCCTCTTTCCTGCTCCCGAACTACAAATCACTTAGGCTTTGGGCCCATTTTCATGGAAGGGTCATGTATGTAGTACAGACTTCTGGATGAAAGTCTATGAGATCATTTTGTTCACTCAAAGAATTCGGCAATCATATGGTTTAAAACGATTTGTACCAAAATATATTCCCACTACTGAGCATCCTGGGTTCTCAGAAGGAACCAAACAGTGAAGGAAGGGCAGCAGAGAAACTCATTTTGATAGACAGTACTGTTAAAAAGAGCAATGGCATCTCTGAAGAAAGTAAATAAATCAAGGAAAAAGTAAAGAGTGCACACCAGCAACACAAGGCATTATTTGCAAATGATTCAGGGAAGTTAGCCTCAAGAGTCTGATTAACTTGGGTTTTGGAATACTTCCACCGTTATGATACTTACCCAGTGCTGTCCTCTGTAGCACGCACTAGCTGCCAATGAATATTTGTGTAATAGATGGAACATCTGAAAAACCATTAGATGTTTTCAAACAAACTCTAAAAGTCTGCGGCAATCACTTCCATGCATGCAGGCCCTGTCTATTGCAAGCTCTGTGGGAGACAAATGGCTTGACATAAAGTGAAGCATGGGGCTGCAGTTGGCCTTAGTTCCTTTGGTTGCACACTGGGAAAGTGGAAAGAGAAACAAGCTCTTAGAAATAAATCAGTCTCCAGGCCCGACACCTACATTATTGTCTGACAGGTTCCTACCCAACTTCTCCTGTCTCCATCTGTGGACTCTAGGCATCCTAAGAGTTAGGCAGGTAATTCTGTGATTTTGACAGGGAAGCCTCCCCAGAGGACCATGTCCCCCTTTTCATCTGCACCTGCCATGCTGCCTCATTCTCCTCTGCAAAGAGGCAGAGGTCAAAGCACGCTCCTGTGCCGCGATGAAAAGCTCTCAGGATCAGCCTCGTGGCCGGGAGCACAGCATCCGGAGCACAGCATCCAGAATCCAGGGAATGCCTCTAGGATTCCCCCAACTCCATAGCTTCTTCCCAGTCTCTGTCTCCTGTCTGACTCTTAAGGAGCACCTCTGGGTAGCTAGGGTCCTTTGTGCCCCGGGGCACCAGCAGCGCCCTCAAGAAAAGCGGTCAGAGGCGGGAAAGGGAATGGGGGGCTTGAGGGTTCGCCAGCTTCAGCTGCAGCAGCTGCAGCATCGGGCAGAGGGGTGGAGGGTGCTGAGCAGGGCTGGAGCCTGGGGCCAAGAGGGAGGGAGAGAAAGGGGCGGGTAGTGGTGGTGGGGGTGGGGGAGGGCTGTGTCAGGCGAGCTGGAGGGGTGCTCCGTGCTTCCCCGCCCTCCTTCCGGAGCGAGGATGCAGACTCTAGAACTGATGCTGCTGGGCTGAGGCGGAGGCAGGGGAGTTGCAACGCGCGCTGCTCTGCGAGTGTGTCTCCTGCGCGCCGAGAGGCGGGGGGAGGCGGAGAACTAGGAGGCGGAGGAGGAGGGGGAGAATGCCTGGAGCTGCTGCCGCCGCCGCCGCGATGCTCCCGGCTCAGGAGGCTGCCAAGCTGTACCACACCAACTATGTACGGAACTCACGGGCCATCGGCGTGCTGTGGGCCATCTTCACCATCTGCTTTGCCATTGTCAACGTGGTGTGCTTCATCCAGCCCTATTGGATCGGCGACGGCGTGGACACCCCGCAAGCCGGCTATTTCGGGCTCTTCCACTACTGCATCGGCAACGGCTTCTCCCGGGAGCTAACCTGCAGGGGCAGCTTTACGGACTTCTCCACGCTGCCCTCGGGCGCCTTCAAAGCCGCCTCCTTCTTTATTGGCCTCTCCATGATGCTCATCATCGCTTGCATCGTTTGCTTTACCCTCTTCTTCTTCTGCAACACAGCCACCGTGTACAAGATCTGTGCTTGGATGCAGCTCACCTCCGGTGAGTGCTCACCTCCACCACGGAGGCGGGGGACCCCTGGATGTCCGAGCTCGGGAGGGGCTGGAGTGGGAGGGACCGCTCCCTGAGCTCTGCGGTCCGGACAACTTAATCCTCTTTCAGCCGGAGGGGTGTGAAAGGAGGAACCCCCGGGTTCCTCAGCCTTGGCGCTTGCCAGGTACCCAGGTCTTTTTCAATCTCCCCGAGTGCTAGGGATGCCACCCCGAGGGACGCCCTGGAGGCTGAGCCCTTGTTGGGCAGTCCGCTCAGAACTAAAGATGGGGCGGAGAAGTGGCCGCTTAGAGACTCTGTGGTGTGTGTGTGTGTGTGTGTGTGTGTGTGTGTGTGTGTGTGTACACTAGGGAAGATTGGTACAAGCGGGTGAAAGCAGATTTAGAGATGCTGTAGTAGAGGGATCAAGCCAGCCTGTTCAATTCTTCCCTGGGATTATTTCTGTCTTTGCTTCAGGGTGTGTGTGTGTGAGGGGGGCGTGTAAATTTGTCTTGGGTAACCATAAATATTTTATCATCCATCTGGTGATGAGTAAATCCTAATTTTGTTTAGTCCACCCCCTCCCGCGTTTTTCTTTTTCTCTTTCTTTCTTTTTTCTTTTTTTCTAAAAAAATGTAGCTTAAAGTGTTGAAAGCCACACCCCCAGAGTCTCCTTGTCAGCCAAGGTCCTTCCATTTAAAGGGATTGGGAGGTATTGAAGGAGTAGAGATTTCTCAAGATCTCATTCTGGGGAAGCAGTGTTAGGAAAGTGGTAAAGGGAAAAGCCGGTTCCTCGAGCAGCAGCGCATCTCTCCTATCCGTGTACAGTAGATTGTTGTCAGAAGAGCAACATGAAAGGCCCCTTCCCCTAGCATCAAAGTTACTTCCAATCAAGAAAGAATGAGTGCCTTTCCTGGTGGCTTTGAAGAGCCTGAAATAAAGCTGGCTCTCACTGCATGTCTGACACCACCCTACCTCGCCTGCCTTCCCTTCTGAAGTCAAGGGTCCTGGAGTTTTTGACACATTGGTGATGAACTCCTTTGGGTTGGAGAGATCTTGAATGTCTCCGGCAGTTAAGCGTCTTTGTTTATGGTTTATTATCATTATTTAAGTAACTGAGTTTTAAGACACGGTTTATACCATTTCTGAAGTCTTCTGGGAGAGGAGGTATTTAATCACCGAGTTTGTTAGAAAGTGTAAGATAAGTAAGTACTTAAAGGTACTGGGCCATGCTATGATTCCAGGTGTTTGTGGGACCCTCTGTGTAGCAGAAGCTGGCTTTGTCTGTTACTCTTGCCTCAGTTTCTCTGGTATCACAGGTGCTGTGTCTGTGTCTGAAAAGGTTCATGATCTTATTAGTTTCATAGAAGAAGGAACGAAGCCTATGTGAACCTAACATGTACGGGAGTTGCTAGTTTATATCGTCCTGCTTGTGTTTATTGTGGAAGGATGCCTGTGAAAAGCGAGAAATGAGCCTGCCACACTCGTCTTGCATGTAAATGAGCTTGTTTACCTTCTGCCCACCCAAACCTGAATAATTCTTTGCTCTGTGTCTTTTTACTCTGTTAATTTTATGGGTGTTTCAGGAACGGAATAACTGAGATTCGCAGCAGACTCATACATTCTGCCTGTTTGTAATACTTTGCTCTGGTTTGACTTTGAAGAGAGCAGGACAAACAGGATGCACATGTTTTGGGGAAAGACTTCACCATACACAGCTAATTTTAATTCTTCTAAGTTAAATGACCTATTTAGACTAGTGGTGTAAATTAGATTATTTTTCAAAGGTCTGAAAGTATTCTGTTGTACTTCTCCAACACTACATAATTAAATATTTTATTTTGATGAGGTTTTATATTCTAAAATTGTACTTTTAAATAAAAATAATGAAGAAAAACAATTTGGGGGGGAAATGATCACTTTCAAAGTTAGCATAACTTCAGTGTAGCCTTTTTCATTTTCCTGAAATACATCACACAGAACATAATAAATGTTGGAGCAGTGAAACATAGTGTCATGAATGCAGATACTTGATATAAATGTATTTTTTTCATTTACATTCCATTAAAATGGGATAATAATGTTTTACCGCAGTACATATGAGGGCATTTTCTTCTTCAGGAAAATTTAAAATCCCTACAGGCCATGTTTTTAAACCCATTTAAAATTTATTATTTTACTTCTAGTTTCATTGGTTAATTAACTACAGTAATAAAATGATGGATTATGACAAGGAACCAATTAAGAATTAAGTTAGTTATATCTACAAATTCAAAAGAATGAGATCTAGAAGATATTTGTGAAGAATGCTATATTCAACATGGGTTTTAGTTTTTCTTAATGTGGAAATGCAAGAACTGTGACATAGTACATAATGTACCAAACATTCTCTGAAAGTGCTGAACTTCGGATGCCTTCTTTTTTTAGTGCTCTTTGAGGTCATAAACTTTTCACACTTACTACCCAGAATAATTTTAAGGAACATTTTCTAAATTTGAGAGATGAGATTTAATGTAGTATTTTATTATTGGATACTCTTTAACCTTAACTTGAAGCTAAATAACTAACTTGTATGTGTCGTTATCCAATCATTTTAACATGGTGGCAGCATAATTCAGGTAGATTATCAAGTGATACATTAAGATGATGAATGTAGGCTGTTTTGTAGCAATATGATATCAAGACTTTTTACTGAGCCTGGCACAGCGGTGTATGTCTTTGGCTTCAGCACTCAGAAGGCAGAGGCAGGTGGATCTCTGTATGAGGCCAGCTTGGGCTACAGAGTGAGTTCCAGGACAGTAGATCTCTGAAGGGACCAAAAGACACCAAACAAACAAAACAAGGAAGGAGAAGTGAGAAGGAGAAGGACAAAAACTACAACTCCTTAATGGTTCTGAACAAGGAATTAGAAAAATATTTAATTTATTGGACTGAAAATTGTATCGTTCACCTATCTATGTGATGCATTTATCAACAACACGGGAACCTCGTGCTTTCCCAGACCCCTCTAGATTATTGCTAATCAGAAGACAGAGCTAGGAAACACAGAGTTAGAAACTAAAATATCACTCTACTTTTGGAAGTAAACGCACGCACGCACGTACGCACACACGTGCACGTGCGCGCACCCCCCCCCCCACTATGCCTGGTATAGAGTATAGATACTGTTTCCAGATTCAGTAATAGCTGCATTTTTTAGAGACGTTTTGTTTGCTTGTTTCACTGAATATTGGTCTTACCTTGTTTTCAGAAGCTTTTCTGGCTAAGGGGATATTTTCTTTTTTAACAACTAAGTTAAGGTAGAATTTAAGGCTTCATCTCTGCTATAGACGTGTTGCTGGTAGACAAAGCTAACAAGGAGGCATTAATTTTTATCTGAGGTAGGGGGTTTTACTCAGGTGGTAGTGGAACGGAAGTGGGTTTCATCTCCCGCAGCCCATCCCAAGCTCCTGAGTGTGTGAGGAGAACACAGCCACAGTGGCAGGCTATATAGTGAAGAGGGCTTGCTTGCTCAGTACCTCGCACCTTCTCAGCTTCAGTTTCTTCAAAAGTATTTTTAGCCAGCTTACTTTCTTCATTTTTTTTTTTTTATGTGTGATAAGAGTTACCACAGGTCATTACTATTATTCTAAGTCTATATGCAGAGCCTTTGCAGTGTACTATTATACTATCTCATGACACCCCATTCTTTTTCTGTATCTGTCATCAGCATTTGGAATTATGGGTTGCTCATGTATTTACTCATGTCTGTCTTCCCTAGAACATTGAAAATAAGACCTTACTTTTTTTCTTTATGCGACAGAGAGGTTAAAAACATGCTTGCATGTTGGGGTTAAAAGATGCGTGGTTTCAGCCAGGTCCTGGTACTTATTTTGAGAAATGGATTTATATGCTTAAGTTGTTCATTATGATAAGAAAAACTCACATTAATTAAAGATGGTGCTGACCTCTAGAGGTCAGATACTGGTGCAATGAAATGAAATAATCTATATATCAGTATCTAGTTCATGGCAGAAGAAAACTGAAACACCATGTAACCTTTAGGAGTGGCTCCTGTGGTCTTATCAAGGTGCACAGTAGTAGCATACAAATGGCAATACTATATTTTTAATAAATTTTCTATTGAGTAATTAGTGAGGAGAAATGTTATTATTGTGCTGAAGAAGGAGAAAGTGTTAGATTTCTCATGTTCTGCAGTGAGAGGGAAAATAGCTGTGGGAGTCAGCATATTCATTTTCTCCTGTGGCCTCAGTAACAACTTCACTAAAGAAACACTTTCCTGTTCTCTGGTGTCTGTGGTTGTGACTTGATGACCTGCTTATGATGATGTTTCCCAAATGGAGGGTTCTCTGATGTTCAGGTAATGATCTTTATTACAACACCAGGAAACAATCAGCCATATCTTGGTCGTCAACAGATTTTTTTTCTACTACCATTTAATCTTTCAAGAAAAGCAATAGCAGTAGATAATACTGTGCAGAGTGATGGTTTTATGTGAGATTCATGAGTTTGGCTGTCTTTGAAGAGTGGGACCTTCCCAGGTTGTGCTCTTACGAACTTCAGGAGCATTCAGGACCAGAGCAAAAAGTGTGTTTTTTCTTAGGTTTTCTTAGGTTTATTCATCCTGGGTGTTGGTGCAGATTTGTTCATATAGTGCTTGTGGTACCTGCCCAGATGTGGCATGGAAAGGGTTTGGAAGGGGTACTTTCCAAGAGAAGACAAGCTTGACATTTTCTCAAATGCAAGCTCAGTATTCAAGAAATCAAAGGGCCATGCTTTTTGGCTAGTGCTAAGTGTCTTTAGAGAGAAATTTCTTGCCTCAAAGAGAAGCCAATCCATTCTACATCAAGTATCAGAAAATATCTTCAAGGAGAAGCCCATCCACCCTACATTCTGTGTCAGGAAGTCCCTAAAGGAGAATCTTCCCCCTCCAGAGGATTGGAAATGTTCCTGTAGGTACAGACGGAAGGGCATATGGGATTAGAGAAGAAAGTTTTCATTTCCTAACAACATATTCTAGTTACATTGTACATAATGAATATGCACAATTTTATCTGTTGATTTCAAAAATTAATACATGATAAAGGAACTTTCTTAACACAGCTCTAAACAGGCAAGGAAATTATTTGAAATAATTTTTAAAAACTTTCTTTTTCTTATATGTAGTATGAAAAGATGGTGAAAAAGTGATGTCATAAAATATATTAATGAAAATGTCAAAACAAACAATTTTTATAACAGCAGGATTTTGAGTGAAGATCTGGTAAACATCACAGGTCCTATATAAACCATATGACAGACCTTCTGTTACAAGTTCCAACGCTCTTGGTCCAAAGCTACATATAAGCTTTTCTATAGTAAATGTCTACAATCTGCTTATTTACTCAGAAGTAATTAATAAACATAATAAAAGCTTAACTGGAGTGTGGAATGATAGAAGCTTAGTGGGAAAATACCTACCTAGCGAATGTTGCTCTGGAATTGATGCTACAACCTAGGAAAGAGTCCAGAGAGGCAAGTCAGCATGCTATAATGCACACACCCCAGAAATCTTTCAAAGTAAACCATCTTTTAAGTGTAAAACAAGCATGGATCCTGTGGCTAGTATTGTGGTCCGTGACTCAGACCACTGTAGTAGTGAGGTTTCTCGGTCTCAGGAAGCCAGAGGTCTGAGACCCACAGACCTGCCGCCCGAGACCACTTAGCCACCCACTTGTTCAGGCCCCAGAAATGACTCAGATGCTTATACTAACTTCATGCTGTTTGGCCTATGGCTCAGGCACATTGCTAGCTAGCTCTTACATCTTAAATCAACCCATTTTTATTAATCTGTCTGTCACGTGGCCCGTGGCTCACCTGTGCTCCTACATGTTGTTCCTTTGGCGGCTTCAGCTCGGTCTGTCTCTGACTCCTCCCTTCCTTTCCTACCTATTCTGATTCCTCCTCCTACTTCTTCTATGGTACCTGTCATGGCCCAAAACAGCTCCTTTATTTAAAGATTGAGATTCATAGCATACAGAAAGGCATTCCCACATCACTTCCTCCTTTCTGTCTAATCAAAAAGGAAGGTTTCAATTTTAACATGGCAAAATTACATATAACATAATAGCTATCAAGCAAGAATTACAGTTATAATATCTAGTCTATTTGTATTTAGCAAAATTAAAGAAAATATTTTATCATCTACCTTATCTTTATGAATCTAAAGTTTCAATGTAATATACCTTTCAAATGACTAAGAAAAACTATACTATAACTATCTAATCTTCAACTACATCAAAGACCACAAAAGGATATATTTACCCAAGTAAACCAGAAGTGCAAGTGACTTCTAAAATCTAGAAAGGACAGAGATGACACCTATCTGCCTGGACAGTCACCCAAAGTTCCTTTATGAAGTTGGGGCACCCATCTTCAGCCTATAGGCCCAGAGTCTCTTTTCATTTCAGTGAAGCAGGAAATTTGCTCTGCCCATTCTGGCACAGTTCATCAGTTGCTTCTACTCGAGTCCTGAAGAATGTCTGATAGTTTTCTCTGCAAAGCAGGAACCTGAATGACCATCTTGGCTTGTTCTGCCAAAGTTCAGAGGTCACTTTCCTATGGAACCTGTATGTCCAGTTTAAACAGCATACTGTCAAGCAGTCAATATAAGAACAGGTTCTTCTCCAGTGGCTTACCATTGCCACAAAGAGAGTAGAGTCCATATGGAGTTTCTTCAATGCCCATTTTTCTCTTGAAGAAGATTGGTGTTGCCAGGAACAAATCTGTCTCACTGTCCAGAAAAGTCTAAGTTTTTAAAATATTTTAAATGCCATATTCTGTAGGTCTTAGAAGTATTTGAAGATTACCTACCTAATTGAAATATATCTTGGTATATCTAAAAATCTAACATGCATTTCCTAATTATACATTACAATTCTAAATCAGTTACATAAACATCTTATCTTAAACAAGAGTAGAAAAATACAGACAGCATAGGAGAATTGACCTTAAATTTGTATCAATAAACCAAAATCCATACCAATGTAAAACATTTCAAGATTAACAGCTGATTTTCTTATCTAAGTAAATTCAATAATCTATTTTTTAAAAAATCATTCGTATACCATATCCCCTTTTTCTTTTTAGAAAGAGATTAACTATGACCATTAACCATTTATAATGAAAACAAACATCTAGAAACAATATTTGGGGAATTTGGGCATAGTTTTCCATTACTACTTCCTGCTGATTAAGGTTGTAGAGACTGGATCAGTCTGCAGCTCTGAAGCTGATACGGCCATCTCTTCCCATAAGAGGTTTATTCAGGGGGTCTTGGTTGATGAAACCATATTTGCTTGGAAGCAATCCACAGGTTCTCATCTTCTGTGGAAACAAAAGCAGAACTATTCCAAAGCAATAAATCCTTAGACACAGATTTCAAAATCAAAATACCTTTAAAATATATATTCTTGTTTAACTTAGTAGCCTTTGCATTTGCAATCCATTGTCTTTGTGCAGGTAGCTCAGTTAAAAAAACAGTTAAAAACATTTAAAAAATTAAAAGAAAACACAATAACAACCAAAATCCAGATTTTGTGTCTATTTTCCATCTTTACATGGCTTTTTATATTTTTATTACTCTATTTCTCTTTTTAAAGACTTTATCCTCTTTCTATTCTCTCTGAAGCCTATGTACCTTTTACACACATTGTAACCCGTTTGCAGGTTTTTCTTTTCATCTGAATCTGTTTTATTGTGAATCCTTAATCATCTAACTAGAAGAGCTTTTTAAAATACTCTCACTCTCTTGCCACATAGTTTTTGTAGATACCGCTGAAACAGTAAGTTCTCTTAAAGGGACCGCATCTGTTCGTGGCCAGCAAACAGAGCAGACCCCAGAAAATGCTGCTACTAAGAAACAGTTTTTGTTTCTTTTTGTTCAAAATAAACAGAAATCTAAAATCAATCACATGCTACTGAGTCTTCTGTGAGATTTCAGGAATCTGCTTGATTGCAGCTTACACTGCCTGCCACCAGTCCGCCAGTGCCATTTTGAATGTGACCCGGCCACCACGCTTTCTTTGTACAATGACCCGCTTTGTATATACAATTTGGAAGCTGCCTTGGCTCAGTTTCTGCTAAAATCCCTTTTAAACTTTCTCAGGCATTAAGTGGATATTCGCCCCACGTTGGGCGCCATCTGTAGTAGTGGGGTTTCTCAGTCTCAGGAGGCCAGAGGTCTGAGACCCACAGACCTGCCACCTGAGACCACTTAGCCGCCTGCTCGTTCAGGCCCCAGAAATGACTCAGACGCTTATATTAACTTCATGCTGTTTGGCCTATGGATCAGGCACATTGCTAGCTAGCTCTTACATCTTAAATCAACCCATTTCTATTAATCTGTCGGCCACATGGCCCGTGGCTCACCTGTGCTCCTTACATGTTTCTTCTTGGGCGGCTTGCTCAATCTGCCCCTGACTCCACCCTGCTTCTCCTACCTATGTTCTGATTTCTCCTCCTACTTCTTCTATGGTGTCTGCCATGGCCCAAAACAGCTCCTTTATTTAAAGATTGAGATTCACAGCACACATAAACGCATTCCCACATCAGACCACTTCTGAGCATATATGAAGAAATGAGCGTGTGTAGAGAGACCTTGGAACAGATTGGCACAAAGAAAAAACACTCCAGGAGAATCCTAATTTAAAAGATTAAGGGCATGGTAAGTAGAGCATTTTTAAAGTATAATTTCCATTATGTAGTTGACCTTTAGGGGTCAGCACCATCTTTAATTAATGTGAGTTTTCCTTATCATAATACGTCAACTAGACTTTTTATTTGATATGGGGAAAGACAGAAATGCTGACCTTTATTCTTAATAATTACAGGCAAGATATTAATGTTGACAGAAAGAAGCTGCTTCTGATACAAATAGTAGATAAGCTATTAATGACTTAAAGATAATACTGTTATGAAAGTCTCTGGAGCATTTGGAAGCTAAATAAGAACAACTCTCAACACCTTGGATGTTCACATAAGTAACATCATAATTAAAGACAACTTGAAATCACAAATGTGGCTCTGTTTGTGATATGCCAATGGCCCAGCATCCTGACAATTCAAAAATCTGATCTTTCTCATCTCTCCTGCTAAGATAAAATAGAAAACTGAGTAGTTTGCAAGAGGAAGGGCTCCCACCAACACCCCCCCAACAGAAACACAAACTCTGACCTTTATCTAGAAGACTAGAGAAGGCAGACATTTCTTTTTTTAAGATTTATTTTGTTATGTGTGCTTTGTTTATGTGTATTATGTGTGTGTGTGTGTGTGTGTGTGTGTGTGTGTGTGTGTGTGTGTGTGTGTGTGTGTGTACACTCCCATACACAGTTGAGCCTATGGAGGCTAAAGAGGGTATCAGATCCTAGGGAGCTAGGTTACAGTAGGTGGTAGTGAGCTGCCTGACATGTGTGCTGAAAACTGAATTTAGGTACCCTGGAAGAGCTGCAAGTGTTCTTAACTACCAAGCCATCTCTCTGGCATCAGAAGGTGCACTTTTCTGAAGTAGACTTGCTGGTGTGGAGTCAGGTTACCTTAACCCGGGCATCTTTTGTAGCCTAAGGAAATCATGATCTGTGACAGCCAAGGGGCTGCCTATTTATGTGTACAAAAGAAAGATAATGAAAATTAGTCTGAGTGACATTAGGGTCCCAACTGTACATAATTTTGAGATTATGTTTTATCAATGAAATGGCTAGAGGAGGAGTGAGGAAGGGTAATAGATTAGCAGTAAATAGTTGTCTATTTGAAAAATGCCCTTACCTCAAAAGTGGGCATGCAGAACTTAACTAATCAAGAAAAAATTTCACATTATTTGCTCTATAAGAAAATAATAGCTGAGAGTAATTTAAAGAGTTTTCAGCTTATTCTAAACTACAGAAGGTGTCATAGGCATTTTATAGTCTGGCTGTGGAAAGAATATTCTGCATGGCTCTTAGTTGCTTCCAAAGATAATCGAGATGGGGTGCTAATAAACTGAAATGGGAAATGTGAGTTACATTGACAGGAGGTCCAGGATTAAACAAGCAGAAAAACTGATCAAGCTGTGGTGAATGACAGAGACAAAGAAGGATAGCAAAAATTAGTGAACTATCAGTAAAAAGAGATGGTGAGGCTTGAGATCGAATGGCCTGTGGATTCAAGAGTATCGGCGACTGTTAAGTTCTGTATCCTCAATGAATTTAAAATACACTGGCACAGGACAAAAAGTGGAAAAGTACTTTACAGTACATAGCTGTGTGCAAATGATACTTACCAAGATAATGTATGTGGCTTTGCCA
The DNA here is from genome assembly GCA_033318265.1 of Phyllotis vaccarum. Lineage (NCBI taxonomy): Eukaryota > Metazoa > Chordata > Mammalia > Rodentia > Cricetidae > Phyllotis > Phyllotis vaccarum. The sequence goes on along the minus strand of JARWLC010000006.1, from coordinate 25,335,852 downwards.
CTTGTACAGGGAACTATAAGCTATAATACCAAACTGCCAGAGACGAGAGATGGTCAGACTTTTTGAAACACTGAATATCAAAAGAATCCAGTATGAGAAAGGAAAAGGTCACTGTGGGATGTGCAAAGTATCCCTACATAGTCTTACCTTAAAAAATATAAATAAAGAACTGAAAAGTTAAATTGATTTCTGTAACATCTCTAAAGGAGAACTCAGTGATCAGTGATATTGTGGGTCTGTGCATTTATTGTCTTAGTTTTAATAAGTTAGCTAAACTTTCTAGCCACTTACTATGTTACAAAATACTTCATAGAGAAAGAAATTCTGTACTTATTTTTTAAAGCCTTAATAGTGTCCCTTTCATAGTTATGAACTCTGTTTAATAGATTAATGATCATTACCAATACTGGATTAAGGTAGAATAAAAATACATTGCAGATAATAGGGACCTTATGAAATTTATTAAAAATATTTACATGAGTACATGTGTGTGCACTAGGCCTTACTAGAAAATGTATTGCTTATGCTTAGATATCATCAGCAAGCCTAAAAGACTCCTCCAGAGGTGGAAAATGATTTAATATGGATTTAGAAAAATTATTAGCTCTTCTTAGGAATATTGTGAAGGGCTGATGCCATTAATGCACAGTTATATATTTATTAGAAGGAAGACTAGAAAAAATATACTTGACAAGAAATTTATCAATTTATTTTGTTAATTTTTCCTCACCCTTATTTATTATTTTTTATTTTTAGTATACCTTAGATTTTTAAATGGCTGAAAATTATGATTATTTCCCCAGATGGGATTTTCTTTACTCTCTGTGCTATAAAAGGTCAGAAATCTATCTTTGAGAAATGACATAGATTAAAAAACCCCACTGAACAAATGTCCATAACCTAGTGTCAAACAGGTATAGAGTCACAGGCTTCTTGAAGTTGTAAGGATACTGAAAAATCAGTTATCAGATCTTCTATTTTCTTTAATAAATAAATAATAATGTTATATACTCTTTAGCAATTACCAGTTGCAAAACCTTATGTTTGTTACGTTTAGCCCACACAGGAATCCTAAGTTAGTATTGCTATAATCATTTTTTGGATGAGTAAACGAGGATTTAAAGTTGTTCAAGGTCACAGACCTAATGCAAGAATTGATTCCATAGCAGACAACTCTGTGTTGCATGGAGTCTAAGAGAAATTTAGTCTTGTTATTAATATATTGGGAAAGTTGAGACTGACATACATCTGGTGCTTAGTGAAGTGCCATGTCTACCAATTTCCTTTACCTCACAAGTTAGTGTGCATTTTCCATATGGCCTTGGTACATATTTCCACTATTCTGCATCATCATGAAAGGAAGGAACTGCTCTCCACAGGGAAAATAATTACATGTTTATAGACATCCGCATCCTCTGACTTAGGTAGCTTGAGGTAGTTCTTACCCCACTCTTCACTTTGTTCACCAGAGCTAGGTGGTTACATCTCTGACATCACTGGTATTAGTCTAATACTCTGAATTCTTACAGTTAAAGGCTAAAGTCAACATTACCAGCTCAGTTTCTCCTGCATCAAACACAGACATAGAGCTGTTTCTTGGTTGTGTGAAAGCAGGGATGGTGAACATCGTTGTCAAAACACAATCACAGTTCCAGATGACTTGGGCAATTAAAGTGAGGAAGGGGTACTAAGAATGTGGTGATAATATTTCATCTTGGCTCAGTAAAGTGATTTCAGGTAGACCATCTAAGTATGTCTTCATTTTCTTGGGTTTATTCTTCTTAGACTTATACAACTGTTTAAGTTTTCACAAGATTATAAAAATATTTCAAAGAGTTATGGACATAAAAAAATATATTACATGCTGCTCAAGTTTTGCTATACATTTACCAAGAAATCAAATACTAGGAAAACTTCAAGTCTAGGGTGAAATTATAGCAGAATGAAAACAGGGAACAATCTCCAGCCTGGAAGATGGTAGCGGAGCTGGGCCTCCGTAATCTATGAGACTGAACAGAAACATTCATCTTTTATGTTCTCAGGACTACTGAACTGTGCCCATGAGACACAGGACACTGAACGAACCTTACAGTAGGCTTTGGAAAGCTTAGCTATCCATGCTATTCTGTTGTTAGTGCTATCTCTGAAGAGTTCAGAACTGGAGGAGTTGTTAGTATTCACAGAATTCAGTATACAGAAACAATTGTAATCACGGTGTGCCACCTAGCAGGTGACAATTATGTCACATCGTGAACGATTGATCTAGCCTGCTATTCAGAAAAAATGATGGATACAGTATATAACATTATATATATTTGTGTGTGTATAATATATATATATACATATATTATATATACACAACCACTGAGATTCCTGTCCTGAGATTTACACATTACTAGCAAAGCATATTCAGTTAAGAGTTTAACGTTGTGTTAACAGGTTTCACCATTACCCTTTCATTTGTCTGGAGTAGTAACTCAAAGGGGGAAGGAATGTGTGTTTTGAAGATAATTATGAACTATTTTGTAACTTTGACTGAAGAAATTTAGAAAAGGAAACCATGTTTAAAACACGTGGAACTTTTTCTAAAAATGTTAAAGACCCAAGTACTGAGGTCCTCATATGAAGCTTTTTCAACTGATAAATGCTTTTCACTGTTATCAAAACCAAAATTAAACACTTTAATCTCTAATGACATCATTTAATAAAAATATTTTATAAGTTAAAAGTTTTTCTTCTGTGCTGTTTTCAATATAGTTATGATATACGGAAAATTGGGTTTTTCATTATTGTTGTTTTTCCTTATTTTTCCTAATCAAAGAAGAAAATACAGCCAAATAAAGGTCCAGTTATTTATAAACATGTTAATTCCTCATATTTATTTTGCTTTATAAAAATAAGCTAATTTTTAAATTGATGTCTTCATTTCAGCTTGGACTATCAGGTTATTGTGAAGTGAGCATCTATGTTTGCTATGACTATTTATCTGGCTGTGATCCAAAGGAGGGTTGAACAATGAACTAGTGAACATTTTTGTGTTTCACATACTATCAAGATCCCTTGTGCAGTGGCTGTCCAGTGCTGCTGTTGACAAGAGAGTTGACCAAATAAGCATGGTCCATCAGATGTGGTTTTGGTAGATTCCAGCAAGCACAGTTGAGGTGTCTTGTAGATTATAGTGAAATCCCTATTCTTTCTAATCTTCATGTTTGTAAAGGCTCTCCAATGAGAGGAGATTAAGCCAGAGGTTGGCCAGCATCCATCTAGCCCTGGCTCACAGAACTGAGGACCCCTCTACAGACCATAGGATGGTCCCTAGAGGGAGCTCCAGACCTGTCATCTCCTGTGTTTCAGAACTTTGCCTAACAGGGTCCTGTCCCAACACACATTCTAAGTGAAGTTATTCTCCAGGTAACACTTGAGAGGATGGAGAATAACCCTCGAAATCTGAGGAAGAAGAAAGGCTTAATCAGATCCTGTGCAGTACTAGAGGAAGCTTCTTTACCTGCATAAAATGTCTACTCCTCTTGGATAGTCTTTTAGTTCCTTACTTTGGAGTTAAAATTCAGAGAAACCAGTTTCTATGACTAATTAGAACTTTGAGTAAGCTATTGTGACGTCCTGTTGACTATCTTTTAAAAAGTATCATTGGCAAAATCTTCCCCCTTTAGCAAGTCACTGAAAAACGGAGTTAATGAATTCAGAGCTATAATGCTCTAAATGGCCATTTAGTCAAGGTGGCCATAAACTAGGTACTATGTTTGGATCTTGACAGTAACCTTGACTGTGTTTTAAGAACTTAGAAAATAGATGTAGAAATTCCATCTCTTAAGAAAAATTGGAATCTTTGAAATTAAAAAAAAAATTTTTGATAATGCCATGGGCCAAAAAAAAAAAAAATGTTTCACATGTTCAAAATGAAACCCTGATCTTCTAATTTAGCTACTGGAACTCATCTGCAGTTTAATTTCCTTAAACAAGAGAAAAAGAATGAGTCTCCACTTTCTCCTCTGGATGCTACAGAAATGAGGCATAAATCCCATCTCCTGTTTCCTACTCCCAGTGAAGTTCCTGAACATTACCTGGTTCCTATTTTATCTCCCTGGGAACTTGGGCAGATAATTCTTTAAATGAAACCACCAAAGTGCACTCTTTCTGCACAGTGTTAGGTCTTTCTTTTCCATCTCATACTTGAAGAGTTCTGCCTAATCCCTCTCCTGGGCCCTTGATGCCTGGCTATAATTCCAGGGCCCACCAGAGCATCTACAATCTGAATGAACCAAACTGAAAATCTGAAATCACATGGACTCTCCAACAGCATGGAGCACACCACATAGCACTGAGATAGCTTAGACTTTTTTTTTTCAACAGAATTTAATATATAGAACAAAAGAAGAAACTCTGCAGTCAATATAAGTCCACCTGACAAGGACTGTGCCTGCCTTTGCCCATTAAATAATTGATTTTTAAGGTGAAGCATCTTTGAAAAGCCAACCTAAAGATTTCAAAGGGGACCCCTCAGTGCTGAAATTTTAATTGCAATAGATTTATTGAGGACATCGAATGAGGTAAAATATAGTTTTTCATCTCCAAGTCTTGTGCTAACACGAGCAATTATTGCATTTGGCATTTATTCCCCAAATGTTAATCATGCTTACTGTGGAAATACGACTTTTAGGAAATCAAGCTTGAACTTAACACCATGAGAGGATCTTAGATATGTTATTTATCTTACCCATCCTTCTTGTTTTGTTTAACACTTTAAAAAATGAATTATTGTTTCTGTTCATCTGCAAATACATTATGAAAAACATGCTGTACATTTGTGTACTGCCCATGTGAATACATTTGTACACACACACACACACACACACTCACATTTGCTCTTGATTCTGTGTATGTGTTGTCTCAGCACGTATGTTTTGCTGGGCATCTTATTTAGGGCTTCATGTATGCTGGAAAGGGCTCTGCCTCTGAGCTGTGCTATACTAGGGCTTTTATGATTGGCTTTTGCTGTTTTTGACTTTGTATGAAGAATGATGGTGCTGGGAATTGAAGTCTTTAACTCACAAATACTAGGCCACTACCCTACCACTGAGTGTATTGCCAGCTTGTATATGTAAGGAAGGATAAAGTGATCATTTATTTACCTTATAATCATTGTATAGTTTCTACAATTTTGTGTTATTAAAACTATAAGATGTAGCTTTATCACTAAAATGCTCCTTCATAATAAATTGTTGAATTTTATCTGTTTTTAAGGGAAATTATTTTAATATGTTGCTACTCACTTTGATATATGACATATATTTTTATTGTTAGCAATCACTGTTTATTAAAGAACTTTTTTATATTCCTTCATTGGAAGTTGTGTATGCTGAATTTTATTGAATATGTTTTCTACTTTTGTTGAGATTATTATGTTGCTTTAATTAATATGTTCTGATGAGATGAGTCATGATACTGGGTTTTCTAATGCTGAAATAATCATACCTTTAAAAAATAAACTTTACTGTGAGAAACTTGGTCTCTAATGATTGGCTATTTTTAAAGTGTCTTCCCAGGTAAAGTTACTCTTTTTCTGCGTTCATCAAACCATCTTTATTTAGAATGAATGTCGAGGTTATGTAAGACTCACAGCTAGGACATTTTTCTCTTTCTCTCTGAAGGGACTTGTGTGTGACCAGAATGATCTGTCCTTGGATGTTTTGGTACAGTTTTCAGGAAGTTGTCTGGGCCACTGTTTCATTGTTGTGAAGTTTTAAACGCCTGATAACATTTCTCTGGTCGTTACAGAATCATTCAAATTTTGAAAATTTCATTTTATACAGCTGCATTTTTGTAAAATATATCAATTTATTTACAATTTCAAATATATTGGTAAGCTTTTCATAATCTAAACACCATAACAATATGGGCTGGTTGTGTCTGGATTGTGTTTGTGCCAAGACTTGTTCATCTTCTTGACACAATCAATTTTAACTTTCTCCTCCATGGCAATCTCATTTATGACCATAGTTTTGCTTTGGGGTGTTTTTTTTCTTTTCCTCCCATACCTTTTATAACTTCCTAATCTTATTACCAAAATGATTAACTTTGTAGTTCCTTCAAGTTTTTATAAGAGAAATAAAGAACCCAGCTGTAATATTTTTGAAGAGGACATCATTAGAAATGTCAAGGGGCAGGGCTTCACCCATGATGTCTCAACTGAACAAGGATGACACCAACAGGCTGGTTATATGGAAAAGGGAATCTCACAGGGCCCCAACCCTGGTCAGAGAACTATAGGCCAACTCAGAAATGCAGAGAGCAGGAGAACATATTTTTCTGAAAGGAAGAACCCTCCTGTTGATTAACCAATCACAGACATATGAGTAAGTTTCTACATATTGAAATAGTAGATATTGAGGAAAAGAGGAAAGAACTTGTGTACTTGAGAAGGGTTGAGGGGTAAAGGGAAAGATGATTTAATTATATTTTAGTTTCAAAATATAATAAAAATTAAACTTTTAGATGTATAAGTGTTTCTCAGGATGTATGTCTATGCACATGTACGCTTCCCACTTAAGCTGGAAGAGGATGTCAGTTTCTCTGGGAGTTACAGATGGGTGTGAGCTGCCATGTGAGTGCTTGGAATTTGAACCCAGATCCTCTAGGAGAGTAGTGAGTTTTTTAAACTGCTGAGTCACCTTTCCAGTCACTAAATATTGTGATTAGGAATCACATAAAATCATATCAACAGAATATGAAGTAAAAACAGTATTTATAAAATATGATTGTTTTCACATTTATATATACTTTAATGGAATAATTTAGATAAACTAAATATGTTCCTTATTAGATATGTGTTTGCTATATTTAACATTGAATATAGTCTGTTCTTATGCTATGTATAGTAGATACAATACATATTTTTACAAAGTTATACATAAGTGTTTCCAAATATCATTTTATTATGTGCTTGCTATAGTAATATAATTTTTATAAGAAAAATATATGACAATTCCTTGACCATTAATAATTAATAATCATTTATTGTCAATATCAGCTATAATGATCAATTACCTCTCCAAGTTTAAAATCATTTTCCCTGCTATTTCTCATAAATTTATCACATTAAAAATAATTTCTTTAAACCTAGAAGCCTTGGGTATTTGTTTGACAGAAATATGGGTGAATAATCCAGCCAACTTGTTTCCCAAAATCCAAGCCCTGTGGCCTGCACTTAGCTGGAGTTCTATGGCTGCAAAACCTCCAAATATCCGTATAGCACTTCCTGTTCGAGCCCTTGTTGAAAAAGGAAGGAAGGGGGAGCCATGAGGTCACCTGCTAAAGCCAACTATAGTATCTAAAGGTGATACTCAGAGCCACAAGCCTCCCATGGTCAGCCAGAGCCATGCTTTTCTTTTTCTTTTCTTTTCTTTTTTAATTTAAAAAGGGCTCCCCACCCCCATGTATACCCCTGCTCGCCCTCCCTTCCCTCCTCCCAGTCCAATCCCCATCCTTTCCCCAAGGAGGACAAGGAGTCCCAGGACGCATCAGTTCAGTCTGGCATATCCAATTGAGGTAGGTCAGATTCCCTCATCCCAGTATTAGGGCTGGCTTAGGTGTTGCTCTGTAGGGAATGGGCTCCAAGGTTCCAGGTCATGCACAAGAACATAGTCTGATCCTACTCCATGAGGTTCCCCATTCTTCCCATGCCATTGACAGTCATCTACCTTTGGAAGGTTTGGTTCTTTTCCCAGAAGGTTCCGCAGGAGCTGTTTCTGATTCTGTGAGCTCCCAATAGCTCTAGTCAGCTGTCTGTGTGGGTCTCCTCCTCATGATCCTGATCCTTTTGCTCATATAGACTCTCCAATCTCTTCAGCTGGACCGGAAGCTTGAGCTAGCACCACGCTTTTCTAAGATAAAGTATATTTCCAGTGACATGTGTGGGATGTAGTAAATTTCTTATAGTTTACCACAAGAAATATCAAAAGAGGTCAGAGAAAAACTGCATCTGGGTTATCAGTTCTTTTACTCATTCATCCATCTCCTCTGTGGAACGCGTATGTTTTACTATGGGAGGTGGGGGATTAAAATACTGCCTGATCTTTATCTCTTTACAATTAGTTTTTTTCTCCTATTGCAAAGAATTTTGACTAACTGATAAAAATGTGGATGCAGCTATTCATGTTAGATAAGTAGGTAGGCTCTCATACCAGAGCATCTGTGTCGTGGTGGTGGCTTTATTTACAAGATTATTGCCTAACTTCTGACCACTTTGTCACACACAAAATAGAGAAACGTGAGCTGTCATTATGACCATCAGTACTGAGAGCATCTTTAGCATCGTTCTAGGGAGGTAGTCCCAATGAGTGGGATGCCCAAAGTATCCTCCAGTTTGTTTATTCACAAACTCCAAGTGACTTCAGTATTTTTTTTTTCATTTTTAATCTTGAAAATAAATTGTGTGCATTCTAGATTTATCCACTTAATAATTGTGTTATAATACTTTTAAAAAATTGGGTGAAGCATTCTTTTCCAGCCTAGCCATTTGGGGGGGTTGGGTGGCAGTAAGCAGAAGGCAGGAAAGTGTGACCATCTCTGAGGTGGTTTCCCTTGTGATCCTCTTGTGGAGTTGGGGTCTGTATTTTATGCCCTGAAACAGGCCGTTGTAACATTTAACAGCCTGAGATACTTGTCTTTCGAAATTTTCCCTGCCCTCCCAAATATGGAACACACCACAACTCAAAGCTCTTTCCAACGCTCCTCTCTAAAGAGTTTCCGCTGAGAGCAAAGGGTAGAAGGACTATCCCACAGACTGTGCAAAGATCTTATCTTTGGAGGACACAAGCTGCTGCTTGAGAAAATAAGTCTTTTTTCTTCTTATGGCTTTTTATTTGTATGTGTGTGTGGAGGGGGCACAGGTGTGCTAAAGCACACATGTAGAGGTTCTTTCCACATGTGGGTCCCAGGGATCAAACTCAGGTCACGGGGCTTGGCAGCAAACTCCTTGACCCTAAGGCATCTTACAGGTTTAAAAGCTCTATTTTCTTATTTAATGTTTTAAATAATGAACCACAAACAGATTCTATTATGTTTTAGTATCTTGCACGTATGAAGAGTGAATGTTATTTATGCTAAATGACTCATCTTAATAAAAAAAATGAACTGGAAATAGGTATTTGTAGCCTATGTTTATACATTTGACCTTAATATATAAAACCATTATAGAACCAAGTAAACATTAACATATTTGAGTATAAACTTTGTTTGCAGATAGGTTATTTTCCAAAAGAGATTATTTCCTTTGTCTTCAGATGAACAACCATCCAATCTGAGAGATCAGAAGTGTGGGATGATCTAGAGGACAGAAGTAAAAGGCAAAAGGTCGCAGGCTGCTCAGTTTAAGGCACAGAACCGATGTGACTAACAGGTGACAGACAGTCCTCACTGTCCTGCTGCATTTGCAGACATTTATGTGATGGCTGTGGGGGAGGAGCTGGTCAAGTACAGGACAGCCAGGAGCCCCAGAGCCTGTGTGCAGCGCCCCCCCCTCTTCCTGTCTTCTTCCCCTTTCCACTGACATTTCTCCCCCCTTCTTCCCTTCTCTCCTTCCTCTTCATCTCTCTCTTTTCCCTCTTTCTTTCTCTTCTTCATATGACTTGAAGTTCAAATTCTTTTAGACAAATCAAAAAAAAAAAACTCAAAAGCAAAGTTTATAAAAGAAAGAGAAAAAATCTATATAGATAAGGAAAGAACATTCTACTTAGAATCTAAGAAATAAACAAAATTATAGAAAAATATTAGGGAACCTTTAAAAATAATAACATCAATTTGTTGATACTTATGGCAGTAATAAAATACAGCCATAAAAATGCTCTATAATCATTTTATTATACATTATTTGCTGTTTTCACTGCTGTGAATTTTTTAAACAAAATGTAATTTATAAATAAGAAAAATGTAGAGCATCTTGAGTATCCTTTTTCAAACTGTATTTTATTTATGTGCATGGGCATTCTGCCTGTATGTATGTATGCCTGTGTATCATGTGCATGTCTGGTGGCCACTGAGGGCAGAAAACGATGCTGGAGCCTCTGGAACTGGACTTACAGGCAGCTGTAAGCCATCATGTTGATGATGAGAGTTGAACTCTGGTCCTCTGGGACAAGCAGCCAGTACTCTCAACCACTAAGCCATCCCTCCTACCCCTTTAGTGTGACTTTTAAAAGTAGATATTGAAAGCTACAGAAATAGGTGGGGAAATAAATTCTTTTGTGTATAAAGCCTGGTGTACGAGAGCACCCTTTTATCCAAATTTATTTAAAGAAATAACCATTGTAATAGATTTTGAACTGTGCCTTTGTGCTATTTGGTGACTTACTAACTGTAAAAGATTCAAAAGCAGTATTATAGTCCACTAAACTCCAATTTGTTGACCCATCTTCCTAAAGTTCCCTTAAATTTTTCCTAATTTACAACTTAACACACATTTGACATTATGTTATATTTGGCAATGCTTATGTTTCTGTAGTCTTCATTCTATGTTAGGTTATTATCCTGTCTGAGTAAAGACTGAACGTTACCGCTCCTTGTGCCCTCAATAGTGCAATTACTGACACTCATGTTCTACTCATGGCTGAAAGGAGAAAATGCATCGATACATGTACAATATTATACTGATATTCCAAACATTTTACAAATAAGGTGTGTTTGCACATAAGGCTTATAAAATAGGATCGTGTATATGACAAGAACTCCAGAATTATTAGCGTTTATCATTTTTGTGTTTTACGCTCTAATCTTTTCTCTGCTTCACTTAAGTGGGTCTCTTCTAAACACAGCATACTCTACCTCACTTTCTCTTTTCCAGTTCCATCTCTGTGTTCTGTACAGCTAAAATACAGTGTGTGTCCCCTTTGCTGAATACTGCTTCTTGTCCTGATACTGAGATTTTCTCTTCACCACGAGCATTTTGTACTTCATGGAAAGCACTCAAGGCAGAGGACAGTCCTTTTTCTTCAGGAGCTTGAGGTTTTTCCATCCTTCCCCTCAGTTTAGGAAAGATTCTGTAGACCCTATCTCTAAATCTCAAGCCAAGCATTCTGAATCCAGCAAATATGGGATCCAGATTTAACCATACATTTTTGGCTTCTCTTCCAGTAACAGTCAGGGCTTCGCTTCTCAATTTCGTTTAAAAGCAATCCAGAAAAACCCCAAAAATTGGCAACTGAGAATGAGTGACCATCCGACTACACTTGGCAAGTGCCTGATTTTAGTGTAGAGCCCTGCAAGGACCACCCAGAAAGGCTATTTTCCCCTCTGCAGGCCTGGATGGCTCACAAGAGCTCCAAAGGAGTTGAAATTTACTGAGTTTTGTTTGCAATGCATTTGTGAGGAAGAATTAAATATCCTAAATTGTCATGAAACCAAGCATTTTGTCGATTTTATATTACCTAAAAAATAATAATAATAATAACATGCCATGGGCTAGCCTACGAAGTAAGAAATTTAGCAGCTAATGGAGGATGGCCTCTACATCTCAAAACCACTTATATTCATAGGCAGCTGCACAGAATAAAGGTCACTGTGATGTCAGGTGAGATTAAAAGAGACTAGGGGTGCTGTGTGTGAGAGGTCACCATTTCCTAAAAGTTCTTGATACTCTGACATTGAATCACATTAATCCAATTTGACCTGCACCATTTCATGAAAATGCTGCCCCTTTCCCCTAGTATGTATTCCTTACTTCTTTATCAGAAATCAGGTGTCCAGAGGTGTGTGAGTTTATGTCAGCATCTTCAATGTGAGTCCATTGATCGGCCTGTCTGCTTTTATGTCAGTACCATAAAGTCCCAGATCGGCAGTACAAACTGAAATCAGGGGTGATGATACCTCAGTAGTTATTTTATTGTTCAGGATTGTTTTTTAGTTATCCTGCCATTTTTGTTTTCCACATGTCCAGAATTATCCTTTCAAGATCTGTAAAGAATTGTGCTGGAATTTTGATGGCGATTACCTTGAATCTGTAGGTTGCTTTTGATAGGATAGCCATTTTCACTATGTTAATCCTACCGATCCATGAACTTGAGAGACATTTCCACCTCTTGATGTCTTTTTAAATTTCTTTCATCAAAGACATGCCATTTTTATCATATAGATCTTTTCCTCATTTAGTTGAGTTATTCCAAGATATTTTATATTGTTTGAGGTTATTGTGAAAAATTCCTATTTCTTCCTCAGTCTGTCATTTATATGTATCAATGCTATTAATTTTTGTGAGTTAATTATTTATCCAGCTTTTGATGAAAGTATTTATCAGCTGTAGGAGTTCCCTGATAGAATTTTTCAATTAAGTTGTGTATATAATAATATCATCTGCAAATAATGATACTTCAACTTCCTCCTTTCAATTTGCATCCCCCTGATCACCTTCAGTCTTATTGCTTTAGTTAAATTTCTAGTACTATATTGAATAGCTGCAGAGAGAGTGGACAGCCTTATATTATTTCTGAGTTTAGTGGAATCACTTTGATCTTCTCTTCATTTAATTTGATGTTGGCTATAGGTGCTGTAAATTGTTTTTATTGCATTGGGGTATATCCCCGTATGCCTAATTTTTCTATGAATTTTATCAAAAAGAGTTGTTGAATTTTATCAGAGGTCTTTTCTGCATCTAATGAGATGATCATGTGTTTTTGTTTTTTTCAGTTTGCTTATGTGGTGGATTACATTGTTTTTTGTATTTTGAAACATCCTGAATCTCTGGGATGAAGTCTACTTGATCATGGAGGATAATCTTCTTAGTGTGTTCTTGGATTTGGTTTGCAAGTATTTTATTAAGTATTTTTTTGCATTTATATTTATAAAAACAATTGGTCTTTAATTTTTATCTTTGTTGACTCTTACCTTGGTTTGGGTAACAGGGTAACTATGGCCTCATAAAATAAACAGTGATCCATTCCATTTCCATTATGTGGAATAATTTGAGGAGTATTGGTGATAACTTTCCTTAGAAGTCTGATAGAATTTTCTTCTTAAACCACCTAGGCCTGGGCTTTTTGGGGGTGGGGGTAGGGGGGACTTTTAGTGACTGCTTCTATTTTACTACTTGTAATGAGTCTATTTAAATTGTTTATCTGCTCTTGATTTAACTTTCATAAGTGGTACGTTTTTAGAAAATTATTCCTTTTAGGTTTTCCAAGTTGATTGAGTTTAGGCTTTTTAAGTCTGTCACAATTCTCTGAATTTCATCAGTGTCTGTTGTTATACCCTCTTTTCATTTATAATTCTGTTAAGTTAGATTCTTTCTCTCTGACTTTTAGTTTGTTTGGATAAGGATTTGCCTGTCTTGTTGACTTTCTCAAAGAACCAACTCTGTGATTCTTTGTATCATTCTCTCTATTTCTATTGATTTGATTTCAGCCTGAGTTTGATTATTTCCCACCATCCATTCCTCTTAGCTCCCACCACTTGCTTTTCTTGTAGAGCTTCCAAGTATTCTGTGAAGCTGCTAACATGAAAGTTCTGAAAGTTGGTTTTTAAGTTGGCACATAGTGCTATGAGCGTCTCTCATGGCACACCACTCTGATTGTGCTCCACAGACTTGGCTATAGTGTTCATTCATTTTCAATGAATTCCAGAAACTCTTTAATTTCTTTCTTTATTTCTGTCTTGACCCATTTTTTTTTATTCAGTAGAGAATTGTTTGTAGTAAGAAGTTTCTAGTCTGGCCTTTCTGGCCTAGCCCAGAGATATGGTCCCACAGAAAGACACAGAAGCTTATGTTCATTTTATGGTGATTGACCTGTGGCTCAGACATATTGCTAGCTAGCTCTTTCATCTTTACTCAATTTATTTCCATTACTATGTTTAGCCATGCAGATTGGTGCCTTTTCTCAGAACAGCATGGTTGTTTTCTTTCCTCTGAGTCTCCTGGTGTCTCAGCTGGTGTCTCTCTGGCACCTCTGGTGGTATCTCTGCTCTGTTCTTCCTGTTCCCACAGTTTTCTTAGTCTGGTAGGTAGCCACACCCACAGTTCCTGTCTGCTTTCTAGCCAATAAGCTTTTTATTAAACCAGTAGAAGGGACAAATATTTACAACATAACAGAACATCATCTTACTACAGTTGTTCAGTTTCTTTGAGTTTGTAAGATTTATGTTGATATTCAGCTTGAATCTGTAGTACTCTGATATAATGCAGAGTTATTTCAATATTCTTGTATCTATTGAGACTTGCTTTGTGTTTCAGTATGTGGTCAGTTTTGGAGAAAGTTCCATGAGGTGCAGCATAGAAAGTATTTTCTTTTTGGTTTGGGTGAAATGTTCTATAAATATCTGTTCAACCTATTTGCTTTATAACATCTGTTAACTTCCATCTTTGTTAGTCCCCAACCCCAGTGCTGCATTGCAGGTCTACACCACCGTGCCTGGCTTCTGACACAGTCAGGGCATCCATACTCTGGTCCTTATGATGATGGTGTAAGCTTTTCATCACGGAGCCATCTTCTCAGCTCTCAGCATGATTCCTTAGGTGGAGATGATCAGTGTGAAAATACAGAGATGGATGTTGGCTTCCTCTGACTATTTCTAGGTTACTTTTGTAGAATTCACATTTTAACTCAGTTAAGAACCATTCGTTTTGTAGTTAACCATCTGTTGATGATATTCAAGTATCTATTATATATTTGGACTATCTCTAAACAGAGTGGTCATAGATACACTTGTATTCATAATATTTTTTAATTAAAAATTTTTAAAACATTATATTTTGATCATGGTTTCCCTATTCTTCATCTCAATTTATGTTCCCTCACTCCTACTTAAATTCTCTCTCTCTCTCTCTCTCTCTCTCTCTCTCTCTCTCTCTCTCTCTCTCTCTCTCTCCCTCTCTCTCTAAGAAAACACAACAAAAAGAAAATCAAAACAAAAAAATCCAATAAGACAAAAACAACAAAAGCTCACAATAATTTTTTAAAGTGTGATACAATAAATGAAGATAAATTATTTTTACTTTTTATTTTGTTTCTGTTTACAGACACAGAGGCATGTGTGCTGGTCAGATGTCAGCTTTCAGAAGCAGCTTTTTCCTTTCCACTGTGGGTCTAGGTATCAAATCCAGGTCATCAGGCTTGCATGAGCCACCTCATTGGACAGATAAAATTAGTTCCGATAAACTAAGTTTCCCCTGTTGTTACTTGTTCCTGAGCTTTCTACAGTCTCATCCTCAGAAATAACTGTATTTACCAACAAACCCTCTATTGCAACTAGCAGCTATCAAAGATGAACTATTAAAATAATCTTAATACATTTAACCTGATACACGGTTGGTATTTGTCACAACAAAGGCAAAGCCAGCTCATACTCTCATTTTAACAAGTAACAAATGATAGAACAAGATAAATTTCCATCTTGATATTATAGGTACAGTTCCTAACAGAAAGCACAGAAGGAGGAGATCCTCATTTACTATGGTAGGCATTAATAGAAGACTGCAAACATGTAGCACAATAAAGCATCGGTGAAAGGGTGTCAGGATAGCATTTCTACAAGAGAAAGGAACATACAGTGTCAAAGGCATTTTAAAAAAAATGTGATTACTGTTTACAGTCACTTACCAGGCTTGCTCAGCCCAGACAAGACAATATGAGACAGAATTTAGACTCTAGGCAATAAAAAGACCAGATTAAAACACATTATTCCTTGTTTCTTCTTACTCTCTGGTGCTGTCTTGAATTTGCCTGTGATAGTACACTGAGAAAATTTAACCCATGAGTTTGGTAAGGGTCCACATAAAAAATACATGATGGAAAGGAATTATCAGGAATGGGAAGGCAATATATGTAGGCCTAGAATCATTCTTACTTGACCCTTGAGTCCTTCTATTTATGACATTTCCAAGAATAGCTACATTGTAATTGTGACGGCTAGAAATTTCAAGTGTTATCTTTTAGCTTTAATACAACTAGGCCTTGGGAAGGCAGACAGAAGATGAAAGGATTACATTAAAAGAACCAAATTCTGAACTTGGAAGATTAAAATTCACTCCTACAAATGATCTTCCAAATGACACTGTGCTGATCCTGTAGGACATCATGGATGAAGTATTTTCTCTGTAATGTGATGGGAAAAAGATTCTTCTACCCCATGGATGGTGAAAATCAATACGGGTACACCAAGCAGTAATTCAAAGGAAAGACTCCATTTTTATTTGGGGGATTTGAGGTGAACTATTGAGTGCCATGGTTCTTGTAATGAACTATAAAGTTTGAGTTGTATTTCCTCAGGGACAAATGAGCAGGAGAAGGGTTCATAGAGCTGTTACTTCAGAGGAAAGATGCAACTGAGATTATATAGAGAGTTCCTTGTGTACTCACTAAGAGAAAAAGTTAACTAGGTAAAGAATCTCTTAGCCCCATGAGGAGTCTTAGGACTATAAGACAGCCTTTGCTTTCCTATCAAGTCAGGTGTGGTTCTGGCAGGCAGGTTAGAGAATATGTGGTAAACTGAGCATAGAGTCTGGCTTTGTTAATGACAGTTAGTAGTTATTAATTTGGGAGCATCTGGATGGCTGGTTATAGTGCAAGTTAATTTATCAGCTTGCTACAAACTAGAGTACCATGGGAAGAGGGAACCTCAATTGAGGATTGGCCTGTAGGCAAGAGTGGGGGGGTACTTTCTTGACTGATATGGGAGAGTCTGCCCACTGTGGGCAGTGTCACCTCTGGTAGGTGGCCATGGGTTGTATAAGAACACAAACTGAATAAGCATAGAGAACAAGCCAGGAAGCAGCGTTTCCTCCCTTGCCTTCAGTCCCTGGCACATTTCCCTCAGTGATTGACTACTACTGGAAGTGTGAGTGAAATGAGCCCTTTCCACTACAGACTGTCTCTGGTTTTATTATAGCAACATAGACGCAAACTAGAGAAAATGTTTTAAACATAATTCTGATAGAGGACCTCTTTAACTCTCCCCTAAGCACCGAGTTTGGGGGCAGAGAACATCAGCATAGTAGGGAAAGTGTAATATCACGTATTTTAGCCTCTTCTCACCTCTTGTGTCTTGGATTAATCCGGGAAATGCTATCTACAGTGGGAGACAGAGTAAGGGATGTGGTTCAGAGAGCTAGCTTACATTGTTGTGAAGATGGGGTAGGCAGATTTAACATCTATCGCTCACACTGTGGGGGTGGATCAGACTAAAGTTTGATCATCTGTTTCTTTCTAGAGCAACCTCCATCTACTGTAAAGAGTAAGTTCTTTGATAAGGGGTGAGAGCCACACTTACCTGTGAACATAAGCATAAGTATTCAATGCAGAGAACATCTAATCATGTCCCCAAATGGCCCATTCTAAAAACAACCCCTATACCTAAAGCCCCAGGATCAGCTCAGAACAGGAGGCAGACATGGTTAGAGCCTCAGGATGTCTGTTGCCAAATAGTATCAGAGGAGGAGGAGGAGGAGGAGGAGGAGGAGGAGGAGGAGGAGGAGGAGGAGGAGGAGGAGGAGGAGGAGGAGGAGGAGGAGGGAAGAAACGAGTGGGAGGAGTGGGGTTATTATAGTCAAAACACATTGTATAAAACTCTTAAGGAAATTATGAAAATATATTAAAAAGAAATAAAAAGTGATCAAATCTTATTTGATGTGCCCGGATTGGGGCAGCACTAGAGACTGTTTCTCTGTATGCTAAAGTGGTTAGTGATGTGTTTATACTTACTTCAACAAGTGACACACCTACCTCAGGTGTTAGCCACTGTGTCTTCATGCCACTGAGCAGGACATTTAGTTTGCTCTCTGAATGTGCAGCTTGTTGTGTGAGGGGTGAGGGTGTGAGACTTGACTGTGACAACATGAAAGCAATTGAGTAGGAAAGGCACATCAGGGTTGGGTGACTTCCAACTTAGCTGCTGCTGAAGCTCCTGGATATGAGAAGTTTTGTTGAGAGTGTGCCAGTGGCTGGGGGCTTGGGAGTGGGAGATAGGGAGTGGGGGGGGGGGGCTTAGCACAAATCTCCAGTCTGTCAGAAAGAAATTGAAATATTAGCTGGTCTGAAGTTCTGGGGTCCTTGAAAGTACTGTACTAGTATGAGCAGTTTCTCCCTTACATATTCTTTCAACCTTGTTTGTTATTGTGATATGTGGAACCTCTCCTCTGTGTGTAACACAAGCTTGGCTCTGAATGGTGGATGTCTGCAATCGTGACAGTTCATAGAAATGATTTTCAAATTTGTTGCTACTGACAGGCATAGATGAATTCCCAAGTAGAGTTATAGAACACCAAGAAATCAGACTGTGGCAATGCAACACAGCCATGGAGTGAAAGGGGCTTCACCTGGAAGAGGACCTGTGGGAGAGCTCTGGAGGGCCAGGCTCTAAAGGGCCTTGCATTGCCTCTTTATCTCTCTTTTTAAAACTGGAAACAACACACCAATGGCTAATGCCCTAAGAATAGTGAATTTTACCTTAAAAATATTTTTATAATTCTGTGGAATGAAACATTAGTTATCTGTAAATGATAGAAAATTGGCCTTTATGTCATTTTACATATTAAAACTAAAACTTACAAAGTGTTTACTCTTCTTATATGCTAGTTGGTTTCAGCAATTGACAGATGGATATTAAGAAAATTGATTTCTAAGATATAGATCTTCTCACTCAAAATGACTCAATGAAAATGTTAAAAGGATAGTACAACTTGATCTGCTTTGTACCCAGAGTAAGAGTAACCTCCTTATTAGACCCTGGCATCCCTGCTTGTGCCCAGCAGTTGGCTCCAACACCCTCCTGTGCTTGTTGTGTCCTCCACGTGCCCATAGTCACACTTCCGGTGCTGACACTGGACTTTAATGAATCCGTCAGGCAAAGTCATCCGGGTACATCGCAGAGGACTCTGCACAGGTGATATGGAGGCCAGGTGTGTGATGTCGAGGCTAGGCATTTACTAACCAGATTTAAGGATGAGTTTCCTATTTGCTTGCCCTAGCATGATGGGCTTAATGTACACATGGACAGGCAGACATCTTGGTGAAAAAGCCCAGGCTCTCCAGCTATTGTGTTTTCAGACTTAGCAGGATTGAGTGGTTGTTTTGTTTTTCTGTTTTTTTCTGTGAAAATGCTTTGTGTGTGTGTGTGTGTGTGTGTGTGTGTGTGTGTGTGTGTGTGTGTGTGTGTGTGTGTGCGTGTGTGTGTGCCTACACGTGTGTATAACATTTATGTACATTCTTTACTAAAATGCAAGCAAATATTTGAGAGGAAGACAATGGGGGAGAGTGAGATATAAACAGATCACTGCTGTAAAAGTTCAAAACTCCCCACTTCAGCCTTTAAAGATAAACAGACTACAAGCCTACAGGCCAAATCCCCTTACAACTATATAAGCTAAACTATGAACAATTTGCACATTTTTTTAACTATCAAAGAAAAAATAAAATGGAGGATGTTTCATGACATACAGAAACGAGGTATTTCCAGTTTCTGAGGCATGCCTTTCACTCAGTTCATTGCCCATAGTTGCTTTTCTGTCTCAGGAATGGAACTGTGCAGCTGAAGCTAAAGCTAGATGCCCACAAAGCTCCAAACAGTCACAATCTGGTTCCTCACAGAAAAATCTGCCAACCCTTGCTCTAAGTCTTGGTAGCATCCTCCTTTTAGGCTGGTGGGAAAACAGAGCAATTTGTTTCCATCATTTCAGGAGACTTCCAGCAGCGTATATTGATTACATTTATAGTTTCCTGTTGATTTTTGCTGTTTCTTTAAATCTGTATTGGTTGAAGAGTTTGGAATAATTGTACCTTGTGAGGATGTATTCTAAGTACTTTATGGAAAATCTCTCAGAGTTGATTTTGGTGAAATTTTAATTTTTAAATTGCCTTTGACCCTTTTGTCTCTGAGAGAGCTTGAGGGTAAGAGCAGGGTGGTCAATAGTGGCCCTGATTCTACATTCCCTCATGGTTGGCCTAAGGGTTGATGATGTAATAACGTATAGGCCACTTTCTTGGGAAAGGACTCTCTATAATACAAGGCAACATTATTAATAACACATCTTTGATCTCTGACTCACAAAATAATAGGTTTCCACAAAAATAATTTAGTCTTGATGATTAAATGCATGCTTGTTATGGGGCCAAAGTGGTAAGAGGTTTGGAACAAGGTAATCAAGAGGTAATGAAAGAGATCATTGTGGTTCCAAGATGTAACAGTCTATTTTTAATAAGACAAACATTTTTTTCTTTTCTGACATGATAAAATTTGACCCCATAAGCATAAGTGGAATTATTTATCAGAACTCACATTGGGAGCCCCTCTGCTAAAGGGTTGGTCCCACAAGGCACAAATAGCCTATCAGTTGGACTCTCTGGGAATTAGAACCTAAGAGGAACAGAAGTGCCCCATGAGCTTTGACCTCTGCCCTACCAGATGCTTGTTTCTAGGTGTGTCTCTGGAATCTGGTGTGGGTTCCCCTCAGAGCCCAATGCTGGAACAGGAACTTTGGTGTTTTCAGATTTTAGGAGGGAGATACTCCTCAGAACAAAACTTGAGTAAGCAAGATGAGAAAGAGATTGAAGAAAGCCAGGAAAGGACATGTTTCTTGGCTGGGTAACCTGTATACAACTCAGGCTCCATCTGCTGGGTATTCTGTTAGACACTGTGGGATAAGTTTCAGACTACCCTTGTTATATGGAAGCTGGAATTCATCAACCCACCCCATGACCTAAATAATCATTGTCAGGTTTTGCATCATGCATTATGCTATAGGAGCTCTACCTAATAAAGTTTTGTTTCACCAAAACAATCAAGACACCCACTTTATATACAGGAAATTGAAAACGTTGGTACAACTTACAGTATGTTATTAGTTCCATAAATGTTAGTCCTACATTATAGATTCAGGTTTTCTTAACAGAAAAATCATTGCTATTTCCTCTGTGCTGTATAAAGATATAGCTGCCTCTTCATTGGCTAGTGATTTAGACTTCTAAATGTTGCTAACTTGTAATGGTGGTGCATGGGTGAATGTCACAATGTTCACCTGCAGTAACAAGTAACCCTATAGCTATGTGGTTCAATCACTATTTCCTTCCCTCATTATATAACCATGTAGGCGACAAGATGGCTTCTTGTTGGCATAAATCTCTTGAGAATCTCGGCTGAATGGATAGTTGTCTGATGGCATCTAGCTGCAGGTTGAGGCAAATTTGTAAGAGCCAGCCTTAAATTTATATGGCCTTGGCAATGGACACTTGAGTAACCTCAATTCAAACCCTGTGACCTAGAGCAGTGTCACCCAATCTGAGGACTCAAAGATGCTTTAATCCATGGGCAATGATATTTTTATTCACTTTTTATGAGAAAGGCATGAAGGACATTGGATGTTGTGAACAGTAACAGAATCTCTCACACTAGACTTGATTTAATTCATCATTACCAACTTCCTCCTTTTCCTGTTAATATGCAACAAGTTTCATCTAGAAAACAGATCATCATAGCATGAAATATATTTAATTCAAATGTTGACTTCATTGCTGTGGGTATAGCCTCTGTATTTGGGTACTAGAAACTGAATAATAAAAGGAGAATGATACCTGAAACTGCCCACCTCATAATCAGCTACCCAAAGCTCATCTTTAAAAAATTTTTTTAACATAATTTCCTTATTGAATCTTTGGGAATTTCACATCACACACCCTAGTTCTGCTCACCTCCCAGTCCCTCCATGCTCTCCTCTCCCCCCTGCAGCCACCCTTCAAAGAAATTTTAAAAATCAAAACAAACAAGAAAAAACAAGCAAACAAAATCACTTTTCACTCCCCCATTTTTCTGGCTTCTCCAACACCTCTTTATTCATCCTGGAAGCATTGGGATCTACAGTGTATCATACAGCATAGCCTTTTGTCCAATCAGCTTTACTTGAAGTTGTTCACTACACTGAGTCATTGGTCTGGTTCAAGGCCTCTGCATACCATCATTCCTAGATTCTCACCAAAACTCTTGGATATCCTATGGTCACGCAGAATCACGGAGATCCTATAGGTATTGTTTCATAGGACCAATCCCTTCAGAAGCTCCAGCATGTCCTACATGGGGTAGATGTTAGGGTAGGTGGACCCTAGGTCCAGCTGTGGGCCTGGGTGGTAGCTGAGCTGGTCAGTCCAGGCAGCTGGAGCCATCCCTCAGGCAAGGGACAGCACCAGTTCCCTTATGTGCATGTTGTCTGTGTCAGTTCTCCCTCACACATGGTAAGAGATGGGGCCAGCTATCCCAGAACCATCCAGTCAACTCAGTGTGCCTCTCTGATTTTATCATGAATGATTCCTTTGATTCCCTGAGGTGACACAGGCCACAGACATCAGCAAAGACACCAGCTGCAGTGGGACCACAGACCCAGACATGACCCTTTAGCAGTAGCTTGGGCCTGGGGAACATCCTGGCTCTGGGTTGGTGGAATCACTGGCCACTTAGATCATGGCTCTGTAGTAGGATGGACTCCAGACACCAACAAGGCCACAGGCTCCTCTGACCCTAGGCCTCCATGTAACCTTTGGTGGCAAAATGGGCCTTGAACTTCAACACTGACCCTGGCTGTGGTAGGATCATGAATCCTGGCATTGTCTTCAACAGCAGCTGGTCCAGATAAAACAATTACCCCAGGTGACAGTGCACACCACTTAGATTGGCACAGCTCCAGCAGCAACATAGCCCTCAGACACCAACATGGCCCCAGAGCTCAGGCATCCACATGGCCTTCAGTGGCAACAGGAACCTCTGACATCAACACAGGCCCTGGCTGCAGTAGAGCCATGAAAGCTCATTTTAAAACTTAGCCATTTTTTTGTGTGATGTGAGAGACAGAGCAAGCAAACACAATTATTAAACTAAAATTTTATCTTAAATTCACATTAAGAGCCATAGGCACAGTCTGAGAATATTAATAACTCAGTGATGAGGACTTATGGGTAGTTAGTTGTCCTTTGCAGCATGAGGTCCAGCAACTCCCTTTGTTGGGCATCATATTTTCTCCATGAATTGAAAAAAACAACCAAGAGTATGTGTAAAGGGAACATTAGCTATTAGCCTACACATTTAAAACTGGCACTACAAGAGGAAATATGGCTTTGTTCAAATAACAACAAAGCTGGTCACAGATATCAGAGATGAGACATTAAAGTTCATACAGCCTCATTTATAAGTTCCAAGAGCTTCTATTAGAATTCTACCTTTTCTTAAGAGCGAGTGTCAAGGATGGAGATCAATATACTGTGGTCAGGAGAGGGAAGGTTAGGAGATGAAGCCTTGTGTGGTGAAAGCCTAGTGTCTCCTGTGTCAGTCAGTCCACACTAGCATGGACCTGTCATATAACCCCAGGCACATTATTTAACTGCACTTTCTTCATCTTTAAGAACTGGGAGGAGATTTTAGATCTGAAAATAACAATGAAAAATATTTATATATGTATTTTCAACTCATCGACATAGAGGGATGGAGAAATTTTGGTTTTAGGCTACAAGAGACTTAGAATATTTGGTCTTTAAGAAGCCATTTTCAGGAAGTGCTAAAGATCCGGGTGAGGGATGTAGATTCAGTGAGGGAGCAGGGATCCTTTGCTACAAAAATGTGGGATAGATGAGGAAAGGGAGTTTGAGATACTTGGGGAATTCCGAAAGCACACCAGCACTCATTCAAGATGAAGCCCAGGAAGTATAGAGCCATGAATGGTATAATGAAGCAGAAACAATAGTCTCGTCTTGAGAGGGCGGGTAGGGGATGAAGTGAGGGTTCCCTATGGCCTGGATCATGATCTTCACTTCAGTGTTCTAGCCCTTTGCATGTTTACAGGCAGCAGATGCTCAACGGATCTTGGAACGATGAGTAGTATCTAGTTCTGCGACAGATGAAGTCAGGAATCCAACTCAGAAACAAGCAGGAAGTGACCAAGTGTTTTCTTCCTATCATGAAACCAAGGACCTTTCTTCCTCTATGACTGACCCCACAAATAAGGGGTAATTTCCTGAGTGACAGCAAGCTGTGCCTTCTCCATTTATAGTCTCTCTCTCTCTCTCTCTGTCTCTCTCTCTCTCCTTCCCTCTCCCCCCCCTCTCTCTCTCTCTGTGTGTGTGTGTGTGTGTGTGTGTGTGTGTGTGTGTGTGTGTGTGTGTGTGATTTTTTTTTGTCATCAACCTAATGCAGAATTAAAAACTCCTGCTTGCCTGTATGAATATATCTTATGGCTTTGACTACATTCTTGATAAAGATTCATTTCTAAATATTGAATAAAATATATAGAGAATGAACACAAATGAGAACCTGGCTAATTTGCATTAGAGACAGGGAGGTCTATTTTCAGATAGCTGAATTTGAAAAGTAGCCAGAAAAAAAAAAAAAAAAAAACAAATCAGCCACCAGTATTGCTGACAGTAATTTTTTATGTTACCAGTATGCATAGTTGTTAATTACTTACAATAATCCTTCATAGCTTGCTTATGGATGTCCTGAAACATGTTTCCTCAGCATCATGAGATGCATGGAGGCCTCCTGCTCCATTCTGCAGCTAAGAAGTCATTTAGGAAGTTGTACATTAATGATATTGGAATGGATTTGGCCAGGTTTACAGAATAAAACTTAAATACTAGGCATATATCCTTAATCTTTGAGAAGTTCTCTACTATTTTTACCTTTACTGCATGCTTATGAATGACACATTTAATCACCAGAAAGAACCATTTAGGGATTTAGTTCCAAAGGCTTTATGCACCCTAAAGGTCAGTGCTACCCTTGCACTTACAGAATGGGGCTCAGATATTGTTTCATTTTTAACCTGAGGGGGGCATCTTTTTCTCCTGTTTCCAAATTAGAAAATGACTATGTTCAGTAAGAAAATTATGTGCACACCAAATCTCAAGATCCAACATTTAGCATTGTCTGATATTGATGTTGGTCAGATAAAATGGGTTGCTATGGCTTTGGGGTGTGGCTTATAAGGTGAGAAGCAGATAAAATGAGGATGCTGGTGCTTAATTGGTTATTTCCATTGGGAAGAGAGAACCTGGGAGTGATCAGCATAGTATGTGTGTTTTCTGAGCTCCTTAGGTAGTAATAGGTGTAAAAGATACACCTATTTTGTTCTTGGTTTACTTGGTTGTGTTTTGGAAATGTCCAAGCAAATTAAATTTTGAGTTGCATAACTTAAAAGGTGAAAGTCATGCTAAGTCATTGATAAGGAATTGCTAAGTATTTAGGAAGGGAGAAGTATCTCATGGTGAACTTTTAGTTATTATTTTATCTGAGGCACAAGGAGAAAATTACATCACTACATTGGTTCAGTGTCCAGAAGTTACTATGCCCTCAGGCTTATCCTCTTCCAGTTCTGAATGTTAAACCTTTAGCCCAGAGCACTTAGAGATTTGCCAGAGTAGATGGTTGGCTCTCCTAGCTTGTTATAAACCCCATTCTCTCTCACTGGGCCCTGGGTACTCTTGATGCATTTTTTATCCATAGAGGGCAGTATGGAGCACAGATGTGGTTCACTAGGAGTGGGATATGTGGTATAACTTGAAGGTGCCCTCACCAGGAAGCCTTTGCTATGAATCCTGTACTTGATTTTCCCAGTATGAAGTTTGAATTTGAATAACATTTTCGTGTATTTAAAATCTCTCCCTGATCTTTCCTTGTGCTTTTTGAAATTGTGATAGGAACATTAATTTGAGATGCACTATGCAAGAAGTGTTTTACAGGAGGTTTTCAGGGAAAAGAGAGGACCTATATATTTCAGTTTGGGACTCTTAATACTGATTTGGTCCAGCAAGGAGCTTCAGAATCTTGATCAAAGCAGTAAGCTTGTAAACATCCATCATCTGAATTTGGTGGTCAGTGCAGGGATCAGCTTCTTTGCTTTGTGATGTGTTCAACCATAATCAACAGAATCTCCCAATTTGTTTATTTGGCTTTGCCTCTGCCTAAAAATTTCCTCTTTTGTTCTATCCCAGAATGAACTATTTCCAAACATGCCCCTCTCTTTGTGTATGTGTTCGTTTTCTTCCTCTGCATAGCATGCTTGCAGAATAATTGTACGGATTCCATGCACCTCTGTTCTGGCCTCCTACACGTTCCTGGCCAGCTTGTTCTCACCAATACTAATTTTTAAGTGCCTACTGTATGAAAACCATTATTCTAAGTATCACACGTTTATTGTATTTAACTTGTGATAGTATAAGGTAATAATAAATGCATTTGTACCACTTACCACATGTCAGCACCATTCCATACATACTCTGTCTATTAAATTCTTTTAAATCCACAGGTGTCCTATGGGGGCTATCAGTCAGGTTCTTGCAGGGGACAAAAATTATATCATTCCCTTTAGAGTTTTCTTGATGTGTAACTGTATGCTATAAACTGTTTACATTGCATAACAACTGGATGTACAAATGTATGCTATTCAATGCTTAGAAATTTTGTAGAGTTGCATCCATTTTTGTCATACAGTTTTATAACATGTCCGTCACCACCAGAATTTCCATTGAGCTTGTCTACAGTCATTATTCTCTCCTCCATATCCAACTGATCTGTCTTGTATTCCCAAAAATTTCTACTTTCTAGGGAGTTCATGGAATATATGATCCTTTGCACTTGGCTTCATTCACTAAATGCTCCGTTGAGCCTCATTCCTGCTATTGTGTAGCTCTTAAGATCATTTGTTTTGATTACTGAACAGATTTTCATTATATATTACACTAAATATAATATACCAATAATATTATGTAAAATATATTATATATGTAAACATGTATCATATCTTGATATTGATACCCCAGTCCATGAACATGAATTTTTTCTAGTTTAGCTTTCACCAATAAACTTCTTTTGAATGGGTTTTTAAGGCTAAAATTACTGTATTGCGTGCTAAGGTACTTTCAAAGGAACTACCAGACTACTTTTGAAGTGAGTGTATTATTTTGCACTTCTTCAAGAAATATACAAGGTACACTATACAAGTTTCTTCACATCCTCATTCACACTTAACACATGCATACACTAGGCTCATAGTGATATTTAAAATTTGGTTTTCACTTATAAATGAGTAAATGGTGCTGATCACATTTTCATATGAATATTAGTCATCCATATATCTTATTTGGAAAATTAACTATTTAAGTAATTTTCTAGCTGTTTGTCTTATTGCTGTGTTGTAAGGGCCTTTCGAATTTTTCATATTAGCCCTTATCAAATACATGACTCACAGATGTTTTGCACAAGCGATAGCTACACCTTTCACCAATGTTTTAGATAGAGACAATTTTAACTCAAGGGTTTTATGTTGCTATGCACATTAATTATCTTTTGGAAACTGAAACATAGAAAGATTCAGAAGTGTCAGGAAGCTGGCCACCACAGAAAGAACTAAACCTCTCAGCATGAAGGAACAGATGGGAGGGGCTGACATGATGAAATTCAGGTTCTTGTACTGGGCTTTGACACTTATTCCCTCCGAAGAGAAGCATCTGTCCAACTGCTAATGGCATCTCGTGGGTGGGAGAGGCTTCTTCTGGAACTGCTGAAGGATGGTGAGGGGGTCAGCAGCTGCTACTGGCGCTGTCACTGATGGAGAAGAGAGGCTGAGGTCTGAAGAGAAAGCCACTTTCCTTTTTCCCTCAGCTTTTAAAAGGGCTTTCTTTGCTCTCCACTGACACAGCCTGCCCAGAGCTGGTGGCAAAACCGAAATGTGACTTTTGGTCTCATCTCTATCGTTAAAACTCTGAGTGCAAAAAGGAGATTTTGAAGTGAGAGACATTAGTCTAATTACAGTATGGGCAAATAGGATGCTATCTCACTTAATAGATGAAGAAATTAAGGCACCAAAAATTATGTAACATTCCAAATATATTAACCCATATAGTACATGTGAGCTGAAGTCTGAACACACAGGTCTGGCTGGAGAGCCCATTTTCTTACCCACCATACTATTCTGCCTTTCTGGTCAAACATATGCTGAAGTAAAATATAGTATGCAATTAATGACTTTTTCTGCTTTGTACTCTTTGATTGCCTATGGTCATGTGATGTTAATTTAAAAGAAAGGAGGGAAGGGATTATCACTGAATTCTTGAGAAACAAGACAAAGTGTGAAGTTGGATATATGCTACTCTTTAAAGAGAACCCAGACAATTCACTCTTGATTCAGGCTTCAAAAGTCAACCCAGCTAGTTGACTCCAGTTTTATTTTTATAAATTGAGTGATTTTTAACTTTCCTAATGCTGTAACCCTTTAAAACAGTTCCTCATGTTATAGTGACCCGCAACCATAGAATGATTTTGTTGTTACTTTATAACTGTAATTTTGCTACTTAACGATTCATAATGTAAACATCCAATATGCAAGGTCATACAGGTTGAGAACCACTGATTTATAACTCTAATTACCATTTTTATCTCCTTACAGCATTACAAACTTGCCCAGAAATGATGATGGTTCTTCTCTGGTGGTGGTCTCTGTATGGGAGTCATTTGAGCATGGTTGTGTCTCTGGGTGATTTGCCTGCAGTACATGACTCTGGCTTTGTTGTTGTTTGTTGTTTGTTTGTTTTTTGATGTTGTGGGTTTGTTTTGTGTTTTTCCTGTTTTTTATTTTTTTTTCTAGTTCGAGTTTCAGAATATGGATGCAAATTTAGTGTTCTTATTGTTTCATTTGCAAATTCTGGAATGGTGATCTTGCCATGACTTCCCACAACTAATAAGCAAAGTGGATTTGGAATTTTTTTAGATGAGTCATAGTGAGAATACTACACATTCATAATCAAGTCAGACAGTTGTGTAATACTCTGGTGCTTAGAATTCTAAACTGACATTTTATAACACTTATACCAGCATAGGTAAATAATTTTGCATAGACAAATAGTAATGGAATACATTGAGCTGTCTGGATTGCATTCACAGAACACCAGTATCCCCCCTCTTTTACAAATCTAAGTGCATAGAATTTTTTTCTTGATAAATTTATCCAAACCAGCAGTTCAGATCAGAATTATCTCACCGCAGATAGAAAACATCAGTTGGGATACAATTTTTGGAGAGTAGCTTGTTAATTACTAGCGAAGTAGCATTTCTTTTCAGTGAAAGTCACAGTCTATTTGAGAATAACCTTTGGCTTTTAGAGCTATCATCCTTTGGTGACAATTTATTAATGTTCTTAGCAGTCATTACAGAAGTGGAGGTGCCTTATAAATGCATACAGTTTTACTTGTGAATTTTAAAAACAGTACAAATGTAGTACAGCATGGCCACTACCTAAACAGGCCTGTCATCTTGTGACTAGAGACGCCCTATTGTCTACCCATAGAAAAACTAACGCCTAGCAACAGGGTTAGTGATGGGGGAGTTTTCTCATGTATACTTTGACTTTTAGACTCTTGCCCTTTTCTGATCAGAGAACCTGTGAATGGAAATTTAGGGTCACAGTTCTAAATATATGATGTGATTTGAGACCAGAAGAAGCAAGTAATCTAATTATTACTTTTACGGATTAGCTTCCTGATACATCAGTGGTTTCTGCTTGAAGGATGCCATGAACATCTTGTTGTATCTAAGATCACCTGATTATGATTGGTACTGATGTGAGATTTAGTCTAAAGCTTGGGATGCTCTCTGATACACTGAGGAGGCAATGTGAAGCAGTTAGAGTACAGGACTTTAAGAAAAAGCCCTTTTATGTCAATAAATTAACATGAAAGCTATAGCTTTGAGATCTCCCTGAGCAGTCCCGTGAGATCTTACATCTCAGATTCCTTACTGCATTCCAAGGGCCAAGGAAGATACCATTGCAATAGGTAATAAATTCTGAAATATTTCAAAAAGACATAATTATAATGCATGGTCATTTATAAGTAGTTGGATAAAGAGCAATCCATGGGGTGCTGAGTTATTATTAGATTGTTTTGGAAATGTTTCTTCTGAGTATATACATTATACATGTAATATACATTTTCCAGTGAATGGCTGAATCATGAAATAATCCTGATAAAATAATGTGCATTTCTTTGACAGGAAAAAATAAAGCTTAAGTATGCATTTCCCAAAGTTTTCCTGAGAAATATTTCAAGAGAACAGTTCCATGGGGCATTCAAACTTGTGAACTCCTTCATTACACCATTCACCTCCTAAAAATTAATTCAACATATTGATCTGTGAAAGGCTTCAGTGTGTCACTGAATAAAATATTCTGGTTAAGTTTGTTACTGCAGCTTTCCCTTATCATCTGAAGATCTTTATAACCACATCACAACTAATGTAATAGTGTGTCTATTTAAAATATTCTGCCTTATGCTAGATTCTCAAGACCACAGATGCCTCGATTTTATTTGGAAAAAAAACCCAGAACATATTTCTTTACTTGTTTTCACAGTAGCAGCCATACTTGAAACAAACTCATGAAATCTTACTTGGATGAGCTTAGGAAATTTTGGTTCAAAATACAAAATATGTTCTAATTATTTTAAAAGTTCATTTTTCTTTTTGTTTGCTGAAGATCTTGTGCTGTAACCTAGTATTAATTTGTGCCTTAGGTGAAAGTAACTGCGTCTTCTGCCTACTGCCCGCCAACAAACCGTAAAGTCTGAGACTGTACCCCTCCCCTGGGCTCCACACTGAGGCCCACAGTCTTGGCAACCATACTGGAGGAGGCCAGAATGGTCCTAGCATCCTCAGGAAGACACTACCCACTGACCACTGCACCCATTCAAGCCTGTCCAAAAACCTCAGACTGTTCCCTCCCCAGAGCTCCACATCCCAGCCTATTACTTTGGAAGAAGTCTTCAACATTATCAGGCAGGATCTAGGAATCCGGGTGTCTCCCACTGCCAGCTAAAACTCCTTAACCTCAGACTGTACCCCCTGCCCGGGGCTCCACACTAGGGCCCCAGCAGCCTTACTGAGGGCCAGGCTGGTCCTAAGAACCCAGGTAAAACGGTACCTACTCTCTGCAAAATACCTTTAAGTCTTCCCTACAAACCCAAGACAGTACACACACACATACCCCAATCCCCAGGTCCATATCCTGGTCTATAACTTCCGAAAAAAGGTCTGATTTACCAGAGGCCAGACTCTATCTAGGGACCGCAGCCTTGGCAGCTGTCCTGGAGGCCATGCTAGTCCTAGGAACTGCAAAGGCCAGTCAAGTTCTAGGGACTCCAGACTGAACCTTCTCCTGGGCTCCATATCCTACTCTCCAATTTCAGAAGAAGACTTCAGCTTAACCAGGGGTCTGGCCAGATTTAGGGACCCCTAGCCCCAAATCCTTACTGGACCTGAAGATACACTAGTCACCAGAACCCTTGACCTTTTAGGCCAAAAGAATAGAGAGAAAAGACCCACCCAACAAAGACAAATGCAGGAACCAACATCCAGACCTATAATCATCTCAAATTCAGATGCCTAAACACCAGTGTAAAAAACAGTAACAGAAAAGGGTTAATTTAAGCATAAGAGTTAGCTAGTAAGAACGCTAGTGACTGAGCATTTGCAATTAATATAAATCTCTGTGTAGTAATAAGGAAGCAACTCCCAGGATGGGAAAACTCTGCCTGAAGTTTCTGAATATTCAGTGAGCTAAGTAAAAATGACAGGAGGGTGTGTTGGTCCCATCACCCTTCCAGAATATATTGTTTTTCTTTATTGACATGATATACTCCTAGCAATAAGTAAAAACTTGATTTTGAAATCAGTTCATAATGAATCTTATCTGTAGCAATAATAACTTGAAGAAGCACAGCATACTGAACATTTTGCATGGTAGAATTTGGTGTGTTTGACAAGGTAGCTGTAAAACTAAATCAGTTAAATCTGTTTAATAGAACTGGAATCTTTATGGACTGACCCAGGAAAAGTTAGGGCTGTTGAAAAGAAATTAAAATAATATCAAACTAAAGGCTCAAAATCACATGTTGTTTATATGATTTGCTAGCAAATGAAATCTTAACATTTAGATTTCTAAAACTTGACCCCCCCCAAATAAAGAATTTATTGAAATAGTGTGTACCTGGGAACCTCACAGGTCCTGCCCTTGATCTTTGAGTGGACAATGGGTTTCTGAGGGCAAGCCAGAGGTGTTAGGATCTCTTTTACTTTGTTGTCTAAGAAAGGCATTTCTATAGGTCTCTGGCATCACTTGATGCCTTACATGTTAGTCATAGATGTCTGCCTTTGTTTTCTATATTAAACTATTTCACATTCCTACATTCTCCACATCATTGTTTTCAAGTGCTTCAACATCACCTGGGTTACCACCTAAACGTCTGAATTCTTGAGTGCCCACATATCATTAAACTTGAATATATTAAGATGTGGGCTAGGAACCTATATCTTTAAGCATATCAGCATATTCTTAGGAAAACTAAAATTTGGATGAACTGTTGGTGGTGTGTGGAAGTCACAATTTTTTAAAATGTATGAACTATTGGCATTTGACACGGGGAGGGGCATGAGCAGTACCAATGGAGCTCAATTCAGCACCATCCAGGACCACACAAAGTCATCCGTCCATCAGTTTGCTCAAGTATTCACACTTTGAGGGCACTGTTACATGCCAGGCTCTGTTCAAGCTTCTGGGGAGTGTGCTGATCAAAAAGATAGAAATTCTATCCTAATCAAGTTAATATCTGACTATGAAAGATTAATTAATGACAAATAAAAATTAAATATTTTTAGGCAATGATCATTGTAATGAGCAAAACCTAAGGAAGATTTCATACAGAACTTTGTAATATATCATAAAATCCACATGCCCAGAAGAAAGTAGGTTCCAGTAGAGACCTCTCAGATTATTCATCTCCTCCACAGGAGCAAATTCCCCTTCCTAGTTTTCTAATAATATACTATCTACTTTCCAGAATGTTGGTTTTCATGGTGGAAGATGAGACTGAATGGCAAGAGGAGTCCCGAGTAAAAAACACTCTAGGAAGGCGTTTGTCAATATGTATTCTTTGGGTGGATACCAAGAGGCAAACACAAGTTGTTGAATTACCTGCAGGCTCTGGGAAAGGAGGGAGGCCTTGGCCAACAACCCTCCTTATCCTTGCCAGAATATACTGTCAAATAACATCACCAATAATATTTATAGATCTAAAAATGTATCCTATTGCTCTTTCCTTGAAAGTCCCAAGAGGCTTGCTGAGAAGTTCAGCATCCTTGGGCTGTAGAGTCCCTTGACTTTAAAATTCTAGTGCACAATGTGTCCTCAAGCTTAGCTTTCTCATTGAAAATTTGCTAGGTAAGGACAAAAAGGTAACCCCGCAAATTGGCTGCATTTCCCCAAATATCTGGACGGTTTCCAGTTCCCAGTTCAGTCAGGGCTACAGGAATGTTGAAAATAGTTCCGTTGTGGTGGATGGCAAGGACTGGATGCCTCCTGACACCTTGGAAAGTTCCATACCTTGTTTAATCACAGGACAGGAGGAGAGAATTTGCTGACTCACTTGCTGTCACCACAGGTGTCTGGTTTATACTGTCTCGGGGAAGGTGACAAAGGACTGGAGGGTACTGCAAAAAGCTGAATTCCTCACAAAATGAGCTGCCTGTTAAAAATGGTGCTTCCTGCTTATTCATCATTGGAGGAGGGTAGACATCTATTCTTTACAATGAAAGAGAGGACATCAGACTTGGGTGTGTCACAAAGGTACACATGAGGAGGGCAAAAAGAGAAAGCTGAAGGAGCATTTTAAATCATGTCTTTAATTATCTTCATTATCTCTGTATTTTTTGGAATAGACTTTTAAAGAAATGACAAAAGCTTTACTGTTTAGAGAACTTAAAACCATCTAGAACAGACAAGAATATACCTGAACCGGTGAAGAAATGGGTCACCATTCTCTATGGCAAGTGGAAGCACAGGGTCCTTTGCCTCTTACCTCCCTCAGGCCAGATCACCACGGAATCTTCTCAGCCTTGCATAACTGCTGAGCAGAATGCATCTTCACATTTTAAAAACGAGTAATATTTCCTAAGTTTTCCTGTCTCTTATCAATAAGCTTACCCTCTATTTGCCATTCCACAAGAAATCTAGAGTTACTTGCCTATGATTTCTTTAATTCTTGTAAAATCCCAATCTGAAGAAAATTGAAATATATGTAGTCCTGTAATAGAATGTAGAGCTATCCCAGTTGGCAAATTCTTTCTATAGAGGTGTAATTTATATACAAGAAAATGTACCTCTTTCATGTGTGCAGGTCACAGGGTTTTGAAAAAAACAACACATCTAAAAACATCATCATAACCAAGATGCAGAGCATTTGCAGCATGCTTAAAATTTTCTTGTCCAGTCACATGCCACCACCAACTCTAGGGAATTACTGGTTCGCTGCTTTAAATGAGTTTACTTTCCTAACAGCTTCATAATAAGTGAAACACATAGTATAAAGCATCAAGCCGTTTTTTAGAACATGCTTTTCAAATGTGTTATTGTGTTCATTTTTCTTTATTACTAAACAGTATTCTATTGTAGGGATATGCCATATTTATTCAACTGTTGGTGGGCATCTGTGTCATTTTCAGGTTTTATCTATTATGAATAAATCTACTGGGAACATTCATTGTACAAACCTTTGTGTTGACATATGTTTTCACATTTCTTGGGAAAATACAGAGGAGTAGAATTTATTGGACAGATGGTAAAAGTTGTTTTTAGCTTTTAAGAAATTGCTAGACTATGTTGTAAAGCGAATGCACAACTTTACATTCTGACAAGTAACAGGGCTGAGCTTTACTTCCTCTGCATCTTTGAACACTAAGTTGGTATTGCCTGCCCTTTGGTGGAGCCATTCAATGACTATACAGTGTTATTTCATTGTTTTAAATTGTATTTCCCTGATGACTAATGATGGTAAGTAATTTTTCATGTGCCTAACAGTTACGTATGAAGCTTCTTTTGTGTCTTTAATACAATCTTTGATAGATATGTAGATTTGGAATGTTCTCTCCCAATATAGATACATTGGAAAACACATTTATTTAAAAATAATTCATTAAAATTTTAATTTATTTAAAATTAAATATTGTTTTAAAATAATTTGTTTACCACTTTTTCCCTCTTTGATGGAAAATAGCTCCTTTTCACATACTATATGCTGGTTACGGTTTCTCCTCCCTGTTCCCCCTCCCTCCTCTCCATCCGAACCCTTTTTTGTCTCCCATTAGGAAACAAGTAGGTTAATAAGGGATAAAAATAAGATACAACATAAAAAACTAATACATCAAAATTGAATAATAACAAACAGAAGGAAAAGAGCCCAAGAAACGGCACATGAAATAAGTATAAATATAGAGACCCACACTCAGGAATCCCATAAAAATGCTAAACTGGAAGCTGTATTGTAAACACAAAGGTCTTACAAGGCATTGATGGAAGAGCATGTCAGAAAGACATTAGAGGTCATTTTTAGTGGACTCAGTTGTTTTGTTTGCTTGTTTTTTGGTTTTATACTGTGTTCCTAGGCTATCTACATTTTGGTTACCGCTCACCTAAGCAGCGATGGATATGGGTTCCCACTTGTGGAATGGGCCTTAAGTTGGTTAACTCCACAGGCTTGTGCAGGAATTGCCTTAGAATACCTTTCAAGCAGAACATCATGGTAATCAAACTATTTGTGGCTGTGTTGGTGTCTATGTTTTTCCTTTGGTAGTATGCTATCCTGTACCAAAGACTCTAGAATGTAGGGGTGAGGGCATCAGTGCAACTTCTCCATATTCCATGAGTAATGTGGGCATTGTCTTCAGTAAGGCAGCCTTACTATCAGTTTGTGAAGAAAAACATATAGCCTTTCCAATCAATGTCCTGGGTTGTTTGGACGTTGGCCAACAATTCAATTAGATGGAACCCGAAAACTAATTGAGGCTCTTTCTCCACTGTTATTTGGAGATTTCACTCAGGTCCCTTTCATTTATGTAAATATATTAGTAAGCTTCTACTATATCAGGTTTCCCTCTTACCCCTCAAGTGGCCCTTACTTTTAGCTGTCTCTCTCTGTATTGCCTCCGTCTACCCCTCATTCCTCTTCCTCAACACTTGATCCTCCCAATTCAGGTACCTTCATCCATCCATAACTCTTCAATTGTATTTCCTTTCCTGGGAAGCTCTGCCATTACCCCAGTACTTACTTACTTTATGCTTAGCCTCTGTGGTTTTATGGCTTGTAGCTTGCTTATCCTTTACTTAACAGCTAACATCCACATAAAAATAAATATATACCATATTTGTCTGAGTCTCAGACACCTTGCTTGGGTTCTTTTTTTTTTTCTAATTCCATCCATTTACCTGTGAGTTCAATAATTTCAATTTTTAATGGCTGAGTAATATCCGTTGTGTAAATATACCCATTCATTTGTTGAGGGACATCTGATTTGTTTTTAGCTCTGACTATTATAAATAAAGCAGCAATGAACATGGTCAAGAACATGTCTCTATGGTAAGGTAAAGTGTCATTTGTGTATATACCCAAGAGACAGACCCATTCCCATCTCCCTGAGAAACCTCCACACTCCAGATTGTACCAGTTTGAACTCCCACCAGCAATGGAGAAATGTTTGTTTCCCTTACTCCGAATCCTCACCACACGAGCTGCCATTTGTTTTATTGATCTTAACCAATCTGACTGGTGTAAGTTGAAATCTCAAAGTAGTTTTGATTTGCATTTCTCTGATGCCTAAGGATGTCGAACATTTTTGTAAGTGTTTCTTAGCCTTTGAGTTTCCTCTTCTGAGAATTCTCTGTTTAGATCTGTAATACATTTTTTAGTTGGGTTATTAATTCATGATTTCTAGCTTTTTGAGTACTTTATCTATCTTATATATTAGTGTGGGGATTTAATAAAGTTTCAGAAGTTTTGGAGATATCAAAGGGAATCTACCCACAGTCTATGTGGGGGATTAGTAAGAGCTCCAGAAGTCCCAGAGCTCTAACCACAGTCAGTCTAGGAAAATCAGAGAATGGTGATTCAAACCTTTAATCCCAGCACAGGGAGTATCCTGGGAGTGGTGACCTACACCCTTAATCCCAACTGAGTCAAGGTCACTTCAGATTATAGAAGGAATTCTAGGCCCCCAAGCAGGTGTGGTGGGGCCATGCCTTAATTACTGAAAGAGTACTTAAAGACAGGATTGAAACCCAGAGGAAAACCATTCCAAGGGAATCGAGGCTGAGGAAGCTAGAAGACAGCTGGGTAAGATCTGACTGTGGTGTTTATTCCCTCTAGTATCTCCAACTTCTTCAGAGATCTATCCCTGGGTCTCATTGTCCATGCGACATATTAGCTCTCTATTAGATATGCAGCTGGTACATCTTCTCCCAATCTTCAGGCTGCTGCTTTGCCATTAATGACAGTGTCCTTTGTTGTGCAGAAGCATTTTTGTTTCATTTATGGTGTCCTATTTATTAATTGTTGATCTCAGTGCCTGATTATTCTGTTAAAGTCTTTTCCTGTACCAATGACTTCAAGGCTATTCCCACTTTCTCTTCTATCAGGGTAGATGTATCTGGTTTTGTGTTGGGGACTTTAACTCATTTGGAGGTCATGTGTCCCCCCCGTCCCCGTGTCGTGTCCCCCCCCCTCCCCCCCCCCCCCCCCCCCCCCCGGTGATAAGTATAGATCTATTTGCATTCTTCTACATACAGACATTTCATTTGACAAGCACCATTTCTTAAAGTTGTTATCTTTACTCCAGGGTGATTTCTTGCTTCTTGGTAAAAAGTCAGGTGTCTATGTTTGTTGACTTATGTGAGCGTCTTCAGTTCTATTCCATTGATCAACGGGTATATTTTTGTGAAATACCATGCAGTTTTGTATTACTACACCTCTGTAGTACAACTTAAAATCAGGAATGATGATACCTCCTGCACCTCTTTTCTTATTTAGGGGATTGGTTTTGCTATCCTGGGCTTTGAGTGTTTCTGTATGAAGCTAGCAATTGGCTTTCAAGATCTGTAAAAAAATAGTGATGGAATTTTGATAGGGACTGCACTGAATATGCTGATCGCTTTTGGCAGGATGCCATTTTTTACTATGTTGATCCCACTGATCTATGAGCATAGGAGATCTTTCCATCTTCTGTTATCTTCTTCAAAGATTTGCAGTTTTTATCATATGGGTCTTTCACTTGCTTAGTTAGAGCTATTCTAAGATGTTCTATGTAATATGAGGTTATTGTGAAAGCTGTCTCCCTGATTTCTTTCTCGGACTCTTTGTCATTAGTATACAGTAATGTTACTAATTTTTGTGAGTTAATTATTTATCCAGCCTCTTTGCCAAAAGTGTTTATCAGCTATTGGAGATTCCAGGTGGAATTTTGTATCCCTGATTTCTCCAATACTTTAATCATGAAGGGTGATGGATTTTGTCAATGGTGTTTGACAAACATCTTTTAAGGTTTAGCTTCATTTTATTCTTGTTTTCTAAAATATTATCTAGTAGTGTGTTTCTCTTCAGTTTGAAGCGGGAACCAATCATATAAAGTGAATGTGTTTATATTTTATAAACAGAAATTCTGAGAGAAATGGGGTCAGGTGATGTGAATGTACAAACATGGCTATTCTATGCCATGTTTAATCCAACAGGGGTCACACTGAGATAAGCATGAAAATGTAGATTGATCAGCAGACCTCAGATAGGGTCAGCTTGACAAATTAGCCTCCCAGAGAATTAAAACCAATTATTTGGGAAGAGTTCACATTTACTGTGGCTTGGCCAATGAAAATCAGTTTATGCCAGACTAAACTAATTTCCAGCATTTAGAGTTTCCCTCATAAGATTGTAACCTCTATATTTCTGGTACTTTTTCGAACATTTCATTTACTCCATTAGACCAGTAAATAATGTTCTTAAACATAATGATGCATATGAAAGAATGTATTTTCTCTCATCTAAGAGAATCAGTAAAGTGCTTTTCATTTTAAAGTCTTGGACATGACACACATTTTAATTGTCCCAAGATAGCTCCAAGGAATAAGAACATCTAAGAGGTAGGACAGTCTAACAAATGTTTATGAAAATGGGCTTCTTTGTGTGTGCACAAAGTAACTGTCCTAAGGCAATATCTAATAAGACAGAGAGCCACAAAATCATCTAAGTAGAAGCCTCAAGTTTCTTAGAAATATTTAGTCCCATTGTATCATTGTTTTGGTCTGGTGTATAGCATATTCCTATAGGAATATTTTGGTTAACCTCACAGATTCTAAAATCAAACATTGCCTTTCCACTACTGTTGTGTGAAATTTTGTCTGCGTTCTGACAAATAAAGCTTGCTTGGAGATCAGCTAGCTTTGCCAGCTAGCCACTGGTTAGCTATAGAAGTCTGGGGGATTGTACAGAAAGAGATAGGAAGTGATATGGCGGAGTGGGGACAGGATCTCTGCCCTTTCAGATGGAGGGATGGAGAGGTAGGAGGCCACTGGTAGCCTCTCTGCTTCTTCTCTGACTTTTGGCATTTTACCCCAATATTTGGCTTCTGGTTTTTATTGATAAGATTAATTAGACATATGTTTCACACTACTGCCCACTTTGTAGAGCTGTGCAATACTGACAACATAGTTATATCTTTTTACAAGTCTTAAGTTTCTTAATTATAAAGTGAAAATATTACAGAGCCCAACTTGTAAAGTCCTATGAAGATTCATTGTTATTCATTATCTGCCTAATAGTATGAATCCATAGTAAATGTTAATTATTACTTTAAAGTTCAGTATCAGATTAAAACAATGAAACAGCAATCCACACATGGTAGATATAGTATTCATGTGTGTGTGCATACATATATATGTATATATAAATTAAATTTATATATATATATAAATTAAAAATTAAACAAACAGGACTCAGATCAGAACTGAACCTGCAGTTTGAAAGATGCTGGCAAGTTTTAGTAAAAGTTAATGTAAACAAATACAATCTAAACATATTCTGTTTAATATGTTTAGATTTCACAAGAATTCTGACAGACATTTAGTAAGACAGAGGTTCATGCCGAGTTGTCTACAGAGAAAGGGCTACAGTAGCCTTAGGTCTTCCCACGAGATGGGGCCATGAGAATGTCAGAAGAATCCTTTAATGATGAGGAACTTTTAAACTCCAAGTTTCTGAGTGGATCAAAAAGATATCTTCAGATCTGGAAGGCCTCAGATAACATGGCATTCATTAACAAATCTAAAAATTTACATGCAGGCTTTCTCTAGCCCAGACAGAAGTGAACAGTAATAATAGCAAGAGAAAACAGGAGAAGGTACTTATAGTACAAAAGGAATTGTTAGAAGACAGAAGTCCATTCTGTATGCTTAATATATAACTGTTGGAAATTTCTTTACCGAATAGAACTGTTAGTTATCCTTACAAAAGGGAATAAATGCTAGTTTAGTATTTAGAAAGATGATTCAAAAGCTTAGCATTTAAAAATATCAAAAGGAGGAGAGCAGGAAATAGTATTTATATGAGAAGCAGGAAAATAGTGTACATGTTAATTTTTTATAGGAGTTAATAAGTACCATTTTACTTTCCTAATATAACTAATATCATAGTTTCAATCTGTCTTTTAAAGCAGAGAAAATCTTAGAAGTAGAATTTTAAATCAAACTATATTTCTCATATTGCATAAAGGTAAGTATAATATATAGAAGGAGAGCTTAAGTCCTATAAATTATATTTCAATAAAAATGATTTCTAAATTTTATTTTCTATTTAAGTGTGTATGTGTATATGTGTGTGTATGCATGCATGTGTGTTTGTCTATGTATATGTATGCATGTGTGTTTGTGTGTGTATCTCTGTGTGTGTTTGTGTGTGTGTATGTATGTGTGTGTATGTGTATGATAAAGATACTACACAAAATAGACACACAGAACATGGTGACAAGTACAAGACCACACACTGTGAACTCAGCAGCTATCTTTACCTGCACAAGACCAAGTCAGTAACTTTCTACCATGGAGGGGGAAAGGGTTCATTAGCCTCCACTTGTATCTGAGGATCCATGAACAGTTGATGGCTTTTAGGGACAGAAGAGTCAGTTTTCTTTAAGGGTGTGGCTCCTGGTAGGTGGACTACATTCCAGTACATGGAGAGCACAAACTCCAGTCAGTGGGTTATTTTTTAACAGACAAGAAGTTTTGGGGGTGTGGAGGTGAGAGTGGATCTGAGAAAGTAAGGGGCGAGGAGCGACTCTGGTCAAAATACACTGTATGAATTCTCAAAGACTTATAAAATAATTTTTAAAACGTGATGCTAAGATTAAGCCTAATGATCACTTGTGATGTTTCCACATATGACTAAATTCACTACGGACTATGAATTAAAATGGCTGCTATTTCTCCATGTGCTGACAAAAATACAGGGCATGTGTGTAACAGAATTCAGCATGCTTCTGTTTGGAAGCCATTACACAGCTTGTCTCAAAAGGTCTCCTATTAATACTGGGTTTCTGGTATGTTTGCTTTATATTGTTAAAGTTTTCTTTTTTCATATATCTGCTTAATGCTATTCCATGCGTGAAGATCCATGACTGTTATCTATTTATTGTGAAGTGCACCCTTTATTGCATAAATAATGCCCCACACTCCATACTGCTTTCCTCCTTATATTCTGCCTTGGCTCTCTCTCTTATCGGTGGGGTGGGTCTTCTCACTACAGGACAGAGGTATCTCACCAGAAGGGAATGTGGCAGTAAGGGAAGAGCTTTACTGTGCAGGGACAAACTTGTCTCAAGGTCTAGTCTCATAAACTGTGGGTCACTGCTACACACAAATGTGGGAGTTAAGAAAAATTTGTCACCAGAGAAGTTTCTGAACATGCAATAGCCAATACCCCCTTAAAAAGTGAATGTGTGATGAACCGAGGACACTTTGGGCAGAGCTTGCCCATGTTGCATCTTGGGACTTCACTGATGTTGCACATTTGATTCCAATGACATCACTGTGCAATGACGTCACACCACACAGCTCCAGTGCCTGTGATCAGACCTGAGTCTATTGTCTGTTATGAGTCATGGTGGGTTTTTTTTTAATGAATATACACAGATTTTTTGCTCTTCTAGATAGGTATGGTTTAATTATGATAAACAAAGACTTTCAATATTCTTTCTACTTTGATTCCTTTGCATGTAAGTATCAAAACAGTATATCTTTGAATTACATTGTGCTAGAATATTTGATTTTAAAAATTACTGTTTGAGTTGGTGATTCAAATATTACAAAAATGTGTTAAATAAATTTTGTCTTGGGATTAGAGTAAAATTTACAACAATTTCTGAAATGACCCTAAATATACTTCTGCTATTTTGTACTACATATTCATGCAAAGTAACATTTTTAGCACTAAATCAAAGTATCAATCAGCTTTGTAAAACATTGATGATGCTCTGCGTCATTCAGTACCAAATATTCAGCCAAGATTTAATTTATTATGTGAAAATAAACAAGCACAATATAATTTAATAATAAATTACATATATTAAGTAGTTGCTTTAAAATAGAGTTCTTTATAATTTGTTATAAAAGTATTTGATTTTGTAACTCTTTTATATACAGAGTAGTGTAAAATCTTCTCAAGTAAAAAGTGATCACAAATTGAAAAGTTTAGGAGCCCTGTCCTAAAAGACCAGCTTACCAGGAAGCTAATCCAGGAAAGGAAGTGATGTGTGCCTGTGAACTGCCAAGTGCCTTCTTGCCAAGGAAAATTTGTGGCTAAGTGACACACACCTGTTCCTATTTGCCCGCTCACAGATGCTTTTCAGTTCTGCAAATCTCAAGGCAACTCATTGTCTCGTCAGGCTTTCCTTCTCATTGGTGAGTTTGCTGCCAAACTGTTTCCTGACATCCAATGCAATCGGCAGCTCAGAGGGGTACCTGCCCTGGACCTCTTGAGGACCAAATTCAGGGCAATAAAAAAGCTAATT
Organism: Phyllotis vaccarum; assembly: GCA_033318265.1. Lineage (NCBI taxonomy): Eukaryota > Metazoa > Chordata > Mammalia > Rodentia > Cricetidae > Phyllotis > Phyllotis vaccarum. The sequence continues at coordinate 25,292,955 of JARWLC010000006.1, read as the reverse complement.
AAACTTCTATTGATTATTGTAAAGACAAGACTCAAGAGAGCTTAGTAAGAAGCTGAGACTGTGCTGGTCTTGGTGCTAAGCCCCTTCCTACCTTCTCCTCTCGCCCCTCTTTCTCCACATGTAGCTATTGAATGTTCATATGTACTAGGCACTGCCCTGTCCTGGATATAAAGTTCTAAGTGAAGCAAATATGGTCCTTGCTTTTCTGAAACACAAGATCTAATGGCAAACTCAGATCATGACTCCTGTTTTTATTATTTGCCTGGCTAATCTTGAATCATCGATTTTCATTGTACAGAAAACATTTTTGTAAGTGACTAATGAAAGCTGACTGTTAATTATTGAATTTATTTCACTGAAAGTCTCATTTGAGGTGAAAAATTGCAACTTTATTGGCACAGATGCACAGACATAATGAGAGATGTTAATCTGATTTGAAACTGCCAAATAATGAGCATTGAACTATGAAAGCTCATCATTTGAAACATTCAGAACAGTCATGCAAAGGTCAGGAGTATTTTGTTCCCCACTCCCTCTGATTAGAGTTCAAGGGAGTGAGTTGTCTTAAGTACATTTTCTACTTACAGTATTTTTAACTTGCAATAATTCATCTGGCCGTACTTCCCATTAGTTGGGCTCTCTCTCACAAATAAAAATAGAGAGGTGGGCTTTAGGTGTGCATTCTAAAGTCCATGCTCTTGACCACTATGCATTACTGCTTGTCTTGGTTGACACTTGATACTTTGTGGAAGTTTTCCTAGTATGTGTGTAAGAATTTCTAGTGGTCACTTAATATATGTACCTTCTTTCCCTACGTTCCTTCTGTGAATTATGCATGCTTTAGTGCTTGCTTTTGGAGACTTGTATACAATACCTTCCCTCTGATGCGGTGACTTCCAAGTAATACAGGCACAGACTATATATACAATGTCTTGGGCCACAAGGAATATCAGTGACTTCCCATTCTCCTTAAATATTAGGCTCATTTTTTAAAATAACCATCAAACTGAATTTTAGACAAGATACATGCATGCTAATTGGCTCCTCTAAGCATATTTCTTTTAGCCATGTATTTCAATAAACCTGATTTCAGCATGGTCAGATTAACAATTTTTGCTCAGCAATATTAGAGTTACATTAGCATTTCATGGCTGAGTATACAGCACTTGGATTCTCTTTCAAAGTGTTGCTATAAAATGAAACAGTCTTCTCTGCTAAGAAGCAACACTTTTTTTTTTTTTTTTTTTTTTTTTTGAGACAAGGTTTTACTGCAAAGCCCTGGCTGTTCTGGAACTCACTTTGTAGACCAGGCGAGCCTCGAACTCAGAGATCCACCTACCTCTGCCTATATCTCCCACATACTGGGATTAAAGGCCACCACATGGAGCAACATTTTTAATTTGCTTTATTTCTAAATAGTGAGGACTTCGCTGTGTGCATGATGTTTTTCTAAATGACATTTGCATTGGCTGAAAGCATCAGTGACAGCCTGAGGACCCAAACTGTTGATGTCACATTAGTTAAAGAAAGCTCAACATACCCATTTAAATTAATCTAACCAAGAGGGAGTCCAAGGGAAGCCTCCACTTTGTTTTCAAGTCTTCGTCTGTCTGTAGCTTATAGCTTTTGGTTGATCTGAAGTCTGTATGACCTGTTCTGATTGCCTGAGTGTTCTTCCCAACAGAGGGGTTTGCTCTGTATTTATTAGACAGCACAGAAATTGTGGCATAGGAAATGAATGGGGCTGTATGAAAATCTTTAAAAGAGTTTTACAAGGGATTTAATACTGACCTCAAAGTACTCAGCACTACACGTATACCATTATCAAGCAATACCCATATACAGCTTCCAACATCTAATGCAGATGTTTGTTGTGTAAGTTGCTTTTGACCTGCTTGCTGATTCAGCAAAGGGTTGCCAAAGCATGCACACATACAAACAGGAACTGTTGTCTGGGTCAGAGGCATGGAATAATACTTAATTTAAGATTACAGCAACACCTCAGCTTAGGTGTTATAGTTAGGTTATAACTACTGATTACATAGCAAACCCAGGGCAAATAGATTGGCTTCAGTGTTCTCTTAAAGGCAAGCTACACAGGGTAAATGTTAAGGGACCTCCATATATATTGTTAACATAGTTGTGATACCCAGCAGAAGCTCCAGTCTCTTTGAATGTAAAAGATATTTTCACACAAATGCATCACCATGTACTTAAGTCCAAAGGTAAGATAAGAGACTCTTGTCCTCTTAAACAGAGGTGAGAAAGGCTACAAATTAATGAGAAGTTGTGGTGCCCTCTTCCCTCTGTCTTGTCAGGAGGGAGTGGAGAAGGCCTTACAAACACTCACTAAAGGTTATTTTTCAGTCTTGGTGGTCAGGGGAGCTTCTGGTGCACCTCATGGAAATGTTCTAGTGCTTCTCATCAGTCGGAGCCACTTCAGAGGAACAGAGCGACTGTGAAGGTCGTGAGCCTGCGTCTACTAATAATCAACCTTTACCCCTTTTACTTGCATCCTGCACGGGTAGAAGGAATGAAAATGAGCAAAGTGTTGAATGATTGGAGCAGAGCGGTCGGGAGGTTAACAGCAGCTGATAAGGAACTTTGACGGTGGCTGGGAGTAGAGGAGTTGTGAATAGGCCTGTCAGAAGTTGTTGCTAAGTCCAAAAGCTGAGGTGAGGAATAAAAGATGGCAGAATTAGAGGGAGCCAGAGGAATGCTCACTGGAAAACAGAACAAGAAGAGCAGGTAGAGAATCTTTGTGTGTAATCTGGCTATAAAATGTCACATTTCTAGCTTAAAAATTGGCATAATTATAAAAGTTGGTGGTTGAGATAAGATGTGGTTTGAGCACTATGACAACTCCGAGAAAGCATCTTTCTGTGAGGTTGATGTGAGGGGTTCTGTCAGGACCGGCCTGTACACATAAAAACATCAACAAAAACCCTGGACAGAGATCCGCCCAAACCTTACAGCATGAAGACATCAGCGTGTCATAGACAAGGAGTGATTTAAGAAGTGAAAGTTCAGTCATGTTTTATAATGAGGAACCCTACACATTCTCTAGCAAATGAAGCTGGCCTCTGCTCTTTAGTCTCTGGACCTTAATGGTCATAGCTGGAGTGGGGCTTTTGAAAAGCTGGCACTGAAAACACCTCCAAGCCAGCAGTGCTGAATGTCTGAGAGGAAAATGCAGGCCTGTGTCCTTTGAGAACCACTCTTGGAATACCAGACCCTTCCCATCTTTCTTAGCATCAAAGAAACTATGTCTTAGCAGGTCAAACTACTCATTTTTCATGGTCAGCATCAACCTTCTTCCTCTCAGAGGAGAGACCATGCCTGTTTAGCTTCCAGTGAGGCTCTCTCTTCTAAATAAAGGCTGAAGGAAACACAAAATGAAAGAACCATGGTGGTTAGTCCCCCACACCCTCCTTCAGGCATGAGGAACCTTAGATACCAGAAGGTAAGACAACTTGTTCCTAGGCTCCTATCTCAGGGACATTTGGGCCTTTTTATAATACTGAGATTTTATAGCAATTGTTTCTATTTTAGCCTAGAAAGCTCTTGAAAATGCCTTATAGGATTTCTTACATCAAGTACAGTATACATGCTGATATGATGATTTTGGTTCTCCTGACATTCATCATTCTTATCATAAATTAGGAAGTTAGTATTCTGATCCATATGCTCTGGGTTAATGAGAAAGTGTCCCAGAGATATGTTCCCATCACTTAGGCCATAACAGACCGGTTTTAGCTGAGTCTGCAAAGCTGAAGGCCAGACTGGTACCAGAGTAAAATTAGAGAGATAATGATTGCCTCTCTCGACAGCATCTTGGTAGGCAGCCAACCTGCCCCTTCTGGTGGAGTTTGAGCTCCCTGAGAACATGGATAATTATTTATTCAGTCAGTTACTTAGTCAATCAGTCAGTCAGTCAGCCAAGCAGTAGGGGGCATCTTGCACAATCTATGATAAAATTATAATACTACACGGTTCTTAATAGTAGATGAATGAATCCATTACCACATTTTGTTCATTAATATAGAAACATATTTTCAAGTAGTTGTTTTTCAAAGTCTGAGAAAAGGAAGCATTTTCAGAATGGTAAGGACATCCCCAAATTCCTTCTCCAGAGAAATAAGGAGAATGTTGACAGAATCACGAAAATAAACTTTTAAAATTTTAATTAAAAAGTAAAAATATCTGAGAAATAACATTTTTTCAAAAGCTAGATAAACATCAGAGATGAACAGTGAGCTGTGTGCCACCTATCTGTGTGTGAGGAGGGGGTGTAAAAGAGAGAGAAAGAGAGAGATGGGGAGGGAAAGAGATACAGAGAGAGAGAGAGAGAGAGAGAGAGAGAGAGAGAGAGAGAGAGAGAGAGAGAGAGAGAGAGAGAGAGAGGGAAAGAGATGCAGAGAGGGGGGGGAACTCTCTATGAGAGCTTTAAATACTAGCAGATCCACTACTGTGGTAATTGTGAAAAAACAGCAGCACAGCAGCCACTGGAGCAAATAGCTTTAGAAGTCTCTTGAAAAAGCCCCATCCTCAGAGTATTACTATTATTTGATATGACTTACAGTTCTTTAGAAAAGTCTCATTCATGAGACTTATTATTTGACCATATTTGGTACCCATTATAAATCTCACTACACCTAGGAGTTTTTGAAAATAATAATTGGTAACTGTTTAACATCACAGGAATATGAGGGCTTGACTGAAATGTAGAACAAGATATATTAGAACAAATACCAAAAGATAGGGGAAAGCCAATCTGTATTCCTGACAATCTAGAAAGCAAAGACCAGTAACACTGAAGAAGGCTGAGTCATGGTTGTCTAGTCAGCACAACAGAATTGAAAAAAGAATAGTAAGCGGTTCCTTGGAGGTCTCAGCTCAAGTCCATCAGAACATGCAGGGTGTTATACTAGGATGAGAAGAGTGACCAGAGAGAAAGAACAGGAGTATTTGAAAACTACCAACTAGAGAACTCCTTTAAATTAGATAAAAATCATAGATCTAAACACATGAGAAGAATACGCTCCTATGCTCTGCCTAGACAACAGTCAGGAAGAGAAAGGGGTCTCTACTAAATCAGTTGTTCTTTCTCCGGAACTGGTAAGGCCAATGGGACAGAGGATGGTATAAAATGCCATCCATCCTTTCACAAATTTCCTAAACAATAGAAAAGCAATGTGAAGCTCCCAAGTTACTTTATAAAGCCAGTCTCAGGCTAATAGAAAAAATCAAAATAAAAGACAAGCACAGGACAGCATTCTTTATAAACATAGACACAAAATAACCACCGAAAAGACAGGCAAACTGAGTAAAGTCACCAACCCAACGATCATATAAACTATGAAGAAATTTCATTTCAGAAATGTCAAGTTTGCTAGACACCAGGAAGTCAGCACACTAAGTACCGTACTCATAGAAGAAAAGACAAAAATGTCCTAAGTACATCCAATGGACATACACAGGAAAACATTTGACAAAGTTTAACATTTATATAAACGCGTGCGCGCGCGCACACACACATACACACACACACACAGCACCAAATTGTCACAGATGAGATGAAATTTCCTCAAACTTGATAAATGATACCTATAAGAGTTTGCTAGTGACATTATCCTCACTCTAGGAAGACTCTACGGCAAGGTGAGAGTGCCCAGTCCTGGTTACTACTGCTCAGCACTGTCGTGGAGTGTAAGAGGGTGAAAGTGGGCCGCACATCTCACACTGTCTACACAGATTGACCTACTATCAGTCATAGACATGACTGTTAGAATTTAATGTTGTAAATTCAGAAAGGATATATTACTAAATAGCCCCACTTAAAATTGATAATCATGTTGTTATATGTTTAAATAAGACAATGTTTTTAATGTAGTGTCAAAATACAAACAACAAAATAGAGAAGTTGGGCTTTACCAAAGTTAAGATGTTCATGCCTCAAAGGAAATCAACAAGAAAATGAAAAGATAATCTACAAAATGAGAATGAATATCACACATTTTTAACAAGGTCCCATGAAACGCTAGTTATAATTCTATCCTGTTCTTCAAGTTATCAGGCCAACAAATTCAGAGAAATGTTATCAGAAAATCATCAATGAAAGGCATTATGGTCCAAATTTTAGTAATTTTGATTTTTTATACTCTTAAGTTTTTCTTGAAATATTTTTGCAATACTCAAAAATAATTAGATGATTTTTAAGAAGGGAAAAGAAACCCTCTATGAGCACATCTTAAACTCTTTCTAGCTCACATTCATTTTTATCTGAATTAATTTTTGTAAAGATATTGTTCATAAAAGCCTAAGTATATACTTCAGCATTGTTATTGATTTTGTTTTCTTTTTAATTATACTGAATCACCTTGTGAAGCTATTAAAATTAGTTGGCTATAATCATTAGCTATAATTTCCCAAAGATGAACATTGCTGTATGTTATAACTTGTTCATGCCCAATGAGCTAATTTTAATTCCATAATTACTCCGCAGCTATATGCCTCATTGCCATGAATGGCCCAAAATAAGGGGAATTCTAAAGATCAGATTCACAGAAAAGCTTGTAATCATTTGGCATAGGACAGCTTTCTAAAATAACGAGAGTCCATATAACACAATTAACACGAGGGCTTTTAATTCATTAAACATTTCCCTAAATGCCTGTACCTGCAGGCAGTTGAAAACCTCAACCTGTGGTTTGTCACCTCAGGAAAGTTTGGCTGGCCCTGTGGTGCCTGCTCCTGTCTGCTCATCAGTTTTCCAAAGCCCAAGCACACACACCCGTGCACTTTTTACCAGGGTGTCACTTAGTGTCACTTGAGGCATTAAAAGCAAAAAGGGTTTTCTCTTTTTTTCCTGAAGCTGACAGCCAGTTCCTTTGCCACCTACCCTCAGACTGCCTTCTCCACTCCTACTGCAAAGATGCTCTCCCGGTTCTCAAGTCCCTGGTTATGGGAAGGACTCACTGGGGGAAGCGTGGGAGTGACTGACTGAGTAACAAATTGACAGAATGCATTTCTTTCCACAGAGACACCGACATTTTCTGTATTGTTTTGTCTCGGTGTCTGTGATTTTATCCCCAAATCTAATTCTTTATGCAAAGAAACTTTCTTAGCTTGGATTTTTCTAGGATATCAGAGGGCTTCATAGATGAATGAAGGCATAATGACATTCTTCACTTTTTAACCCTTCACGCTATTTAACTGGCTTTAGATCTTACCGCACTGTCAGAAATAAAGCCTTCCTTGGATTGTGCAATAGTCAAGAGTTGTCGGGCTATAAATGACAGGAATAGACAAGTAAGCCTCATCCAAAAGGAGATACATGAAGCTACATAAAGTCCTCAGTGGGAGAAGGAGGCGGAGCCAGAGGCAGGAATGAGGGACACTCCCATGTCTCCTCCTTTTTCTTCCTTTCTTCTCTGCACAGAGCTTTTCCCGTTAGGTTTACGTTGGGAGAAACGTGGTTTTTCTTGGGCTGTGATGGAATTTGTCATGCAATGCTTATGGGAAGTTACAAAGACAGTTTGTAAAAGACAGGCTAACAGACAGCCAGCAAAGGGTTGGAGTTCAGATGCTGTGACTCCTGATTCTGCAGAGGAAGAAACTGTAGGGTCATACAGCTTCATCTCAGGGTCACCAATACTGTTTCTTCCCCTCCCATCCAAGCCTTTCATCAACTCGCACGGATGTTTGCCGAGAAATAGAGAGCAAAACCTAACAAGGACTTTAGGATAGAAAGGGGAATAAGAAAAATGCTCACTAATTTTCTTATATATTTTGTTGTGCTATTTAATCAATTAAACCAAAAACACCAAATTAATATACCTACAAAATTCTTATGAAAGCCAGAAAACAGAAATGAGTGAAAACAAGGACAAATGTGAAAGAGAACTCGTTTATGAAAATATTCTTACAGAATTAGAATATATGTAATTAAAGATAATTATTAATAAATGAATTTTCTAAAAAGTACACGGACACTTTCAGGTGAAAATTATAGGATATATTTTTATGTTATATGATATGTTTATTTTAAAAAGTAGCTGTAGCTACTATTTTTTGGGTTTCATCAACTCACTATATTCTTTCTAAAAAGATTCTGGTCATTTTAGCTTATGTATCTGTGTGTGAATGTGTGCATTATGTGAACACAGGTGCCCATAGAGACAAGAAGAGCGTGTCAGATATGAGTACCTGGAGCTGGAGTTGAGGGTGCTTGTGAGACACCTGGTGTGGGTGCTGGGAACAGAATTTCAGTCCTCTGGGAGAGTTATCAAGTGCTCTCAATCACTCAGCCATCTCTCCAGCCCCAGTTAATTCACCATAATCCTTGTAATGTCTAGATTTCTTTCATTGGTTTTTAGTTTGTTTGGAATTAGATTAAGTTGTATTTTGTCCTAGCCCTTTGACCACACCACTTAGGAAAACCCAGGATCTCTGGTGGGTTTTCTCAGGTACACCTACTTCCTCTTATCTAGGAGCAGTCTCTCAGGGGATGCTCACAGCCCAGGGTGTCAGAAGAAGGAAGGCACACTGCTTCTTTTGGTGGCCGTGTCTTCAGCTCATGCTTACTATAAGGATGTAGAAAGGGTGTAACGTGCTAACAGGAAGAACAGAAACAGGGAGCAAGGCCAGCCGAGGAGTGTGTGTTTTCAAAAGGGTGTTACAATAGTCTGGGCCTGTGATCAAAGAATGGGAATCAGCAAATGAATGTCCAGTGGACAAAGAGCACGAGCAAAGGCCTTCAGAGCACCGTGGAGACCAAAATGGAGGAACTGCTTCCATGTTCCCAGACGGGAGCCTTAGTCCTGTTAGGACAAATAGCTAATAAAACAAGCAAATACATCTTATTTTGATTTTGATTTAATTTAATCTCTAACTATTATGTGTCTACCTACCACCTATTGTCTGTCTGTCTATCTACCTACCTACATCTCTCTCTTTACATTTGGCCTCTCCAATTCATCTACAATTTTCACATGAAGATCACAACTATATGGAGTTCTCCTAGGTTTTATCATCAGTTAGGTGTAACATGAACTAATGAAGTAAATGCTTCTGCATTGTCTTTTACAAGATTCTCAGCACACTTCCCCTCTGGCCCTGCCAGGCCCCTCCCCTTGGTAAGCAGTTCTATCTTATCATCCATGTGAAATGTGTGAAGGATGGAGGGCAGAGTTTAAAAGGTCAGCCATGGCTTTTAAGGTCATTTCTTGTATGAGAAATCGGTATCTTACATATAGATGGAATCCTGCCGGAGTTAGCAATTAATTCTGCTCCATCCAGATTCTTTTCTTCATGTAATATGTAGATTGGGGGGACACTTCATGAAACCAAAAAAAAAAAAAATAGAGAACAGATGGAAAACCATCTCAATAAAAGAAAAAAACTAAGATTTTGAATGCATTACAGTTTATAAAGCTGTTCTATATGAATTTCCTATTCAGTTTTCACATCTATCTTGTATTTATTATCCCATTTTTCAGAAAGAGAAAATAAGACACAGAGAAGTTGGGCAATGTCCCAGTGTATCCTATTCATAAATGAAGAGTACTAGACAAGGTCCTTTTGTATGTTTTCACTACTACAGTTATTCCAGCTTCCCAACCAGCCACCACAGGTCACCCCATCACATACCCTGCTCTACCTTAGCTTTGCTATCATCTCCCTGAAGCATTCCTGTTCCCTAACTGGTCCGAATGAATCAATCTGGTCTACTACAATTTGTCCCACTTGTTTACGTGGTTTTTTCCTTGCAGACCATAGTTCTTGGGAGTAGAAAATCAGGCCTTATTTTCTTTGTTCTCTGCAGAATACAGTATAGGATCAGATGCATCATTGATCCTTAAAGATGACTAGTTCTCTTCTTAATGACAGGGCTTATATATATATATATAGTCACGGCTTGATAATAAACACTGCTCATAAAAAGTTTCTGTATGCTGCTGAAAAGTAGCATGGTGGCCAAGGTAGATGGGTGGTGTTTCAACAAGCTGGCTGCTGCCCAAATATCCTCTTACTTTCCTTGACATACTCAGTTCCCAAGTGAATCAGCCCTTGGTACAGTCATATGACAATAAGAAATTAGGAAAAATTAGAATGAATGTAATTGTAATTTCACTGAGTAATTTAAGACATGGATTTATAATTTATTATATTTCATATGATTCTTTTATATCTATCCTATTACTAGAAGAGACCAGGATAAATTGCCTAGAAATACATTATGCTCCTCTGTTCTTAAGGCAGTTATGTTACTCTGGAGTGGCTCCAAAGGGTCATGTTGAGAGGGCTGGCTAAAACTCCATGATAGAATTGACTTGATCTGCCAAGAATTTTGTAGGTGAATGTCTCTTAGTGGTCACTCGGGGTGGAGGGATTATACTTCAAAGAAGAGAACATGCATTCTCTCAGGTCTGTAATGGACATGAGAAGTGTTTGAAAGGAGTGTGGCATGAAATCTATGAAATCTACTGCAGCTGCATTTGAATTTGGAAAATCTACCCCCCCCAAACATAAAGGATACCTATTCTAAATCCCATCTGTTAGATAAATTACATATTCTTAAGGTAATGCATAGTGCTGAATCATTTGGCTGCCAGTTTTATGGGAAAAAAAGAATCAAATATTCAACATTGTCCACTCTAAGGTTCCATATTTGATCAGTAATTCTATCTCATTCCAAATTTATATTACCTATTATCTTGTTTTTAACCAAATTATACAAATAATGGATGAAAAAATGTGACTCCCAAGATAATGTTCTTTCTACTCAAGCAAACTAGAAAACTCATAATATATTGTCTCAATTTTTGCTGGTATCTTTATTTTTGTACAAGTCCCAAGTTATTTCAAAGATTTTACTCACATTTCTCACCTTAAGCTTCTCAGCCTCCCCCACTCAAGCCTTACATAAACGCTGGCTGATTTTCAAAAATTTATTTATCCTTTATAATTATTTTTATAAGTGCTTCTGTTGGTGCAGACAGCCACTGTCACTGAGGTTTAGGGAACTCTCAATGTGTGCCTCATTACATCGCTGTAAGTAATTTAAAATTATATTTGACACTTACACTGAATTCCAGTTTAAATAACAAAACTATGTAATTTTCTGGTTTGCCAGGTATAGAGGAACCCAGGAGACTTCATTCTACCCCAGAGTAGAATGCTCTGCCCTGAAAACTGTCTTGAGTGTGCCTGCCATCTATGTGATTGCTCCTTGGCAGTTTCTATGTTAGTGACTTTCTTTTCTATCCATTTTTTTCTTTTATTAGTTTTTGTTTTTCTTGTACTAGTTATAACCTTTTTTATTTTTGACACAAAGGGGCTATGTGGTAATATATTATTATTTAATAAAATCAGCCTGGAATATCAAAGAACAGAATCACCCACAGTCCAGCCATGAAGGTCTGAGAGTGGTGACACATGTCTTTAATCCCATCGCTCAAGAGATCCTTCTGGATTTTTGTGTGTTCAAGACCTAAGAATCAAGGTGTTAGTTCACACCTTTAATCCTAACTCTAGGATTTTGATACAGAGTTGAACCAGGAATAAAACATCTGGGCATGGAAAGAAATATCAGGCAGGAGAAGGCAGAGATTCAGCCATTCTGTAGAAGTGACCAGTCAGGTTGAGGACTCTTAATGATAGCATTTACCGGGTTTGGCCCACGAAGTTTGCTGGGTGAAAATTGGCTATGGTTTGTTTCCTCTGATTTTATTAAATAAACAATATATTACCACATTGACCTGAACAAAATAATTTCAAGGATACAGGACATATTGTGGGGCATGGTTTCATCTGTGTTAGCCTGTTTTCATTGGCTCCTTTGCACTGTGTCTACAACCATGGTAAACAAACCTGAAGAAATATGGAAGATGAAGGGCATGGTAGAGAAAAGCTGACAGCCAGGAAGCAGAAAGCTAATGTTGGTGGAGGGGAGAGGGCAGTCAGATGAATCAATGGCTAAGCCACTTGCTGAGCAAGCCTGACCTCACATATAACCTATGGAAATGTACACCACACATACATACAAAAGAGGGATAGGGAGAGAGAAAAGGAGAAGAGAAGAGGAGAGAGAGAAGGATGTATGTTTCAAAGCCATGCCTCATGAAGAGCCATTTTCTCTACCTAAGCTTCACTTTCCATAATTGTACAACCACCTAAAGGTCTGCTGTGATTTTGTCTCCCCTCCCAATACAATGGATTAAGCCATTTGTTAGGTCAACATTCTTGTGATCTAATTATTACTGGAAACATCCTCACTGACATAACAGAGAACTACTTCACTAACCTGAGTTTATCTCAGCCTGTAAAACTCAACATCAAGAGTCTGTATGATTGGTGAGTTTGCTCTTGCAGAGAACCAGGCTTTGGTTTCCAGCACCTACAGTTTTAGGGGATATTGGTGCCTGTTTCTGGCCTCTGTGGGAATGAGATACTGAGATATCTCAATTGGTAAATAACTTACTGCATAATCATGAGGATCTGAGTTCAGATACCCAGGTGCACAGGCTTGTAACTGCAGTACTCCAGAGTCTGAGATGGGGCCATCTCTGGGGTTCTTTGGCCAGCTGGTCAAATGGAAGATGAAGGGCATGGTAGAGAATGGTGAGCTTCAGATTCAGTGAGAAGCTACATAAAAAATAAGGTGAACAACAATAGAGAAAGACAATATTGACCTCTGGCCTTCACATTTCTGTACATATGTATGTACAGTCTTGTACTCATATACTCACATACACACAAACATGTACACATGCACACACAGGATTAGCTATCCCAATAACAATCCCCGTAACAAGGGACAAGGGGACATTAAACTGTTCTCTACAGAGTGATGAGAAATAGCCTGGAGGTTGCTGTGTGGAGAAAACTGAGATCCTCATTCGCAAATGTTAAGCAAAGCAATACCTTGTTATTCAAGTCCCATTCCTGGTATTTACGCAAAAATAATTTATAAAAAATATATGTAATTATTTGCAAAAAATAAAAACTGAGAGGAAATGCTATTTTGTGAAATTTTCAAAAGCTGTAGCTAACTAATGTTAGTCTTATAAACAACTGGAATTTTAAAAAATTAAGCCCATATTTTCACAAAATGAAAACAGCCAAATCAATTTCAGTAATGTTCATAAGACCAAAAAGTAATTTGTATTTATCAAATAAAGAACAGCAAAGAGCAACAGAGAAGCAAAACACAGTATAACCTTTGCTTAACTGGTACTTGAAGATAAAAAGCAGAAATTTTAAACTGAAATTTAATATATGGAAAGAAATGGTTCCTAGTGCTAGATAACATTTTCAAAAACTTAATTTTAAAAAAGAATATTGAGAATACACCAGCCAAGACAAACTAGATTTATTCTGAAAACAGCAAAAACAAAATTCATTATTGTTGCAATTTAGTGACTCATGTGTGACCTTATTAAGAGAAAAAAGGTTCAAAATGTTAATAAGTGAGTCCAATGAAGAAAAACAATAATAACAACTATTAGGAGAGCAATGGGACTTGAGTGCAGATTAAAGAAGCAAAGAATGCTCAGCTTTGCTATTCAGCCATCCAGGGGTGGTCACAGTAAAGCTCTGCAAACATCTCATAGGTGTGAAATACTGAGAAAAGGAGCTATTGAGGCCACACAGGGGTTAACCATCATTTACACAAGAAACCAAATACGTGTCTAAGAAAGATTCCCATCAGTGAGTATTTTAGATGACTACTTATTCATTGATATACGTGCTGCCAATGTTACAGCAGCTTAATTTGAGGATTGTGACAGAGTTAATATAGGTCACAAGTAAAATACCTACAGTGCCAACTTCTCCCTTACACAAGTGATAGAATTCCACCCCACTGTATACAGAAGGACATTTAGTGTCTTGGTCAACATGATCTGTGTTTAAACAATCGTATTTCTAGAATTGCTTATAGCTGTATCTGACCTTTCCACACTTTTTGTGGAATACACACACACACACACACACACACACACACACACACACACACACACACACACACACACACACACACACAAACTTATTGTAGTGGGGTTTCTTGGTGCCGGGTGGCTAAAGGCGCAGACCCACAGACCTGCCACGCCAGACCCATTAGCCACCCCTGCTGCTGCTCAGGCCCCCAGAAATGACTCAGATGCTTATATTAACTTTATGCTGTTTGGCCTATGGCTCAGGCACGTTGCTAGCTAGCTCTTACTTCTTAACTCAACCCATTTCCATTAGTCTGTCTGCCACGTGGCCCGTGGCTCACCTGTGCTCCTTGGGCGGCTTGCTTGATCTGCCTGACTCCGCCCTGCTTCTCCTACCTATGCTCTGATTTTTCCTCCCACTTTTTCTATGGTGCCTGTCATGGCCCAAAACAGCTCCTTTATTGAAAAATTGATATTTTTCAGCATACAGAAAGGCATTCCCACATCACAAACTCACACACACGTATATACATATATGTTAAATATATTTAATTAAATATTTCTGGGGTTAGAATTTTTGCCAAATGAAGCAATGGTTTTCATTATAAATACGTTATTCATTAGAGATCAGTAATGGTTTTGTGAAAGATCCATTTTTATTGGAGAAAAATTTTTGACAAATGCCAGGTATGTTTTAGAGGCAGTACTTTGAGAGGCAACATCTGGCTTCCAAACCAGTCAGCGAACCTACTCTAACTCATAGCATTAACTAATTCTAGTCACCTCTGTACACACAAGAGGGACCATAGCTGAGGTGATAGAATGGAAAGCAAACTCTGCAGGTTCAGCACAGTCATCCTGCCCTCTTGCCTGCTGTCTTGTCTCCAAAATTATTGTTTCTTCTTCTTTGTGTGTTTTTATTCATTATTGGCATATTGCTGAGTAAAAGTAAAACCTTCCAGTGCTGACTTGGCAATGCATTTAACATTTGTTTGTCCAGTGGCTGTCAAAGTATACAAAAGAGCCAGATATTACTGAAGGAGTGGCAGTTAATATGCAGATATATGTGCTTGACATCTTTTAAATGTTTTATGGAAATTTTATCTTTTCATCCTTTTCCAGTAATGTGGTGAAGTAAATGCCATGACAATCTGTGTTTTATAAACCAAAGCAGAAGGAAAAGGGTTAAACTATCCAAAAATCGCATAGTGATTAATGATGATGGATCCAGAATTCAGATCCATAGCATCGAGTCTATGTTTAATCATAGCATCATACATCAGTTATTATCTTCCTGATGATAATCTTTAAACTATAAATTTTGATATGTAACTTTAGAACAAAGTATAACATTTAAAATATGAATATGTTGGAGAATACTCGTATTTAATTCATATTAATAAATTGCTTATTTTGTGTTAGATCCTTAGTCATGGCATTCTATTCTTATAACCCTGTTTAGATCTTATAATGTTGTTAAATTCAGAATTTATTGTTCTTATTTTATAAACCAATAAGTGGAAGCTTTAATAAGTTATAAAATTTTCCTGTGTTAAAAAGGCAAGATATAACTGCCAGAATTCAAATTCAGAATACATCTTTTTTGAATATATGTACCTAAGAGACTTCTTTTCCTGCATCATCCTCTAGACAGCATACCATGCCTTTTCATAAGTATGCTGTCAAGTTGTAGCAACTAATTCTAATGGAGAGCTTTCCATTAATAACCCAGCTGCTCTGTACCAGATCCCTGCTGGTTAAGGACATCCTTGTGAGCTGGGACATGGATGAGTGAAGCTATAATTGTGCTGCAGATATATTTCTATTTGTCCTGAATAGACAGGTAGTCTAAAAATCATGGATTTGAACCAGTGAATATCTTTTTCTGGGAATAGAACAAGCACTGTGAAATACAGAGTGTGTTTAAAATGTTTAGGGAATAGTTTTGAAGCCTACATTAGCAGCTGTCATCCAAGAAAAGGTCAAAGAGTTAACTAATACACACTGCCTATTTTGTATGTGTTAAAAATGTTATATTTTCTATAATTTCTCAAAATCACCCATTTTGTTGATATAAAAATTAATTATCCCAAAAGATGATTAGCACAACAATAGTTATATGTTCAGACTTAGATCTATATCTTCTTTCTCCAGAGCCCATGATTTTTTTTTTTTACTAAAGAAAATGTAGATGTCATTGTCACTGTATGAAAGTGGCTCTTTTAAGATGGCCTGAAGTACTGACTGCAAAATAAAATGAAGACAGTAGGTATTCACTGATCTTGAGGCTAAAGGCAGTGTCCTAAGACAGATAGAATTTAAAAAATATATAAAAACTTCATTCTGTTCTGCAAAACTTGAGTTGAAGAACATTCCAGGGTACATGTATGTAGGCAATTTTCCTGCCCTGCCTGCCTGTCCCCAAATAACCAACATGGAGATTTAAGATTACTAGTAATTGATTGGCCAATAGCTCAGACTTGTTACTAACTAGCTCTTACAACATAATACATTTCTATCTATCTTTGTGTTGCCTTAAGGCTTGTAGCTTTTACCTCTATCCCATTTTGTGTGTCTAACTCTTTCTCCATCTGTCTGGCTGACTCTGCCCTTCCTCATCCTGTCATTTGTAGTATGGCTTCCCCACCTAACTTTATCCTATTCAGTTATTGGCCAGTCAGATTGTTTGTTAAACCAATCATATCAATATATATTCCAATAGTGTACAAAAGGATTATTCCACAGCATTTCCACCTTTTTGTCTGATTACAAATAAAGGTTTTGACTTTAACATAATAAAATTATATACAACAAAAATAGCCATCAAACATTACAGTTTAGTATCCAATTTACTAGTACTTGGCAAAATTAGAGAAAATACTCTATTATCTAACTTATCTTGGTAAGTCTAAAGTTTTATACCTGATTTGCTTTCTATCATAACTAAGATAAACTTAAACTAAGTTAAGCTGTTTAGACTTTACCTCCAAAGAATGAAATATTTTTTAAATACAGAGACATCAGTCTTCCTGGACATTTACCCAAAGTTCCTCTGTAATACTGAGGCATCTAAATCCGACCTATAGGCCTAGTATATCTGACAGACTTTCCTGTGAAGCAGGGAATTCTGAAGGACTGTCCTACCTTACTACCTTATCTTGGCAAAGTTTGCCAGTTACCTTTCTTGCATCCTGCTAGTCCAATTTGGACAGAATGGTGGCAAGGGCAGGTTTTTTCCTCCTACTTGGCTAGCTTTTTCCGTAATGAAAACAAACTCCATATAGACTTTCTGCAATGCCCATCATCTTCTCTGAAGTGGATTGGTGCTGCTGGGAGCAGACATTACTCTGTCATGAAAAACCTTAGATTATTGAACATTTTAAATGCCATATTCTGTAGGTCTTTGAAGTTTTTCAAGATCATCTAAATATATCTGTGTATGACTTTGAAAATATATCTAACATGACTATAAGTTTGATTATTTTAGATGACTATTAATCTATATTTTAATTTTATATTATATTTTAAATAAGTTTTGTACCTTATGTAAGAGTAGAAATATACATACAGTATAACAAAATTCACTTTAAAATGTATTAACAAAACAAAATCTTAATCAATGTAAAATATTTAAGATTAATCGTTATTTTCTGGATTAGATTTAACAATCTACCATTTTAGCCTATCATATAACCCCCCTTTTCTTTTTAAAGCAAGATCTCTGAATCTAATCTCCTTTGTTCAGCCTTTTCCTGGCTATTACCAATAATAATTTATAACCAATCCCCCTTAAATGATAAATATCCACATGGCTCATGGCTTATTACCTTATTTTCTACATGTCCTGCTTCTTGGCAGCTAGATGGTTTCTTGTCCCACCTATAGTTCCTGCCTGGCTACTGGCCAATCAGCCTTTAGTTAATCCAATCCATGTGACAAATTTTCATGGTATAAAAAAGGATCATTTCACAGCATCTTCCTTTTTTTGTATAATTAAAAAGGAAGGCTTTAATTTTAACATAGTAAAATTGTATTACTTAAATAGTATATTATTTGCAGCATTGAGGAAAAAATGAGCATTAGTATTCCTACCATCATGTTGACTAATATGGGTCATGTAATCAACTAATATTAATAACTCTGAAAAAAGTAGCTAAAATAATATTAGTAAATATGTAAGTCAAAAACTTTTGGGGATGGATTGACAAAGCAGTATGTCTAGTACTGACATATTCTGAGTAGGTCAGTGTGATTCAGCATAATTTTCAAAAATGCAATTCATTTTCTGAATTACTCATGAAAATCAGAGTATTGTAAGACTCAATCAAAAATTACTTTAACAACAAAAAAAGTAAATTATTTAAATACCAGAGAACTAAAGAAGTCATATTTATCATGCCCCCATGAAAGCAGACTTTTCTCTAAAGAGATTAGGCTTCACAGCGGGTAGAATGGAAGGGTGGTGGTGGAATATTTTAACAAAGTTAATAAGGGTTTAATTGTATCTAATACATTAAAACTTTGCTTTAATTCTTGTCATAATCAATTGGCTCTGACCTGTTAGCCTTTTGATTTATGACTTGTAAGTTTATTTCTAGGTTCTATTAGCATTCTTTAAAGATTAATTTTATTGTTATTTATCTGTACGTTGACAGAAGTGTCTAATCTCTCAGAGCTAGAGCTAAAGGATGTTGTGAGTTGCCCAACATGGATGTTGGGAACAGAACATGGGTTCTCTAGAAGAGCAGCAAACACTCCTAATAGTTGAACTACCTCTCCAGTTCCCTCAAGTAGCTTTTGTTTTGTTTTGTTTTACACTGATAGTTGTATTGATTACTCTTGATATGTGAAAGCATTTAGAATGACACTTATAGTACCATTGACTATAGTATCTTGAAGTTTTTTTATTTTTTAAAAGAACGGCAGGCTAGTTGATCTGGGTATATTGCAGTACAATGGCCGGAGGGTTTATTCTTGACAAAATAGTAAGAGACACCGTTCATTTAACATTTTTAGAGTTTTACATTTTACTATTAATGTCTCTTTGAGACATTCATGTAGCCTTTAAGCAAGGACCTTTCTTACTTTCCACTTAAAACCACCCATTTTTCATAGCAATGGAAAAAACTGCCAAAAGCAATACTCAGAAAATAAAATTGCTCTTTAAACTTTTTGAATGCTTGTGAATTTATTTTAATTTCATTTTTGAAGATGATTAACCTGTCAGCAGTACAGCACGCATGATTCTCAAACAGTAATAGTAATGATAATAGCCAATAAAATATGTTCTTTGGGGAAGTTAGACTATAATTCAACTGTTAAAATTTGATTTGAAAACACTTCCTTAAATTGTTAGCAATCTGTAGAACTAGATCTGCTAATTTCAGAAAACATGCATGACAAAGAAAAATAAAGCTACATCTGTTTCAGAAGGTGTAACTGTAGTTCTTGGTGCAAATCTGTAGGGTTTTGTGTTCTCTAAAAGAACAGAATAAAGAGAACATTACCATAAAATTAGGTGTAAAGAACAAAGCTCTCATCTTACCGCTCCTCTTTTTGCATGTCGGCAAATATCACTTGCTAAGATTCAGTAGACTCTCCCTTTAATATTATTAAAAGGATAGTTTAGAAAGGACTCACCACAGATTTAAGTTGTATATTAAGCCATTTTATTATAATGTTCAATTAGTCTTCATAACGACCCTTTGAAGAAGCATGGTGGTCTGCATTTACAGGTGAGGAGGCAGTGGTAAGCACACCCAGAGTATGGTGGACTCACCAAATCTGCTCTTATTCAGTCTAACTTACTTCCATGTAGAATCACTTTGTTTTGTAAAGAATGTCACTAAGAGGGGAAAATAAAAACAAAGTGTTCACTCATTAAAAATAAGTCACACATTATAGAAATCATGCTCAGTTCTAGACTTTACATTAATCTCAGTGGCACTTGTTACAAGAATATGATAGTGAGTGATCGAGGACTTCTAGTGTAGCACCAGTGCTTGTCTTACTGCAGGGGGATCCCAGGAGGGGTAGGTTGTGGGGTGGAGTTCAATGCACTTCTTGTACAGAAGGAGAATCCCCATTTTTTTTTTTAAAAAAAAAAAAAAAGATTTATTTGGGAAGAAAAAAAGATGGCAGTGGTGGTTATGACAAGATGCTTTTAAAATGTGGAATCACAAAACTGGAAAGAAAGATAGTGGGGAAAAGCCTCAGAATGGAGAATGATGAATCTATACCCTTTGCCACTGCATCTGAGCTGGAAGGCTGCAAATACAAAAGTCATGCCTGATGAGCCACGGAGCTGCCAGCACTGATGACAGGGAGATGTGTGGCTGCCTGGAACTGCCTCAGAAACAGGTCAATACTGACTAGGGCCAGCCCCTAGCATGGAGTCCCCACAGCCCATGCTGCTTGCCCTGCTGAGTAACAATGCTGTCTGCAGCCTGCAAGCCCAACCTTTAACTTGAGGTGTTGCTCGCACTAATACAGGGAGGGGACAGCGGGGTTCCTGGAGGCAACCAAGACAAAAGCAGAGCCTGGCAAGCCTTGGGCAGCAGACATCAAGGGGGGAAGGTATGCAGCAGCCAGGAGCTTTCAGGAAACCTGCCCCCAGATGTCCTGTCTAGAGGTAACATCACTCACCCTGACTTTGGGGACAGCAGAATTTCAAAGACAAGTCTCAGTAATAGTCAAAGTGTCTATGGTGCTTGAGAAAACAGAAACTTTGAACAAGTTCAATGACTCATTACAATGAATATTTGCATATAAATCTGTCTGGGCAACATATATATACATATACATACACATACACATATACATATATATATATGTTGTGTGATATAATGAAG
The DNA here is from genome assembly GCA_033318265.1 of Phyllotis vaccarum. Classification (NCBI taxonomy): domain Eukaryota; kingdom Metazoa; phylum Chordata; class Mammalia; order Rodentia; family Cricetidae; genus Phyllotis; species Phyllotis vaccarum. Next base: position 25,272,164 of record JARWLC010000006.1, on the reverse strand, counting down.
TTTCCAATGTCACTATGACAAACAAATAGTGTGAGATGGAGTGGTGGGAAGGATAGAGGAATGGAGTGGTTGAGAGAGGTAGAAATGCAGATGCAGCAGCGTTGGATGAGGGAAAATGTCATTGCTTTGTTGGGCCAACAGGGTGATGTGCAGCAGCCTCAAGCTTCATAGACTTTGTCCCCAGTCATGCTGCCCAGCTGCATGGTCGCATGCTTCTGAGCAATGATAGGATGTCCAGAATAAAGAATGGTTCTTTCTCTGAATTGAACCTCCTCAAATGACTTCTGTGGTCCAAGCTGCCCCAGGCCATGTTGAAACCTCAAATGCATATGGATGCCCATGGTCGGGGCTGCTACTGGAGGCCATGTGAATGTCTGAGGCCTGTACTGCTGCCAAGGGCCATGTTGGGATCTGTTGTCTTGGTGTAGCCAGAGCCATGTTGATGTCTGTGACCTTTATTACCACATAAGGCTATGGGATGTCCATAGTCTATGCTGCCATCAGAAGCCATGCTGATGTCCCATGGGCTGTTCTCTTACTGGGGACCATGTTGATATAAAGGGCCTGTATAGCCACCTGAGACCATGTTGATATCCATGGTCTGTGCTGCTGCCAAGGGCCATCCAGGGATCTCTGATATCTGCTATAGTCTGAAGCTATACTGATGTCCATGGGCCATGTTGCCACTTTGGGTCATGTTGATGTGAGTGGCCTGTGCAGCCATGTGAGACTTTGTTGATATCTATGGGCCAGGCTGACACTGGAGACCATATTTGTGATTATGGCCTGTGTTGCCCTGGAGGCCATGTTGACATCCTTGGCATGTACCTGCCACCAAGAACTATGTTGGTGTCTGTGGACTGTGGTTTGGCAGAAGGCCATGTTGATGTCCATAGTCTGTACTGAATTTGAGACCATGCTGAGGTCCGTAGCATGTCCTGAAGCTGTAAACCATGTGGCTATAGTGAATATCGTAGTAATGAGCATCGATGAGTGTGTGTATGTGTGTGCGCACATATGCACACACATATAGAGATATAGGAACATAGACTCCTTTTGGAGTGTGCCCAAGAGTTGTATATGTGACTCATACAGTATTATCTGTTTCTAGATTTCGGAGGAAAGTTCACACTGATTTTCACGGTGGCTGCACAAGTCTGCACTCCCTCTGACAGAGAATAAGAGTGTGTCTTTCCCCACACCCAGGCTAACAGTTGTTGTTACTTTGTTTGTTTTTGATCTTACCAGTTCTTATTGGGATAAGATGAAACCACAAAATAGTTTTAATTTGTATTTTGAGAATCTTATTTTCAGGTGCTCCTCAGAGGTTTTTTTCCCCTTAATATTAGCTCATTTTATTCTTAGATCAGTCCTGATGGAGTTTATGTCTTCCTATATGCTCATGTATTAGAGCCTGGGTTCCTAGAGTCTCTAGATGTGGTGGAGTTCTTCACCTGTACTGATTCATTGGCCTTCAGCTGTACTTTGGAGGTGGTGGAGTTCTTCACCTTTTAGAAGGACCTAGAGGGACTTCTTCAGGTCATTAGAAATATGCCTCTGAGGGGGATCTTGGGATTTCCTCATTTTTATTCTCTTCCATGAGGTGAGGAAACTTTACTGTGAATTATAAACTCCCTAACTTATATACAGAAACACCATCTACCATTGTTTTTTTTAGCATCCAGAGTCAATATTAATGGTCCTTATATATTCTTGTATATGTGGTCCTTATATATTCTTTTAAGAGTCAAACACCTGCAGAAACCATATCTCTTCTTTCCATGTGACTACCTAAAATGTAACTTAAAATGTAAGTCTCTCATACACCTGAAAAGGTAGAATTCCCAATAATGTTATGTTATGGTAGAGACAGAACATTTAGTATTAATCCCTTCACTTCTTCAAAATGTCACACTATATTTTCTGCTACTTCTGTGAAAGAGCTGCATCACACAAAAGCATTATTTTCTCTTTGAAACCGATGCATTGCCCTTTGCTGTGAATAGTGGAGAATCAAAGGTCTGCTGAAAATAAGTAGCTTAGTCACATTTAAGGAACAGTGTCATAATTAGAATTCCCCTTTTGCTTTTGAACAAATGTGCAGCGTTTTAGGAATAGGAAGAGGAAATTACAGTTGAGTTGTTCAAGATCTCCACAAGAGCAATTTCATTGTGCATCCCTAAATGTATTCTAGAGAAGGAGAATATTGTTAGGCTCTTCCTAGAGTTTCTTAGGAGCCTCTATATTCTGAGCACCACATGATCATGTCCAGATCTGGGGGAATTCTGAAGTGAAACACAGCTGTCCCGATATTTTTAAGAAAATTGTTAGGGAGACACTATGTGCAATCAGTTAGATTGTTCTTTATCTTACTCTGTTCCAGAAGACAGAAACAATTTGTGAATGTGGAGTTGGTGTTCAGAATGTAAATTGGCTAGAGAATCTGTTTATGTGTTAGATTTATGCATAAACAGTAGATGGACAAACAAGGTCTTATTGACCTCAGCAGCTAAGCAGTAATCCAAAACAGGCTTATCGCATTCAATTTTATGCTGCCACCCAGCAGTCCTAACATTTCAGTTTGGAGGGTTGAATCTCTTATTGATTTAAAACAACAACAAAAACACTTTGAGAGCTACAGATTATACTGTTTTCTAAAAATTTTAGCCAGCACTTAAATAAGTGTGGATCTAATATTTAATGCTGGCATTGCTTAGAATGTAACAGTAGTAAGCATTCATTTTTTTTTTTCAGCCAACCTGAGGAAAAAAAAACCTAAAGTGCCCTGTACTCTGCTAGTAAATGTTAACACAATTAGCATATAATTAAGATCATGCTGAAAAACAATAAGTACACAAATGGATTTAAGAGCATAAAAAAAAAATTACCTGATGTCCATCCAAGTAGAGCCAAGAAATTGAAACTATAAGCAGAAGAATGACAGAATGGATTTGTAAAAGCCTATCTGAAGGACATTTGCTTTTTCAAACAGTTGTTAATCATTTAAGTGCTTAGTTGGTACCTGCCTATTGAGCATGTTCTGTTTGTGATGCCTGTGCCAGGTACTAACAGCAGAAAGCATTCAGGCTCCTTTTTTCCTTGAGGGCTTGGATAAGTGGCTGGTAGTCTTAACCATACTATCAATCGTCCTTGATTTTTGTTCTTTGTTACACCAAAGTATTACATGAATCCTTTTTTCTTGAATTACCAGTTTTCACTTTTTAAAAAAAAAATTAGCACTAGCCATAAAATATATTCCAACTTCTATTTGCTGTTACAAATATTTAGATTGTGTTATTGTTTGAAAGAGAGGGAGGTATAGTCAATTTATGTAGAAAAATTGATAATAAATTAAATTCACTTCTAGTATTTTTGTGAAGGTAAACAAACATGCCAGAGTGTGAAGAGTAAGGACATCTTACCACTGTCACCAAGACTAAACAGTGACACCGCACCCTGCAATGGCCTTAGACGCCATGTGCTATGGATTACATCATAGCCACAACACAAAGGGATATTGAAATCCTAACAACAGTACCTCACAATATGACCTCACTTGAAACTAGATGCAGATTAAACTGTTTTCTATTTGAATAAGTTTTTTTTTTTTAAGTTTAGTTTATTTTGTGTGTGAATGCTTTGTCTGCACATATGTTTGTGCACCACATCCATGCCCGGTTCCTAAGAAAGTGGTGGTGACCTCCATGAACATGCTGAAAATCTAACCTGTGTCTTTTGCAAAAACAAGAGCCAGCTCTCTAGTCCCTGACTCAGGTAGTTCTTGGCATAATATTAACTAGTATTCTCTTAAGAAGTAGAGAGAACTACATCTTAAGTATCTCTTAATAGCATGATGCATGATGGCACATATCTCAGTAGGCAGAAGCAGGTAGATCTCTGTGAGTTTGAGGCTAACAGAGACAGAGAGTAAAGAGAGAGTTTTTAGTTAAGGAAGTCCAAAGATTACTGGCAAAAATCAGAATATAAGAGAGTCAAAAAATAATTTTCTTCTTACCGGTTTTAAAGGGCACCCAGCTCCATTATAGCTTGACTGTGCTCAGCTGTGCTCCACAACAAGAAGGCAACTGAATTTGTAGTACTTCACAAAGTGTCAAAAGCATAGCCCACAAGATACCAAGTCACTTATGTCCCCTACCATCACAGTGAGAAACCTTCCCTGGCCCCCCTTTCTGAGACATCAATATGCCAGTGAAAGCTTTGCAAATCATTTGAATGGTGAATCTGATGTGTATGTCCCTGTCTCAGCTAAAAGGAAGACTGGGGAGAAGGGATGTGGCATTTTTATGAAATTTATAAGGTACAGAATTTTCACAGATGAGGAAGAGGCTCACATGCTGGGCAAACAAAAGGAGTGGTGCATGTCCAATAAATTCAATGTTGAGCATCAAGAGAGACAAAAAAAAATCCATGACATACTTTTTCATTTTTAAGGCATTTAATCAACAGATTGTTGCAATGTATAGTGACATATGTAGACCTGTAAATTTAACCCTCCATGGATTTTTTAAACTATGTCTCATATCTCATAGCCTTTGTATTTCCAGCTACCTGTTTACAGATTTCCAAATATTTTTCTCACATTACGATTTCCCAGAAAGCATGTGGGTAGTACCTAATTCACCATAACTCCTGTGTCAGATGATTTTTTTTTTTAAGTCTACTTGTAATTTAACTGATAAAATAAATAAAAATTTTACCTTCAGATTCATTGATTGGCATTTGTTTAAATTTTACAAGAAAATAGCATTTCCAATGGTGGTTCATAATTTTCATTTTTTGGTTCTGTTTTGTTTGAGAGTTTTACTGTGTCCTAAAGGACATAATTAACCAAGTATTTTTCTAGTTGTCTTTAAGAGAGGCACTAAGTTGCCATTGTCATTGCTGCCAAAGATAATGATGATATATGAGACATCCAAGAAAATCATCCCTGTAAGAGATTTCTTTCCTTCAAAATAGTTTCTCAAGTTACATTAATTGAGAATCCATCTGAGGCAGGTCCATCCTCAAGCATGACTAATATATGGTAGCATACTTAACTGTATCTGAACTTTGATGAGTACATTGATGAATTCAACAAAATTAATGTTACTTTCCATTGTTATATTTAAGTTTATTCGTATTTTCTATTGTTCTGCTTTAGTAATGCAAAATTAAAGCTTTATTATTTTGATATTTCTTGAAGACAAAAGAACAGCAGAAACAGCAGATAATCTATGTGCCAAGGGCTTTAATCCAAGTGAAGACACAAAGTTTTCAGAGAATTGAGATACAATGAGATCTACTTCCTCAAAGCAATGGGGAAGATTTCTGAGAATCTAGGAGAAGGGAGAAGTCACATTAGAGGTGATTGGATGCAAGAGACTCCCATAGCCTTCAAAAAAAAAAAAAAAAACCCGCATAATATCAAGGAAATGGAGCAGAGTTATTCCAGGAAGCAGAAAAGGAAAAGGTATGAGAAAGAGATTAGAAAGCATGAATTGTGTTCAAAAAACAGTAAGTGTTCATAATTAATATTCTAGTTAAAAAATACTGAGTCCTTCTGGTGTGAAGAGTTCTGTGCTAATCTTTTTCATGCATTGTTAACCTCAAATAACTGGCCTGTAAGACAGGACCCTCTATGGCTTCCACTTCATTGGTAAGAAAATCGAGGCTGAAAGAGGTCATATACTTTACTCAAAGTCATAGAGCTTTAAGTGGTAGAGTTTACAGTGTGGATCTTGTTCATACTCAAATGTGAGAAAATTGATATATTAAAATTGACAGATATACTATTGGTACAGATTAAGTTACAACTTAATATTAAATAGGAAAATATAATATTAATTAAAAACTAAGGATAGAGCTGAACTGTCAGGGAAAGAAAAATTTAAGTCTATTTAGCAGGGATACATTCATTTGTGTTCTGAGCAGAAGAGTGACAAATTCCAAGCACCTCTGTGGTAGAATAATCTAATTTTGCATTGGGAAGAGGCACTGGTACCAATTCTGAGATAAAAAAACCATGGAATCAACAAAACAAAAGAAAGTTAGCTGTGACTTTAAATATTTCAAAAAAAAATAAATACCCAAAATTTATTGACCACACAATATTGAGAGGAGATAAAAGAAATATATCTACATCTTAGATTGGATCCTAAGAATCGTGATATGATTGATATAGATAGTATGAGAGTAGATTTAGGAAAATTATAAATTAGATTTTAGAATAAAGCTAACATAGATCTGATATTCTTCCAAGTAAAGACAATAGGTGAAATCTTAGATAAGTATGCATCCAAAGACAAAAGGTTGATATGGAACATGGAAACCAGGAAGGGAATGGGGCAGGAAGCTATGCAGAGGATTAAGTAGTATCATGTTCCAGTGGCTTCCTGGTATGATAGACGGAAAGAAGGGACCCAGCAATAATTAATTCTGTCACAGACAAACATATTCCCATCTGCAGATTCCAAGTATGAAGTAATACACCAAAGGATCAAAGCAAGGCAAAGGAACACTTCACTACTTACAGCTTTGGTTCTAACACCATGAACTCCACAAGGCCACAACCAGGTCTATGGATGACTCTTGCCTTCTTTAGCTGGATAAATTTATTATCCTAGAACAAATGCATATTGGAAGGCATTTTTGTTGTCTTCTAAGACTGATATTTAGGTAATCCTAGTGATTCTGATGAACAGAAAGGTCCAGAAAGCTACAGAAGGAGTGAGACCCTATCCACGGGCATAGTGGTTGATAAAGTATACATAGCAGCCTTCTCTTCTCTTACTGGGGAAATGTGGAATTGGGATATAGAATGGCTATAGTTATTGACTAGTTGCTTTTGTATTATTATGAGACAAATTTCTGGGAAAGAAAAATTTATTTTGATTCACTGTTTCAGAAGGTCTCAGTCAACTATGGCAGAGAAGACACGGTAGAATTTATGACAACAAGATGGAGTTCTTTCTCATCACCACAGAGCAGGAGGCAGATAGTGGTTAGAAAAAGATATTGGGCATTAACCTCCAAAATTTCAGCTCTACAGAGGTGAAATTTTGTTGGTCATGCTTTAAAGGCTCCACCTCGTCCCAAAATAGCACCAGTGGATGTGGACCAAGCCCTGAATGCAACCACGTAGGGACATTTCAGGTTTAAACCAAAGTACCTGTCTACTGGCCTGCATTTAATAAACAGGATAGATAGAAAGATGAGCAACAAGGAAGGTTATTTAAAAGAGGAACTTACAGAGATGGCTATACATTCCAAAATTTAGTGTAAAGGTGAAAATAGGAGAATGCTGATGTTAATTCGGTCTTAGATTAGTGTGATAACCTTTCCAAAGGGTGTATCTAGTAGAGTATATTATAAGCAAATTGGTAAGATTGAAGATGAAGTGGCAAAGTGATTAATATGGACTACACTTTGATGCCTCGAGTTGAAAGAAATTAGAAAGCTGTACCAAACTTCATGGGCATATTGAAGCTGAGAAGTTCATAGTTTCTGTAATTGATTCATTGGAAGATAATGAAATTGTGAGAAAGAAGGATGCAGCTTGTATGGTTATCCATGCAAAAGAGGAAAACCACAGATTCAATGAAAAACGAACCCAAAAGGCAAGAGACAGGATGGTGTTAAGAAAGAAAAAAAAGAAAGAAAGAAATACTGAAAGAAAGTAAATATTATGGTAGCCTGGAAGGGTTGCTGTATTCCTCTAGATCTAGGGGGAAGGCAAGACGTGGGCAAATTGAGGACAGCACAGACAGAAGGTGCTGGCCGGATGAGAAAGCTTATGACAGAGGAAATCTTACCATGTTGCTGCTGATTTTTAGGGAATGATGCATAAGAATTAAAGGTCCAAATGAACTCACTGGATATATAGGAAATGGGTCCAAAATGTGCTCTAGGATTGAGCATCACATGTAAGGGAGAATGTCTCTGAGAAGGCCCCAAAGATGATTTTATTCACAGAATATTGAGCAGAGGAAATGAAGTCCTCTGTGAGTGCTAGAGAGCCTTAGCAAAGAGAAAAAGAGATGATTTTAGCTGTTAGTACTGAAAATTACTTACAAACCAGTAAATAAATTTAAAAAAAAACCTCCATAAAAAAAAAATAAAGGAGAACACATAAGGCAGTTCATCAAAGTAGAAAGAAATTGATAGGGGATGGCTGTAAAAGTCTAAGGATTTGTGTCTTTCTCTGCTTCCAAATTAATTGAACTCTTTGACTCCAGTGTGATGGTTTTAGAAGGTGGAGCCTTTGGAAAGAGGTTGAGCCATAAGAGCAGGCCCCCCAAATAGGATTAGTAGCCTTTACACATGAGGTCATAGTGAGATCTTCAGCCATCTTTCTGCTGGGAAAACAAATAGAACAGCAACAGACTGCAGTCTAGAGGATAACTCACCAAAGCCTAACCATGCTTCCCCTACATCACACATCCAAGCTCCAGAACTGGGAGAAATGTTTCTGCTCTTTACTCCACCCACTCTATGATTTTCTCACTGTGTCCTTAACTGACTAAGACAGTTGCTTTCTTCTTCTTCATTGCCTTCTACTGCCAAGCAAATTATGTCAGAATACGTGTGGTTTATAGTGACCCTTGCTTCGATTAACTTTTGTTACATAATTACTACACGTGGGTTCTGGTGCTTTGTTATATGAACTCAAGCAGAGGCCTACTGTGCAAAACTTTATGAAATAGGTAAGTTACTCTTGTTTTCCCTCAGCCACAGATGCTTTAACTGCACCAAGGGTATTAATAATATAATCCCAACTTCATAACTGATGAAGATTATGTATACTGCATCCAGAAAGGTCATGGGATGACATCTAGTGCCCATTTGTTAAATAATCTTAATTATGACAAGGATGATGAGCGTAGTGAAGCATATTGATAATTCACAGAAGAATAAGATGGAGTGTGCATCTTCAAGGACTCACAGGATCTTATGATGAATATTCATACATCAGAGTCAAGCAACACAAAATAAAATTCACTATTTGAAAATCTAGTTACTGTTCCCTCATACAATATCTTAGACTCTGGAGAAAATTAAATGAGGAAGTACGCTGAGATACTCTGCCTTCATGGAACTTGGAGCCTGGTGAAAGGAGAGATACAATAATGGATAAAGGAGGTAAGCGGAGTCTATGCATTGATAGCTGCTATGACAGGAATAGAGAAGAGCTATAAAATGAAGGTATGTATGTAAGGTGGAGTGGTGCAGGGGTGTGCATTAAATAGCACAGTTCACATAAGCCCCAATATGATGCTTGGGCTATAAATCATCAGATGAACTGCCATGGCAATCCAGAGGTGAGCCACCCAATGTTTCCTGAACATGGAATGACCAGCGTCTTCAGGAAAGCCTTTCCAGACCTAGTGACAGAATTTAAAAGAGCCATTAAAAAGATTCTAAAAATACAAACAAAAAATCCACTAGAATGTGGAGAGAATGGCCAGTATAGGGCTTTATCATTATTTTTCAAAGAAAATGGCTAAGATGTTCCCTAAAACACTCTCCTACAACAAAATTTCATTTAAAAAAATAGGCAAAACCCACAAACAAAAAGGAACCATGTTTTGAATAAGAAATCAATGGTCTTCTTATATTTAATTTGTTAAGACTATGGTTGCTTTACCAAGTGTGTGACACATCAGTGTCATGCAGAAATTGGCTTTCTGATTGAACTGTCTCTTCACATGCTGTGCAGGAGGTGGCAGAGCCCAACTTGGCTCCAGGATCTTTGGCTGGGGAATCAGAGGGCTGTCTGTTGTAATTCACAGAAGTGCTACTGTTTGAAGGCTCAGAGAGAAGAAAGGCCACCCACAGAAGTACAGAGGGTCTCTTCTGGGATCTGTTGCACAACTAGACAGCTTTAAAATTTGTCTCAAAATGCTCACAGATTTCTATCACAGAGAAAGTTAAATAGGACCACAAAAGATGATTAGTAGGACCAGAGAAAGATGATTAACTGAATTAGTGTACTTTAGTTCCTCCACACAGTACATCCAAATATTGTTTTATCCAGAAAGGTCAACCAACCAGACCATTTTTAGTTGCCATAGCTGGTTGGAGGAGGAGACAGGGAAGCTGTGAATCTACCTAAATACACAGTGCCACCCGCCACCTGCCACCCCCACCCCCCAAGAATGATCAGGTTCCAAAAGTCCATGTTGCTGAAGCTAAGAAATGTTTTGTGGCACAGAATTGTAGCTGGGAAAAGAGAGGTACAAACGTGAAGCAGGGGAGAGACAGAGAAAAACGGTACAAGCAGTAGAAAACAGGGCCTAAACACAGTTCCAAAGCACTGACAGTCTTAAGACCATTCTTTTAACCTGGTAGAGATGTAACAGAAAGTGGGTTTGAGAGTAGAAAATAAGAATGCCTTGCATTGGGATTTGGCGTAGATGTTTGTCCTGACAAGCGTGTTTATACAAATACACACAGACATGGCCTGAAGGACTTTCCCTTTGTGTAGCACTGTGACCTTTCCTAGCCTTTACCCATCATGTAGCATCATGACCTATAATAACCTAACTATATTAGTGATTTTTTTTTCATTTCTGTGGGGATACCTGATAAGAGGTGACTTGCAGAGGGATGATTGGGGGGGTTTATAGTTTGAGGGTGTACACCCCAACAAGGCAGGGAGGTGTGACAGCAGTGCAGCTTAATGGTGGCAGGATTGTAAAGCAGGGGATATGAATGCAGAGAAAGAAGTTTTGGCCAGATCCAGGGCTGACCATAGCCCACAAGCCACCAACCCAATGAACCAACTTCTGCTACTTGAGCCCAGTGTCCAAAAACTTCCTCAACCACCCAAAACAGATCCTCCAGCTAGGGACCAAGAGGTGAAGCCTGAGCCAACTGAAGACCATTTGCATCCAAATTTAATACTAATTCTGTTCTCTTGTTTTAAGAATTAGTACTGTCTTCCTCTGCTTGCTCAAAAAGCTGAAGGATCCATGTCTTCAGATATTGCTGCTCAGTGTACCTCCCACTTTCTCAACAACTGCTGGATGTATTTATCACCATCTAGGTGATGACAAGGCAAACAACTTTAGTGATCTGCCACTTTGATACCCAAGTGTAAGGGAGGGTCAAGAAGTGAAAGAAAAAGAGGAAAATTTATTTTAAATGATTTCCTTCAAGACACAACTTCTTCATCGGCGTTTATTATACTACTCAACTGTACTGCTGATTTCTGGCATTGATGATGCAGTTGTATTTATATTCCCAAATTCAACAGTGTTTAAGGGATTCTTAACTCTAATAGAATTGGTGGTGTGATTTCCTGCAAGGCCTGTATGTGTGAGCGTGTGTGTGTGTGAGTGTGTGTGTGTGTGTGTGTGTGTGTGTGTTTGTGTGTGTGTGTGTCTATAAGGAGGGATTAAGAATGACAGAAAGGGAGGAAAGGAGGGAGCAGGGAGGGAGGGAAGTAGGGAGGGAGGAACAAAACAGACAGACACAGAGAACTAAGCGATGGATTTCATTTTTTAAAGTTTTACTTACAAAATAGATAGATCGTCATCCCTTCTCAGCTGTCACTCACATTGGCCTGAACATCTTGAACTATGCAGGGAAGATAAAATTTCAGTGTCTTTTGAACTGCTGTTCCATTAGTATTACCTATTACGTCTGATCAAGGTGACAGAATTGTAGCTTTACCCCTGCAATGGAGTGTAAAGCATACCATCCTTCCCAAAGATGTGATAGCTTCAGGGTGTTTGAAAGTTTGCATGAGATTTTCTACAGTCATTTGAGTATTTTGTTGAAGCATCTGGTTTTGGCATATGGTAGAATTAGTATTTCTAAAGTTTGTTCTACATGGAATTTTGACCTAGTAATCTATATATACAGTGTTCCCAAACATAGTTTCAAAACACAGTGACAGAGTAAATACTCAAAAAGTTTAAATAACCACAATGGGACTAATGAATAAGAAATACCACCTGAGTGCCTGTTAATTGTTACACTGGGTCTGGGTCTTCTAAGCTAAAAGAGTATCTCAGTCTGTTGAATATAGGATATCATCACACCTGCGGACATGGGCTGTGTCTGCATTTGGTGAAGGCTATTAAAGCATGAAATGAGGTTTGGAAGAAGGGAGGAAGAAATCATGCCCCCCCCCACTCTTTCCTAGCTTCAAGGAGGCCAATCTAGTTCTCAAACGAAACCTTTGCAAACTTACAAAGTTAGCCTTGTGGATAACTAAATCTAATATGAACCTCCTCTTCACTCAGTCTACACTAGATTGTCCAGATAAGCAGTCTCTTAAGAAATTAACAGGTAACATTCCTTACTTACCAAAATTAGACATAAAGCCCACTGTGCTTGTGCTGGATAGCTGTTATGTCTGCTTGATGTGAGCTCCAGTCATCTGAGAGGAGGGAACCTCAACTTAAAACATTTCTCCAGAACATTGGATTGTAGGCAGCATGTTCTTAATTAGTGATTGGTGGGGGAGGGCCCAACACATTATGGATGGGGCTATCCTGGGGCAGGTGAGAAAAAGGGCTGAGCAAGCCATGAAAAGCAACCCAGTAAGCAACACCCCTCCAAAGCCTCAATATCAACTCCTGCCTCCAGGTTCCTATCCTGGCCTGGCTTCCTTCAGTGATGACTGCAGTGCAGAAGTGTGAGCCAAATAAACCCTTTCCTCTCAACTTGCTTTTCATCATGGTGTTTCATCACAGCATTAAAAATCCTAACAAAGACAGTGCTAAAGACACTAAGCATCCTGGTTGTAAGAAGCAAAACTCAAGCTGAAACTAAGCTGTAAGCCTCCATTCTGCTAGCTTTCAAAGTGCCTAATGGTTGGATGCAGCTGGCGTGGGAGAAAATGCACTGATTCTCTTAGTTAGCTGTGAACCTTATGAACTTCCAAGCTACTAGGCAGGACATGCTCACTTGTGCAACAGCGGCTTAACTAACAACCTGGCTGAATTTGATGCTTTCTCCATGAAAGGAATCTCATGCTTGGTACTGTGAACTCAATCAAAGTTTATATGAGGGAGATCATGACCCTATAAGGAGACTTACTACTGTTGCTTAACTAAAATGGCATTGTATCAAACTCCCTTCTAGAATATGTGATTACATACACAAATGCTACTCTCAGACTCCATCCCAAGAAACCACTCTTTGCAGTAGATGACAGTAAAGTCAGAGAATCATAGATGCCCCCCAAAGGTAGCATTCTGCAGCCTCTCTTCTTCTCATCATTTAGCTCTCATACATTTTTAGAATTTTAATTTAAAAACTTAAAGAGTATATGTGTGTGTCAGAGTGTGCATTTGTGCACATGAGTACAGTGTCCAGAAAAGCTATAAGAAGGTGTGGGATCCCCTAGAGCTGAAGTGTCAGGGGTTATGAGATTGTGAGCCACCAAAAGTAAGTGCTGGGAACCAGACTCCGGTTCTCTGCAAGAGTGTTGTATGTCTTTAACTGTTAAGCCATCTCTCCGACCCTTTCTTATGTGTTTCCAACATTGTCTTCTGCAGTGTTCCCGACCCTTAGAGGAAGTGTTATATGTGCCTCCTTTAGGGCTAAGCATGTGGCTGTCATTTGTTCTGAGCACACTGAGCAGCTAGAGGCCCACATTTGCCACCATTCACCTGATCATAGGAATGAAGCCATCAACAAGAGTGGAAAGGAGATTAGAGATGGTGGCAGGGAGAGGAGTCAGAACACATGCTATACGTTGTCAATAAATTTAATTTTTATAAAAACAAAAAAATCAGAGTTAAAGTTTATTCCTTAGGAAGAAAAAAGAGACAAATAAAATAACCTGCAATACAGAAAGAAACAGAAAGGAAGCAGAGCAAGCAAAGACCATGGAATGGAGTGTGAAGACCTGGGGAGGGGCAGGACTGATAAAAATAAAGGCCTGGATACTAGCAAGACTATTTAAATCTCTAGATTGGCTGCTCAAGAAAAAGAGAGAGAGAGAAATGCAAATTCCCAACATTTGGAAGGAAAAAGGATAAGAACTCTCTGCCAAAGAATAAAGAAAACAACAAACCAGAAAGTATGTGTTTTCCCATAGAACAACCATCTTTCTAAGGACTGCTGAGTATCTGCTTGCAGGGTGTGTGCATACATTTGTGAAAATACAACAGACAAGGCAATAAATACATCTTTTATGTCCAAGAATTTTCTTGTGTCCTATTTATTCCTCTAACTATATATAAAGAATATGTAAAACACATAAATATTAAATATTCACAGCCATAGCACTATCCAAGGCAGTATGTAGCTCAGTTTGTGGTAACCCTCACTCCATTCTCTTCTATGACTTTGACCATTTACTTACCTCACGGAGTAGTAACTGTGCAGTATTTGCCTTTGTGTGACTGGCTCCATTCATTTAGCATAATAACATCTGGGTTCTCTCACATTGCTGCAAATGGTGGGATTTCCTTCAGCTTTAGAGCCAAATCACATTCTTCTGTATGTACATCTACTATAGACATAGTTTCTGTATTTTAGCTGCTAGGGATAATGCTATGGTGTTATGTAGATAACAGCCATCTCATCCAGACCCTCACTTCAATTCTTTCGGACATACATCCAGTGTCTTAGGGTTTCTATTGCTGTGATGAAACACTGTGACCAAAAACCGAGTTGGGGAGGACAGGGTTTATCTGGCTTACATTTGCACCTTGCTGTTCATCACTGAAGGAAGTCAGGACAGGAACTCAGAAAGGGCAGGATCCTGGAGTCAGGAGCTGATGCAGAGGCTTTCCTCTGGTGGTGTATTGAGTATCTAATAAAGTTTGCCTGAAGATCAGAGGACAGAGCCACCCACAGGGTTAGCCACAGAGGTCAGGGAGTGGTGGCTGAAGCCTTTAATCCCAACACTCACTCCAGAGGCAGAAGTCTGGATCTCTGTGAATTCAAGGCCAAACAAAGACAGGCAGGGAGACACCACCTTTAATCCTGCACCAGGAGAGTTGAACCAGGAAGTGAGATAGCTGGGTGGAGAAAGATAAGTCAGGAGGGGTTGGACTGAGCACTTTCCCTGCTATCTCCTCCTTCCTACTGAGGAAGGCATTCAGTCTGAGGATTCTTAAGCAGTTGACTGAGTGAGAAAGGGCTGTGGCTTGTTCCTCTGCCTCTTTGATCTTTCAGCTTTTCCCCATATCCAGCTCTGGGTTTTTATTAGGAGATCAAGTAGAATTCCTTCGATACTTTATCCAACCGAGGATCCTTAGGTTCTGGTAACTCTAGGTTGTATCAAGTTAACACCCAAACCAATCAGTACACTCAGTAACAGGATTGTCAGATCACATAAAAATTCTCCTTTTAAAATAATTTATAAGTGTTCCACAGCAGTGATAATATTATTTTACATTCTTATCCCCCATGAACAAATGTCCTGGGGTTTGTTTTTTTTTTCTATCTTCCCCAATCCTTGTTGTTTTCTTAAATGTTAATGATAATCAGCCTATCCAGTATGAAAGCATATATGTGTACATATATAGACATGTATGTAAGGACTAAACTTTTGATTTGAATTTCCTTGATTAACAATTTGGGGGCATATATTTTGCTATTGAATTTTAATTTTAAGAGTTATTCATATACTTTGACTATTAACTCCATATCTATTTCAATTGTCTTAAAATTCTAGCTCACTGCAATTCTCCATTTTAGTAGCCTCATTTCAGCTTTTTAGGTGAAGTGGAAACTGGTCATATGTCGCCAGTTATGCCTGGCTAACAATGATATGAATATTTGAAACAGCTTTTGGTGGGGTGGTGGTGATGGTTTTTGTTTTGTTTTGGGATTTTTTTTTTGAAATTATAAATAGACTGGTATGCTACATATGTAATTGAGTGGAGTGTAAAACTTACAAGGGCAAAGGAAAGGCATATTATATATATATATATGCACACACACACAAGGGTAGTCCTCTAAAAGTTTTGTAAACTATTATCATGAAAACAGGGCAATTTATGTCTGTGAATCCAGATTTGTGGCCTACTGGGTAAAATCTGGGTTTTGAGGTTGATAATTCCCTGAATATTTCTTCAGCCAGATGGTTCTGCAGATGAGGTACCATCTGACCAAGCAATGTTTAGTTATATTATTTAATTCTGTGTTTATTAAAGCTTGTTCTTTCTGGCAACACATTGTACCTTTTTAAAGCTTTCCTTGGCAAACTGCTGAGATTTAGACAGTGATTGATTTTTAAAGTATTTTGCTAGGATTTCCAGAGAACACTCCATCTTCTTCTGGCCCACAAAGAGAGCCAATGGCTGGGCTTCTGTTGTTTATACACTCTATCCCTTGCATCAACATAGCTGCTTGTGGTCTTTAAGCATGAATTATAGTTGCACCGAGAGGTGATTTTGTAGTGATGGTCATCAGTCATCTTGAAGTGTGAGTTGATTTTTCTCAGATGAGTAACAATAATCTATACCTGACCACTGTTATTCACGTCAGGATTCCATTTCCAGAAAACATGGTTGTACTAACTTCAGAAGACACAGAGCAATGTGACAGGTAGCAACAGGAAGTTTTCTGGTCCTATAACCCACTGAAGAGGATAGAAAATAGACAAGATAGAGCCTCAGGGTTTTTTTCAAAGGGTACACGAGAGCATTGTATAATATTACCATCCTCTAGCCAACCAGGATCATCAAGGCGGGTTTGAGTGAAAGAGATGTCAGAAGATGTAAGAGTCAATGCGCGTTATTTCCAGTGCATAGATGTTTAGCCCTCAAGGTCTATATTCTCCTATGAACTTGGATCACTTTTTTTATTAGACATAAAATATTTATTTCTTTTGACATAAAAGCTCTGCCCACTACCACCAGCGTACCAAATCTACCATGAAGGTCACACATGTAGATCAGAAATGTCTAGAGTTAAAAAGATCTCCCTATCATCTAACAGAAAACCTAAGACAAAAATCAGAGCAAGTGGCCCAGGCACTCTGTGTCACTAATGTGACATTTCTTCTCCCAGAGCCTCTGAGTCTTGATGCCTGGGTTGTGGCTGAAGCAAGGAGACTGCGGTGCCCCTTCCCATTTCAGAGTGTATCTCTCACAATGTTTTCTAAATGCTGGTGAATTACACTTTTGGCATGTCAGTCATAAAAGGAAGCCTGAAGATGTTTTTCAGGGGCCATGGAAAGAAGAACAGTGATGTCTATTTTAGAAGTTGACAGTAACAGAGGAGCATATAGAGAACAAGACAGAGAAACTCTAGTAATAAAAGGGCTACTCACTGTAGCATCATCATAGACTTATCTAACCAAGAAGAAGAGTAACGCAGGGTCTACCTCCCAAAAGTCAGTGATTATTGCCATGCACAAGACATTGGACATTTTATGAAGGGAAGAAGACTCATCGGACATGCAGATAAATACTCTAAAACTCAGGGAGTTTGCTTTCCCAAATGTGGAATAGAACAAAGGTAAGATAAAACTTGTACCACCCGAGGGCCATTTGTAAGCAAGAGAGCAGCTATTATATATCTGCAGCATGAGCTGGCTATTCACTAAAGGTATTCAAGCAGGGTGGCCATAGCTAGAGATACATTCCTCTGGAAAGTAAACAGTAGTTTTCAGAGGGGTTTTTGTAAGTTAAGCAAGTGTTATGCTCTGAGTTGCTCTGAAATCTCTTGCACATGTGTCATTCTTCTGCTTTTAGAGAAGTCTGCATATGACCTATGGTTAAGGAAATTTAAGAATGCTCCGTAGATGTCTTATTGCTTTTACTGCATTGGTGCCTGCATACATTACTTTTTTCCAGTAATTTTAAGCCATGATTTCTGAGTTTCACTAGCCATGTTTATTGGCCTACAGATATGTACTGACAGATACTTGCGGTATTTTGTTTAGACTTAGTTTGTGGATAGCTTGGTAACTTTTTGAAGGACTATTTGTCATGGGTGTAGTAAACTCTCTGTTCATTTGAATATATTCTACTGATAGCCCTGAGTTTTATAGCCTGGGATATTATGGGTTTGCTTGTAATAGTGTTTCTTACTATCCATAATGCCTTGTTATTCTAACCTGCCAAGTTGTATATATATAGTTGTCTTGTAGTATGAGGTTTCTGGCCCAGACTTTCTGGCCTAACCTCAAGGTTTAGGCCCGCAGACCTGTAGAACCTCAGACCCTCAGACCCTCAGACCTGCAGACCCGCAGAGACACACAGATGCTTTCAGTAGTTTTCAGCTGATCGGCCTAAAGCCCAGGCATATAATTTGCTAGCTCTCTACCCTTCATCTAACCCATGACTCATCCTGTTCAGCCATGGGGCTCGGTACCTTTTCTCACAGCAGCATGGTTGTCCTCTGTTTCTTCCTGCTTCTCTCTGGCATTCTGCTCTGTGCTTCCAGTTCCCAGAGTTCTTCTAGTCTGGTAGCCCCGCCCACACTTCCTGCCTGCCTTTGGCCAATCAGTGCTTTTTATTAAACCAGTGGGTGGGATGTGGGATAATTATTTACAATGAAACAACACAATCTCCCACATTGTCTTACATGTGTATTTTTTCTCAATCACATGCAAGTGTCTTATGTTAGTTAAGCACAGGTCATTGTTTTGTGGGTCTTAAGATAATCAAGCTTCCAAGCTTCCATTTTAACATAATAGTTAAGTGCATGCATTTTGAAATCTGAGTTCCCAATTTCCACCACAACTTCCTTTTTTAGTATGTGCTTTGGTGAGCCATTTCATTTTCTGCTTTCTTTATGTTTTTGCTTGTTTTCTTGCTTGTTTTGAGATAGGATCTCTCTAGAATATAACTCTATCTGTCCTGGAACTTGTTATATAGACCAGGTTGACCTTGAGCTCACAGAGATTCACTTGTCTCCGCCTCCAAAGTGCCAGATAAAAGGGGTACTCCACCATACCCCTTGTTCTTCATTGTTTTGATAGTGCACTAAGAATATCTGCTTTTAGAGTATTTGTGCAGATTAAGTGAAGTAATCCACTTAACATTGAACCTGGCATAGGCGCCAGAGCTAAATTGACTTTTATAATCTCATCTGTTTATGTACTTATAGTCCTGAAAGGTGGTGTTTAACTACATGGCTAATTCTATTTTGTCTCATTACTGAATTTATTTGAAAGGAAAATGAGAAAGTGTCCAGATTTCTAAGTGGGTGCCTTCTTTTCTTCATTTATAACCAGAAAACTTATGTCTAGGCAAAGTTGAAGATAAGGCATGAGGTGTTAATCATGTTCTCTCACGCATGCTTAACGGTTTCTTTTCTCAATTCCTCCTGGATCTTAATTAGTGGCTGCAGAGCAAGGCAGTGGGAAATCGGGATCACTCCCTGTCCTTCCATTCAACACAAGGCTCCTAACTCAATGCGAAAAGGAGGGTGTTTCATCTTCTACGGAAGTGTCAGAAGATACTGTTTTCAGAATTAGGAAGGCTTATTAGTCAGTGCCTTCTGAGGGACACTGAGTTACTGAACAAAACAAGATATTGATTTGACAAAATGCCTTATGGGTCAGTTTCTATGAATTTTGCTTAGGGAGACTGGGGAAATATCCCAAAAATAAATGAGAAAAGATCTTTGTATTTGAAAAGTCATTTTCAATAAAAATTAAGTTGAATTGACTTCAGGGTTAAGTTCCATACCACACATACATACACATATGTACCATACCACACCACACACACATACACATACACACACACATCACACCACACACATACACCATACCACATCACACCCACACCATACCACACACACACTACAGATACACACAAACAGTATACACCACACAAACACATACCAAACTACACACACACACACACAACACATACACCACACACATACACCACACTATACCACACCCACACCATACCACACACATACTACGGATACACACAAACAGTATACACCACACACACACATACCACACCACACACACACACAAACACACCACGCACACGTACCACACACACACACCATACCACACACACACACTACTGATATACACAAATAGTACACACCATACAAACACATACCACACCATACACACACACAAACACACACACACACATATACACAAACACACACAAACACACCACAATACCACACCAGCAGCAGCAGTAACAACACAATAGACTTTATCCCCTGTGAATCTTTAAATTGTCCATCCAAAAGCAGTGTGCTCATTCTAACTAGTTCAGTGAATTCTTCAAAAGAATTTTCAGAAACTCAGAAAGTGCCACCATGATATTAAAGTTTATGGCCATTTTCACTTTTGGATCGTGACTGCAACCTTCTAACACCCTAACCCATTTCTGCACCTTTTTTTTTTCCTATTATATGTCTAAAGAGCAGATTACATGCATCTTGGGTCTCAGAACATAGATAATGTTCAAGACCTGGCTGTGTTTTTAAGATAGATACTAGGAAAAACCTTGTGCTATCTTTGAAATTTCTGATAAGTTCCATTATTCTTAGTTTTAAAGAGTTATAAATGTTCCTATGTTGTTCCTTGTTCATATTTTGGTAAGAGTTTAACAGTTTTTTGTTGATCAATTAAAATGTGTGGATAAATACCATACACTTATGCCATATATATATACACATACATATGTACATATAAACATGTATTTATATACACATATACTATGGATATACATTCTGTGCATACATATAATATATATACATACCATATATACACATATGCATGCTATATATATGCCACATACATACATTATATATATGTGTGTGTATATATATATACTGTATATACTTATATACATACATATGTATACTGTACTGGTTAGCTTTTGTCAACATAATACAAACTAGAGTCTTCCGTAAAGTGGGAACCTCAGTTGAGGAGTTGTCATCAAAACTGGCCTGTGGGCCCATCTGCAGGGCATTTTCTTTATCAATGATTGATATAGAAGGGCCCATTGCACTGTGATCTGTGCTAATCCTAGGCAGTGGCCCTCGATTGTATGAGGAAGCAGGGTGAGTAAGACAATGTATAGTACTCCTCTGTGGTGTCTGGTTTCTGCTTTAGTTCCTGTCTGCAGGTTCCTGCCTTGGCTTCCTTTGATGACAGACTATAACCTGTAACCAAATCAACTCTTTTCTATCCAAATAGCTTTTGGCCATTGTGCTCATCACAGAAACAGAAAGATAACTAGAACACATTGTTAATTTGGACTATATACCATAGTACAGCTCACTCTACATTAGAGAAACCAATGCACCTTTCCGAAATAGAGCCCAGCACACACCTACACCTTTGAAAATGAGAACAAAGACCTAATTCATCATAGTTCATAGTTCTTGGAAAGTCTCGAAATACACTAGCCTTACTTTTATGTCTGAAGCTCTGCTAATTGTTATTACTAATTCACACATGTCAGCCAGGAATGGTTTGGGTGCATAATAAAGCCAAGAACAATAAGGCTTGTGGCTACACAATTTGGGCAAGTTCCTTGTTCACTTTCCATTAGCTTTAAGAGTCCGTATTTCTCTGCAGGAGTTGCCTTTCAATAATCAAATATTGTCAGCTTCTTTTATCATTTATATTATGATTTTTATTTCCTCTTAAATAGGAAATAAATCTTTTATACACTTTAAGTTGAAATAAAGTTTATCATTACACTTCCAAATACATTTAATGAAGAAGAATGCCATTTTAACTAAATTATTATATTCCAGAGCTACATTTTCCTCTTCAAGCCATTCAGACACCTTCCAACATCATTAACACCTGTAATGTAGAATCACAGTCTAACTGCTAGACTCTATCCCCACTCTTCTGTCTTTATTTATTCTGCATCCTGCATATTATTTGCTTACTCTTGTCTGCAGTGCCAGAGTTAGAAATAACCAGAGCCAAATTTCAAGGCCTCACCCAGTAGCAGACTCATCTCGTCCCTCGGAGGCACAGACAGTACTTTATATGATGACTCTATAATTACCCAGTTTTGGTAAACAAACATTATTTAGCCAGTGCAGAAAAATGGCTCCTTCAGAGCTGTTGCATTGCAGTTCATCAAGTAAATAGTGATTTAGCCATTTTCATAAAAACTGTGTGTTATTTTGTTGCTAGCTTGTCAATCCTCTGCATTCAGCTAATTCCCTCTACTCTTCCATGAATGTTCTAAAGCCTCTTTTGGAAAACCATTACTGTACTGTATGGAAACTGTTCAATTCTCCATTTCCTTGTAAAACTCAGATGGTATGATTATTTTTATAGATATTCCTATTATGAACAGTCTCTCAGCATTGGAGATAACAGGACACAGCACACAGACTATTAAGCTGAATAGCTTGATTGTCTCAAAAAAAAATAGAAGGAAATGATTTTATGCTGAAGCTCTGGAAATATTTTTGTTTGATCATTTAAGTTTGGAATAAATTAGCAGCAAAATGATAAGACCCATTTTAAAAGATGTTCTTAGTCCTTCCTTACTGTCTACAAACAGGTGTGTAGAGAGAGACTGTACTCAGTGCTAATGGAGTTGTCTCACAGAGGTGCTTTATGAATTAAAGCTAAAATACTTTTTTTTTTCTTATCTTTCAGAAAGATACACTTCCTTAAGGTTGGTTAGTATAATAGGGGCTTAGGGCACATCTCCCTACAAGCAGGTACCAGAAGTCGACTATCCAAAGATAGAATTCCATGGAGTCTATGGTGAGGAATGTGAGCTTATTTGCTTTTATAATGACAGATAATTCAAGGGTGTCTAACAAAGCAGTTCATGGAGTCTCCATTTGCCACGCTGTGCTGCTGGGCCTGGATGGAAAATGTCATGGTGCTTCTTGTTTCTTCCTCTGGTGATACAGTATGTATTAAGGACAGGTGTGATAATCTAAGGATATTTAGCAAATCTTGGTAGGAGACAGAGATGTGGAAAGTTAGAGTGAAATCATGTGGAGACTTTAAAATGGAATAAAATTCCTACTGCTTTTTACATGTGCATTGACAGTAACTCATAAATCTTTTGGGCCTTTAGTAAGAAAGCTTGTCTTTATCCATTTAAATATCTAAAATAATGATTGAATCCTATTTTGATAATCTACATGCAGTTTGCTCAGATCAGAAGCCTGGGCTGGAGAACAGCTTCTGTATGGGACTTTCCTAGCATCCTTTGGGGAGTGATGATTGCTCCAAACTGTACTCTCTTTTGCCACTGTTTTTGGCTATCCCCAAATGGTAGTGAAGCCTCTGACAATCAGAGATGTCTGCCTGGGCTCTCCTATTTGATCACACAGAGGGGCCAATTCTCTATAGCATTTCAGTCAAGTTGTTTGGCTCAGACAAACCATCTGCTTTTATTATCACATTTTTCTTTTCCCATTTGAATTGAAATGGGCAGAGAGAGAGGGAGAGAGAGAGAGAGAGAGAGAGAGAGAGAGAGAGAGAGAGAGAGAGAGAGAGAGAGAGAGAGGCATAAGAAAAATCCTTTCATGATAGATACTACTTAGCAACTCCTTTCCTTCCTTCCCTTCCCTCCCTCCTCCCTTCCTTTTTTATCAGGAACTTCTGTGGTCTTGTGAGCTTTCCTGAAGACTCACTCTCAGGAGTGTAAAGGAAGGTAGGGAAGTGTCAGAGTCATTTTCCTTGTGGAATTTGGCATAAATAACAAAATTTGCCATTTTTAGCATTAAAGGGGACGGAGAGATGGCTCTACAGTTGTGTGCTTGCAGCTCTGGCAGAAGACCTGAGTTTGGTTTCCAGGACCTATGCTGAACAGCTCATAACTGCTCTGAGTTCGAGGCCAGCCTGGTCTACAACACAACTTTCAGGACGGCCCGCGCTGTATATCCTCTTACATTTTTTTTTTCACTAGAAGAATAAGTTGATCATTTAAAACATGTAAATAATATATAGTCAAGTACAAATAAATACCCCCCCCCCCCACGCAGCTATCACCCAGACATATCCACTGCTCTGTGCTGAGCTTCCTGAAGAGCCTGCTTGGTGTGGGTGCACAGATTTACACAGATTTGTGTGGTGTTTCAATAAAGGGAGCTATTTACTTGTCCAAAGCAAGGCAGCAGCTCTCTCCCCCACCCTTTCTGTCCCAATCTTTTGCAAACACCAGTTTTTAAAGTTTCACTGTTTTTTGAGGAAACTTTAAACTTTTATTAGTTTGATGGTGTTTGGCGGGGAAGATTCTTGAATCAAATGCAAAACTTTGGTTCATTTCTTTAACTTATTTCCTAAGATGCTTTCTAGACATGAAGTTTCTGTGTCAGAGGGCGTGCCCACTTAAAAGTCATACTTGGTGACAAGCAGCTGTTATTACTTCCCCTTTTTCTCTTGCTCTTGGTTATCTAATTTAACCTTTGCATATGCTAGTCATCCATTTGAATATTTTCTTATAACTAATATTTTGAAATTTATTCATTTATTTATATTTTTGTGAACTTTTTGTTAATACTTTTTCTCCCTTTAAAAAAAAAAGTTCTCTATACAGTACATATTGACCCCATATCTGTTATATGTATGTCACATCACTTGTCTTTAATATCTGAAGCATGTAATAGTTGCTGGATTCTTGGTTTGAGACTTGTTATGTAAAAGAGAATTTCTCCTGGACCAGTTCAGCAGAAAGGGAATTTTACTTAAGACAACTGTATAGAAACAGAGATTAGACTCAAGTTGAACGAAGTTGTAAAAAGCCGAGGGTGTCAAGTACAGGAGCAGCCTGGGAAAGACTCTCAGGCCTTTGCAGGGAGGAGGGTAAGTCAAGGGTAAAGGGAAGGGGAAGCCTTCCGGTGCTCAGTCAGTGGTGCAGACTAAAATTAGGTTTCCACCTTAGTGCAGTGTCCTGAGGCCACCAGAGCACTGCCTTCTGATGATTACATTGCAAAGGAACAGCTCCGGAGGCTTTAAGAGGGCATTCCTAGTTATAGAGCATTTTCGTCT
This sequence comes from Phyllotis vaccarum, assembly GCA_033318265.1. NCBI lineage: Eukaryota > Metazoa > Chordata > Mammalia > Rodentia > Cricetidae > Phyllotis > Phyllotis vaccarum. The sequence continues at coordinate 25,247,278 of JARWLC010000006.1, read as the reverse complement.
CAAAAGAGAGAGAGAGAGAAAAGAACTGACAATTTTCAGGTTATTTGGAGGGGAGGGGCTGGAGAGATGGCTCAGCAGTTAAGAGAATCAGGCTTCAACACTCTTATACATAAAACAAAAACAGAAAAATAATTAACAGGCACATTTAGAAATCTGTAGTCTGGAAGAAGTCTGAATTTCAAATGGATCAAGGGGAATGCTCCGCTGTTTTATTCCCTTCAAGAGTGACATCCTTCTCAGGCCCCTGGGAGCTTATCAAGGAGAAAGCTGAGGGAGAGGTGAGAAGCGGAAGCAGGCAGAACCTGAAGGCTGCAGTTGATGTCACATGCAAACTGAGCCGCTGGAGTGAAGGGAACAGGAAAGGACTGGGCATATGTCAACCAAAGGTACATTGTTCTCTGTCTCCTAGAACTGCCATGTGACCAAGTTGTGGTAAATAAAGCAGAAAGTCAAAATATATACTGTCTTGGTGTGTATTGGTCTTTACTTACAAGATAACAGCACTCATCACTCAGAATTAGAGGCCTGCCAGTCTACCTCCCTACCTGTTATATTCCAGTATAAGAATGAGTTCTGGCTCCTTGTTTTAGTAGATAAGCAATTTAACTTCCACCGAGGCTGCCTCTTTGCCTGTAGAATGTGGTAGCAATTCCATTTGCTGTTATCAGGACATCATAGTGAGAAGGTACCTGGCTTGAATCTTTCACAAGCTCATTTCATGCTTGCTTCTTTCCTTCCCATCTTAAGACAGGGGGTGCTGACTCTCACAGTTGTTTGGTTATTTAATTCCTGTATTGCAAATGTAGAAAGTCCTTGGAAATCTTAATCTTTGTTCTCATGGTCATCTTGCCTCATTAGGTATGATCAATGAACTAGCCTCCTCATTTTAGCATTATAATTTGCCTCAGCCCTTCGGAATGGTTTTCCTTGGAGCTTTATTTAAGATTTATATGCAAACAAGCTATGGATTGCAGCAGTTTACTTCATCACCAACACCATCACTATCACCAAAACATAGTCCTGTTCACCGAAAGTGGGTCTTGTGATTTTAAAATGCACATTAATTCAGCATCTTGTTTTAATGAGTTATTGGTGATGAAGAAAATTAATTGAATCACGAAATGATTATCGAGTCTATAGGTGCAAATTAGTTTTTGCACAAACAAACCTTTTAGCTCTAAAATTTAGAGAATGTGCTTATGCCATGTATTTCACAACAAAGCAAAACCTAAGACACATTCAGAAAGTGTTTATACTTTCAATTCTATATATTTTTATTATATTAAAACAATTTTTAAATTTAAATAAATTTTTATCATAGTTTTCCCTTTCCCCAAGTACTTCCAGATCCTCTAAATTTTATATATTTAATAATTACTCTGTGAAGTTACTGTGACTAGGCAGCTCACGACAATGATAAAGTACGTTTCTTGTATAACTGTACAAATATTAAGAGTAAGAAAAATATTCAAGATGTTAGAGCAAACTATTTTCATAAATTGAGGCAGGCAATTATTCAGTGGCAGTTATTTTGTATTCTACGTGTCCACATGTTAATCTATTTAGCTTGCTCCCCCCCCCCCCCCCCCCCCGCTTCCTCTCCCTTTGCTGCCCAGCACATAGTTGATTCAGTGCTTGTTAGAAAAAGCAGTCTGCTCTTTGATTTGACTAGTGAGGCCTTGCATAGATAAACAAAACTTATCTTTGCAACTTTAGTGCCACTCTGATGGTGAGAGAATAATGTAAATATATAAAGCACCCACTTTTGACGGTGTTTTTACACAGTGTGAAGCTTTATGGTTTTTAATGTTCAAAATTTATGAACAGGTAACTCCTTTAACAGTATCTGAGGTTCATAACTTGTCGTTGGGGAAATGGATCCACATATGGTTCTGGCTAGAACTGGGACAGAACAATTCTCAGGTTCTCTTTGCCTTCATCTAGCAGCATGACAATTTATAGAAAAAGCAAAACATATTTGAGAAAATATGCAGCTGCAGATGGAGCTGTGAGGTGAATTATAAGAATTGTAAGAGACTTTTTCCGAGGAGACCAGTCTCAAGGCTCCTTGGTAAGCCTGTCCTCCATCCCCATTCCCAGTCTCCCCACCCTTCCACCCACAAACCTCCACAGCATGGAATTGGGGGAGGGGCAACGCTAATTCTTAGGCCTGTTTGTTACCACTCACAACAGAGCTGTTGATGCTTGCTTTCAGAAAAAGCTTAGATTTGTAAGAGTCTGAAGTAAAAGAGGAAAATGTCATAGGTCAAAGATTAACAATTTTTTTTAACAAAATAAAAGCTCCTTAAGAAATTTGAAACAAGGAGGCAACATTAAGTTAGTGAGACTATACAACGGTTTCAAAGTGCCTTTTGATGTGTAAACCTAACATTGAACTACAGCTCCCAGCAATCAAAAAATTTACCTGGTTCTTGGGCACTTGGGGTTTACAGGTTAGTTCAGGATCCAACAACACACAACCAGAAAACTGTGCATCACACCATGGCTTCTGCTTCTTCACCTGTGGACAGCAGGATTCTTCTACAGTTACTGACCACTTTGTTACTTTATCTTGTTCTCTGGCATCTTAAGCACTTCCCACACCCATATAACCAATCCTTGACTAGATCTTACTTTATAAATGCCTGCCAAGAGTGATTTCTATTTTCTGATGAGTTGCTAATACAATATATTCAACCTCACATTTAAGTATCACTCAGTAAGTGATGATGTGACCCTAGTCCAGTATGTTAGCATTTTCTGTGAATTCACCTAACACAACAGATTTCAACAGAAAGCACAATTAAAGTGTTAGGCACTGGACTTCACTACGAGCCCTCTTCAGAGAAGCCAATATAATTGACAGAAGAGGCAAAGACACAGGTCTGAGGTCAAAATTCTTGGCACAATTTGCTACCATTGATAATCCAGAGTTCCGCTGTGGAAGATGCAAAAGGCAGGACTAGAGAGCATCTGTTGTTTGTAGGCCTGGCACTTCTCCAGTCTCTTCCTGGCTGCGTAACACATTCCTCATAGATGGGAAAATTGGCTAAGAGTGAAGGGCCCCTTAAGTCACAGGTGCCAGTGAGGAAGCAAGGGAAATCAATGGCTAAATGGAGTTCTCTTTATTTTCCATTAGTTTTGTATTAGTTTCTGGATTAATAATGAGAGCTAGCCTTTGAACAACATGTGTTCCCTTTACATAGTATTTCCCAGGGCAATGTAAACCATAACAACAGCAAAAACATTTTTTATTGTTTGACCAGATTTGCAAAAAAATAAATAAATTATGCTAGTTTCTAAATATGAAAATTTATATTTATTTAACTACAAAAGAGCATATCATTGGAACATGTAGAGATATTTCTGATTTCAGTCTTTTAAACATGTGTCTTTGGGAGACCTGCCAACAGCCAGGAGGACTTCTGGGGAGAAGGGGGAACTGGGAACATTCATCATATACTGTGTTCTTATTGCACTGTCTGCCCTTCTCCAGTACAGGAAACAGGGACATGATTCTCTGCATTGCGGGTCTTCAGACAACTGTGCATTCATGCTTCTACTAAAGATACTGAGGTAGTTTGAGAATAAACTTGTCTTCCCCCACTAAGGTGTCCACTGCACTTTCACAGCCTGGAGCATCAGGTCTATCTCCACTTTGTCCCCAGCTGTGCTCAGCCACCATTGTGCCTGTGCCTGTTTCCACCAGACTCACCCAGTTGAAACAAACTGGCTTCTATGTGTGCTTATATATTTCATTGGCCAACGGCTTTCTCAGATAAATAGAATGGGTTTTTGAACTAACTGTAATCCTTGCCTATGATTAAAAGGGATTTGAGCTTGAGATGAAAGCTATAGATGAGGAATTCTTTCTGTCACTTTCGACCTCCTACCAAAGCTCTGCTCATCAGGAGTAACTCATGGCTCTCCAGGTTTGTTTCCTTTTTAGTCTCATGTTTTTATTTTTATACTTGAACCTTATAAGTTCAATAGTATTGTCTATAGTTCAGGGCAAGGACACCAGCCTTGACTTTATGAGTTCCTAGTGCTGGTAATAAAATTCAACTTAAAATCAGGAGAGAGGAGCATTCATTACCTATCTGTATCACATAGTATAACAGTCAATAAGAAGAAGCACTGGGTACCGAGGAGAACCACGGGATAGCAGAGGATAGTCTAGTTTAACCATTCAGTACCTTGAGGTCTTCAGGACTATTCTTCCAACTGAGATATAGCAGTGGTGATAATTCTTATTGGTCTCTCAAGGTTTCTAAAGAGAAATTTAAATATGATATGTAAATGCAGTTAGTATACTGCAAAGTTCTATAAAATTAGAGCTATGGAAGCTTATTTCTGTTTAGGAAAACAATGGGAAATTGATTCTGAGGGATTATTCTTTTTGTTATGCATGCACTAGACTATGTTGCATGACAAATAGACCATGTTCTGTTATTTGGCAAACTGCATATAGCTGCATATCCAATTTAATAATCACACTTGGGTTGATTTCTCCACATTCAGTTTAGAAATTAGATACATATGGACAAAGCTGTGTTTGGGAATGGACTGAGAGCGTAGATTGGCAGTGGTCGAGAATGTGCACCCAAGTATTAATTTAAGCATCAAGTAATTTGGTCACTTCCTTCCCTTCTCGTTTTTGCATATCTTTCTTTCCCTCTCTACTTCCAAGATGTTTCCCATCTCATTCACTGCTTGTGCCGACCCAGTGGTTAGGGGTTTTGCCTTCCCATGACATTAGTTATAGAGGTTAGGTTTTCCTTCTCCTTCCATGTTTCTCTTTTCCTCCCCTATCTGTCTGTCTGTCTGTCTGTCTGTCTGTCTCTCTGCCACTCTGTATCTCTTCTCTCTCTCTCTCTCTCTCTGTGTGTGTGTGTGTGTGTGTGTGTGTGTGTGTGTGTGTGTGTGTGTGTGTGTGCATGTAGACTCCAGAGTTTGACATCAGAGTCATCCTCCATCACATCCCATCTTTCTCATGGAGACAGGGACTTTCTATTGAATCTAGGCCTTACCCATATGGTTAGTCTCTCTAGCCAGCTTGCTGTAGGGGTTTTCTGTCACTTCCTTCCAAGGCTGGAATTACAGGTCATCTGCCACACCCACCTGGCATTAATGTGGATCTGAACTCTGGTCCTCACCTTTGCTTGGCAAGTGCTTTAACCAGGAACTCTCCTCACAGCCCTTGAGTTAGGGTCTTACCCAAATCTTCACCCAGAAAAATATGTCTCTGTCAGTCTTCAGTGCATGCTAAGCTTTTTAAACAGAGGACTTAGTTCCCTTTATTAGATGCTTGTGAAATCACTGAAAGTGTTAATGGAGAAGGAACGGTCCAGAACTAGTGAGTCCCAAGGTCATAACCACCACAGTTGCAACCAGGAGAGAGTTGTGACTCACCTCCCTCACTCCCTGCCTACATCAGCCAGCTGTTAGCCTTTGAACTAGTGAATGGATACAGTAAGACGAACCCAGTTTCTGAGATCATACCTACTTATCTTCCCAGTCAATTAGGCATGTGTATTTTGCTGGCAGCCAGTAATGCCAACTGCTGGGAACCTAGGAGCATCACTAGTTTTTCATTTCCCACCAGTAGGGGAATTATGTTGTTCCCTTGTATATAATTGTCCCACCCACTGGTTTAATAAAAAGCGCTGATTGGCCAAAGGCAGACAGGAAGTGTGGGTGGGGTTACCAGACTAAAAAAACTCTGGATCAGGAAGAACAGAGCAGAAATGCCACAGAGAGTTGCCAGACAAGACAGAAGAAGCAGAGGCCAACTATGCTGCTCTGAGAAAAGGTACCGAGCCCCGTGGCTGAACAGAATAAGAATCATGGGTTAGTTTAAGGGTAAAGAGTTAGCAAGTTATATGCCTGGGCCTTAGGCCTGTCAGCCTAAAATTGATGTAAGCATCTGTGTGTCTCTGCGGGTCTGTGGGTCTGCAAGTCTAAACTTTGAGGCTAGGCCCGAAAGTATGGGACAGAAACCTTGTACTACACCCACCCACACATATGAAGTAAGAGTAGAAACCAGTGATGCCTATCAGTAGCTTCAGCTGTGAACTCTGGCTGGTTTTTGACTGTCAGGTCATCCATCCTACAGTTCTCAGAAACAGAGGTAGCCAATAACTGGATGCCTCATTTGCACCCTTGTAAGGAACTGCAAGGATGTGAAGGTTTGTTGTGGGGCTGAGAATTGTACAGACACGTTTCAGCACAGAGCAGTTTCCATGGAGAATGACTAGTTTCCCGAGTACTGAGGACTTATGAAAATATTTCCTACTTTTGACCATGGAGATGCTTCCTGGGGACAGAGCTTTGGTTTGAGCCATTTGTTCCTCAGGAGACTATCATAAAATGTTCACATCAAACTTTTTCCCTGCAGATAAGTGGAGATTTTGATCCAGCCTCAGTAAATAATGTACATAATGGCAGTTTCAGAGCCCACTGATTTTCTTCTGTAGTGACGGCTGCACAGGGCGTCTGGAGTCAGCATAGATCTTCATGAATGAGCATAAGCACAGATGCCTGCCCTCTTCCCAGCTCACCAGAAGCTGCTTCATGTGTGAGAAGAGGATCTGTCCACTTTAGTTCTCTGCCAGAGTTTGTGTAAAAGACGCATAAAAATCAACACATCTCAGGATGGAGCTTTGAAGTACTGACCAGGGACTCATTTTATAACTATTTCCTGGTAGATTATTATTTGGGTGTTGTGTCAAACTGGACTTTATTTATGATTTCCCCTCTTAGTAAAAGCTTCCTTCTAAAATAAAAGGCTATCACACCACTCTTAATTTTATTTAGCAGACTTAGCTGACATGCTGCAAATCTAATTTCAGGACAAAGGTAGATAACTAAAATTTGCATTAAAAAACATTTTCTCTGCTTACCTCACTGAAATTTAGCTCCTGGGGATACTCAGGATTAATCAAAACTTTCTTTTATAAGTTACATTCACGAAAGGTCACACTCAGTTTCCCTAAACAAACAATAAATTTTGTTCCATATTTTCAGAAGTCCCTGGGAAAAACATTTACATGAAAGAAACTGAATTGAATAGCTGTTTGCATTGGCTGCACAAAGGCCATATTTCTTAAGTTCCAGAGCACAAATGAAGTAAAATTACTGTCCTAACTGTGAGATGGATCATGTGTTAACATCTAGACCTAATCTAACATCACTTCTGAGAACAATTTCAGAAAGGTGAGAGGAAGTAGATGGTAGCATTTGAAATGCTGCACTCCCTGAGAATGTCAAATTGCCAGGTGGGCTCTGTGAAGCTCACTGTATGCTTGCAACACACACTGCCTGGTGCTTCCTGCTGGGGCAGACTCAGCCCTATGAGGATGCAGGATGAATCAGCTGGGAGATAGGAGGAGAGAACTCAGATGCTGTTATTGGAATTCATTCTTTTCTCTGTGATCTCTAGTAATTGGACCCATATTGTGAAAAGGAGAAAAGAATATGCTAATAGCCTTACCCAGAATTGGCTTTTCTTTCTTTTTTTCTTTTTACTTCCATTCTTCATTCCTGTGGGATAATTTTGAGTTTGAGGAAATGAGCTGTTTCACGAGATGTTAATCTTCATTCATCCCCTTATTTTCTTTCAGTAACTACTCATTCTTCACGAGCCTTGTCCCCATGGTCTTATTCACACACTCTCAGTAACAGGATTTAAAGACATTTTTAAGATCTCAATTCAAACCTAATTTGGCTGGGAGAAAGATCATGTCTGCTGCCCTCATACCTGGACCAAGAAGAGCAGAAGCATACTTAACCAGCCTTTGAACATTGAGTCTGCAAGTGTTCATAGCTCTACAAATACAAACACAAATTCACGGACTCTTACAGGACCCCCCCCCTTTTTCCTTCTGTACAGTTGGTAACTAGGAGATAAAGAGCACAGGAAATGCAACCAGGTTACACGGCTCCAGAGAGGCAGGTAAAACCTAAATTTAGGGGTACCGGTTCCCTATGTTCCCAAACATGCTGAAGCTCCATCAGAGCCACGCTTGTCCTTCTCACTGGCGGCTTGTCTTCACAGTGCTCCTTTGGTTTCTGTATGTCTTCTCTCTGTTCTAGTCTGATTTCTATAATCCGGATTGTACCTTTATTGTGCAATGTACATACCACAGTGAGGACACTGGACAGCTGTATAGATGACTGAATGCTTATTTCAATCCATTCCTTGATTAACCTACCACAGTGTTCCACAAGTCCCAGAAAAGAGAACTTTATGAAAAGATATTTTGGGCTTTAAGAAGACTACCTCTTCCTTACAAATATGAAATTTCCATGCTTTTTACATTTCTCGCATTGTTAATGTACATAAACAAGACCAATAGTTCTTTCCCTGAGATGTACCATTTGGCTTAAATGTGTCTCCCATGTGTTTCTGTTGATGGCAGGAGCCATGTTGGCAGTTCAATTCAAAGCAATCCTCTAGCAACCACAATAAGTATTGATGATGACAATGCCAAGCTTATGAGACGGGAATGTGAGGATAGTTTATTGTCCCCATAGAAACAAAGCAAAATGGCTTCCTTTATGATGTTCTTTCTTGTCCTGTCACCCCATTTGTGGTTGTGTCTATTAGCAGTGAGCTAGACAGTCCTGATAAATCTCTCATTTCAATCTCATCACCAACGTAAGATGGACTTTACCGTTATCATGTTACATATGAAGACACATTTTTAGAAACCTTGCCCTGGGTATTTTGTGCCAAACTCAGGATTCAAAGCGAGAACAGCAATTCAAACTCTGAGGTGTTGGCAACTGTGAAAGTAGCTTATAGAACCTTGAGGAACGTCTGCTAAAGGCTCTTTACTCTGCAGCCTTGAGCAAGTTACATAACACTCTGTGTCCCATCTTATATCTACCAGAGCCAGAAAGATGTGGAACACAGTTTCATTTTTAATACTCTCTGTTTGGATTTTACCTTGAAACTGCATTTTGATACATATGTATAAATGTTGTGGTTGAGAAGTTGAATCACGAATACTTTGATTAAATATTTAAGCTTAATATAAAATTTTCATTACTCAAACTTAGTAAAAAAAATTTCTAACCACTGCAATTAAAACAATAAGTATATGTTTATGTTATATATGTATCTCAGCCACATCCCCCCACTATGAATTTTATGTACCTTTAATAAACAAAGGTGAGCTATGGAGAAAAGCTGTATTTAAAAGAATCCAACCTCTTTTTCTATCAGTAGATACTGTGAAGTATTATCATCAAGACTACTTGATTCTAGTTTTAAAATAACCTTTAACAACTATATGTGCTCTATGAAATATTAAAAATGTCATAGTGGCTAAAAGAGAGTGCAAGACAGGGAATATAACCAGTCTTACATACAAGTGTGACAATGTCACAGTGAAACCCGTCATTATGAACAATTAGTATGTACATGCAAAGGTAGAAGATAAAATCAAAACATCATTTTCATGTTACTCAGACATTATTACTGTCACCTTGACTCCTTATCTTTATTCTACATTCTTTTTTATACAATATATATGTATAAGTATTTATAAATTTTCATATTTAATTAATTCATTTGCAGTCATTATTATGTAAGCTATTATTTCCACAAGCAATTTTCTTTATATTTAGATAATACTTCATCTCAACTAAAACCAAGCCCATATTCTCAATTCTCTAGCTAACTGGTCTTTTCCTGTATATTAGCATATTGAAATCAGTATTGTTACATATTCTTATCACTTTGTAAGTTCCTTTTAACGATATTATCCTCTTTTTAAATAAGTAAATTTAGTTTCCTGGGCCTGGAGTAATGGCTCAGAAGTGATTGTTTGTGCAGAGGACCTGAGTTTGATTCCAGGTAATGGTAGGGACCGCAACAGACTGCAATCCAGTTCCAGAATCTGATATCTTCTTCTTACATATGTGGTACATGTGAACACATCAGGCAAAATACTTGTACACATAAAACAAAATAAATAAAATGTTTTCAGAAATGTGTTTTCAGTCTCTGCAACAATCAGGGAGCCTGTGTGGCCCAGAACTAGGTCCTCGTTGTATATGTTATGGTTGTGAGGTTTGGTGCTCTTGTAGAACTCCTCACAGTGGTGGTGATGGTGGGGTGTCTCTCATTTCTTTGCCTGCTCTTGGAACCCTTTTCTTCCTATGGGTTGTCTTGTCCAGCCTTAATAGAAGGGTATGTACCTAGACATATTGTGACTTATTATGCAGTGTTCAGTTGATATCCCTGGGAGATCTTCTCTTTCCTGAAGGGAAATGGAGGAGTGGATCTGGGGGAGAGGGGAGGTAGGTGTGTGTGGGGAACTAGGAGAGTTGACTGTAGTCGGGATGTAATATATGAGAGAATAAATGAATGAATGAATGAATGAATGAATGAATGAATAAATAAATAAATAAATAAACAAATAAATAAAAAAATGCGGTTTCAGATGAGGTCACAGCTGTGTAGAAGGCCTTGAATTCAGTCATTGTAAAATGTTATAGCCTAATCCATGACTGAGCAGTTTAAACCTAAAAAGGAAAATCTGATGTGAAAGTACAGAAACTTCCTTCATTAGACATTCCAGGAGATTGATAAACTAAACATAACCGTGTCCAAGAGCCCTAAACGGAGGGAAATTAAGATCATATTATTTGTGAAACCAGAAACAGTGAAGCGTGGACTAGAGTCACTGGGACCCAGTCTCTGACTTACAGACTGTCTGTAGGAAGAACTCCCTGAACTCTCCAGGGAAGAAATACTTCTCTGAAATGCTTTTTAACTCATTGAAATATTCTTCTATGCCATTCATGACTGACCTTTCTAACTTCTGCTCTCACATAGACTCTTTCCAGGTAGGCTTAAGAGTAGAACACTTAGGCACACTGCAGGTAGCAGGCAAGTGACCTACCAACCGCATTCGGCACAATTATGCCAATTCTTGTAATCCCCTTTCCATCACGAGCTTATTTTTCTATTACTTGAATAGATATGTATTCAAGATAGCCTCTCTGTCCATAAGCTGTGGTGATCATAGATTCAGGCATCAGAAGAACTTGGCTTTCAGCCTCTCCTCTTCTGTGACCTTGGCCGAGATCCACAGCCACAGTGTCTCTAATTTTTCTCCAAGCTGTAAAATTAGAATAGGATAGTTTCAATCTCATGTTGTGAGCATTGGATATAATATAATAACAAGTATTTAGAATAGTATCTGGCACATGGCAATCAGTAAACTTATGTACAATAAATTTGTTTTTTTAAATGAAGTTTGACAAACTACATCTGAAAGCATTGGTCTACAAATGTTCTTTGCTATGAAATACAATTCAAATAACAAGTAAAACATCTGCTTGGGGGTGAATTTATGTTGCTGTCTGACATCTTCCTCTCCTATGTGGGTGCTGGCACACTTGGTGATAGACAGAAAGCTTAGTCTCATGTACCAGTTCTGTGCTCTTGACCCTGACATTCACCTCCCTGCCCTTGAAACTGCCATAAAGCAGAAAACTCCCCAAGCCAGAGCCAGGGCCAGAGCCACACATCTTTTTTCTGCATACCTAGGAGAACAAATCCAAAATACTCCTGCCTCTACAGTACAAGCAAACTACTCAGACCCCAGTTTAATCCTCCCTCTGCCTGCTGGGATATCAAGAATTAAATGGCCCCCAAGCATTAGCATTTGATCTACTTCTAAGACACTTCTAAGGGCTATTTGAAAGTCCAGTTTTAGTCAACTGGAAAAACGTGTGTGTGTGTGTGTGTGTGTGTGTGTGTGTGTGTGTGTGTGTGTGTGTTGTTTTGTGTTTGTTTGTTTGTTCTTATGAAAATTCTGTGTTGGGCCTAGGCTAATTAAAAAGATTAAGGAAGTGTTACCTTTGACCTCAACAATATCAGAGCTACAGAATGAAGAAGTAGATGCCAGGCTGGTTTCAGAACTGTAGAGGGGTGGGTTTTTTTTGTTTTGTTTTGTTTTTTTGTTTTGTTTTGTTTTGTTTTTGTTTTTGTTTTTCTGTGAAGAATGAGGAAGAAACACATTCCAAAATAAAACCAGGGAAGAGAGAAGAGACAAGGAATGTAAACACAGTGTATATAATATTGGAGCTCCTGGATGATTAAAATACTGGTCTTTAAGGAAAAAGAAGGGCACAGTCACAAAGGCCAGAGGATTCCTGCAATATCGTTATTCTTTGTATAACAAATCATGGGATCTTTTGAAGATTGTTGTCCTGAGGAGAGACAAAGGAGAATCCATTTAAGAACTGTCTTCTCTAACAGTTCTTAAAAGAAAATATATCCTACTCTGCAAGACTCTATAGCTTTAAATTTTATATCTTTAAGTATTCTTAATACATATGGCAAATTTACTGTTTTCAATAACATTTAAACATTATTTCCAAGTTTTTATTCTCTGGTTAAAAATAAATGCCCATGAGGGTAATGGTGTAGATAGAATTTAAAAAGATGGGACCCACTAGCATCAAAGGAAAACATTAAATATTTCTCATTAACCATCTCTTAAATATTGTCATACTAGTGCTAAAAGACTCTGGTTCTTTGACATAATAAAATTTGTGTCTGAGAAGGCATCATGGGATTGCCAAGGGCTGGGAGTTGGAAATGGAGTGAGCCACTGGACAGGTGTCATTCGGGAGATACAGAATTTACAAATTTTAAAATGTCTAGATTTCTGTTGCTTTAGTGTGTGTATACATAACACCACTGACCTATACTTTTGGAAATGGCTGAGATGCTAAGTTATTTATTTATTTATTAGTTTTATTATCATTAAAATTAACTTTGGGCCGAAGAAGTGGCTTGGAGGTTAAGAGCATTGCCTGTTGTTCTAGAAGCCCTAGATTCAATTACCAGTACCCATCTGTTAGGTCACAACTTTCTGTAATTTAAATTTTAGCTGTTCAACACCTTCTAGCCTTCATAGGTACCAGGCACACACATGCTCCCAAGCATACATGCAGGCAAAACATTCCCACTTACCTCCCAGGCTAATAGAATAATAATGATAATAATAATAATTTAAAATTATAAAAGGATATATTTTATGGGAAAGACTTTCTAACCTAATGTATCTGTAAAAATTCCTGCTGATAATTCTGTTTTGGTGATTAGCAGTTCACAAAAGCTTTGCAATAAACAAAACCATTTAACTTTGCTCAAAGCTGAATTCTGAAAAGCATCAGCAATAGATGAAGACATCTTGGTTTTCTGCAAAATCACCTGAAGAAATGCTTGTCTAGGGCGTGGCTAGAGGATGTTGTTGCTACATTTTTTTTTCCCTTCTTGAACAGAATGATATGAAGTTCATTATCAATGCTTTTTGCTAGCATTATTTAGTCTCTTAATCTTCAGTGAAAAGCTTTTTACAGATTCTGTTGCTGGCATGGTCTACCATAGAAGTAATCTTTTTATTTATATGTAGTATTCCTTAAATCTATCTTCCTGGGAGTGGCATTGCATGTTTACTGTTGAAAACATTTCTCAGCTATTATTCCAAGCATTTTTCATTGACATATATCTAAATACTGCTACTTAAAATTGACACACTCAAAGAATATTATTTTTCAAATTATAGACAAAGTTTAGTGTAGTATGAGGTTTCTGGCCCGGACTTTTGCGCCTAGCCTCAGGGTTTAGGCCTGTAGACCCACAGACCCACAGAGACACACAGATGCTTTCAATAGTTTTAGGCTGATCGGCCTAAGGCCCAGGCATATAACTTGCTAACTCTTTACCCTTAATCTAACCCATGACTCTTATCCTGTTCAGCCATGCGGCTCAGTACCTTTTCTCAGAGCAGCATAGTTGTCCTCTGCTTCTTCTGGCTTCTCTCTGGCCTTCTGCTCTGTTCTGCCTGTTCCTAGAGTCTTCTTAGTCTGGTAGCCCCACCTGTATGCCTTTGGCCAATCAGTGTTTTTTATTAAACTCATAGATGGGGACAATTATTTACAATGGAACAACTTAATCCCCCTACAGTTTAGTAAATGCAAAAAATGTAGAACAATGTGAGTGGCAAGCCATCACTGTAAGGAGGTTGGAGGACCACACTGTAGACAAAGCCAAGTGTTGATTTTGTGTCTGACTTTTAATACACTTTCACTTATAGAAGACCCTGATATAGGAAAAAATGGGCAATTATAAAAGCCTCCCTATCAAAAACCAGACTTCTAAGAGGTCAATGTACCATCACTTCTTTTTGCTACTAAGTGAGGGAGTGGGGGAAATGGGAACATTTATAACTCAATTCTTTTATTAAATAAGTTATAAAGTTCCCTAATATCATACCACATAGGCACACACAGCTAGAACAATATTATCTGTTTTGAGATTTGTAGATAATGTGTTGGCAAATCTAAACATTTTACCTGTTTTTGCAAATCAAATTTTTTGACATTGTGGCATGATGTCATCTACAAAGTTCATGCTTAAGAACGGTGCACTCAGCTTACCAATATAGTCATAGGATGTTCTAATGGTTTAAATAAGTTATTTTGTTTTGCATTACAGTTAATCTCAGCTTCATACAGACTAGACATGCCTGGCGTGATTATTTGATGAATTGCTGTTGAGCTGTGTTGAGTATTTCATTGTGATGCCATTTTTTACAGAATACAATAGATAGAAAGTTTCATTATTAATTCATTTCTTCAGTAAGTATTTCCCAAGTGTTTGGTACATGCCAGACACTGTTCATATGGCCATCATCTATGAGCGAATCCAATGTATTATCTACTCTTAAACAATTTACCATTGTTAAGAGGGGAAAATTATCATTAATCAAATCACAGGAATAACATGATGGTGATGAACATAGTCATGCGATTCAAAACAGCATCATGTTGCAAGTGTAATGTTGACCTGGTGAGTCAAAGAGAGCTTCTCACAAGAAGCAGGACTCTGTTGAGAGGAGAAAGTAACAAATATGTGGAGTCAGAGAAGGCAGAATTACTCAAGACAGAGGAATAGCTTGTGAAGAGAAATAATGGGTGATCCACGTGAAATCTTGTCCTGGAAGAGTATTCAGTGAAATTCCCGGAGTGTAGTCTATATTTCAAATGCAGAAAAGATTAGAAAAATCAAGATAATGATATCAAATGTGCTTCATATTTTCTTAGCATTTCTCTTTGCTTGATCTTTTATGGTGAACATGTAATATTTTACAAGCTAAAACCTTAAAAAAATCACCATAAATCAAAAGAACTTCTATTAGCTTGTCTCTTCAGAACCCTTTTTATGAGTCTCTTAACATCTTAAGAGTCTACTGCTCACAAAACCCCTGGTTGTCTTAAGAGTTATTTTCCACTTCTACAGAATTACTTGGGCAAGAATGAAGGTGATCTGGGGCTTCAGACACCCATGATTCCTACATGCCACAGCTCCTGAGTGGGGGTGCTGCTCCTTCCTCTTTCCCTCTTTATTTTGACACTCACTTGAACATATAAAGTATTAATTAGCACAGAGTACAACCCTCCACAGACAAAATGTCAGCAAGTAGAGGTGAAGGAAGAACCAAGGCATCCCAGTACATGTGCATGCATCTATGGCCAGTGGTCCATCTCAAAGGAAAGAGTCCAAGGGAGCAGGGACTTGACACTGTCTATGTGATATTTTACAGGTGTGCTCTCTGTGTTTTGTTGTTGCATCTTAAGTCAGATAAATACTTAAAAGCAACTAACAACACATTACCAAGTTTCAGACACACACTGGTGTGTAGCTGCACAGCCAACTCTCAGTTGTTATTCCCCAACTCCAATAAACAGGAGAAGGATCCCAGGGTGTATGAGAATGTCTGGGAGTCCTGTCTGGAGGTGGGATAGCAGCGGGGTGATTGTGCTTCAGAACAAAAGGGAAATATGGTCAAATAGTCTTTCTGGGAACTGTGAAATAACAAGCAAAACCATACATGGTACTGGAACAAGAAGCCTTCTTTAAAGCTTGGAGGAAGCAGTCCCGGGAAAATACAACTTTGACTGATCGGTTGAGTGCTGGGACTGGAAGAATCTACACTGGCTGCTGTCTCTGGCTCACATAGTAGAAACTGACATCATGCCCAAAGGAACCCCTCAGCCTGGTCTCTTATCTGAAAGGGGGAAAGATGTAGTTCAATATTCTTAAACTTGGTCACTCTAAACCCCCTCACAGAAGAGTATCATGTAATATAAAAGGCACATATTAAGGAGTTGTTTTTCCAGTACTAACTCTCTGAGGGTCATCTGAGGGTCCGAATGGAGGCTCTTAATCCTACTACCTCTAAGCTGCTAACTGGATGATCATGAGATGTCAAGAGAACAAGAATGTATGGTGTAGCTCCTCCTCCCTGGCTAACACGTGTTCATTGCCCAGCCTTTCACAACCTGGGTTATATAGGGTCTTTAAGAAGTCCTCAGGTTAATTGGACACAAACACTCAAGAGTCAATGGAAGCCAGCATGCCTTGTTTCCTGCTTTTCTAAGAGACCTCTTTATCTTGTCCATATGCCTGCTGTCTACCACGAGATCTCTGCAGATCATGTGCCCTTCCTCACCAAGGTCATTAGCATATTCTGTTTGAGTTCCTAGGGTCCCATGTCACTCCCTCAGATCTGCTTAACATAGGTGGTGTTTAAGATCTCATTCTCTTTCCACACACAAATACAGGTTGTCATCACACCTGGATAATCTTCCTGCCTCTAAGGACTCTTTGCTTATAATCCTCTCTCCGTCTGGGCATTCCTCTATTTGTGTATGTCCCCTAGACTAAAGCCCCCAAAGGCAGGAACTCTATCTCATAAATAAGTCTGTCTCCAGTGGTGGGCTCGATATCTCACATAACAAAACCCATTATGTCTGGAAAAACAAATGAAGAATTGTGGTTGAAGGTGCAGATTCAACCTTTGCCAATGGTCTTTACATTACAGCCATAGATGTCTCACACGAAAGGTAATTCTGCTTATGGTTTTGTTGAGAATCCTTATACAGACAGCATGCTTGCTCCACTCACATTCTTCTCTTGTAGAACGAAAATTCTTAGCTGTCATGTGTGCTTCTTTCTATAAAGTTGTGGCTGTCATTACTGGGAGCAGTAATTGCAGGGCACTGGAAATCTAGGGTATACAGAAGAGTGAAGGACTGCTGGAAAGTGGGCATCAGAAAAGAAGGTTATGGGAGAAAGGAATCAGTACTCACCACTGGTGGGAATGCAAATTAGTATGATCATCATGGAAATCAGTATGGGAGTTCCCACAAAATTAAAAATAGAACTACCATATGACCCAGCTGTACCCCTGGACTGTATGTCCTATCACAGAAATACTCATATATCCATGTTCATTCCCACTGTACACATGCTAACAAGGAAATACAACCAGCCTAGAAGTCTGCCATCAAATGAATAGATAACAAAACAAGGTTCATATACACAGTAGAATTTTATTTGTCTGTAAAAAAATGAAATTATGAATTTTGCAGGAAAATGAGTGGACCTGGAAAGTAGAAGGTTAGGTAATATGTCTCAAACTCAGAAAAAACCTGCATATTCTTTATCATATGCAGATCTTAGCCTGTAATATATACTTACATATGTGTATATGTATGTATATAGCCTAAAAATTGGAAAAGAAACTAGTTGAGGATTAACAATAGGTGGTAAGGACAAAGGTGGTGACCGTAAGGACACATGGGACATGAAAGAGGGAAAGAGACTGGGGAAAAATTACAAAGGGGCTGAGATTGGGGGAGGGGGAGGAATCTACAAAACACCATAGAGTTATCTAATACCTTGTATGATGATTTAAAATCTTTAAAAAATAAAAGAAGATAATGAGGCTTTGGGGCATACTGAGGAATCCAGAGCAGTCATGAAAGTCTTTTGAAAAAGAATATTAATGTACATAATATAAAGTGAAAAATGTTAAGCTTCTTTGAGACACTAGAGAGAATATCTGAGTGTTAATACAAAACATTGTTTGTACAACCCGTTTAGAAAGGATATAGGCTTAAGGCTTAGTGGTAGACTCTAAAGCTCATGGTTTACCAATGTGTAGTGATGGTTACAGGGATCTGTGGGGTATCTCTGCCCGCTCCACCTTCTCCACATCTCTTGTCAATTAACATTTCACAGTTGTACTTTCCACTGGTGGATGACAGACCCTTTTTGAAGGTGAATTACCTTACCTGAGTGATTCTACCCTTTATTCATTTAGGGGTGGGTTTGGCCTGTGAGTGACAGCTAATAGATACAGAGACTCCTAACAAGGGGGTGCTTGCTCTTCACATGCTTTCCTGGGGACCATACTGGGGTCAGATTTCAGAGAAATTGACCTGTGCTTCCCCCCCCCACCCCCCTGCCAGCCTCGCCACACACACTACCATCTCCTCTCCCAAATCCATGCCAAGCTTGTCTCTTCCTCCGTAACCACTCTGCCTGGACTCCCCTTCTAGGAGTCCAGTCTAAAACATGCTGGTGGGCTGCAAACGTCTTGTGATTCAGATATTTCTGATTAAGGGGCCAGAGAGGGTTGCTGCCCACGACTAGCTTCCCTAGATAGAGCTGTTTTCCAGCCGTTTTTACTTTGAGCAGATATCCCGTCCATGATATAGTTAGGAAGGCTCTTTTTTTTGAGCCTCTGTTTCGGGACATCCGTGTAGGGCCTTTGGGATCCCCTCACTCCTTTTCCAGTGTTCACAGCTGTCAGAATGAGTCCAGCATTTGCCACAAACTGAGTGAAAGTAGACACTGTCCTGAGCTCCGCTCTTTTCTGGTGTTTTTCCTCCCTGTCTTCTCCTCAAATTCCAAAGCAGCCATTGCTTACATCTCAGGTACAAAAGGCAACTGGCAAGCCAGCCAGTGCGCCTACTGCGGTGTTCTGCCTCTTGACTGGCAGCTCACATACTGGCTATGGGCAAGTCAAAGGAAGCGAGAAGACCTGGGAAGATGTGCCCGGCATAAGACTTCATGAGGTTAAGTCGGCATATGGTTTTAATTTATGGATAGTATCATCTATTCATGCTTGATTATGGAAAATATGTTGTTGGGTTAATTAAAATTGAAGAATTGAGGTGCTCTAAAATGGATGGCAGGCAACAGATTCTGTAAAGATTTTTTTTCAATATGACGTCTTTTTAAAGTACCAAATAATGAGTATTGTTGCATCAGTGGATCAAAGCATAGCGCCCAGTCGTTTCTTGTGACTTTTACTCCTGATTTGTTCCACAGTACTAATCTGTTCCCTTATACAAACTGTTCTTCTCAAAGTGAGACGGAAAAAATCCTTACTTAGCAATGGCTGATGCTAGATTAACTGTTTTGGATACTGAGCTTAACTAGGAAAAGTAAATAAGTATGACAGTCCTAACCATTTCATAAAGTTTAAGCTCAATGGTAATTCCCTTTGTTCTCGACTAAGGAGTGAGGTTTTCAAATTGATCGTCTATAAGCTTTCAAAAGTATTTTTAACATCCAGAAACGTATCTTTCTCAATACTTTTGGAGACCTTCCATGGCTGAGTTCTTGCCATACAGATCTGCACTTGGATACCCTACAGTTTCTCCATGCAACTCCAGAGTAAGTTCAGTTGATTTCGGATGTGCTTACAAATATTTTGCAAGTTTTCCTCCCAGTTTTGCAAAAAGGAAAAAAAAAAAAAAACAAACAAAACAAAACCAAAAAATAAAAATAAAATAAAATAACAACAACAACAAACCACAGCAGTATACTTCTTCAGCGGTTTCCCAGAGAAGTCATACCAAGTTATAAAATCATGCACGTATCAACATTCTTTCTTAGTTTATGATTTTGATTTCCTTGGGGGAGTGATAAGCTCTTTGAGATGGAAAGGCCAACAAGGTGACTGTTTTGCTTTTCATCTGCAGTTATAATCCTGGGATGCTTCTTTTCTAGGGCTATGGTTATGCAACCAACCCCCCCACACACCCTCATCTCCAGAGGAAATGAAAGGCATCCTATTTGAAGTATGTCTCTTCTCTACCCTCCTTGACCTCCAGTCCAAGGACAAAACAGTACAAATTGTCATGAGCAGTCTGGACAGTCTGGCACCTAGACTACCTCAACAGACAGCAGGTGAGGTCAAGTGTGCAAGGGAGTCACAACTGCAAGGATATTCCACATTGAGAGAACCGGTCATGTGACACTGATATCTGCAGGCAATAAGGTCAGTTAGCATTTGGTGGGAGCCAAATTCTGACACTAATAATGAATGGGAAAATAGTGAAAGAAACCAGATTCTGAGTTTTTAGAAGACAGTGTCGAGTGCCTGTCAAGGTTGCCTTGGCGACCAAATTTATCCCATTTGTTTTTACAGGCACCTGACCTGTACAGAGACAGCACCCCATCCTCAGAGGGAGCTGCTGCCTAGGTAACTGCTTCACTGTATCTTAATTTTCTAAGCAAGGATGCTGCGTTTTCATTTGCAGTGTTCAAAAAGCTTTATTGCAGACGTCCTGTATAACTCAGAACACAGCTCAAGGAAGTCACATCTCTCCTCCACATTTATGTTTAAATACACAAAATAGCTTCTCTTTCCTTTCCGCCCTCATTATTTAGGGTAACTCCATATGAATTTATTTAAAAAATTAATGCACATCACCAAGAAGGAGAGGACAGGGTCTAAATAATCGACCTTGACTTTTTTAAGCTCTCCTGTCAGGAGTGAGAGCAAAGCAAAGCGTAAGCTGGAGTGAGCCATGGTTACTCAGCTCTAGGTACTGAAATGACACTGACATGCCAGAGACATCCACATGCTCGTGAATGATGCTATAGTGTGTCTCTTCCAGCCACTGCAGAGACAGGGGACTCTGTCCTTCAGATTCGTGGGAACAATGTAAAACCAAGCAGACCTGGGGGAGGAGATGCCAGTATCGATTTTTGTGTAACTTGAAACAAACAGCTATGACACTTTTCCTGCCCCCTCACTGCTGCCACTGTCAGGCATCCCAGCTCCTCCTCCTCCCACCCCAGCTGTGGTCCACTGCAGGTCTGCTGTAGGTACTTAGGAGAGAGCCATCCAAAAGAACAGCCTGAGGACTGGAGGGGACCCTCAACTGGTGTTCCAAGCCTGCATCATTATTGTGCACTTATGAGAAATTCTAAGGTAGTTTCTGGGGCTTTAGTGTTAATTCCACTTTGCACCTTAGTGTCAGTCTGGATTTTATTTTTATTAGAATATGCTCTTTCTTATTTAACTACTGTCCTGGTACTAAAATTCAATAAGGACAACAAATAAAACCATAGATAAAAATATCTACTGAACACAGATACAAAATTCTTAGCACAATACCAGCAAATCCACTTCTGGGGTGCTCAGGTCCAGAAAAACGTGGCTGCAGAGGCCAGAAGCCAAGGGCCTCATGCGAACTATGGCTCTGGGAGATAAATTAGAGTTTCTATTGTATCACACATTCTTACTAATTTCTGTCTTGACACACACCCCCATTCATACTTCAAGTCAGCAATCAGATGAAGAGGAATTCTATTAGTACTTGATGTCCCCTTGTGATGCACAGTTTTGGGAAAATGAAATGGGAAATAATCACTTCTGATCAAGACTTAGAGAGTTGTGTCACGTAGGTGTGTTAATACACCTGACAGGTTCTAACTGATGAACCACACTGTCTTAGTGTTTCTATTGCTGGGACCAAACAACATGACCATAGAGCAAGTTGGGAAGGAAAAGATTTATGCAGCTTGCTGTTCATCACTGAAGGAAGTCAGGACAGAAACTCAAGGATCTTAGAGGCAGGAACTGATGCAGAGGCCATGGAGAGGAGCTGCTTATTGGATTGCTCTTTGTGACTTGTTCAGCCCACCTTCTTATAGAACCCAGGACCAGCAGCCCAGGGATGGCACCACCCTCCCCGGACTGGGCCCGCCCCAACTGATCACTAAATGAGAAAATGCCTGACAGGTGGATATCATGAAGGCTTTTCTTCACATGAGGCTCCTTCCTCTGGTGACTTTAGCTTGTGTCTTGTTGATACACAAAACCACCAGTAACACTCATGTTCCTTTCTGTACCTTTGTTTACTGTTAAAAATGAAGAAAGAAATTCATCATCTTTGGTGTCATACCCAGAAAATTACCATATTAAAAATCTATATATGTGATTGAGCTCTGGGCATAAAAACAACAGCCTTCACATTGTCTCATGGTAAGTGGTGGAATATCAGGGAAGCACTAGACACTAAAGAGCAAATCAGATTAGTTCTGAAGATAGATTGGTCAGACGCACTGGGCTCTCCTTCAATTCTACTTTTCACTGTAACTGCTAAGCAATGGATGGGAGAAATACAAACAGATCAAACTTCCGAAGTGCAGACTTGTAATCATTTACATTAAAGGTGATTTCCAATGTAGAAATCTTCCATTTGGCCATCTAGTCCTTAAATTAAACAATCAGCGTATCTCCAATACAAAATTTCCTATCCAAATTAAAATAGCCATCACAGAAATTAAAATACATGTTTACCAATTAGAGTTGGTCTTATGTTGCCTAATTTATAACCCTCAGTCTCATCTCCTCGTGTTTTTATCACAAAATCATCACTGAAGAGTCATTAAAAAGTAGGTTTCTGTTTCAAGAAGATATGTGTATCCATTCATGTGTGCACACACCAGATACACGGGTGCATGTACATGCATTCCTACACCAGGGTTACAAAGCTTGTGTGGAGAAATTAGCCTGAGTGTTCCTCTCATATAGCACCTGTTGGTCTCACTAGTGGTTACTCTGATGTTTTAAAATTGTTGAAGGAGTCTCTGTTCTGGGACGAGTTCTCTGCAGTAGATAAGAGTTGCAGAGCTGCTTGAATAACAATGTTTTTGTAAATTGAGATTATTAGGAGTTTTTTGTTGTTGTTTTTGTTTTTTGGTTTGTTTTTTTTTTTAGTTTGATATTCCATGGAATGATTGGGCCCCTTCTCCTGTTTATAAGAAGTTCATAGAGGGCAGTATCAAAGTTCCTGGCACTCTTTTTTATTCTTATTTAAAATTTCACTTTTCTTAACTGTGTTCCAGTGGAAGGCTGCACATCCAAGAACATCCAAACAGCAAAAATTGACCTTGACAGGAAGGGAAGATAAAACATACACAGAGCTGGGTGGGAAGGACAGCGTGGTTAAGCCTGGGGGACTTGGAGGATGGAGGGTAAAAATGATTAAAACATGCTCTATAAAGTTTGTCTTACGGTTATTACTGCCGTGAAAAGACACCATGACCACAGCAACTTTATAAAGAGACCATAACTTGGATGGCTTGCCTACAGTTTCAGAGGTTCAGCCCGTTATCATTCTGATGGGGAGCATCCGGTGTGGGGGAAGACATGGGGCTGGTGTAGTCAACAGTCCTACATTTCGTAGGCAACAGGAACTTTGTCACACTGCATGAAGCTTGAGCCGAGGAGATCTCAGAGCCTGCTTTCACAGTGACACATTTTCTTCAACAAGGCCACACCTCCTGACAGTGCTGTTCTCTTTTTATGGGGCGGGGGTTCTTTCAAACTGCCACAAAGTTCTCAAAAAATTTATAAAAATATAACGCATACATGTGCACAAGAAATTTTGATCATATTCATTTCTACCCACCCTTCCAGCTGCTACTCTGCTGCTCCTAGGTCTCCCTCTCCTGCTTTCTCATTCCTCTTTTTCTCTCTTACAGATGTTTCTTACTGAGGAGTTTCAGTGAGAATGGTTTAGGTTCTGGTTGGCTATCTCAAATGGACTCATTTAGAGAGTGATGGATGTTCAAGATTAGGTCCTACATGTAGACTGACTGAGTGTACATGTAGGAAATGGTACCTTGTGAGGCACCAGTGAGTGGGCAGTGTCTTGTGGTTTTGCCTGATGCATCCTTACTGCTCTGTTCCCTGTGTCGCCATCTGGAGCCTTGTACAGGAGAGTCTAATAAATGTTTTGTAATAATAAATATTCAAGGCATGTGGTTCAGGAGTTTTATGTAAATTCTACAAAAATATACTCTGCTTTCATATTCATTTGTAACTACCATGCTTACTAAATATGAGAAGGCTAAGGTTTTCTGCTTTCCAACTTAAAATATCTATATTTTTACCCATTCTCTTTCTATTTTGTCCTTTCTGCCTTATAAGAGGATGTAGATGCTTCCCTTGTTCCTTTCTCTTGCATGGTTGGTCCAGTTTATTACTGTTGTTTGAGGGCTTGCAGCCATAGACCACTCCTTACACATCCCTCGCAGTCTACCTGTTTCTCCTGAATATTTACAAAAGCAGTGGAAGTAAGTCTCTCTGATCCTAGAACTTTCTCTTAAAAAAAAAAATCTTAGCCAGGCAGTGGTGGCAAACAGTGTTAGTCCCAATACTCAGGAGGCTGAGGCAGGAGAAATGTTGGTGAATTCGAGGCCAGCCTGATCTACAGAACAAGTTCCAAGCTAGCCAGAGCTGTTACACAAAGAAACCTTGACTCAAAAAAACAAAAAAACATATTTCAAGAAACAAAAACAAATCCCCACCAAAGGAAAGAAACCTTACATCATGATTTCTTAGTTTCTGAAGAACAGTAATTGCTCACTGCTTACGGCACAATTGTAAGCCCTGCCCTATTTAGTTAGTTAAGAGGTTGCCAACTACTTTTTTAAAATCCCCCTCATTCTCCCCACTCTCTCTGTAAACTATGACCCCATATGCTCCTGAAATGTGGCCCACTGCAGATGGTCTGTGTCTTCCATTGTTCTTCTCTCCCCGACTTCTTCCCCTCTTCACTCCATTCACTA
This sequence comes from Phyllotis vaccarum, assembly GCA_033318265.1. Taxonomy (NCBI): domain Eukaryota; kingdom Metazoa; phylum Chordata; class Mammalia; order Rodentia; family Cricetidae; genus Phyllotis; species Phyllotis vaccarum. Next base: position 25,222,524 of record JARWLC010000006.1, on the reverse strand, counting down.
CTTAGTGTTTTCTTTTCTCTCTTAGGTCTCTCCCTCAAATGTCACATGACATCAGCATTCCTTCAGGTGATGACCTCCTCACCCACGTTTCCATGCCTGCCTTCTCTCTAGTGCTCTCCCGTTGCCTATGCTTACTGTTTATTAATCAAAAAAAAAAAAAAGAAAAGAAAAGCCTTCCAATCTTCAAAACTGAATCCAAAGCCCAGTCACCCTTCCCACACCCTTCCTAGCATGTCCCTGGTGCTCTGGGAGGCCTCTCCTCTCCAGATCTTGGAGGCAGAAGCATTTGTGTGTAATCTCCTGCCTTGAGTCCAGTGCTGCCAATTTTAATTTTGCAGTAATTCTTAAGACTCTTTTGTTCCTTGCTGCCTCTACTACAGAATTTGGGTCATCACTCTGGTCTCCTGACTTCACTCTCTCATGTCTCTATACCACTCCATAGACTTGTACTAGCCAACGAGAAGTTGCCAAGATGCAGGATGAATGTAAAATCCACAGCTGCACTGGATACTTAATGTGAAAGAAATAATTTAAAATATCTCATTGATAATTTTACGTTAATCACATGCTGGAACAATTAATACAAATTGATTTTATTTGGTGATACCTGGATCCCTTTGAGTTATTTATGAGTCTTTAAATGCATTTCAGTTATGTAGCATTGCTACTGAGCCTGGAGAAGTTTTTTTTTGTTTTTTTTTTTTTTTGTTGCTTTTTTTCAACAGCTTAAACAGTTTCTCATTACCGTGAAACAACACCAACCACAGACGTAACAATTATCATACATTATTTTACAAAATATGTTCAATATGCACCTCCTGTAGTATCAAATCCAAATCTGTTAGTTTTTCATTCCAACTTTCCGTGTCATCCATTACGTAGGTAGGTACCTACATCTATCATCCTTTGGTTATCCTTTGCATTACCTCTAGATTTTGTTTGCAGCACAGTTTCATTCATGGACTTACAGTCATATCATTACCTTATATTATAATGTCTCATTTGCTTAGAACTCTTTATTCTCACACACTCACATCTTCTTTCCTTTATTACCTAGTAAAATCCCCCTTCTTCCTCCATGCCAGAAAACACTCTTTATTCCAACACTCTTTTAACATACATAGTACTGTGTGCAAATTGACCCACAATCCTCAGAAGAGCATGCTTTTTGCATATTTATTCATTCATTTATCCTTTCAAATCATAGTAAATCAAGCTTGGCTGCCACAAGTTTGCTGGACAGTCTCATTTCTCTGCCTTATTCTCACGCCTCTCCACATACTTCATTGGGCCTACTAAAACTCAGATCATATAATCTTGGAGACATCCGAAAGAGCCTGCTTTCAGATTATTATAGTATGTTCTCACTGAGGCCAAATGGTACCTCAGCACCCAATCCCCAAGGAGGGGTACAGGTTTTGATACCCGAGAATCCCAACAATATTCTGTGGCATTCCTGATTTCGGATCTGATAATTCCTCCCTTGGAAAAAAGCATGCCAGCCTTAATTCTCAAACCTCCCTAAGTCAATTCTTCTTCTCTTTCAACATCGACAGCACAAAGTAGAAACCAAAATTGCAACTGGCTTTCAAATTGCCCTTTTCCTCTATACCTTCACCTGTCCTGGGAAGTTCTGTGATCTGTGAGACTTCACAGGGATGGCTCAACCCCTCACACTTCTGCCTCTTCTCCCTACTTTGTTCTCAATGCAGAATGGGCAGGGTGGGCAGGGTGGGCAGGGTGGGCAGGATGGGCAGGGTGGGCAGGATGGGCAGGGTGGGCAGGATGGGCAGGGCATCCATGACTCGCACTTGGTGCCCATTATCTCATTTAACATAGCTTTTTTGTTGTTTGTTTAGATAAGATAACTGAGATAACACATCTAGTGAACAGACAACCAAGAATTTTAAACAAAGTCTTTCTGGTTCCTGCATTTGTGTTTACCCTTTTAGCCTGGATTGGTTTAACCTGACCAAAGTAGATAAAGCTAATAACTGTGCATTTCATTGTTACCTACATCCGGTCTAGAGTAGTGCCTATAGCTTGTGAAGGCAAACTATGAAAAGAGGAGAAAGAAAAATTTAATCTAAGCTTCTGTGAACTCTACCAAAACCCCAAATTAGTTTTCAGTTGTCTCCATATACTACTATAAAATGAAATACTCAAGGTGAAGAGCAATGTCTTTTGACTTTACTGTTCATTCCTACCGAGCATTCCCAGCTTCCCTAGGACCTGTTTCTGCATTAAACTCCCTGATTGTGACAGGTGACTTGCAAGGTAGTGGAGTCGCTGAGGATGCTACAGTGGACAAGCAGATAGTCTGATTATTATTAATTGTCATGAAATGTGATTGACAGAGATGAAAGGTTTCTTCCCTGGGCATGTTTGGTGCATTAGCAAGGTTGGCTTGCTTGTTAGACCAAAACGTGGCTAATTAATGATTATTACTGGAGTTCAACCCCCAAAATAAAATTTCCATTTGAGCATTTTCAATGTAAACAAAAATACTCAAACACAGACACACAAATATGCTGAGAAGATATATATTTTAAAAGTGTTCCTTGTTACCTAATAAAGATCTGGTAAACACTTACTTAACCTGGCTAAACACTGGTTACCTGATAAACATGTATTTAACCCTCAAATAAAGTTTCCTAAACTATACACCTGTGCATTATGTTAGCATATTTAAGGACAGAATCATAATTAAATCTGACCGGAAGCCACATCAGATGTCTTTGTCTTCCTTCCTCTGTTAGAGCTGAGAAACCTTCCATTTTTAGTAAACAGCCTGTGATATGCATTTTAGGGGGGTGAAATCTCATTTCTCTTGTTCTGCTGTTACTATGGTTACCATCCTACAGAATCCCTGCACACACCAATAAGAAGAAAAAGTGAGGAAAGCAGACTATAAGACTACAAACATAAAGTTAAACATTCAACACACCCCTTCTAAACTGTAGGGACCTTTAAAGGAAATTACCTAGAATATGGTCAGGAGCCTCTGGCACTCATACCCCAGGGGTGCCCTGTAGTCTGGTTTCTAGTGTCACTGGGGAAGGTGACAGCTAATTTAAAATAAAGGAGAGACTGCAGGGACATTGTGACCAGGAACTAGTGACGGGAGTCACATGCATGACAGAAGAGGCCAGGGTGACAGGATTCCTAGTACACAAGAGGCCAGGGTTCAAAGGCACCAGTTTTGGGGAAATAAGAAAAAGATGGCATGAAGGTGGAACCAGCGTAGATCCACAGGACTCCCAGGAACCACAGGCAGACTTCAGTCTTCATTCATGTACTCCCTTCTTTGCTTATGGAAACAATTGATAATGATACTTCCTTTTCTTTTAATAATAAGCATAATTAGAATGCCACCTCTGAGGATAAAAATGGGTCCATAGTCAATTCAAAGCTAAAAGTTGGAACATTAAGGTAAAATTATATTTAAAAATTTCTATTTTAAAACAGAAATCTATATTCATCTACTCTTCCTTTGATGAATTCCATAAACAAAATAAACTTCCTTTCATGAGGACAAAAGGTCTGAATTTTAGATAGAAACTTTTCCAGCTAAAGTTACTCATTTAAACTCAATGAAAGTGAGGCATGCCAGAAAATAACTTTCTTTTTTCAGAAATGACGTTCACTAATTTCCCTTGATCTTATTTCTAAGGGCAAGTGGGCTCTCTTCTCTGCCTTGTGATGAGTGAAAAGGATGGATAAGGTGAGAGATTAGGAACCTGGTCTTCACTCTGCTGTTGGTTGAGTAATGTCAAGAAAAGACACTTCACCATATTCACCCACCTTTCTTCATTCACCCTGTGAGCATTCATACTGTAAAGCTGATGGTTTATGACAACGTCCTTGCAAACATTTACAGCTGCACCAACCTTACATTGTCTGTACTTTTGTTAGTATTTGTTCTTGGGGAAGAAAGTGTTAAGGCTGTAATGAAACAACTGAGATCTTATTGAGAAGGTCTCCTCAGGTCACTCATGCAGGCCATGAGAATGATCTAACAGTCCTCTCCAGTGTCTGCTTCAGGCCTGTGAAGAGTGGACCTGAAGAGGAAAGAGGTATTTTTGTATTAGCTTTGGGTATACTGGTATTGTATCATTAATTACAGTGTTTTTCCCTTCCCAGAGAGGCCTGCCTAGTGAGTAGTAATAAGATGAATTAGCTCAATCTATTACATTTATTTCCTTTTATTGGGAGATTTAAATCATTAAGCTAATGATCTAATCCATATTTCTGTGCAAGTTAACAAAATTCATGCAGTTACAGTTACACTTAACTCCCAAACAATATAAAACTTGATAAATGGTCTTGTACAAATCTGTACAAAATTTAAAAACATAAAAATTAGGACAGCAGATCAAACAGATTTACAACTTTGATTTTTTTTCAGACATAGTGAGTCTATTACTGTTAAACAGAGACTGATTCCCCAAGGATCGTTGCTGTAGGTAGACAGGCCAGTGTTGCTGTTGATTATGTGTCACCTCCTGGTTATGTAGCTTTTTCAGTCAAAGAAGAATTGGAAATGAGGATACATATTGAAATCTGGCAGCTTCACGAGTATCACAGGTCTTTTTTTTTTTTTTTTTACTGTTACATCTCTTTTAAGGTCTAGCCTTTTGAGAAACAGTTGAGAAGGTCGGAAAGCTTTGGAAACTACTTCATCAGCCTACTGATTTTATTAACGACCCAGTGGTGACTGATGCCACATATCACATATCAAAACAAAACAAAAAACCCCTCAGTTTGTAATTTTATTAATAGTTACTAAATATGTTTTCATAAAGCTGAAATTGTATTTCAATTCAGAAAAATAAGAGGAGAGAGAGAGAGAACAGGAGACCATAACTTACCACTGAGGGCCTTTTGGGCCTACAAGACATAAGATGCCCATGGACAGTGCTATGGTAGCTCTTTGTCTCTCTGCTGCTCTGAGCCACTTCTAACTTTTATCTTCCTCCCACCTAAGTCACCATAACTAATGGCTCCTTTGAGCCTCTGCCTCATATCTTTGCTATGTCTGCTACTTCTTCCTACAGAAGCCTAAATCACATCACTCACCATCTAAGATTCTTCAGCAAACCCTCCCTTCTCTTCAGATGTGATCTTTGCCCCTCCTTCATGTCTCCACAAGCAGTATCCTGACTGACCTATACAATGTCTCATCCTCCTTCAAGCGCCTCTTGTCCTTGAGATACTCTCTCAGCCCTGCCCCACCTCCTCTGTGTCCAAGTATCTCCACCTGTCTGCAGTCATCTCAATGTATGCTTCGTCATTTTATAATGCAACATTGAATTTACCTTATCTCTACATCTTCATCATGAATATATCTCCACAGTTTATTATAGTGCCTGACACCCCCCCCCGCAAATGTTCAATAACTATTGATTGATTGAAGGAAGGAAAAACAAAGAAAATGCTATATAGTTTGACGTATCATTTTGAATTTTAAATATTATTCCCCTTGGTTATCATAAGCATTTTTATAGGCATCTTACAATATAATGAGTCAAGACCATATAGCACTTTAATGCTGCTTTTATTTCGACATTTGTTCTACTAATTTAAAAACTATCAGGTAAGACAGCCTTCAAAATCAGTCAGCTGAACTATAGGCCCTTGTGAGCAGTTAGTGTTCTGTACAATTACTAGTATGATTTAAACTGTAATATTTTACTTTTGAAGTTAATAGCAAGTGAAATGTTAGTAAAATTGGTATTCCATCTAACTACACTCATTACATGTGTTCTTATAGTGAACTGAGAACTAAGGACACATCCATGTCTTCTAAGCGCTGACATCTCTTTAGTGTGGAGTCTAGGAGGTCTGTGTTTCCAGACTGTTTTTATCTGTGTGCTCATCATAAAATATCAAGGATTGAAGCATCCTATGTCACTTGAACTCGGAGAGCCTGGAGTTTTATCGTGTTAAAAAATGAGAGGGAATAGTAGAAATGGTATTTTCCAATTTAAAATTGAGAGAAAAGGAATAACTCTAAATAAAACCAAATATATTTTACTGAAGTTCTATTATGATTCTCTTATTCAGTTGGATATATCAAAGTTGATTCAATGTGGGGTGTTTGTTCATGTGTGCATGTTTTTTTTTCCTGGATGTAATAACTAGATTTTTGAGCAATAAATTTGAGATATTGTATTCTTCTGGAAATTGAATTAACTCAATGAAACTTCAAAACAGATTGTAATCCAGGTTGTAGATGTGTTTAGACAAAAGTGTAAATCAGTTTCATAAATATAGGTACAAGAAAATGAGTTAGTGAAAATAAATATAAATAATTTACAGATACAATTATTGAGATTTTATGATTATTGAAAATTAATTCTAAACTATTTATTTTCAAAGAACTATGCATGAATCTCTTAACCACACAGTGTACTACTCTCTACATTACTTGCTGATCCAAATTGCAGTTAACTTGTTAACACCTGAAGTGACTAAAACTTTTTGTCATCATCCTATGTTTGGAGATTAGAAATTAATTAGACTTCTTCCTAACTGAGTAAGAAGTTACTGTATGTTCTTTCACTTATGAAGATAATTGCAGGGAAAATTGATAGTTCTCCTTAGTTGAAGGAAAAGTGATATGCAGGAAAATGTTGAACATAGGAATTACGTCTATATTTTGGCTAAGCCACCTGAACTCTGATTATGTAAACAGCTAGAACTTTCAATTCTGAAAAACATTTATAGACAATTCTACTTGTCCACATGGTGTGTGTGTGTGTGTGTGTGTGTGTGTGTGTGTGTGTGTGTGTGTGTATGAAAAGATAGGAAAAATAGTTTTTCTTTGTTTGTGGAACTAATTATAGATAACACATTCCTACATACACAGACCTATAACACTTTCTCTCTCTCTCTGTCTCTCTCTCACACATACACACACACACACACACACACACACACACACACACACACACACACACATGCATGTATATGCACATACACATGCACACACACAGCTTCTCACCCATATATATGTTTATATATATATATATATATATATATATATTTAAGTTCTTATATTGATGTCCACTACTTTATAAGATACAAAAGAAACACTTTTGTTGGCTCTTGGCGATGTTCTCGAGTTCCCCGCTTCATGCTTTGATTATATGTGCAGTTTTCAGCTTAGGTCCACCTAACATTTTTTTTAACATTCATGAATGCTTGTTCCTTTTTGTTTGGCTTGTTTTGCTTCCATCTGGTTGATAAGAGACAAAACTGCTCACTACGCTTGCACAATCTGTCCTGTATTTGAAGACCGTAATCACATCCAATCTGTTGCTCCTTTTCCCTCTCCTGACCAGATAGACCCCTTTCCTTTCATCTTTCACCACGAACCTACTTCCTGTTCCTTTCATCTCCACTCATGCATCTCTAAACAGTCGCTGCTTCTTTCTTTAGAATTTAAACAGCTCTGACCACACCGGTCAAGCACAGAGAAACGGGACTCACGCAGATTACCTGGGAAGGAGTTATCCGTGGCACATATTACTGAGGAGTAGTGTATGTTTTTGTAAGTCATTGCCAATTTTGCATTCACCTTATGTTTATAAACACTTAAAACTTCTCAAGTTTTCTATTTTTGCCTAAACTTTCTTCATATATTTGCTTCAATTTTGCATTTTTGCATTTATGTGCTTGCCTTTAGAGCTTTTAATTACATTTTTTGAAAGTTTTCTAAAAAATATCAGTCATTTGAATCCAATCAGTGACATTAAAATCAAGGGTAATCCCTCCTGATTGAAAATTCTTTGCAGATCTGGAAAGTGTATTCTTGATTCTGGGTCATGAATGTTGAATATGAATGCTGCGTCTTCTGATACATACTGCATCACCTCCCTCCAGGTAACAGCTAATGTAGCTGTCTGCTGGCATTACAGCTGGCACCAAACACCTACTGATCAACAGTTTGTATAGAGCAAAAGCAAAATTTCCAGAATTCAAGATAAGTTACTTGGGTCATGTAGTTTTGTTTTATTGTGTGGCAATAGCATAAATTAAACACAATAGATGCAGCATGATGTAAACTCTACTTTTCTATACCATGCAGGACTTTTCTGCAGCAATGACAATTATGTTAAAATGGTGCTGGCCCCCCCAAACTAGTATTTCTAAAAAGCTTTAGAGGAAATGTAAGCAAAGGGATTTTTGTCTCCTAACTCTATAATTATATTCAGTCATGAACAGAGGAAACCATTTTACATGGTCTGCACTTTTTTAAAAGCCAGCTTATTCAAATGAGATATAGGAATGAAAAGCTTTCACATAGCTAATGCTGAAGATCAAATTAAAAGCAAATGATGATAATTACAAGGTTCAACCCTGTGTTCTCTTTGGGCTTATAGAGCCTGAAGATAATAAGAGAGTAAAGAGTGGAAAGTTGGAGCTGGTAGAGATGGAAGTTTGGTGAGCTGTCAGTGATGAAGGCAGAGTGATGATGTCACTAGTGCTTCATTTCATGGGAGAAATTGTCAGAGGATGGATGACTGAGCTGTTTTGTTTGAAGAAAAATATTTAACTTGTTGGGACTATCACTATTAGTTAATCAACATATATATGTGTATATGTATGTATGTTATATATCAAAATGAGATAAGCACAAGGTGATAAACGAATGATCATAGTAGAACTCACTCAAATATGAACAAATGTAACTAATGAAAATAGTCACTTAAAATTTCCACAGCCTGTGTTTATGATGTAAAAGCTAAGTTTTCTCAGATATATGGATAAGAGTCTTTAAAAATTACTCTGCTCCATTTCTGAGCACTATAGTTATAGCCAGAAGTTACACAGTAAAAGGACACCTTGTACTCTCTCTTCTCTCAGGGGCACTAAGTCTAGAATAGACTTGATTACTCAGAATACACATCTCTTTGAAAATGAATGTAATCAGCTCATCAAAGTAACATAAAAACTGGCTTTCTTCCCTACGGTATTTCAATGAGTACAACATACCCCATCCATTGTTCCATCAGTAAACTGCTCACTCTTCAGGAGGTGATGCCTTTGGAAATCCTTGTCCCAGCTCTCAGGTCTCCGAGGGTTCTTATGACATGGTCCTGTGTAATATGTTCCTACTTGTTCTCATGCCTGTCAATTTATAGGGCTCTTCCTGTAGACTGTGGCAAGTCCCTGAAGCTTTACTAAACTCACTGTTATATACTCAAGGTCTAACTCGAATTGGTGCTCTTTGGATGCATATAATCTTAGTTGGACCTCAGTTCATCCCTAAACAGTACAGGTCAAAAATGACAATTCCAGTTGTATGGTGAAGAAGAAGAGGTTCTCAAAGTTTCTGCTTTTTGCACAAGATAAAAGAGCTGTTATTAAAAACATTTGGTCCTGGGAATCAAGGGCCATAGAACAGGACCAGCTTAACAATTTCAACTGCACTAGACATTTTGTTGTACCTAAAAGAAAGGGGTTTGAGAATAACTGTGATCTCTTGGAGCAATCTTAGTAGCAGACTAAGGAAGGTAAAACATTTAGATAACATTTTAAATTACAGAGAAGTCATAGAGACACTAACCCATTTCCAACAAAGACTAATTAATAGTCAAAGAATTCCATTGGAAGGCACCAAAATGTGAATGATCATTAATGGGTATGCTAAGGACATAATAATAAACAAAAAGAAGATATTAACTTGAGAGGGGAGTATGGGGGGATCTGAAGGACAGTAGTTGGGAGGGGATGCAGGGAAGAGAAAGCAGGAAAGCCATGTAATTCTATTTAAGTTAAAAACATATTAATAAATATGAAAACACTTTTTTATTCAGAAGAAAAACGGTATACACTCACAGCATGCTAGCCATTTTTATGTCTGAGAAGTTTCTCTCTATTAATCTTCAGCACTGATATAGAAAACAGAAGCAGACTGATTATGGAGGAAATAAAAAAAGACAGGGAGGGAAATTTCTGCCTTAAAGGACAAAATTTAAGTAATTTCTCTCGGTTTTCCAAAACTTGAACCAAAAAAGTCTAAGAGTGTAGAAAACCCATGGACCTGGACAAAACAACAGAGACTAAAAAAAATTAAAAATTCAGTTTTCTCTAGCCGGTAGACCAGGAAAGGGGCAACTTAGCCTGGCTAAGTTGATAATTATTCTACTTAGTTGATAATTATTCTACTCACAGACAAACACTGCAGATAAAATGTAGCTACTGCCTTCCTCATGCCGGTAACTGCCAAGCAGGAAGAATATTCTAACCCTCTCCTCTACGGCTGGCACCTATAGACCGTATGAAGAACCTAGACCTCTATCACTACCTGCACAGATGAAGCACTCCTTCCCCACTCAGTTTCCGTCAGGAAGGTCTGCTGTATATTCGTGAAGTGATGCTGAGTGAAAATAGAAGCCAGTCCCACAAAACTGTATGACTTTATTTGACTAGCATTCTTCCAATATCAAAGCCATAGAACTTGAGAACTTGATAGTGGTTGCCAGAGGTAAAGGTAGAGGATAGCAACTGAGAGCAATTGAAGGATCATATGACGTATCCCTGGAGTGATAGAAATGCTCTCTATCTTCCATGCATTAATGTCAGCATCCAAAATTTAATAATGTACTACAATTATGTAAAATATTAGTTTTAGGAGAGCCTGGGCATAAAAGATTTCTTGGTTATTTCTTACAACTACATTGCATCATTCAAGATAAGTATTTTTATTTAAAATGTACCACCAATAAGAAATGCAACAAGTTAAGCAAGAAGGGAGAATTACAATTTTATTTTACATTTAAGAGTTCTTCCTCGCATCCCTGCACTTTTAATTCCAATCCAGCTGTTAGTAAAGGGTGATAACACAGAGGAGATTCTCATTACTTAGTGGTCCTAATGCCTCAACTTGAGGCAATAATTAAAGTTTGAATGTGGCAATTGAGATACAATTTATCTCTTTCCTCCCAGTATTTGCTTTGATGAAGCCATCAGCCTGGGATAACTGGTCCTCTTGGCTGCACATCAGGAGATCTTTGACAAATACTAGTGTTGGGGTTCCATCTCTACAAATTGTCGTTGGTCTAGGATATCTCCATGGAATCAATATGTCTAAAGGTCTCCAAGTAATTGCCAAATGCATCCCCTGTGGAGGATTCCTGACCAAAGACCTACTCTCTGTTTGGCAGTCACTTGTGGTTATATGCTTAAGATACAAAAAGAGATTCATTTCATTGAGTTAGCAACGAGGTTGTGAAGTATGTGTTGACGTGAAGAGTTGGTGTGGTTAGTCCTACAAAGACGTCCCTGGCCCTTCAGCTTCTCAACATTTTACATGGCCCTGTTTGTATGGAATACAATTATTCTAATTAGTGGAGAATGATCCCCTCTCCTGCTGCCTTTCCAGCTACCCCCCACTCTCTCCTGCTCCCTCTGTTCCCTCCTCTCTCCATCTTCCTCCTTTTTCCTTTTCCTTGGTTCCAATTTTATCTAAGTCACTGACTTAACCTTCAGATTTCATTCAATGGTCACTTCCTTAGATAAGTTATTTTCTTGTGAACGTCCCCTCCCCTACATGAATCATGGTTATTTTCAATTGTCTTCATCACTCCTATGGAGACAGAGATCTCATTTGTTTTTGTTCACTATTTTATTCACACTCACAAGCTTAGTGCCCGAAAATTACAGTTGATTGGTAAATAAGTGAACTCAACAGACTCTAGTAGGATTGGGGAGCATTTAGAACTAGATATGGGTAATGCAGTAAAAGAACATGTGTAGGGGTGGATCTGCTGAAATGTGCTAAGGAGGTCTTGGGCAAGTTTTTCAGTCTTACTGAAATGTGTACATTTTGGGAAATGAGAATTAAAATAATTTGAAAAACCTTTAGAAATATCAATGTCTAGTAGTTGACCCATACATTCTTGATTAATTGGCTTAAGGGGACCCAGACACCTAGAATTTTCCAGAGTGACTGAAGATGGAAACTCTGAGGGCCACTGAATGTGGTCCATGATGTCAACTGTGACTACTAACTTCCAAGATCTCATAAAACACCACACCCTTTCTGGAACACTCCCCTCTTTGGTTAATATCATTTGCACAAAAAAACCCCAATATACAACAATTTGAGAACAGACACTGAGTAGAATGTGTCTATGGCTCACCCTGTCAATGTTTACATTGGACATGGTGCTGTTTGAGATATGAGGAATTTGGAAAATGACTGTTGGCACATAAATGAAGCAAAGAAAAAATTATTCTGTTGATTATTAACATTCTCACTTTCAAAATAGCAATTTAAAATCACATCTTTCTGCCTCAAATCCCAGAGGGGTTAGTCTTTGATGTAGATTACCCCAGAGATGTCTCATTTTTACAGTCTCATAGTTGCACTTCCAATATTCAGTACTATAAATAGTCTGGTGGCAAATTCACTTGTTGTCACTTTTTAGTGATATATATATAATCAGAAGCTGACTTTTATAGCTAGCAGAGCAGTGTCTTGTTAAAAAATGGAGGATCCCAAGATGAGACTGCTTGGTTTATAAGATGCTGCTTCCGAAGTGTAAAACTGGGGTCCTTCCTCCAGCTCCTCTGATTTGCATTGTTTTCTGGATTGTGCTATAAACCTTGTTTTATTATTTTGTTTTGTTTTATGACAGGGGCTCATGTATCAAAGGAATTTGAACATAGGGCTTTGGACATACTAAACAAGCACTCTTCCAGCTGAGCCCTATCCCAGCTTATAAAGGAATGTGGTCTGGAATATACTGTGCTTCATCTGATTAGAAAAGTTAATTGACAGAAACAGAAACAATATGAAAGCAACACTGTTTCCACCACATTGCACCCCCTGAAATTCATTGCACTTCCACAGCAGCTAAATTGTGGGGTGCCTGAAAACTGTATGTAAAAAATTCCAGAACTCTTTAAAGTAGTGAGCTATCAAATACACTGCAAAGGCTTTGTTGTATATGATATAGACTGGTGCACATGAGTCTTTTCCTATGCTTAAAACATTGATTCTCAGAGGACTGCTTGGGCATCCTATCCACTTCTTGACACCAAAACTACATGAGCCTATAATGTCCTGGGTTTGTTATTTATGTGAATCTTCCTGAATGCCTCAGTTACTACTATCAGAGAGTATTTCAACATATTTGTAGTAGACATGGAAAACTTTTATTTGTTGATGGAAGAAGGTAGACCAGTTGCTGACCTAAAATAAAGAAGCTTTCCATTCTTCATTTCCAACACATATACACACACAGAGAGCCACACATACACAAACACCCACCCACACGCACACATCTAGCCATATACATATACAAACATGCACATACACCTACACACACATACAATCTACACCAAAACACAGACACATGCCAACACACATATAAGCATACACACACCCCATACACACATACAAACATTCACTCATAGGCAAACACAAATACACATATACACATACACACACACACTGAACCACACATACACACCCACCCATATGCATATATCCAGCCACTTTCATATACAAACATACATACCCATAGGCACACACATACACACCTAAACACATACAGTCTACACAAATACACAGACATGTACCAACACACATATAAGCACACACACACACCCTATACACGCATACAAACACACCCACAAACACACAAACATACATACACACAAATACCCCAGACACACATACAAACACACATACACATGCGCACACACACACACACACACACACACACACACACACACACACACACACACAATCAAACGTACAAAAAAGGGTTCAGAAACCCTGGGTAGTGTCTACCATCAACCTCATTTTAATAATGAGGGCAACCTTACATGTCATTAAGGGTTTTGATAGTTCACACCTTAAATCAGTTAGATTAAGTTAGAGAACCAGGTTGATTTCCTTCTCAGGGGAGTAGACATATAGAAAAATGGGAAATCTGGGTAGGGAACATACGGAAATATTGAGTTACTTTCAGAGCATAAAGAAGTGGGGGCCTACAATGGAAGAGTCTCACAGACTCTGGAGCAGTCTGAAAGCTGCTAATGGCTAGATAAAGGTATAAAGTACAGTACTGGGTCATATCAGACATGCCAGATTTGAAGCCTTAGAACAAGCATGCCTGTCACCTGGAAATTGAAAGTCATCATTAAGCTATGTAACAGTAATATTCATACTTAAAAAATTATTTTATTTTATGTATATGGGTATTCTGCCTATAGAGTGTATTCCACATGTGCTCACAGGGTGTGGGCATCTTTGGAACTGAAAGTACAAACTGTTGGGAATAACAATTAGGGTGGTCATAGCATAGTTATCACATAATCATTTCGTAGTTATCCCGTAGTCATCCCGTAGTCATCCCATAGTCATCAAGTAGTCATCCCATAGTCATCCCATAGTCATCAAGTAGTCATCCCATAGTCATCAAGTAGTCATCCCATAGTCATCCCATAGTCATCAAGTAGTCATCCCATAGTCATCAAATAGTCATCCTATAGTCCTCCCGTAGTCATCCCATAGTCATCCCATAGTCATCCTGTAGTCATCCCATAGTCATCCTGTAGTCATCCCATAGTCATCATGTAGTCATCATGTAGTCATTGCATAGTCCCATAGTCATCCTGTAGTCATCCCATAGTCATCATGTAGTCACCACATAGTCATTGAGTAGTCACATAGTCATCACATAGTTATCACATAGTCATCATGTAGTTCTGGGAATTAAACCTAGATCTAATGAAGCTCAGCTGGTCTCTTTATCACTGAGACATCTCCCCAGCTCTGGCTTCTAAATGGCTTTGGACATTGCTGAAGGCAAATGTACAGTCTTATCTGTTTAATGTAGTACACTGGAAAGTATGGCTGACCTTGGGAGTTGAGGCAGCTACAGAGCTCTAACGGGCCCTATCACAGAAAACGCAGTACCCACAAGTTTGCCCATTACCCTTCTCTCTCTTGCTATGACATTAGATAACATTTTTTGACATTTTTATTTAAAAGCTTATTTTTTTACATACCAACCACAGTTCACCCCCCTCTTCCTCCCACTCATCTCACAGCTTCCCCCACCCCACCCCCATCCATTCTTCAAAGAGGATAAGGCTCTCCATGGGGTGTCAGCAAAGTCTGGGCTATCAAGGATGAAGCAAGATCTTCTCCCCTGTATCAAGGCTGAGCAAGGTAACCCTCTATAGAGAGTGGGTTCCAAAAAGCCCTTTCATGCTTTAGGAATAAGTTCTGATCCCACTGCCAGAGGCCCCACAAACTGCCCAAGCCACACAATTGTCATATACATTCAGAGGGCCTAGTTTGGTCCCATGCATGTTTTCCAGATGTCAGTCCAGGGTCCCTGAGCTCCCAGTAGCTTGGGCAGCAGTCTCTGTGGGTTTCCCCATCACGATCTTGACCCCTTTGCTCATAAAATCCCTCCTCTCTCTCTTCAACTGGACTGGGAGCTCAGCCCAGAGCTTAGCTGTGGATCTCTGCATCTGCTTCCATCAGTTGCTGAATAAAAGTTCTCTGATGACAATTAGGATGGTCATCAATTTGATGACAGGGGAAGGTACCCTCTCCACTATTGCTGTGGACTTAGCTGGGGTCATCCTTGTGGATACCTGTGAGTTTCCCTAGCCCAGGTAGATCACATTTCTAAAGCTAGCCCTCAAGGTCCATTCTCTTATTTGGCCACTATCTCTTTCCTGAGGCTGAATACCAAGGTCCAACAACCAAAATTTTGGCTAATATGTCCAGCTAGGATTTACCAACTCACCCTAGCAGAAAATCCCTCATTTTCTCCTTAAAAACCCTCTCCTGCTGAAACCAAACAAACAAATAACACATGCCACTTGTCCCTGTATTTGCTGTTGGCCTTTGCCCAATCTAGAGGCAGCCACCCACCTCGTGCCCCTCCAGGGTAACAAATCTCCTTTGTGCTGAGAACTTGTTATTTGGATGTATCCTGTACCAACTATAGGGGCTACCCTACCTTTTGGTGACCAAAGTGTCACCTCTCAGTCTCTTCCACTGGAGATTAGAGCATTTTAATGTTGCCTTTCATCCCCCATGGATTCCTAAGGCTAGAGGATGGCACACTGGTTTATATTCAACAGAGTGAGGGAATCCGTTTTCTAGCCTCTGTACCTGGATAGGGATGCACAGGCATCCAAAAGATTTTTTTTCCCTTCCTATTCTTTGGCAGACATGTTTTCTGCTTTGCAAAGGACTTTCCACCTTCAAACATCTCACTATGGTGACATCCAGGGCACAAATCAAATGGCAGTATGGAAGCTGAGAAAGGATCCCACTTAGGCATGACACAGCTCACATCTTCCCTGCTCAGTCACAGCTCATCCTGTCACAGACCATCCATAGTATCAGAAAACAATTGTGCCAAGCTTTGTGGACATGCTTGGAATCAACAGTGACAGCTTCCTAATTTAATGATTGTGTTTTTTCACCACCCTCCTAACTTCTCCTCAAAGAATGTGTTGCATCTGAGGGAGAGCTCCTTGTGAAAAAAGCAAACTAAGGTAAGTTCTGAGGGCAGCCACACTCTGGTTCCTCCTTGCAGCAGACACTCAGCAGAGCTCTGTGCCCTGTCTCTGAGAATTAAATACAAAGTGAAATGGCTGACACACTGATGTATAGTAGTACATCTCTTAGGACTAAAATGGGAGGCCAAACTGTTTCTACTAAAACAGTGAGGCTGTCAAACCAATTATTTGGCATCAGGGACTGACTTGTTAATTATGCTGCATCAAGGACATCCTCCAATTAACTGAATCTGAAGCCCAAGGTTTTGACAAAAATTTAAGATGTTATAAAAATGTTGAAAATTAGTATGAAAGTTAATGCTTCAACCATTTCTGAGTAGAGTTACATAAAGGCCTTTAAATGAAAGGAAATTAGGCCTAAACACATCAAGAACTCTGTCTGCCTGTGCAACCCCATCTGTGTGTGTGTTGTGTTTGTGGGTGGTACATGCATGTACGTGTGAAAGCTCAAAGTCAAGACTAGGTTTCTTTCTCTTGTTTCTTTCTGCCTTTACTTTCTGAGGTAGTCTTTCAATGCTGAAGCTCATCAGCTGAACTAGATTTCCTCATGAATAATCTTTAGTAATCTGCCTGTCTCCAACTCCCAAATGCTGAGATTATAGAAATGCACCTTACATATTCCCAGAATCTTATATATATTCTGTGGATCTCAGCTAAGGTCCTTGTGCTTCTGTGGCAAGCATTTTACCATCAGAGCTATCTCTTTAGTTTTATTGAAAACTTTTAAAGGACAATTTTTATCTTTCGAACTTAATTGTAGGAGTTAGTCACTAAGGTTATCCTTAATCATTAATTTTAGTTAAATATATCCAACAAAAGATAAATGAACATTAATTTTTTAAATAAAGTTTTAAGTTCTATATAAATAGCATAAATATCATGTTGGTATATGGTGCTACTATGTTAAATCAATAATTGTATAAAGAAATTAATAAAATACATATTTGAATTTTTACCATCTTTATTAATTCTTGGGAATTTCATACATATATTCAATGAAATATGATCATGTCTACCATCCCATTTTTTGCCCCAAATCTCTTCATATCTCTCACATGTTCCCCTGACAACTTAATAATTTCTCATCATTATTCTCCTCCTCATCCTTCTTTGATAATTCACTAAGTCCAATTCATGCTGTCTACATGTGTGTGGGCGTGGGGTCATCCACTGGAGCATGAGAGACCTACCAGAGGCCACACCATCAACAAAGAAGGATTTTCCCTTTCCAAGCAGTTATCAATTGCCAGTTGGCTCATTGGGAAGGGATAGAGCCCAGAGAGCATCTCCATACCTGTACTATAATTTTGGCTGGCTCTGTCATACAGAGGTCTTATAACAACACCTGCTACAGATTTGTGTGTGTGATAGCCATGTCATGCTCAGAAGATAGTGTTCCAAACCACTGCTCCACATTTGCCAGTTCTTCCATACACACTGCTTTCTCTTCAAAAAAGTTTCCTAAGCCTTGAAGAAGAGGGGTATGTCTAATAAAAATGTGCCAGTTAGGGCTGAACACCCAGTCTTTTGTTCTGAGCACTTTGATCAGCCAGGACTGGTGCTCATCACAAAAAAAGGTTCTCTGGCTGAATTTGAGAGTAGCCACGTCAGGGCAATTCAGCAGCAAGATGACTTAGCAAGCTGACAATAGCAGGTTTGGGGCCTATGACCTCCCCAGACATTATTTTCATCTGTGATTACAGTGTCAGTCATGAAATTCTCTTCTGTGGAGCAGGCATCAAACCCAATCAGAAATTAGTTACAGCAGTGGGCATGTCTGGTCTGGCAGGCTGGTAATGTAGCATTCTGGGTCCATTGCTGAGTTAGACATCACCTCCTCCATCATTGGTCAGAGTACCTTCGAGTAACAGGAAAGCCAGCCAGTAGGAAGGAAGCTTCCCAGTTGTTTTAGAATGATTTGCCTGTGTCCTGAAGGCATCGTGTGTGGTATCTTCAGCAACTGAGTCTTACCACGTGGTTATGGTGGGCAGGCAAGGACAATATCAATAGCCTGTGCTATGTTCAAGACCTCTGGGCCTCCTTGAGCAATGACTTATAGGGAGGTATCCTATGCCTTGCACTGAAATTTTTATTGAATAAGTGTGTCTTCTGAGATTGGCATTCTCCACCCATGAAGGGTAACTCTACTCTAACTCTTCTTTTAAAAAAATAAATTTTTATTTTGAAATTAGATCACTGACAAGTAGGTTTCTAATAGGCTCTCTCATACATCTTTAGTTTTGGCTAATCTACCCACTATTGTATTCTACCTCTCACCCCACTCAACTTAACCCTTTCCCTAGTCCTCTACTGAATCTTTTATGTAATATATACTTTAGTGTTTCTCTGGTCTTACATGAGTGTGAAGGTCAGAAGAAGACAGTGTGCTGGAGTCATTTTTTTCCTTTCAATATGTAGGCTCCTGAGATCAAACTCAGATTATCTGCCCAGACAGCAAGAACCTTTACTCACATTAGCCCTTATTATAATGTATATACTCGATAAACAAATAAGCATAAATGTTTAATATTATTAAGTAGTATGATTTGGAGAATATAATTTTAAAATATCCAAGCAATTACTTAACATCATCATGAAATCGGCTTATCTACTTATTTATGTGATCACCATTTTTAGTACATGTCTATAAAAAGGAAAACCAAAATAACTTGATGCTAATAATAATAATAAGCAATGATACTCAAAGTTTATATGATGAACAAAATGAAAACCATTAAGACTTGCATTTCCAGTAAGACGTTGCTTGAAAATTTTCAAAAATGTGCCTACATTGTTTTGCTGATCTATACACTGTTGTATACTCAAAGTGTTGATTATAGTTTATTACTGACAATTATAACTTCTCATTGAGAAGAAAATGTAAATGTTTGCAGATTGATATAACTGAAAATCTAATTTTTTCTTTCCCTGAGACTGTCATAGAGGTACAAAACAGAATGTGATCATATGTACTCCACTGTTTTCCCTCCACCCCTCCCATACAGTCTCCCAACATGGTCTGCTCTCAACAGTGTGTCTTGGAGGCAGAGATAACTTACCAAGTACAGTTATGCTGCCCACGTTTTTACAGTTGTCACTCATCACTTCTGCTTATAGTTTCAGGTAACAATATTAAATGTTTCCATATTAAAATACACTATGTTTGAATAACAGTAGGAGAAGCAGAAGGCAAGCATAAGTTAAGGGGGAAAGGAAGTGGTGTAAAAATTCCCACTAAGAACTTGAACCTAGTTTTTGTTTTAATGAATGATAGTAATACTGGATACATTAAAGAGTGATTACAGATTTTAATTTTAGAATAGTGACTTTTTGTAGCTGTTTAAATTTAGGCATTTTCTTGAAAATGTGAAGGAGATACACAATATTCCAAAAATTGGGGAAGGACATGTTTGAGCATAGAAATCTTTTTACTTCATCACCTCTCAGCAAAGGTCTCCCTCATGGTGTATACCAGCTCACTTTTCTGAGGATGACTGTTAAGCACACGCTTCCTAAAGATGTTTTCCCTGTCGTAGGAGTTCCTAGAAACAATAATACAATGTAAAAATAGTGTTAGTTACATGAGGAGTCTTCTGGCAGGGACAGAGGCGCAGAGACAAGTGGAGCAGTTCCACAGCATAGGCTGAGCATGAGAGGCTTGCAGAGCAGGACTGTGAGGAAGCCAGCCAGAGGAAAGTGAGTCCAGTTGAATTAGTGGGCCAATTAGCTAATGATTCAAGGAATTAAGCTTACTATAAATGTGCTGCATTTAATAGTTAATTATAATAATAATCTTGATATTTCTGATGTAGCTGCTCTTAGACTTTGATAGGTGTGCACCGGATTAAAACCAATTTAGGAGTGGAGGTGGGAAAATCAACACCCTAAAGAAAGAAATGTACCAGTCAGTATAACGTTATCTGACTGTACCTGACCTCAGGGCTGACAAGGTAGTATCAGATAATCATTGATATGCTCTCCCCAGGGAAGACTAGCTGTATTCTCTCAGTATTCCCATGTTGACCACAGTTCTTTGTTTAGGGTGAAGTCCCTGAACTTTTCTCTTTCCATGTTAGTTTGAAGGTGTTGTGTGGGTGAGGCAGGGTGTGTGTGTGTGTGTGTGTGTGTGTGTGTGTGTGTGTGTGTGTGTGTACACATCTGTATGTATGTATCAGTAGTTAAAGAAAAGGAGGCCTTCGATTAGAGACTAGATGGATACTTGGAGGGTTTGGAGAGAAGACAGCAAAGGAAGAGGTTGACAGGATGTATTTATAATTTCAAAATATTATAATTATTAAAAACAAACAAAAGTGGAAAATGAATGAATAAAAAGAGATGTAGCCTTTGCACCTGGGAATTGGTTTGTTTCATGTTATACTGAGTCACAAATGTGTAGGTTTTGTGTCTTAAATCTCGACCTATTTTTGCTTTTTTTTTTTTTTATTCCCAGCAGTTTGCTTAAAAATTTTTTTTATTTATTTTCCAAGTTTGGCTTCTGCAGTGCTTCTGAGAACTAAGATATAACACACACACACACACACACACACACACACATATACATACACACACATACACACACACAGACACACACACACACACACACCCCTAGGATGTCTGTTGCAATGCTGGTGTGCTGGAGAAGCAGAAGGAGCCAGAGCCATATGCATCTTTGTGGAAACAGGAGAAGGAGGTGCTGATGCAACCCTCATCCAGCTTGTGCAGAATGTTCCCTGAAAGCTGTTCTGCGTGTTTGTTTCCCACTGACGACTTAAGTGTTTCAGTGTGTATCACACATCTTTAATCTCAATATGCTCCTTACTGCTTTAGCGCCCAAACCCAACAATTTCAAACTGTCTTAAGAAAGCAACTTCATGAAATGCCTGTCTCAACCTTTTTATGTCTAATTGTGTCACTCATAATGGAATCAAGTATTAGATCTAGGTGACCAACAACACGACCATAAGGATATGTACTATTAAACGCTCCTGAATTTGATTTGAGGGCTTTGTTTGTTTGCTTTTGTAGGCTTTCCTTGACTCTAGGGTAATTTGGGTTTTGACTGACAAGACTTTAAGTCAGTTCACTGAGCAAACAAAATGTGTCAGCTATGGAACATTCAGGGTGATTCAAGAAGAATTAAGGACCTGGGCCTTGAGGGTCCTGCAGAGGAACTTCTCCAGCTCATCTCCTCTTGACCCTTCTTGTCTTCTGGGCCTTCACCTGGGGACATGTGTCTCTCTCCACTTAATGAAGAATAGCACTATGGGAAGACCCAGACACACTTTCTCTGTCCCTAATACAAAGAAAACATCTCTCTATGTATCTATTTAAGAAAAAATTAATGTAGTCCTACAGAAGCCTTATCTCCAACCTGTTGATTAGAGTCTCAGCTCTGGCTACACGTGAGAAATAGCTCAGATACTTTTGAAAATTTATATTCTCAAATAATACATTCAAGAATGTATTTAGTAACTAGCAAACCTGACAATGTGGAGAAAGAGTGATGTTGTAAAGCAAAGAAAAGCAGCCAAATTAAAAATAAATGCATATGAAACCTACATTTACAATTTGTGGTTCTACGAAAATGTCCACAAATATCTATGTGGCATGGTACTAGTGTTGTAAAAATCTAAATGCTGGCAGGATAGCACAATTTGTGTGGAAAATATCCCAAGATTATCATTTCTCTAAATGTCAACTGATGGGTCCATTAGCTCAATAGATGAGCTGTGTCTTTCTATATGCATGACTGGCCAGTGCCAGCTTAAAAGTAAATTTTTAGGAGACTATGACAATATCAGTTGGTATTTCTACATGACATTACCTAGGCATTTACTTCTCTTCCTTTTAAACTTTAAAATTTTTATTTGGCAAATGAGTGTTTTGTTTATATTCAGTGAGTGTGTCTGTATACCACATAGGTTTAGTGCCCTTTGAGCCCAGAAGAGGGGGGTCTGATTCCCAGGAACTGTGTGGTCATGTGAGTGCTGGAAACTGAACCTCTTATGAGATCTAAGATTTCAGATTGCACTACTTAGTTTGATTTCATGAACCCAAACTAATTTCATGAAATTGTTTTTATATAATGATTTTTTATTTAACATGTTTTTTTTAACATACTGTTCCTTCTTCCTCTGCATTGGTGTTTCAGTGGTATAATTCTCACCTCCCATGAAATTCTTATTAATAAAGACAAAGAATTATTCTCCTATCAGCTGTATCTGATGCCCACTAAGGGATACAGACTATGCCTGTGGTAAGGTAAACCCTGATTATCTACCCTTAGAAACTCACAGTTCAGGGAAAAGACAGAATAGCATATACTTACAAATAGAAGATGTTCATGTGAAGGAAATAAAACTGGGTAAAAAGAGTCACAGGAAATGCTTTGTAGATGAAGGCTGAGGAAGGCTACACTGATCAGACAATTCTGCCTTAAATGCTGACGACAGTCAGAGAGACTGGGAGAAGAGCATGAAGGCATCCGCTGGGGAAGAAGCAAGATTAGTGTGTTCACACTGAGGCTGAGGGTGGGGTGAAGGTTGAGCTACTGCAATAGGTGATGGAGATGAAGTTAGAGCAGCAAACAGAGGTCAGACTCTCAGGGCCTTGAGGCCCATGGCTATGATCTGGGTCTGTACTCTAATTGTAGTAAGATATCACTGGAGGACTTGGCACCAGCCCTAAGACCTTCCTGATATCTTTGTTGGACATCGGCTATGTGGATGAAGAATTGCTGAGTATCTCATGAAACCTTCATCTCAGGTGGTAGAGGCAGTGTATACACACAGTAAAGCTCTAATGTATCTGGGATAAATGTTTAAGAGTTGGGGCAAGAACTGATATTAAGAATTATTAGTATTTCTATTATTTTTAGATAGAAAACCACTGTAATGAGCTTTAGAAAGGTGTAGGGAGACCCTGGGGAAAGGGGGAGACAACAGAGGAGTGAGACAGGGTAGAAATGGTGAGGAAGGTCATAGAGTGGACACCAGATCACTCCACTGAAAGCTCTGGCCTCAACAAGATGCTATAATGTACATTTCTAAACTCAGGAGGTGGAAGCAGGATTGTGAGTTCAAAGTCAACTTGGTTTACATAGTTACAAGCCAGCCTAACTATACAGTGAGACCTTGTCTTCAGAGGAAAGAAGAGGGAGGGAGGGAGGGAGGGAGGGAGGGAGGGAGGGAGGGAGGGAGGGAACACCAGCCTCACAATGGCCATGCAGTCCTTCTGGGCTTCAGCAAATTGTCTGAAGATTGGAGGAAACTCATCTCTTGTTCAGCTCTTTTGAGGACACGCATGTTCTGGTGCTTCTCATCTGATGGAAGTAGAGTTAGAATAAATACAAAAATAAATAAAAGGATACAAGGGCAGAAACTACCTTTAATATTCAAAGGCACATTTATGTAGTATTCAGTGAGCACGTTTACATAAATGTAAATCACAAATCAAAGCTTATGTATGGTTATCTTTAGAAATACTGACCTCCAGCCTTCTCTTTTAAAAATGCCTGTTGCAGATTCCTTAACCTCTTAGGATAGCATAGGACTGCTGAAATGTGTCTGGGCTGAACTTGACCTGATAGGGGCAGTAAAGAAATGGAGAAAGGTCAGACACACAGATATACACACACAAAGGCCAAAATTAGCTGCAGCCTAGATCCCAGTGGAGGAAGAAGGGTTTTTGTATAGAGCTGAATGGGGGGGAGGCAGGTTTAAACTAATCTCTGTAGGGGGTGTCTGTACAGGACCATCTCAGGCTGTAAGCCCCAGAGAAGAGGAAGCTGTGGTCCACACTTTTCTGCAGACACTTTCAGCTTCTTCACAGGAACCCAGGAAAAGTTTGGTCTTTTTCCTGAGCCTGACACCATGAAGGCTTTGTTATATCCATGGCTCTAAGGCACTGAGTTTCTTCATATGGCCCTGCTCATGTCAACAGTACACATTCACCAGGAACTTCATCCCTACACAGAACTCATGTCAAAGGAATATGATTAAGTCAATAACTTTTTTAATTTTTGTGATATACTTTTCCAAAGGAAACAAGTACATCAAAATTCTGTTTGCCCATTTCAAAGGGACTACTGATTTTCTTTTGGGTACAACAGTCGCCAGGGACTTTTTCAACATATTTGAAAGCAATTGCATTGTCATGATTGGATGAAACATAAACATGAGCAAGGCGATTTAGAAGTTATGTAAATAGAGTCATTTAGCTTCCTCTTAGAAGACAAGCTGTTTTAATGTGAGCATTGAAGTTACTTTTGGTGAATAGTAGTTACAGAGTGTAATAAAAGGCTCTTTCCCTTCCTCATCTTTTTCGCTTACCTCAGGCAGATAAACAATTTTAAAACCTTTTCTCTGTGCAGAGGACTGCACAGAACATTCAGAATGATCACTAAGAGCTGAGTGAGCTAACAATGAGAATGACATAAGACAGTATATAGCTAAGGGTTAAACCTGGAACCATGTTAAAGAAAGCTCCAGTCATAGGGAATTCTTTCTGCTTCCTGGACATCGAAGGCCTCTTTTTAGGAAAATAAAATGTCATAAGGATGTCAGCAGTGATAGAAATGGTCCTAATTTAAGCAGCCCCATGATAACTTTAGATCATACAAAAAGATCAGGTATAGAATATAAATCTTCCCAGTTTTTCAAGCATACAAATCCCTTTTCATTTGTAATTATTTGGACAAATTTTGATTTTTTTGTCTTATTATCTTGGCATCTAGTATAGTATGTACAGCTAAAACATACACACACAGAGCACATATGTATATACGTTTGGTCTATATAATGTTTCTTGTGTGTATGTTTTCAGAGCTGACCATTTGGCACTGATGTGCATTTCCCCGAGGAAGACCATCTTTCACATGCCCGTCTTTCCTCTCCTGTCTATTGCTCTTTGTGTAGAGTTTAGGCTTTCCCCTGTCCACTTTTGTACGTCTTTGGTGCTGTTCTTGTTTGGCTCACATTTGGGTGGTCATGTTGGTGAGACCTCATAGACATCACTAGTAGACACAGTCTCAAAGGGAATGTCCTGATCCTTTGGATTTTTTTCCATCTTTCTGCAATGCTCCCTGAGCATTGGGTTAGTAAATGATGACTCATCCTGTCTCCAAGGAGACCACATGCTCTGCTGTGGTTATAACACATCACATCAAGGTGACTAGGAAAAGGCCTAAATTACCTTATGTTTGAGTAGCACTTGAAGAGGAGGGAGAATATGTGGGTAACATGAGTTAAATTCTAAAAGTCACTATTATAATGTTAAATTGACAAGTTTATAAGAGCTAAACTATGGAATATGCCTTAGATTACTTATTAACCAAAATAAGAAAAACCATTTCAGGTGATTACAATTGAAGAGGATTTTATATGATTGAAAAACTGGGGAGATGTATTTTATATTCCATATCTGATCATCTTGTACCACTTAAAATAATATATGTATAGATTTTTATATCTTGTAACAAAATATATTTCAATATTAATATAAAGAAAAGATATGCTTCCATTGATCAAACCCTAGACAGCAAAGCAATAGATGCCTCATAAATCCTAGCATTATCTTTTGCAACTGCCTGGTTGCCTTTGTTCTGATCACATTGAGATTTTACTTCTTTTCTAGGGAACACAGCCCTTATCAGGACTATGAGATTGAGGATAGGTAGTTACCACTGCCTACAATACTATTTGCTCTCTTCCATCCTCCCAGCAATGTAATAAGTATGTATGTTAGACATTGGCTACAGCAGCCTCATAAGCAAAACTATGTTTTCTAAAGAAGACAAAAAATCATGTTGAAGAATTATACAATTTAATAGACTAGTCAAGGAAGTGGCAAAAATAAGGCATGGTAGAGATGGAACAGATTTATTTAGGTCCATTGCAGAAAAGGCTGAATCAGCATAGAAGATGAAGATGGCAGATCGGAGTCCCAAGCCAGACAGGTTCAGCTGGGATAAACTATCAGTCAGACTTGAGACTTAAGACTCATATGTAGAGCCATACTTTGAGGTGTGTGAACACGGTAAGAAGAGGAGGGACATTCAGGTACTGGAGCCACAACAAAACTCAACAAGTGATTTCCACTGGAGAATATGACAGGTTGGGATTTTATCTTCCCAACCTACCTAGTGCTTGGCAAAGCTTTTATTGAAATGCTCACAGTAACATAGTAGCAAAACAGGATGGAAATTTTAGAAGTAAAAGACATAATAATTAGTGTGATTGTGAGTTAGAGATTTGACCAAATTCTAGATCTAAGTCATTTTCCATTTTCCACAGAAAGGAAATGAGGATTCTATCTATAGACTTCTAGATGATATGTTGGTTCTACTTTACAGTGACTCAGACGTAGCCAAATGGGCTTTGCACTGAAGGTTGTAGCTGCCTTTATAGCTATAAATAGCCAGCACGTTGTCCAGAAGGGCTTTCTTCCAACAATCATATTTCTAGTACACCACAGCTGGAATTGGTGGACTGAATGTAAGGTTGGTTGCTTGCTTGCCCTGTAAAATTGAGCATGACAAGGAGCTGAGCTTGTCAACACATTTAGAATTCAAGAAAAACACAGTGTAGATTTGAGCATTTGATTTGTGAAGTTCATAACTGTTCATTCATTTCCTAACCATAGCTCATTAAATTTAACAGTTGTATGATTCTGGTTTCACAAGTGACAACCTTGACATAATTTGTGTAATAAATTACTAGCTGCTTTAATAAACAGAATTGATTTCACATTGAATTGTGGAATAGTAATAGGAGCACTAAAATCTGTCTTTCTATCTCTAAGGGGTTTGTTTTAAGGGTTTAGATCACAACAATAAGCATTTTTTAATCCTTCTGTGTATAAGCAGCTCCATGTTCTGAAGCATTAATTTGCTTTCCTGGTAATAAACAGTAATTTATGATATGCAATATCAATTTACATCTTGCTCTCTTTGTTTGATAGGGACATAATGCTCTTTCTAGTGTAAAGTGCTTACTTAACAATGATCTCATATTTGAAACAAAGAAAATATTGCTTCTATTTTAAAAGAAACCAAGCTCTGCAAGCTGGAGCTGGGCCTGAGGTAAGACTGAGTGCTAGTTAGCACCAAAGAATGCCCACATTTGCTTCTTGAGCTAAATGCCACCAAAGGGTGTTTTATGATGGTTATGGCATCTCTTTTCATTTGATCTCAATTATATTAGAAATTAGAGGTCTTGCCTTCCCTCCATATCACTTTCTTATCTCAAGAGGCATCTAGACAGATTGACTCTGTTAACTAAGAACTTCAGAGAAGTGTAGGACACCATTGAAGATGGAGCAGTCATCAAAGGCTGACAGTCACACCATCTGTTAGTCACTAGATAAAATAAGTATTGAAATGGACTACTAGGTCTGAATTGGTTATTTTTTAGTGGGAGGGTTAAATTCTACCGATTAGCACAATGCGGATTCTGCGTAAGGTTCTGGATTGATGCTTTTATGCTATTGACCTTGAAAAAAGAATCTTATTCTCAGGGATTATTCAAGATGCCATTTTTATTTGGCTCTAGACAGTAAGGCCCCCACAAAGGCAGCCTCTCCTACCTGTTTGCAGCCATCTTATTTTCCAAGACTTCCCAAAGGTCATATCTGGGTATAAGAAAGAGGAATTCGCATGTATGTAATAAGTGTGAACAGAGAATTATAAACTCAGCAGTACGGAAGGCATCTTTCCGTATTTTTCTGTTAACAGTTTAAAACTTTGCAGTACAATGTGCTTTAACAAGTTGAAACATCAGCCCTCTGCTTGTGGTGATTCTACTATGGTTTAATGAGCTAGAATAGACTACCTAAATAACAGGCATCTGAGTGCTAGTTAGTAATGACATTAAACCTGTGTCATCAATATACAGATTGTTGGCTTTGAGTTCATAAGAATCCATTCTAAGACCAGGAGACCTGGATACAGACTCCCGTGAGGTCCTTGGTGCTGTCAGGGATGAGCTTGTAGCTCCTGCTGCTTATGGACCATGTGTATCTGTCTATTCTCAGCTTAGATAATCTGATTTTGCTTTTACAAAATCTGTCTCCTGGCCTTTCTGTCTGTATTTATGTCAAATGTGTGCAGAGACCTTTTATCTTGGGGAAACCCTTTTCTCTCTCCATATTTCCTCTTAGGTATGACCACGTCTTTCAACATTCTGACTCTCTATGAAATTTTGCTTCTGGAAACAAAAGCCAAGAAATAAGTTTATCTCTGTAGACAATTTTCTTTCCACAAAGAGTAAGAGAATACAGAAA
Source organism: Phyllotis vaccarum (assembly GCA_033318265.1). NCBI lineage: Eukaryota > Metazoa > Chordata > Mammalia > Rodentia > Cricetidae > Phyllotis > Phyllotis vaccarum. The sequence continues at coordinate 25,193,676 of JARWLC010000006.1, read as the reverse complement.
ATATAGAATAAAAATTATTGCTATTACAACAAGTTATCCTAGCATAGACATTTAAATATATTTCAAAATAAGGTGACTAGGTGATTAATTTTGCACTGATATTGTGTGAGTGGATAAAACAGTCCACCAGAAGGGATTACAGACCTTGTACATAGAGTATTTTATGATTTTGACAAAAATCTTCAAAGTAAAAGAAACCATATTATGTTGAGCTTAATGGAGGAGTCACAGAGAACACCAGTGAAGATGAAATCAGCTTCCTAGGATTCTTCCAAGGAGCTTCCCTCCCCAGACCACACTGTCTACACCATGTATGCATGCGTATATTTAGTTTGTAGCCGTCTTTCATCCAGCAACATTAGACATATCTCTTCTGTCCACAACGGTTTTATTAAGATTTGTGTTTATAAGCAGTATCAATAGCACTAACAGTTGTCCCCTTGACTTTTGTCTACATTGTATACAAGTGGCCAATGCTCTTTCAAACTCTTTCCTCCCATGAACCCACAGAAATACTATCTCACTGTTAATCTCCAGCCCTCTGGTCTCTCCTCTTTGAAATCTTTCTCGGTGTCTTTTTCTTTATCCCTGTCTGAATCCTCATCCATATGCAAAGACAATTCATTATTTTTATTTTTTTCTCTCTTACAGGGTAACCTTCCCTATTCTTGGAATTTAACCACCAGCAGTCTGTTAATGACTCGCTCTTGTCCAGATTTCTAAAGCTTAAGATTCATATATCTAAATATTTGCAAAAGACCTTTATTTCAATTGCCCATGCTCCTCAACCCAAAGTGGAATGATTACCTTTTATTCTGCCCATCTGTACTCCTCCTTCTGGTTCCTTTTATTATTCACAGAGGTATAATCTCTACCTTGCCTCTTAAACAATCATCTATACACATAAAGATATTACCCATTCTCAGTAGTTGCTTGAATTTCTCCAGATGTATTCCCAGCAAGTTTACCATTGCTTTTGCTTAGGTATCTTTGGGCCTACCAGCATGGTACCCTTCAGCATTCCTGGACTTCAGCTCCCTCTCATTGCTTGGATTTCCCTGTGTCTTTGAACAGTTTCAGAAAATCTTGGGGAAAAATGACCTTGATCATCAACATTTGTTGGCTCATTCCCATCCCATTGATGGATGATACAGATATTCAACTTTCTGTCACATCAATTTAACAACTGAGCCAGCACTGAACCTGTTCATTCTACTTGTTACACCTGCTGATATGAATTAATAGAAGCCCTAATCTTCTCTTTCCTGGATTATTTAAACACTTTCCAAATGTCCTCCAGTCTCCTCTCCTGGCAGCAAGAATGATTGTTCTAATACTAATCATCCCTCTGCTTAAAATCTATCAGTGAATGTCTGCAATCTTGATGACTCGTAAGAACAAAAGGAAACCCAAGATCTATCTAAAGGATGTGGCTATTGGCTTTAATTCAAGAGGTAGTAACTCAAAAGGCTAGAGCACTAGTAGAAAGAGATCTTTGGGTAACTTAGGTGCAGGCTCCCTCACATGGCCTGCCTCTACCCATTTCTACCTCCAGGAAAGCTGCAGCTCAGCAGTGCTAAAAGCCACAGGACTCCTAAATTTCAGACCTTTCCATGTACCCTTCTGTTTCCTTGGGCCTTTATAGTGCCTGTTGTTTAATGGCATTAACTGGACAACCATGGAATGACAGGAAGTTCTATCAAAGAACCAGAGATGTTTGTGTTGTTGTTAAGGACCCTGGAGCCACAGTTAAAAGAATCCTTTTATAATTGTTCACACCATAATTTCTTTTCTTAGTTTCCTGGTTGGTGCTATTTCTGTAAAGTACCAGACAAAATAATCGCTCACTTACACCTTTAGAGTATTTATAGATCACTTCTATAGTCTCATTTATTCATTCGTAAGTAAACACTATGCACTCAGCTTCTATACTACTACTTCAGAAATCCCTCTCTCCATATGGAATAGCTTTTCCTGAGATGTTTTCCTTCTTTTATAAGGCTCTCAAATTGCTCTCTTTTGCTTGGAATAATAAATTATAAGACCATTTATAAAAACAATTCCGACTGAAAATAATGATGTTGACTTCACTGTTACTTGTATTTTGACCTTAACATGGCCACAAAATATAAGGAGGGAAAAAAAGAGAAGGCTTACCAGGAAGAGACTGATGAGTAATCTTAGTTGTCAGCTTGATAAGCTCTAACTACCCGAGAGATAGGTTTTCTGGTTATGCCTATGGAGGATTATCTCCAGTCAATTAAGTGAAGTAGAAAGATTCATGCTCTAAAGGTAGCACCATTGCCTGGCCTGCAGATCTAGATGCCATTACCAGCAGAAATAAACTAAGTATGGATTGCTCTCTTCTTCCCGGTAACCGATGTGATGTGATCAACTGCTGCTGACTCCTGACATCTTGACTTTTCTACAGTGATTGGTTGTACCCTTCGAAGATGAGTAACAATAAACCTTTTCTTCCTTGAGTTGATTGTGTCAGAATAGATTATCACAATAACAGGAAAAATAATTAAGTAGACAGTAATTTATGACTCCTTTTCTGACTGTTCTTTTTCTTGTGCTACTAACTCCTGTAAGATGATTACTGTTACACAGATGTTTTAACAATCATAAGCTTATTTTAGATACATTGAGAAAAGTGACCTAGGAGAACTTGAAATCCTTGGCATTATTTTACATCATTGCAAGGGACTGATTACAGACATCATATAAGTTGATGAAAAATTTCCAAAATCCTGATGTCCCTTCCATCAGGCTGTGAAAAATGTTGTTCTGGATCTCTAGTACAAGAAGTTATATTTTGGCTACAATCTTTCATTTGATTCTATTTGTGCCCATTCAGGAACTGAAAAAAATGTTCATTGAGTGTCTAAATGACTTACATAAAAACCCAGAATATAGTCCAGTAAATCCTTAAAAGTCTTTAAACATTCCTCCTCCTCCACCAGCAACACCACACTCCATCAGCCGGTTCTTTTCAGGCATATATGAAAACACAGATTCAAGCAAGAGACTAAGAGCCTAGAATATTAAATTCCACAGAACTCCTAAATTTCAGACACAGAATCTTGTGTCTGGTAATTTATGTTCTACAAAGAAAATCCCCATGCAAATGGAAGGTGAGCCTTAAGATCAATCTAGTCTTGGGGTTAGGGGAGTATTCACTAATGTACTAAGTCATATCCTGTGGTAGTTTGAATGTAATTGGCCCCCATAATCTCAAAAGGAGTGGCACTATTAGGAGGTGTGACCTTGTTGGTGAAAATGTGTCACTGTGGAGGAGGGCTTTGAGGTCCCATACATGCTCAAGCCATTCCCAGTATCTTAGTTCACTTCCTGTTGCCTGTGGATCAAGAAACAGAATTCTCAGCTCCTTCTCCAGCATCATGTCTACCTTTCTGCCTCCATGTCCTACTATGATGATAATGGACTGAACCTCTGACCTGTAAGCCACCTGATTAAATGTTTTTCTTTATAAGAGTTGCTATGGTCATGTCATGGTTATTGCTCTTCACAGCAATAGACAGCCTAACTAAGACATATCCCCAGTTCATAAAATGCCAGGCATTGTGGTGAACAGTGCTGTTGAGGAGATGAAAAAGGAAATTCTTTGGGCTCATTGACTACCTAGTTTACCAAATTTTTGAGCTCTGAGTTTACTGAGAGACCCTGTCTCAAAGAATAAAATGATAAACAATAGAGAAAAACAAGTGATATCAACTTCTGGTCTTTTAGTATACAAACATACTAACATATATACAAACCCAAGTTCTCATACCATCACACCATATAAGGAAGCATGTGTGCACACACACACACAGACACACAGACACACAGAGACAACACATGGAGAGATATGCACAGAGAGAGAGATGGGGGCAGAGAGACAGAGAGGATCAGAACTAGTCTTGAGAGCTAAAGACACAGGATAAATGTAGACATCCAAAGAAACAAAGAAAGAATCTTCAAACAAGAAATAGTGAATAAGGAAAAGTAGAGATGACAACCACACCCATGAACCTAATGCAAACTGTGGAAAGGTAGTTTCTAGAGAGAACACGCAGCCTTGGCTCATACCTCAGCCACTTGTGTAGTCATGTGAGTACACATATATCATAGCAAGGGCTACTTCATTCTGTGGCTCAGGCTCTCAGTCCCCACATCTATGGCCACAGTCTTTTTCATAATTACCTTGGAAACCCAAATGCATAGCATGATAATAAAAAAAAAAGACATGTAGTTTTTCTCTGTTGAGTAAAGCATCAAAGTAAATGCTACACATTAAAAATTTCTAAATTTAAAATATTGAATAAGACAGATGACAAAGAAATCAAATTAAACCAATCCCTAGGACCTACAGATTAATGTAACTATAGTCTAATACATCTCTCATCAGAGGAGCTTCTCTTTGTAGTAAAAGGCAATGGCAGTTAACACAGAAACCCATAAGTGGTCAAGATGCAGAAAATAAGAGACTGTGGAATGCTTAGCCCTAAGTGGGCCATATCATACTCCTTCCTCCCAAGGCTTAAGGATCATTGAGGAAGAGAGAACAGAGAAAATGTAAGAGCCAGAGGCTGTGTCTTGTGGTTATGGCACGGAAGTTGCAAGTATGAACTCACAACAGTTGTGACAGCATGCCCAAGACCTGTAAAATCTCAAGACAGATGAACCCCAGCATGAAGAGGGTAGGTTGGTAGCCCCCCCTCCTAGTCAGCCAGGAGCTATTAGTAATTGATAGCTGCTGGAGGAAAGTTGGTTTTATTTAAGAATATAGCTCCTGGTGGGTTGATACATTCCAGTAGAAGGTCACACATCTAACAATGTTTGAGCAGCAAAAGTTTGATTTGATGAAATTAAAAAAAATGACACAAAGTCAAGTGGATAGAAAAAGAGAAGGTGGTCCTAGGAAAAGTTGGGGGAGGGGTAAATATAATCAAAACAGCTTGTACAAAAATTTCAAAGAACTGATACAAATTAAAAAAAAAAACTAGAGACTCAAAACTGAGACTTATAATCATTTGATAAAACATCTGTAACCAAATGTGTAAAAACTCAAGAGAAAAATTTTTGGGCTCATTCCTAGATTCTTCAAATGTTTGATTCAATCGACATTCTTAAAGTATTCCTCCTCCACTGTAATATATATATATTAATCTCCAGAGACATTTGAAAGTTTTTCTAAGTACAGTTTCCCCAGATCATTACATCAAGCCATTCCATAAAGTAAGAATAAATGATTGACTCTTTCTCAATATTCATTGAAGTTGTAGCTCCATTGGGAAGCTATTGACTCATCTTTTGTCACTGAATCTCACTCAGGTACCAGCAAATATAGCCTTTGACCCCTGATTCCCCAAACTTCAACCTCAGAATTTTTCTTTTTGTTTAATACTTCTACAGTGGTGGTAAGATCTCCTTGCCTTTGCTCACTGGCTGTAGGTTGTCCAGCTCAGAATATTTATAAATTAAGCTTGGATTTCTTATGGACACAAAATTCTTCCACAAATTGATTTCAAAACACCAAATTTGTTATATAAGTGACAAAAAAAGGCAAAGCATGTCAGGCAACAGCACAGAGTTTAAAAGATCACTGAATTCAACCTCCATCTATAGTCCTTGCATATCAGAAGCAGTGAGTATTCAATCTCCTTATTCCCTTACTCCACTTTAAGCTTTAATAACATAAGAGGCTTCTGCTGTTCCCAATGTGAAGATGAAAAGAAGTTCTAACCAGTAAACCCTTGCAGTTTCTTTAATGAGCCTGATTGATCTTTAACCCAAGAAATAGACAATCCATCTGTTGGAGAGAGCTCAGTGTCTGCGAACGGTTAGCCTGTCACAGAAGACATTTCAACACACAGCCTCCATCTGGTCCCTGCTGCTTGCTAATTTAAAAAGAGACTTGGGGGTCTGGGGGAGAATGGCATTTCCAGTTAACAGTAATTATTTCTAAAAGCTCTTAGCTTCTTTTCACATTTCCTGTTCCTTCTGACACTTCTACTTCCCATATAGGGCTTTCAGAAAATGAGGTTATGGTTGACTCTTTAGTCTAGTTATAAATAAGATATTCTTCTGCCAAAGCTTGCTCCTATTTGTATGTCAGTTCCTCCTGTTCAGTTTTTTTGGATATCTGCCTTATTTGTTTGGTATTCCCAGTACTTTGCACTTCTCTGGAACACGTGTTGAAACAGAGCAAGCCTGAATACAGCCCATCACTCAGATCTTTGACATTTTATCCGCTCTGATGATTGCCAAAGAGTAGTGCATGAAAACTATAATGTACTTGTCAGATTTGCCCAAGTTACACACAAGCTTTCATTCCCTACTTGTATAGCTCAGATGGTCCTATGTGTCATCATAGATGTGCATCATCAGTGACATTGCCTCACCAGCCTAATTAAGAGACAGCACTCTTTCCGTGGTGGCCTCTGTCCAAATGGGTAAAAGAAGTTGAAGAAACTCATCTAGGACAACTTGGACATAGTCCTGTTTCTCCATAAATAATTACTCTCCATTAAGTCTCTTCTTGGATAAGTAAAAGTCTTCTGAAGCCAGTAATAGTTTGGAGTATTAGGTAACTGCCTCGGCAGACTCTAGATTATTCCAAAGGATGGCCCAGAAAGAGTTCCTGCTGAGACTTGCTAGGGAAAAAATATAAACTTTGGGTTTCAGTTCAGTGGAAATTAGTGATGGTTAATTCTGTCACAGAGGCAGTACCTACCACACTATGATGTAGATTAAGTCTTAAATTACCCAAGACCTGAGTCACCACTATTTAATCTATTTAAATTTTCAAATAAAAATTGCCCTTTTTACTCTATATCAACTTTTTGGATCTGAACAGTGAGACAGCTAAAGGAGGCTTAAGAGAAATGTGTACTTAGCACATAGCACAGAAGGTCTAACTGTGAAAGGGTCCGTATAATATAATTACACTGACACTTAGGAATGAGTGTTGCTCAGATTTACAGAGTTGAGTTTTTAAAAGCCAGAGCCCAATTTAGGAAATTCTGAGTCTCATGTGTCTTTAGTGGCTATGAATGTTTTCGTTGAAAGCACACATCACATGCAGAGGAAAGCATCAATGCATTGTCAAATACCACCAGGAAAGCATCTCAAAGTGGAATTCTGTCCCAGCCTCATTATCCATTCCATAAGGTAGTCAGCTAGTACACAGAGCAAATGTATTGCCATCATTTTCTTTTAAAAAATAAGTTTTCATGCAACACATTTTAATTGTGTCCTTTCCCTTCTACCCACCCAAATACATGTTCTTTTTTTATGTCCAAAAGGAAAACAATAATAATCTTAAAAACAAATAAAAATAAACAAAATCATAAGACAAAATATCAAAATAAAATGCATACACACTCAAAAAAAATGGAGTCAATTTTATGTGGACCAACTACTCATGAGTGTGGGGCCTGCCATGGAATGTGGTTGACATATCCAGTGATATTTCGTTGGAAAAAAAATTTTTTTTTCTTTCTCAGCAGCTATCAATTGCTGATAGTTTCCTGGTTAGAGGAGGAACTTTTTGTCCATTTCTTTGTCTTACTTCTGGGGCTTTGTCTCGTTTGAGCCTAGGCAGGTCTTGTGAGTTGCTGCTAAAGTCTTTGTGAGTGCATATATGTGCCTATTCTGCATCATAAAAGTATTAGGAAGTAGCTTTAAGTTTACATAGATATGGCTGCAAAGCCTGATTATTTTTATTATTTTTGTACTCTGAGTAAGTTTCTAATGATGAATGGAGCTCTTAATGGAGATAAAGATTGCATACTTTAAGAACTGTGAGGATGGGTCAGATGAGCAGAATAATAGTCATCAAAGATGTTCATATCCTGAATTTTAGAATGATGACTATATTGACTTACCTAGCAAAAGTAACTTTGTGGATGTAACTGAAGAAAGAAGAGAGAGACAAATGGTCATCCTCGATTATCCAGCTGTCTCAGTCACACTCTTGGCACCAAGTGATCACATGCAAAGCCGTTTCTGCAGAGGTGAGGGGATGATGGTCGCTCCTGTATAGAGTAATGGCAGGTAAGTCAAGCATGCTTAATGGAGGAAAGGATGGCTCTGGTGGGAGGCAGTTTTCCAGTGCTGACTTAGAACGAAGAGGAGGTTTCTAGGACACAGTGAATGGGACACAGATATCGGGGTGGGAGGTCAGAGGACCCTGAACTAGCAGCTGAAGTTCAAAGAAGAAAATAACATTTTCAGCTCTGATTGGACAGAAAATGAAACCAGTAGTTCCCAAACTCTGGTCTATAATAACATCTTCCCCAGCTTCTTCCTCAGAGGCAAAGAACAAAGAACAAGGTGAGAATTCCTCAATAAGGCTATCATTCACTTACACTGCTTTCTTTTTTCCTGAAGCCATGTTCTTTTCTACTGTGTTTTGTTTTGTTTGGCAGTTGCTGGAGACATGTCTAGATATTATGATGTCATCTGAAGTACTATTGGCATCCAGTAAGTAGAGGCCACACCACAGTGTCATAACAGTCCATTATACTGCAGTCTCAAATAGTCAGTGGTGATGTGGAGAAACATGGGAAGCAGTAAGTTTGAATACAGTGAAAGAAAGGGACCATTAGGCATGCAGCACTGCAGGACTGCTTGTGTTCATGGGATGAAACAAATTGCTGTTCCTCTTTATGTATTTCAGTCATTTCCATATGGGAAATTTCCTATGTAACTCTTACAACAGTGAGGAAACTGAGGCTGTAGGAGGTTGTGAATGTAAGCATGTTCCACTGATTCGCTTACTAAGGCCAGTTACTGACAGCTCCTCTTCTGACCATCTCCACTACCCTGGGTGAGGTTGGTACCATCTTCTATCGTCTTGGTTACCAGATGCAATAACTCTGTAGGAATTTTGCTCTCATCTGCTTCTCAACTAGTATCTGAAGGACCATTCTCAAAAGTACTTCTGTCCTTCCTGCTTTTCCAGTTAAACCTGCAATAGGTTTCCTAGATCATTGTTGTACTTGTTTTCATGTGTACACGGCATCCCCACACTACATGCACAAATATGCATGTATAAATGCATGCACTCGTGCTCACATATACCTGCATACCAATAGCTAAGTCTAGTCCCAGCATATTAGCACAGGCTCTAATAAGGACCTTCCAAATAACCCTGTGGCACCTGAGCATCATTGCCTTTCCCACATGTCACATCACTTGGTCATTTACTTGTGTCTCTTTCCCACTGAAATATAAGTTACTTGAGAGCGATGACAACATGATCCTCATTTCACAACTGGAATATGGCATCAAATGATTGGTGGGGTGACTCCCACTCTCGTTCTATCTGAATGAGTTATTGATTTCAGTACTCTGCAGAAAGGCCGAAAGTAAGGCTGTTTTTCTCTGCCTTGGCACATAATGAAATAGAGTCAGGAAGAAAAGGGAAGATGAGAAACAGTTTGTGAAAATAAGTCCAGAAGATACGTTGGCAGACTGACAGTGTTAGTGGAGAGAGCAAGTTTATTGGAAAAGATTCTATTTATTAGTAGTAGTAGTCTTAACGTGTAAGTTAGCATGCAATACAGAGGTCATCACGGAATTTTCAAACATAAGGGTCTTGACACTCTAATCATCCCCTTCACCACTGCCCTCTCCTGTGTCCCATGCTCCAGGTTTTCCTTTCTCCCTTCTTTTATGACACCTGTATTGAAAATGATTAAAAGTGAATTGATGTGGGAATGTCTTTCTGTATGCTGTGCATATCAATCTTTAAATAAAGGAATGTTTTGGCCATGGCAGGCACGATAAAAGAAGTAGGTGGGGAATCAGAATAGTTAGGAGAAGGAGGGCGGAGTCAGATCAGATCCAGCCAGACGCCCAAAGGAGCAACATGTAAGGAACACAGGTGAGCCACGGGCCACGTGGCAGACAGATTAATAGAAATGGGTTGAGTTAAGATGAAAGCACAAGCTAGCAAGGTGCCTGAGCCATAGACCAAACAGTATGAAGTTAATATAAGCGTCTGAATCATGTTGGGGGGACTAAGCAGCAGCAGGCGGCTAAGGGGTCTGGGACGGCAGGTGTGTGAGTCTGGACCTCTGGCCACCAGGGACCAAGAAATCTTATTGTAACAGTGAATAGGACCAGAATGCTAAGATTGCTGTAAAGCAATACAGAAGCATACTCTGTGCACAAATTCTCAGTTAAAAGAAGTGAGTGAGTGAATGAACTTAAATGTGATTTCTATAGGGGAGCAAGCCACATCTTTGGGGAGAAACCCTAGTGAGCAGGAGGAAAGGACCACATTATAGGTGATCAAAAAGGAGATACCAGAGGGATATGGGAGATACAACCTATCTCAGGGTGTCTCCGATGGCTTTAATTGCCGTGACAGAACAGCATGGCCAGAAAGCATGGAAGAAAGTTGGGGAAGAAAGGGTTTATCAGTTTACACTTCAGCACTGCTGTTCATCACTGAAGGGAGTCAGGACAGGAACTCAAACAGGGCAGGATCCTGAGGCAGGAGCTGCTGCAGAGACCATAGAGAGGAGCTGCTTACTGGCTTGCCTTTTGTGAATTGCTCAGACTGCGGTTCTTATAGAATCCAGGCCACACCCAACATGGGCCCTCCCCCATTGACTCCTCGGCTGAGGCTCCTCCCTCTGGTGATTCTACTTTGAGTCAAGATGACTCACAAAACCAAAGTAAGCCTTGAGAGCCATGAAATGGAGTGGTCAAGTGCAGCTGCTCAGAGACTAAGCTAGTTCTTGACTCAGAAGTACCAGGATGGAGCAATGATGCTCTTCAAAGCAGGAGGCAGCTTAGATATTTGAAGCTCTGGTTCATTTTTTTTTTTCCATTTCTTTCCCTAAAGCAATACAACTAGTGAAAATGTAGCCCTCCACTTGTTTTCGAAGTCTTAAAGAGAGCAGCATTTCTGCAAACCTAAGAGTTTGTCAGCCAGGAGCAGCCATAGCGATCAGAAGCAGGTATAAGAACAAAATCCGAGATCCCACCTCAGGCTGAGTCTGCTCTTCTCAAGCTAACCTTGTTCAGAGCACACTTTGACAATGAAGACCTCCATTCAACCTCTTCCAGTGTGCAATCTCGGTTGAGACAGCATGGTTCCCAGTCAGAAATTAGTCCCTCCTCCTCTTAGGGGATGACACTGGGTTATGAAAAAAAAAAATGATGCTGCTTCCTTCTGTATCCTTTTTCTCCACTGGAAGGGCCTATAAATATTAATTGCTGTCCAAAGTTTATAATTCATTCAATCCATAGACATGGGTACCATGTTTTAATTCTCTAGCTAAGTTAGGAACCATTCAGAACAACTAGAAATCTGCCCTGGCCAGCGGAGTCTACAGTGAGAGACCGAACCCTGGAAAGAGAAAAGGGCGAGTGGGAGGGGGAGGGGGAGAGAGGGAGAAATGACAGTAAGGCAGTGAGTTCTGGTCAAGCTGCGATTTCTATTTTTCTCAGGGGGTTTGTAAAGCAAGTGAGGCAGGCGGGAAGTTGGCTGTGTGGGGAAGAATGGGGAAGAGGGGTTACTAAGCAACCTAGTCTGTGGGATATCCTGTCTCAGGAAAGTTGTCTTGCAACCCTGACCAACTGCTTACTGGTGTTCTTTTCTGACAGGGAGATAGGGCTGCATTCCTAGAGAGTTAAGGGTCAAAACCTGCAGAGGATCTTAATTGGCAGGAAGTTGCACTTGCTCTCGTTCCTGGAGAGCTGGGGTATGTCAGGTAGGCTCTGTAAACGTAGCTTCTAAACCAGGTGAAAATGGCTTTTATTGCAGCCAGCACAGGCCTTGGCTTCTGGCAGAAATCAATATAATAGAATCCACTGGATTGAGGTGCCATAAAGTGTCTGCACTCAGTAGAGTTATAATTCCTTTTAATAATAATTCCAATAGATTTAAAGTTCCTATGTTTATAAGACTTACAGTAACTCAAATAGTCAACTCACATTGGTAGATTTGGAGAGGAATTTGTGAGGTGGCAGGCCCATCTTGGAATGTGAGCTATGTATTCCACAATACAAAACATTTTTAAAGAAATAATGATTAGACAAAGCACAAGATCTCAAGGACAGAAACTCAGAACATCACAGGGTCAGGTGCATTTGAACGGAGCATCTGTTGTTTTCTCCCTCTGAAATGTAACATCTTCTTTTTCCATTAACCTGGAGCCCTGAATCATCCCCTTCTGCTTTTCTTAGGACAAACAGGACTTTTAGCTGAGACATGATGGGTGTGCATCAGTGATGAGGCCTCTTGACAAAGACAAAAATGGTCTGTCGCAGGTCAGTTCCCCCACCTCTCACTCTTGCACACTGGATTTCCAATGTGTCTGCAAAACTTATTTCAGAAGAAAAGTAATGCATTTTTTACATGGGAAGTGGGAAGTGACTGGACCCAAAGGAGACAGTTGTGGGCTCATTAAAGTCACACATCTTCTTCTTCCTCCCTACAGGAAGCAAGTCTGATTTAAAACAATGCAAAAACAGACTCTCAAACCCAAGAAAGAATCTTTCTAGAAAGTGTATACAATTTCATAAAGGACAGAAGCATTTATGCCAAATTTAGGATTTCTGAGTCAGATGCATTAGATAAAACTTAGCAGTTTGTCCATTGAGATTTAAACAAAAACAGAAATCCCCTCATTGCATCTTGAATTTAAGCCTTTTTTTTTTTGCTCCTTAACATGATGTAAATTACTTTTTTTTTTTTTACCTTTTAAGGTTATTCAATTTTTCTTTAGTTTGATTAGAGTCAACTGAATAACGTGGAAACCATCTCCCTTTCATCAGTCACCACCTTCTTATCCAGACAGCAAGCACCTAGTGTGGCATCCTGCATCTTGCCTCTTTGTAGCTTGTTGTAGACCTGCTTTATCACATGCTTCCCTGCTATTCCCACCAACAAGGTGAACTTGTGCTGTTGAACATTGAGTACCATGCAACCCCCTTCCCTCACACTGTTATGAGCAGCTAGCTCCTTCAGATGTTTGTGTGCTGGGGACAAGGGCTTACTTAGTTTATCCATTTAATCTTTCCAATCAGAAGCTCCTGTTCCCTATCCTTTGATTGGAGTGTGGGGTTTCTACAAACCTATTTGAACTGTCAAAAAGTAAGGAAACAATCCCTTCACATATCAACCTCCTGCCTTCCCTCAGGCTGCTTCTATGAATGGACCAGCATCTTCCTGTTCTTTCCAAGCTCATGTGAAAATATTTGAACACACATATTTAAAATATCGTGGTGCCCATGGGTCCACAGTGAGCTACAAACCTTAGGATAGTTGAAACGAAAAGCAAACAGGGAAAATTTCCCCTGATATTAGCATGCTAAGTTTTTATTTCAGAGGCTGGTTCCAAGCTAATGGTTCATGTGATGTGGCAATATAAATCCTTTATCTGACAAGAATGTATTAATGAATCTTTAGTAGATATACACTGTGTAGAACCTGTCTTTGAAAGAAATAATGAACCATGGGATCTGATTTAACACTTCATTTGAAGTTTGTATTTAATTGTATGTCACAATAGAAACACACTGATTCATATTAAAATATTTAAGCTAGCACCTTTGGATCTGTAAGCTAACTTATCTTGTAAAGTCCTTTGATATGTAGCCAAGACGACTGCTTAGCTTAGAAATATATACTATTTAGTGAATTTTGTAAGACACGACTAGCCTGTGGGAGGGGAAAACAAAAACACACTCAAAAGAACAGGAAATAGTTAAGCAAATAACTAATATGAAAATTGTTCTCTTAACCACGGGTTCGTCACTATAATGTGACCATGTAGATTTTGTTTATAGCACAAATTCTCACTATGCTAATACCCTCAGCAATACTTTGTGTGTATAAGACACTGCACGTGAGGAAATCATGCAGAGGTCATCACCCACAGCAAGTGTCGGAGTCTCCCAGAGATGAGCTATAAAAGCCCATCCTTTGGAATTGGAAAACAGAGTTCAGGTGCTGGCATCACGGTCTGTTCATTAGACATTGGTGCAACCTTGCTTATTACTCTGAGCCTCAGTTTCTTTTTTTCTAAAATCTGCATCCATCTCTCCAAGCTTTTAAGGGGGCGTAGTGAGAAAATGTCAGGTTTTCTGGCACAAAGATTTGGCAAACTTTCAATCAATGATTGCACACCAGTTGATCTCCTTGCTTTCGGGTGGAACTCATCTTTCCGTCTGACCGTCTATAAGGTCACATTGGTTACTTCAAAACACTCTGAGAATATAACACAATTACTTCACAATTGAGTGTCCACAGTTTGGAATTGGGCTTGGGAACATAGGAACCATAAAGGATATAATTTCTAAACTGTTCTGTGTTTCTGGAGTGAGCCTTATGGATGCCTCTTAAATCTAAAAGCAGTTTTCCCACATTTGCTTCTGTATAAGTAAGTCATGATATCTGGTGATGGTGATGTGGGCAGGGCAGGCTATGTTCCTGCTCACCATCCCCAAGCTTATTATCAGACAAGAAGATCAGCTGGCTATCCACTTCTTGTAGTACAGAACATGAGGGGGAAAGAGAATGGAATAGAAATGAACCCTTTCCAAGTTCCAGTAGCCTGAAGAGCCATCCTTTTCAGCCTTTGTGCATACTGATTGTATCTAATGAAAAGCAGTAGAACAAACATCTACAGGCTCCAATTTTTAGGAAAAAAGTCCTTTGTTTATACAGTAAACAGTAGATCAATCCCAATTACTTCAAGTCTGGAGAAATGACACAATATGACTTTTCAGATGTATAAGATGCAAATAAGCAAATATAAAAATGTACACAATTCACTAAAGTATAAAGCTTAAGAGATTCATACATTTTAAAATGTCACTTTGTGCCTGGAGAGATGGTTTGGAGGTTAGCAGCACTGGCTGCTCTTCCAGAGGACCTGAGTTCAATTCCCAGGAACCATATTGTGGCTCACAACGATCTGTAATGAGATCTGCCTACATGCAGGCAGAACCCTGTATACATAATAAATAAATAACTTTCTGAAGTGTCACTTTGGTCCCAGTCAGTACTTTTATTCAACATTCAAATGAAATATAAAGCAAAAAGTCCTTCACCAATTTATTTATTTTGCAATTTTAATAGCTTCTGAGAATTCCCCACACTGATTTCATAAAGACTTCATCAGTTTTCAGTCTCATCAATGGTAACCAGAGTTTTCCCTTTCCCCACACACCATGTCTAGCATTTGCTATTGGTAGGTTTGTTGGTATTTTATTTTTCGAATGGATAAGATGAAATCTCAAAGTTGTTTTCATTTGCATATCCCCATTGCCAGAGCCAATAAACATTTTAAAAGATATTTCTTAGCCACTTGTTTCTTCTTTAAGAACATTCCCATTGTTATAGCCACGAGTTTCCAAAACTTCACCATTTCTTCCCTTGCTATGATGGTCTGTACCCTTAAACCATCAGCTAAAATTATTCTTCTCTCCAGTTATATCTTTCTGGTATTTTGTCACAATGAAGAGAAATTTAATACATTTACAGAGAGAAATCAACTTTGCTCAAAGTCCAACAACTAAAATCTTAATCTCATCCCTCCAAATCTTGACAGGGACAACAAAAATAATATTTGACCAAACATCTTGACACCATTGCCCAGCTAAATTGACCCACAAAATTAACTATAACAGCAAGTACTCTTGCCCTTGTAGAAAGAACAAAATGTGGACAAGGCAATCAAGTGATTAGAGAAAGTGAGAGTTCAAGAGTGGGATATAGTCTGCAGGCATTAGGGAACGGATATTGTTGAAAGGCATGCACTTACATCATGGAGCATGTGAAGGACCACAGAGTCAGTGGAAGAAAAACAATGGAAGACGATCTGGGGACATCAACAGACAGAAATTGAAAGCTGTTATTGAATGGCAAAGGGGTTTGGATTTTCACCCAAAGACCACAGCTAGTCATTGGGGACTTAAAGTTAAAAAATATCCTGGTCTTCTGTGTGTGTTAGGAAGGTCACACTGCCCTCCATTCTCACAAAACAGCATAAAATTGCCAGATATATTGAAACCTGTGAAAATGACTTAAGTTTCTTAGAGAAAAGAGAGAACAGAGGAGCACAGACAGCTTCATTTTATGACTTTTTCAAAAAGAAAGAAATTATAGATGTGCCCTTAAAACTACTTGTATATGAAGTTAGAGTTGGCCTTGATGCCTCTTTTTTTTTTTCAATTAAACATTTCATAATGAAGAATAAAATCTTCTCCAAAAAGGTCCTTATCTTCTAAACAGTATGAAACTCCCCTGCCCCCAAATTGTCTTTGCTTGCTCCCTCACTGGGTTATATTTATCCTTGCTGTAGACCTTGACCTTTTCTGAAGACTGCAGGACATGGTGCACTAATTGAAGCATGTCTTAATAAACTTGAATGACATGGGTAAACTCAACCCAGGTCTTGTGCACACAGACACACACTCACAGTTGTCCACATACTCATTTTTGTTTGGAGGCATTCTGGGAAATAGCTGTTGACTTAGAATCCAGAGGAAAACAGATGTTTTGTAATTATGCAAACAAAATTAGCTTTAGAGAGCCTTTACTTCCTTTGAGCTGAGGGAAAGCATAGATTTGCATTTCTTTCTTTCTTGGGAAGCTTTTCTTTCTGTTTAATAATATTGGCATCTTTCCAATTGCTGTCTAACTTATATTGAATAGTTCTCTGTTGGTTTTCTTGCTCACAGATCTGTATGCAGAGGCTAACTCTATAGGGATACAGTCCTCCTCTTAGAAGCACGAACACTCCTTTCTTTTAAGTCCCACAACCAAGCTCCCCATATTATGTAGATTTGCTTTGCTTAAATAAGCTTTAGTAATGCTTTCAAGATATTTTTAATGCAGAATATACCATAGTTTTTTTTAAAAAAAATAAAATAAAATTAGCAATAATACTAGTTACAGCATGATGACAGTGTAGGGGACCATGTATGCCTTCCATCCTTTGGCAACATAATTACTCAAAAAGGTTATTTTAAATCAGAAAATCCTATTTTTAGAACTAAATTCTCCAAGGGAAGAGAGTGAGAATAAGATAGTCTATTTTGAAGTGCATCTACCTCCACAAAGAGATTCTTGCTGGTTATGACCAGCTGGTCTTCACAATGTGCTCTGCTAGCCAGGCACCTTCCTTCACAGAACTGCCCAGTTCCCTGTCTCTTCCATTCTCAGGGACTTCTGTGACTGACACTATGGATCTGGACGTCTTGGCAAGTAATTCCCCCACTCCTTTGTTTCCTAGAACAGAGCCACTGGTTAATAGAACCTCAAAACTTAATTTCAGAGTTGCATCAAAAATGTGTCAGATAGCAATCAAGTGAAGAGGATGTGATGTGAGCCTAGCACTGCAGTAGAGTTGAATCAGAACCCCGGACAGCTCCAAGCTAGCCAAGCTCTGTCCCTGAGATTTTTCTTAACACCCCCCCTCCCCCAGTCCTTATTCCCTTCTGAGTGTGCTTAGGACTCTCTGGACTTTCCTCATGCATGAGGCTGAAGTGTTTAGGTCTCTAGATGTGACTGAGATACCACTGGGGGTTCTGTGAGGTTGTATTTCCCAGAGGGCAAGTAGAAGTGGAAAAGCATGTCTTCCCTCCCCTCAGAACAAATTTAGTTTTCCAATATTTCTATGAAGTCTATACACCACCTATAATTAATCCCTTTTATAAAATTTGCATGTAAATATTGAAGCATTTTACAAGCGTCAGGTTTATATTCTAGTTACACTGTCACAAATTTAGTGAAGGAAATAGCTATTTTCTAATTTTTCATCTTTTTACATCATGACCTTTATTAAATATAAAGTGGAAGTGACACTGCTGTTTCAGCTCCTTGCTTGCTTTTCCTTGGCTGTGTGACCTCTGTGAACACTTCCCTCTGTGAAAGGGGGTAAGAATGGTTCATATTTTATAGTGTTACTATGCACATTTGGTGGGTTATGTTTTAACAACATACTTTGGTGATGCCTCATTTAATATTAATCCATGCATGATTTTGATTATTTATATGTATCATTTCTTTGCTGTAAGAATCTTTTCCAACTCCCCAAGCTTAGTACACAGTGTTTTTTATCCCGTTGTTTTGATACTAAATTTAAAATAAGAACCAGATCGTGTTTTATACATGTTTTTTTCAATATCCTCCCTCAAGAGGAATAACATTTCACATTCTGAGAGTTCACACCCTTTGGGTTAGAGCCAGAGTCTGGCCTTTGGGATAGGAGACAGCCGCAGAAATCTACTAAAATAACAGGCATATTCTCTCTTGATATTTTGCTGTTTTAAAGTTTTAAAACATTGAATGTCTTCAGTCTAAGTGGACCTGAGTCCTCTTGTCACCTCACATGGAAAGGGGCGACTTGGAACTGTGTTCGGTCTCCTAATACCTGAGCAAGTATGAGAAAACTTTCCTACCCTAGGACTCCTGGTTGGGTATAAAACTGAGCCCAAAACACTTAGGAATACAAATCTGAGTAGAAGTAATAAGATTACCTATTCTTAATTTCCTTTTCAGTCAAACTTTCGCTTGGCCAAGCCTCACTGATTCACTACACACTGTCCATCTGCGCTGTGCCAGCATCTGCTGTCACTGACATGGCATGCTGGAGCGTTTGAGCCTAGCTCTCCAGGTCCACAGGCACCCTCCTTTCCAGAAGTACTAGAGATCTGGTGGTGTGGTTATGAGCTACTGTAGAGTGGTGCTGACTTATTCTTTCTGTCTGGGTTCTATCCCAAAGCTCTTCACAGATGACACTGAAAAATTCCTCATGATGTGACCTTCTCTGGCCGATAACAATTAATCAGTAATAAATGTCTGAGCCTTTGCATACTATTCTATACTGCCTAGTGATCTTACAGGAATTGTCTTTGTACTTTCATCTTAACAATTAGTTTAAAATCTTGAGAGTCAAGGCCATTTTTGTCTGTCTTGTGTTTTGTTGTACTAGGTGGTTTTGTTAGTTTGTATGTTTTTGTTTTGTTTTGCATTTTGTTTTGGGTGGAAGGAGTGACTTTTGGTATGTTCTCTCTAATCTAGCTTGAATCACTCTAACTGAATTTCTAGCCAGAAATCTGATTGGAAGATTCCTGGGACAGGTCTCAGCCCTCTGAACACAGCACTCTGTATACAAGACTGAATCAATACAAATGAAGTCAGCTAGTGCTAGAGAAGGAAGGCTTGTCTGCCTCTAAAATTCATATCTTGAAACAGTCAACCCCAACATATGATTGTCAGGGTTCTTAAGAAGCTAGACAGACAGCAGACAGGCTAGACAGACAGATGGAAGGAAGGAAGGAACAAAGGAAAGAAGGAAGGGGAAAAGGAGGAGAGAAGGAAGGAGGGACAGAGGGAGGGAGGAAGGGAGGGAGAGATGGAGGGAGGGAGGGAGGGAGGGAAGGAGGGAGAGATAGAGGGAGGGAAGGAGAGACAGAGGGAGGGAGGGAGGGACAGAGGGAGGGAAGGAAGGAGGGAGGCAAGCCATGCATGGCTCAGTCTGCATCCAGAATCCTTGAAAGCGGAAAAGCAGTCACCAGTGCAGGGGAAAAGCCCAAGAATTCAAGGATGCGAATGTCACAGACGAAATACAGATCTCCGAGAGCAGGATAATAAGGGTGTTCAGGCTCTTACAAAGACACAGACAAACAGGGAATGGATTCACTTTTTATTTACTTCTGGATCTGTGGGTGACTGTAGGATCCACAGCCACATTGAGGGTAGATCTTCTCACTCCATTATCTCACCAGAAAATCTCCTCTGGAGATACTCTAAGAGCTACAACTGAGAACAATGCTAACTGTGTGGACTTGTTAATTCAGTAAAGTTGACACCCTAAAATGAGTCCCAGGAGGTTATTAGGTAAACAAGAATGGAGCCCTTTGAACTGGGTTGAAACCTTACCAAGACTCCAGAAAGCCTCGTTGAATCTTCTATTATTGAAGGACATACAGGAGACTGTTACATAATAATCAGGATACAGGGGCTTAACGTATGCCAAATCTGCAAGTCCTGTTTTCTACCATAGCATCCTGAATAGACAAACGTGGCTGAGTTTTAAAAAACTATTAAAATTTTTATTCAGTAAAAAAATTCATATTTGGGTGTTAAAACAGTGTGCTTGCATTAACTGGTGTTCCAGCCAAAGAAATTGTCCAATCATAATGACAATAACTACCATTCACTTATTGTGTGTCAAAAATAAACACTTTATACACAATACTACGTTGGATCCTTTAAGAGTGTGGCATGACTATTATTATTTTATAAAAGAGAATACTGAATGGTAGAGATTACTTTGTAGAATCAGGATATATAATTACACTAAACTCTTTCCAATACTGCCATGTTGTGTGCTCCTTACTGATGCTCAGAGGGAGGTCTGAGTTAGGGCCACAACTTTGCTTATTATGCTCTAGACACAGTGCTTCTTGATGGAGTGGCACCACTTTTGGAAAATTCTTCTGTGAATTATAATACGTGCCACCATGGTAAGTGGAACAGTCAGTAAATAGGATTCAACTTGGTTTCATTCAGTTTAACAAATATTTATTGAGGCACTGCAATGCATAAGCACTAAGGCTGGCTGTTGCTGTGGTTACACAGATATGTGAATAATAGAATAAATTGACCTGGACACCTCATAGAATTGGAACTAAATAAAAGTTGAGTTTTTATATGAGAAGAAAACAAAATAGGCAAGTTTGGATACAGAGCACTAATCTCTCTGCATTGTTTGGCTGAAGTTCATAATAACTGAGCCACCAGGGAATGTGGATTCCATCAGCTTCAAAAGCAGTGGGCAGAGCTAGGGATGGAAATAAATATTGATCCAAAGCTACAGTCCATTGCTAATATGTCTGATCCTGAAATTTAAGAGTATCACTCCAGGACATTGGTCATAGCTCTGGGTACAAAGAAGTGTTCCAGGGTTCTCTGGAGTAGAGCAGACTAGAGGAAAGAAGACAGCACTTTCTTTCAGGCAGCTCGGTGTTGGCTGTGTGAGTATGATTGACCATGTGTACTGTTCCCATCAGCAGATACCTTCACTATGATGATGAAGCATGAACTGAAAGATGCCAGGGATAAAAGCTTGTAAACCTGGAACATTACGTAACCATGTGTGGTTTGAATTGATATGAACAGTTACATGCAAATGGCTCAATTCGTTATTAATAGAAAATACTACTAATGAGCTAAAATTATAATTGAACTGTAGTCTTGAGAAAAGTACAAATAAGTCGTAGAAATCATTTAAACTTCCAAACGTAGATTGGTAGATTCATTGAAAAGTACTAAGTCCTGTGGAGATATTTTAGTCAGTGCAGTGAGACCATGGATATTCTGAAGGAAACAGAAGCCCTCCAGAAAATTGTCAATTTGAGTCCACTTTATATTAATAAATCTCTGTAGCTTAAATAATACAGTTAGGAGATTAATGGATAAGATAAAAATGCCATTTATTTGATCGCTATCTAAAGTATATATTTAAGAATCATGATCAAATTTGGCTATGAATTATCATATTGTATTAAGACTGAATGAGGAGAAATTTGCAGAAAATACAAGTAGGAAAATAAAAGTTATCTAAATGTTTCATCTTAGGAAAACGCTAATTTGAATACATAATTCCTTATGGCTTGGTTCTTTAATGAAAAAAATTCTTCCTTTTAACAAATGTGTGCATTTCATCAAGTTAGACGACAGTTACTCTTTTTTCTGTACCCAGCTTACTATTGGCAAATCTGCCCTTGTTCCTTGGCAACCTATATGTGCTTCTCAGAAATTTTGCTATTAAAAAAATACTTTAAAAGACCAATTCCAAGGCAACTGCAATCACAAATATATCTTTTGTAGTATTGCAATTAACCATATAGCCAGAAAATAAAAATAGGTGTCTTCTAGATAGAAATAGAACCCATACAGATATGGAAATCTGTTTCAAAACTTTCCCCTGATAGAATCCCTTAAAGTTTTAAGGACACTCCAGGCACCCATCTTGAGACTACCACTATGTGTGACAGAGCTAACAATTATGGTATACTATTGATATTAAGGCCCAATGTGATCTATTTGCCAGAGGGGAAAATGTATTTCTCACTGAAGGGGCCAAGCAGAAACTGGAAGATCTGCTCTAAATAGTCCCGTGACTCAAAGGGCACTTCTCTCCCTCACTTCTCACTACTCTCCACATCTGGTAGAAAAATTATCTGACTTCTCATGACATGCTACTTATGTCTAGAAATTGAGCTGTGAATAACAAATACTTTCACAGGAACTTTAGAGATTTATTTTAATATTAAGAAAAAAAACAGGTAAATGATGAATTTTCAGATAAGAACCAAAGACTACTCACCCGTGTTGCTGAAACTGGTAGCTGTGGAGACATCTGTAACATGGGCCTGGAGTCTCATGAGTCAGCTGAGTTCATGGAGAGTTCTAATGATGGATCTTAAGCAGTTGTGCTGCCTGTTTAATGAAGATTAATTTCAGTTTTTAAAGATTCAAAGTATGAGTAAATACTACACAAAGCTGATCCAGACTTAGATGCTCTATTTCTCTGGTTGTCCAAGTCCCCGGGAACATATTATTTCTCTCTCAGAAATAAGACCCCATTTCATATCTGTTTTGCACAGGGATTTAACAGGAGAAATGTTACAGACTACCAATGAACCAAAAACTCTCACTCACCATCAGTTAGGGTTTCTATTCTCTAAGCAATTAATGTAGCTAATTCTTAGATTGGCTCTGTGCCTCAATGATTATTGAAAATGAACTCAAATTTGATTTTATTTGCATAGTCTCTTCAGTGAGGCTACAATTTTTATGCAAAATAGCTTTATATAAAACTAAATTGGGGGCTCATGTTGTCTTTTTACTCACTTGACTTTAATGAAAGCAAGTTTTCAAAGTGATTTCTATCAGCTGAGAGACCATCTATACTGCAAATGATTCCGTTTCCTTTATCAATATGTTCAGTGATTAATTCCCACTATTATATCTAAAAGGACACATGTGCCAAGAATGACGTTTAGTCACAGAGACTTTTGGATCCCATCCCATAAGCATTGGCCATTCTCATCCTCTTCCTCACCCAAGCTCCTCTCTCCAATCTTTCTTTATATCGCCTGACTGGCCTGAGATGCATTATGTAGAATAGGATAGCTTTGAACTCACAAAATCTTCCTGCCCCCACCTTCGAAGTTCTGGAGTTAGAGGCATTATACCCAACTCTTTTGTTGTGGAAACTTTCTTTAGGAGGGCCAAGCAGCATTCATTCACCTGGTCATACCCACGTAGTTTAAGGAGAGGCAGGCATTTTTATATTGTTCCTTTTAATATAGTGGCATCCCTGAAGCAGTGTGTTAGCCCACTGAGACATTAAATAAACAACTGGATAAGCTCTGGCACAAAAGCCAACACATGATAAGAACAAAGACGTTCTGCTGCTCACAAAGCTCATTAATCCATTTCCCTTTATTGGATGTATTTTCCTTTTAGATGGTATGAGAAAACTGTTTTCATTTAGTTTTATACATTAAATAAATTTCTAGTGTGTTGATTATATATCAATAAGACGGATGTAATAAAGAAAGAAAGCATGATAAGGAAGGAAGTGATGAAATGGAACATGTCTCTGGATTTGTTCATGGCGCTTCCAAAGACAGCGTAACCTCAAATCTGCTCTTTCTAGTCCTGCCTCATTCTGTAAAGAACATACCTGCAGGACAGACCAACAGCAGTGTTAAACACAAGGTCTCATTGTCACCAACATCCAGTAGACCCTCCCTCATCTTCTACAGCTGTGACTCTTCCCCTTTATCACCCACAGCTGTACCCCCTGGGTTAAGGTGCAAAGCAGGGACCATGGCTCCCCCATAGGATTCTGTGCTTGAAGCTTGTGTTATAGGCTTAAGATGTCACCGTTGGACCTGAGAGGACACATCTAATTCCGTTTTTAGTATTACCCTTATTTTCTACCATATCTTGTTATGAACCTTCAAGGAATCCTAGAGACCAAACATTTACAACATAACTCAACACATGGGCACTTGAGAATCAAGTATAGAATGTTCAAGTTCTGGCTTCACACGGACCAACTAACTTGGGAATAGAATTCCCAGGGTGATTCTGATGTGAGTCCTGACTAAGCATCTTTTTGTCAAACGTGTGATAAATTGTTTGTCTTTCGTTCATTTTCCTTAAAAAATTGTGAGATGCTGGAAGGCAGAGAGCACCTGTGTTTACAGATGAGAGAGCCTCTCCCACTGATACAGCCAGCTGTTGAGCAGTAATCAGGCACATATGATGACTATGTGCCCAGGTGGACACTAACAGTCCAGATCATCCCATTGTCATATTCTTTTATTATTCTGAAAGAGCCTACCTAGCTCTTCCTGTAGTGTTGGGGTCTATGTTCAGCTTCCCTCTCTATTCACAGGGAGATGCATCCTGCCCAGTTGCTGGATCTTGAGTTCTTTACTTGCATCTACTCCTGTCAATATCCCATGGCAGGATGAAGATGTTTATCTCCTCCAATGTCATTACTAGGATTCTTCTCAGAACTCAAAAAAAAAAAAATCAGTATTCTCCAGACGTCTAATAAAATAATAACAAGCGTTTGAATAGGTTTCTCAATTTTCAGTCAAATTTTCAACCACATGTAAAAAAATATGATGTTAAAATCTGGAGAAGAACACCTTTGTTCTTAAATTCTAGAATGCTTGAAAACAACTTTTTTTTATTGTTACTTTGAATTATGTGAATTGGAAAAGCGTAGTGTGGACTAAATATTTGACCATGTTGGACATGCATGATAGTAACACCTTGACACAGATATTCTGAATCAAAGACAAAAATAAAATAAAATAAAAATAAAAAGCCCCAAAAAACTAACCAAAAAAACCCCACCTTTTTCCAAGAATTCTAGGTGAGGATCCAGGCTTTATTAGAGGACTCAAAACCTCTAATGGCATATTTTTATTGTTTTCCCAGCTCATTGACTAGATGGATGGATGGCTGTTGTTAAGATGGTGACTAAAGTACAGAGGATGTTTAACTCCAGAATCTGGCCACAGTGTCACTTATGTTCCTTTCTGGAGTGGCATCCATGACACAGTGCTATAAGAATAGAATTTTACAGTGGTGCGCTACTAGCCTTCATGTAACAGGAGGACCAGAGAATGTCTTACTCATTCTTGTGTCACTTGTGTCTAAAGAAACCCAATAAATATATTTAAATAAATGAATTACACTTAACCTGAAATTTAAGAAGAATATTGTCACTTTTATGGCATAGGTTAAAAAAATACAATTGTTTTACATTTTACCACTCAATAATCTATTATAGTAATAGGTACACATATATCCTTCACAATAATGACTAGCATTTTTGGAGGATTTACATGTGCCAAGAATACTGCTTAGTGGTGGATATTATTTAATTCTGGCAGCAAGATTTATAGAGTAAATGCTAGAGATGGCCCTGTGGACACAGTACAGGACAAGGGCTCAGTAAAGCTGAGTAACTTGTCCCACACCACACAGCCTCTAAGGAATGGAAACCAAGTTTACATTCATCTCTTTTGTCTCCACAGGCTATGTTCTCAACCACTACACCAGACTATCACTTTTCCCCTGTATCCCATAGTTCTGATTATCTTCAAGAAAAGCCCATTGGAGGCATAAATATTTGATACAGCAGAAATATGATTCACTGTGTTTTGGAACACCAGTCATATGAAAATGTTAATTTTTCCCAAATACAGTTGCTCTTACATATTTTAAAGAACTGTTGTGAGTTAAATTAGACAGTTTCTGTGTTAGAAAAGCTGTAATTCTGCCAGGCATTGGGAAATTGTAGGGTGGATGAAATGAAATGTTTCACTAGAGTAAGCAGGCAATCAATACTGATTGACTGACAAAAGACTTCTTATTTCTACTCTTTGTCTGATCTCTTCAGGCCTGTCACAGTCTCAGAAGTCACTAGCATATTTTACCCTTTGTTTTGGCTCCATATTTTGCCTAATTGTGGTTTGTGTGTATCTCACACTCCACAGCCTTCCATTCATAAGAATGACTTCCTGCAGTAGAACTTTAGAAGCTCAACTTGGGTACTGAGAAGATGGGTCTGTGGTTAAGGGATGCTCTTCCAGAAGACCTGGGTTGGATTCCTACCATCCAAATGGTGGTTGACAATCATTTGTAATGCCAGTTCTAAGGGGATATGACATACTCTTTCTAGCCTTCATGAATGTTGCGTGCATGTGGTGCCCGGATATGCAGGCAGAACACCTATATACATAAAATCAATACATATGCATCTAGCAAAAACTGTGTGTGTACTCAGTGGCATCTGTGTCTACTCAATAAAATGTACTTCCAAACATATCTTAGACTTGATGGGATAAAGAGCATCTGTTATGTTACCTTCAAGTCCCATAAGAAATAGACAGATACTCTGTCTGAAGCAACTTTGTTTCTGATATCTATTCCCGATCCTCTTGGATCATGTGTCTAGCAGCCATTTCCATGATCACTTGCTTCCTCCAATCAGCATGTTTTAAACAAGTTCTGGGCTGGTTCTGTATGTCCTCACATACACAAGCACACAACACACCCAATAATGATGCCTTTTCATTTAACAATCACTCTGAAGTGCTGGCTGTTCTCGTTTTGTGAAGACTCAGACTTTTCCACATTATGTTCACATCCTGCCCCTAGTGATCACCTGGTAAAAAGAGTCCCTGTAGAAAACTCAGCAAATATCTTAATTAAATGTTAGTTTCATTGTATTTCACACACCATTTAAATTCCTCTTACTTTAGTGTTAAAATTCTCTTATAGACCCTTTCATCAACCTCATCCTAAATGTTTAATGATTTCAGTTATTCACACTTCTCAAGACTTATATTTACACGATGTCCCAAAGTGTCTACTATGGACTCCATAATGAAAGGGGCATAAAAAAAATAAAAACATTTTATCTTATCCAGATAAGAGACCAAAAATAATGTCTCCATTGAACCAAACTGTCTCCTCCATATCTTCAATTTGCATTCAGTGGCCGACGACAAGATTTGGAACCCATTCACTGTCTCCACCCACAGCCTTCAGCTCCTCCTCTCTCTTCACTATGCAGCAAGTGGTTCTCAAGCTTTTCATGAGCACATCAGTAAAATTAAAAAATTTGCATTTTAAAAACTCCAATAGGTGTTTCAGCCTGTAAGAAAACAAATGGAAACAAGTACCTCTGCTCCATTCTGTCCGTCACACTGTACGGTGGAGAAAGTGTGTGTGCCAGTCTCTTTGCCCCTTCTCCAAGCAAGATTTCTCAAAATGAGTTATTTTCATAGTCCCTCACACCCTAAGATAAAACCGTTCTGATCTCTGGTAAACAGACACTCTTCCAGCTTATAGTTTGTCTTAATATGAAGTTATCAAGTGAACAATTTCATTCCTTTAGAAATTTCAATTTGAAGAGAACAAAAAATTCCACATTAAAAAATGTGTTAGTATTGTAGAGTGTCTCTTTCTCTTATATTGTAGTCTGTTTCTTCTTTTTAAAAATATTAAATTTCTGGCTTTTCAAGACAGGGTTTCTCTGTGAATCCTTGGTTGTCCTGGAGCTTGCTCTGTAGACCAGGCTGGCTCCAAACTGCTAGAAATCAACCTGCTTCTGCCTCCTGAGTGCTGGAATTAAAAGTCTACACCACCACGCTCAGTTTAAAGTTTACTTTTTTTTTTTTTAATAGAGGGTTTCTCTGTGTAGCTTTGGTTGGTCTGAAACTCACTGTAGACCTGAGTGGCCTTGAACTCATAGAAATCAGCCTGCCTCTGCCTCCTTACTGCTGGAAATAGCAGCATGCACCACTACTGCCTGGTTAAAATATTGATTTTTTTTTTAAATAATTTACAACCAAATTTTTTAGTTCACCTGTCTTCAGTCTTTTGAGAATGTGGCTTTGGACTAAAAGTGAGATATGGATAATGATCAAGTCATCATTAGCTCAAAATAGTCAACAATCTCTTGGGGAAGAGTAAGAATTCTCTATGTTCATGTTCATTGGGTGTGTGTCAGTTTCTGTTACTATGACTAAACACCTGAGACAGACAATTTAGAAAGAAAGACGTTCTATTTGAGCTCATGGTTTCAGAGATTTCAGTATATGACCTCTTGTCTCCTTACTCTGTGCCTGTGACAGCACAGTACATCACGGTGCCACTACAGGGAATAAAAATCAGCCAAGAAACAAAGGAGTGAGGGCAAGTTGACGACGTACCCTTCAACAACACATTCCAGAAACTTAACTCCATCTACTGAGTCCTGTCTCCTTGAATTCCAGCACCTGCCAGAAATGTCACAGGCCTTCGGGAGACAGGTCCACATCATAGCAGTGACAGTGATAAAATCAAGCCTTTGTGGGGAGATCCTCTTCACTAAAAAACTATGAACACTCACATTAACTTCCAAGTACCTTTTTGTAACTCATCTCCTTAAATTACATTTTCTGTTTCTCTGGAAAATTTTATCTACCATGTCATATATTTACTCAATAATTTTGCAAAGGAGAAAAAGGACTCTGTACTACTGAATTAATTATCAGTGTCCAATTAACATGTGTTTACCAGTAGTGCTATGTTTCCAAGGATCAGTCTTCAGTGTGGATTGAAACAGACCAATGTTTTCCTAAGTTTGGAATTTCATCATAGAACAGGCATTTTAGGGACCACGCTGAATAACATTGATTTCTATGTAGAAAAGGTATATGCAATCAATCCTGTTAATTAAGAGAAAAATATTGTCATACTACCATGCCTTAGACTTCTCTCTAACATTAACCAGCTACACTTTGTATAAAATATCAGGTCTATACAGCCATGGTTTTTGCCCAATTACAAGATTTATCTGAAATTAAGTAGAGTTATTTTACTTCCACTGTGTTTACATTAATAACTTCTTTGCATTTATGGCAGTGGATATTTATTTCCCATTAAAGGTGATAAAGGACTAGAGGACAGTTCCTTTAAACCAACCCATTTAGAGGAAAAATGTGAGATAATTTTTTAAAAAAAACTATTAGTAAGTGGTATACAGTTGACCTCAGGAAATTGAGAACTAAAAGAAGTATCAACTGTGATGAGATCATTTCCCCTGAAGCCTGGATCATTGTAATTTGGTCTTTCATGTTCTCAGCTACAGTCACACCTTATCAATCATTGAAGCAAAGCTTTCCTCCCAACAGCTAAGGTCTAAGCAGTCAGCGATTATGTGGAGACGTTCCCCTCTTGTCCAACACCACCATCTGTGCTGACCTGGGGCTTCCTCTTGCTCAACTGCATGCCTCATGTTCCTCTTCCCTTTTTAACATGTTTTTTCTTTTTTCTTTAAAAATACAACCACTTCAGGTTTGTGTGTGTGTGTGTGTGTGTGTGTGTGTGTGTGTGTGTGTGTGTGTGTCACTGAAGATGACCTCCATCCTCAAAACAGCACAAATTGGGATAGGCTGAGAGTAGGACTGATATGTGGGATAAACTGTTTACTGCTAGATTAGATCTTGTGATTGTGTCCAGCAGTATAAATGAACTTGACAAACTGGTGACTACAGACAAAAAGAAGAAATTACAGACGTTCCCAATAATACAAGTGGCCTGTCAAGTGAGCATTCACGGTTATTGAAGCCCAGCCAAACAAGATGGCTTAATTGTATGTGCAGAATGCCACTACTTCCACTCTAACTGGAAAGATAATGTCCCTTCAGTCCTTCAGTACAAGTTATACTAAGAATCGGGAACAGGGATCGGAATTAGCTGTGTAAGCAAAGGAACAAAATTGCTTTAACATTAATGACTCGAGTTTCAGAGAATTTTAATTAGCACACAACTATGCAGAAAGGATACTTGTTAACTTTTTTGTTCAGAGAGAGTCTCTGAGCAATTTAAAAACTGATTTGTGCATTTTTATGTATATGTATGTGTTCCTGCCTTAGGTTTTGTGCACCATATGATTGCAGTAACCCATGGAGGCCAGAAGAGGGCATTAGGTTCCCTGGAACTAGAGTAACGGGCAGTTCTGAGCAGCCCTGTGGGTGCTGGGAGCTGAACTCCTAGAGAATAAGAACTCCTTACTACTGTGCTATCTCTCTAGCTCCATCTTTATATTATTGAAGCAGAAGTTTTGGCAAATGATAAACCTATGAAAGACTTCCCATAGTAAACAGGCACAAGGTGGAGACTTTAAGGACCACACAAGAAGAACTTAGGAGATGTCCTACAGAAGAAAAAATAAAGCAAAGTGTGCAAGAAGAATTCCAGAGTGACAAGCACAGTGTTGAAATGTTTACATATTCTTGGTAAGTAGGAGTACGTTGAAATAGTCTGAAATAGTATATGATGAGGAATCTTGTTAGCCCTATAAATCTTATTTTACTTAAGAGATTTTTTTTTCTCTTTGTCTTGCAAAACTCTTAAAGTTTTGCCACCACCAACAATGCCCACATGTTGTTGATCACATGCTGAAAGAACATACCTAGGGTTAAAAGAAAGAGGAAGTGGGAGACAGAAAACAAGACGCTGCAGACATGACAGCAGAGTGAGAACGGATGCCTGGGCCTAGTGCTGTAAGATGCCCTCTGAGGGCTTCACGAGAAGACAGCCACTGATTCGGGTGTGGCCTTACAAATGACTACTACATTAATAAATCAGTCATACATTTGCCCCAGAGAGCATATAAGAGAAGATTTCTTTTTTACAAGAAGTCAAATGCACCCTGTGGTGCACGCCTGTAGTCTCAAGCACTGGGGAAGATGGAATAGTAGCAAACCCAAGTGCAACCTGGGGAACTTAGTGAAAACCTGTCTTCCAACTGAAATAGAAAAAATGAAAAGGCTCTGGGGCTAGGCCTGGGGCTGGGGCTCAGCTATAGGGCACTTATTTAGCAGGCACAAAGCTCTTCATTCAATCCCTAGCACCCAAACAAATAAATAATAAAAGCTGGGAATATTTTTCTAATTAACAACTTTGTATTTGAAAATTGGGAAGAATCTTAAATGGGGCCACTTTTCTGAGATTAGCAAATCAGAAAATTGAGCCCAGAGAGATTGTATCTGCCCCCATTATCAGTGAACCAAGGCTAATATCCAGGCTTCAGGCTTTTCCAATATTCTTTCCATGGTGACATTTTTCCTTCTCTCTGTGCCTTATGAATTCCTTTTAAAGGTTTGCACAAAGTCCAGTTACTCCAAAAAAATGAGTGTTGAGAAGAAGTTTAAAAGTTATTTTAAAATATGATAAAAACTGAATATGATTAGCTAAATTATTTAAACCATAAATTTTACTGAAAGTGTTATATGCAAATTTTATACATTATTAACAAATAAGTTTATTTTTAATGTGTGAAAAGTGAGTAAGTAAACAATTGGCAATACTCTGAGAGGGTGGAGAAAATAGAAACAAGCAGGCTGCCTTGAATCTGCAGAGGGGCTTCTTTCTTCACCCTTGACATATGAAGGGGGTCTTGCTTCTCTCCTTCCATTTGCAAAATGAGTATTTGTTGGTTGTGACAAGGTCTGGTCCTCACTTTGTACACCAAGCTGGTCTAAAATTTATAGTTATGTTTCAGCCTCTGCCTCTCAAATGTAGAGTTCCAGAAATGATACACCACCCTGCCAGTCTCTTAAAAGTCTTGTGTTCTTGTGTTTAGAACTTCTGTACAGAAGGGATTGAAGGGAAGGGAAGCAATCCTTTTGGGAAGAGCTATTAGGAAATGTGTCTTATAGTGAAGGTTACAAATGCGTTGTTTGTATTCACACTATTCACCTTAAGTGGTTTTGAGGGAGAATTGATGGTAGTTATAGGTAAGCCAGAATCCTTATTAGTCCTCCCGGCCACTGGGGGTGCTCAATAAAGGATAGCCTTGCTCACTCAGTACTATAGTGAACACAGGTCTTCCTATTTGTTTGTTTGTTTTGTTTTGTTTTTTAAATCCTTTTGGAAAGTGTGTTCTTTTTGCCTTGGTGTACATGATTTCATAGACTGTGCCACCCCAGTGCCTTCACTCAGCAGTTTTCCTGTTCTGCACCTGCTTCCAGAATAATTAACTCAGAGGCTTAATATAAATTATAAATGATTGACCACTAGCTCGGGCTTGACTAGCTAACTCTTACACTTATATTAACCCATATTTTTATTTATGCTTTGCCATGTGACTCATGGCTTGTTACTTCATTTTTATACACTCTGCTTGCTCAGTGGCTGGCAGGCATCTCTCTTGACTCCACCCTTCTTCTTCCCAGAATTCTCCTAGTTTGGTCACTCCACCTATACTTGCTGCCTGGCTACTGGTTTAACAAGTGTTTTGTTAAACCAATTTGAGTGGCAAATCTTTACATTACATAAGAGCATTATCCCAGAACATTACACCTTCACATCTTGGCCTCAGATTTTGAAAAGAAGGGATGATTTCCAAAAATCTCTAAAGCCATCAATCCTGTCTGCCATGCCTCCCTCGAGACCTTTCCATATGTGTCAAACTTCCTGCTAGTCCTGCATGGGATCTTTGTCCACAAAGAAATTTCCCCCAGAGGTTCTGTTCTTACCTACTTTGGGCCTTCCAATGAATCTCATTATTGTAAAACACTTTAAAATAAGAAGAAACCAGACAGCTTCGGATTTCCTGTATTGCAAGGAAAGCATTCAGTCTTCCTTTGCTTTATATGCTGCATAAATTTTACTGAATAACAAATATAAATCAGGTACTGCAATTCTAAGGATATCAAGACTCCATTCTTGCCCTTAAGTAAGAGACATATGGGGGTCTAGAAAGATAGTTCAACAGTTAAGAGCATGGACCCAAGTTTGGTTTCCAGCACCCACATAGAGAAGTTCACAACTACCTGTAACACCAGGTGTCTTACACCCTCTCCTGGGTTCCATAGGCATTGCACTTACATGCACAAACCCACATTCATACACACATATGCACACAACTAAAAATAAAATACAAGAATAATCTGAAAAAAGAGAGAGAAGGGGTAAGTGGGAGGATGCCCCAACTGATACACTGCTTGAAACACAAGCATCAGGGCCTGAGTTTAAATTCACAACACCTTGGCAAAGGCCAGACTTGGCAGCAGGCAAAGGGCAGAGGTCACTGATGAAGAAATCTAATCAGTTTGGTAACTCTGTCTTGAACACACACACACATTAAAATAATATAAAAAGAAAGATACGTATTAAGCAGGAAAGTGTACTACTTGAATTAAACAAAAGACAGCAAAGACACTATGCACCAAGAGATGCACAATACTTGTTTGGGGATGTTAAGAGAAACAAAATTAAATATTAAGAAATTTTTTTCTGGTAGAAGTCAATCATAAGAAATTAAGAATAAGTAGGCAGATTATAGAGGAAAATATCCAGATAGAGGGAAAGCTTTTATCAAAGGCTTGGGTGTAAGAATCAGCAAAGAGCACATGGAAAATTTTAAAACATGTTTGGGAGGGTTGGGAGGAATGGGAGGTTGGCACTGGGGAGTTAGAGGGTGGAAGAACATCAGACCGTGGCCTGTGAAAAGCACGTCCTCTAAGGAACAGAGAATGTATTGAAACGCGCAAACCTGGAAGGAAGGAGGTAAGTGAGGAGACTGTGGATACAATCTAAAAATAAATAATCGAAAGGTTACACGGGTCTGAACTAGACCAGGGGCAAAGATATTTAAGAGCTACATAAAAATCAAGGAAAACTTTGTGATTTGGGGTCTAGGAGGAAGAGGCGGGAGCCAGATTTGCATTAGACACTAGTGGAGACTGGGTGGGTAGGAACAATGTCTGACCAGAGGAGATATTAAAGGAGCTTTACAAGAAGAATAATGAATTTGTGTCTGAAAGCAGAGAACACTCAAATATGTAAGTGTAACTCATAATTAGAAATGCAAATAAGTTAAGTAATATTAAAAAATACTCGAGGGAGAATATTGCCAGAAAGATTTCAAAGACTGGGAGTGAAGTGAGGGCAAAACGCTGGAAACAACCCACACTTGAAGAACAAATAGAGGGGGGGAGAGGAGGAGAGAAGGAGGAGGGGAAAGGGAGAGAGGGAAGGAGGGACAGAAACAGAAAGAAAACAGTTGAAAAGGAAGATGTATCCAGCTTTAATCCCAGCACATCGAAGGCAGAGGTAGGATGATTATCGCAAGCTCATGGCCAGCCTGGGCTAAACAGTGGATTCCAGGCCAACCAGAGCTATACACCAAAAACTCTTAATTCACAAAACAAACTGTAGAAAAACAGAGTTAAAAAGAGGCTGGGAGAAGCCAGGAGAGCTGCAGTAGAAAGGCAGGGAGGCAAAGTAGTTTGGGAAATGAACGTATCGTTGCCAGTTTCAAGCCTGCCAGGTAGATTCAGTGTTCTAAGGAGGAGAGGCGTACCCATTAGCTGTCAGCCAACGTTGAGGCACTGTTAACAGATCTGGGGAGAGAACAGGTAAGACGCAGATTGCAATGGGTAGAACCTGCATGCCTATGTGAACCGAGGAAGTAGCTATGCATGTGAAAGTCTGGTTGAGTAATAAGGGAAAAGAAAATGAGGGGAAACTAGAGAGAAACAGAAAATAGAGGGAAGGGGGTAGAAAGGGTGGTGGTGATATTTCACACAGAGAACTGGACATGATCCCCAAAATCACCTAAAACTAGAACTATCATAAGAACATGGGTTAGATACAGGAAAATTTGGAAACTGGAAAACAGAAAACAATGAAGCTGCCTGAGATTGTGTTTAGTCTCCGTGTGGAGTGAGTTCAGGGTCTACCTGGAGATAGTGAGGAAAGGCATTGGCCAGAAAGAACTTCCCTGGAAACCCTTGGTCACGTGAGATCCTACAACCACGTGACAGGCTGGAGTAGTTGTCTGGCTCATCCCAGGAGGTACGGTAGCTAAGGTGTGATGGCATAGACATGGAGAGCAGAGGGGGCAATTTGGTTGAAACTGACTGAGAGAAACCTAGACTTAATTCTGTGTTAATGTTTTCAAGGACCTGCTCCCACTTACTAGTGATGTGTGTCAGTGAGAGACCAACAGTTAACATTCTAGTCTCTCGTTCTCTCCATTCTGACCTCTTCTTCTGTTCTCCTTTTTCATGAGTTCCTCATTTCCGGATCTAAATTTGAATTGTGATTTTGAACAGATGGAAAACACAAGATTTCAAGTCTTAAACTGTATTTTAACTGATGTCAAAGAAAGTGTTTCAGTTCTAACCATGAAGAAAGACTCCAATGTCTACCTTTGAGCAGCTGCTGACTTGAGGCAGCACACAAGACAAATGTCTCGTAGAAACTGTCCTCTGCTTCACCCAAAGAGTATAATCTGAGATGGTCAGGCATGGTGTACATTTCTGTAATCTCAAGCACTCAAAAAGTGGAGGTAGGAGGCTAAGGAGTGCATAGTCTTCTTCAGCTGTCTGCTGGAGTCTAAGGCCAGCCTGGGCTACATGATACCCTGACTCATAAACAAAAATTAAAACTTTTATCACTTCCCACCACTGGCTCCAGCCAAGTAGGGTGCATTATGATATCACATCACATAATTTCCTCATATCTAGCACAATGCTAAGGACCAAGCAGTGAATGCCACTGGGTGTGTTTTAAATGCACTCATTGTTTCTCTAGTGTGGAGACAGCAATCATATGGTATGACTGACTCCCCTGTGCTCCAGCCTAATCTCACCATCCTTGCATAGTGCTGAAACTCACCTTTCATATTTCTGTACTTTATGAATCAAGTATCTCCCACACACATAATACCACAATCGTGCGTAAGCTTCCCTTGTTGGGTTGACAATGTTGTATTTTGCCAGATGAGACCCTTTCAAACACAATAGCCAGTGGTACTTCATGATTTTGTTAATTAGAGGGATCTTGAGACTACACAGTAGAAAAGAACATGGCTTCAGGAAAAAAGAAAGCAGTGTAAGTGAATGATAGCCTTATTGAGGAATTCTCACCTTGTTCTTTGCTCTTTGCCTCTGAGGAAGAAGCTGGGGAAGATGTTATTATAGACCAGAGTTTGGGAACTACCGGTTTCATTTTCTGCCCAACCAGAGCTGAAAATGCTATTTTCTTCTTTGAACTTCAGCTGCTAGTTCAGGGTCCTCTGACCTCCCACCCCGATATCTGTGTCCCATTCACTGTGTCCTAGAAACCTCCTCTTCGTTCTAAGTCAGCACTGGAAAACTGCCTCCCACCAGAGCCATCCTTTCCTCCATTAAGCATGCTTGACTTACCTGCCATTACTCTATACAGGAGCGACCATCATCCCCTCACCTCTGCAGAAACGGCTTTGCATGTGATCACTTGGTGCCAAGAGTGTGATGGCTGAATTAAGTGCTTAAATTGACTCTGAGTTTGGGATTTTTTTTTTCTTTCACTTGGAATACCCACTCTGTCTGTGCCCTATTGTTATAATGTTTGAGTAAAAATTCAGTTGTTAAATATCACACCAACTCATTATCTGATAGTTACATAGCTGTGGCATCTGATGCAGGCCCCACTAAGCTCAGACAGTGTGTACAAAAGGCTGTAGTGAAGAACTTATTTCTTCAATTTTTCCACCTTGCAGAAGCTGTGTGAATTTCATGGCTTCTGGCCCATCCCGACCAATGGATTGCACTTCTAAGAAAAGCCAGTGGATTGCACTTCTAAGATCATAGACATCTCTCTAGCTGATGTGAACTCAGACAGGAAAAGCTCTCTGGCTGTGCTCACATTGTTAGACAGAAACAGCTGGATAATCTAGGATGACCATCTAGCTCTTCTTTCTTCATTCAATTACATCCACAAAGTTACTTTTACCAGGTAAGTTAATGCATTCACTGGTCAAAAATTCAGGATACGAACATCTTTGATGACCATTATTCTGATTCTCTGACCCATACTCACAGTTCTTTATTTGTAGACAGTCTTTATCTCCATTAAGAGCTCCATTCATCATTAGAAACTTGTTTGTGAATAATGTGAGATGTCGTTCTGTACACTGTTAATTATTACTGGATAATAAAGGAACTGTTTTTAGCTTATGGCAAGGCATCTTAGAAGCAGGCAGAAAATCCAAGCACAGATAAAGGGGAAGGAGGGTGAATCCAGGAGAGATGTGATCTAGCTGCCCAAGAATCAACATGTAAAAGAAACACAGGTAAACCATGGGCCTTGTGGCAAGACAGATTAATGGAAATGGGTTGAATTAGATGTAGGAGCTAACTAGCATAGGCCAAGTATCATGTAATTAATATAAGCCTTTGTATGATTATTTGAGATTTCTGGTCCAGATCTCAGGGCTAGACTGGGCCAGGAACTTTTTACTACATAAAATAATAAATGAAAGATTCAAGCTATGCAGGACAGACAC
Organism: Phyllotis vaccarum; assembly: GCA_033318265.1. Taxonomy (NCBI): domain Eukaryota; kingdom Metazoa; phylum Chordata; class Mammalia; order Rodentia; family Cricetidae; genus Phyllotis; species Phyllotis vaccarum. Next base: position 25,156,264 of record JARWLC010000006.1, on the reverse strand, counting down.
ATATATGAACTCACAAAGACTTTGGCAGCAACTCACAAGACCTGCCTAGGCTCTTTCCTATCCATTCTGAATTTAATTGGCTTGATCTTGTGCAGGTCTTATGCAGATAATCATAGCTACTATAAGCTCATATGTATCATGGCTGTGTTTTGTTCAGAGGACCACATTTCATAGCATTTGCCTCCATCCTCAAGCCCTTATATTCTTTCTGTACTGTCTTTCATGATGTTCCCTGAGCCTCGTGAGAGCCAATCTACAACCAAGCACTCACGGTCACCTGTTCTCAGCACTTTGATCAGTAATATGTCTTTTCATTAACCACTACCTACAATAAGAAGTTTCTCTGACCCAGATTGGGATCCATACAAATCTATGGCTATAGACTTTAATATTTAGAAGACAATTTGACAACATAATCATTTAGAAACACAACCTCAAGAGGTTCTCCCATGAGACCTCTTAATTCTCTAGCCACAATTTCTGGTCATATATACAGGATGAATATAAATTCTCTGCTGTGGATCAGGCCTTCATTCCAATCATGAGAGATGTTGGGGTGTCCTCATAAATAGTGCCACTATTGTATCTGTGGGAACATCATGACTGGCAAGTAAATTCTATGGCATGCAGGGTCCAGAACTGAATAATACCAATGATTTATCCCCCCACTTCCTTACCAGTTTGTTCAGCACCTTCTAGTACTTTAGAAACTATCCAGCAGAGACAGTTCCCTAGTCAGTTCAAGATTGATTGTTCTGACTCCTGCAACCAAAGTATGGGCTGTCTTTAGCAATAGGATCATCATCTAAATATGGTGGATAACCAAGAACAATGGCAGCAGGTTGTACAATTTGTTATCTGTTGCACGAATAAAGGAAACTCAGAGCCAGATCTCAGGGAAAGGCTGAGATATCAAAGAGAGGAAACACCACAGTCAGATCTCACCCAGCTGTCTTCCAGCTTCCTCAGCCTCGATCCGCCTGGCTTCTACAGCCTGCTCAGTCTTTCTATGCCTGTCTTAAATACCCTCTTCACCCAGTTGTTTCACATCCAGGTTAAGATTGAAGTTGTGGCACCACCACTGCCTGCCTGGGAGCCTGGAACTCCTTCTGTAAACTAAGCTGGCTTCAAATTCATATTTGCTGGGATTAAGGGCATAGGTCACCACTCCCGGATATTCCCTGTGCTAGGATTAAAGGTATAATTTAATCATTTTCTGATCTCCCTGGATTGACTGTGGGTAGATCTCTCTGATATTTCAGACTGGTTTTTATTAAATATGAAACATATCCCCACAGTTAGCAAGTCTGTGATTTCTGTCATTCAATAAAAATGTATGAGCACCTAGCACATGCTCTGTCTGTGTGCTACATGCAAGTCATTGACAGTGGAAGCAGATTCCGACCGCCTATCATTGCAGCATCTGGTGGTGATCTCTGTTGGAGATTATTTCTTCTTAAGTCAGACCAGGGTGGTAAAGGCAAGTGGGTGCGATACCACTATAAAATGTCTGGTTTGGAAAGCTCATTCATTCTTAGGGATTTAAGTAGTTCAGACCCAGCTGTCATAAGCACCTGACTAACATTATCCAGGAGCAATTAGTATCTCCTGCAGTCCAGAAATAACAATGAAAATGAATGCAAGTGTTCAAGACTTCTTTGCTTTTAGTGAGAGGACCTGATTACACAGCTTGGATTTTCTCAGGTTGTTTTGGTTGATAAAACATCCACAGAACCTAGAAATTGTGACTGAAGGAAACTCTAAGATCAGGCCTGGAATCGTTGCGTACCTCAGTTTCCCTCTGCTAAGTCTGACCATCTCCCCGTGGTGGTGGGCCTGCCTACTCCCCACATATTCTGCATCTTGTTCCAGAACTGTCATCTAACACTAATCACTACCTACCACTTTTTCTTGAAGTTAAGCCAAGTTGTTTTTCTTAGCCTCCTTTTGAAAGCTCTAGCTTCTATTTAGCGTCCTCTTGATGAGTGAGAGGAGAATAATAATTTCCTTGTGCTTTATACTCTAACCTTGGTGTTTACAGAGATTTCGACAAGAGGCCACTGAATTTCACTATAAGACCACACGTAATTTGTTTTCTATCAAGGTTTTCAAATATTTTAACCTTTACATCAGATTTTCTCTCTGTCCAGTAATTGGAAATCGAATTATCTATTCCTCCTGCCCTAGAAGCCAATGTGGCCTGCTGAGTAATTAAGCTCCTACTAAAAGATTAACTATAAAATTTAAATTAAGAGTTTTTATAGCATTTTAGCTATGCCAGAAAAATTTTTATTATATTTCTGAATGGTATTTTTTTATTAGTGAAAATCTACTATCTAGTCTAACTAGATTGGGACCAGTAATGGGCAATTAAATGAATGTGAGGGATAGACAATTTTTCACATGAGTGTGTCTTTCTGAGAAGTGAAAAAAAAGGGCTGTTAAGCCAGAGAAACAACATTCCTTCACCTGGAAATGACTGAAGAGGCCCATCGGGGAGATATGATGCTCAGAAGTGTGGTTTTGTAAAGGTCATCAATTAAGGTATGCGGTTCATCTTTAAAACATGTGCTTGTAGTGAAACTGCATTTGATGGGAATTGGGATGTACAACTTGACACACTGAATATTTGAAGCCAAGAACGGGTTAGAAATAAGTGCAAAAGACCTCTCTGACCTGGTCCAGTAAGCTGCTTCTGCAAGAGGTGTCTTCCTTGTTCTCAGAGGAAAGGGACAATTTAGCCTGTAGGGAGAGGATGCTGAGAGAAATCTGAACAAACAGGCCTCTGCTAAAGTCTCCCCCACCCAGGCAGAACCCTCAGTTTAGACGCTTTTTTGCATACCCACTCATCAACACATTTTTATTAACTCGTATTAGGAAGTTGAGGGCGAAAATGAGTACAAGTAATTAATGAGCTCTTTCACTAAATCATGAAAACTCTGACTCTCTAACCTTCCAGTTCTTTAACAAAACTTTGTACATTAAAGCCTTTAACACAAACAACTTAACCTAACTTTACTAACAATCTACATGTGGAGGTTTTCCTCAGAGTAGTGATTGAATCATTCACTATTGTCTTAAGGACCAGTAACACTGCTCGATGAGGGGCGAGGAGCCACCTTAGAATTTTCATACAACTCAGAGATTACGAAGGACATTGTGACAATAAGTAACAAGAGCTTCTCCAAACTCTCTTGGAATAATTTTGCTGGTAGCCAATCTGTCTTCCAAATGTCAAGGTTCTCTTCACATGGCCACTAACAATTAGCATCTCATAAGGATGAGCCCATTTTTATTGTTTCCCAATAGAACAGAGTAGTCTTCTTGACACTGTATATACACAAGTGACACAATCAGACTCGCTGTTACATTGTTTAAAAATAATGATAGATAAAAATGCTGTCAACTTGAGCGTGAAGGGACATGAAATGGGCTCAAGGGATGGTATCTGAGAGGTGCTGTGAAGAAGGTGGGGAGATATGAAGCAATTCTATTTCAGTTAAAACACTTTAAAAATTAAAAAAAAATAAACTGAAAACAGAAATCCTCTTGTAAGAGCCACGACTGAAACTGTAAATTCTTGCTTATAACATTTTTTTGTATCATGCTTTTCCATTTGTCAAACCTTGCATAAAAAATGCTGAGTTGCAGTCATTTCCCAAGGCCCTCGTTTCCTTGTTGGGTTAGTCTATTCTCCATTACTGTAATACATGCCAAAGATAACCAACTTAAGAAAGAGGAAAAGGTTTATTTTGGTTCTTACTTTCAACAGTTTTAACTCATGGTTGTTTTTCCATGTTCCTTCAGGACTGTGGCTACACATACACTATGCTGAGTTAGCCAGGGAACAAAGAGAGGCGCGGGGACCAGGGTGCCAATAGTTCTTTCAAGAATATGTCACCCATTGCCAAACTTCCTTGCACTAGTTCTGCCTCCTAAAGATGCCACCACCTTTGTGGCTAGAGATCCACAAAGATGGGGACTATATGATCCAACTCCAATATTTATAAAGGCTCCTATGTGACAAAAAAAAAAAAAACTCATATGAACCCTATTTATGTATTCTCTTATTTTAGGCATCCAATCAAGCAAGCAGGAAATGCAGATGCAAATGATATATTTTCTCATCCTACACATTTAATCACCTAAAGTCATTATGGCATTTTATTTGAAGAATCTAATTTTGTTAGAAGTCTAAGTACTTATCAAAGAATATTTTACGTGAGGCTTACCTTTGAAAGACACTTTTGGACAGTCTTTTGAAGTCCCTTTGAGGGTAGGAGGAAGCTCAGTTGATTTCCTGTGTGAAAGATACTTCGTTTTAAAAAATTCACATTAAAACTTTGGGGCATCTTAGGTCTTACCTGGGCCCAGTCTCCTCTTAGGGGGAGGCACCAGGGCTGCAGCAGTTGTCACCTCAGTCACAAGGCTAGGCCAGAGGGACTCAGTCCTGAATTCCCAGTCTATCCTGTGGTGACTTGTCCTACAAAGCATCATCCATGTGACAGGACCCCAGAGACACAGAATTAGCTGCCTGAACCAAGTAGGGTATTTTATCTAGTTCTATACCTAAAATAGAACTATGTGGCATCTACACTTTCTACTTCATAATAACTTTAGATAGAGCTGTTGAATTTCACTCAGCAAATGTTTAGCAAATGTGTCCTCTGCACCAGACATTGTTCTGATACCTTGTTTCCTTGCATTAAGTAATGTGAAAGCATACATTGGATTTTGGTCAATGGCTTAACTCAGTATCTTTTTAAAAACCCATAAAAGTTTAGAAGAAACCTTCCTTCTGTATACCTTTTATTTAAGTTACTTAGATACTAATTATCTATAATATCTGTAATTGTCATGAGGCTTAACTGGACAGATGTCATAGAAGAAAGCTTTCACCATGAATCACCCAATAATCACCCATCTGTAGGTGTGCGGTTCTCCATGGCCATGAGACCGGCACCAGACCAGAGATATTCATCCACACTTTAGAGTGGAGTGAAGAGATTCAACCCCAGCAGTATCTAAGTAGGAGTATGATTAGCTGGTTTGTTTTTATATAAATACATATGTATAACATATGTGAGTGCAGATTCATGTGTGTGTATTCCCCCTGAACAGAATAGATTTGTATTTTATATGAAGGGCTTAAACCTGTAAGTAGTACCTTAGTGTCTCCCTGATACTGTTTGGCAGTATTTTGTGTATACTCTAAGAAATAATACTTGCCTAAAAATCAGAGTGCAGAGTCAGCCACAGAGTCAGTCATAAAGGCAAAGTAGTGGTGGCACACACCTTTAATCTTAGCAGTCTGGAGGCCGATCTCTGTAAATTCAAGGCCAGCCTGGACTACACTAGAATAATTCAGTCCACAAGAGAAACAGAGCCAGGCAGTCAATGGCACGCATCTTTAATTCCAGCACTTAGGAATCACACACCTTTAATCCCAGCACTAGAAAGGTTGAGACAGGAAGTGATATGGCCTGGCAGAGTAAGGAATATAATCCTGGAGAAGACAGGTGTTCAGCCCACCCCCCACCTTTACTCACACCTCCACACCTATCCCCTCAACCCATCTTACTCTGCCACCCAGTTCATTTCCCTTCCCTTTTGGCTGAGAACTCAGAATATTCAGCCTGAGGTTCATGGAGACACAATCTACCCCTTTCAGCCTAAGGATTAATTCAGTAGTGGTGAGAAGTGACTATGGCTTGTTTCTCTGATCTTTCAGCTTTACTCCAATATCTGGCTGTAGGCTTTTATGATCAGATCAATTAGATTCAAGAAACAGGCAGAGATTTTCATGTCTCAGAGAGGTGGCTCAGAGGTTAAGAATACTAACTTCTCTTCTGGAGGGCTGGGGTTCAATTCCTTGTACCCACATGATGGTTCACAACCACCTGTAACTCCAGTTCCAGAAGATCCAATGCTTTCTTCTAGACTCTTTGGTCACTACATGCACATGGTACCCAGAAATAAATGAAAGCAAAACACCCATACACCTTAAATAATAAAAATTTTAAAAACTCATACCTTCTATACATGTCAATGATTAAGCAAACAACAAAGCTTACTCTTCACAATGTAAGATACATTGAGCTTTGGTGGAAATGATTATAAATGGTCACTTTCTTTACGATCTTATGCTTTATAGAAAATGAGCCCTATGCCCATCTTCCCAAGGTTTTTAACATTCTGTCTTTAATCAGCACCTAAAATGTTCCCACAGTTATAGAGGCTCCCTTTGTCTACTCAACCATAGGAAAGTGAAAAAATATATCTCATGGAAATTCTGTCAGTCCATCATTTTTTGTTGTATTATGTTTCAGGGAAATTGTACTGTTGACAAAGAAACGTGATAGAGAACATTATTCAAGACGGTTTTTCCAAAGCACTGACATTGGCTGGTTTTTGTCCCATATGACAAGAAAAGTTATGTATGGGCCACAAGCATTTCCAGAAAGAGTTATGGGGACCCGTGATTTGTTTTAGAATTCATAGTTATAGACTCATGCTTCATTCTGAGAAACTTCCTGCAGCATAGGTGATTCTCAGAAATCATCCCCACTCCTTACCCTACTGAGATACCCTTGGACTTGATTCAGTTGGTATCTTTGTCACTTTCTGTCCATGTTGTGAGGATTCGAACACTGGAGTTTCCTGTTCGGGAAGGACAGGCTTATCCTCTGCTGCCACACTCCTACTTGATGCTTTTCAAGCATAGGTAGCTACTGCCTCACTTGAGGGCTCCAAGCAAGCATTCTGAAGGTCCACAGAAGGCTTTGAAAAAGTATGTTAGAGCATAAAAAAATGTTCTATTGATATTCTTTTGTATTGTGACATCTTGTTATATCTCCTAACCTTGCTTTGACTTTCCTGGTATTTAGTCCTCTGTCTTGCTTACCTGTGCACATGCCTAAGATATCATGGCTGCTCTTTCCAGGCATCACCCAGTTAAACTAGCAGGGACTGCTCTGGACTTTCTCTTTCTTGCTGTGTATTCTAATCTAAGAAGATTTAGATTTGCTATGTGGACACATTGGCAGATAAAGTCAGTGTTAACTGAGTTACAAGTCATCTTTACTCAAAATATGGTCTAAAAATGTTTTCATAGCAAACTATTTTCAACTAGCAGTTCAGTTCCCTCTTGAGTGCTGATATATGTAAGTTATTGGTAACTATTGTGAAGGCCCAGGAGTATAGTCTATTACAAATATCAACCAAGTACATGCCAGTCTTTCCTTCTTCCAAGCATTTCATTATGAAAATTATCTATTGTGAACACAAGAAAAGTTGAGAGACTTGAACCTGTGTGCTTTACCACCTAGATTGCACATTGACAAGTTTGTCCTTCATCATGTATCTAGTCATCTATCCACCCATTAATTTATCTTATTTCTTTTATATATGTCAAAGTGAATTGCAGCCATAGTGACCTTGATGCTTAAGCACTTCAGAACTTATATAATTAACTGGAGCTCAGTATCACATTTTATATACAATGTGTGAGTCTTAATACATATACTTCAGCACCACAGATATCTATAAATGTCTATCATATTAGATTTTCCTTCCCAACATTCATAAAGCTATCACTTCTATTATTTTTCCATAGATTATTTTGACATTGTATAAAACTTCGAATTAACTGAGTATTGTTCCTTTGTGTAAAGCTTCTTTCTATCATTTTATAAGATTCATCTAAGTTGCTGCATGTATCGTAATATTTTTTTATCACTGGGTTACAACCAGTGTATGAATATGCCTGGTTTATTAATCATTCTATTGCTCATGGGCATGTGGCTTATATCCAGTTTATCCTTCATAGATAAAGTTATTGTGCACATTCTTGTGAATGTGTCTTATTTCCTCGAGGTAAAAAACTAAGACATGGGGGTCCAAAAAAGTCTGTCTTAAGTTTTAGAAGTAATTCAAATAATAGTGCCCAAAAATTATCAAAATAATCATTAAGACGTCCTAAAAGGAGAAAAGTTTATGAATGATACTGAGTCACAAAATGAGCAGGAAGCATGTAGGAGTCAGCAAACTGGAATAGCCTGAGTCAGTCATAAGAGCTAAACAGGACAGTATGAGAGGTCCTTACTGTGTGGTATTTTCCTTTCTGTATACAAATGTTTTATTTCTACATGAAAACCTCATGCACATATCTGAAGAAGGGATTCCCTGTGGTCCCTCTGTATTGCAGCCCCTGTGACTCTGTCATGATCGTCACTTCCCCTTTCCTCTTGTCCTCTGACCTCTCAATACCTAGCCTTCCTTTCCTCCTCCTCCTCCCGGCCCTCTGGGTCAGGATCTAGCACAGTTTTTCATAGCACCTGGGGATCTCATAGGTCTCACTCTACCTGGAGAGATGGTTAATACTCAAAGGAGAGTTCTAACCAATTCTGTGATTCTTCAAAGTAGAAAATTGATATTTATCAAAAGCGAACATCACATGTCATCCTCCCCAGCATTTTTATCTGGTCACTATATCCTAAGATGATGCAGCTAATCAGGAAAATAGGACAAGTCGCCCCCCCCCCCTCTGTTCCCCATGCTTCCCTCTACCTCCCAGTCTTGTCTCATATCTGTGTCAAAGAAAGCGGGATCCTTTGCACGGTGTAGACTTGGGGAGGCTATATTGTTCTACAGTTATTTCTTGATACCTCTTCCTGTCCCAGAGTTATTATATTTTCCAAAATGACAAATGTTTAGCAAGCGCTAAAATATATAGGCTCTACGTAAATAAAATTACTGAACTGAGACTATACAGAAATGTAGTGGAATGCTCTGTTGTTTGGGGGAAAATAGTTTAAAATGCTCTTTTAAAAGCTTAACAAATTTACTTAAAACCTTACATGGAAATAACCATAATTTTAAAATCTTGTCTTCAAAGATTTTTAGAACTATTTGCTGCAAAATTAGTATGCATACGTTCTTCAGGTTGTGAAAGTCTGTACCTGCCAGTGCCTTGCCAAATTAATCAAATCACCTTATAGTTACTGAAGTTGGTGTAAAGAATTAAATGCATTCAAAGCTTTTGTGGTGGTAATTACAGGTGAAAAGGGCCAGTCAGTTGAAAATTAAATGAAAAGTGAATAGAATGAGAGTCTGAACTAGGATATCAGTGCGAATAAACTATGGAGAAAGTGAACCATGAAAATAAAACTCATTTACAATCATTCAATAAGAAGAAATCGTAGAAAGAATGTAGAAATTAAGGCTTAGGGGAAACTTGGGAATCAGGCAATTCCGGTAAAATAAAATAAACAAGGTAAGGATGATTGGAAAAGCAAGTGAAAAAAACATAGGGCATTATTTATTCTTATATTTGTGTCTCTCATCTTTGCTGTGAAAACAACTATTGTGAGGCATTTCCCCCCCCCCCACACACACACATCCATTTCTACTCCCCATGGTTGCCAATATTCAAGTTTATTTCTTCCTCCATAGCTTTTTTTGTTCATAATTTTTATTGATTCTTTGTGATTTTTCGCACCATGTATCTCAATCCCACTCATTTCCCAGTCCTTTCATATTGGCCAATTTTGTAGCCTCCCCCCATAGAAAATTTTAAAAAAATCTTGCCATGGAAGCTGTGCTGTGTCGTACTCTGTGTCACACAGTGTATCTTTTTTCTAAACAGCTTTACTTGCAAATGTCCATGGGGTTGTGTTTCACATGAACATCACGTGGACCCTCAGGGAAACTCTGGTTGGCTATTCTGCTGTGTGCTGATAACACTGCTATTGCCCAAGTTATAGAGATCCTGAAGCTTTGGCTCTCCAGAACTATTTCCTTCATACCCTTCAGTAAGTCATAGATAGGATAAATGTTGAGGTAGGCCAGCTCAAAGCCCTGGATCTGGGCCGGAGAGTTTCTGAGTCGATCAGCCTGACAGCTCCCCCACACCCACACTACCCTCCCAAGCTACATCACCTGCCAGGTCCACCGTGTAGTGGTCAGTGAGGGGTAGGGCAAGCTCAGAACATCACTGGGTCATCAGCATGTCCTCAGATAGCACCCAAACCATGCCCTCTGGTGGTAACACAGATCCCTGCTGCTATAGGGTCATAGACCCAATCATGGCTTTTGGAGGCAGCATGGGACTGGACACCACCACGACCTAAGTTGGCAGCTCAAGCCTCTCGTGTTAGGATGCTTCTCACTGCCATTGGGTCTCCAGGTCCACCTCTCCTCACAGTGCACAAAATGCCCCTCTTCTCTTGCTCTCCCACCCCCCCCCCCCCACACACACACATACTGAATCATGGCAATGGTGGTGCCGGGCTGGACCTGTGCCCTATCTTCCTCCATAGTTTTAAATGAATAGATAACGCAGTCTATCAATTCTTCAAAAATGTTGGGCTATATAGAGCATTATAAAATAAGGAGTTGAGCTACCAAATATGTTTTTTTCCTATTCTCTATCACATTCCCCAATTTAGCTGTCCTAAAATTAGAAAGGTATGGGTGGTTTTCTTTTAAATGAAGTTACTTTAAAAATCTTTTAATGATGTCCAGTGGATCAAAGCATCATTCATACTTCACAACTAGAGTTGCATACTGGCTACATTTTCAGAGAAGGCAGCTACAACAGTGTTGTAACTATAAAAATAACACTTTCTAACATGGTAAACAATTGTGTGTCTTCTCTGTAAAATGTTAGAAAGGGGTTTTTTTAATTTTTACTTTTTAAATTTATTCTTTGTGTCTTTCACCTCATGCATATCCATCCCATTCATTCCCCCATCCCTTCATATCCACTTTCTGCCCTAACAACCTTCCCCCCAAAATAAAATAAATAAAATTTAAGAGAAAAAAATCAATCTTGTCGTGGAAGCTGTACTGTGGCACAGTGAATCATGCAGTATAGCCTTTTATCCACGTATCTTTACTTGCAAGTGTTCATTGCAAAGAGTCATTGGTCTGGTTTGAGGCTTCTGGTTTCTGCTACACTGTCAATGCTGGGCCCTCACTGGGCTTCCTCTTGGATATCCTGTTGTTGCTCTGTGTCATGGAGATCCTGCAACTTTGTATCTGCAGAGCAGGTTCCTTTATGTGCCCTAGCAGATCACAGATGGGATGGATGTTGAAGTGGGCATCTCATAGCACTGGTTCTAGGCCTGAGTAGTTGTAAGGTTGCTAGTTCTCCCTTGCCCTTACCCTAGGGTGGGATCTCCTGCATTGCCGTGGCTAGTTCAGCTCTTGTAGCAATGAGCAAAGGACTAGGCCAGATCTTCTTTCATGTCTTCAAGGAGGACTCTCTCACACCTACACCTTCAGGGCCAGTTCTACTGTGTTGTCCAGGCAAGATGCAAGGGCTGCCTGCAGCTGATGAGGAGCAGAAACAGCTCTCCTGGTTAGCAAAGGTTTTACAAAGCCTTTCTAACCAAGCATAACACAATACTTTTTAGGTGCCCCATAGTCAACTGTCAGTGGCAAAAAACAAACCACCACAACAGTCCTTCAAAAATATACCTGCTGAAAACTCATGTCCCAGTGTTTTACACCTTGAAGACTTAAGTTAGAAACCTTCCATGTGTACGTGTAAAATAAAGAGACAGAGAAATTACCTTTTATAATGTCATAAGATAGTCAAAAAGTGAACACTCTGAATTATTCATTTGATCTCCCTGTCTTGTACGTGTGTGTGTGTGTGTGTGTGTGTGTGTGTGTGTGTGTGTGTGTGTGTGTGTGTGGTGTGTGTATGTGTGTGTGTGTGTTTAGTATGTTACAGACATTATAGTCAGGACTTAAGAGAAAGAAATAAACGTGGAAGTATGGTCCTACAGCTATTGGAGAGGTCTCTGTCTAGAAGACAGACTTATGCCAACTAACAAGACACAGCGATGGATGTTGGGATAGAAGGATATACAAAGTATAAACAATTGTGATGTTGCCAAATAACAAAATTTGTTTGTAAATTTAAAAAATGTTTCTTTGACATTTTTACACTCGTATATAATACATTCTGGATACATTTTCGTAGTTGCTAGGAAGGAAGCGTGGGATGGTTGACAAAGAGGACCCTTAGTGGTGTTCTATTTACACAGCAGCTAAAGCACTGAGAAGGTAATTGCTTTCCACAAGGGTAGTGTGCACAACCCTACAGTGGTTCTGCTTATCACCCTGTCACTTAAGAATTCAAAGCTTTCAGATGCTGGTGGTGGACTAATTGATGGATATGATATGCTGGACAGTTTGTGTCAGCCAGAGTCATCTGAGAGGAGGGGAGGTGCCTCAGTAAATCAGGCTACAGGCATTTTTAATTAGTGATTGATGGGGGGAAGGCTCAACACATTAAGAGTGGTGCCATCCCTGGGCTGGTGGTCCTGGGTTCTATAAAAATGCAGATTCAGCAAGCCATGAGATGCAAGCCCGTAAGTGTGGAGGGATTGATTATGTTCCATTGTAAATAATTGTCATGCCTACTGGTTTAATAAAAGCACTGATTGACCAAAGGAAGATAGGAAGTGTGGGTGAGGCTACCACGAAGAACAGAGTAGAAATGCCACAGAGAAGCCACAGAGACACCACGAAGAGATGCAACAGAGACACCAAAGAAGCAGATGCAGAGGACAACGATGCTGCTCTGAGAAAAGGTACCGAGCTGCATGGCTGAACAGGATAAGAGTCATGGGTTAGATTAAGAGTAAAGAGTTAGCAAGTTATATGCCTGGGCCTCAGGTCAGTCAGCAAACAATTAATACAAGTGTCTGTGTGTTTCAGTGGGACTATGGGACTGTGAGTCTGAAAGTCAGGGCAACCAGGCTAAACCGGGAAGTCTGGGTCAGAAACATATAACACATAAGTAGCACCCCTCCATGGCCTCTGCATCAGCTCCTGTCTCCAGATTCCTGCACTGTTTGAGTTCCTGCCCTGCCTTCCTTCATGAATGGACAGCAAAATGGAAGTATAAGCCAAATAAACTGTTTCCCCTAAAACTAGCTTTTTGGTCATGGTGTTTCACTGCAGCAATAGAAACCAAAGCTAAGACACATGCTTACTATTGTTTGAATGGCTAACAAATCACAGCCACTGCCTCATGTAGGTTTTAGGGAAAATAAAAGTCATAAAGTATGTTATGAATGGAAGAGAATGACTTAACCCAAAGGGGCATCATTTTTCATGTTTTACTTTTTTAAGCCTTATTATATAGAGTGTCAAAATATTCAACTTCCTCACAAGCATTCGGTATTTGGCTTTTGATGATTAAAAAACAAAAAAAACAAACAGACAAACAAAAAAAAAAAAACACCTAGAAAATAATGCCTGTTCTCTAAAAGGAAAATGAGTTTGGACCACTTACTATGACCTTTGTCTGTTACCTGCATGACAGGTGAATAAATTTGTACCCAGTGGTGCAGCCTCACCCCTGTAAGATCTGAACTTCAGGGAAGACTTCAGGGTCTCTGCTAACTCCCTGAAGGTGAGCTGTTCTAGAGGCATGATCCCTTAGAAATTGACTCTTACCAGTGAGAAGTGATTCTCAAAAGGCGTCCTGCTGCCCTTCATAATAAGTAGAATTTTCTCTTTGAAAATGCTGTGGAGCTCACAGCAGAGCTTCCAGCAACAAAAGCACTGTAGTCATAACCTTGAAGGTAAATGGCAACCTTGCCACTTTTGGCAGAGGACCATGAAAAAATGTGCCATTATATCATTAACTGGACAAACTTTTATGAAGAGCCCATTGTGTGGCAAGCATGATCCTGTGTGCTGTTCTTCTGAGCCAGAACACTTCTATGACCCTATCCTAAGTCAGCATTCTCCAGGTCTATGTCAAACACTAAGAATGACTTCCCTATTCTAAGAAGCAATAGATGTCACTATCACCTGCTTGTCTCCAACTGTTCCCAGTGTCCTTTTAGTGATCAGGCCTTAATCTTCTGTGGGTTCCATAATGGCGTTTGGCTTTCTATGAAGGCTTTGCCCAACAACTCTAGCTCAGTGTGAATCTTGCCACATTTGCTTCTGAGTATCTGATTAGACCCCTGTGTTTGGCGTTCCCTTCCCCCTCTTCTCCTGATTACTTTAGCACTTTATGAGCTGGGTGATATTTCACTCTAAGTTATTTACATCTGCCAAAGCCTCCCCTGCCTTGTAAAGATAATGACCTACTGTGGGGTTCAGCAAGACCATTGAAGCTCCATACAAGGTCCAAGGTTCCTGTTGAATTAACCTTGTTCTTAACGCACCTGTGAATGCTGTCAGGTCCTGAGAACTGACAGTCAGGTGCTGCTTCTCTTGTGCCCAATTCCCTCAGCAATGCCTCACGTTCCTCTGCTGTCTTCACACCACCCCCATACTCTGACATCTATCTACCCCTTCCTAGTGCACTCAGCCAGCATTGTCTGTGCACTTTTGACTGTGCCCAGATCTAGGAATAAAAAGAGAAGTGAGACACTGTAAAGAGAGAAACATCAAGTAGTTCGTGCTCAGATACAAATGAGGAAGACACAAATATACACCAGGTAATAGGGAACTTCCCAGAGGGCTCTAAGTCAGGGCTCTAAGTCTTCACGGCAGCATGGGTATAGAGGGCTGAAAGGCCCTGTCTCTCTCGATTTCACATCCAATCAATCCAAGTGGCTCATGTGTGAATACTTGCTAATCAATAAGTTTGGAGAAGCAGGAATAGCTGGGCTGCTCTAATTTAAAACTTGGTAAAAGTTCCAAGTTCTCATCTTTGGACACCACAAAGCACTCCCCTAACTTTTCTAGTCCTTCTCTTAGAAGTCCCTGTGGACTCACCATCCTACACATTCACCATCCATACCAGAAGCCTTAAACAAGAACTGGGACTCACCATCCTACACATTCACCATCCATACCAGAAGCCTTAAACAAAAACTGGGACTCACCATCCTACACATTCACCATCCATACCAGAAGCCTTAAACAAGAACTGGGACTCACCATCCTACACATTCACCATCCATACCAGAAGCCTTAAACAAAAACTGGGACTCACCATCCTACACATTCACCATCCATACCAGAAGCCTTAAACAAGAACTGGGACTCACCATCCTACACATTCACCATCCATACCAGAAGCCTTAAACAAGAACTGGGACTCACTATCCTACACATTCACCATCCATACCAGAAGCCTTAAACAAGAACTGGGACTCACCATCCTACACATTCACCATCCATACCAGAAGCCTTAAACAAGAACTGGGACTCACTATCCTACACATTCACCATCCATACCAGAAGCCTTAAACAAGAACTGGGACTCACCATCCTACACATTCACCATCCATACCAGAAGCCTTAAACAAAAACTGGGACTCACCATCCTACACATTCACCATCCATACCAGAAGCCTTAAACAAAAACTGGGACTCACCATCCTACACATTCACCATCCATACCAGAAGCCTTAAACAAGAACTGGGACTCACCATCCTACACATTCACCATCCATACCAGAAGCCTTAAACAAGAACTGGCAGCACATGGCTCTCAGTATGATGGTCATGGCTACTAACCACCCAGTGTTCCTTACAGCACTTTTAGATTGTATTTAGTCTTTGGATTTGTAACCTGGTACACCACAGAGGCACGCTTGGAGTCAGGGATCAAAGAAAAGATCCAAATTCACAATCATAGGATTTCTAAGCAGACTTCATCATTATAATACTGCTCACTCTTAAGAACTTTCTGCCAGTGGTAGCACACACCTTTAAACCAGCACTCCTGTGGTAGAGACAGACAGATCTCTGAGATGGAGGCCAGGCTAGTCTACAAAGTGAGTTCCAGAATAGTCAGAGAAACCAACCAACCAAACAAACAACTTTCTGAGCTGGCTACTACTGAAAAGTTTACCTCTCTCCCCTTCCATATTCCACAAACATTTGTTAAGATCCTGAGCTCTGCTCTGTGGGGAATCAAACCCCCAGGAGCAAAGGAACTGGTATCAGTTCTGTAGCTGTTCCCTATCGCTAAACTACTCTCTACACTGTGACTAGACCATTGCAGCCCAGGTTCTACTACTCAGTAAAATTGTCACCAGGGCTAGTGGGGCAGTATTTTGAAGCTAGTGAAAACGATAACAAGAAAATCTTCATGTGTTGTAATGCTTTTAATTTTTTCAAACTGTTTTCCAAACTATTGTCTCATTTTGTATTCAGAGTGATGTGGTGGATTTCACAGATACAATCTGCTTTTCCACTGACAATATGCAAGCACACCACAGACTGACCAACTCATTTAGCTCATGGCAAGGGCAAGATTAGGGATTCTCTAGATTGACAGGCACCCAGTAGACCATGTACAGTTTAATCACTCAGAATCCATAGGGCTCTCTTATGGAGTGACCACCATTTTACAGATAAGTAAGTCTAAGTACACAGAGATACTCTTGCTCTCTCAGGTCCTGAATAGTCACAGCTACATAAGAAGTATTGGGAAACATCTTTTGACCAGGCACTCTGCTAAGCATACCCATCTATAATGTCTTATTCAATCCCATAGCAGTCTCTGAATGAAATAAAATTATCTATATTTGGTAGAAGAGCTAACCTATAAATTGCTTGATGCCTCCTTTTTCCAGTCTTGGAACCAGTTCTTCAGCTCCTTTCCAATGTTTTCTGTTTTAAACCAGAGACCCTGGCTCTTGTTCCTGTCTCCATTTATTAGCTAAGCACACAGTCACTGGTAATCTCTCTCTTTATACAGCAGAGATGTCTCAAGAGGTCTGTTGCGTTGGGAGGTTTATTGGAGTCCTCTGAAAGAATGGAGGAGGGATAGAAAAAGGGGCTTTGACAAGAAAGTTAGTCCTCTTCCCTCACTGATGACTAAACTATATCATTTAATTTTAAAATTTTCCTTTTATCTAATTTGGCTCTGTTTTATCATGCTAACAAAATGTGTTGAGTATAGGCATGGGTCAAATTATTTTAGGTGCTATACATTCAGCAGTGAACAACATCTGGGATGCCTCTACACTCATGAAACACCTCTTCTAGGTAGCATCAGGAGCTTATTTATGATGAATCAGTCAGGATGGCTTTCAGACAAAATACCAAGAAAAGTTCTCACTAACAGGTACAAGATTTGGACATCTGCTTGTCCACAGCTGGACTATATCACTCAGGCTATTCATCTTTCAGTTCCAGTGCATTGCTTGGTGCTCAAAGCACCAATCAGGCTTGGTTCTTACCAGCCTTTCTAATGTCAAAGTTTAAACTGACTCTGGTCCATATAACCTGGAATCACAGACAGGCCTATATTTTGATCCAAAGCTCCTGAAATCTTTAGGTGCTCATCTTTAGTAAGGGTGGGCCCCTAGCTCACGCAATCATTGACTTCAGAATGTCATAATTTTCCAAAGTAGAGAAGCATTTTTATCAGTCATTTTCTTTTTATAAACAGATTGTCTTTATTATAGACTCAGATCCCTTCCCCTCATCATCAAGGCATGCTAAGAGTCAAGAGCAGCTTAACTCAGGATTCCTTGGCTGAAGTGCATATGATTCAAGCAAGCCCATAACTTTTTCATCTACTGTAACTAGCAAGTAAATTCTACAAGCATTGATTACAGAAAGAAGTAATGTGGTAATATTTCCTGTAATTAAACTTCAAAGACATGGAGTCAACAGTTTCTTCAATATTACTCAGTAGATGAGTTTCAGGCAAACCAATTTCTGAAGTCTGGGACTAGGAGTCTAGGACTTGGGAATACAAGCCACGTTAATGTTTCTATCAAGCCAAAACTAAAGTTTAAATTCTACCCTAAAACATCAGTGATACAGAAAAAAAAAAAAAAAAAAAAGATATCTCCTTAGGGAATCTTTCAACTTAGCGTTACTTTCTCTGGCTTTAAGAAGGAAAACAAACTTCAACTATCCTGGGAATATTCTTTGACACACCTTTGACAAAAGTCATCATGCCTCGTTCTGCTAATCATGGTCTCTTTTGGAACAGGGAGAAACTTCTTGAACCTGTTAGAGAGATTTTCTGATACTGTAGCTTGTTTTTCACAAAGACAGACTTAAAAAGCACACGTCTGTAACATGTGGAACCCATAACCTTTAGTTACTTTTCTATTGTTGTGATTAAATGCCATGGCCAAGGTAACTTACAAAAGAAAAGGTTAAATTCAGCTTATTGTTTTAAAGGGTTAGAGTCCATGGTGCCAGAGGAGCAGCTGAGAGTTCCATCTTCATCCACAATAATGAGACAGAGTAAGACATAGGGAAGTGTATGAGTCTATTAAAACCTCAAAGCCCACCACAGTGTTACATTTCCTCCAACAAGACCACACCTCCTAATCCTTCCCATACAGTTCCACCAAGTGGGGACCAAGTATTTAAATTTAAGAGCTAATGGGGTCAATGACAATGAGTCTGCCATACTATCTGACTGAAGTAAAGGTTTGTACACATCTCTTTGCTGACCCAATGTTGAAATTAAATAATGTCTACTCTTCTGAGATACATGGTGTGTCTATACATTTCTAATGCATTGCCCTTCAGTGTTTTTAAATTTTAAATCTTGTCTTTTTCATCTCATTGTGATGGCAGGTGGTTAACTGTCTCCATGGCAGTTCCCACAGTATCTTGTATATAATAAAGGTTTATATACATATAATTCATTGTGCTCAGATTCATTATTCCTAACTCTGAAATTTCCATTCTTGGCACTGATGCGTCTTGACAAACTGAATTTCTAAAATCAGTCCTCTCTGGTACTTAGCAAGTTAGTCATCCTCTGTTATCATGAAAGTATGCTGCTCATGTGAGCACTTCTCACTTGGCAGCTTTGAAGTTACAGTTACCAGCCAGGTGGTCCTGGCTCACGCCTGCAATTCTAGCATTCAGGAGGCACATGCAAGTGGATCTCAGTCAGCTCAAGGCCATCCTGCTCTACAAAGTGAGTTCCAAGAGAGCAAGGACTGTTACTCAGAGACACCCTGTCTCAAAAACCCAGAAAACAAAAACAAACAAACAAACATCTTGAGGGTCTTTTGTTTTAAATGTGTGTCTCATTTGAATCCTTGAGGTTGGCAGAACCTCCAAACCAGCTCCTCTTGGATGACAGAGTAAAGTCTCCCCGTGACTATGACAGCACTCTTTTTGCAACTTCAGGGAAAGCAAATAGCAGGAAGATCAAATTCTTCAAATAATGGATTTTTCCACTCGATTATTCAGCTGCTGAAGCTGCCAGGCCATGGGGAACTGCTCTAGGAATACACCACTGCAGGATGAAGTTATCAGGCTTGTCAGTCCCCAGGGAGCAGGGGAATGTTTCAAAGTGGTCACCAAGGACATCAGAACTAAATGTCCTTTACCAGGGGAAAGTAATAATTTTTCTGCTAGTGTTTCCCAGCCATATCCTTCATTGTCCAAGTCTGGAATGACTTTTAATGAATGTGATTCTGTTATCTCCAGCTGTCTAGTCTATGTATTTGTACTGAAATAGCCTAGGTTTTGAGGACCCTGAAGAAAAATACCTTTTTCAAAATTCACAGGAAGAATTCTACATGATCAAATAAAGGTCTTAAATCTGAGACACTTTCAGTCAAAATAATGATTTTATTTTATCTCATGCTGTCAACTTTTTCTTTCTTTTTCTATGGTCTGATTGTCCAAAGGTCACATTCTCATGAAAGGACTACTCACCTTATTAAGGCAAGTGAGAAAGCAGGCACGTTAGCACACCTGCAGTTCAGAACTCAGAAAGCTAAGGCTAGAAAGAAAGGAAGGAAGGAGGAAGGGAGGTACAGAGGGAAGAAGGGAGGGAGGGAAGGAGGGAGGGAAGGAGGGAGGGAGGGAGGGAAGGAGGGAGGGAGGAAGGAAAAAGAAAGATAAAGAAAAAAGAAAGAAATGAAATAAGAGAGGAAGTCTTTGGTGGCCAGTGAGGTCAGACCTATCCTCCACTTTCTCTTCTATCAGATCCATGGTATCTGGTCTTACTTGGAGGTCTGTGGTCCATTTAGAGTTGAGTTCTGTGCAGGGTGATAAGTGGAGATCTTCTCTCATTCTTCTCTAAGCAGCTACCCAATACTATTGATCAGTACTATTTGTTGAAGATGCTGTCTTTTCTCCAATGTGTAATTTTCGCTTCTTTGTCAAAAATCAAATAGGTGTCTGTAGATTTATGGAGTTATGTCTGGGTCTCCAGTTCAATTCCATTGATCAGACGTGTCTGTTTTATGACAATATTGTGCTGCTTTACTGTTACAGTTGTATATTTTTTATTACTTTACAATTTGAAATCAGGAGTGAAATACCTTCAGTAGTTCTTTTATTATTCGAGAGATTATCTTAGCTCTTCTGGATTTTTCTGTTTCCATGGAAGTTTCTTCTGAAGTTGAAGATTGTTTTTCAATTTCTGTGAAGAGTTATGTGAGACTTTTATATCAAGATATATTGTATGAAAATTTTAAATTAAAGACTATTGTTCTGAGGTAAAGGTGGATGTACATGTTACTGATGTACCAAATTTGTGTGAGAATAATGAGACTATAAGATCAACTTACATGGGCTATATAGTAGTAATCAAAATAATTAAACACTTGTAGTTTCATAAACATGTTTGATAATTGCAGCAGTTATTAGTTTTCCCCATACATTTATGGCCTCGTATGATTTATCTCACAAAGATTTAGTCTTGAATACTTTGTTACTTACAAGCAGTGTAACCTTTGACACATTTCTTAGTATTACTGAATCTCAGTCTTACACGTAATGTTGCCTTTATCAAGCAGAGACACTACTACACCCAGTGGAGCTGGAGACAGAGAGGGAGAGAGCCAGTTCGCTGATCTCAAGTGACCCACTGACAACCAGAGGCACTTAGTAATTTTCCTAATGGCTAATTTAACTCAGTTAAGTCTTTTTAAATTATAATTTACTCTTCGATAATATTATACGTGTATATAATATATTCTGGTCACATTCACCATCCCATACTCTTGCTTCTTCCCATCAGCCTAAGCCTTTCTTCCACAGTGGGAATTTATTTTTTGCAGTGTGATTCGCTGAGTTCTGCCTGGGCCCCTGCATAGTTGTGGGTAGAGAGCTATCCACTGGAGCACAGATAACTCACTAGAGTCATATCACTGATTAAGTCTTTCAAAACCACACCTATGAGACCAGACATGGTGGCAAAAACTTTTGATAGTAGCACCTGGGTGTGTAAGCAAAGGGATGAGAGGTTTCAGGGTCATTCCTGGCTAAACAGAGAGTTTGGAGCCATCCTGGGCTACTCTGCCCCAAAACAAGCAAATGGGGGGAAAAGGGAAAACAGAAAGATAATTTTAAGCACCCACATCCCTGGAACAGCTTAATAAGGCTGACCGCAGAGCAATGAGTGAAATATATTTATTAGCATATACTGACTAATCACACATGTGCACATGTATTTACACACAAAAACCCAAGATCTACTCTGACTTGATGAAGTCAATTACAAAATTGTAAACTCACAAATATTTCTCATAAAAGAATTTATAGCCAAGTAGTGGTAGCACACTGCTTTAATTCTAGCACTAAAGAGGTAGATGAAAGTGAATCAGTATGATTTTGAGACCAGCCTGGCCTACAGAGTGAGTTACAGGACAGCCAGTACTACACTGTGAAACCCTGTTTCGAAAAACTAAAAAAAGAAAAAAAAAAAAGAATTCTTTACTCAACAAGACTTAAATCACATAATAATCCAATTTGCAGATAAATTTTAAAACCTACATATCATGTAAGCAGCATTTACTGCTATTGGTACAAGGGCAAAATAAAACCAGATTTTCATACAAAGAGGGCTTAAAATTTAGCTCTTTTTTTGAAGCTGTTCAAAATTAAAATTAAAGAGATACTTTAAGAATATGGAAAGGTTGTCACTATGACAGAATTTGACAGAAATGTGTCATTAGATACAAAGGCACTTGATGACTTAAGCACACCCCACAGAGACACATTCAGATGACAGTTTGGTGCTGATGAAGGCTTTCAACACGAACTACTCCCCTATCCATATTTCTACCTGCCTTAGTAAGACAGTAATTAGAGAAACTAGGAAACAGGAAACTATGAACAGACAAAGCTACTATTGTTTTTGTCATATTGCTGTAGCTTCATCATTTGGCCATATCTATAAACAACAAATGTCTCTGTTATTTTAAACAACTAACGAGGGATCTCAGGCACAACTGCATTTAAATATTCAATCTTTTTTGAGCTTGGAAATCACTTGTCTGTTTGAACCTTGTGTTACTTTAAATCTTAAAAAATATAGAAAGTGGGGATAATTCCTCAAGGGGTTTTGAAAGGATCAAAGGAAATATAAATGATAAGGGTCTTTGAAACCCACAAAGCCCTGTGCAGTTTTCTCTTCATAGTTTCCAAAGAGTTGTCTACTCCAAAATACATCAAGCCATCATGAACCTTAACTCCACAAAGAACCATGTGTTCAGATCAATAATTCCATGTCCACCAAAGACTCTGCAAAACTTCCGGTGTTGTATACTTTCTCTACAAAACATCACCACTGTCATCCAGCAATAGTAAGGGTTCGGGGATCATTGAAGATCTGCCCCCACTGGCAGCCTGAGTCCTGGTGGTTATTTGGGACACACTTCCTTGAAGTGGGAATGAACTGTTTGTGAAATATTTTAAATGTAAGTCAGCCTGTTAAGTATTCATTCATTCATTCATTCATTCATTCATTCATTCATTCATGTATGGTGCTGGAGATCAAACTTGGGGTCTCCTGGGGGAAAGCAAGCATTCTAGCAGCTCCCCTAATCTCTATTAGATTCCAATTGTTCACCTAGGTGGAAATGTGAGAAAATCTCCCTATGCCTCTTATTCTTCACCAAAAAGAGGTAGTAATAAGGCTTGTCTAATGAGCTGTTTAAAGGACAGAATCAGGTGTAAAAGAGCATCAGCAACACCCTACAACAGAACAGGTTGTGAAAGACCCCCGGGGGTTAGGGACCCCCGAAACGGGCCTTTCCTCGGAAGGAGACCCCATGACCCAAGGAGGACCGAGCCACAGATCAGCTGCAAACAGCACGAGGTTTATTGAATAACGCAGGTCCTGCGGGCTACCGAGCCATTTGGGATGGCTGGCGCGCCCAGCCCTCTGTTTAGGGCCTTTTTATAGGGTTAGGGAAAAAAGCGTGCGTACAGAGGCAAAGGCGAAGTTACAAAGTTTCCATTGGCTGGTTTGAATGAAATCGCCCGTTGAGGGGTGAGGGGTGAGGGCCCCCAGGTTGCCATCCGGCCTGACCAAACAACCTGGTTATCACCCGCCCCCAGGCCTGCTGTTTGTTCTTTTGTTCCTTATCTTCTTTTTGGAATTCTTTCCCTGATCAGGCTGGGCCTGATCACATAGCTAAGTAACTGCTTCCCCTCCCTTCCCCCTCTGCCCAGCTGAATCCTTGGTTGGGGGCTGTTTCTTGACTACGGCTCTTAACCACATTTTTTTGTCTCTACTCTAGGCACCTGGACTTAGTCTTAACTGCAGTTTTTCTTTTATCAGTGAAGCTAATCTTTACTGTCCTGTTAATATGTCTTAGGCGAGTTTGCTTACTGTCTTTACAACGTGCTGTTGCTAACTCTACTTCTTGGGGAGGGGGCCTTACAGTTGTAACCACTTCTATTTTATCCCCTTTAAACGTCTTTTTATTTTAATCTTTTATCGCCTTAAACTCCTTTACCTCTGTTGCTTGTCCGTAGCATAACTGGAAGAAAGCCCCGGTTTCTTGGAAGGACAGAACCCTCGCTCCTGTGCCCCAGGTGCTCCTTGTAAATTACATGCATAGACACTTCTTGTTTTGAATGAAATGACTTCAATAGGAGCACCAAAAGTGCAAAGATTGGACACTCCTGCCTAAGTGAGAGTAAAATCAAGCTTTGCTGGAAATGGAAATGATTCAGAGAACATAAAATCCCAGGAGAATAGTAAAACACATTTAAAATGACAATATGAGTATCACACAGTGACCATAAAAAGCCACACAAGCAGTTCCTGCCAAGCTCATTTGCTTACTAAATTTGGCTTGTAAGCAAAGAAGACATCTGGAAAAATAGTTAAAACAAAACAGTGTCTAATTAGTTTAAAATATTTTGATTTAAAAGTACAGTAATTAAATAATGCAATTCGGATGGGATAAAAGGAAGCAGCTATTCTGGGAGAAGACAATATTGCATTCCCAAACCATTCCGAAAGAGACATTTGGAGCTTTAAAGAGGAAACATGGTTATTTCGTCTTTATTTTCTAATTATAAGACTATTCAAAACAGTGTAAGTTCCCAAAGCAACAACATAACTTTGTTATTTTTGAACATCCAAGACTGATGCTAAAGAGACATTGTTTAAATAGACATCAATATCTGGTCTTACCACCACTGCAAAATCCAAAATTATATTCAAGTATTTTCTAAGCTGGCCCTCATATTATTGCTACCAATGATTGTGTGACTATTTTTCTGTAGCTAAAGACTCAATACAATAAAACTAAAACATGGGGAAATGTTGATTCTGAGTTATAAATAACTCTTCTAAGAGGTTCATTAAGCATTTGGGCAACTTAGTCAACTTGGTTGTTTATTGTTTGGGTTTTTGTTTGTTTGGTTTTCATTGGTCAAAGCCAATGTTTTATGTTGGCACTCTTTGTGTGCTATATAAACCACTTTGCCTTAGCCAGTTAAAAAGGGAATGTTAGAATATCTAAAAGTGCTAGTCACAGGGCAAACCAAGAAACGAGTGCCCAAAACCCAGTTCAGAAAAGTTGGCAGTGAGATAGTTTATTCTGTGAATAAAGGGGAAAAAAAAGACTAGATCATTCCACTTACTCTTTCCATTACTACAATTGAAATTAATTACAGAAAAGAAAAAAACAGAACTGAAAAATAAGGCATTCGATTAAAAGGCAGTAAATTCTAACAGAATTTCAGAGGGCTTTTTCTTTCTTACTTACACTGGAGTAAGAGCAGTTACAATTGTATGAGTTACATTTATTTTTAGTTCATTTGAAAGAAGAAAACAGATACTGTGTCCTGTCTAAAAGATGGCAGCATTCTGCACTTCAGGCTGCACAAAGGCTGTTAAGCTATGTGCCTCTGTGTGCACAGTGGGCTTCTGACAGGACTCTGAAATGGTGATTCTCCAATGCTGAGTTAGATGATCACAACTTTCCATTAGTAGGTCAGTGTCTAAATTTTCTTCTTTCATAGCATTAAGGGTCTTAACTACTTCAATGTCTTTGAAAATTCAAGAACATGGACTTTATAATAAAAACTAGTTCTGAATCCCAGGTCCTCCACCTATTAGCTCTATAATGTTAGATATGTTGCTCAGTTTCTCTAAATATCAGTTGTTTTTATTTATAGGCTAGTGTTTAGAGACATTGCTGGTTGTTGTAAACACTGAATGAAGAAGATTTGAGTTGGGTATTATCATGACTTCCGGGTGAAGGGAAAAATAAGAATATGGATGAAGGAAAAACAAAAGTAAAATATAGACACCTCAAAAAGAGATGAATGGACTCAAGAACATCCAAGACTGATGCTAAAGAGACATTGTATGGATTTTTAGAGGACATCACCATTTTCCAACGCATGTAAGTAGTATTAGAAGTATTTGAGTGGCAACATGATGGCTTTGACTTCTGAAATAGGATCATGAATTAGGAACTTTAGAAAGAGCTCTTAAAGAAAGCTGTGAAGGTGCCCTGCTGAGAACTGAGACTTTCACAGCTTCAAGTGATTAATGTAGAACTGTGGGCCACCACAGGGAAGCTGGCACCTGGGAGGACCCTGGCACCGCTTACCCCAGGGGGACTGGCATTTCATTTTCCTCTTTGCAAGATAGATGATTCTGGTTTTTCTTCTACCCATGGTGTCACTCATGGCTTGCACTCCAGAACTTCTCATATCAGTGTTTCCCCATGCTCCACAGGCCTTCATGTTCACTTCCAGAGGTGGAAGTGGAGCAATTCATTTGGAAATAAAAATGAAAATAATTGTATTTAACAGTTACAGCACTTAACAACAGAAGTCCCTCCTGAACACAAGTGGAAGCTAGATAAGTGAGCTTCTAACTGTTGTGTTTTGGCTATTTTCAGTGTATCTCTTAAGATGTGAAAATGATCGGCAAAGGTGTCCCCTGCTAAAGTATTACCCTGCTCTTTGGTGTCACCTTCAAAGACAGCCACTTACTGTCTTTACAAGAGTCTGTTTAAAATGCAGGACTCCATAAAGCTCAACCTCCTTCCGCCAGGTGCAGTTCCCAGGCACACCTCTTTCAGGACAAGAACTTAATTTCCTTGAATCCTTTCTTCTTTTGATTTTTGGCCTTTAGTTTTTAAATTTTTCGGGGTTTTGGTTTGGTTTGGTTTCCTTTGGTTTGATTTTTGAGACAGGATCTTTCTTTTAGCCCTGGCTGTCCTGGAACTTATTAGCTAGGTGCACCAGGTTGGCCTTGAATTTACAGAGGTCAACCTGCCTCTGCCTCCTAAATGCTGGGATTAAAGGACATGTGTCTGTCTGACTTATTTCTTGATGGTTACATTTCAAATGAATGCTGGGCTAGAGGACATTCCTGTGTTGTAGAACTGACAAGGTGCTGGGACATTAATATCTCAAAGGGGAAGAGAGACAATTGACAGGTTTTCTAAAGCAAACGGACAAAGAAGGAAGTCACGAGCCACAGTCAGGAAGAAACAGGTTCAGTGAAAGTGAAGGAAACGTTAAAACATCATAGTCATCCTCCTGCCTGTCAGGTGATCTTCTGTACTTTTATAATGTTGTTTAAGACTGTAATTGTATATCGTGTCTCTAAAGGTGTGAGAATTTACAAGCTCAAAAAGGAGTCTTGATAAATATGTCATCTGTGCTTGGCACTGTAACCAACTTACTGAATATCTGTCCTTTTGGATAGAGATAATGTCTTATTTTACTTACTGGAATATCCCTCATATATGCTAGATACAGAGCACTTGGTACATAATCTATACTCATTATTTATGAAATAATATAAAATTATTTTTAAAAATCCTTTTTACTGAAATTCTCAGGTTTTCTTGGCATTGGAGGGAGAAAAGGTTCATTTGAAACCTGGAAGACTAGGGCCTTCCTTTGATTCCAGCACTTGGGATGCTGGGCTGGAAAGTGAGAAGATTGAAGTTATCCTCAGATTTACAGAAAGTCCAAGGCTAGGCCTCACTATTTGAGGTTATTTCTTTAACAAAGAAAGATTTATTTGACTATTGTGTGAATGTGAACTGTCTAGTTATTATCATCCCTGACATTGTACCAAAAGTCTATACACAAATGTAGGAAATGCACTGTATGAGTTGGCTCAATGAATTGTGACAATTTTTGCATACCTTTTCAGATATAAAAATGATTTAGGGAAAATAAATAACATCTGTCTCTGTATGTGATGCACATGTACTTATGCACTCACATACATTGAATGTCTTCCTCAATTTCTCTTCTTGAAGCAGAGCATTTCACCAAACTCAGTGCTCACTGGTTGGTAGATGAGCTTTATCCATCTGTCAACTCAATTCACACACACACACACACACACACACACACACACACACACACACACACACATGCACACACGCACACATACACACACACGAACACAGACAGAGAGAGAGAATTGCAGATGTGTGTGACCACACCTGGCATTTTACATGGGCCAGGTGAGGGTGATCCAAACTCTGGTCTCATGCTTGCACAAAGGCACTTAGCCCACTGATACGTGTCTCCAGCCCTGTCACAGGTTTCTTTAAAGAGTTATTTGGGAAAAAATATACTAATGCCATTTTTCCTCTCAAAAATATTTCTTCCAAAACAAATGATAGTGTTAATACTTACTTTCCAGAAATTGTATAATTCTATACCAAATCTATACAAATCCTGTAACCATTTCTGGATTTAAAAAAAAAAAAAAAAAAAAAAAAACTTGTTATAAATTTAAATATTTTAGAACTTCAAACTCAAGCAATTTAAATATGAAATTTTTTTAATTTAATCATTAAGCTGGCTTTTATGAATTGAATAAAGGTCCAGTGAAAAGGACTTTCTTAACAAAGAAACTGAGTCGAGACTGGTGAATCATGTCTGTATTCCTAATATTCAGGGATCTGAAGCATAAATTTGAGACTAACCTAGGCTACATAGCAAGTTCCAGGATAGCCTGGGCTACATAGTGATACTCCCTTTAGGAAGGTGGGGAGAAGAATAAACACCCTAACAAAACAATGAATCAGAAATAGCTAAGCTTTTTCCAGCTTCCATAAATTATGCTATGGAAGAGTAGATAGGAATCTATCCATACATGGAGGCACTTATATATAATTCCAGTACTTGAAAGGCTGGGGTTGGAATATTGCCAGTTCCAGGTCAGCCTGAGTTACATAGGAAGTCCCTGTCTTGAACAACAAACAATATCTTTCATATTGGTGAAGGGCAATCTGTGACAGTACTTTAAGGACAACACTGTCTTTTCTATATTTTGTGTGACCTTCCCAAAGCTTCAGAGTTGAAAGCATTCTGAAAGTGGTATCATATATTTTGTTTTTCCTAGGTAAAACTCATAGATACAAAGTGCTAAAAACATCTGTATATATATTTTAAATCTAAGCATTATCCTCCTATATTTTTCTAGATGATTCCTCACATTCAGATATATCCAAATGTTTGATCACAAAGACACTCATTACTAGCAAAAAGTTAAATGATTTTATTTCTGACAAGTGCTTTAACATCATGTAGCCCCAAAGATGACTTTTCAATGCTTTGAGCAGTGACTTCAACTTATGGCGTCAGATTTTTACAGTTTTTTTTTATATGTACAATAATAGTGATAAGTTTGTTGAAGATAAAAATCTGAGTCAATGTCAGCATACCTGGAAATTTGCAGTATATACATTATATCAACCCAAATGCCTGTGACTTCCAAGTGTTTTGGTCCATGTTCTACTGCTGTGGAGAAACATCACCGCCATGGCAACTCTTATTTTTAAAAAGAATTTAATTGGGGCTTCCTTACAGCTTTAGAGGTTTGATCTATTACTGTCATCTGAGAAGCATGGCTGCATGCAGGCAGATGAGCTAAAGAAGGAACTGAAAGTTCTAGATCCAGAGGCAACAGGAAGAGAACGCGAGATATCGAGTCTAGTTTGGGCCCTTGAAACCTCCCCCACCTCCAATGACACATTTCCCCCCAACAAGACCCCATCTCCTAATCCCTCTCAAGCAGTATCACTCCCTGATGACCAAGCATTCAAACGCAGGAGCCTATGGGGGCCGTTCATGTTCAAACCATCACAGTACACCATAAAAAGTAAACAGAAAGAACTTTAGACCTTTAATTTAAGCCCTGCAGAAACTAATTATTTCGTGGAAAACCTTAATGGGCTGCTGCAGACTAGTTGAAGGTGGACAATCAAGATACAATCGCTATCCATTCTTTGAGGCCTGTGGTCTTCTAGGTGTCTACCCTGGCCTCAAGACCCAGATCCAACAACCTCAGAAAAGAAAGGATATTTTTCTCTCCAGCTTTTTTAAGAGATTCACAATGCTTGGTGTGATACTTTGACAGACTGTGTTTTATAAATTCCAGGCGGGGGTCAGGGGAAACATGGAAAAAGAAACAGCCATGGAGGCACATTCTTGTAATTCTAGCACTTGAGGCCAGAAGCAGGAAGATTGCAATTTATGGGCTAGCCTAGGTTACAGAATGAGGGATCTTTTCTAATGTAGACAACACCTGACCACAACGCCCAGGGTTGTTCTCTGGTCCATTCTCACTTGCACACTTGAGCAGATGCTTGACTAATCTCTACTGCCCCACCCATGCTATGCCTGTGCTTCATGACAGTGACTCTCATAGTGCTCACCATAACCATATGGGGAAGTATTATTTTTGTTGTCCCTATTTTATAATAGAGACTTCCCTAAAGTCCCAAAATGGTCACTTGTCAGAAGTAAGCCTCAGACTTAGTTCATCCTTCCATGGAAGCTCTACTTTGCTGAGTCCAGTTGGTAGCGTTACATATCTTCCCACTTCTTTATGAAAACCTTTTTTGGACTATGTTGTGGACCTAAACCATCCAAAGAAAAGCATCGCTTTTTTAGTTCAGATAGCAGCCCTCTTCCTGGAATCTGAAAAGATGGGTAATGTATGGCTGATAGGATCCAAGTCATGTGACTTGGCCAAGGTCCCATAGCTCCTCAGAGATACAGCTTAGACTAGAATTCATCTGTCCTGGCATCTCTTTTAATTAAATTCAGAATGACATGCAATGCCCTATTCCCTAAGAGAGTTGATAGAATGCAGGAAAGCAAGAACCAGGCCCTTGGGTAGCATCTCAGTGTGACCTTTCATTTCATGATCAAACAAAACCAATAGTTGTTTTTTGGTTTATTTGTTTTGTTTTGGTTTTTAATCAAGAGAATTTCCCAAGCTCTATAAGAAGGGAAACTTCCTGCTACCTGCTCTGGGAAGTGCAAATAGCTGGAAAGACTTTTCAAAGTGGTGATACAAATGGATTTATTTCTTTTTTTTTAGATATAAGTGACTTTAATGAGAAGAAAACACACTTTCTCATATTCACATGGTTCTACAGTTACAGCTTAGAATCTCCCACATTTGTCACTAATAAGGTTTATTTCATCTCCTTAATTCTATGGCTTTTTTTTTTTTTAGTTTTCTCTGTTTTACTGCTCTTTTTCGGGGTCCCTTTTAAATGATCTAAAATTCAGTAAATAAGTAGATAGATAGATAGATAGATAGATAGATAGATAGATAGATAGATAGATAGATACCAAACAAAAAAAACTGATGGTGCTTTAATATTATATGTCAGTTTCCAACAATTTGTTTTACTTGTTTCATAATTTCCTTTGTCAGTGCTCATTAATTTCATTTTCTGAAAGTCAGCCATAGTTCTCATTCTCCAAAAAGTTGGTATGAGAAACCTTCTGGTTAATAGAGTGATCGATTCTATGTTTATTCTAGTTGGCAGAATTTTACTTATTTGTTAAATCACTTGGGTATCAATAATTAAGTTAAGCGTATTCATCATTTAATGATTCTTAGAGCCAGAAAATACTTATTAGCTGGATTAGGTAGTTTAGTAAATGGTAGAGAATAATGCCGTCATGCTTTTGATCTCGAAGGAGTTTGTGGTGCCCTTGGGGTGCTAGACAATGAATGTGCTCTATGGTGAAAGTCATATGATAAGAAGAATTATAACAGCCTATGACACAGCGTTTGGCCATTAGAGGAAACACACTGTAAGTTTTATTCAACCTTAGACAATTCGGAGGAAGCTTGGGGGTCGTTAGAAGTGACTTGTCTGTGGACTTATAAAGGTGCTGCTAAGTGTGGGGAGGGACAGTGACGAATGAGCTCTTGTGTCTGTTTACACTGTGAGAAATCGTTGCTTCTACATCACTTATTGCTCATTGTCAAACGGAGCACATTTTGCTTCTGTTTTGACTACTTATCACTGAGTGACACTCTCTGCTTCTCCCTTCCCATTTGTAATTCATTGGATATTTTCATAAATCAACATGCATTTCACTTTACAGGCCCTTATCAGTTCTAACCTGCCTTGTGGCCTTGTAAATCCTCTGGCTTGGCTCTTTGTTACATGTAGCACCCCTGAATGAATAGAAGAATATAGACCTTTTATCTACAGTGTCACACTTTCTTCAGAGATTTTCTGCTTCTAGGTGCAGTCTGCCCAGAATCCAACCTCATCATTGAGGATCTCAAAATAACAATTCCCATGTATAGGAGCCCAGTTTTGAGGATTAATGTTTAGAGAAATGTTAAATTGGATACTCAGACATTTTCTTGGTGGCCAAAGTACTAGTGTAGATGCCCTGAGACCATGAGTGAGGCTAGTGATCCCTGCAGACTGAGGGGTGCTTTTCCTGCCTTGTTTCCATCTTTACAGAGGCGTGTTTGCATCCCTGTCAGTAATCTGTATCCCCTTTAGGAAATTTGCTCTCCTCTGCTCACAGGAGTTGGAATGGTGGACACTTGTCATGATTTGGGAGAGGACAGTCCTACATAGACTTGGTCCCCAGTTAGAGGGTTTTTCAAGAATGTTGTGGGACCTTTAGGAGGGAAAAGGAAGTGAGTCACTATGGAGAAGGGCTCTCTGCTTCCTGCTACACTGAGATGTGATAAATCTACTCTTGCCCCCAGATCCATAGATCCATCTGCAGGTGTGTCTATTAAAATTATGATCTAGAACAAATCCATCTTCCCTTAAGTTGCGTCTTATGGGTGTTTGACAACAGTGAGAAAATGTAGCTAACATAAACACAGCCTTTGTCCCATCTATCTCTTAGAAATTAAGCCAACCTATGGAGCACATTGAGGTCTCAGGTTCTGAAACTTTTCTTTGCCTACTAACTCCTGGGCCAACCTTACATCTCCAACTTTCACTCTCTATGCTCAGTCTCCTATGAATCACCTTCTTCTACCAATCCAAAATTTAGGAAGACCCTACCCTAACAATTAGTTCTGTGGCTCTTGAGATTTCCGAGCATTGGATCTACTTTAATGGGTTAGCAGAATCACCCAACTAAGACTCTATGAGTGAAGTTTTCACTGAAAGTGTTTGCCACCTCAGAAACAGCCTTCCAGGATGTTCCAGTATGCCCTTTCCTAACACGTGATGTTAGTATATGATCTCCCAACCCACTGCACACTAAGTTACTACCCACTGGAAGCAATTGTTACTGGAATGACTGAGAAAATGACTAAAGAGGGAGCTTGCCAGAGTGGGGGACAGCTCTACCAGAGCTTCCAGACAGAGCTGCCGACATCAACACCTTTCCCTCTGGAAGATAACTAGCAGATCACATCATCTTGTTGCCATCTCTGGAGATAATGGCATACTAATTATTATCTGTCTTGCAAGGGAGTTGTAATGGTCCTTTAAGTACCTGCAACTAGAAAAGGGTTTTATCAATGTGCACACTCCAACTTCAGTCCTTCTGTTTCAGCACACAATTGTTAAAAGGGAGAAGAAGGCCAGAAGAAATGACACCTCTGGGATGGATGGCACAGAACCCTGGCTTTATAACAATTTTAATTGCACGCCATAAAGAACTTAAAAAAAAAAAAAGATAGGCCTTGCATGCTCCTTCTTCTAGCTTTTTAGTTACTGTGGCAGAAAATATCACTCCCCACCACAACCCTCTCACCACTTCGTGTTTACTCCAGCATGACTTCTATAAAGGTCTGTCAGTATAGATAGTAGACAGCAAGTAGAGTTGACTGCACCAACACCCCTGGTCTTATAATTTCTGGAATATAATTCACACACCATGAAATTTACCCATCTGAAATGTATCATCCAGTGTTGCGATATATTCAAAAGTTGTAGAATCATATCATGATTAGTTTTCACTTGAAATATTTTCATCACATTCTTTTAAAAAAAATCCTCTTGTTTATTAGTAGTTCCCCCTTTTTCCTGCCCTATCTCAACACCATAGCCATAACCCTGGAAAGTACTAATTTTTCTATCTTTATAGATTCCTCTGTTCTTGACACCTCAGATAAACAGATTCATGTAATATGTAGCAAGTACTTACTGGCTTCTTTTGCTCAGCATATTTCCAAGAGTCACCCATGCTTGAGCATGCAATGGTACTTCAGTTATTTTCAGTGTCCAGTAAGATTCCACTGTGTAGACATTATACTCAGTCACATATGCTAATGGCCCCATAGGCTGCTTGCTCTAGGGAGTTTTATGAACAATGCTGTGTGATAATTCACTTACAGGATTTTCTAAGGTATTCACCTAGAAGTGCAAAGCTGGGAAACTTAGCTTACAGTGTACCTCTTTGGTTTGCCCTCTTGAGGAACCACCACAGCACCAAAACATTACATTTTTCCACCCATGGTGAATAGGGCTTTAAATATCTTCATAGCCTTACCAACACTCTTTAATATCTATATTTTTTGTTATACCCTTCCTGAATAGTGTGAAACGCTATTTCACTATGGTTTTATTCATGTTTCCTTGATGGCTAATGATAATAACCATGTTTTTATACACTACTGAAAGTACAATGCCTGTTCAGTCCTTTGCCCAGTTTTTAAAATTTTATTTTAAAAGTTTATTCCCATACCCACCACTGCTCTCCCTCCCTCCCTCCCCTCCTTCCGGTTCTCCTTAAACCTCCCCCTACCTCATCTCCTCATCCATTCCCCAAGGAGGGCAAGGACTCCCAAGGTAAGTAGTATGGTCTGACATATCCAGGTGAGGTAGGACCAAGTCTCTTCCCCCAGTATCGTGGATGAATAAGGTGTTCCTCTGCAGGGAATGGGCTTCAAGAAGCCAGTTCAAGCACCAGTAATAAATTCTGGTCCAATTGCAAGAGG
The DNA here is from genome assembly GCA_033318265.1 of Phyllotis vaccarum. Taxonomy (NCBI): domain Eukaryota; kingdom Metazoa; phylum Chordata; class Mammalia; order Rodentia; family Cricetidae; genus Phyllotis; species Phyllotis vaccarum. The sequence continues at coordinate 25,121,877 of JARWLC010000006.1, read as the reverse complement.
CTCCACAAACTTCCCATGTCATTCAACAGTCACCTACATGGGGAGGGTTTTGTTTTTTCCAGGAAGGTTCCTCGGCTGTCATTTCAGAGTCAGTGAGTTCTCAATAGCTCAGGTCAGCTATTTCTTCAGGTTTCCTCCTCTTGATCTGGATCCCTTTGCTCATATACTCTCTTCTCTTCAGCTGGACCAGGAGTTCAACCCGGTGCTTAGATACAGATCTTTGCCTCTGTCTCCATCCATTGCTGAATGAAGGTTATATAATGGCAACTAGAGTTTGATTCATTTGATTATAGGGGAAGTCCTGTTTAAACACCCTCTCCACTATTGCTTGGAATCCTAACAGGGTCATCTTGTGGATTATTAGATAGTTCCCTAGCACCAGGATTCTCTCTAACTTCACAATGGCTCCCTCTACCAAGATTTCCATTTTTTTGTTCTCCCTCTGCTGCTCCCCCCCACACACTCAACCATCCCATTCTCTCATGATCTCTTCCCAACTCCCCTTATTCCCCTATATGATCCCAATTTACTCAGGAGATCTTCTCTATTTCCCCTTCCCAGGGGGATTAATGGATGTCTCTCTTGGATAGGTAGTATCAACATAATAAAAATGGCAATCTTACCTAAAGCAATCTACAGATTCTATGCAATCCCCATCAAAATCCCAAGACAATTCTTCACAGATCTAAAAAAAAAAAAAAAAAAACCCTCAACTTCATATGGAAAAACAAAAAACCAGGATCAAGATCGTCAAAAAAAAAAAAAAATCCTGTTCAAAAATAGAACATCAGGAGGCACCACCATCCCTGAATTCAAGCTATACAATAGAGCTACAGTAATAAAAATGGCTTGGTACTGGCATAAAAACAGATTTGTGGATCAATGGGATGGAATAGAAATACCCAATTTTTTAATATAAGTGGTTTTACTATTAAAGTTTAAGAGTTCTTTATGTATTCAAAGTTCAGGTCAGACATAACGCCCAACTAGCGAAAAGAAAAAGCTTTTCCAATAATTTCTGTGCTTTATAAATATAGAAAACACACAGCAAATTAGAAAAGTTCTGCAAAATTCCAGCCCCTATAATAACTTGTAAGTCAGCAATGTCTCACTCCACCTCCTGACCTCCATTTTCTTCCTAAGCTCCAGAGTCTCCCAGGGTTCATGGAGAACTTCAGCTCTATCTCAGGCTGGGACATAAGGATGGGATGGAGGACAAAGCCAATGGCTGGGCTTCCTCATCCCATCCCTCAGCCACAGCAGCTCTGCTTTCATACGGTGTTTATGTCAGAAACAAATATGTCCTTATCTCAAAGAAAGAACAGTATAAGTGAGTGAACAGAGACACGGGAAGATTAATTCTCTTAGAAGGACCATCTAATGATATGCCTTTACCTACAGGGTAAAGATAGCAGAGGTTGAGACAGAGCAGAACAGGTGGAGGGTTGTCTTTCTTCCTTTGCTTATTGGAAAATCTGGGATAAATCTTTACTTGTTACGTACAAGATCTATTTGTTTCCAAAGAATTTATTAAACTGGAAGAGGAGAAAAAGGCTTCAGTTTAGGTTTTAAAAGAACCTTCTGGTTTTGTGAATATTAATTAGGGAGATGGCTTACTGTATAATCAGCATTGTGTTTTTACCTCCGTAAAGATTATGAAGCCAGTAGGTCATCTTTAAAGGACTCTTCACATCTGAATGTATGAAAACATCACTGGAAATCATATATTGTCAGAGGAGCTCTTTATTAACACTGTCTTTGCACTAGGTCTCTAACTGGATATTTTTAAGGAACATGCATTTATTTAGAAGACAATAATAACATTGAATATATCATCTTCATGGAACAAAACATAAAATGAAGGCACCTCTTCAGTCTGAATTAATTATGACATTCATTCAAAAATAATGAGTGCAATTACATTTGACTTTAAGGGCTTCCTATCACAGAAAACAGCCAGTTTGAGCAACAAGTATTGCTTTTTTGTTCCGTGACTAAAATGCTATGTGACTTAGTTCCACAGTGTTGGAGACAAAGAGTCTCCCAATCGTGAGCACGAAACCAGCAGCAGTGAACAGTGGAAAGAGAATTAGTACTTGGCATTTTCTATCACCTCAGTCTCTTCCATACCCCCCTTAATTTTCACCTCTGTATTTTAGCTGTAAAAGAAGTAAAGACAATATTACATATTTTCAGCCTTCCTCTTTGAAACTCAGTCATTTATAATGATCATTTGTGAAGCTGAGACCACACTCTCTTTTCCCATTGGCTGTCCTCAGTCTATAAATCACACACACACACACACACACACACACACACACACACACACACACACACACACACACACACACACACAACAAAACAAAACAAAAAAAACTTCTCCATCACCAACAGGTCAGCTTGGAAACTCAAGGGCACTTTTTTTTTTCAGTTCTTAGACTCTTGTTCAATGAGTATGGCCTTGCTAAATAAATGTGACCAAGGTCACCACATAAAGAGGCCAGAGTTTTAAATATTCTCATGGCACCCGCATCATGAAAGTTCTTTAGAGCTTCCAAATCAACACTCCAGCCAGTTGTAATCTTCCCTCTCATGATCCTGCAGAAACCATTTCACCTGGCAAACTTAATAGATTACATGGTGACACTCGGCATATATTCAGAAAGAATAAAAAGCACGGCATAACGCAGTCCTCCCTGAAGCATAAATAAGGCAGCCCTGTTGTAGAGAAAACAACTCTAAGCCTGTGCAATTTTCCAATTTTAATGAAAATATGTACTGCCTGGAGGGCCTAACATTTTAGAAATGAGATTCTGCTTTCTTATGATTTATATTATCAGAAATCATGATGTATAGGACTCATTATCAACCTCAAAGGCATTTACTGACAGAGCCCTGAGTGTTGTCTTCCTGTCCCTGGAGTCTAGCTGTTTAGAGTTACAAGTGCAAGTGTTATAGCTTCATATTTGCTCTCTGTTGCTTTAGTCTTCTATAATGAATTCTATAAATAGGCAGATTTTCTGTTTGTCCTATTTGTTTTGGCTGCTGTTTTACCATTTTAGGAGACTTACCTTCTGTCTAGTCTTTCCTTTTAATGACAACCTGGGATTTCCACCCAGTCCAGTGCACAAAACCATGTGGTTTAGGCTATTACAAAAGCACAAAGAATTTCACATATCAAATGTAAAGAATGCTTTGTTTGGGAACATGCAGAAACGAAGCTAACTAATTGATGACACACAGCCCTTCTTGCTCCTTCTGTTGGCAGTCATGGAGCATGAGCCAAAAAGGTTGGAAAATCCTTGAGGACAAGTTGCAGATGTTGTGATATTAGACAGAATTGTAGTGAGCAGATTTATTCACAGCAGTTTGTAGACTCCTCATTTTTTTCGTTGGAAAGGCTATGATGATTTTATGTTCTGCTGCTGTATATCTTGAGACCCTTCATATCACCTGCTCTTCTGTTTTTCCATTGACACATGAAGACCAGGCTAATTACATGCAGTACATTGTTCTAAGATGTTGTAGATGGTTAACTGATGTTGACCTAGTACCATCCATCACTTTGCTTGCTTATTTCCTTATGATAATGAGCATCTCCATTTCCAAGCGAGCATGTTGCTATTAACTATAACTACTGTGTTACTTTTCTCTCTAGTACATCCAAATACCTGACAAGAAGCAAGTTCAGCAAGGAAAGGTTTTAGAGGGCACAATCCGTCAGGGCAGGCAAGGCATGGTGGCAGAGCTAGCTACTCTTCACAGTGGTGTTAAGCTGCATGTTCACACCTCAGCAGACTGGTAAGCAGAGAAAGAACGATGTGATTCAACTGACTCTTTCCTTTCCCCCTTTTTATTTAGTCCGAGACACCCACCCACACACTATTCAGCTAATTCTCTCTGTAATCACTCTCATGGACACACCAAAATGTGCTCTCCAAATGCCTCGGCTGTTCACATTCCAACCAAAATGAAAAGTTGATCACAAGAATCAACCTGTTACAGAGCAAATTTCTTGAATTTATTGCTATTTCTAATTAAATCTGTGTAGCTTTTCATCAGATCTCCCCAGTTCACGGCCCATCATCTCCTAAATTCCCTCTTCTCTCCCTTGCTTCTATTAATCAATCTTTTGCAGATAATGCATATAAGCAAGGTCGGAAAGTGTTGTTGTTGACTATAAACAGTGCACTGCTCTTTCTCTGTGTGACCAAGTACCCTGAAGGAAAGCCATTTCAGGACAGAGAGTTTTGTTTGCCTGGTGGTTCAAAGCATACAGTTCATCGAGGCAGAAAAGACATGTGAGCAGGACCCTCTGTCCTCGTCCTATTTTATTTCTATGGTGTCTAAGTTTGTCCTTGTTGTTAAACGTGAGAATTCCCATTCTTAAAGTTAACTAGTATTACATTCCGTGCATATATCACAATTACTTTATCTATTGGATACTTCGGTTACTGTCATAACACGACTATTGAAATTTCCTGCTATTTTTTTTAAAATAAATTGAACTTTTTTGTTTATTACTTTGACTCTAAGGAGTTTGAAAGGCATGAGGAGAATTTTGCCCCAGAAAAGATATGCAATTTCTGACTATTAGTTCAATGCACTTCTGTTTGAATGTCCACCACAAAAATTTTCATCAGAAGTCAAAGTTAGAGCTTCCATTGGCTGTAATACTCATAGTTTTGTCAAGTTCCCTTGAAAATTCCATACTTTAATTATTTGTACTCAAGGACCTCAGTAGGAGAAACTAGGGAAAATTCAGAACCTAGGACCTCCAGTTACATTTTGTGAAGATAAGAAAGGAGGGAGGGAGGAATTGAGGAAGGGAGTGAGGGAGACGAGGGGTATTTGTGAGAAATTACTGTAACTATAAATGGTCAAATCTAGCTGTGAATAGCTCATTAAATATAGTAAATTAAGTGCCCTTTCATATGGAAGGTAGCAAGGAACATGCTTTTAAGGGAAGACGCTTCAAGTATTTCTTAAGGTGAGTCATTCTCTCACACACTAGAAATCAGATTTATGTAACCCATTCCTGCTCTTCATCTGTGTTGGTAGGGGAGTGTGTGTGTGCACATGTGCATATTCTCATGTGTACACGATCTCACTATAATGGTGTATGAGGTACATTGCCAATCAAGACAGAGTATCCTCTAAACTGTGGTCAGCACAGCTAAGATAAAGCACTAGTAATCAAAACAGCTCAGCTCTAACATGCATAGTCCTCAGACACGGGAAGATCAAGTTGTGGAGTCTGACAAGCAAAAGAATATCAAATGCTCAACATATAGGTATCTGATCATGTAACAAGGATGCTTATCGAGTATCCTTTGGACACTTGCCAGTGATAACATAAATAACATTTGCTTTGAGCCTCTGCTGCTGGGATGCTAAATATGGCTAATAAATCTTCCCTTCTAGTCTCAGGTGTAACTGTCAGGGAGCTCATTGTATGTGCAGAATTGTTAGATTATTTACAATAAATAAGATTGCTTTCTAAGCATTGTAAGTAGAAATATTATATGAAAGAGGGACAGACAGATATAGCACTTCTACTGAGTTTTCCTCAGAGATAAATTTTGGCTTTGCCAAATTTTTGCAGGATTTTCTAATGTGATTTTAACTAAAGATTAGTTATGTTTTTAAGGACATTAAATGCAGACTCCAATTCTACCCTCATTGATTAATGATGGCATGTTTGACCATTCAGGTCATAAATTTTAGAAGCTACTCCTTAGATGGTAGTTTTCTGATTGTGAGTGTAGAGCAGACTTCTCAAATCCAAGGGATCAATGGCTGTCTTCAGCAGTAGTTACAGCAAGCATTAATTTAAGATGTCTAAAAGTATCATTTAGCTAAATGTTTGAAATGTTGCTTAAAAATATCACCTTGCTTTCTGTCAACCACATCTTGTTTGAGGTTTATTTCTTTTATTACCTTTATATAAATGTATTATAGCCATTTATGTAGTCAAAAATAGCTTATTCATTATGTTATCAGCTGGTAGCTGGCAAAGCCCTCTTTTGTGGGGTGTCACTTATTTCCTGTCACAGTGGCCTTCGCACCCAGTCCTTTGTATCCAAAGGTCACTGATGATGTCAGTGAAATCAGTGTGGCTCAGCGTGCGATGAATACAAATCAGCAGCAATCTGTTCTTTGTATTTATGGGAAATTATTTTATGATTCTTCTTTTTTTACTTTCTAGAACTGGGGCATTCCTGTAGTTCAAAATAATTTCATTTGCTTCTGAGGGCAACAAGTCAGTTTTGTTCACCCCAAGGTACTGAGTTAGTAGCAGCAACTCATCTTCTACAAGAGGTTCTCATCACATCTGTCCAGCCTGCCCTGCCCATCTCTTCTTGGAAGCTCATGAGCAAGCCTTCTGTTACCTGTCATTGCCCATTTCCAGCCCTGCAGAGCCACTGACACAGCAGTGCTGGCTTCAGTGCTGATGGAATGGCTATGTTCCAGCTCACTACCCATGACTCCCACATGCCAACCATTGCATAAAGGGCACTGAGAAAACTATTTAAAATCTGTTTATAGTAACTTCCATGGCCAGTGTACACCCTAGCTACAGTGACCTGTAAAAATGCCCACTGTGCCTCCACCCTTAGTCGACTCCTTAGTTTAATGTAATGCTGATTCTCCACTGAACAAGTTAGGAGGCTTTTCAAGTGAACCATATATATTTTTAATGTTGCATATGCTTCAAGAGTATGATGCTTTTATTTGCATTAATGCTCTCTTTGCAGAAATTGTCAGCATATTATTTTTTGAAGAACCAATAGACTAAAGGTCCTACCTGTTCTTTTTACTTCATTAGATCCAGTTCAGCCAAAAAAAAACCAAAAAAAAAAAAAAAAACCAAAAAACCTCCACTTAACAAAGTATCAGGTCCCTCAAGGAAAAATAAAAGACAAAGTCTTTGATGTCCCTAGTGACTTACTGGTGTAGTCTTAAAAAAGATTCCAAACATTTAAATTCATATTATATTGAATATTACATTCGTGTTCCCACACATTTGTTTGAAGGGTTTAGATAGATTGACTCACATCCCTCCGAGGCTGCAAATTTGCATAATGGCCATAGGCAGGCTGGACAGCAGGGAAACTGGAAGCTGGTTAGTCTGAGAAACTGAGAACACCAGAAGAAGGGTGAGAGTCACAACTTCATTATGAGAGTAATCGTGCGCCTGCCTTCAAGAGGATAGTTAGTACATGGCTGTCTACAGTCTGCAGACAACAGTATAAAACTGCCCTCTTTGAGGAGGGAGAGCCCGGGAAAGAGGCCTCCATCCTATGCTCTCTGAGTCTCACTGTATACAGCAGCTGTAAGAAAGTTCCATGATAGAGCACGTAGTCAGAATGAAAAAGGCCCTAAATTTAGTATCCAGCCCTGAGAAGAAGATGAAGGGGGAAAAAAAAAAAAGAAGAAACAAAGAATCAACTATTAGCTGAATGTAGATTGCCTGGCCTGTTTCTATCTTCTGAAAATCTTTTAGTGTTTTAATTTGGGGGAGGCTATGATTATTTGGCTTTTATTTAAGAAAAATTTTTATTCATTTTGCATACCAACCAGAGCTCTTCCTCTCACCCCTCCTCCCGCCCCCCTCCAGCATTTTCCCCCACCCCTGTCCCCCAAAACGTAAGGCCTCCCTCCCGTGGGAAGTCAGCAAAGCCTAATATTCAGGTGTGGTAGGTCCGGGCCTCTACCCACTGCATTAAGGCTTTGAAAGGTGTCCTGCCATTGATATGGGATGTCTTTTTGTATGCTGTGAATATCATTGGGTAATAAAGTCGCTGTTTTGGACTATGGCAAGGCATCTTAGAAGCAGGTGGGAAATTTGAGCATAGATAAAGGAAAAGGAGGGCAGAGTCAGGAGAGACGTGATTCAGCCTCCAAAGGAGCAAGATGTACAAGAAGCATGATAAAGAAATAGGTTAACCACAAGCATGTGGCAAGATAGGTTAATGGAAATGGGTTAAGATGTGGGAGCTAGCTAACCATAGTCCTATCCACAGGTCGAACAGCATGTACTTAATATAAGCCTTTCTGTGATTATTTGGGGCTAAGCAGCAGGGAAGTGGGGCTTCAAGTGAGTCTGAGCCTCAGGGGCAGAAACTTATGCGAAACGTCATAGGTATAATGGACTTCAAAAAGCCAGCTCACGCTCCAGGGATAGATCTTGATCTCACTGCCAGGGGCCTCTTGAACAAACCAAGTTACACAACTGTCTCCCACATGCAAAGAGCCTAGTCCAGTCCCATACAGGCTTCACAGCTGTCAGTCTAAAGTTCATGAGTTCCCATTAGCTTGGTTCAGAAAATATCATCCTGTTGAGGTAACCAAGACTCAGAAAGAAAAATATGGCATTTAGTCACTCGAGTGGATACTAGATAGAAAACAGAGGATAACCAGACCCACAGCTCCAGAGAAGCTAGCTAACAAGAAGAACCTTAAGAGAGACAAATGAATAGCCCTGGGAAGGGGAAATAGAGGAGATATCCTGAGTAAACTGGGCACGAGGTGGGCAATAGAGGAGAGGGGATGCAGAATGGGAACATAAGGGAACAGGATGGCCAATCTAGAACAGGAACGGAGTGGGGGAGCAATGAAGGAGATACCTTGATAGAAGAAGGCGTCATGGAGTTAAGGAGAAGCCTGGAGCTAGAGAATTCCAGGATTCCACAAAGATGATCCCAGCTTAGACTAGTAGCAATAGTGTGGAGATTGACTGAGATGTCCTGCTCCAGTAATCAGATTAGTGAATACCCTAACTGTCACCCTTCCTCTAGTAACTGATGGAAGCAGATGCAGAGATCTACTGCCAGGCCCTAGACTGAGCTCTGCGAGAGCAGAGAGAAAAGAGGGATTATTTGAGGAAGGAAGGATCAAGATTACAAGAAAGACTTCTACAAATTAGTACTTTAGACATGAGTATTTGAGGAAAAGCCCCTTCTCCATCTCCTAAGACTAGACGCAGGGCTATGTGAAGAGGAAAAGCTTTGACTCATTGGCATGTGTTGCTGTCCCATGGTGGTAGAGAATTTTGGAAATCTGCCATCAGTTGCCTGAAAAGGTTACTAACAAGGGATTGTCTCCTCCCCTTTAAAGTCTCTGCAATATAATTTCCAGCCATCTCTTCTGAACTATCCCTCCACACCAGACTTGACTCCCTGTTGCACGAATAAATGAGACTCAGGGATAGATCTCTGAGGAAGTCAGAGATATTAGAGAGAATAAACACCACAGTCAGATCTTACCCAGCTGTCTTCCAGCTTCCTCAGCCTGGCTTCCCTTTGCTTCCTCCTCCTCTATGCCTGTCTAAAGACTTAAATACTCTTTTGATAAATTAAGGCGTGGCCCCACCACTGCTTGCTTGGGAATCTGGAATCCCTTCTGTAATCTAAAATGACCTAGACTCAGTTGGGATTAAGGGCGTAGGTCATCACTTCCAGGAAGTGTGCTGGGATTAAAGGTTTGAATCACCACTCTCTCATCCTCCTAGACTGACTGTGGTTAGAGCTCCGGAACTTCTGAGTTTTTATTAACTCCCCACATAGACTGTGGGTAGATTCCCTCTGATATCTCCGAAACTTGAATCCCCACACCTCCCCACTCCCATCACCACCCACCCTCAGTCCGTCTTTAAAATATATTCTATTTCCCATCCTAGGGACATCCCTGCATAACAGTTCTCTTTACCTAACCATGCCGAGTCTACAGATTGTAGCTTGGTGGTCATTTACTTAATGAAAATGTACCTTCACTCATTAATGGATTTTAGACAAAAGCAAGAATACCCAAGGTGCAAACCACAACCCCTGAACAGCTTGGGATCAGAAGGAATTTAAGAGAGACACCCAGGGACCCCCCTGGGGAGAGAAAATAGAAATCATCTTAGCAAATTGGGATCATAACTAGTTGCAACCAAAAAGAGGTGGGAACAAATCATGAGAGGAGATGGTTGAGTGAGAGGAGCAACAAAGAGGTAGGAAGAAAAAGATGGATATCTTGATAGAGGAAGCCAACGTGGGGTTGGAAAGAGACTGAGTGCTATGGAAACTTCCAAGTACTCACAGGATATCCCTGCTTAGGTCTCCAACCAATAGTGGAGGGGGGAGTGCCTAAAAAGGACTTCCCCTAGAATCAAATGAATAACCACCCTAAGTGTCATCACAGAACCTACATCCAGAGGCAGAGATCCATGGCTGAGCACTGGGCCGAGCTCCTGGTCCAGCTCAGAGCAGGGGAGGAGAGTTTGTATGAGAAAGGGAATAGGGATTATGAGGAGGAGTCCCACAGAGATGGCTCCCTGGAGCTCTGGGGAGCTCACTGAATTAAGAACAGCCACTGGGAACCATTAGGAAAAGGAGCTAGGCCCTCCAAGGGTAGACAACTGTCAATTGCATGGACAGTATGTGGAGTCTTGAGGGGTGGGATCAGACTGTGTTCCTGTGTATGGGCTGGCACCTTGGAGCCCATTTCCTTCAGAGGAACACTTAACCTAGTCTTGATATTGGGATGAAGAAATTGGTCTTGCCTGAAGTGGCTGAGCTGGCCCACCTTGGGATTTCGTACCCTTTTGGGAGAGGGGATCAGGGGTTGGGGAAGGGTAAGCTGAAGGCTGACTTGGGGGGATTAGGAGGAAGGAAGGGAAGGTGAGCAGGGGGATACATGGTAAAAAGACTTTTTAAAAAATATACATATATATGTATATATGAAAATATCACTTTATAACTGAATACATGCTATATCATTCTGGGTCTGGGTTACCTCACTCAGAATTGTTTTCTAGTTCTAACCATTTGCCTGCAAATTTTATGGTGTCAATTTTTAAAGAGCTGAATAATGCCCCATTGTATAAATATACTACATCTTTTTTATCCATTCTTCTGATGAGGTACAACTAGGTTATTTTCAGTTTCTGGCTAATATGAATAAAATTGTAATGAACATGTTTGAGCTGGTGTACTTATGGTAGGATAGAGCGTCTTTTGGGTATATTCCCAAAAGTTAGCTGGATCTTGAAATAGATCAATTTTCAACTTTGTGAGGAAAAGCCACACTGTTTTCCATAGTGGCTGTACAATTTGCACTCCCACCAGCAATGGAGGAGTGTTCCCCTTGCTCCATATCCTCACCAGCATGAACAGTCACTTATGCTGTTGACCTTAGACATTTTGGCAGATTTAAGATGGAATCTCAAAGTACTATTGTTTGCATTTCCCTGATGACTAAGTATGTTCAATATTTTTAAGTCTTTCTCTGCCATTTTAGATTCCTTTATTTAAAAATTCTCTATTCTCTGTTTAAGTGTACACCTCGTTTTTAATTGAATTATTTAGTTTTTTTATCCTAATTTCTTGAGTTCTTCATATATTTTGAACATTAGTCCTCTATTGGATGAAGAGTTAGTACAAGTCGTTTCCCACTATGTAGGCTGCTTCATTCTTTTAACAGTGTCCTTTGCCTCACAGAAACTTTTCAGTTTCATGGGGTCCCATTTATTGATTGTTGATCTTAACGCCTGTGCCATAGATGTTCTGTCCAGGAAGTTGTCTCCTGTGTTGATCTTTAAAGGTCATTCCCCACTTTCTCTTCCATCAGTTTGAGTGTATCTGATTTTATGCTGAGGTCCTAGATCCAGTGTGAGTTGATTTTTGTGCGGGGTAATATATATGGATCTACTTGCATTCTTCTACACACAGACATCCCCTAGTTTGACTAGTGCCACGCTATCTTATTTCCAATGTGCTTTTCTGACTTCTTCATAAAAAAAAAAAAAAATCAGGTGTCCGTAGGTGTTTGGATTTATGATTAGGTTTTCAATTCAATGTGATTGATCAATGTGTCTGTTTTTATGTAAATACCGTGCAGTTTTTATTACTCTGTAGTACAACTTGAAATCAAGAATAATGATACCTTCAGCAGTTATTTTATTATTCAGGATTGCTTTAGCTATCCTAGCTTTGTTAAATAAACAAATAAAAAATGTTTGCTTTTCCATAAGAATATGAGAGTTGTCCTTTCAATGCCTGTAAAGGATTGTTTTGGAATTGTAGTGTAAATTACAGTGACTATATAGATTGCTTTTGGTAGGGTGGCCTTTTTTACTATAATTCTACTGATCTTTCCACCTTATGATATCTTCATTAATTTTTTTCTTCAATATCTTAAAGTATATATCATCCCAGTCTTTTATTTGCTTAGATTACCCAAGATATTTTATACTATTTGAAGGTATTATAAAAGGCATTGTTCCCCTGATTCCTTTCTCAGTCAATTTGTATATAAGAGAGCTACTTTTTTTTTTTTTAGGTTAATCTTGTACCCAGCAATTTTGCTGAAAGATTTTATCAACTATAATACTTCCCTAGTGAAATTTTTAGGGTCACTTATATATGTTATATCATTTATAGTATATATCTGGAAATGATATTTGACTCCCTCCTTCCAATTTGTATCCACTTAATGCCCTTCAATTGGTTTATTTCTATAGTTAAAACAACAACTACTATGTTGAGTAGACATGGAGAGAGTGGACAACCTTGCCCTGCCCCTGATTTTAGTTTGAGTTTCTGCCCATTTAATTTGATGTTGACTACAGGCTTGCTGTAAATTGCCTTTAATGTGTTTAAGTGTGTCTCTTTCATTCTTAATCTCTCTAGGACGTTTACTACAAAGGGAGTGTTGAATTTTGTCAAAGGCCTTTTCAGCATCTAATGAGGTTTTTGTCTCTCAGTTTGTTTGTATGGTGGCTTACATTCATTGATGTTTGTGTGGGAACCAATTCTGCATCTTTAGGGTGAAGACTATTTGATCATGGTGGATGATTTTTTTTTTTAAATGTGTTCTTAGATCCAGCTTGCAAACATTTCATTGAATAGTCTTGCATCTATGTTAATAAGAGAAATAATCTATAATTCTCTTTATTTGTTGAATATTTAGTTTTGGTATCAGGGCAACTATGGTCTCATAAAGTAAACTGGTCTCATAAAGTAAAATATGTCTATTTTGTGAAATAATTTGAGGAGCATTGGCATTAACTCTTCTTTGAAAGACTTCTAGGATTCTGCGTTAAAACCCTCTGGCCTTAGAATTTTTTGGTTCAGAGAGTTTGATGATTTCTTCAGTTTCACTAAGGCTTAGATGCCATTTAAATTGTTTATCTGATCTTGATTTAGCTTTCATTACCTACTGAGAAAATCATCAATTTCTTTTAGGTTCTCCAATTTGGTGGAGTACAGGTTTTTAAAGAATGGATTTCCTCGGTGTCTGTTGTTTTGTCCATTTTCATTTCTTAATTTAGATATTCTCTTTATGTTTTAGTTGGCTTAGTTAAGAATCTGTCTATTTTGCTGATTTTCCTAAAGAATTGATTTTTTGTTTCTATTTTATTGGTTTTAGACTTTTATTTGATTATTTCTTGGTGACTACCGCTCTTGGGTATAATTACTTGTTTTTGTTCTAGAGCATTTGTTCTCAGGTGTGCGATTAAGTTGCTTTTATGAGATCTCTCCAAGCCCTTTCTGAAGGTACTTAGTGCTGTGAACTTTCCTCTTAGCACTGCGGTCATGGTGTCTGGTAAATTTGGGAATGTTGTATTTTCACTTTCATCTTAATTTTTTGTTTGTTTATTTCTGTCTTGACCCATTTTTCATTCTGTAGAGAGCTGTTCAGTTTCCATGAGTTAGTAGACTTTCTGTTGTTTCTATTGTTGTTGAAATCCAGGTTTAACCCATGGTGGTCTGATAGGATGCAGGAGTTATTTCAAAATTCCCGTATTTGTTCAGATAAATATATAGTCAAATTTGGAAAAAGTTCTCTAAGGTTCTGAGAAAAAGATATATTCTTTTATGTTTTGGTGAAATGTTTCATATGGTTTATAATGTCTGTTAGCTCCAGCATTTTCTGTTTAGTTTTTGATAAGGATGAGAATATGAGAATAGAGTATTGAAGTCTCCCACTGTCAGTGTGTAAGGGTCAATATGTGATTTAAGCTTTAATAGTGTAATATAAAAATGAGTGCCCTTTTGTTCAGGATCTAGATATTAAGAACTGAAATATCATCATGGTGAATTTTTCCTTGGATGCATAAAGAGTATCCTTCCCTATATCTTTGATCAGTTTTGGCTCAAAGTCTGTTTTGTTAGATATTTGTCTTATGATTTTTATTGCTGTTAAAATACATCATGACCATGGCAACTCTTATAAGGAAAACATTTAATTGAGGGGGTTGGCTTACAATTTCAGAAGTTCAGTCCCTTATTATCATGGCAGGTAGCATGGCAGCATGCAGACAGACATGTGCTGGAGGAATAGCTAAAAGTCCTATATCTTCCAGGCAAGAGGAAGTTGACTGATGCACTAGGTGGTATCCTGAGCATAGAAAACTTTAAAGCCTGCCCCCCCCACAGTGGCATACTTCCTTCAAACAAAGCCATAACCATTTCAACAAAGCCACACCTTCTAATAATACACTCCCAATGAGATGATGGATGCCAATTACACTCAAATTACCACAATATTTAAATGGATACACTGGCTTGGTTCTTAGGTTCATTTCCTTGTAATATCTTTTTCCAACCCCTCACCTTGAGGTAATGTCTATCTTTGATTTTGAGGTGTTTTTCTTGGATAGTGCAGAATTGCATCCATTCTTTTATTGGGGAATTGAGACCACTGATATTGAGAGATATCAATGACTAATGATTGCTGATACTTGCTATTTGTTGTTGTTGGTGGTGGTTGTTAGTAGTGGTGGTGTGGTGGTGTGTGCATGTGTGTGTTTCCCATCTTTTGCGTTGCTGGTGTGAGAGTATTCACAGGTGTAGTTAACTTCCTTAGGTTGGAGTACCTCTAGTACTTTCTGTAAGGCTGAATTTATGAATATATTTTGTTTAAATTTGACTTTATCATATAATATTTTATCCATCGATGGTGATTGAAAGGTTTTCTAGGTATAGTAGTCTGGATTGGCATCTGTGGTCTCTTAGAGTCTGCAACACATTTGTCCAAGTCCTTCTGGTTTCTTTTGTCTTCATTGAGAAGTCAGTGTAATTTTGATAGTCTGTCTTTATTATGTTACTTTGTCTTTTTCCTTGCAGCTTTTAATATTCTTTCTTTGTTCTAAATGTTTGGTGTTTTGATTATTATAAAGTTAGGGAGCTTTAAGATTTGGTCCAGTCTATTTGGTATTCTGTATGTTTCTTGTACTTCTATAGGCATGTCTTTCTTTAGGCTAGGGAAATTTTCTTCCATGATTTTGTTAAATATATTCTCTAGGGTTTTGAGCTGGGATTCTTCTCCTTTATCGATATCTATTATTCTTAGGTTTGATCTTTTCATAGTGTCCCAGATTTCCTGGATGTTTTGTGTCAAGATATTTTTAGATTTAATATTTTCTTTTTCACTGATATATATATTTCTTCAATTGTATCTTTAATGCCCAAGAGTCTCTCTCCTATCTCTTGTATTATGTTACTGAATCTTGCTTCTGTAGTTCCTAAATTGTTCATTTTCAGAATTCTCTCATTTTGTGTTTTCTGTATTGATTCTATTTTCAATTTCAAGTCTTGAACAATTTTATTTTCTTAGATTGTTTGTGTGTCTGGATTTCTTTAAGAAATTTATTAATTCCCTCTTTAAAGTATCATTAAAATACTATCTTTATAAAGGTTGTTTTAAGGTGTTCTTCTTGTGCTTCAGCTATATTGGAATATTCCAGGCCTGCTGAGGTAAATTAACTTGGCTCTATCAGAGACATATTGTCCTGGCTGTTGTTAATCATATTTTACTCTGGCATCTAGGCAT
The DNA here is from genome assembly GCA_033318265.1 of Phyllotis vaccarum. Taxonomy (NCBI): domain Eukaryota; kingdom Metazoa; phylum Chordata; class Mammalia; order Rodentia; family Cricetidae; genus Phyllotis; species Phyllotis vaccarum. The sequence continues at coordinate 25,106,055 of JARWLC010000006.1, read as the reverse complement.
CTGTCTTTAGGGTGAATAAAAGTCTAGGTGCTGTTTTCCAAATTTGTCTTTGTTGGGAGGGTGTTTTGTTCCACGGTCTCTGTTTCCTCTCTGGATCTTCAGAGAGTCTGATGGCTGTGTGTTGTTCATTTTCCTGGCCTGTTCAGATGGTGTGTTCACAGGGAATATCTGCTAGGGTAACAGGCTGTGATACTGGGATGGATTGGGAGACAGAAGGTAAGAAAAGATATGAGCCACTGGGGAAAGGGAGACCCCAGCAGGTTTCCAGCTACAGAGTCGGCAGTAATGAGATGGAGGTGTGGAATATCAGGAGCAATTGGAGAGATGTAGGACAAGCCAACAGGATTGGGTCTGAGGGAACAGAGAGACGGGAGACGATCTGAAGGCAACCTGCCTGGTTTTCTGGCAGGTGTGGCCTGTGATTTAGCAGGGCAGTCTTCGTTTTTAAGGTACTGAAGAATGTATTCTGATGGGAAAACAATGCTCCATCAGAAAACCCATACCAGCCTCCTCTGATTGCTTCCTGTTGCAACCCCTCCTCAAAGGGGATACCTGACACTTATAAGTGAATGACACGGGACTTGTGACAGAATCAGAGTTTTTGAGAAATCTGTAATCTTAATGAGTTTGCATGGTATCTGGAAAAGGCTTTATTCCATAAATAGGATCATCTGAGTAGCCATCATGGGCATTTTACTGTTAACTCTTAATTAACTCTACTCAAGAAGGACCTTGCACAGATCACCTGAAACAATGAATAAAAAATACCTGTGCTTGATTTTGACATAACACATTACCTTTGAGATATATTTGCCCCTTACATGATCTTTACTTAGGAAAAATCAATGTTTAAAGGCAGGTTTTTATTTTCCAAGAGAACCATCCTGCAGATGAGGGACCCAGAGAAGGGTAAGAAGTGAGTGGACTATAACACTGGGTGTGTGTTGAACACTTTGATAAAGTACCATTTTCTGAACCACCTATCTTTTCTTTTTCCAAGCAGGGTGGAGAACCAACAGCAGTAAAGTTTGATTGTCCAAATATATCAGACAAGTTACATAGCAGAAAAAGCTGATCAGGCCCAAGTTTATGTAATCAACCAATGAGTCACTTAGAATTATGAGTAGCTTCTGAGTTGAGTAGGAGTGTGTTTAGCTTAACACAAGCATGAGAAGCACTTAGGATATCACATGCAGAGGCACATGGATAAGCTAATTTGGATTTTAAGGATGGCTTGGCCAATTGTTATGGAATAACTATAAGGAATAATAATATACTAGTCCATCTCTTACTTAATAGTTATTTGCTCCATTTTTTTTGAGGTACTCTAAAAACCATAACTGATTTCTTCTTAGGAGACAGTCTCCAAGGAAATAGTTCTCTTTCCGGGAAATCTTCCATAAATTTAAAAAAATCAGGGGGGTTTTTTGGTGGCTAATATATAATGCAATTTTAGTGACATTTTCCTTCTTAAACTGACTGACTCAAGCATGGCCTGAAAGGAGAAGCAGAGGGAAGCAATCATAAAGCTTGGTGTCAAAACACTGACAGGACCATCCACTCATATTCTCCAGTAATTAGGTTCTACCTGAACTTGTTTTGGGCTGTTTTTTTTCAGAGAGGAAAAGCAAACAAAACTTCCCCGTGGATTTGATGGCTGTCTTCCACTTCTTCCTGTATTAACTGATGCTTTTGAAGAATGCATAAATGATTAAAAGCAACCCAAGTTTTGTGCCCGAACATGGTAAAAACAAATGCTAAACTCTAATTTTGGCTTTGCTCTTTGAAATTTCTTGGAAGCAGTACTTAAATTGCTTTGCAGTGGGATTTTCCGTTCCTTCTCTGGAGTAATCTGGCTGTTCCAAAAATAAATATGATAGGAAACAAGCACAAGTGAGTGTCCTTTTAGTCTCTGCTTCAATTTCCAGAGCCCTTTATGCCTCATGTTTACAAAATAGTAGCTGGTGGTAATTTTCTCTTTTCTTTTTCTTCCTTGTAAATTTTTTTCGTTCTATGTAAAAGACAAAACCTTCTCCTCCTCCTCCTCCTCCTCCTCCTCCTCCTCCTCCTCCTCCTTCTCCTCTTCCTCCTTCTTCCCCACCTCCCACCCAGGAGTGACAGAAGAGGACCACAGTTTCCATGTGCTGAAGATCTGATGTTAAGGTACCAGCTGCAAGTCTCAGCTCCTGAAGGCCCCCTTACCAGTTGACATACTCAATGCCGACAGGCCATTCAACTACAACCTAGCACTTGGATCTGAGCTGATGTCTCCTTAGGGATGTTTTTAATCTTGCCAAGTTCAGCGGTCTTCTTCAGTCTTATGTAGTTAAAAGTTTATGCCCTTTCATTTCTGACATCAGTTATATTTAACCAAGGGTTTGAAATTTCTTATTTACTTCTTTTGCTCAAAGTATTTTCCATACAGACAATCAGTTTTGTGTTTGATCTAAGGAGATGGCAGAAATAAGAGGAAGTTGTCATCTAGCCTTTATGTAACATCTCATCAAGAAGGCATGGACCCTCAAATCTTCCTAAATCACTCTTGCTGGTAAACCTTTGATTTATTCTTCTGCCTCTTCAGGAAGGCAGCCTTTCTTTATTTTCTTTTATTTGCACCCTTGTCTGATGTAGAAATTTTTGAAGGATATGGTAAGGAGAGGCTTTTCTGAATCAGCTTAGAGCTACCCACAGCCTATGTGAAACTCAGTTTTGCATAGTTGAAAATAACAATAGCAGTGTCTCCTTTGGTGTCCCCTGTGATAAATGATACAATCTATAATGCCGCCATTATCATCTTGCTACTTTTAACTGCCACTCTCTTGCCATGACAGCCCATAATGCACCTCTATTATCATTGTTCATATGGATTTTCTTGAAATTTCTCCCTTTATCTTGAAGTCTCCAGATAAACCTTGAGATCTAAAGAAATTAAGTCCCATAAAGGGCTGTAGGTGAGTAGAACTTCATCCTGGCTGGACGTCAGAATAATTCACACAGGAACTGTATAAACATTGATCCCTGGACTCCACCCCCCAGAGATATTAAATTATTTTGTTTGGAATGAAGTCTGGGTCCTATGAAAATTTCTTATAGGATTCAGTGGTTAACTGTGGCTGAAAGCTGCTGTTTTTGTTTATAATCAGGCTCATTTGAATAACAGAAAGCTACATTGTTACCATTTTGGCTTCCAAGGACACCAATACATAGTCAGCTCAAAAGGGATTATTCTCACTTTCTATATGAACTGTCCAGACTTTTGGTAGAGGTTACTAATCACAGAACCATGATATTCTCCATGGAAAATCTTGAGAAATCAGTTAATGGCTCAGATCCAAGAAATATTAGTGTCATCTTTAATGAATATTACCTTTAGCCCCTGATAAAATGTTTCACATTTCTAAATTGTCATTAGTCAAAATAGCTTGTCACTAACGTCACAAACTAGCTAAAATACTAATTATCAAATGTCTCTTTCCCTACCAGACAAATATTTCATTGGTGCAGTCATGAAATACAATGGCAGCTTTTAAGTCTTCCTAGTTGACAGTGAGACCTCAACTGGGAAGTGATTAATCTTATGACTACAGATGTAAACCCCACCTCCTCCACATCTCACACACACCTCTCATCCTGGCACTGAGGGCAGCTTGCCAAAGCTCAGAGTTCTCACTAGATCTTTTAACCCCACTGCCTCCCAGGTATCCCTTTTTCTCAGTCACCACCAAGAACACAGCCACATAGAGTGTGGAATGATTATAAGAATGGTGCCACATAAGAGCAAAGATGAGCCTCTGCCCATTCCTGAGAAAGCAACACCTAGGATCTGTCTAGATCTTAACATTAGTTAGTACTATTTTTTTCATGTACCAAACTGAACATTTTATGAAGCTAAGACGTGTAGAAAGATTCCTTGGCATCCAGCAACATGCACCATTCAGCAGAAGGAATCTCTTTACCCTTAGCTGTTAGAGCCTCGCTGAGAGCTATGAGGCCAGGGCAGGCTCTCCTACTGCTTGCTTCTCCTCAGAATGCTCATTCCCTGCTGATCGTGTGTCTGTCATCTATCCTGGTGGTTCCCCAGACTCAGCCAAATCTAAACATCATCTAGAGGAGCTTTTAAACTATAGAAATCCTTCATCAGATCAATAAAACAAAAACTTTAGCTACTAGCACTCAAAAAATAAAAATAAATATCAGTTATTGAGGTTCACTGACATGTGTCTCTACTCAGTTGTAGTATGAGGCTTCTGGCCTAGACTTTTAGGCCTAACCTCAAGGTTTAGGACCCACAGACCCACAGAGACACACAGAGGCTTACTATAGTTTTAGGCTAATCAGCCTCAGGCTCAAGCATATAACTTGCTAGCTCTCTACCCTTCATCCAACCCACGTCTCTTGTTCAGCCATGTGGCTCGGTACCTTTTCTTAGAGCAGAATAGTTGTCCCCTGCTTCTTCCGGCTTCTCTCTGGCGTTCTGCTCTGTGCTTCCTGTTCTCAGAGTTTTCTTAGTCTGGTATCTGTGCCCACACTTCCTGCCTGCCTTTGGCCAATCAGGGTTTTTTATTGAACCAGTGGGTGGGACAATTACTTACAATGTAACAACATAATCTCCCACACTCAGTCATACCATCCTACATTCCCTGTGAACTTCCCAAGCCCTGCCTTTGCTCTGATAACACTGTAAAGAAGTTGTTTCCATCATTCCAAGTTTCTCAGTTAAACTTTGTATCTGACCGTCTAGACATTTGTGGAGACACAGCCTGTGCTGTTTATTCCACATCTGCAGAGAGACACTGGGTTAGCTAGGGACTTCCTGAAAGAAGTCATACCAGAGACAACTACATCATGTGACTTACTGTCTTAACTCCAATTTTATTTTCCTATACTATTTTGATTTATAAAAGCTAATTTTTTCTAGCAGTTACAAATTGGTTCATTCTTTCTTCTACTTATTGTCATTTTTATAAAAGTAAATCATGTAACAAGAATGAAGTGAAGGGCAAAACTGGTTCAAGAGTGGGTTAGGCAGGTAAGATCCAGACTTGAAACAGGCAATAAGCAATTGAAATAGCAGGAGGGCACAGAAGCATCTCTCATGCTCCAGGGACACTGTGTCAGAGTTCCATATTTGTTTTAACTATTTCACTTAATGCCAACTCTTGTGTGCATTCCTGAAAAATGAAAATACTTAATTGCACAGTAAATAACCCCTCAAGCCCTTCTTAATGATATGAAAGAATTGTATCTACAGCTGTTTTGGGTGAAGGGGTATGGGTGTGTGTATGTGAGGATATGCATATTCTGTGAAAGTGTGTGTGTGTGTGTGTGTGTGTGTGTGTGTGTGTGTGTGTGTATGTGTGTGTATGTCTGTGCACGCATACACACGCGCACACATCCAAGAGCACATGCCAGCAAGTTTGAGGCCAACTGCAGGTTTTATTTCTCGAGTCATTCACCTTGCATTTTCATCTAGCTGTCTGACTGACTAGTTGGGTTTTGTTTTGTTTGTTTTGAAGGCAGGAATCACTGGAATCTGAAGTTCACTGATTTGGCTAGCTGGATAGTAAGCTCCAAGGATCACCTACTATCACCTCTTAGTGCTGGGAATACAAGTGTATGCCACCATGCCTGACTTTCTGTGTGGTGCTGTGGATTTAACTCAAGTCATACTGCTTACAATAGCAAGTGCTTTGCCAACTGAGCTGTCTCCTGGGCCCAAAGTTTACATTAAGTTCATTCCTTGGGCCCTTTACTTTTTCCAGCCCCATATTTAGTAGCAATTTCCTGACTGATGTTTTATTAAACATTGAACCTGATTTGAGACAAGATCTGAGGACTGAATCTGTAAACTTCGGGGTGGGGATTGAGAGGAATTTCATTTCTCTTGGTAGGCGGACCTGTTGCCTGTCAAGCTAAGCCTTGCTGAATGACTGTATGAGAGTTTTACTTAGACTAACCCCGCAGTCTCCATCTCTTCTATCCAAGAGCAGACAGCAAAGAGATCTGCCCCAGGAAGCCTGCTGGCTTCAGCACAAAAGAACCATCCATCCTGCAGGACAATGTGGCTTAACCTTTCCCCTGTCTCTCAGAAGATAAAAGAGATAATGGAGGTCCTGGAGCTTCTATGAGAAACTGTAGGGCCTGGGTCTGAGTCTTAACTTTCTCCAAACAGTGGGCAGGTAACTTAGTTAGCCTACTTTTGCCCCCAATTTCCACATCCATGAAACTTGATTGCCTTGGTGTGCCTACCAAATGAGACAATATGTAAAATGCTTAAACTGGATACTGATCAGCTTGCAGTGGATGTTCATTGTTACCACTGTTAAGAGTTTAACGGACTTTTTTCAAGCTGGAGGGTTTTGGCTATTTTCAGTTTCTCCACAGTAGAGAATCAGGATCAGTCATTTCACACGGCAGTACTAAGTGGCTAAGTTAATCATCTCACTGAATCAACTCACTGAAGCTGCCTGACTTTCCCTAGAACATTCCAAGATATTCAGTAGGATTAAGAGGAAAGCATGCAGCCTACGAAAGAAAGATCAGAACATGCATAAACTATCACACCAAAGAAAGCAAATAGACAGTTCAACAATAGACCCCATATATATGACATTTATATAGAAAGATAACATCGATAGCATGAACTAGTCAACAAATAATTTTATAGACATGTTCACTTATTATGTGTTAACAAAAACACTAAATATTTAAGAAGATGGAAATATTTGATCATTCCATATCCTATCCATGTCTTGAAATTTTACATTGTGCTTTATAAATTTGTACAAATTAATAATTATTTAAAGTGGTGTTAGGACAATTTAGTGTAATTTTGAAAAAGTAAATTTAACTCCTGTCATACTATGCATGCTAATAAACAAATGAACAAGATTATAGCAAAAAAAAAAAAAAAAAACAAAACAAAACTGGTAGGTACAGGGCTGGGAGATGGCTTAGTGGCAAAATACTTACTGTGCACATCTGAACCTAAGTTCAAATCCCTAGAACTCACACTAAAGCCAGGCAAAATAGAGAGAAAGCATCTGATCCCATTGTCTCAGCAGCAAGATGGGAGGTCAAGACAGGAGAATCCTGAAGCTCACAGTCCAGCGAGCCTAGCATGCACAGCTGAGATATTAAGTACAGTAAAGATGGATTTTGACACTGAGATTACCCTCTGTCCTCAATATGTGTGCCATGGTAAGCCCTACACTGGAACATACACACACGTACCCCAAGCACCCATCATACACAAAAAATAGTATGTACAGCATAAAATAATTTTAATTTTAAGGAGAATTTATAAAAAAGAATCTAAAAGTACATATACCTGAATCATAAGCTAATGAATGTTTTTTTATTGTTTTTATTGTCTGTAGTGAATAGTGAAACGGAAGCGTTTAAAGGAAAAAAATTAAGTTGGGCATTTCCAGTGTACATGGGGAATCCCAGCATTTAAGAAGTGGAGGAAGGAAAATATTGAGTTCAAGGTCACTGTGAGATGCAGAGCAGGCTTTGACTAGGGAAGAAAGAGAAAAGTGCATATTAAAACTTTTTAAATGAAGCACCAAAAACAATAACCAAAGAGAAAAGCCTTGTAATTTTAGAGGTGAGCTTGGCTTTTTCCTTATAAAGAAAGATAATTTTAAAACACTAAAGAGTATCATCAGAGTAAAAGAGATACTTTCCTTTGTGAGTTAAAAATCATGGAGTAATGGATAGAAGAATGATGGAATGGAACTCAGAAGACGTCTAAGAGAACATACCTTAAGCAAATTAAACGTTGGTCAATGATACAGGGGAAATATCCGTAACTTATACCACAGACAAAAATCTAAACTTTTAAATTATATAAAAGACTCCTAGAAATAAACAAGGAAAGATGAAGCAGAAAAAAAAAACGATGAAAAGAATACAAAAATAATGAATTAGTAGTGACTTAAAATGAATAGTATTCCACTTACAATAAGATTAAATTCAAATTGCACTGGAAACCATTTTTCTCATGTAAGATGAGTAAGACCTCACAACTGTGATGACTTATCATGCTGGTGAGTCCATAGAAAGTTATTTTCATGTGTAGTTGATGCAGAGAAAATTATCTCAATTCCAGTGGATACCTTTGTCTATCAGACTGCAAATACAGCCTTTGACTTTATAATTGAAGTTCTAGAAATTTCTTGTACAGATAGACTAGAGCATCTACAAAATATATTTATTAGATTAGTTGTTCCAGCTTTAAGATACTATGAACTAAATTTTCATCAGGTGAGAGTAGTTGTGTTATGATACATTTGGACACTAGAATATAGTGAAAATGGCTACGAAGTGAATGAGGTGTGCTGAATGCTGGGAGTTAAAGAGTGTGTGTGTGCACGCACATGTGTGTGTGTGTGTGTGTGTGTGTGTGTGTGTGTGTGTGTGTGTGCATTCGTAGCTACTCCGTTTTGCTTTAAGTCTCTCTGAAAGGCTATAAACTTATTCCATCTGCTTCACCTTATTAGTGGGGGGAGGACAAATGGAGAAATAAGAGGAGTCGGGGGAGATAGGTTTAGAAGATCAACACTGGATTTTATTTCCAAGCCATACAAAACATTACACCCTAGTCAAAACCTTCAATAACTACATCTTTGAAAACACTCGAACAGGAACTGAGGGCAGGACTCCTTACATTACCTTCATTCCAGGAACTCAATGCCAAGAAAACACAGCAGAAAGCATGGAGAAATGTTGCTTGCTGTTTCACTCCCAGGCTTATGCACAGATAACTTCCTTATTCAGTTAAAGACCATTAGCCAACTGAATAGCACTGGGCCTCCCACATCAACTAACAATGTAAACATCCTTCACAGGTATGTCCACAACCACTCTGACCTAGCCAATCTCTCCATTGAGATGGTTTTTACAGATGTGTAAGGTTGGGTCAAATTACAAGCTAAGGCTGATGGACAGCTTAAGTAACTTAGGTAGAGCAACAACTCCAAAGCAAGATGCATTATAAATGCATCAGTAAATCAGCTATTCAGTTTACAAACAGATTTTAAAGATTGGTAGCTGCTTTTCAAGGACTCTAAGCTTTCTTTTGCATAGTGCACCTTGTGTATCATTAAAATTCTCTGAATTATTATTAACATCATTGTAAATAAAGGAAAAATAGCAATATATGTATATGCTTGGGACTTATGAGTCAAAGTTTACTTCTGTGAAATAGAAAACAAGAATTGGAAAAGAGATCAGAATCCTTATTGCCTGTATTATCTGGTTCCTGCTGGGAAAAAGATGCTACACTCAGCAGGAAAATTATTTTAACTGGGAATACTCTCCAAGTGTGCTGATAATGGGCATCATATAAAGAAAATGGACAGGCAGGTATATTGCTTGACTTAATCTAACATAAACATAATTATAGAGGAATGTCCTATTGAATGTGTATGTGAGCTGTCAGTAGTCACTAAGTTGGTAGTCTACAAGTATAATATGTTCAGAGGACAGCAATAAAACTTAAATTACCAACTCAGTGTTAATAGAAAGTGCTTTGTTAGCCAGGTGGTGTAGCACATACCTTTAATGCCAGTACTCAAGAGGCAGAGACAGGCAGATCACTGAATTTGAGGCCAGCCTGGTCCACATAGAGAATTCCAGAACAGCGAGAGTTACACAGTCTCGGGGTGTTGGGGTGAGGAAGAAATGAAAAGGAAAACAAAAAAGAAAAGAAAGCAGTGCTTCTTCTATTCAGTCTTCAGTAAACCTCTGCTGAACAGCAGACTGCACAGAAGTGCCAGGACGCTGAGGGAAATGTATCCAGTTCCCATCCCACCCTCCAGGCACTTGGGATGCCAGGAACATAAGGAGCATGAGTTCTGTAAAAATAAACAGACAAGAACCATGCATCCTATTCTGTGCCAAGTGAAGGGCGTTATATATAAATGCTTTCAATACCTGGGATTGTGACGAAGTCTAGGGGCAGATTTGTCCAGTCACTCCTTTTAGTTTATCGGATTGGCAATGTCAGACCTGTCACTGTGTAACATAGCAGATGAAGCTATAGGGCTGTTCACTTGAGTTTTCAAATATGAGCTAGACAGCCTACAGTGTACATGTCCTGACAAGCCAGTAGCCACTCAGGAGGAGCAGAGTTGAGAAGAGGGGTGAATCAACCAGCCACTTTCAAGGCTCCTAAAGAACTCCTGGTCAACAGGGCACACAGGGAGCAGACTCTGTATATTCATCTCACAGATATAGGTGATTTTGAGATAAATGGGAAGTGATTAATAAGGAGAGTTCTATTATCACTGCTACCTGACCTCCCAGGAAGGCTTTGGTGAGCTGACTGGAGAGAAATGCCAGATATCTAGATGTCAGATCTCAGCTTCTTTACTGACCTGTCTTGGTCATTTACATCTCACAAATCAAAGTATGGATGATAATAATACCTAAGAACCATTTTTTTTTTCTATGCAGAAAGCAGTTGTCACAATACTGAGCATGTATTGTTCCAACCTATAGTCTGCTTATGTTCTCCACAGAGACAGGAACAGCTATGTATCCTGTGTGCCTACTGCCATACACTCACTGTGTTCAGGAGTTCCCATAAACTATTCATGAGACAGACTGAGCAACCACACTTCCTCAGTTTTGAGACACAGTTCTCAGGTGACATGTTCTATTGACATCTTCTTTCTCCAGACCTTCACAAAAAAAGAAGTCTTCCCAGTAAATCAGTGAAGAATATTTCATGGGTGGCATCAGAGAATTTAAAAACTCTAGTAATTATTCCTATCTAAGGTTATAGAAATGCAAAAGGGAGGGAAGGTTTGCTAGCTTTTCTTGGGTCACTCCAGCTAGAGACCTAGCTCATTTCATTAGGCTTTCTCTAGGGCATGATAATGGGCAACATGATAACTATAGCATGGACGCTGCTTCCTTTGTGCCAGCCCTGACATACATGCTGGCCATGCATAAACCTATTTAAGTTTTAAGCAGCTGCCTGTGTAGTCAGTTCTATTAGGCAAACAGGTCTTAATGTCAGCTTTGCTTGCTCATACCACAGCCAGCCCATCTGATCCATGGTGCCATTCTCTTTATGGCAATGGAGCCCTGCCCCTCAGGAAACACGTAGGAATATGTCATCCTGGTGTGTTTGACACATATTTCTAAGAGCCCAACCCCCAAATCACAGGATCCTGCTTGGTCTTCTGCTCCTTGTTATTTATTTTTTACTCCTTTGCTCCCTGCATATCATTGGATGGTCTCTTACAATCTAGGAGTCAAGAGAGAGCTTCGTTGTGCTGAGAAGCCATACATTGAGGGAGAATTCTCTTTATTCTGTTAACTTGAAGAGCAGAGGAAGGCACTGGGCTATGTTCTAGGAATGACAATGTGTTTAGGGATATTGTGTTGTTTCATGGTAAATAATTGTCCCACCCACTGGTTTAATAAAAAGCTTTGATGGGTCAAAGGCAGACGGGAAGTGTGGGCGGGGCTACCAGACTAAGAAAAACTCTGAGAACAGGAAGAACAGAGCAGAATGTCAGAGAGAAGCCACAGGAAGCAGAGGACAACCATGATGCTCTGAGAAAAGGTACCGAGCCCCAAGGCTGAACAGAAAAAGAGTAATGGGTTAGATGAAGGGTAGAGAACTAGCAAGTTATATGCCTGAGCCTTAGGCCGATCAGCCTCAAATTAATGAAAGCATCTGTGTGTCTCTGTGGGACTGTGGGACTGCTGGTCTGTGGGTCTGTGGGTCAGTGGGTCCTAAACCTTGAGGTTAGGCCCGAAAGTCCGGGCCAGAAACCTACTACAAATGTGCTTTTTGAGGACTCCAAAGAAAATACAGATAAATGAAGGAGACCAATCAGATCTATCCAGGAAGCACTGGAAAGGCAGAGAATCTGACAAAACCTGCCTGGGCAATCTATGAGTACACTAAGTGGGTAGAAAAGACTCCAGTTAAAGGTGCAGCATGCACAAGAGTCCTGAGGAATGAAGGAATGGGGGGGGGGTAGGACCAAATATGGAAGCTGGACCATAGTGAATTCTCAGCTCCCTGTTTGTTTCCAGGAAGGCGAGTGTGACAAGGGTTGAGAGTGGAGTGACTGCAACTCCTGTTGAGAGGTCACAGAATGTCATTTCAATTCTAGGAGAGGAACTAGAAAGAAGACCTTGATGGGCAAGGGTTTGAGAAACAGTACAATAAAATGTGTGTAGCAAAAATGAGAAAGAAAAAAGAAAAAGAAAGAAAGAAAGCAGAAAGGGTCTCTTACATGATGTAAGGGAATCCATTGGAGATGGGAGGGCGTGGGGGAAGGTAAGAGGAGGGCAGTAAATGATGAACGACATATATGAAGATGTTATGATGAAGCCAGTTACTTTACATTCTAATCTTAAAAGTTAAATTTAAAAAATTAAACATTGTACCAGTGAGCTGGCTCATTTATAAGAGAGCTTGTCACCAAGCCTGACATCTGAGTCCAGTCCTATATGATGGGAGGAAAGATCTGACTCCTGCAAGCACCTTAGCATGTGCAACACACACACACTCACACACTCACACACCACACGTACACACACACTCACACACACATGTATACACACACTCACACATGCACACACACTCACACACAAATACACTCACACACAAACACACTCACACATGCACACACACTCACACACACATGTATACACACACACTCACACACATACTCACACACTCACACACAAATACACTCACACACAAACACACTCACACATGCACACACACTCACACACACATGTATACACACACACTCACACACTCACACACAAATGTACTCACACACAAACACACTCATACATGCACACACACTCACACACACATGTATACACACACACTCACACACATGCACACGCACAGCACTTGCATGTGTACATACTAAATAAATTAATTTTGTAAGTTAAGCATCTAAATAAACAACTTCAAGGAGAGGAGTCAGGTAGAACATCAGGTACAGAGCAAGCACTTCTGTGGTCTAAATTAGAATCTAGACTTTCCTCGAGGGGAACTTAGAATAGTGTGTTAGGCTCATTGAACTCAAGGCCTTAAATTCAGATGTGTAGTCATTGGTCCAAATAGACAGAACTGAAGTGCACTTAAGAAACCTGAATCCCAATCCTGTCTGAGAGATCTGCTGATCCGTAGGATCCTTACATAACGTCAATGAGCATATTTCGTAGACCTAGGAGCACATCTCTAGCACCCAGAGGCAAGGGGAAAAGTCTGGTCACGGGTACCTTCTTTACACCCCCCCCCCCCGAGCATTAGTTCCAGTAGAAGACTTACATGGGGGAAATACAATGGGAATGAATACACACCCACAGTTGCCCATAGAAAGGGAAAGAGTTGTGCTCAGACACCCCACACTATGGGACAATGAACTGTAGAAGCAGCATGTAACAAGAGCCTATTACATTATGGGACACTGGCCTTCCCCAGGTACAGATAGTGCAGTACTCTGGGGTGAAGGTACACATTCCAAGAAGCCTCAGAAGATGCTGGAGAACCCAGAGATGTGGATCCAAAGGGAGGAAGCACATCAGTAGGCAGCTCCCGTGGAAAAAGAGCATGGATAAAGGAATTCCTATTCTTCCATGCTTCCTCCTCTTTAGTGGACAGCCTTTCTAGGAAAGCTCACTAATTCCCTACTTACTAGATCTGCAAGTATTTTATACAGTGAAAACAATGATAATACATAGCTATCGCGAGGCAAAATTAAAGTACCATTACAATTAGCAAATTCAGGCTGAAAGCATTGTTTCATTTGCCTTCAGAACTTGGAAGCACAGAAGATTTTTTAGCCTAATGAAAGAGAACATTCCTACTGTAAGTTACTGAATGGCTACCCTTTGCTAGTGTGTGTGTGTGTGTGTGTGTGTGTGTGTGTGTGTGTGTGTGTGTGTGTGTTAAGTTTGGTGAGTAAAGATTCACAATGTGTAAGAAACGTATGGTGCCCTGGAAATCATGGAGTTAATGTAAAAGAAGCCAACATCAGGAAAAAGAGAAGAGGTTGTAAAAATGAAACAGGCAACCACTTAGGGTGATTCAAAAATTCTATGGAGCATCACAATGGGACCCATAAAATGAATGATTCATGTTGTCGGAGAATTTGGCTTTAAAAAGAAATAAGAGTTCTTAGTGACTTGATTCAGTATGAGTCTGTCTTCATCTCAAAGGACTTTTAAGAGTCTAATTAACCATCTTCATGTGACAGCAGGGTCACTCCATAGTACAGCAGTTGGGTAAGGGAGCAGCCACCACAGGAATAAGTCAGCAGCATAACCCAGCAGGGGTTACGGAATGAGTGACTTTGAGGCCAGCCATAGAGAGGAGTTTATCGGATCTTTGGATACTGGGAACCAGGCTGAAATTTAATGGACCACACTGAGAAGCACATTCTGTGGTGATAAGATTTCTTTCCAAGAGCTAAAATTTCAGACTTCCTTGAGCTCTAAAACTGGTAGACATTTGAAGAAAAATGTGGTTGTCTGGACAGCTTACAGCCAGGGTTTTGCAAAGAAGCTCCTTAAGAATAGGGTAGCTGACAGCTGACTAGAGTGCACTGTGATCTGTGTGAGCCCAAGATGCTCAAAGGACTGACAGCTCCATCCCTGAAGACATGATTGTGTTTAGTGCTTGGGGCCTTGCCACCTGCTCCGTGATACCTCTGGGCCTGGCAAGAAATCAAACCCCTTACCTTGGCTCGTGCCCTTCACTAGCAGTGTGTAAAGGGAAGGGGACAGGAGCCTCCTATGTTTTCCATGCATGTCTGTGCCAACACGAGAATGTACCTATAATCCCAGCCTCAGAAACAGTGTTAGGAGATCATTAGGTCATTAAAGTAGATAATAGTGTGTTCGATAACCCTGACTCAAAGAATAGGGTTGAAGAGCTCTTGAGGAAGATTCCTGACCCAAAACTTAGGCCCAAACACACAGACACACACACATACACACATATATACACACACACAGACTATATATATATATATATATATATATATATATTTACATACACACACACTTACTCACATACTCACATACATACACACAGACACACACATACACACACATATACATACATATACATACACACACATACACAAACACACCTGTACACAGGCACAGCTATACACACACGTGAATATACATATACACACAAATGCACCACACACACAGAGATACACACACACAGACACACACATACACAAACACACCTGTACACAGGCACAGCTATACACACATGTGAATATACATACACACACACACGAAAAGAATTTTTTAAAAAGTGTAAAGGCTTCTGCACAGAGTAAAAATCCCAGCACTCAGAAAACTGAAGCAGGATGATTGCTTGGAGTGTGAATCTAGCCTGGGCCATAGTGTGAGACCCTGCCCAAAGGTAATTATTAGCTTATAGGTTGGCCCTCACCAAGAAAGATTGCACCCATCTCAGATATAGACTGGTTTGACCCAATGAACATATGAGCCCCCCCCCCCCCCCACTTTGCATCCCTCAGACTGGCACAGAATACTTTGATGTTCTACCTGCCTATGAGGATTTCTCAGAATGCTTACCCATAAAAGTTCACCTCCTTCTTCCAGCCAAGAACAAGTAATTACAACCTCATCTACTGGATGCAGAACTAATTTGTTGCTTGGCACTGCCCCAAGTCCACAGGCCTGGTACTTTCCATCAAGCTGTGTGCCAGCAGTCTTTACTCAAAGCCAGGTGATTCTGTGTCCCTGGAGAAGATGCTTTTTGCCCACTACTTAAGCTTAATTGGGATCAACTTCCTGCATGACAATGCTCACATTAGAAATACCTTCGGATGGCACCCAAGGTCTGCCCATTCACTCTGTGCCAAGACACTCCTGAGTTGGTTCCAAACAGGAGCCACAAGTAAGCAGCTCCAGGTCCCTTGGGTTGGCATTTCACATGGGCTGTAATTAATGGGCTTCTTAGTCAGTTGCGTTGTCTAAGAATGGGATTGGGAGGGAGGGCAGTTGTGACATTGTGCTGGTTCCTTGGTGTTGAAGCACTGATGGGAAAGCTTCTTCCATATGATGAAAATGTCCAATGTATTTTAGTTTTGTTTGTTTGGGGTTTGTTTTTGGTTTTTGCTTTTTATTTTTTTCATTTGAAATATACAAATGTTTCCGGGACTACAGGGATATAAATGGCCTGACAAAAGCAAATGACTTCGTGAAATCAGGAATGTCTGAAATGCATTTCCCAGGAAAACAGTGTCTTATAGAAGATACTGTGTTTTGAATGAGAATGCCCCTCCTACGCTCACATATTTGAATACTGGTGGAACTGTTTGGGAAGAATTAGTTCCTTTTGAAGAAAGTGTGTCACTGAGAGCCATTCCATGTTAGTGAGCTCTCTCTCTCTCTCTCTCTCTCTCTCTCTCTCTCTCTCTCTCTCTCTCTGTTTCTCTCTCTCTCTCTGTTTCTCTCTCTCTCTCTGTTTCTCTCTCTCTCTCTCTCTCTCTCTCTCTCGCTCTCTCTCTCTCTCTCGCTCGCTCTCGCTCTCGCTCTCTCTGACTGTCAAAGATGTTAGCTCTCAGTTACTGCTCCAGAACCCTGCATGCCTGCCTGCCACCATACTCCCCACAGTGATCATGGACTCTAACCCTCTGATCTATAAGCCCAAATAAACACTTTCTTAAATGAGTTGCCTTGGTCATGATGTCTTTTCACAGCAATAGAAAAGTCACTAAGTCAGAGGGAACAGCCTAGTTTGGGAATTGGACTTTTATCTGCAGCCATGTGTCAAGCCATTTGACCTTGGGCAAGTTAACTGACTTCTCCAAAGCATTGCTTCTCATCAGTAATGTAAGGATAGTTGTATCTGCCTTGTGAGATATGAAAGCAAGACATACTATTAATAACATTCTGGACAAGGTTCTTAGCACCCAGAAAGCACTTGGCAAATGTTGTAATAATTATATATATATAAGATCATAGAATCTCATCTCAGAAAATAGAAAAAGAAATGAGGTAACATTTATGTAAAAGGGTTTGATAGTTGTCTTACCGGAAATAAAGGGCTGGTTTTTAAAATAATCTCCTTCCATTCTGATTCTACAAACATCTAACTTCTAATCACATGCTTCTCTACTCCACCAGTCCTTACCTATAGTTCAAATTATACTGTATAGTTTATACTTGTATAACCAAGCCTTGCAGAACACAGACATTCACACACACACACTTGTACACTTATTCCCTTGCCTCAAGCACCAGTTGTTCAGATTTATTATTTCTGAGGAATCTCACCTGACGTACTTTCCACACTGGAATCCTCTTACAGCTCTTTCTTGCCCTTCCCTCTGCCCTTCCTCCTCAGCTCCTGGGGGAGGCTTTTCAAATGGATACCAACTCTTGTTCCACTCGCCACCTCTCCACACACTGTGTGCAGCTTCCTGAAAAGGCACAGTGCCTATTTCTGGGGTTGTTTTGTTTCAATTCTGTTTTTTTCTTCTCTATCTTCCTACACAGTGGACAGTCGGCATACTGTGACTGCTTTTGATGGTTATTAAAATGAATCAAGATAGCTGCTGCGTGGATTGGATCAGCACAACAAACAGTGAATAGCATTTGGTATACTTGTTAGAATGACAATCCTCAAAAACAAAATTGGAAATCCCTATAGAGCCACAGACAGAATGAAATACCAAATTGGCTTTATTTTCAATATAAGTCCAGAAGTTAAAGACTTTATTACCATATTGCTGATAACTGGATTTTATCTGTGGGATTGGGAAGGTGTAGTTTGTGCTGACCCTTCCTCAATCCTGCATCATTGCGGGGAGCCTTCCTTGCTGTAGGGTTTAAACTGTGTTGCTCTATCTTCCTCCTGCCTCTCCTTATCTTGCTTTGAATGAACTCCAGTGACACTCAGCCATTCGTTCTTAGTTTCCTTGGTTACCAGTGACTTTCAGTTTTTTCATTTGTAGATTTCTGGTGTTAAACAAAATATCTCTCTGCTTTTGTGTTGTATTGAAAAAGGTTAGAATGAGTGGCGGTGCTTTTGTCTCCAAAAATGCATTACATTTTGTTTTTCAATAAAATCACTACAGTAACAAAAGACTGGAAAAGGCCCCAGGAAATTCTTGGCTAGAGAGTTTCATTTCTCTGGTCATAGATTTCAGAACTTTGACATTTGATTTAAAACTCTGTATAACCAATCTGATTGCATCCCAAGAGAACAATTTGAGCATTTCTGACTAAATAAAATTTACAAGATTACCACCGCTAATATTTTTTTAATCCAACATCTTTGAAAGGGCTAAATGCTAATTCCAATGGAAATAGGTGAAATGGAAATCACGAGTATGGATAGAGAGCCTGTTCCATACAGGCATCTATTTTGATGTAATTGCTAAGTGTCATTCTACGCATCAGTGAGTTTAAATGAACTTTGCCCTAGTGGGCCACGGAGTAGGGAAATAACTGGAATGGTTCCTGCTGGGGTTGGGAGCTGCGTTCAGGAGTGAACACTGCTGACTCACAGACCCCAAACCTGCTGACCAGATCTCCCAGAAGAGGCTGATGCATAGCTCTGGAGGAGTGCAGATAAATGGTCCCTTTGTGCTTCAAGAGAGGACCTAAAGGGTGTCCCTTTGAACACAGTCAACATAGGGAGAGTCTGCCCACAGAAAATCCATAGCCTGTGACCACAAGTTTATTCAGATCACCTGCCTTGGAACATTCATCTCTGAAGTGTCCAGACTCCTGAAGGACTCTCAGAGATGCAGACCTATCAGTGAATTCCTCCTAAGATCATTCAACCATGTTGTATCTTCCTTTCAAGATGTCACGCAGCTAGAGCAACCATTGTTCAAAAGACATTGAAGTAGTAGATATGAGTGAGAAAGGAAGCCTCCAATTGTTGGAGGTGGTCAAAAAACTTAAAATTTACTGATATATATATATACTCTAGCTATAGTACCCGGTGTGTAGATATAAAAGAAATAAAATCAGCAGATCAAATATTTAGCTGTGTATTGATGCACTATTTGCAACAGTCAAAATATAAAATCAAACTTAGTGCTCATCAAAGAATGAATAAGATACAAAAACCAAGGTAAGGTACATACACATTTGGAGTATTAACCAACCACACCAAAAAAAAAAAAAAAAAAAAAAAGAATAAAAGCCTATCATTCAAAACAAAACAGACAGAACCGGTAAACATCACTTTAAACAAATCAGCACAGTCCCAGAGGACAAGTTGTTATGGTTTTCATGGGTTCATATGTCTGAATTCTTGAGGCCAAGGTGTGATGCTCTTTTAAGACATGAGGCCTAGATGAAGGAAGTGAGTAACTGGCCTTACGAGGTAGCCTTGCCCAAGTCTTCCCACTTCCTTGTCCACTGAAATGTGAGCCAGAGCGAATGAAGCCTCATGTTCTTGCCATCATGAGTTCTGCACACACACACACATGACGAACTGTATACAGTCTTCACCTCTGAGCCAGAATAAAATTTTCTTCCCTTAAACTGTTCTGTCATGCATCTTTCATCACAGCAGTAAGAGGAACAATGCGAACAAGGGTCATGTGGTCTTTCTCACATGTGTAAGGGTAAACATTAGGAAAGGAAGAGACGAAGGGGCAGCAAGCTGGCAGAAAAGAGGCATTACTAAGGAAGAGAAGGTGCGGGGTGAGAGTGAAGTAACAGTTGGAGAAGGATGGAGAGAGGTGGCCGATGCAACAGGCTTGCTGGTTTCTATAACTAACTTGTTTTAACAGTAGTAGTTAAGGACCACACAGATGAGCTTTCCATGTGGACATCAGAGTCCACTGTTCTTCTAAAGAACTGTCATGGTGGACATCACTTCCCTTGGAGCCCAAGTCATTCACATTTTTTAAACTTTTAAATACCTGTAAGTCCAGTGCCTAGGTAGAAATTCCTGGCCTCTGGTCTATCTTTTTCAAAGGTTATTCCTCTAGCCTTAGCTTTGTGAGCGCTATGGTTACAGGCATGCTCCACCAAGCCTGCCCTTGCTGATTCTCCACATATCTCTATTTTTAATCATGCAAGACTTAACAACTGGCAGAACTAAAAAGTTTGGTGTAGATACTAACTGATGCTTTGAACTTCTTCAAGTGGCCTTTAAGCATCAAAATAATATCACCAACATGTTTTACAGCCATATATACTTTAAAATAATAACAGTAAATATAACCAATCTTTGAAAATTTCAGAATAAATGAGATGCTACCCATGGACGCTCTGAGTCTGAAAGCATGCTCTGGTACCTATCTGCCAGTATTATCAACTCTTCTAAGGCCTGTGGAATTGAAAAAGTTAAGTTCAAGTTTGATTCTTTGGGTATAAAGTAATTGGTTGAAATTCTCCAGGTATCAAAAATAAAATCCAGTTTTTAAAAGGTTTTTATTGCATTATAGAATCTAGTTTAATAGCTACCCTCTCTTTAATGTGTAAAGACTGCAAATTGAATCCTCAAAGCATCCCTATGAGGCATACAGGATTTTTATTGGGCTGGAGAAACTGATACTCATGTAGCTGGTTGCTCTGCCAAATGCATGAAGGCATCTGAATGACAATACTGCCTCACTTCCAACCCCACAGCTTTCCAAACTATGACCCAATTCTCTAATTTCCTCCTCTTCCCACATCTCTTCCTCCCTCCAAATCACTCTGACTTCACACACACACACACACTCAGAAACACACACGCACACAAACACATGCACACACATGCACATGCACACACACAGGCATGCACATGCACACTCACACACACACATGTGCACACACACATGCACAATGCACTCACACACATATGCACGCACACACGCACACACTTGCACACATGCACAATGCACTCACACACATGTGTACACACACATGCACACATATGCAACACACACATGCACACATGCACACACACAGACGCACACACACGAACACACACACACACACCTTCTCTTCCTTTTTCTCCCTTCCACCTACCTCCTCCTTCTTTCTCTGTCATCAAGATCCCTCCTCTCTGACTCACTCTCTGCCCTTCATCCTCCTCTGCCAGAGCTCCTCTCTCAGCTACAAACCTCCCCTTCCCACATCAGAGAGGCCATATAGCTTTAAACGCTTTCCACTGTGTTGAAAGTATGTCCACAACCACTTTCAACTTGAACTACTGTAACAATAGTAAATCCTCAGTTCTGACAATTGAATAATTATTCCATTTTATTTGGCTAGTAACTTGTCAGTAGAGAGCAATTATGGTAATATGTAGGCCACTTAATCAAATATTTTTCCAGAGATACTAGTACAGTTTTTTCTATGCTAAGATTCTGGCAGAAAAAAAAATAAGGGCATAATATTAAATCATAAAGTGTTCACTGGAAGAAAATAATACATGATTTCAAGTAAAATTATGGAGAGCTCTCAAACTTCTTGCTACCCTGAAGTCAGAATTGCTTAGTATTTAGTGCCGACTTATATAATATTCATATAACACTTTATGAATCATTAAATGTAGATGTACACACATATATATTTACTCTTGCAAGTTCTTGGTGATGACTTTTAAATATAATGAGCATTTTCAGGTAGACCAGGAAGGAAGACTCTGGGGAATATCTTTTCTTGATATTGTTTTTTGTTCCACTATAACTTTTCAAATGTGCTGACCTCGTCCTTTGGCTACACAGTGAGTCTGTGAAATCAGTTTGACGTCTCTCTGAATTACTCAGGGTGTGCATGGATGGCCGTCAGTGGTCCTTCATCTTCAGTATCTGGAGGAAGTATTTAAAAGGCAGCTCATTGGGTTATACCAGATTCAGATTCAATGTATCTTTATTGGACTCAAGAATCTGAATGTCTTATAAGTACTCCAGACAACTCTGGCACCAGTGGTCTCCAGAGGCAACTTTAAAAATAGCTACATGAGATGAAAGAGCAAATACAACAAACCCTACTTACTAAATTAAAAGCAGGCATGCAAGGTAGAGATTTGCTGAGGTTCAAAGAGGTTCTTCTCCTTCACCAGTGATCCAGAGCATGCCTTCACTACAATTGTGTGCCGTTCCACATGACCTTCCCATGTTGAAACCCGCTTCTTCTCTTCTTCTTGATACAAAACTCAGGCATTGCTTTGGATAGGCAAAGCATAGTATCTCCTCATTCTCAAAGCATCTTGCTTTGCTCTGATATTTGACACATACCACACTGAAAATGTGGTTAGTTCTACATTCATCCATGCCCCCATTAACTGGTTGTTCCTCTAGAGTAGGCTTCATCTCATGTACACAGTGATCCTCTAGCCCCAGAGCCTGGATCTTAGAAGATAACTCTCTTATTTAGCGCTCTGGCTGGCCACAGTCTGGTCCACCATCATCTTTCAGTTGCTCAGTGTTCCTTCTCTGACAACACAGCCCCTAGTTTTCCTAGTAGAGTATGAGTTCTCAGATGCTCTCCACGATACCCCTGGGCATATGGGTAAGCTATGGGCCCATGGTGACATAAATGCATAGATGTAGGGGAATGTTTTTTTAAATATATTGAAGGAATAATTTGGGAAGCCCAAACAGACTGATTTTCAGCACACAATGAAAACCATTAGCCTAAGTACCTTGGTGCAATGCCTTAAATGAGCAATTGAACTGAATACTAAATGACCTCTCAACACCAGACAGTACAGTCATGGTTTTAAAAAGCTGCTTTGCTTTGACCTGCCTTATCCACAGCCAGATAGCACTTCTATTTAGAGGGGAAGGTTTAGAAATGCCCCCCTAATGTGCCTGCTCTCCCCCGTCTCTCCAGAAGGGCCTCATTGTCACTTTCTTCCATGATCATAATGAGTTGTTTCACATGTTTCTTTCCAGCCCTTGAGTTTCTTATCTTTTTATGTAATCGAAACTGATACACAGCAAGTGATCAGCTCACCATCTGCATTGTCAACACAGCAGCCTACCCCCACCCCACCTCCCATTGCAAGCCTAGATCCCTTATGAATCAATCTTGGCTTGAAGAAATGAGGGATTTTCCCTTCACCAGGATTGGGCGATTATTAGTCATGCAGTGCTGCCTGTTTATACTATGCCAAGTTGTTTATTTCTATCAACTGAATACAAATTGAGCAGAAGGCACATGATTTGTGTGTTGGAATGGGTTAGAAAGTTGCGGTACAAACACTGTAGTGTGGACTTCTTATTCACCTTCTGTTGCACGTGAAGGAATAAGTTACTCATTAGTCAGTGTCAGCTAAATCATCCTTACAGAGTTTCATCTTTACCTTGAAGGTTCTATTTATAAACACATTGCATAGATTTTTTATTTTCCAGAAACGTCTACATTTGGCCTCACAATGTAATCCTTTGAACATCCATAGTAATCTCATTTTGCATGATGTAGAAGCCAAATAGTTTCCCAAGTACTCTAATATATACTTTGATTCTTCTCTTTTCATTACACTAAATCATTTTCTCTAAAAAGATGATGCTTCTATGCTACTACACATATTCATAGTATACTTGGACCAGAGGCTCGGGTGACCTGGATTTTCAAACTTGAGCTGTTGCTTTCTGGCAATGCAGTCATGGATTTACCACCTGTCTCTTAGTATCACAGCTGTTTTTCTTGGTGTGGAGGATGCCTCAGTATGGGGTTGTGTGAACACTGATATTAGGAGGGTTCGACATATGCTGCAGTAACAGTCCACAAGGTTTCTGAGCCTAAGGTTCAGTGACAGTAAGATGATGTCAAAGGAAATTTAGGTTCTTGCGAGGAGGTGATGTTAGTGGAAATGTGGTTGTAAAATACACAGAGAAACTTCATTGGTTCCCGTCATCTGATAAGTACATTAGCATAGTGTCTTTTAAAAAAATACTACATTTGGCCTCACAACATAGCCCTCTGGGCATCCATAGCCACCTCATTTTTCATAATGCAAAAGTCAAATGGTTTTCCAAATATTCCACTATATACCTCTACTCTGATGCTTTCTTACAGGTGAGAAGGTGTCCTCTCTACCCATTCTACTCAAGCATATGTCCTGAGTCACTTCAGACAAAGTGAGAACACTAACCTATCTTCCTGTATGCTTCTCCTGTGAACTACAGACAATGTAATTAGAAGTGAAAGTACCTAAATCCTGACTCTTGTCTCACTTTATTTTGTTGAGATAGTAGAAAAAGATATTCCCATGATAGTTTGAGAGGATAACATGGAACAGTAGCTGGATTCCTTCTTAAAACATGGAGGACACCTTGAGAGCAGATCACAGCTTAGGACCATTATGTGTATAGTTCTGATGATGTGTTCACACTTAATTGTCTTTCAGATGATAATTGAAGAAGTCTATTAATACTTAGGATGCTTTTCATTGGTCCAGGTGTTTTTCAAAGATTATTTTAGTTAGTCTTCCCAAGGACACAATGATATAGATGCTGTTATTGTTAATTTCTATTTTCCAGATGAAGATGGGGACACAAGGACTTTTGATAACATTCAGAAAGCTACAGAGCTAATAAATAAAGTCCTGAGAGACGAGTTCAGGCAGCTTATCTCCTCAGCTACTTATTTGTGTGCTCATGTGTCACATATGAAATACTCAGAGCAATGTCCAGGCTTTACAAGCATTCAATAAGATGTTGTTGGCTGGATGATGCAAACAGAGTAAGCAAATAAAAGCACATTGGATTAGCTTAGAGAAAAAGCATACTGCGTTTGTGGGGGTCTTTTAATTCACACTTTGTGAATTTGGGTGAAGGATCTTCGCAAATATTGGCTCAATATAACTTAATAAAGAAAAATCTATATATGGTTGCTATTAAATAAGTAATTTTTATTATTTTGAATTAAAAAAAAATTTCCAGAAACACTCTAGACCCTCAGAACTGATACTCTAGCAGTTATCTCAACTGTCATGGCCATCACTGCTTAAAAATGCTTTTCTCTTTATTGAGGTTTACTTAAGATCAATGCAGCCTCTCTCTAAATTAACCACAATCGATGTTATAAAATAGCATTTGTGTGAATGCTGATTTTACCAAAGTTAACTGCAGAATATAAAATAAACTTTGACCAAATTCAAGAACTGGAAAGTTTTCTAGTTAATCTTCTTGTTTTTTTAGGTAAATTCATTTATGGTATATGTGTTAGAACTTGAAATTCTTTGTACAGTTTTTAAAACAGTTACTTTAATTACACACTATAAATAAGGCCCACTCATACATCCAAACAAACAAAGCAAAAGGAAAATCCTACAAAGATCTAAAATAGCAAACACAGAAAGAGAATCCCTTCTCCTCGACATCTTCAGGTAGTACATGTAGCATTCAAACCTAGGAAGAGCTGAGCATTCTTCTAGAGGTACCCAGCTAACTACCAAGCGCCAGCACTGTCCAGAATGCTTCAAGTTAATAAAGACTACTATTCATTCACCTGTCACTCAGCATTGATCCAACCTGCTGATCACAGATAAAATATGGCCATGCATTCTGAGAGCAGAGTCCCTATTCAACATACAGAGCTATAAAAAGTCAGATGCTCTTCCAGCAGCCCCACTGTCAAGAAGCTTAAGAAAGTTGGAATATGTTCCAAAATGTCCAGTTAACCATGTGGGAAAGTTTATGAAACAACTTAGAGTGTGTGTGTGTGTGTGTGTGTGTGTGTGTGTGTGTGTGTGTGTGTGTGTGTGTGTATGTGTGTGTGTATTATTTTAATGAAAATTGAATTTATTTTTAGCTAATACATATATCATAAAATTATAATATACATATTGGTGACCTGTGATATTTCCCATGTATACATTATATGTGGCTTTAAATTAGTTTGCACATACCTATCCTTAAACATCATTTCTATATGATGAAAATATTCAAAATTTTTCTTCTAAGTACATACCACATGCAGAAGCATAACAACATGAAAACTAAAGATCTGAGATCTTATATATTACAAAAAACAAATATATCTACTGCTACAGAATACCAGTATTCTAGAGTTATGTCTGTGTGAACAAAAGATTACTGGAGATAGGTGCTCAGTATTCGGTTATTCACACACCACTTTCATTCACTGTATTGATAAGACCTTCCAAACTTTAAAATATACAAAATACTTTATTGTGTGTGTTTTCAGTGATGATGGACATAGAGCGTGAAGATCTCTTCTGGGGTTATCTAGTCTCTAGTTTTACACTCCTTGGTTTGAATTGTTATTTACTGTAGACTAGAGATAGATATTGGTATTCAGTAGATTGATCATGATAAAAATCATTCTAGTGTGATAAAATTGCAATGAATTTTATCCAGTTCAGAAAGAAAAACATGTGTCTTTTAGTCTGTCCCATATGAAGAATATAAAAAAAAACACATATTTTTACTATCCTTGGACATTAGCCAGTCAGGTACCCATAGTAATTTTACTCCTTTAAGTCACTATAAATATCTCCACTATAGAACTGGTGAGATAGCTTCTCAAGTCTGTAGCCCTAGCCCAGAAGGCAGCTGTAGACAGTGACAGAGCATGGTCTGTTCCAGTAAAACTATTTACAGAGCAAGTAGCTTGCTGTGTTCCACCTACAGGCTATGATTTGCTGACTCCTGCCCTTTGGTCTTTAAATCTTTAAAACATAAGAAGAGATAAGCATACTCTCTCTACTAAAACCACCTTGCCCCCAAAGTGTCATATACATCTTCCACTGATGTGAATATATGCACTGGTTCCTGTGACACGTAGTGTGTAGATGGAAAGCTACTTCCCAGCAACAGCTCTACATCATGGAAGAGAGACACAGACATTTAGATATCTCAGCCACAGAAATATCACATACATAGCAATGGACCTGCTGCTCCTATAAGAGAATTGCATACTGACTTTCAGATTTCTTAACATCAATGCTATATTTTAGCACGTAATCACTACTTTGCTGGCTTTAATTGAAATACTGTTATTAATCTATGAATGCAGTATGAAATAAAAAGCAAAATAAAAAGTTACTGTGATAAAATAGTGTAATCAAAAGCAACTTTAAGGAGAAGATGGCTTGTTTTTCCTTATATCTCAGCAGTGAAGGAATAGCAAGAACAGATTGAGGGCTGACCTGGGCGTTAAGAAGCAACAGTCACATTTATCTGCTCAGAAAAGGCAGAGAGAGATGACTGAGGTGGGATATAAACCTCATAGCTTCCAGTGACAACTGTCCTTCAGCAAGATTTCATGTCCTAGAAGTTCCACAGCAACTCTTACTGGGAACCAAATGTTCCATATATAAACTCTTGGGAGGCATTTCTCATCCAAACTACACAGTAATGGTTTTGTATTTATAATTTCCAGTTGGCTTTTCTATACAGTTTTCTCTAGAGTACTCGTCAGGTGGGTCCAATGCATGAAGATCATACATTGAATTATTTTTGTGACTAAAGTGTTTCCTGAATGGAAAAATGAAAATATGTCTCAGGCTAAAACCTGAGTCTAGTATTATTTCCATTCAACTAAAAAGACAATATTGAGACTTTTCATCAAAAAAAAAAAAACAGACAAAAAATTATACATAATTTGCTCAGTAACTGAATCTACTGAGTATGTAAATTCTGTTATAGATGACTACAAAACTATTGCATTAAGACTGGGGCTGTCTACAGCAGCAAGTGCTTTGACTATATACACCTAGTCCACACATATTCTTTGGTCATAACTTGTTTGGCATGAACTGAGACCTTTAAGTGATGACTTACATGTGCCTCATCTCTACTCAGAGCCAAGTTTGGATGTTTCTAGTGGACAGTAAATGAAGGGAAGAGGCTCTATTTTGTCCGGCTTTTTCTCTTAACTAGCAGGAAAGACTTCCCACCTCCAGGTCATGTTATGATTTCTCCTAACTACCAGTCTCCTGCTCAGCATTCCCCTTTAGACATGAAGCTATATATAACAACAAACTCATTACAGGTTTTCCTTGCTTTATCTTTACAAATCTGAAGCAAGGCACTGAAAGAGTTTCTGGTAGAACCTTTACAAAGGTGCAAATTTGATATGACAGATTCCCTCGTGTAATTATCCATTTCCTAATTGACTTGTGTGGTACTTGTTACATCAGAGCTCATAAGGTGTTCTATGGTGGCTGAACCCACATTCTTGTCATCAGACATCACTTTCACGCTCACTGCCTGAGTTAAATATCACATGCCGTAGGCCATGGCTGTCACTTTAGAGATTTGACTTTTTGAGGCTCACATCCCGGCAGCTGTTTCCATCCCCCTGGGTATTTATGCCTGTAATTTAGATTAAGCTTCCCCACTAGGATCAAAACCATCCCATCCAGGTGATGACCCTGTAGCCAGATTAATTTATCTTCCTGTAAGGCCTTCATAATTGAGTCAACAGCTTGAATGGTTAAGGTTTGTTATTCATTTAGTGTGCAACATTGAACTTGACTCCACAGCCAAAGATAACAGTAACTCAGCAAGGTTAACATGGTATTATACTTGCAATTTACAACGTATGGAAATATTTTGATAGAAAGGGAATGTGTAAACATTTCCACTATATGGTCATATACTGACATAAAAGTCCAGCTCCAGCACTAGCCGCACTAACCACTAACCAGTTTTGTAAGCTTTCCATTTCAGCCTCCGTTTTCTTGTCTGAAAAAGAAAAGTACAAACAGCCCAAATTTACTCAGGACCTTCAGGGACTCAGTATAGAAAAAGGATTGCTGTAGTCATTAATGTCTTTCTAATGAACTACTAAGACATTGTTATATTAGATTATAGTTTATGTAGTAAATTGATATTTGCATTTTCTCTTCTAGTATTGGTGTCATATTTTATTTATAGTAATTTTTATTTCCTCTCATAACCTTAATAGAATACAATGCACATACTTAAAAGCTATTAGTAGCTGAAAATTTTCCTGTGTTCCACAGCAGCTTGGTTCCAAAGAAACACATAGAGGCTTATATTAATTAGAAACTGTTTGGTCTATGGCCCAGGCTATTATTAGCTAGCTCATTCATTTTAAATTATTTCCTTTCTATTCACCTATGTATCACCATGGAGCTGGTTAATGTTGGAATGCGTTTACGTATGCTGTGAATCTCAATCTTTAAATAAAGGAGCTGTTTTGGGCATGACAGGCACCATAGAAGAAGTAGGAGGAGAAATCAGAGCATAGGTAGGAGAAGGAGGGTGGAGTCAGAGGCAGATTGAGCTGAAGCTGCCCAAGAAGAAACATGTAAGGAGCACGGGTGAGCCACAGGCCACGTGGCAGACAAATTAATAGAAATGGGTTGATTTAAGATATAAGAGCTAGCTAGCAATGTGCCTGAGTCATAGACCAAACAGCATGAAGTTAATAAGTGTCTGAGTTATTTCTGGGGCTCTGAGCGGTGGGCGACTAAGCAGTCTCGGGCAACAGGTCTGTGGGTCTCTGAGCCTCAGGCTGCCCGGGACCCGAGAAACCCCCACTACTACAGCTGGTGGCTTATCAATACAGTCACAGCGTGCTCTTTGGGTGGCTCATAGCATCTACTTTGACTCTACCTTTCTTCTCCCTGTATCTCTCTTTGATTTCCCACCTGGCTTATATCCTGCCTTGCCATGGGCCACAGCAGCTTCTTTATTAACCAGTGGTACCAACACACATTCACAGCATTCAGAAAAACAACCCACAGGTCTTTACCTCTTTTTCTAATAAAAAAATAAAGGCTTTTATTTTAACATAGCAAAATTACATATAATAATACAGTTATAAAGCAAGAGTTACAGTTAAAATATCCAGTCTACTTGTATTTAGTAAAATTTAAAAAAAAAATTCTATTATATATCCTATTTTTGTGAGTCTAAAGTTTCATATGTAATTATCTATTATCATAACTAAGAAAAATATAATTGTAACTGTATAGTCTTCAACTCCATCAAAGAGTCCAGAAGGATATACTATTACCCGAGTAAGTGGGAAAAGCATTTTAAGCAACTTCTAAATTTCTAGAAATGACAGAGACGTCTGGCTGCCTGGACAGTCACCCAGAGTTCCTCTGCAACATTGGGGAATCCATCTTCAACCTACAGGCCTAGACTCTGGCAGACCTTTCAGTGAAGCAGGAAATTTGAAGGACTGTTCCACCCATTCTGACAAAGTTCACCAGTCACTTCTCTTTGTGTCCTACAGAATGTCTGGCAGAACATTCTGAGAAGTAGGAACCTGAAGGACTATCTCACTTTGATTTGGGAAAGTTCAGTGGTCACTTTTCTGTGGGTCCTGCATGTCTAGTTTATACAGCATACCATCAAACAGACAAGGCAAGAGAAGATTCTTGCCCAGTGGCTAACTTTTGCCACAAAGAAAATAAATACCATATGGAGTTTCTTCTATGCCCATCATTATCTTGAAGTAAATTGGTGCTGCCAGGAGCAGACTTATCTCATTGTCCAGGAAAGTCTAAGCTGTTAAAACATTTTAAATGCCGTATTCTATAGGGTTTGACATGTTTTAAAATTATCTACCATATATATATATATATATATATATATATATATATATATATATATAATTTGTATACCTTAAAAAATCTAACTAGCTATAGGTTTGATGACTACAGATGACTACTAATTTGTACTTTTAAATTATACATTACAATTTTAAAGGAGTTGCATAAACATAATGCTTAAACAAAAGTAGAAATATACATACAGTATAACAGAATTGACTTTAAATTTATATCAGTAAACCAAAATCCATACCTATGTAAAATATTTTGAGATTAACAGTTTTTTTTTGGACTAAAGTAGAGTCAATAATATTTTTTATCATTTCTATATTATATCCCACTTTTTTCTTTAGAAAGAGATTGCATTTACAACCAACCCCCTTTAAGTAAAAACAAACATTTATAAACAATGTATTGGGAATTTGGGTATAGCTTTCCATACACTTCTTGGGCACTGGTAATCCTATGGGAACCCAAAGAAAATTTATAATTATGGCCAAGTTTGACAGTAGTAGTTTCTGAGGACGGATCATCTCAGCCAGTTGCCTTCAGGGGGTCTTGGTTGATCAAACCATATTAGCCTAGAAACAATCCACAGACTCTCATCTTCTGCCATATTAGCCTAGAAGCAATCCACAGACTCTCATCCTCTGTGAAAACAAAAGCAGAATCTCTTTTCCAAAGCAGCATATTCTTAGACAAAATTTTGAAGTCAAGATGCCTTTAATATATATATGTTGGTTTAACTTAGCAGTCTTTACAATCAAATATCTTTCTGTAGTTAGCTCATTAACAATAAAAATTCAAAATAAACACAATAATATGTATAATTCAGGTTCTTCATAGATTTTCTATCTTTATGCGACTATTTCTTTTATATTATTATTATGGTCTCTTTAAAGACTTTATTTTTAATTATTAATTTCTTTACGTAACTTTTTATATTCCTTTTCCTCTCTTTTCCAAGCCAGTGTTCATTTTTACACACATTGTAACCTATTGGGGTTCTTTTCCATGTGAATCCATCCTATTGTGTATATGTAATCATTTTCTGACCATTGCTTTAAACTGCTAAGCAGCTCAGTGGCTGTGGCTGCTGACTCCCTCCCGTTTGGCTTCTGCACAGGGTGAAGGTACATTTACCACCAGCTCTGGGAGCCATGCTCACTGTCAGCTCTGGGAAGCAGGGGTCTGTGCCTCCACCAAGCAGTGTGCAGCCCAGAAATCTGTTTTGATTTCTTTTTTTTTTTTTTTCTGTTGTTGTTGTTTTTTAAACTAGAAAAAGTTAAATGCACCTCAGAGTATGCTGAGAGTTGGAGACACCTCTGTGAAACACAGCAGGATTCCACCACACTGTGCTCAAGCCCAAATGGTTCTGAGGTAAAAGAGGTACTGCTGCCCACAAGAGAGCACAAATGAGAAAGCTGCTCTTTCTTCCATTTTGGAAAGTGCTGTGGAATGGCTCCTCGAACATTGTGAACATGTGTTTCTACCATTGGTAAATAAAGAAGTTGCTGTAACCAGGCAAGACAGAGGGAGGCAGGGAAATCCAAGAGACAGAGAGGAGAAAATCAGAGTCAGAGCAGATGTTGGGAGCCGCCCAGGGAAGTAAGATGTAATGGAACACAGACGAGCCACAAGCCACACGGGAAGACATAGATTAATAGAAATGAGTTCAATTAAAATGAATGAACTAGCTAGTAACAGCCTGGGCCATAGAGCAAACAGTTTGTAATTAATATCAGTCTCTGCGTGTTTATTTGAGATGATATTTGGAACAAAGTGACTGTGAGCACAGGAAAACTTCTGCTTATAGCTA
Organism: Phyllotis vaccarum; assembly: GCA_033318265.1. Taxonomy (NCBI): domain Eukaryota; kingdom Metazoa; phylum Chordata; class Mammalia; order Rodentia; family Cricetidae; genus Phyllotis; species Phyllotis vaccarum. The sequence goes on along the minus strand of JARWLC010000006.1, from coordinate 25,073,737 downwards.
CCAGTGCAAGAAGGTAGGAAAAGGTTTGCTTTTGATGGTATTTAATATTTTTACTTTAATTTCCAACTAATAGCTGCTTACAATATTCCAGAGCACAACGTAATCTAGGATGTGTGCAGGATTGACATTCAGCTCAGCAGTGAGCACAGAATGTATGAAGAGCTGGTGGACAGTTAGGTTTCCCATAGCTGTAACCCTCTAACTCATCAGTACGATGGCAGCTCAAGTGTCAGCTATTTTTTTTTTTTATTTTGTTCCAGGATAAATGATCTTAGCTCACACAATTCTTCTCCTCTCATTACACTAACCATCTTTTGTTATAACCCAGGTGCTGGACAGAGTCTATAGACAGTTGTGGGGAGGGAGCTCATGAGGCCAGAGTTCACTTTCTATTTCGTGTTTGTATTCTTTGCTCCTAACACAGTAAACATGCTTGAGTGAGTGATAAGTGACTGGAGAGTGACTGAGAGCAGTGAATAACATCTTCAAGGTCACCTTCTAGGACGTAGCAAAGACAACTCAGGCTCCTCTTGCCTTATGCAGGTGATGAGGGATTTAGCATGTAAGACAGTGGCTCACCAGACACTTTTCCCGAGTGCCAGTGACTGGCTCTTGTCCTTTCAGTCAAGTGGAGTTTTGCATCATGCATCTGAGCACAACTTAATGTGACTGTGGCATGTATGCACACATTGCCGACCACCCTGGACTCTCATGGAGTTTGTTCAGGCTATTTTTCACCTGCATCCTTCCTCCCACATCATCATCCTGTCCCTGGCTTCATAAATACATATAAAGAAATGGTTGCATATTACTTTCCTGCTTTTGAGAACAACCACGCTCACAGGATACCTGCAGCGTTTTCTCTGCCTGGTCAAAAACAGAAAATATGTCACTTCTCACCTATTGTAATTTGCAAAATAATGTCCCCCATTTAACCTTTTTAGCTATGGCTCACTTACTGATTAATTTATATTTATGTATGAATCTCATTATGCTAGCCAAGAAACCCCCCATGAGTTCACAGTTTGCCCTTCAAATGAGGCTTTATAGTTGAAAAGGCTGGGAATGCTCAGAAATCAAATGTAAATCATATTTTTTAACTGTAGGAAAATATGAAAGATTTTATACACAAGACCAGGGCACCTTAGCTACACATTTATGAAGTTTTTGTTTGACTTAAGAAGTTCCAAAGCTACAGTATTAAATAAGATGACTTGTTTTTGTCTCGTTCGTGTGTGCTTGCCTAACACTTTTTGAAGGGCCATGGACTTAATACAGTCTTATGCTTTAAATGGCTGGTGCATGATCAGAGATGCTTGCTATCAAAGGCAACAAGCAGGGAAGCTTCTGACTGGTGGTTATTCCTCATCTCTACCCTTTGCCACATGCATCCCATGAAATTTGAGCTCAGTGAAGCCAGATGCGAGGCTTTCTGATGCTTTTCAAAAGCGATGTATATCAGATGGGAAGGGAAGCTTTTGTTTTTCTTTGGGGAAATGGGCATCACATGTGGAACAAAGAGACCACATTCCAGGAAACAGTTCAGTGATTATCTGTTAGAAACTGTAACTGCCACACGAGCTAGAAGACACTGCCCATAAAAAGCTGTGGATCTTATGGGTTGAAACCAGATCATTGTCAAGTAGTATCAAAAGCTTCAAACTTCAAGAAAATAATAAAGAAAAATATTTGTGTTTTGAAGTTGGAGCTCCCATTGTCCCTGGGAGTGACATCAAAGTGTAATGCCTGTGGCCTGTGTTAGAACTGTGTCTCCGTAGCTCTTGGCTCCTCTGTATTTCTAGCCCACCAAACATTACTGCCTGTCTTATCTAAGAAATGAAGAAACTGTGTTGTTGAAGAAGACTTTATCAGGGCTATTGCAGTCCCTAGGGACGGGACAGATCACACAGTAAGACCTTCTTGCAGTTGAGGGTTTTCTAGGTCCAGACAGGAGAGCTCAGCAACAAGGGCAGTGCACTCCTGTGAACATTAGGAAAAGCTCAGAACACATTCTGTCATTCTAGAACCAGCCCTATGCTCTGAAATCTCTGTCTTCTCCACTTGGTCTCAAGTGCTCATACACCAGTCTCACCGCCAATCATACCACACAGTAAATGAGAACCCAGACAGGGTAGAACTTTCGTGTGCTCAAAATTTTTTAAACATTTCTTGAAAAAAAAAAATAAGTGGTTATGTTTTCAGTTTGACATGATAAAGTAATTTGTTGCAGCCTAAAAGTAAAGAGTTAAACTATGGTGAAAAAATGACTACATGAAGTTTTAATGTCTCCATACTTCAGAGAATATTATAAAGAAAATATGAATAAAAAACAATTTTTTAACATTGTGGGAAAAGAGGAATGTACAAGTCCAGAATGTCTTAACTACACATGATATGAAGATTTTTGTTTGACTTAAGTTCCAAAACCAGAATATTAAATACAGGATGATTTGAAAAGGTCTCTGCCACATGTTCTCACCTATACCTTTTGGGGGGGGAGGGGCATTGATTTTATGCAGTCTCATTCTTGAGATGACTCTTAGAAAATTAGACAAATTTTTCTATGTAAATAAAGTTTTCTGTCAGTTTACAAAATGCCTGAGATAATAAACATATGAAGATAGAAGTTTTGGATATTCTAGTTCATTAAAATGGCTTTTGGGAAAGCATTGTTACAGCAGGATGTACGACAGAGCAAACCTGTCTACAGTATGTACCAGATAGCAGACAAGAGGGACAGCATTGTGACAGAGGTCAGGAACTCTAGGAGCTGTAAGGAGGGGCTTCCAAGGGAGCTTAGAATGGACGCGCATATATATATATATATATATAATGTGTGTGTGTGTATGTGTGTGTGTGTGTGTGTGTGTGTGTGTGCGTGTGTGTGATGACAATTTACGAAAAAGAGGCCACAAATTTGAAAGAGGTTTTATAAGGTAAAATGGGAAGGGAAAAATTATGTGATTACATCATAATCCAAAATATATGTATATTTATGTATATATATACATCATTCTTAAATAATACAAGTTGTGTAGATAGAAAAATGGGGTAGATCTAGAGTTGAGGGAAAAAAGTGAATACAATCAAAACATATTATATAAAACTCTCAAGTAATTAAAAAATAGAGGAAGAAGGAGGTTGAGGTCAGGGTTCACAGATCCCTTTAGAGAATGTCCTCAGCTATCCTGAGACATATTCTAGGCCCCATCTCTTAAAGTTCAACACCTCCAATGTTACCAGCCCAAGGGACCTTTAACTACAGCCATTTCCAACAGCAAATTAACATATTCAAAATATAAGTCAGTCTTATAAACCATTGAGAAGAAACACTGAAAGCTGAAAACAGAAGATGTGGCTGATCTGCTCAGTCTACAGGAGAAGACGTGCAAACGTATTCATTATGCAAATACCAAATATGCTTCAGAGATCTATTCTCTGCCATGGATTAGCATGGCAGAGGGAAGAAGAGGGGATGTGTTTGATATAAAAACCCAGATGAAGAACAAGTTTTAAAGGTAAATAGTGTGTCAGATGGTGATAAATACTTTGGAGAACAAGCAAAGCAGGAGAGCTGGGGGGGGGGGGCTGTGCACTTCTCCAAGAAGGTAGCATTTTAAAGAAGCAAGGGGATAACACATGCCAGGTAGGTATTAGAAGTCAGTCTTAAAATAATCCATAGCAGGTTTAAATGCTCCTCCGATGAGTCTCTGGCATGTCATCTTCAAAGCAGGAGGCACCAGAGCCAATGGAGCACCACGGGGGGGGGGGGGGGTGAGACAGTGGCCAATAAGTCAGGACAGCAGAGGGATCTGTTCTTCCCTGCTGCTCTGGGAGTCTCCGCCTTCACTGCCGAAGGGATATGAAGTTCTGTTTTTGAATAAAGAAGTCAAATAACCCCTGGGTTTTGACTTTATGCTCTTTAGCTCAGGCAGATGAACGAGTTTCAGGTTTGGAGAAACTAATTGGTTTGAGAAAGAAAAATACCATAAATTTTCTCGTAGATATGGTACACTTGAGGTACGCCTCCAAAGCTGTTGAATATGAGAGTCTGGAGCTAAGTGTGAGGGGCAAGATTATAGGTAGGCATGGGAAGTCCTTGAGCTAATGTTTTCAAGGGCTGGAATAAGAGATGACCTTTGCTGAGTGGTGACTACAGACAGAAAGGAAACACTAATCTGAGCCTGACTCTTACTGCAACACCGAGACCCCAGCAGATGAGCATGGATCAGCAGCCAGGGAAAAAGCATGGAAGAGTAACATTTTAGGCAGTCAGATGTGAAATGCATTGCTTCATTATTTGCTCCATTGCTTTATGCTCCTTTGGTCGTTCATGCTTAGGAAGTTTTTTCTACTACGTGTTCAATCTGAAGACAAAGACTAAAGCTGAAAGGAAAATTGTAAACCAAGGGCTAATACTCCTAGTCCACAAAGAACTCACTCCCTAAAGCACTGTAGCATTTCATAGAGGCCTGTAAATATGAGGAAATTGTAGCCTCTAGTTCAGTGTCTTCTTCCTCTAAAACCTGTAGCTTTAGGAGCTGGAGAGATGGCCCAGCAGTTAAAAGCCCTGCTGCTTACAGACAACTCCTTCCCAGCACCCACCCATAGCAGGTAACTGGCAACTCCGGGGATCTGGCGCCCTCTTCTGTCCATCACAAGCACCTACATGCCAATGAACACACCCACATACAGACACACGCATTTCACATAATTTAATATGGGCTTTGGCCTCCAAATAACTAAAACATAAAATTTAAGCATTCATCCAAATAAGGATGAATTTGGAATGAAAAGTCTCAGCAGTGGCTTTACTGCATGGTGGATGCGATGCACACATTCTTTTCTTGTATTTTATCAAGCATGACAAGTCTTTACAAAATTGTCTGACAGCTATTTTTAGATCAAGCAAAACATCCTAGAAATGCCTCTTGTGAAGACTTGGAATATTTAGTCTCATTTATTGATAAATCTATATCAAAATGTCCTAGAATCCATAAATAAATTTAAAAAAACATTTCAGGGTAGATAAGATAGAAAAATAGTTTTTCTAAAATAATGCTGATGATTTATATACTTCTGTACATTTTCTGGGTGAATGCATGAGTCTATTTCAAAAGCCTGAAACCTGGCAATTTCTTAGACCCATAGCAGTCAATTTATAATTTGATTAAAGATTCTGATTCTGAAAGAATCAGTTATAGAAGAGGAAAAATGTTTATCTAGTATAATATTATAATATCAATTGAAGTTTGACACAACATAGTCACTATAAAATTGTCTAAATAACACTAGGAGGTCATATGATAAAAGGATATGCAGTAGTTAAAAGAAGTGTTACAGAATCAACGGCATTAAAATGTCCCAATATAATGAAACTACATTACTCATTTCTATATATATGCCAAGCATATAGAGTGGGTTAAAAGGGTCCAAAATATTATACCCATGTCTTGGTGAGAAAAAAAATAAATGATTTTGTTTATTAGGTTTGATTGTTCTGATTTTTTTTTATTGATTGGGAATTTAAACATGCATATAATGTGTAATTTATTAATTACATTTGCATATGTAATTAATTTACATTACAGAGGAGGCTAGAGATTTTATGCAAAGAGGACACAAGAGCATTTAGGGTAGCGTTGTCTATTATATTGCTCTGCAGTGAAGAAAACATTTTAGGTCCGTGCTGTCCATAGCTGTAGCTACCACCCCATGCACATGTTGAGTACATGCTATGTAACTAGTTCAACTAAGAAACTTTTTTTTTTCTAATGAGCAAGAATAAGAATTCCTTTTGTTGATCAAAGCCAGCATGGGTTTACATGCTTGTGAAAAAAAATGACATTTAGTTAACATACTTCTTTATGTATATAGAAGGTGACTTTAACCAATTGATCTAAATTTATGGAGCCACATGGACAAAACGGCTACTGCACTGGCTATTGCTTTTCTGTGGTGAATTGGCCTGGAGCATAGAGGAAAAAAAAAATAAGCATATTTGGGTTTTGTTTTCTAAGATTTATTTATTTGGTATTATGTGATGTATGTTTGCCTGCCTAAGTTTATATACACCATGTTCATGCAGGAGCCAGAAGCCAGAAGAGGGCATCAGACCCATGGAGCTGGAGTTACAGACTGTTGTTATTGGTGTTGGGAACAGAACCTGGGTCCTCTGTAAGAGCACTGATTGCCCTTCACCACTGAGCTAATCTCTCCAGCCTGGTCAGGGGTTAAAATTATAAACCAGACAAGACTGGGAGCATCAGTCCTGCTGGACTTTGGCTCCTTACCAGATTCTTAAGAAAAGCTAGAAGTTTATTTCCAAACTTCAGTGTGTAGACTTCAGAGGCGCATGCAATTTAGGTATTAGCAAAAATCCCCACTCTAGAGTATAGATTTTTCTTAGTTTATATATTTGATTTGTATCATTTTTTAATTTCCTAATTCTAGAACTTTTTCAAATCTGGATAGGGTGGATGCTACCCAAACATTACAGACAAGATTCTGATGTGTCAAGTAAGTGACTAGCACACTTACCAAATGTTACTTATATTGTTTGTGTTTTAGAGAGAGTTTTGCTATTAAGCCTTACATAAGCCACTATGCTCGGTTCTTATGTTGCTTTTTATTAGCAATGCATGAGTAATAATAATGAGTGGAGTGACATATGAAGAACCTCCCTGCAGTGATCACCTAAAATGAACGGAAATAATGTTTCCTTTCCTGGTCCCTATACTGCAGCTTGTGCTTCAAAAACTATTTTTCTCAAGGTCAAATTTAACATATTTAAGAGCTTTAAAAAGTATATACTCTCTTTTCTTCACTAGAAGAAAAGACACAATTCTTAATTCTTCTTAACTGAGTTTATTAGATTTTATAGCACTTAAGATAATATATCTATTATACTCTAATAGGAGAATGATGTTGTAGAAATAATGAAATTATGGCAGAAGCATTTGGGCATAATTATATAGCCAGAATAAAATTTTCAATTAGGCTTTCATTATACTGCAATTAACTCTGCATTTCAACACTAACGTCAGTGTGGCTAGTTTTACTTGTTTCTTGCTTCGTAAAAATAGTACTTCTTTCCTTCTTGTGCATGTTAGTCTGAGGAGGTGACTGTTAAATTCAAGTATCAATAATTTTGAAAACATAAAATATAAAAGAAAACATACTTCAAATTACCCAGTGTTATGTCAAATGAATTATCTGTTGTTGTTTTACATATTTCTCTAAAACTTGACTGCTCAATGCTGATTGTGGTGGCGCACACCTTCAGTCCCAGTGCTTGGGAGGCAGAGGCAGGCAGATCTCTATGAGTTTGATATCAGCCTGCTCTACAGAACAAGTTCCAGACAGCCAAGACTGTTACACAGAGAAAACTTGTCTCAAAAAATAAATAAAATAGGCAGATGCCTGGCCCACAACAAACTAAGAGACTCAGAGTGATCTCTGAGAAAACTGGAAAACCACAGGACCTGGCCCATAGTAAACTCAGAGCAGACTAAGAGAATACACTACCTCCAAGGGGACCAAGAACCCAGATTGTACCAAGAGAGGCTTCTTGAGACACAGACACACATAGAAGAGATTGCACCAAAATCAGCTTTCTAAGATTCAGACAAATCCTGCAGTGACCAAGGAAGCATTGGGCAGAAGCCAGTGCAAGAATATATATAACAACATAAAGAACAACATGGCACCATCAGAAGATCTGGTGGTTCCACAGCATCAAGACCTGAGAAAGGCAATGCAAAAGAAGCAGAAGAAACTACCTTAAAAACAACTTTTGAAGATAATAGAAGCCTTAAAGAGGATATATAAAAAAAAAAAAAAACTCTCTTACAGAAATAGAGAAAAATAGAAACAAAAAATTGGAAGAGATTAACAAATTCCTAAAAAGAAAATAAAGAATACCGAGAAAAAGAAAACAAACAGGTGAAGGAAACATATCAAATTTAAAAATTGAAATAGAAGCAATAAAAAAGGCACAGACTGAAGCAAAGCTAGAAAGAGAAAGCCCGAAGAAATGAACCAGAACTACAGATGCAAGCATAACCAACAGAATGCAAGAGATTGAAGAAAGAATCTCTGGAGTGGAAGATTCAATAGTGGAAATAGATATCTCAGTCAATGAAAACACTAAAACCAAAAACTTCATAACACAAAATGTCCGGGAAATCTGGAACACCATCAAAAGACCAAATTGAAATTTAAGAAGGAGAACACCAGCTCACAAGCACAGAAAATATATTCAACAAAATCATAAAAAACTTTCCCAACCTAAAAAAGGAAATGCCTATAAATATACAAAAAGCTTACAGAACACCAAATAGACTAGCTCTCCAAAGAAAGTCTGCTTGTCACATAATAATCAAGCCACTAAACCTACAGAACAAAGAAAAATACTAAGAGTTGCAAAGGAAAGAAGCCAAGTTACCTATAAAGGCAGACATCAGAATAACACTCGAATATTCGATGGAAACAATGAAAACGAGCAGGTCCTGGTCAGATGCTATACAGACACTGAAAGAGCATGGCTACCAGCCTAGACTGCTATACCCCAAAACACTAACAATCATCACAGATGAAATAAACAAGGTATTTTACTACGAAACCAGACTTAAACCATACCTATCCACAAATCTGGCCCTACAGAAAACACTTAGTTGGAGGGAAAGCTCCAACTAAGGAAACCAGATACACCTGTGAAACCACAAGCAAAAGACAATCCCACAGAAGAAAAACCCAAGGAAGAAAAATACACGCACACACACTACCACCAAAAATAACAGGAAATAACAATCACTGATCCCTTAATATCAATAGATTCAATTCACCTACGAAAAGACAAACCCTAACACAATGGATGCAAAAATAGAATCCATCCTTCTGCTGTATACAAGAGACACACCTCAACTTTAAAAACAAACACAGGTTCAGAGTAAATGGTTGGGAAAAGACTTTCCAATCAAATGGTCCTAAGAAACAAGCTGGTGTAGCCATCCTAATATCTAACAAAATAGACTTCAAACTATGATGTGGGAATGTCTTTCTGTATGTTGTGAATATCAATCTTTAAATGAAGGAGCTGTTTGGGCCCTTGGTGAGCACCATTTTAAAAAAAAATAGAGAATCAAAATACATTTAAAAAAAAAAAAGGCAGAGTCAGGCAGATCAAACCTGCCACCCCCCCCCAAAAAAAAATATTAAAAAACACAAGTGAGCCACAGGCCACATGACAGACAAATTAATAAAAATGAGTTAAGATAAAATAGCTAGCTAACAATGTGCCTAAGCTATAGGACAAACAACATAAAGTTAATATAAGCGTCTAAATCATTTGGGGGGGGCCTAAGCAGTAGTGGGTGGCTAAGTGGTCTGAGACTACAGGTCTGCGGGTCTAGACCTCTGGCCGCCAGGGGCCAAGAAACTCTATTGTAACAAAACTAAAAATTAATCAAGAGACCAGGACAGAGATTGCTTATTCATCTCAGGAAAAAATCCACAAAGATGAAGTCTCAATGCTGAACATTTATGCCCCTAACACAAGGGCACCTACATATGTAAAAGAAACATTACTAAAACTTAAATTTCATATCAAACCCCACACATTAATAGTGGGAGACTTCAATACTCCACTCTCACCAATGGATAGGTCAACCAGACAGAAACTCAACAGAGAAATAAGGGATCTAACAGATGCTATGACCCAAATGGACTTGATAGGTAAATACAGAACTGTCTATCCCAAAACAAAGAAATAGCCTTTTTCTCAGTACCTCATGTAACTTTCCCTAAAACTGACTGCATAAAGAAAACATCAATAGATATAAAAAATGGGAATAACTCCTTGTATCATATCAGACCGTGATAGTCTAAAGTTAGAGTTCAATAACAAAAACCACAGAAGCCTACAAACTAATGAAAACTGAACATCTCTCAACTGAACCACCTCTGCGTCAAGGAAGAAATTGAGAAAGAAATCAAAGACCTCCTAGAATTCAATGAAAATGAATCCACAACATACCCAAACTTATGGGTCACAATGAAAGCAGTGCTAAGAGGAAAATTCATAACACTAGATGCCTATATGAAAAACCTAGAGAAATCTCACACAAGAGACCTACCGGAACAATTGAAGGCTTTAGAACAATTAGAAGCAAACTCACCTAGAAGGAGTAGACATTAGGAAATAATTAAACTCAGGGCTGAAATAAATACAATAGAAACAGAGAGAACAATACAAAGAATCGATGAATCAAAGAGTTGATTCTTTGAGAAAGTCAACAAGATAGATAAACCCTTATCCAAACTAACCAAAAGGCATGGAGAGAGAATATCCAAATTAACAGAATCAGAAATGAAAAGGAGGTCATAGCAACAAACACCCAGGAAATCCAGAGAATTATTAGGTCATACTTTGAAAAGTCTATACTCCACTAAACAGAAAAACCTAAAGAAATGGACAGCTTTCTGGGTAGGTACCACTTAACTAAATCAAAACCAGATTTAGGCCTATAACTCTCAAGAAAATTGAATCTGTTATTAAAAGTCTCCCAAATTAAAAAAAAAAAAAAAATCCCGGGGCCAGATGATTTCAGTGCAGAATTCTACCAGACATTCAAAGAAGAAATAATACCATACTCCTCAAACTGTTCCATACAACAGAAACTGAAGGAACATTGCCAAACTCTTTTTATGAGGCCACAATCACCCTGATACACAAGCCACTCAGAGATGCAAAAAGAAAGAATTGTAGACCAATCTCCCTCATGAACATTGATGCAAAATACTCAATAAAATTCTGGCAAACTGAATTCAAGAATATATCAAAAAAAAAAAAAATCACCCATCATGATCAAGTAGGCTTTATCCCAGAGATGCGGGGATGGTTCAACATATGAAAAACTGTGAATGTCATCCGTCATATAAACAAACTGAAAGAAAAAGATTACATGGTCATCTCACTAGATTCTGAAAAAGCCTTTGACAAAATCCAACATTCCTTCATGATAAAAGTCCTGGAGAGATCAGGAATACAGGGAAAATACCTAAATATAGTAAAGGCAATATGCAGCAAGCCGACATCCAACAAAACTAAATGGAGAGAAATTCAAAGCAATCCCACTAAAATCAGGAACAAGACAAAGCTGTCCTCTCTCCCCTTATCTATTCAATATAGTTCTCGAAGATTTAGCTAAAGCAATCAGAGAATAAAAGGAGATTAGGGGATACAAATTGGAAAGGAAGAAGTCAAACTATCTCTATTTGCAGATGATAAGATCTTATACATAACTCACCTCTAGCATTCTACCAGGGAACTCCTACAACTAATAAACTCCTTTAGCAAAGTATCAGGGTACAAGATTAATTCAAAAATCAATAACCCTCCTATATACAAATGGTAAAGGGCTGACAAAGAAATAAGGGAAACATCACCTTTTATAAGAGCTGTAAATAGAATTAATTATCTTGGGGTAACTCTAACCAAAGAAGCAGCAGAACTGTTTGACAAAAAACTTTAAGTCACTGAAGAAAGAAATTGAAGAAGATATCAGAAAATGGAAAGATCTCCCATGCTCTTAGATAGGTAGGATCAACATAGAAAAATGGCAATCTACACATTCAGTGCAATCCCCATCAAAATACCAACACAATTTTTACTGACCTTGAAAAAACAATACTCAACTTCATATGGAATAACAGGAAACCCAGGATTGCCAAAACAATTCTGTTCAATAAAAGAACTTCAGAAGGTCTCACCATCTCTGACTTCAAGCTATATAATAGAGCTACAATGATTTAAAAAACAAACAAACAAACAAAAAAACCTGGTACTGGCACAAAAACAGATTTGTGGATAAATGGAATAAAATTGAAGACCCCAATCTTAATCCACACACCTATGAATGCCTGACTTTTGACCAAGAGGCCAAAAATATATAATGGGGAAAAGGCTAGTATTGTCAGCAATGGTGCTGACATAACTAAATAGTAGTGTATAGAAGAATGCAAATAGATCCAAACCTATCACCCTGAACAAAACTCAAATCCAAGTGGATCAAAGACTTCAACATAAACCCAGCTACACTGAATTTACAGGCTGCAAATCAACCCCTGAAGAGCTTGGGATCATAAGGAACTTAAGAGAGATGTCCAGGGATCCCTCTGGGAATAGAAAATAGAGTAGATCCCCTAAGTAAATTTGCATCATAACAGGTAGCAACCAAGGAGAGTTGGGAATAAATCATGAGAGGAGGTGGTTGAGTGAGAGGAGCAACAAAGAAGGAGAAAAAAAGAGATGGATATCTCGATAGAGGAAGCCAGTGTGGGGTAGGAAAGAGGCCAAGTGCTGGGGAAACCTCCAGGAACTCACAGGATGTCCCTGGCCAGCTCTCCAACCAAAAGTGGAGTGGGTGCCTAAACAGGATTTCCCCTATAATAAAATGAATAACCACCCTAAGTGTCATTATCCTTCATCCATCAGTCAATAGAGGCAGAAGCAGAGATCCATAGCTAAGCACCAAGTTGAGCTTCCGGTCCATTTAAAGAGAGAGAAGAGAGTTTATATGAGCAAAGAGATCATGATCATGAGGAGTCCCACAGAGACAGCTGGCTGGAGCTTTGGTAGCTCACTGAATCAGAAGCAGCCCCTGGGGAATCTTCAGGGAAAGGAACTAAACCCAACAAAGGTAGATGGCTGTAGAATGGCATGGACAGTATGTGGAGCCTCTTGGAGTAGGATCAGACTATGCATCTGTGCATGAACTGGCATCTTGGAGCCCAATCCCTACAGAGCAACACCTAACCCAGCCCTAATATTGGCGTGAGGGAATCAGACTTAACTCAAATGGATATGCCAGACTGAACTGACCCACCTTGGAACTCTTTGCCCTCCTTGAGGAATGGAGGGGAGAATGGGATGAGAGGAGGCTGAGGAAGGACTGGGAGGGACTGTGAAGAGGGAAGGGTTATACATGAAAAAAACCTCTTTAAATAAAAAATAGAATAAAAATAAATAAATAAATAAATGAATGAATGAATGAATGAATGAATGAATGAATGAATGAATGAATGAATAAATAAATAAATAAATAAATAAATAAATAAATAAATAAATAAATAAATAAATAAATAAATAAATAAATAAATAAATATACAAAAACCTTCATTGGTTAAAGCACTTGCAGTCACATTACTACTTTGCTCATCTCTGGGCCAGAGCACCTGACAAAGCAGCCTGCCCCCAGAAGAGGTTTTATTGGTTCACAGTGTCCCTGTGAAAGACTAATAAAGTTTATGGCAGCAGGGGACCTTACATCTTATGCGTGCACAGGAAGCTGACAGTATAAAATGAAGGGCCCACGGATAATAAACCTTCAAGGGCCCTCCCCGTGTGACTTTCTTCCCACCTCCTCATGTTCTGTGGTCTTTGAAAATAGACCACAAGCCGGAGAAAAAGTTCAAAACATGAGCTGTAAGGAATATTTTGTATTCAAGTGACAACAGGGAGGTAACCAGAGTAGCTGAAGTGAGTTGTTCTCACTCAGGTCTTGTCTAAGTCCTTAGTCACTTCTGTCAGTCAGTCAGCACTGTAATCATCCATGGGCAGAACCTGAGCATTTCCAATGCAATTGTTAGCAAGAAGACTCAGTTTCTTCTGACTGCAAAAAGCATGATCTCAGTATCTGGGCCTCTCCACTACACGTGGCCTAGACAAGGATGACATCAATACACATTCTGTACTGGGAAGGGAAAACTCCAGAGACCTCAAATTTAGACAAGGAACTACAGACAATTAATGAATACTGAGAGGAAATAGTCTCCCCAGGGAAGAGCTTACTAATTGGTTATCTAAAACCAAGTCAGTTCTGAAAACATACATACAGGCAACATTATACAGACTGAGCAGGTTATAGTTATATATTTAGGAGGGTGTGTGTGTATGTGTACATGTGCTTGTGTGTGTGTGTGTGTGTGTGTGTGTGTGTGTGTGTGTGTGTGTGTGTACTCACAATGTAGATGACACTATCCCATGGGCTGGATGCCCAGACTAAATGAAAAAGAGAAAGCCTCCTAGGTATCAACATTCTTTCTTCCTAAATGTGAGCAAGATGCCTCATGTTCTTGCAATTACAGTCAAGAAATGTCCCTGCTTCCTTACCCTCCCCACTACAGTAGATGACTTGAGCCAAAATAAACTGGCCCAGCACAGAATAAAGTACCAATTCAGTTGTTTCCTGGCTTGATGGGTCAATCTTTATTACGCTACAGGCAATTTAACCAAGCCTAAGGTATACATTGAATCTGTGAAGAACTTAAATTCTCAGATTCAGAGCCAAAGCTCAGATCTGAACTATCTGTTTCTTTATTCCAGATGTTCTGAGGTTTGTTATAGCAGAGTTATGATGTTGTCTGATTCCTACTTTCCCCTCTGAGAACAATATACCTTTGGGAGATCAAAAGTCACACATACAAAAAGTGTGTGACCCTCTGTATTCTCAGATGTCTACATGATTCTTCATTAGTGAAAGCTCAAGAAAACTCAGATTATCTCATTTCTTCAGGAAAGAGACGGAGACTGTGAGAGTGGGTGCCTTGCATATTTATACTAACAGACACAGACATATGTATGGAATAATTCTTGACCCTGTACTTTTCCAGAGGGTCTCATGCAATTCAGCAAAGTTCACAGTTTAGCTGGAGCCTAGGACTCTCCCTGATCCAGACTTGTGTGGTGCCTGATCAACATGCTACTGAGATGACAAATTGCCTTCTCAAACCCATCATGTGTAAAGCTAAATATTGCCTTCAATGTCACAACAAAGAAGAAATGCAATGAAGTGAGTACAAAGAACCTAGCCCCTAATCCAAGGCCAGGGCCAAAGAAAGGGGAACGTGGGAGAGACAGCAAAAAGGGGGAGAGGAAGGGATGAGGGAGAAGAAGAGGAGGAGATGAACAATAAATTATCAGAGGCAATCCTCCCAGGACCTTGTGTTACTTTATAAATAAAGTATAAATAAACATCTTACTTTATAAATAAAGATATTGATACTTGTAAAAATTAAATAAATTGCCTAAAACACATCTTTAACTAAGGGCTCTCTTCCCACATTTATTTTCCAATAACATTCTTCTAACCTTACAGACACAACACTGGGCTACACACAGGCTAGCCCTCAGACATAGGGTTCTGTCTTAGATCCTCACACACACCTGGATCCCTTGTGCATCATCACAGGCATCTCAGTTTTAATCTAGATTCTGCCATCAGTTATTTAGAGGCTCTGGAGACACTTTATACAATATACAGACAGTGGTAGTTACCATGCTGTGAAAAATTGGCAGATTAGCAAATAACTGTTATAGGAAGGCTTTAAAATCATAACAGACTAATAATTGACAAGCATTGTTGTCTGCATCCTAAGTAGATATAACAAATGCTTCATTTAGGCATTCATGTTTCCCATCTCCTCATATTCATTTTGCATTTTTGAATAGCACTCAAAAAAGTAGAAAGTGATTCTCACACATATTTTTTACCAGCTGTACACTTTTGGACAAGAGATCTCCATTCTGTGAGTCTTTGTTTCCAAAGTATTTTCTATGAACCTACAGCATAATATTCACCTGGGAGCTTGTTAGAAACGCAAGCTCCAGGCCCATGCCAGACCCACTGTTTTTTTTCCCCATGTACAAAGGTCTGAATGTGCACTTGTAGTCCTAGAGCTGTGGAGACAAATAGAGGCAGACTCCCAGAGTTCACTAGCCAACCAGTCTAACCAAATTTGTCTGGAAAACATGAAGCCCTGGTTTTGACTGCTGGCAAGAGAGAGAGAGAGAGAGAGAGAGAGAGAGAGAGAGAGAGAGAGAGAGAGAGAGAGAGAGAGAGAGAGGGAGAGGGAGAGGGAGAGGGAGAGGGAGAGGGAGGGAGGGAGGGGGAGGGGGAGGGAGAGGGAGAGGAAGGGAGGGAGGGAGGGAGGGAGGGAGGGAGGGAGAGAGGGAGAGAGGGAGAGAGGGAGAGAGGGAGAGAGGGAGGAAGGAAGGGAGGGCACATCGACCTGTAGTGTCTATACTCATGTGAACATACATAAACATGCACACACATATCCATACACTCATACATAAAGGAAAGTCCTCAGATGACTCATGGATATCTTGAATTAAAAAAAAAAAAAAAAGCTCATAACCTCAAACTTCCTCAGCTGACCTAGTACCATGTTCCTCACACCTCCTTCATTCCTGCAATAACAATAACCTGGAACCTCTGGGGAAGATATCTAAGTGTTCCCATGTGTAAGATGCAGGTGAGGGTCCGGGTCCAGGCCCAGGCATCCCTTGAAGGCAATTGTGCCGATGAGAAATGGGTTTGGGGATAAATGTGGCTCCTCAGCTGCTCTTCTCTGTATTTGCAAGCTTATTTTTATTCTCTGAACTGCTGAGCTATTGTAAGGAATCAACAGTGCTGTGTGTTTTGACATTGATTTTTAGATGCAAGCTTAAATCCAAGTCTGTATTTTGCTCTGATGGGAATATTTTCTTTATATAATACTTATTTGTATCTGAGTGTAAAAGTAATGCATTCTTATTATAAACTAGCTAGAAAGCACATACCACTGATGCCAACACTGACATATTTTTACTAGTCTTATTTCAAGCAAAAAAGAAATTTTACCCATAACTCTTATTATCTGACATTTTTTACCTGTCTGAACATTATGTAACTTCAATATAATTAGATGAATCTCTATTGTCAGTCTACCAAAATTTAGCTACCTCTACTTGAGAGGTCTTGTTCTAATTTTGTTCACTATTTAAATTACGTGTGATGAGCATTCTTCATGAGTCCTTGTTGATTTCTCTAAAAGGAGAAGTTACTTAATCAAGGAATATTTGGAGCCTTTCCTTCCAGACATTAGTGTCAGCTCCAGGAAGATGAATGTTTTCCCAATGATTATAAAGGGTATTACAATTAATAAAAATGGAAAAGATTCACAGGGCAAAGAAGAGGACAGGTGGAGGCCATCATGCCTCTCCAGCATTCCTTGTGCTCGGCTCTCAGAAGCTCTCAGAGCCCTGTTCTTACAAGGCTTCATTAGTAGGTGTGGCTGATAAAATCATTGACCAACAATGCTTAATTTAGCTCTTCTCCCCTGAGTAGAGGTTGAAGGTAGGGCTGAGACTCTCCCTTATCCTTTACTTCAAGTGATAACCATCCCTCATTCTAGCTGCCTAGGGACCTCAGGTACCAGTCATCATGCTAACAAGGATTTTAAGATACACAAACACAAAACTGTTCCAAACCAAATGTATAATAAAGCACTTCAGATGAACGTTTTCTCAAGAGGTTATAGGCTTACCTGATGGCTATCCTAGCCCTTTAGAACCTCAGTTTTCTAGTTAAAAAAATTAATCAACTGGCCATCAGAAAACACTGTTGTATAGGGGCAAACTTACTAATTTAAAAGCAAGGACACGGAGTTGCTGAGGCTGATAAAGGCATGGGCTTTGCCCCCAAATGTTCCAGACTGGGAGATTCACACACTGTCTCTTGGGTGAATAAATGAATAATTTCACAAATAAAATAAGGTGAAAGGGGTGGGTGGTAAGTGTCCAGAAGAATATTACAGCCTACACAAGGGAGTTACAGACAATACATTTCCTAAATATAGAATGTATCTAGCTTAGATGAATAAGGACAAGCAAACAAAAACAGACAATAAGCTTTAAGGAGGTCTGAGAACTTTGTGAAACACCAAGTGTAAGAACAGCTACAGAGAGAGGACACAGATAAGTTCCTGTCCCTACCCAGCTACAGAGAGATTATGCAGGCAGGATCATGTCCTTACAGGCTGTAGGGGAGGATGCAGGCAGGATCATGTCCTTACAGGCTGTAGGGGAGGATGCAGGCAGGATCATGTCCTTACAGGCTGTAGGGGAGGATGCAGGCAGGATCATGTCTTTACAGGCTGTAGGGGAGGATGCAGGCAGGGCCATGTCCTTACAGGCTGTAGGGGAGGATGCAGGCAGGATCATGTCCTTGAAGGCTGTAGGGGAGGATGCAGGCAAATTAATGTTCCTACCCCTACACTCAAATATGTGTGTCCTTTGCCAGTTGACTTGAATTTTAAATTTGAAATCTTTCATTTGTAAACCAAGATTAGTCACTACTTACAAGACTATTTTGAGGATTAAATAAGAAGTAATCTGTTAAGAACCAGTATCTAATATGTGCTGACTGGAGGTGGAGTTCACAGGTGCTTATTACAGTTCACTGAAAATGAGGGTTGAGGATATGGGTGCATATCTAAGTGGGCAGGGCATTAAATATGTCAGCTACATTGACCACATCTGACAATCACCTAAGAAAAGGGTCAATAATTAGAAAAATATCAAGGCTATATTAGAAAAAAAATGTTAAAAAGAATTGGTAGCTCTGAGATTATTTCCAGTACCTGGCAACAGAGGTTCTCAATCTGTGGGTCACAGCCCATTTGGGGTAGTATATTAAATATCCTGAGTAGAAGATATTTATATTATGATTCATTACAGTAGCAAAAGTAATGTCATAAAGTAGCAATGAAAGTAGTTTTATGGTTATGGGTCACCACAACTTGAACTGTGCTAAAGGGTTTCAGTATTAGGAAGTTTGAGAACCAGTGCCTTATGCAGTGCTAAACAGCATGTTTTTAAGAGCCGACATTTGAGTAGCTTTATAAACAGATAAAAAGTGCCAAGGTGTGCCCATTTATTTGGGCTGTTATCACAATGCGCTTTAGGCTTCATAGCTTATAAATAGCAGGATTTATTTCTCTACCTGTGGGGGCTGAGAATTCCAAACACTAAACACCAGTAGACTGGATGTTCAGGGATGACTACAGATTGGTTGCCACATGACTGTCTTCTAACAGGGTCCTTCTATGTTGGGAGGGTTGGAGCTCTGTGCAGTAATTTTTGTTAGGACATGAATTCCATTCAAGGGGTCTCTATCATTGTGGCTCAATCTCTTACTATTACTTTAGGGTACTTGTTTTCAACATGTGAATAGAGAGGGAGTATCAACATCCAGTCAACAGCAAATAGCCTCTCACCAAAAATTTTTAAAAGGGAATATTAGTCAATGAAGGTTTCTGAGGAAACAATAACTAAACAATGTGAGTATTGGAACACTATGTATGACTCCTGCAATCTATTACAAGTCAACAGATACATAAAGAGAGTCATATAAATGATGTGTCACAAGCACCTTAAAGGGGGCTAAACAATATTCTCCCTAGGTGTACTAATAACTCATGACTTAAAATAAAGTACAAACCGATGTTTCCTGACAAGAACATTACAGCCTTCTTAGAAGCATCAATAAAATAGAAAACAAATTGACTATAAATCATGGTAGCAATATAAGTATTATAATTCATTTAATTTTCAAAAATAAAAATATCTACATTCTAAAGACTGTGATGTGTACCACATTTGATTTAGAAGCATTAAAAGGTGTAAAGCAAAGTTTTCATTTTGAACTTTCATCCAACCAGTCTTCATTATCGAGTTTTAGTCTAGTACTAATATACTATTTGTTCTCAAATATAAGGGGAAATGCCAGTTTAATAGCACCTTAATTTTCTCTCATGAAACATGAGCTATGAAGAGAACATCCAATCAATGACTTAGCATCCAGGATCTTGTAGTAAGGCAATGTTGATGGCTTCTGAAACTCTGTTTTGTCCTTTATGACCTTCAGTTTAAATTCCCACCTTTGCCATGGCTGTATTATGTGTTTCTTATTCTATTTGACTTCCCAAACTTACCATGGCAGTTGTATGGGTCCCTTACTCCCATTCTTGAGAAGAGTAAAATTAGATTAAGTCTTGGATTCTCTCTTCAATCCTGGTCCAATAGACATTCATTCTCACCATAGGCAGATTCCTAGTGTGGAACAGCATCCCATGAATGTTTACCTGAGTTCTTGCTCTATTCTTCTAAAAATTTACTATCTTTTTAATATACCAAAATTTTAAATGTACACAATAAAAATCCAAGAACGACAGAGTGAGAGCTTCCACTTTCTATAGCTGGTCTTGTCTTCATTCCTACTCATTAAAAACAAAAACAGGTCATCATCCTACAAACTTATGATATCCACCTCTCTTTCTGTTTATAGAGCTTGTAAAACGTTGTCTTGGATTCTAATGCGTCTCAGGCAATGAGAAACAAAATGGGCACATTGGACTCTATAATACTAAAGAAACATAAATGCATCAGATGATCTGATCAACAGACAGAAAACCATGGATTGGGGAAAAATTGCCAAACCTTCAAAAACTTTTACAAATTAAGCCACTTTATTCCTAATTTCTCAAAATTTCTCACAACCATTATGTTTTTTTATTAGGTTAATTGGTTGATATATTGTAGCACACAGAATATGGAATATTATTCAATAGCAAAAAAAAAAAAGAGCTCTCAAGCCAAGAAAAAAAAAGAAAACTTAGGTGCTTATTATATATAAGGGACTGATAACTAGAATATGTAAGTTAAAAGGTCGGTCTTTTTAAAGTAGAAAATTGTTAATAGACATTTCTTTAAATACAGACAACTTACCAGTGAGCACATGAATAGATAATATTATTGGCCATTAAAGAAATTCAAACCTTACTTATATTCAGTGATTGACTATTGTCAAAAAATGAAAAATACGTTCTGGCAAGGATATAAATTAGATCTCTTGTACATTAGTGGTGGAATTGGAATAATATCATGTTATGAGAATCTCATGAGGATTCCTCAAGAAATTAAATATAGAATTTCCATATAATCTAGCAATTTTATTTCTGGGTATACACCAAAAAGAAATAGAAGCAAAGACTCAAGTGTGATTGCTCATAATGACACAATCCACAAATTAACACACTCCAAAAAAAAGCAACCCCAGCATCCATAGACTAAGGAATAACTGAGCAAAATGTGTTGTTTTATCTTCAAGAGTTAAAAAAAAAAAACAGGCAGTGGTGGCACAAGCCTTTAATCCCAGAACCCAGGAGGCAGAGGCAGGCAGATCTCTCTGAGTTCAAGACCAGCCTGTTCTACAGAGAAAGTTCCAGATACCCAGGGCTGCACACAGAAATCCTGTCTCAAAAAACCAACAAATAGAAAACTCTGATTTATGCTACAATACGGATAATCTGAATGTTAGTCACAGATTACGTTGTGCTGACAAGAAGCAGTGTTAAGAGAAGAAAGATTTATTTGGGCTCATGACTTGTGGGAGGGAGATGATGGTGTTGAGAGAGTGAGACTTGTCACCCTGAATTCTCATTTTGGAATCAGAAAAATTTGAATTATTGTACTTACCAGGCTCCCTCCCTCCTTATTTAGTCTGAGCTAACAACCCATGGGACAGTTCTAACCACATTTATACTGAATCTCTCCTCCAACAAGCAGTTAATCCTCTCTGTAAATGTCCTCACAAACACATACAGAGAGAGAGAGAGAGAAAGGAAGAGAAAGAGGGGGAGGAAAAAGAGAGAGAGAGAGAGAGGGAGGGAGGGAGGGAGAGAGAGAGAGAGAGAGAGAGAGAGAGAGAGGGAGGGAGGGAGGGAGAGAGAGAGAGAGAGGTGAATCTCCTTGATGATTTAAGTGCATTTAAGCTGACATTGAAAGTTAACCATCACAAACCATAACTCTGAAAGTTTTCTGCTGAATAAACGAAGGAAGTCACAAAAGGGCAGATGCCGTATGTATCTTGTTTTATGAAGTTCCTAGGTGGACATATTTATAGAAACAGATATTAAACAGTAGGTGCCAAAATTGAGAAAGGGGGGAACAAGAGGTAGCATATCATTGGCATGAAGTTTTTGTTGAGAATCATTAGAAAGTGCTGGAGGTATATGGTGGAGATAATTTGCATAACGATGTGAGAATACTTAATACTATAGAACTCTACATTCTAAAAGATACATTCTAGCTATATGTATTTCAAAAATAACCCTACGGGCATTCTTTATTCACTGAGTGTCCCTGTGGCTTTCAGCTCCCCAGTAGCCTTTACAGGAGAAAACTTGGTTGCCTACATAACATTGGTATCAGCCCCCTCACCCCCAGTTTGCATGCTATCACCACTTGAAATGTTTCAACTTCAGGGAGCTATGCCCATACTGCCTTCAGCATTAAAATATATGTCTTCCTTTCTCAGGATTATTGCTCCCAAAGAAGTTGTCATCTTCCTTTAATAAGTAGCCCTCAACTTTAACAACATATTCTCTATTCATCCAATGGGTAGCAGCTTCCTACAGGTTTTTGTTATAAAGCCTCTTTATCTTTTTCCTGCAGTGGCACCTCCTTCTGAAAAGCCCATCAGTCAGCATGTCGGCACCTCCCACATGTGAGAACCATCCAGGCTCTTCTGGACATACAGAAGCTTCGAACACTTGCTCTCTTTCTTGAGTCAACATACTACACAGCCAACTTATCTTCTCCTTCCCTGTCCCATGTTGTGTCAGGGATAGCTAGCTATCAGGGCACCTGTCCCATCCATTTCTTTACTTCCTTCTTAACCTACTTAACCTTCATAATCTCCAACTACCTAACAATCAAGAACATAAGGACAGAGCTCCTTGGTTTCAGGGGGACAAGGGCAAGTCTTGGTTTATCTTCATTCATTAACCCTGGTTTTCTCTTTCTCTTGATTCCACTGGGAGGAAAATGCCTCACTCTTTCCCTAGATGTGGGAAATCTGATTTCCTATATGACAAGTCACTCAAGCATAATCAAGTCATCTTGATTTGAATGATAATTTACTAGTTGAATCAAAAAGTTAGAAATGTATGAATTATCTATATGTTGATATGACTTTCAGTTGGGCTACATGGTATATTTGATTGCATTTTCTTTTCTATTGGTGATACAAAGAATATTTTTAGCACTATGGTTAATGGATTCATTTTTCTCATAATTCATTAGTTGTTTAAACTCATGGTGTTGTTTTGTTTGTGGTTTTGAATTCTCTGGTTGTAATTGCCTTGCGTTGTTCAGTGTTATTCAGTGTCCTTTATTTTTTCTGAGCATCAACATAGTGTCTGTCTCACCCAGTTCCCTTTTCTAGAGCCCTTCATCCTACCCATGCTGTCTTCATTTGTCCTACTGCAAAGCTCATGAGCTGGTATCATGAGCTGCTCTCCTGGTGTGGGGCCACTTCCTGAGATCTTCTGGGTTCCTCTTTATCTGCATTTTCTTAACTGTGTCCTAAGAAGAGATGTGTTGATGAGAACCTTTTAGTTGTCTGCCTGCATTTACTCTGCCTCCTACTTGATGAATAGCATGTCCAGGTGTAAAAAACTGGCTTGAGAACCTTTTCCTTACAATATTTAAGGAACCATTGCATTGTTCTTCAGTTTGTGACCCTTGTATCTTGTGTTTTTCTTCTTCCTATTCAACACATTGTAACTTTTCAGTCTAAGACTTTATATCTTTCTTCTCTGACAAGTTTTATGTTTCTTGAAAGTCCTTTTGTTTTAGAGTCTGTGACAGTTGACTCTATAAGATCTTAATCAGAACTTTCTCTGTGTCAAAGAGAACGTGTTGAGTTCCATTCAGATCACCTTCCATTTGCTCTGTTAATTCTCATTCTTTTCCTAATTTCTCATTCTTACCTTGCTCTCACACATAACACAAGCTTTCCTCAAATACCTTCTAATTCTTAATTTTGTCCTCAAAACTCACAATAGGGGATAAATTAATTCCTGATGAACACTGAACATTCTGAGCTTCTCTTTAGAATAAGGAAGCAGTGTGCTGACCACTGGGCTAAGGAACAAACACGTCCCAACAAGGGAACCTTCTCCCTTAAAGGTCAGTGCTCTTATTGCTGCTTTGTTCTCTAACAGTTTCTCAGAGAAAACTCTCTAAATTTTTCCTGGGACATAAACTCCTAATCAACTATAATCATGGAAGTGGGAAGGGAATGGATCAGCAACTCCTATAGACACCTTTAATTAAACCATGCTTTCCACCACAGTTCTACCTGGCTTTCCCGGTGTCTGGGCCTGGCCTCACACATGATCACATCTCGTGTTCTAAGCTGTGGACGACGCTCCCTTAGTTTCATCATTTGCCATTATGCCAACTGCTTCCAGCTTCAAGAAAATTCTGAAAGTTCTCAGCTGCCAATAACAATCCTCCCATCCCATACACTTCCCCATTTATTATAACAATATATCTTTTTTTCTGGTTTTGTCAATTTAATTAGTTTCTCAGGAGAACAATGAAGTAAACATTTTATTTCTTCTATTTAATTTTCTCTTCAAGTATATATTTAATTTCCAAGTATTTTTTGGTCATCTTTCTATTGCTGATGTCTTGTCTTTTCAAATCAAGACGTGGCTTTTTAAAATCCCAACTGTGATGAATTTATCTGGGCTTTTTATCACTAAATTGATTTTTGTAAGTATTCCTATATCATCTACCCTTTTTATGAGATACAAATTATATAAGTGTCAATTAACTTAACCTTGTTGATTATTTTCTTCAAATCATTTGGGATATTTATTTTTATTCTGTTTATCTTAAAAATTCTGAAAGAACTTTATTAAAATATCCCACTGTGGATTTAGCATTTCCAAACATTTTGGAAAATTTTACCTTCTGTGTTTGTTCACAATAGTGTGTCATTTGTGGAAACCATCTTTATCAGCACCTGAACTACCTCATCTCATTCATGGTTTTATTCTGAATTCTTTCACTCTCCTTTCATATATTTGTTGGGTTTTCTTTGCATCCTTATTTTCAATCTTACTTTATTACTATTTTAACTCTGATTCTCATTTAACACTTAGGGAAAATTGGTTTCACTGGCTATGACAAATGCTTTGATGAAGATTTTTATATTTACTGTAGTAACTGATACTTGAGCTATTTCGTCTGTGTATTTCAGATGTATGTGTAACATACTTTGTTCTTTCTACCTCTTAGGTCCTAGTTGTCTCTCCTTGCTCCATTTTGTCCTGTTAATATGGAAGTTCTAATCAATTAACTTAATCTCCCCAAGACTTCCTTTCTGCTCCCTCTTCTACAATGATCCCTGAACCTCAGTAATGTCCTGTTCAGTGCTGAACGTTCTCTGAATCTTGACTAGTTATAGCTTCTCTGGTGGGAGTTAAGGGATGTACCAATCCATGGGTATAGCAGTAATTCATTAGGAATCAATTTAAACTAAATTAAATTAAACTAAACATCCACTAAGCAGAATGTCAATGGTAGGTTCTTCCCTAGGGTCTATGACATGTTGGGCCACAGGATATAGGACTACTAAAAGTGGGTTCTAATCTTATGTAATCCTTTAATCCAATAAAAACATTGTTGGTTATTCCTATAACATCTGTACCACAACTGCACTGATGGGCCTGTCTTGTGAAGCCACTGTTGTTGACTCACAGCTGGAAAAGACTGATAATGATGACTTTTTCCCTCTGGTCACATGGATAGCATCTTCCAGAACTATAAAAGCTAGCTGGTAGAGATGAAGTTTCCAGGTTACTATCAGATTGATTATTCTATATTTTAGGGATGATGTATATTATGCCTTCAGCAATAAAGACTTACTATTGAGTCCAGAAATTGATCAAGAGCTTTGACTATAATCTAACCTGTAATATTTATGGAACTATGAGAATTCATTGACCAAGAACACAAAAAGGGTAAACCTTTCCTGACACTGAAATTTTAATTGTTAGCCTCTGGTGTCTAGTTGATGTATGGTCACCCCATCATAGAGAAACTCCATTTAGACTTCTTTATGTGTGTATATGTATATAATTTAGGAAATTTCTACAGTAGTAGATTTCTATGTAACTTTTCAAAATATGTGATGTGTACTGTTAGTTGCTCACCACATATTCCTTCCTGCCCTCCCATCCGACCCCACTTAACCTTTTTTATTCCATCATTCCTTTGCACTCCTTTGTAACACTGTGTTCTATCTGTTTTCTCTTGAAATATACCCATGGCCCCTTACTAAGTTTCTGACTTGTTTGTGTGTTTAAAACAAAACAAATATATCTGAAGTCTCAAAGCTCATACCCACAAATGAGAAAAAAAAATCAGTGTTTTTCTTTTCAGATCTGAGTTACTTTACTCAATTTTTTTTATTTTCAGCTCCATCCATTTGCCTGAAGATTTCAGAATTTTATTTTTTAACTAATAATAGTCTATTGTGTAAATATGTTAATTCTTGTAATCCATTCATCATAGAACGGAGAAGTTGATAGAAGTGTAAGCTATTTCCCCCTCCTTCAGACCAACATTTAATCATCTTTTCTTTGTTGCTGGTTTTTAATCTTAGCATCAAAGAGGAATCACATTTTTAAAATATTATGTACTATGTCTCTTTTTTTTTTTTAACTAAAAGAACTTACTGGATTAGGCTATTGAGAAATCTACAGGTTAATTACTGACTGGAAGTTAGTTTTCAGGTTGAAGGAAAAAGGATATTTACAAAACATCTGAAGACAACTTCCTTTGTATACTATCTCTAAAATGGGATTAAGGTATCCACTAAACAATTATACAGATAATACTGGTTTTTATGATTGTACTTTATGACCAGTATCAATGATAATTAATAGCACTGAAGATTAAGCAGCCCAGTCATATCCTATTCTTGACAGCATCTATTTTAAAAGGAAGAAAAAGATGCTAATATGCCTGAGTAACTTCAATTGTGACACTCTGGGCAAAAAAAAAGAGATGATGTGGACAAGAGCTGACATTCAGATAGGCTTGCATGTGATGCTGACCAGTATCCAGAGGAGCAGTCGCACCATCAGTCAGCTAAATCTACAGCACTATGTCAAATCATATCCAATATAGGTAGGCGCTTGACAGGCAATAAATGGAAACCTGGGTTCATGCTCCATTAGGTTTAATTCACTCTAGAGCTCACCATTTAATAGAGTACATAGTGTTCAGTCAGGTAAGAAGCAGAAACAACAGAAGCTAGCATTTTAGATAGTACACTAAAGATATGTATTTTATCAAGTTTGGGTCTATCAACTAGAAATAAACAGAAACCCCTACTCCCAACAGGCTTTGGAAAATTCCTGGTCAAGTTTGACATACAAGCTGGGGCCTTCAAGGAACCACCAGAGTGTATTGACCACCAACCAGATGAGAATAATCTGTTATAGCAAATTATATCCTAAAAAGGGCAGTATGCAAACAGCCACGTCCATTGAGAACAAGGAGCCTCTGGTATCTTCAGTAGTTTGTAATTTTTGACAGAGACACCAGTGGATCCTCATAAAAGGTGTTAAGATAGTCTCTCTATCTCTATCTCTCTGTGTGTGTGTGTGTCTGTGTTTGTGTGTCTGTCTGTCTGTCTGTCTGTATGTGCGCGTGTGTGTCTGTTTGTCTGTCTGTTGTGTGTCTGTCTGTCTGTGTGTCTGTCTGTATGTTCCTTCTTGTCTCTCACCCTCCTTACCTCACTGAAGATATTCTATATAGAGCTGTGTCTTTTCTATCTTTTCTAGTCACATTTTAGACTTTTCTATATGTGGCTCTTTTCTGGGACATAAAGGCCATGATGAGCTCTCTGCTGATCATACTGAAGTGATTAAAAATACCTTCTAGGGGACAGAATATAGAAATCAAAAGATTCCCTATCCAAGAGGAGGTAAAGTATGGGGATGGGGAGCTGGAGGAAGTATTTAGCCAAAATGCTATGCACTAAGTCAAACATGGCCATGGCTGAAAGGTAATAATACTGTAAAACTATAAAAGGTGCTTAAATCAAAACTAATAAGTGGGAAATTAGTTGTTCTTTTTTTTTTTTCTCTTTGGGGCCCACCACTCAGCTTCCAAATAAATACATGGAGTCTTATTCTTACTTATGGATACCCAAGCTTAGCTTGGCTTGCTTCTAACCAGCTTTTCTTAACTTAAATTATCCCATCTTTGTTTTGCCTCTAGGCTTTTACCTATCCCTATTCTATACGCCTTTCTTTGCTTACATAGCTGGCTGGGTGGCTGGGTGGCTGGGTGGCTGGTGGCTGGGTGGCTGGGTGGCTGGGTGGCTGGGTGGCTGGGTGGCTGGGTGGCTGGTCCCTGGTGTCCTGTCTTCTCCTTTTACCACTCCTTCCTCTTCTCTTACTTATTTTCTCCGCATGGCAGTTCTAACAATTTTTCTCTCTTCTGCCTATTGGCCGTTCAGTCCTTCATTAGACCATCAGGTGTTTTAGGCAGGCAAAGTAACACAGCTTCGCAGAGCTAAACAAATGCAACATAAAGAATGCAACACATATTTTCACATATTGAACAAATAAACCACAACATAAATGAATGTAGCTTAAACTAATATTCCACAGCAGGGAAATTCTGAGGCAAATCATAAAGGCCAAGGACTTAAAATATATCAGAAATAAAGAAAGCACAAGAAGAAGGCAGACATTCTTGTGTCTGTAATTCTTTTTTTATTGTTCTCAAGGACAAGATTGGCTGGTTGATAGAAACCAAATGTCAATCACTATATAGAAGGCCCAAGGGGAAGGTCCTTACCAGCTTCTGCAATCCATGCATCACTTGATGTTTTAAACAGCATTCTGAGACCTGGCTTTAGAAAAATATATGCAATTTTCTTATCCAAATTCAAGAATGGAAAATCATTTTTTTCTTTTCATCTGGAGTACTCTATCTAGGAAAAATACCCTGACTGGAGACAACCACTCCTGGTATTTGTGGCATATCCAGTAGAAGTGACTTTAACACTGCTATTGATGTAGTGAGGTTGAATTCAAATGTTATTATATAGCGTATGTCCTCAGTTTGGAGCTATTAAGATTATCTCATTTCTTTTGCTATAATTATTAGTATTTAAAAGCTATCTGCTTTCTCTCCATTAAGAGGTTCATCTATACTGTATACTTTTATTGATGCTGGATAACTTCCTATTCTTAGTAGTTATTTCACAGCTGAATTTTAACAATTACTTGTTCTAATTAAACAACTATGCCCTCCCACACATTCACACACTGTTTTTCCCTTCTGTAACTTTTGGTCTCTAAGCTTCATTCCCCTTTAAACTCTTGGGTCTAGTTGAAAGACTAATGGTCCAAGACTAATCAGGTGGCTTTATGGTAGCGAGTTTATAGTATCTGAGTGGGCCTTCCAGTAGAAGAAGAGGTAAGAGAGCGAGAGAGAGATGCTACATGAGACGACTATGCTACTTTTCTTCAGACTGCAATAATACAGTAGCTTATAATGGACACCTTCAACCACTGAAATATATTTCCCATGAGTCTAGAGGATGTGAAATGCAAGATAAGGTGCCAGTAGATCCAGTGTCCAGCATGGGTACCTGGTTGAGGATGGCTGCCTTCTCATCACTGCCTTGTGTGGCTTTCTTTAATGAAGAGACTCACTCCATTCATGAACACTCCACCCTTATAATTTAATTATATTCCAAACATTTCACCTCCAGATGACATTGCATGGGAGATTAGGTTTCTGTGTTTGGTTTCAGAATGTTCAATCCACCATAGCTACCAATGCTAATTTTGAAAGTGAATATGAATGCTCTCATAATCTAAGGAAGTTTTGATAATGAATTGTTTAGAAGCTAAAAAGTGAAAGGAATAGATTGTACCCTGAAACCTCTAGAAAGGAAGACATTCCTAATAAACACATTGGTTTTTGTCTCTGAGATGCATGTGCAAATTCTGATCTATAAAGCAATGGGCTAATGAGTGTATGTTGTTTTAAACCACAAATGTTCTGTGTACAAATTAATAGATTTCATTTAGCATTTTTCCTGCATAATTTTTTGTGATCTTCCTTCCTTGATTTCTCTGTAGCCACTCGCTCCCTTCAGCCCCTAGAAGTTGACTTTCTCTTTCATATCCTGCCTATACTTCCTCAAAAGCTGTTTTCCTTCATGTGTCCCATTACAGTTTTATGATCTATACCCATATTGACGTGCACACTAATTAAAAACTAGTATGTGCGTAAGAGAGAGAACATGCAGTATTTGTTTTTATGAGTCTGCATCACTTCATTTAGTAATTTCCAGATCAAATTCTTTTCCTGTGAACCTGAAGCTTTATTTCTTTTATTACTGAATAAAATGTTATTGTGTATATTAGCCACATTTTTATTATCCCTTCATATGTTGATGGGTATCTATGCAAATTCCATTTCCTTGGTATTGTGACTATAGCATTAATAAACATAGATATGCAGTGCAAATACCTTTGTGGTAAAAAAAAAAAAAAATCTTTTGGTTATATCCCCAGGAATGGCATAGCTGAATCGGATGGTAGTTCCATTTTTAATGTTTTTAGAAGCCTCCATATGATTTCTATAGTAGCTGCACAGATTTATAGTCCAATTAGTTATTCTATCCCCATATCTTCATCAGCATTTGTTGTCTTTGTTTTCTTGATGATAACCATTCTGACTAAGTTGAGATAAAATCTCAAAAAAAATTAATCTTATATTTCCCTGATGACTAAGGATGTTGAACATTTTAAAAAATATTAATTGGTCATGTATTTCTTATTCTAGAATTGTCTGTTAGTTCATTAGCATGTTCTTTAATTGGAAGTTTTGTTCTTTGATGTTTATTTTTTGCAGTTCTTTATGTATTTTAGATATTACTCCCTTTCCTGAAGTAGAAGCATAGCT
This sequence comes from Phyllotis vaccarum, assembly GCA_033318265.1. NCBI lineage: Eukaryota > Metazoa > Chordata > Mammalia > Rodentia > Cricetidae > Phyllotis > Phyllotis vaccarum. Next base: position 25,043,058 of record JARWLC010000006.1, on the reverse strand, counting down.
GGCAAAGACTCTCTCCTATTGTGTAAGTTAAGCTACCATGTTTTCAATGGTTTTTATCTCAGCAACAAAAAATCAGTACATATCAAAAGTTAGAAAATGTTTAATCTAAGTGTGTTTGATGTTTTATAATCAACACAATGACAATGCATTTCTTTTGTATATAAAGCTCAACTCCCATGGCTAGAGGGATGGCTGCCAGTAAAATTCCTGCCATGCAAGCAATCTGACCTGAATTCATATCCCTAGCACCTAGAGAAAGCATGGGCATGGCGGTAGATTCCAGCCCCTGCAGATCCCTGAATTTCTCTGGCCATCCCACCCACCCAAATCAATTGATTTTAGCTTCAGTGAGAGACCCTGTCTCAAAAACTAAAGGTGGAAGTAATCAAGGAAAGATGACGTCAGCCTCTGGCTTCCACAAACACAGGCACACACCGCACACCACAGGTACACATACAAACCAACTTCCCTTTGGAGAATATAAACAAACTTTCAGAGAGGATATGGGCAGCATTAGACAACAGAAAATCCATGTTTTTCTGTCAGTGTGGTAGGGTAATGAAGAATCAAGACCAACTATGGCTGTCTAGATGTTCTCGGTTTTTATTTTAAAGGAAGAGGAAGAAGGAGAAACTCTAAGAGCTTCTCATGATCATATGTTGATCTCCAGAAAGAATTAATTTCTCTGAATTTGCTGGTAATTCACATTAGAATTTAAAATGCTTCAGAGCATCAAAGTCTATAATTCTATCAGCATGTCCCAAACTCACGAGAGAGTAGATTTTCAATGGCAAGAAGGACCTGGGAGTTGGGGGAAGGGACAATGGATAAAAGATAAAAAAATGACAAGTCTCAAGGCAAGATACAAATCTGAGTTCCCCATTTATCTTCCTGTAGCATTCAGCACTCATGTTCAAAGCAAAATTGCCTTCTGGACACTTCACTGGGCAGTTAAGAATAATTGGGTTAAATTCCATTTCAGTCAAAGAAAGGCATTGTTCTGATGTATTAGTCTTCAAATGTCATACTGGTTGAGGTCCTATCTATAAACTTTTGACTACTACTGTTAAAATATGAAGTTGAAAGGTATGTGGAAAAATGTTTGATGGAACATTTAGCATGCTGACTTCTCTTTCTCGCTTTTGTGGTTTTTATACAGTATTTTTACACCTATTGCCTTTCCAATTCTATTTCTTCCAGCAACAGCTTCTTATCCTAAAGCAGCAGCATTTTCAACATAAGTTCCTGAAAGACTTACCATGGAGCAGTAGAGCCTGTATATCTTACTTATTTTTAGTTTCCTAATAAATAGTTGCAAAGGGGCAGTAAAAGTATAGAAACAAAAAATAACAATAATGACACAACTCATGGGTTTTTGTTTTAAATGTAATAAAAAAAAATCTTCCACTTGAAATCTTTGTAACTTTTATCTCTGAACACCTATGAGATGAGATTAGAAAATGGCCACAGAATTAAAGACAAGAAAATTAAAGAACAGTCTGAACCCTAAAGTTTTTTTCTACTCTTTTCTGGTGAAAAGAAATCTGTATCTAGACTGGATTACGTATACCCTGAATGACATAACTCACCCTCTATAAGGAGATTGACAGCTACTGTACAAATTATTCAGTTCTTGAACTATATAAAGGCCATCACTTGAAAGAGAAGAGTTTACATAACTGTTTGTGTGAGACAGGCTGCATAGGTGTGGTAGGGTAAGGAGCTGTGAGTGAGTGTGGGATGATTGTGAGGGTATGAATGAGGGTGGGGATGGGGGTCAGAGTTGGATGGGTGTGAGTGTGTGTATGCATGGGAAGAGAAAAATAGAACTGTGTGAAGTGTCACCTAAGTGTATCTATTGAAGGAGACCCCTTCCCCCAGCCCCCTGCCACCCTATACCATCCCCATCTCCCGCCCCTGCACAGCAAGGGCTTTCTTCTGAATCTCAGATTAGACATAAGCCACACCCAAATACCAATTTTCCAAGAGACATCCTTTATTAAATGGGAAGAAAAGTTAAAATGTCTGCTTTACGACTCAGTCAGAGAAACAGCAGCAAGTGACCCGATAGGTGTCATTCTTAAGAAAAGGAAAAGGGGAGGTCTGTGTTGAAACTGGCTAAGATAAGGTGATATTAATTATGTGAATGTTAATTATGTGAACCAAGTGGGGGCTTATAATTGCTGCTGAATTTTAGCACTTTGATAGTTGGACTTTGGTAGTTAGCCTCAAGAGGAGAAAGTGGCCAAATAAGGGCATAGACCTTAATAGATAGCTTCAGGGATGTAATCTGATGGTTTTTAGAAAAGAAGAGGTAATGGGAGAGAAGGGCAGGGCCTGCCAGAACCATGTTTTCCATGCTGGAGCAAGAGTCCCTTCACCTGTTATGGTATGTACATGTATTAATGAGGTGCTCCCCTCAGTAAGGTCCTTTCTGATGAAAGGTTGTTCAGAGAATGCCTTCTTTTGAACTTAGTGATATTTTCAGTAGCTCTAGTATACAATATTTATGTTTTGTGTATTTTATTTAAACAGTTTTTGATCTTTCAAGTTTTGAAAACATTAAAATGTTACTCTAAGTAATATGTTGACTTGAAATAATGAGAGTAAGCATCTATGCCTTGTGATCTTGGAAGCTTTCAGTTTTTCATCATTGAGTACATGTGGACTGTGAGTTCTCATGGATGACTTTTATTATGTTTATGTCACTTGCTTCTATTCTTAATTTATTGAGAATTTTTGTCATGAAAAGTTGCTCATTAGCACACATGTTGGAGCTTTAGTGTTGTTAAGAAAGTTAGTCACCAACTACAGCACTCAGAAAAGCTGAGTCTGCACCCTACCCGGACAGTATTGACCCCATTGGTAAGCTGTGGGTGAGCCAGCCTGAAGGCACAAGAGTGGGAGAGCTAGCCCCATTATCTCTGTCATGTTGTGGTGTGGGCGAGGGAGAGATGCCCCACTTGCTACCTATAGGCCAAGAAGCTGGTTCTGGGGACATGAGATGAGAAAGCTGATCCTGTCCTTACCAGCTGGAGCACTTGGAAGAGCAGGCCTTGTACCTCCCCTAGGCAGCAAAAGAGAGATGGCTCTGCATGATGTGCATGTGATTTGATCCCACCTCTCATCTACCTTAAAGTGAAATGGGCAAGGGAGGGATGCCATCCTCCTTCTCCCACTCCTTGCTGCCTATGGTAGATGAGAGAGCTGGTCCTGAGATCATGAGAATGGAAGAGCTGGTTCTGCCCTTTGCTGGATGCAGGATTCAGGAAAATAGGCCCTACATCTCATCTGGGCAAAACAATAGAGCTGACCCTGGTGGTGTGGTTAAAGGTGAGCTGCCTGAAGGCATGAGAACAGAACTGGACTTGTTCCTGAAACCTGTTTCAGTGAGTGAGCTAGCTGGGGCAGTGCTGGAGAGCTTGCCCTGGTAGTGACCATTAGGGAAAACTGACTAATGGGTGGTAGTATTGACTGCCACTAACTACATTTTAGTGTGCAGGCTCCAGAAATTATAATCTATTTATTTATAATCCATTTTCCCCATTAAACTGTACTTTAGTGCCTGTTTTGTTGAAGATATTTTTTATATTCTATGAATATGACAAATGACAAAAGTTTCTTTCTCAGAAAGCTTAGTCTTGAGATAGTGTTTTTTACATACCCACATCTGTTCCCCTCCCTCCCTGAGACAATATTTGCAAATAAAAAAAACCTTAACAACACATGAAAAGGAACAAAGGGTCTAAGCGGAGTATAAACAACAGCTATGAGAGCTTATAGAAGAGCAATGTTCTAAGTGAAAAATAATTTAAAACCAGGTTCTAGTTGTGCCTGTAATCACAACATTTCATGGGTTGGGACAGGAAGATCACAGGTCAAAGTTAGCCTGGACTACATAGCCAGACTGTCTCAAAAGAAAAAAGGCATAGGGATATAATTGCACAGTCAGAAAAGTCCCTGATACACAAGCATAAGGACCTGATATTGGATCAGTGGGGATATAATACATGATAAAAGAATAAATTTTTAAAAATAAAAATAAAATAAACGTAGACAACAATTGAGTAAAGGGATGGCATTGACCTCTGATCTACAAATGCATTTATGCATACACACACACACTGTTCCTTGGAATGCTCTGTCTACAATCCCTCTTTAGTGACCTTGTTTGTTACATTTCAAACACATGAGATTTTGATTTTTTTTTGAGCTTCTTGAAATCACCTCTCCTATCTAAGCATCATCATGATTATGAAATTTAATATTGACCATGTTCAATTCCATTCCTCTATGGGTGCTGATCTTGCCTTTTGTATTATGAATTAGCATTTTTTAAAAGTCAAAGATTTAATTATTACTTATCTAGCTTCTGAGTTTGGTATCATTCTACTTACATCTGAAGTCAATCTTTATTTTAAAAAATCAATGAAGGTTTTTGGGGGTGAGGGTCCTGTATAATCTTAGTAAATGACTCAGTTCTCTTTCAAACTTCAATTCTGTCTCAAGCATTCAAAACTGCTACATGGCATAGAGCCAAGCTGTGGTTACCGTATAGAGTCTGTCTTTGTACATCAACATAATTGTCCTCTCCAAAAAGTTGGTCTTGGGAATTCCCATACCTCTAGCCTTGCTACATTATTCAGTGGTCCTAGTCTTGTCTTTCTTCCAGGTCTTCCACTGCAATTGAGGACCAGGTTCCAATAACCAAGTCTTTCCAGTCTTGTGGTACAATTCCATTACTAGTTGACCATGAATTTAACATATGCTACACAAACCATGCATGCATACCATACGAAACTATCACTTCTTTAAATCTCTTTAAATCTACCATTTCCATAGGAATCAGCCAGCTTTCACATAATCTTGAGGGTCCTGTCATTTGGCAGTTGTTCCTGTAAGGTGACTATATAGATTAAGTTTCATTGTTTGATAACTTTGAGCTGTTCCCTTCAAATTTTATAATGTAATGGTGAGGTTGGTTCTTCTTTAAGTTCCTCTGTCTTTGTCTGAATATCTCTGTTATCTGTTTTAGTAGTTTTTTCTATGGCTTGTAACTTTTTGGTCAAAATGGCAATATTTTCTCTAGTAACTTTTCTAAGGCCTGTATCTTGGCACTCATATCAACCAACTTTTTAGGGATAAAACAAGAATTATCAAGCTGATAATGTTTATAACTGATGTTACATAAATCCCATCTAAGTTAATTATCTGCATTTAATTGCTCCATTTTAAACCATCCAATGTATAATCATACAGAGAACTAACTTCCTCCATTGTAATAGTGTTTCCCATTTTTTTAACATGTGAAAAAAAACCTCTTTTTAAACTATTTTCCCCCTTTAAGAATTCCCAATTGTCGCACCAAATCTGCCAACAATGAAGGTGAAGTGTGAGGCTAGCTGTCTCTGCATAGATATCTAGGCAGAGAACACAGGTGGTGCAGAGTCTGACTGAGGACAGATGTTGCTGATAATTTGTCAGAAGCCTGAGGAGGTAGTCCATGGAAAGCCCACAACCCACAAGGGAAAGGAGCCAAAGAGCTAGTCATCTTCATAGAGGAATATGCAAAAGCAGCATGTGTGACTGGCTGGAAGTAAAAGCACAGAGCTGCCTGAAGGCAGATCTGGCCAGTGGTGAGGGGCTAACTCCAATGCCCAGGCACTTATGGCATTTGAAGCTTGTAGAGATTGCTGTAGAGAGCTTGAAACAGGAAAATCCTAGACTTTCTCAGAGGCTTGGGGAAGAAAGGAAAACCAGCCAGCAGTGTGGTGACTCCAACAGATGCAGTACCCAAGTAGAGTTCCAGCAGGTGCTGGTGGCTGCAAAGCCATGGACAAGTGACTCAAAAGTTGGAAGCCAGATAATACATAAATCTAATTAATCTTATCAATAAAAACCAAGAGTCAGATATCAAAGTTAAAACCTGAATGATCAGAGAAGCAGGGAAACAGTCAAAGTTACTTCCTTCCTCTTCCATTCCTCCAGTCCAAAAATACCTAGATCCTTTCTTCACACTCTGTCTTATTTACTTCCTGCCTCCTCTCTGTACAGACCTCCATACCTCTATGGTTAACTAGTGGCTAGCTCCACCCTCTGACTCTAAGCAAGCTTTATTTTTCAGAACACAAATAAAATATCACACAAAATGCATACACACACACACACACACACACACACACACACACACAAAGAGGGAGGTGTCTACATGCGGTGATATTTGGTACCTAGAAAACAATTTGCTTCCTATCTCTTTTAATTTCCATTAAAGTTCTGCATTGTCACACTATACAATAGTCTTATTTGAAACACAGGAAACACAGCCACCTGAATATGACCTGAACAAGGATAACAACAATTAACATTTTAACATGGATGAGGACAGGTCAGGAGTCCTCAGCCCTCACAGATAACTCCAGGCAGCTAAGGCATTCTGAGAATAAGAATAATAGTCTCCTCCAAGGAATAGCACAATCAGTTATCCAATACCAAATAGCCCTGAAACTCTGTGTGTGCGTGTGTGTGTGTGTGTGTGTGTGTGTGTGTGTGTGTGTGTGTGTGTGTGTGTGTGTAGCATTATGTATACCAATCAAGTTGTATTTATGTATTTAGAAATGTATAATGGAATTGTGTGTGTGTGTGTGTGTGTGTGTGTGTGTGTGTGTGTGTGTGGAGAGAGAGAGAGAGAGAGAGAGAGAGAGAGAGAGAGAGAGAGAGAGAGAGAAGGAGGGAGGGAGGGAGCTGTAAACAGATAGGACACACACACACATATATTATATTTATATTTATATGTAAAGAAAAAAACCAAGAATTTGAGTGAGAGACAGGGGGTAGATGAGAGAGTTTGGAGGAATGAAATAAAGGGGTAATATGATGTAATTATAATTGCAAATAAATAAATCTTTTTCAAAATCTTAACAGAATGGAGACTAGCATAGAAACTATCAGTGGGTATGATAAGAATTTCAAGAAATATCTGAACATTGGAAGTGGGGATCACAATGTTATTTTTCCCAGAGATCCAAAGTCAATAATCACTCTGATACTTTCCATGTTATCCTAATTCCTTATCTGGCTGCTATGATTGCTTTTCAAAGCCACCACTGAATTGTCATCCTGCAATGTGACGACTCCATCTGGGATATTTGCAATGGAAGCTTTCCTGCAAATGTGCACAAAAATTCAATTTCATAATATTTTCTCCTAGCTAAATCTCAGAGCATATAGGCTCACTCTATAATGCAGGCCCTGACTTTCTCTGCTGTGGAATTCAGGGCCTGCTTTACTGTTGAGGAGGATAGGAATAAAACAGTACTGAAGCTTGCTACTCTCAAAATCAATAATTTGAAATGTCTGATAAACATTAAAAAAAACAAAATGCTTAATTTCTTTCTTTTTTGTCTTTCCCTAAGCTGCCTGTCTCGTGCTTGGCTGTATGATTTTCCCTGATGGCTGGGATTCAGATGAAGTAAAACGAATGTGTGGAGAAAAGACAGACAAGTACACTCTTGGGGCCTGCTCTGTCCGCTGGGCCTACATTCTGGCTATCATCGGCATTCTGGATGCCCTGATCCTGTCGTTCCTCGCATTTGTGCTTGGGAACAGACAAGACAGCTTGATGGCAGAGGAACTGAAGGCAGAAAACAAAGGTAAGACGACTTATGGGCTTACGGGACTGTTATGAGCCTCAAGCACAAAACCACTCAGAACAGAGCCCTCTCGCCCCTGCCCACCAAGTATTCTTTCCTCCGAGGCTCTCATTTGCTTCATGTTAATGCTCTGGATTCTAAGACTTCTCCACAGACTCAAGACGTTTGCAAGTCTAGCGTATAGCATTGCATTTTCTTACCCTTCTGAGGCACTCTCTAAGTCCGTTGTGACTAAGTATTTTTCCAGTTTCTTCTTCCCTCTTTCTCTAATGCCTTAACTGTCAGGGGCTAATGACTAAGAGGCAACTTGGTGGGAGGAGGGGGGGGGTCTATTTGATTGAATGGAATTTGCTTCCTTTCTGTGCATACAGCTACTTTTCCAGAGTGAAATAAATACCTGAGAAGTCTCTCACAGCCATCACAACCAATAGATTTAGATTCAAATTCATCCTGTCGGAGAGAGCGGCAGAGAGGGAGGAAAAAAGAGAGGGGGAGAGAGACACAGACAGAGAGAGAGATTCCCATCCCCAGGTAGTTACAGAGATTATAGCAACACCCCAATTGGCTAGACTTTTCAATGTGTCAAACTGTTCAGATTTCTTCCCAAGATGAAATTGTCTGCTGATATAGAGGGAAAATGAGAGAAAGACAGGACATTGACTGATGTCCTAATACACCAAAGTATATTCGAGTACCTTGCTAAGAGTATGTCATTGTTCTAGGTGAATCTTGGAATTTTTCTTCCACGATGTTAAACCTATTCTCTGTGGTGAAACTTTAAGGACAGGAACTTGCTACAGCCCTAGATTTGTTTAATGTATTTAATTTCTATGAGGTTGGGGGTTGGGTTGGTTGATTTTTTTAGATAAGGTCTTTCTCTGTAGCCCAGATTGAACTCACACCCCTTATCTTCCTCTCCTGGTGTAGCCTCCTCAATCTGCAGACTGAGCCATGTGCCACCAGGCCTGGCTTTGCATGTTGTCTTTATCTTTATGCTTTGCCGTTGCAATATTGCCTTCAGCTGAGTGATTTCTTCTAGCTTTTTGTTCCTAATAAGAAGTAAAAATTATCCTTAAAGTATATAAATTTAAATATTACTTCAGGTAAGTGTTAGTTTGAAGTATCTCTCAGTATTTTAAACAAGGCCTCTAAGCATAAATTATCCTGTACACAAACATCTCATGTAATGGTCTCATAGCCAGCTTCACAGGTAGCCATCACTGTCCATGCTTGTAAAGTAGAAACATAAAAAGGTAAATCGAGTCACCAAGAGGGCAGCAGATGCCCAGGAACTTTCACTACCTGCCTTGTAGACACAGCATGCATTGTTTACTTAATCCTATCAAAAATGTTCTAAGAACAAAAATGACTTCCACAGATAATGCCACTAAACTCTCCTATGAGCAAAACTACCAGAGCTGGAGAGATGGTTCAGCAATCAAGGGCACTGGATGCTCTTCCAGAGGATCTGAGTTCAATTCCCAGCACCCACATGGCAGCTTACCACTGTCTATAATTCTAATCCCAGGAAATCTGACACTCTCACAGAGTATATACAGACAAAACATCAGTCAAAAATCTTTTAAAAAAAAAAAAACCTTGAAATTACCTATTCTAGATTTTAAAAACAACCAATACTAAGGCAGCAGTTATAGTTTGTTTATGTTATGGATTTAGTACTTTCTGTGCATTCATTAATCATTTTTGTACATTCAATTATTTAAAAACTTGAAAATAAATAAAAATACCAGACACCAAAATTAACCAGATCCATAGTCTATACAGCTTAAGAAACTCATATACACTTAGAATTAACACTCTAAATAGAAGCTTACACATCCAGTATTGGATACATTTTATGCATTTACCTATCACCAAAAAAACAAACAAAACCCATGAAAAAATTAGAACTAGAAAATAATAGCTTTACATTCTCTTTCCTAACTTGCATCTGTGACCTACATTCAGTTCCCTCTCACCTCCTTCTATTTAAGCTTGTCTTCTCCTATGTTATACTGTATTCACACACACATTTGTTTTCATACGTACGTACATACTAGTCATGCACACATTGTGTGGAGCTCTTGTCTGCCTCTGGCTTCTGCTGGATATACTAGGTTTTCTGTCTTCTTCACTTCATATTTAAGGGTAAAGATAGCTCAAATCTGCCCAATTACCTTTCTGAAAGTTTTGAGTTATGACTACTTTGTTCTGCAATACACGAATTCTTCCAGCCTCTAGTAATGGGCCAGAATACTATTTGTTCCTTTAATGTTCAAAGTTACACTAAAAACTTTTGACTTCTCAGATCTTTCTTTGACCACAATACAAGAGAATTCAGAAAAAATATAGGGTAAAGTTAGCTCAGCAGCACTTCATCTGCCACAGATCAGAGAGATCCGAGGAAGTACAGGAAACATCAAACCAGATGATGAAACATTTCAATTTCTCAATACAAAGTCCTTAGTGTGAGAGTCTAGGAAGATAATAAAAGCTTTGCTATGCAGACATGTCAGACACTTATGCACTGGATTCCCTGTAAATCAGGTCAAGATTTCTAAGCTTTGTGTAAAATTTAACCAAACCTACATGTTTCTGAAAAATGATGGAAGATTTACTGTGACTGTGCCAAAAAAAAAAAAACCCCTTTGTTGTTTTTTATTAATTTGTTCAAGGTTGAAACTTCTTAACTCAGATTATCTGAGACCAATCAATGATTCTATATGTGATATCCATGAGCCTAATGTACAATCATGAATGGCATCAGGTGGATAATATATTGATATCACTGTTGACTAATTAAGATATTTTCCAATATTAGTTGTTACTGATAAAAATACCAAAATGTCCATTAGAGGGACAAATCTTTGTTTTGGTTCCACGGTAATACACTGAAATGGTGATAAGCCTAGTGCTGGCTCAGAATTTTAGAAGAATGTATATGCCTAAGGATGTTCTAGAAGAATGTATATGCGTAAGGATGTTCTAGAAGGATGTATATACCTCAAGAAGTTTAAGAAGAATGTATATACCTCAGGATGTTTTGGAAGAATGTTTATGCCCCAGGATGATACCTAGTTCTAAGAGCCAAGCAGTTCTATATGTGAAGCAATAACTCTAAAGAGAAAAAAAATTATAGATTTTTATATCAAGTTCACTACCCATTGTAACATCTTCTATAGTCTTTCAGGGTTATAGCCTACCAACCATATCAACATGTATCTTATAGGTAGCAGGAACAAGATATGATCATGACATGTGATAGACCACTAAGGACAATGTCTTCTTTGGGGCTGCTGTAATTAAGTTTACATCACATCCCCCGCTGTGAAACTCAGAGGAAGTGACAAAGTAATTCTTAAAGAAAAAAGAAAAGTTCTACTGAAAAACAATGGGAAAAAAACTGTTTAATCCAGTTAAACTTGTGCTAAATTCAACCCATTAGGGTAAAGAGAAAGAGAAAAAGAGAGAAAGAGAGAAAGAAAGAAAGAAAGAAAGAAAGAAAGAAAGAAAGAAAGAAAGAAAGAAAGAAAGAAAGAAAGAAAGAAAGAAAGAAAGAAAGAAAGAAAGAAAGAAAGAAGGGAGGAGGGAGGGAGGGAGGGAGGGAGGGAGGGAGGGAGGGAGGGAGGGAGGGAGGGAGGGAGGGAGGGAGGGAGGGGGGGCCGGTAGCCTCTGGCCCTGCTCAGACTGGGGGACACAGGCTTGCAAGCTGTGTGGTCCCTGCCACAGGGATGACAGTGCTATGCAGGTGGTTTTTTCTTGTTTAGGAGTGCAGCAGCATGATTTCTAAATGAGCCAACAGCGGTTGGCATTTAACCTTGATATGCTGTTTAATTGCATATTTTAACACACTGAACTGTGAAGTCAATTTAATTATGTAAAATTAAAGTTTCACCCAGATAAAAAGGATTTGAAATGAAAGCTTCAATTTTAATTTCTTTCATTAGCTGTGAAAGGATAAATAATTACATTTTCCAGAACTCCTACGCCACAAATATCTCTTTCCTTGTCAGATATCATTTATGAAGAGGTCCGTTTGTACGTGTGTGTAGTCTTTGGAGTCATTTCTCAGATGGTCGGATCCTCTCATTAACAGCCTTGAATTCTCTTTGTCCTTCAGCACTTAAACTGAAAATAAGAAAACCTGATCCAGAAGTGACTCAAGTACTGTCTGTCTGTTAAGTGCTTTAAATACCTTTTTAATGCTATAATGGGGAAGGGAGAATAAATTTGTCTTACTTACCTAATGGAGAAGTCTTCTGGAACTTTGATTTTAGATGTGATATTATGCTATGACCACACTGTGAGTGGCAGTGTGATGTAGTGCAGTAAAAAGAGCCCATGGTACTTGCTGACACTAGCTGAGACTAACACCTTGATACTTCCACAGTTAACTGTCCTTGTCTGTAAGATGCAGGGCTTGGACCAATATTGTCTGAGGAGTCAGAGGTATGAAGGTGCTTAGGGTCCCCTGTTCTCTCCACCATGGACACATCAGATACTTTCAGGAGCTTGATGGGAGGCAGGGGTATCTAGGAAAAGGAAAATTCAGAGGTCAAGGGGTGTGGCTCTGGGATACCTTGAGTATTCTTTTCTCTCTGCAGCATATGCAATCCCAGTGACCTACTCACTCAATCCCATTCACCCATTCATTCTTATCCCCAAGAGCAGAATAAGTCAGAGTTAACAGACTATTACATGAGTTAAGAGTAACACATACACCATGTGGGCGCTATGGAAGTCACTATGGTAGGCTATCAGGACAGATACTTGTTTCTGGTCTCAATGCCTTTGGTCCTGTCCCTGAGTATCTCAGAGCCTCGGCTTCATCTCAGTAAAATGAGAATAGAACCCCAGTCTACCTCTTATACTGACTAAAGGGGTTCAACCAAAGCATGAGGGCATAAGAATTTATTATTGAGAGGGCTTTCTATATGAAACTTGATTTGAACTTTGAAATAACAGAGTGAAATAATTACCATCATCCTAGTTGTGCATATCCCAAACTTCCTATACTATTAGACAAAGATATTATCTAAATTTTCAAAGCTAAGAAGTAATAGGTTTAACTCACTTAACTCACAGTTTCAAGTCTGGACTTTGGTCCAGCATCATGTAATCCATTCTTAAGGGATGCATTTCTGTTGCTTTCAGCAAGACCAGTGAGCCCTGTACAAGCAGTGAAGTTTTGTCTTATTTCTGTTTGGTTGCTTTTAGGAGAAAAAAAAAAGGCTATATAATCAAAAGTTTAATAGACTTGAAAATAGCTTATACAATCCATGTTACTACTTAGCTATAATATTCTATTAAAACTTAGTGAAGTAAACTCAGAGGGGGGCATTGACTGTTTTGAATTTAGGTGAGGCCACAATGAATTGTCTGTTTTCTGATGGAAACAATAGTCCTTGTTGTCTTCACAAAGTCTTAGGATGGACCTGACTGGAGACTGCATACATCCTTGGTACTTTTTTTCGGAGGAGCTAAAACTATGCTAGACATTGAAGCAAAGCTGAAAAGTTCCTTGTGGGGCCAACTGTCTTGTAGCCCACTATTTCTAATTGTTCTCCCCTCCACACATTTGAACCATTTGGTTCACTCTCAGAATTTCACAGGCACTGTCATGTAAAGCGTTCCTCCCAACCTTCCACCTGCTGGATTCCATGGTCCAGTTTTAATATTTATTTTTGCACATCTTGAAGCTCTAACTTGATTGGGGTCCTATAGATGTCCTTACCTGATTACCCTGCCACTGGTTCTTCCTATACAGACTCCTTTGCTGGTTTTCCCCTCTCCCACCCTCACTGGAGCATCTTTAGCTACACTTACTTTCTGCTGATCCCATTCATCGTAGCTTTACACCACATCTGTATCCTCGTGACTCCCAGGTAAATTCCTTCAAGCACTTCTCCAATGAAGTCTGGTCTCACATACTCAACTCCCTATTTAGATGTATAATCAGATCTCATATCTAACATTTCCATAACTGAGTTCCTTATACATCCCACAAGCTCTTTCATGATCTTCATTATCTCAGCCCATAGCAGCCTGATCCCTCGAAATGATCACATCAAAATTTGAATCATTCCACTTTCTCTTCTCACAACTTAAACATAATCATCAAAAAAAGAAAGAAAGGAAGAAAAAGATCCTACTAGCTGCACCTGTAAAAGTAGAGTAGAGTTTCTGGGGCACATGCCTTTAATCCCAGCACTTGGGAGTTGACAGGCAGACTTCTGGTCTGAGCCCACCCTGGTCTACAGAATGAGTTCCAGGATATCCAGGGCTACACAGAGAAACTTTGTCTTGAAAATTCAGGAAGAAAGGGTAAAGTCTTCTCACTGCCTTACCTTGTACCTGCTACTATCCTGGTCCAGACTATCATCCTCATTTCCTAGAACCCCTGTCCTCTTGCAGTCTAACCTCAGAGCATCCAATATGACACAGGTACAGGCAATGATCACACTGTTCTCAGCTTAAGGACCTCTGGTGACTTTATAATCTCAGTCTGAAAAATCAAAAGTCATTTTTCATGTTCTACAAGGCTACGCAAACCTCCCTCCATCCAAGCAGTCTCTCTTACCCAGGCTTCTCCTTTTCTTCTCTTCACACAGGTGAGGCCAGTCTCAACTTCAGCCTCTGCTTTTGTTGTTTGTTCTTACTGAAATATTCTCTCCAAAACCATATGTCTTATTCTCTCCCCCTCTGAGGATTTACCTAGGTGTCACCTCCGTGAGGAATACACTGCCTTTATTAATTATTTTCTGTCTCCCCAGAGAAGACATAGGTAGACTTTTCCTCTTTGTTTACTACTGCATCCCCAATATTTGAATCATGTTTACCATATGAAGACTCTCAATGGCTACATGACAAATGAGTGAATTACTGAATAAATTCCAGCCCTCCTCTCATAATAATATTGTTCTGTGGCTGCATAGATCTGAGGTATAAAAAGAGTTTGCTTTGGTGGAGTTGAAATCTGCTTCTTTAGCATGTCTATTCATTGCCACTTCCTCTTCTCCTTTAAACCAATGAGTTATTAAAAAGCAATTACTGTGTTGGGTATGGTAACACATTCACCAGGACACAGAGTGCCATGGTTTTTTACCTACTACCCACAAAAGGAACCAGGGATGAGCCACCACCATTGGTGGGAGGAGGAGTAGCTTTGTGTGTAGATTTTTTTGGTTTGGGTGGGGATGGGTGGATTTTTTGGTTCTGTTTGTTTTTTACCAAAAGTACTTGGTTTTGCCCTAGTACTCTGGGCTATCTAAATTCTGATTCTTGGTCACCTAAACAGGGTCAAGTATGGGTTCCATCTCACAGAATAAGCCTTAAGTAAAACAAAACAAAAAAAAAAATCAGTTGGTTTCTTTGACAAGTACCACCATTGCCCTAGCATAATTCGCAGACAGGACAGATGGTAGATCAAAGGTTTGTGGTTGGGTTGGTGTTTATTTTTCTATTTAGTAGCCTACAGAGTACCTTCTGGTGTCATAGACATTGCATAACTTTAAATGGAGACTAGTTAGGGTAAGTATGTTGGTAGGGTAGACATTTCTCTGTGCAGGCTTCTCATATATCCCTGTGTCTAGAAAGAGGAGAGATCAAGGGGGTACCTTTGACAGCATTTTTTTCCCTACAGCCTTTGCCATCCCCAGAACTCAAGCCGTGTACCTATTTTGGTGAGTTCGATGACAGTCACCAAGGAGAGCACTTGTTTCCCTGATAGAAATGTGACTTCTCACAATGTTCCTCATTTTCGGTCCAGCTGGGAATTCCTTTTCAATATAGCCAGACAGATGAGGAACAAAGTCAGGTCTTAAAACTGTCTAGAGAGGTGTCGTCCCTCAGAAGTAGAGAGGAAAGATTCTTCCCAGACAGGAGCAGCAGTAAAGACAAACCCCCTGAATGCAGGGGAACTATCAAACTGGCTCTTCCATGGGGCAATAAAAATTTATTATCAACTTGTCTAGTAGGTCTCTGTGTTTTGGGTCAAAACACATCTTTATTTTTTTACCATAAACATTTCATATAAAAGTCACAGAAAACCAATGTCAAGCAATAAAGGTTTTATTAGAAGTTAAAATAAATTCTGTGAGATTCTACCTTTTCAAAATCTATTCCTCCTTAGCTGTCTCTCAGGATATAATCTAACATGATTTTTCTCTTACTAGGCAGTTCACATTCACTCAGTAGCTTCTATAGCCAAACTATCATGATGATGATGAAGATAAGAAGTTCCAAGTAGTAGCTATCACATTTCTATATGTACAACAATTATCAGGAATCCTTATTTTATAATACAAATTTTGTCTGGGCATTCTTGGCCCGAAACTCTTTAGTTAGAAATAAGAAGATTGAAAGTTCAAATCCAGCTTAGGTCACATAACAAGATCATATCTTCAAAAAGAAATGATTGTTTTAATCATTCATTCTAAAGGACAGCTCTGAAATCTTTTAAAATTAATGAACTTTATTTCTTACAGAACTTTTAGGTTTATAGAAGAGCTGACAAAAAGTAAAGAGATTTCCACACATTCCCTTCCCCAACCTCCCTTTCCTTAGCATTCAGCAACAGTGTGGCCCACTGTTACAATGGAAGAACCAATATCAACTCAAGTTAGACATGTTTACTCAAGACTGTATTATTCATTCTATAAGTTTTGCTTTTGTTTCTTATTGTGGGTTTTTTTTGGGGGGGAAGGGGTGGATTTGGGGGGGGAAGGGCGGGAGTTGAGATATAGTTTCTATATAGCCTAGGCTGTCCTTAATGGGGTTACTAGTATGTACTGCCACACCCAGCTTGCTATATGGTTTTTGACAAATGATATCTTCATTTTCAACAAACACATTAAGAAATATGATACAATTTATTGGAGGACCACACTTTAAACAATAATGCTGTGAGTCATATATAATTCTATTAATACTATGATTATAATATAAAGATGTTGAAGCCAATGGCAGGGCCAGGCCAGTGTTATTAATTTAGAGTTCCCCCTTAGAAATATTCTGACAACCTTCAATTTGTAAATGGGCTCTGCTCCAAATCCCACTTCTAAATTAATGTTTAGGAAGTCAGAGCATACATTTTCTTAGAAACAATTGGCATATAAAAAACCAAGTTCTTGTGCTTTATTGAAACTTTATCAAGGATTGTACAGAACCTCTTGAGTCACTTACAGTAGAAATAAGATGATTTAATCAATCACATTCAAAAAGATACATTAAAAATGTAAACCCCAAAAGCTTATAAACAAAATGTAAAAACCACATAAACATAACCACACACACACACACAAAGAAAATCTTTAAGAATTAGGAGCAGGAAAGGCTTTTAGGCAAAGCTACCAAGGTGCAAACTATAAGACAAAAATGTATATAAGGGTCATGTCATGAAAAACTACAGAGTAATAATGGATTTTATCTAAAATTTTTCAAATTGCAAAGTGCTTGTAATGATCAAAGAATTCCTCCAAACATATTAAGAAGGAAAAACTCATTTATAAGTTACAAAATGAGATTTAAAAAAGGAAGATTATAAGAAGAGGAAACTCAAAATCAGCACATAAAGTAAATTGTCCTAAATTGTTCATTATCACAGAAACGCAAATTAAAGCAACAATGAGTCATCAGTTCACACTTGTGGAGCTTAGACAGGGAGATAGGCAGGGACGTGCCTTCTTGTAGTACTAGTGGAGTACAAACCATGGGAACCAAAGTCCAGTCCAACTGGTAAAATAGTCCCTCTGCCCTGCTGCTTCCACTTCTAGACTTAGATCTAGAAATTTCTCTCTATGGCAATAACAGATAATATCATCATAATAATATGATGTTGTTTAGTGAGGCATTATTTGTCGTGGGTAGTTTCAAGAAATCTAATCATTCCTTGAGAAAAGAAGATAACGAATTCAAGGAGACTGGAAACCATGTAGTATTGAGCAGTAATGAGTAGCAACTGCCAATCATCCTGAAGGCAAGACACTTCTCAAGAGGAATAAAGTGTCAGAGAGAAGGTTATAAGAAATAATCCAAATAAACTACTCAGCTCAATGCTTAATCTAGAATGCCGTTCAGTAAACATTAGCAATAACTAAGATAGACTCCCAGCCTCATTGCGCAGGTCAGTAATGGGAACATTAAAAATGAAGGGGGAATCTGAGGACTAGATGAGAAAAGATTATGGGACAGCAGGTTTGCAATGAATCTTCTGTGTTTCCTGTAAGGACCCAATAGTTGGCATTAACATAGTCTTCTCCTCTTAACCCTTGCTTCTCTCCTTAATTTTCTTCTCATAGTCAAAGAAATTCTGAATTTTGACCATCCAGTGTTAGGTCAGAGTGAAGTAATACAGGAAAGTAAAGAAACATAAATGTGGTAATAAGCAAAAAAGAGTATGTCGGTTGCTGTGGACACCATCCCAATACTCCCAAGCCTTTGCCTGGGACTTTAAGCTTGTGGGCTAGACACACCTTGGGGAGGCAACTCTAGAGCCTCTGTGCCTCCCAGACTCTTCCTAGAATCAACAGGCTTTCTTCTACCTTGTCCTACTGATAGAAGGGACAGAGAACAGTCAACCAAACACCCAAGGACTTGTGAAGTCTCTGTCACATCTCACATTCTGTTTGCCAACTTGTTAAGGTCATGGAAGGCCAATTGACTAAACCATACTGTTTGGAGAGATGAAAAATAGCAATGCTAATTTTTCTAGAATGTAAAATAAATAATGTGAGGGAATTAACTAAGGGCCAAGTCAATATTAGAGTTACAACTATTAGTTTACAAATATTAGAGTTTTTCTTGACTTTTTATTAGCCATCCTTCCCCGTCACCTTTGATACCCTTATCAACACAACTTAATGTTTGTACTAACAATTACAGTCTGGCACATACAAAATATGAATATGAAATTGTCATTTTCTAGTGAGTGAATAAGTATTCACAGCTTACAGTGTCTTCAGGGAAAAGAAATCCTTTGTTTCAAGGTGAGGACATCTTAAACAGTCTGAAACATGTTTAAACATTCATTCATATGAAAAAGCATTCCTAGTTTGGATGTCAACTCTAGATTGTAATGAATTTTTCCTCTGCTGTGTGCAAAATATATTTTTCTGCTGCTAGGATTTGATTTAAATATGACTTTTGATTTTTAAAAATGTAGCACTGTTTGTATCAAAATGGGCTCATCCAAGTAAAAGAAAAGAGAGCCCTATTGGTGAAATCTACTCACTTATAATGCAAGTCATCACTGAGCTATGTAAAGAGACTGACATCTAGTTCCATTTAATTCCAGACTGGAATGAGGTTATTACTCCTCCTGGTCTGCTTCCACTATACTAATATCTGCCGAAACCTTGTTTGTTTGAGTTTAACTAACTGGAAACTTTCTTACCACCCTCCCTCTCACAAAAAAATAACTGGAGTGCAGGAGTGATAGACCATTTCTCATGCATTTTTCAAAGCATAGAGTCATCTGTCTTTACCATCTGGCTCATTGCTCATGTAACGAATTGCTTTGCACAGTGTAGCATCCCCCAAGAAAGCCATGAAACAGATTCCTGTGATCAGTCCCATATCCCCACACAGAGGGGCTTGTTTCCATTATTGGAATGCTTCTGAGTCTCCTGTAGGAGTGAGCTTGTAAAATAAGACTAAATATTTAAAAGACAGACTGTAGGTTCCTGTAATCCTAAAATCATTTTAAAGATCACAGCAGATCTGTGTTGTCTTGAATAATTGAAGACGTGCAAATAAGAAAGTGTCATCCTTAACATCAACTTAGGTAATTCCTGAGTTTCTCTCTGTAATATATATGACTGACAGATGATTTCCACAGCCAATTTTTAAATCAAGCCAAGGACAAACAGAAATCTGGGAGAACTACTGTTCCTTTTGTTTCTCTGCCTTTCATTAAGTAAAGGAAGACAAAATGAACAAAAAAAAATAATAAGTCTAAATGTCTGTCTGAAGAGCTAATCAAGTCTCTAGAGTCTGCCCGCAGGAAAGCACCATGGAAAGGGCAGACACAATGCAAGATATAGAAGTTTGTCAGTCAATATACATCACTAAGAGAAGGCATTGCTAATGGCCAGGTTACCAAAACGTAGCTCCATTCTGCATTTACTTCCCACCACAGCCTCTGGTCTATAGTTCTTTCAAGGTAGTTTAACCATTCAGTGGCATAATGGGGTATATGTGTGTGCACGTGTATACTCACATAAACATCTATTAGACTTAGAACAATAAAGGTTTCTCCAGTAGGGTTCCAAATTCAGCAATAGTCTGCCATATAGATGTATTATGAATAATTAATGTAAATACTCTGGAACTCTTTGCAGCTACAAAATACTACAAAGATAATAATGAGTAAAAACTGCATGGAGATCTACATCTAATAAACTAACAATTCTTATCAAATGGCTCTTCCTTTGTCCTGGGGTCTGCCAATAGGACAATGCAGTGGCACACACCCCATAAGGCACCGAGACCAGTATTGCCCAAAAGACATATGGTGTGAACCATATGCTTTCACATTTCTTAGTTTACAAATTTTTAAAGTCTCAAGAAGATAATGTGCTTAGATTGCTATTATCCCAAGTTTTACTTTAATGTGTGTTCAATATTAAAACATCAATTCTAGTTGGTATTTAATGAAAACTCAGAGCCAGATATTAGGGAAAAGCTGGAATATCAGAGAGAGGAACAGACCACAGTCAATTCTCACCCAGGCAACTTCTCAGGGTAGAAGCTATCTTCTAGAGTCCTCAGCCTGGCTCATTGCTCCTACAGAATACCACACTGTTGTCTATGCCTCCTCCTCCTTAAATATCTTTATCTCCCAGTTTTTCACTTCTGGGTTGAACTCTGCATCATAATCCTAGAGTTAGGATTAAAGGTGGGAGATACTACTGTTTGGTAGTTAGGCCTTGAACTCACAGAAATACAGAAAGAGCTCTGTCTCCTGAGTTATGGTATTAAAGGCTTGAGTTACCACTTTCTGACCCTCATGGCTTGACTGTGGGTAATTCTGTTCTTTGATAGTCTAGGCTGATTTTATTAAATATAAAATAGATTACCACGCAGTGTGTTAGTGAAATTTTGTATTCTGTTACCAAAATACTTGAGAAAACAAAAAAGGAAAGATTTGTTTTGCTTGTGGCTCCCCAGGATTTGACCCATGGTGACAAAACAGCTCCCATCATGGCATCTAGAAAACAGAGAGTACAATAGGAAGGAGTAGAGGCCACATATGGTCCCAAAGATCCAACCCCAGGGTTCAACTTCTTTATCAAGGTACCACTTCTCAAAGTTTCCAGAAGATCCTAAAAACCACCAAAAACTGGAGACCAAGCCCTCAAGACCTGTCTATAGATGATATATTCTATTCTGTCTGCCACAACTTCTAAACACTCATGAACATCTTGAAGTCCAAGAGTCATTCAATCCATCTTCAAAAGTTCTCATAAGAGGGACTAAGAGTCAAGTCCTGATGTTGTTCAAAGATCCAAGCTCAAAGTCTCTTGAGACTCAAGGTAAACTCTTAGCTGTGAAACCTTATAAAATTAAAAAGAAAATTGCTGTTTCCAAGATATTATAGCTTATGATATAATGATCCCATTACAAAAAGGCAGAACAAAGGCTCAGACCAAGAATCCCTGCCAGGAAAACACTAAATCCATAGCTCCATGCCTGGCATCTGTGCTACATGAGCACCAATGGAATTGAGCTGTTATTGTTTGGCTTTGCTTTTGGGGGAGGCCTACCACCCAGCTCCCAAATAATCACACATGAAGATTTATTATTACTTATAAATGCCTGGATTTAGCTTGGATTATTTCTTGCCAGCTTTCATAACTTAAATTCCCCCCCAACCTTGATGCCTCTGGGCTTTTATTGTTCTCTTCTGTAAATTTTACTCCATGGCTGGGTAGGTGGGTGGCTGGGTAGGTGGGTGGCTGGGTAGGTAAGTAGGTGGGTGGCTGGGTAGGTGGGTGGCTGGGTGGCTGGGTAGGTGGGTGGCTGGGTGGCTGGGTGGCTGGGTAGATGGGTGGCTGGGTAGGTGGGTGGCTGGGTAGGTGGGTGGCTGGGTGGCTAGCCCCTAGCATCCTCACTCCTCTCATTCCTAGATCTTCTTTTTTCCATATATTTCTCCTTCTATTTATTCTTTCTCTGTCTGCCAGCCATGCCCAATTTTTTTCCTGCCTTGCTATTGGTCATTCAGTTCTTTTTTAGACCATCAGGCATCTTAATCACACAAAGCAACACAGTTTCACAGAGTTATATAAATGCAACATAAACAAAAGTAACTCATCTTAGAATAATATTCTTCAACACTGGACATTCCTGTCCCATGTATCCTTAACTCTTGCCCTCTCTCTTGGGTTGGTTCTACTCCCTACCTGTGTCTTTTCAGCGAACATTCTAGATTCCTGCATCTCTACCTTTCTCAGTCCTCAACTGCAGCATGAGCTTTAATCTCGCAGCTTCACACATTGACCTCTCAAAGCCTGTCTTCATTGCTTGACCCCCCCCCCATGTCTCTTTGAAGTCCGAATGGAAGGTGCTATTAACCCAAACTCTTGCATTCTGCATGCCTGCAAAATCAACATCGCATAACCAACATCATGTTCTACCATCAGCTCCAACAGTAGTGAGGCTCCTTGGGAGACATTTGCAGCAGTCTCTGAGATCTGACTGAACTGGATCACTGATGATTGCAAGAAAAACCCAGCATAATAACTTTCTAGTTGGTATTGCATGAGCACAACACTTAAAAAACACAACTTCCCAAGGGAGTGCATTTATTCATTCATTTATTCATTTGTTTATTGTTTGTTTGTCTTAGACCTTTAAACCCAGAGTACTTGAGCACCAATCCCTGTGGAACCTTCAAAGCATTTTTCCTATTGTCCTGAAGCAAAGTACTTGGCTTCTCTTTCATGACACTGGACCCTTTAAAAGCTGCCTCCTCCTCCTGATTTCACACCACCTTTCCCGTATAAATTGCAATCCTTTGGAGTCTGTTTTTCTTTTTATCCCCAAACCTTACTATAAATTTCTCTAAAAGGATCCAATAATAATTATACCACAACTCAAATGTTGGTCAGCTATGAAATTCCCTCTGCCATATACACTAGTCTGTCACATTTAAATTCAACTTTATGCAAAGTCTCAGGACATTGAAAAAACTGGGACAAGTCCAGAATGTAATCTGCATGGCCTGTACTCCAATTTCCAATAGAGCCTCATTCCCATCTGAAACTGCAACATACTGACCCTCGCGGTTCTTATTCCCAGTGTTTGATTTTCTAGCAGAACTGCCCATAGAATTCTGCTTATAGGTTTTTAGGCTTTCACTAGCCTGCTTTTCTGAACTCATCCAAATTCCTCCTACAAATAATTTCTAAAGGTATGGTCACATTTAATCACAATAATGACCCCACTGCTCTGGTATCCATTTTCTGTCAGACTTTTTATTTGTTATAACCAAAATATTTGCAAGAGCAAATTAAAGAAAAAGAGATTTGTTTTGCTAATTTAGTCCATCATGAAAGGGAAAGCGGTTCATGTCAGAGCACACAGGAAGGAGCTAGAGACAGGATACTCCTAAGGACCTACCTCCTGTGACACACCTTCTTTCAGTTAGCCTCTACATTCTGTTTCCAGAACCTCCTGAAATAATATCATCACCCAGGAAACAAGATCTCAAGAGTCTAAAACAATATGCAAACTTAAAGGTTAATTTCTCAATATTATACTTATCCAATGTGCAATTTATACTTTAGTTCATCTCAATTCAATATGGATAATAGTTCTGTATATTATAGCACAGGTACAATAAACAGATAACACATGACATCTGGTTTACATTGAGTAATATTTACAAGTCTGTAATGGTACTCTCCTCTATAAAAATAGGCAACTCCTAATTCCTACATCTTTTCAGCAGGAATTTAGCTTCAAGAAAGAGAAGAAAAAAAGAAATACTGTAATTTGAGTAGCTAGTGTGATAAACAAGGGCTTATATTATCTCACTTGCCCAACAGCAGATCTAGGAGCACAATGACCCAATTTAGCAGAAAAGAAAGTTAATGCTCGTGGAATCAAGGACTTGCCAACATCGTTTAGCTAATGATAACAAAGCCAGGATGAAACTCAAGCCTTCTCACAGTTCTCAGACAGTGCTGGGTAGAGTTCCTGGACTGGAACGCATCTAAATTATGAGAAAGATGTCTCTAAAAGCATTGGTTACTGGACCACACAGGCAGTTTCTGTTCCAGCAAGTCAGAGTGGAGCCTGAGCATCTGTATTTCTACCAAGTTCCTAAAAAAATAGTCCACGGGCAATACTGAAAGTTGGCTGTAGACACTGGATCTGATTACTTGAATAGGAGTCCATATGCTTTAATCAAATATTAATAATTAACTACACTTTTAGAAACGTAACTAGTCCATTGTTGTTTCCCTGTGTCAGACCAAGCAGGCTACCAAATAGTACATGTGGAATGGGTACAGCCAATATGACCCCCCCATTTCATTTACAATTAATCATTGGACTAAAGTACTTAATAGCAATAACGAGGCACTTACCCCTTCACTCAGTTCCCTCTGAACTTCCCAAAAGAAATGACTTGTGGGATGTCTTGGAGCATGTGAATATTGCAGTCTTTCTCAGTATACACACTTTGAAGTCATCATTACTTTTCAAAAGTCCATATGGCATTTTTTCTAGGGTATAGTCACATCATAAATAATTTTCTGGTGACAGTTTTTATGAGGTTTATAAAAATCCTATTCGAGTCTTAAATGTAACATATTATATTTTAACCACGGCTGCTGTGCTAGAGAAGCAACACATTTTACCTAACTATAAGTTCTCCCACTTCTTGATTTATTAAGCAGCGTGGAGACACATTCAATCTTCCTAGCCATTGACCTCCAGCCCTTTTCACTGTTGAAAGCATCATCCTTTCCATTCTTTTTATTTATTTCCAATAACTTTAAGCCTTTTCTTTTATCCCATCTCCCAAGCCTTGTTAAAAAAAAATAGATTTCTTGCACCTAACGTTGAGCCCATCATAGTATAAGATGACAGAAGACCCAGGTGTACTTCTGGGACAGGATCGGGTCAAACTGATATTGGCACAAATAATGGAAGTCACATTTAATAGATGGCAGAAACATGGGGAACATTAGTGTGTTCAACACTGAATACAGAGACAGGCTGTGTGTTTTCTTTTCAGTCATCTAAATAACAGTATAAATAAAAGTGAAGTGTTGAGCACCAGCTTCAGAGACCACCTAGGTCTTTCAGTATCATCCACAGTCTAGAGCCATCTTTCACAGCTCTCGCTTTAAGACTGTTTCTTCATCAGAATGTGAACTTATTGGTGCTAGAGAAGAAGGGTCAAGATCTTTATGATAATTCATTCCTGTAGTGCTCACAGCTACAAGGAAAAGGGCAAGGTTTGGGTGTGTTTTGGTGACTTTTGTGATAAGCAATTTAAGGAGAGAGAGAGAGAGAGAGAGGGAAAGGGAGAGAGAGAGAGAGAGAGAGAGAGAGAGAGAGAGAGAGAGAGAGAGAGAGAGAGACTGTGTTGACTTGTGGCTTCAAAGAATTTTAGTCCATCAAGGCAGAGAAGGTAGGACAGCCTTTCATGTCACATCAGACAAGGCATAGAGAATAGATGAGAACAGAACTAGGAGCCAGGTATCGCCTTCAATGGCCACTGCCAGTGACAAGATTCTGCCTCACTAACTTCAGCCTCCTAAATGAGTGTCACCAAACGGACAACAGGAAATCAGAATGTGATTTCTATAGGGAGAATTTCAAAGTCAAATCATAGCAGAATGTATTTGAATACAAGAAATTAAATAAGAATAACACTGTCACAAGGATGTTTTGATTCAAAATGTTTGAAGAAAGTGCCACCAGTTCAAACATGTCTCTCAAAGTACTTGACACTTCTCAAGCCTTTGCCCATTTTTTGACACCACATTCTGCTACGTATTCAGGTGCTGCTTCCAGAGGAACTTATGGAAAGAAAGTTTGGAAATGAAAAAGAAACCACTGTAGATTTAAAAATTGGATATCAAAAATTCTTCCTTTTCATTGCACAGTTCAAAAATGCATAATGCCTTCATTTGATGTGATTCATAAACAGGTAGAATAGTCTTAGAATAAATTTCCTTGAATCAACAGCCTGCCAGAATTTTTATTTAATTCCACCTTGACACAGCTTGGACTTCAGCCATTGAGCACAAAGCCTGAGCCCTGGATGAAAAGACACATAATAACACATTCCAGTCCTTTTGCTATAACTACCAGCAAGCCATATTAGGAAGCAGACATCTGTAGAGCATCATGAGAAGATGTGTTTTCTAACCTAGCTATATGTCTTTGCTGATAGCCAAGTACTTTGCAAACTTCCATGTCTGTCAACCACCTTGAGATTGTATGAAATGCAGACTCTTGTTCAGGAGATTCTGCATGTCTAATATGCTTCAAGGATACAAACACAGGACATTGTCGGTGGCAAGCAAATAATTCTGTTTCGTATCTGAGAATATCACCTGGAGTGAGATAGTTAAGATCCACGATGTAAGATTTGTTATGTTCACTTGAATGGAAGAGAAATGCAGGGAATCAGGGAAGGGAAGGAAAAAGAAGGACTCAACCACAAGAGACAAGAAAGCAGTGAGACTTGGCATCCTGACAACAGTGTGACAGGTGGTAGCCCATGAAAACAGTAGAAATTGAGACGCCAGGTCACTAAAGAAATCGTGTATGCCATGGAGGCTCTTAAGTACTGATAGCTATGCAGACACTCAGCTGGGAGCTCTGCCTCTGAGTAGCAAATATCTAATCACATAAGTGAGGAGGAGATAAAGAAGGATGGAAAGAAAGAAAAAAGACATGGATCCTGGTTAGGACAAAAGGATGTCAGAAGATTGAGATACACATCAAAGCAAAGACAACCAGGTACAGATTCAGTTCCAAAGCTAGAGCTTCCAAAACATAATAGAGCTCAGAAATATGGAAACTCGGCCCTGAAAAACTCACATTAGTCTGAACGCTTGCTTTGCAAGCCTCTGCCACTAAGGCCTCTGTATGCATTGTTTCATATAATTTTCAAAGATTTGTACAAAGAAATACAAAGATTCAGAAAGATTCCTTACTTGACCTAAAGTCCTTGTAATAGATAGAACAAATGATTCATAGGCTATGTTCTTTCCACATCCATAAGCAAGCTCAGCAACAAGGGAAAGAATCACTTGGATACAAGAAAGAGTTCCTGCCATGCCCCACTGCACCTAAACCAAGAAGGTGAACAGGATAGTGCAGCTCACAGACCTCATTGGAGATGTCTGTGAAGTGGGCAGCAGTTAACACAGAAACTCACAACTTGTCAGTGGGGAGAGAATAACCATCGGCAGAATGCTCAGCCACAAATGGAACATTAACATCACACCCTTTCCCTAGTCTCAAGGATTATCACTGAAGAGAAATATAAAGATCAAAGCCGAAGATCTGGGAGGGCTAACATAAAACAGTATCTTCGATATATAAAAGGACTGCTGCCCTTGTGAACTCACAAAAGCTACGGTTGCCTGAACAAAACCTGTACAAGGTCAGTGCAATCAACACTGCAGAATGAGAGGCAGGGAAGCTTATGAGCTCCCATCCCTTGCTAAAGAGCTAATGAAAGTTGGTAGATTCTGAAGACCAGTAAACTTAGTTGTTTTCATTTTCTTTTAGGATTTAGACTTTGGTAGATCAACCATAGTCCAATGGATACCCCACAACCATGAACTATTTTCTTTTTTTAAAAAAAGGACACATGATTAGAAGGAGATGGCAGTGAAGGGTGGGTCTGGGAGGAGTTTGAGGAAAGAATAGGGGAGGGAGAATAATGTCAAATTTATATATGTATGAAATTCTCAGAATATTAGAATATATCAAAAATAAATTCATTAAAAATAATAATAAGGTAGTTGAGCCTTCAGTGAGACCACAGGTCTGAACTAAAGAAAATATGATTAAAAAAATATTCTGCTTACAAAGGCTAGAATTCAGAACTGTTCTAATGCCAGAAATAACTCAGTCTCCATGTTAATTATTCTATGTTTATCTAATGTTATATGAAAAGTGTTCACATTTTAAGCTCTGGGCTTTTCAATAAATCCTTCTGATAAAAAGAGACAGGAGAGAGAATGTCAAAGTCACAAGGTTCCAGTCTTAACCATAGCTTTCCATTTCTGTAGCTATCTCTATGAAATTTAATCTTATACCTTGTTCCGAGTCTCTAGTGTAATATATCCAAATGCCTGTCAATTATATGACTATGTTCAAAGTACTCTTGAGTTACATGAACAGAAATTACCTGGACCTGGTTTAGGAAGAAAGAAAGCAAGGTACATATAACAAAAATGTGCAGATTAGCTCACCCAGTTCCATTGTCTCTCTGCAGAGGCTGTGCCTGTTACAGGCTGTCACTCTGGAAGTAGCTGTACTCACACTCCTTGACTAGCTGTGTGTGCCTCACCTAGTTTCCACTAGATGGCCAGCCCCATCAGTAACATCATAACTAGGGGGTTGGGAGGGGTGTAGTGGCAACTCTGTGGCTGTTCTTAGGTTTAAAGAAACTCCCAGGTAAGGATTATTTAATTGTAAAGCTGAAGGCTAGGAAAGCAGCTTCTTGCTTCTCCAACTTTTTAGCTAGGGTAAAAACTCCTTTCCTGACCCCCTTCTGTAGATTTGTTTAGTTGCTTCAGAAAATTTGCCCCACCTGTCCCCTAGCCTTCTCTTCTCCCTACAAACAACTTTGTTAATAACCTAATTTCTGGGTTAAATCTCTGTTCAAAGTATCTAGAATGGATCCTGTCATCTGCAGCTGAACCTTGATTAATTCAGAAGGGATTTATAGTAAGTATGCAGAGATAACCCCTAGAAAAGGATCTCCCAAAGAAGTCTGCATTTGTGTGCCTCTTTTTTATATGTGAAGTGGTGGGTGCGTGTTCATGTGTATATTGATGCACATAAATGTGTACACGTAGGGATACACATGTATACGCACATGTGTGTAAAGATTAACGACCAATATTAATACTTGAATGTTGTCAACCTTGTTTTGAGACTTAGTCTCCCACTGGGTGGGACCTGAGGCTCACCAAACAGGCTAGGCTAGCTGTCCAGTGGTCCTAGAGTCTCCATCTCCACAATATTAAAATTATAAGAATGTCACTATAACCAGCTCTTTGAAGAATGCTGAATACCAAAGTCGTCATGCTTACACATCAATCACTCTCTGACTGAGATAAACCCAGCACCTACTTGGATATAACTCTATCTCCCTTCAGCTATCTTCATTCCTCTCTAGTAACGCCTGCTTTCTCCACCAACCAGTTCTTTATATGATAAACTCTGAGTTCTTCTCTATTTTACACATACTTGCCCAAAATCAATAGATAGTACTTTAGAGGAAACTCTGATTGGCTTACTTTGGGAACAGGTATTTACTATGGTTCAATGAACTATTACTTCAGTTGTAAATTCTGTGAAGCATTTTAGTACTTTAATAATACACATTTACAATTAAATAAATTAGCTTTTATATAGTCTATCTAACTTGTCTTAAGCAAGACACTGTTAAGTAGATGATTAAAAATTAATTTTGTCATCTGATCTCAAATCCCAGTGCTTATTCTGCTGAGTCATCACTGCTTTTCCGTGTTTATAATTTTATCTGGTGAGTACTTTTAGTTTATACTGTATTTCCATAGTCTCAGTTTTATTTGGTCCTTCCAAGACCCCCATTATCATTGCTATCCCCTTGTAGACAAGAAAATGAATATGCACAGAATTTGGGTGACTTCTCAAGATCACATATTTTATTCAAGTTCACACCAACTTCAGATCTCCATCTTCTAGTTCTTAGATGAATCAGTGATGTAGTAAACATGGGGGAAAACTAAAGTAAATGTTAAGCTAAATCTCACAGGGTAACAGATCAGAATTTCAAACCCATTTCCAATAAGAAGAAAACATTATGACACCTCACTGAGTTTGAGTTTGCTTTAGATTTAATGAAATGGTTAGGAAAATTTCACTGGACATTTATAGTCCCATAAATCTAAAGAAATATCAATGGATTAGGGATATACCTCCTACCGTCTATAAAGAAGATTTTCCTCAGCATGATAAGACCTATTATGACTCTATCAGGCTACTATATTAGTTTATGTTTATCTGATATCGGAAACATATCAGATCTAGTAACTGAATGGCTTTCCCCCCTCGATTTTAAAGACCAGTATGGACTGCATAATGCTGTTCATTTGCCATTTGGTCAAAAACTTTATGGTAATTTTCCTGATCTATAAAGAGATAGCTAGATAATCTCCAATTTTAATATAGCTTGGAAATTGCTTCTATTGGTACATTAGCAGGAAGCACTCATTCTTGCTTCTTGCCATGACTTTTAAAGGTAATTATGCTTTCCTTTCAACCTAACTTTTTAAAAGAAGGTCATTTCCCTGAAGAAATTACAAAAACATTTCCTGTCTCATCTTTACCTAGTAGATATTGAGTTGCTAGTGTGGAGCAATACCAAATGTTCAAAGGAATCACTACTTCAAAGTTCTCGCAAGCTGCTCCATTGCATCTCCTATTATGACCTGTGGCAGCATGGCTTAACTAGAATCAAAGGCTGTTACTGTAACTCTCCTGCATCAGGGCCCTCAGTGGGCATTTTTGCTTCTTCTCCCTCATCTATGTACAATACAGATCAGATCACTCTGTGTGGTACAGTGAAGGAAGCTCCATCTTTCTGAACAAGTTCCCCATCTGCTTGATGATAAAAATCAAACCTTTCAAACCATTGCATTTCTGACCAATCCTGGAGACTTGTTTGAAAGCTTGTTTAAAACTCCTGCATGGCTGTGCAGTGGTGTTGCATCCCTTTACCCCCAGAACTGGGAAGGCAGACGTAGGTGGATCTCTGTAAGTTGAGGCCATCCTGATCTACAGAGTGAGTGAGTTCAGTGACAGCCGGGCCTACACAGAGAAATCTTGCCTTTAAAAAAGCAAAACAAGACATAATCTTCCCTTTTTATTATAATCAGCTGTCATGATTTGCTAAAACTACTCTATTGTGGCTTGCTTTGGTGTCTTTTCTGCTATAACATCATTATATAACAAAATCTTTTGTTAGTTCCCATACTGGGGCAGAAATCTATAGTGATCCTCTGAAATTACTCTAAAATACTTTCTATGAATGGTGAAGTTGAATTTTGTTACTGTCTTAGTAAGAGTTTTTATTGTTGTGAAGAGACATCAGTGACCACAGAAACTCTTACAATGCAAAGTATTTAATTGAGGTGTCTAGTTTACAGTTACAAAAGTTCAGTCCATTATCATCATTGCTGGAAGCATGGTGGTATTCAGGCAGATGTGGTGCTGGAGGAGTGGCTGAAAGTCCTACATCTTGCAGGCAACAGGAAGGCAACTGAGACACTGCACAGTATCCTGAGCATAAGACACCTCAAAGCCCACCCCCAAGTGACACACTTCCTCTAACAAAATCATACTCCACTCCAACAAAGCCACACCTCCTAATTACTATTACTCCCTGTAAGATTATGGGATAATTACCTTCAAACTACCACAGTTATCTGTAGCAGGCTTTCACTCTTGGGCCACCAACTATCTCCCAAATCACGACACAGAGAATTGATATTAGTTATGAATGATCGGCCTAACTTGAGCTCATTTCTGGCTCTTTTACATTAATTAACCAATTTCTCTTTCTCTACCTTTTGCCTTGGGGATTTCTGCCTTACTTTCTGCATGTCCTACTTTCCCTGCTGCTTTTGTGTCTGTCTGGCTAGTGGCTGCCTGGCTGGCCTGGGCATCTCCCTCTTTCTTCCTCGTTCTCTTTTTCCTCTTCTCCTCTCCTCTTTTTCTTCTCCAGGCCTAGATTCCTTCTCCTATTTATTCTCTTTGCCTGCCACCACCTTGTCTGTCCCTCTTATACCTAGCTATTGGCCATTCAGCTCTTTTTCAGACCAATCAAGTGCCCTAAACAGGCAAGGTAAAAACACATTTTATAATTTAAAAAATGCAACATAAACAAATGTAGCGTATCTTTACATAGTTAAAGTTTTATTTCATAACATAAGCAAATTCAATACATTTTACATAGTTAAATATTCCACAACAGCCAGCATCTTAGCTTTCTAGAGAAGAAAAGGATGTAGAAGATGCAGGAGACCGTGAAAGAGTGAGGAGCGGGTTGTCAGATACGATCTTAGTTGTATTTGAAAATCTGAATGTCACAGGCGCAAGGCTTTGATACACGCCAGTGTGGCAGAACTGCTCCTCTGTGAAGCCCTTAGTTCCATTTGAAAAGTCCAGCCATTTGGGGGCTGCTTCCGATTCATGTTAATCTTTCCCACCACATATATAATTTATACTGATTTTAACTTTAAACCTGAACTATTAAATTGCTAAATTTTGCCTGAGAAAATATAGTTGGCTGTCTCAGTAGAATTCCATTTGTGCTTTGTCCTCTCTCACAACAATGAGAAGGACATATGGGATTTCTTGGCGCACAGCTTGAGAACTGCTGCTATTCAGGTTGCGCTTACGTGACCTTTGAGCTCAGTTTCCTAAGATAAGTATCCGGAACTGTCATCTTCCTTCTCTGCTTTCACCCTCTCTTCTCTCCACAGCCCTGTCGCCCTCTCCAAGATCCCTTTTGTCTCAGTCTCATACATAATCCTACCAGTCTATGACCAAGTTCAAAAGTAGGGTTTTGAGAGCATAATAAAAATCGCACAAAATAGAATAATATTAAGTAATATATATAATAAATTAATAATTATACTAAGTTAAATTGCACTAATGGAATATGATTTTGTAATAGAAAATCATACTAAAAACGTAAGAAGTTATATTTCTGAAAAGAAAAACCACTTCAAGGGGTTTTAGCGGAGGAAGTCTACCTATCATACTTCCATTATTATTTGTATTCAGCAGTTTATAATCATAAAAGGTTTATGTTTACAATCATAAAAGGTCTTTTTCCTACAGAAGGTGAGTCTTCTTTTTAAAAGCTAAAAAAAGCTGCTGGATGTCTCTGAGTTTTGTATGAAGTAATTGTGTTATGACATTGAAGAATACAATGAAAATGTTATTTTTCAAGGTAACTACAGCACAGACTCTGAAGTCATCTCATTTAAGCCTTCAATAGGGAAAGTAGCAGAGGTCAAACAGAAACTGTCAAGATTGGAGCTGCTGGGTGTGAGATGAGGCTAAGATAGATGGTTTGCCCTGTAGTAAGGGGATGAGCCAGAAAGATATATTACACATGCTGTGAGACCTCAAACCCCTGAGGTGTTTCCAGTAGACTGTGTCTACCATTGAAGATGGAGAGAGACAGTCTGAAGTTTCAAATGACATTTAGAGCTTCAAAATAAACAGACCTTCGTCATCTCTGTTAGGATAAGATTCAGGGAAGCTTATTTCAGTCTCTGTGCCTGGTGTCTAGGTATTCTCTGGTGAAGTTCACATGCTTGGATCCTTCAAAATGATTTTTATGTACAGTTTTCAGTGTTTCCATAAAATATTCCAATTACACTGCTTGCTATTCCCTCATGTATTTAAATATTTTCTTTTGAGCCTCTCAAAATTTGAAACATTGATTTCAAACATCAAAACTTTATCACGAGGAAGGAGTGAGTTTGTTGGAAAAGATGAAAAAGTTGAATATGGAATGACCACACTGTAATTCTGCGGGGGTAGCTAACGTTCAACAGCCTCATGCTCTCTCCACGAACAATCCCACTATCAGACTTTCTTTTTCTTTCACCCACATTTAAGACAGTATGTGTGTACATTATCTTCATATGGTATCACCTTTAAATGAAATGAGAGAAACATAAAAAGAAAGATTGTGTGGTTTCATCTGTGTCTAAAAACAAACACTCCTAACTTCTATTTCCCACCCCGCCTTCCCCACCTCCCACCATCTTGTTTCCTAACCCCCAAATCTCTGATATAATGACTCTTCCAACTGAGAAGAGGGAGTTGTCATGTCTTCCCCTCGGTCTTCATGGGGAATGTTTGTGAAAGACTGAAGTGAGCATCCAAACACCCTTCTGATTTCTCTAGCTTGGAAATTTTTCAAAGAAGAAGAGAAGAGGGGGAAGAGGTATAGAAGGAGAGGAGGGGAAGGAGGAGGAAATGAGCATGAGACAAAAGCTTTACTTCTATCTTCTTCCCTCTGTCTGGAAATATCTCATTTCCTTATTTTGATCTTCATTTTTCTGTGTTGTCATTGAGTCAGTGACTTGGTCAGATGACTGAAATAGTCTTAGAAACTGCTGTAAATGTTTTCCTCCTCAGTGAGAAAAAGTTGACAAAAGAGGTCAACATCTCATTGGCCTTTTGTGAACTGACCCCATGCTACCCTCTCTTGGGACTGAAAACAATTCTCCTCTCCTCTATTTCCATACTGAAAATAGCAGACCTGGGCTCAGGCCTTCTTTGACACACAGCTGAGTGTTCTGAGGTTATGCTATATGAGATATCAATGCAAAGAATTCCAAAGGACCCTTCATATCTCTTAACATCAATACATACTCCCCAGGAAGCAAAATCTCTCCTAATTAGGCAGCTGGTTGAATTTCCACAACTGGCAGTTGTCAGAGAATCATAAATGAATCTAGCAAAGCTCCTGGCACAAAGAAATTTAGTTAACTTGTTTCTATGAACAGAACAGCAGACCTTCCTTTTAAAAGACAAGTTTTCTGCCAATTTCTGCTAAATTGAAAAGTCCTTTTTCCAGATAGTGTAGTCAGTGGCACTCTTAGTTGACTGCAGTCCTTCATACATATGTGAATCAAACAAAACATCCTGTAGGTCAATATTCAAACACACACATGTGGCGATATTTTGTTTGTGTTCTAACAAATAAAGCTTACCTGAAAATCAGAGGGTAGACCTAGCCACTAGTTGACCATAGAAGCCAGGAAGTGGTGGCACACACCTTCAATTATAACACTTGGAAGGGGAAAAAAGGAAGTGATATGGCTGGGTGGAGAAAAGAAGTGATAAAGTGGAGTGGAGACAATAGCTTGGTGATGTGGGATGTCTTTTTGTATGATGTGAATATTATTAGTTAATAAGGGGACTGTTTGGGCATATGGCAGGACATTTTAAAGAAGGCAGAAAATCCAAGCATAGATAATGGGTAGAAGGGCAGAGTCACAAGTAAAGCAATCCAGCCACCCAAGAAGCAAGATATAAAGAAATAAGTAAGCCATGGTCCATGTGTCAAGATAGATTAATGGAAATGGGTTGAGTAAAAATAAGAAAGCTAGCCATAGGTTGAATAGCATGAATTAATATGTGTCTGAGTCATTGGGGGGGGGGGGGGGCGGGAGCAGCAATAGATCACAGGGATAGGCCAGGAAAGAAACCAATGCATCAGCTTGGCCCTGTAGACTGAAGTTTTTCTCTGTCTCTCCCACCTGTAGTCCCAGAGCCAGTTACAAAAAATATACCCAGAGGCTTATAATTACTATAAGCCAAAGCATCTTCTTTGTTAACAATGATAGTGGCACATATTCACAGCATACAGAAAGACCATCCGATAGAACTTGCCCTTTTCTGTCTAATCAAACAGGAAGGTTTTAACTTTAATATAGTAAAATTATATTTAAAAATACTCTATCATCTATCTTATCTTTGTGAGTCTAAAGTTTCATGTCTAATTTATCTTTTATCATAACCATGGAAAACTATAACTATCTAGTCTCCAAATCCATCAAAGACCCCAGAAGGATATACTATTACCTGAGTAAACTGAAAATACATAGTAAGCAACTTCCAAAATTCTAAAAATGACAGAGACATTTGGCTACCTGGACAGTTATTCAAAGTTTCTTTGCAATGTTGAGGCATCCATCTTCAGTATACAGGCCTAGAGTCTGGCAAACATTTTAGTGAAACAGGAAATTTGAAGAACTGTTCCACTTTTTAGTAAAGTTTCTCAGTCTCTTTTCTCTGTGTCCTGAAGAATGTCTGGTAGTTTCTTTTGTGAAGCAGGAACCTGAAAGACCATCTCTCCTTGCTTTGGCAAAGTTCAGTGGTCATTTTTCTATGGGTCCTGCATATCCAGTTTATGCAACATACTGTCAAGAAGTTGAGGCAAGGGCATTTTTCTGCCCCATGGCTAACTTTTGCCACAAAGAAATGTATGGAGTTTCTTTATGCCCACCATCTTCTCTGAAGTAGATTGGTGCTATCAGAAACAAACATGTCTCCCTGTCCAGAAAAGTCTACGTTTTTAGAACATTTTAAATGCCACAGTCTGTAGATCTTCGAAGGTTTTGAAGATTATCTAAATAGTTGAAATTTATCTCTGTATATCTAAAAAACTTAACTAATGTGACTATAAATTTGATTACTATAGATGAAATTGATTTATATTTCAACTATGCATCACATTTTTAATGAGCTACATAAACAAAATATCTTAAACAAGAGTAGAAATATACATACAGTATAGCAAAATTGACCTTAAATTAATATTAACAAATGAAAATCCATATCAATGTAAAGTATTTTGAGATTAACAGTGTTTTTAGATCAAATTAGACTCAATCTATCTTTTTTCATCATTTCTATATTATATCCCCTTTTTCTTATAAAGAGATTTTAAGTAATAAAATATGACCATAACACTGTATAATCAACCTCGTTTAAATAAAAACAAACATTATAAACAATATTTTGGAAATTTGGGTGTAGCTTTTTATACTATTCCTGTTGATTGGGGCACTGGCAAACTTATGGGATCCTGAGAACATTTAGAATTATGGCCAGTTCTTGACTGAAGTAGTCTGTGAGGATACATCATCTCAGCCAGCTACCTTGAAGCTGTTTTTGATGTTGGATCATCTGGGCCAAAGCTGTCGGAGACTTTTCAGGGGTTCTTGGTCAACAATTGGAAACAATACATAGGTTCTCGTCTTCTGAGGGAACAAAAGCAGAACCTCTTATCCAAAGCAAGATATCTTTAGACCTAAATTTTTTTCTTTTTCTCTCCTAAGCTTACATATATTTTTAAACACACTTTGAGCTTTGTTTAGAGGTTTCCTTTGCCTAAATCTGCCTTTTCTATAATCTCTATCTTTTGCTGACTACTTGAATCTTTAATTTGCTAAGCAGCCTAGCAGCTTTGATTGTTAGCACTGCTCCATTCAGCTTTTCAACATGGTGGAGGTACATTTATGTTATAGTAGGTTTCTGGCAAGGCCCTTCTAGACTAGCCCTGAGGTTATGACCCACTGTCCCACAAAAACACACAGATGCTTGTATTAATCTTATGCTGATCATCCTATGGCTCTGGCATATTGCTAGCTAGCTCTTGCTTTTAAACTTACCCTTGACTCTTATCCTGTTCAGCCAGGTGGCTCAGTACCTTTTCTCAGAGCAGCATAGATGTCCTCTGCATCTACTCACTTCTCTGATATTTCTGTCACATCTCTTTGTATACCCAGAGTCTTCTTAGTGTGGTGGCCCCACCCACACTTCTTGTCTGCCTTCAACCAATCAGCATTTTTATTAAACCAGTAGGCAGGACAATTATTTACAATGGAACAGAACACGATCCCACTACATTTCCCCTCTTTTTTTTAAAGACAAGAACCCCAAATCTAATTTCCTTCGCATAATTTTTTTCACTTTTATCTCTAACAATTTGTAGTCAACACTATAAACAAAGACAAACATCCATAATCCATTTTTTGGGAATGTGGGCATCGTTCTTTAGACTACTTTCTGCTGAATGGGGGTACTGGCAATTCCAAGGAGACCCAAAGAAAAATTTAGGATTATGGACAAGTTCTCAGTGAAATAGTCTGTAAGGTTGGGCTAGCTCAGTCAGTCTCATTGAAGTTGCTTTGGATGCAGAGCTCAGAGGAAACTGCAACAGAAGTGCTCTGAAATGCTGAATCATCTGGGCCATCCATTTTCATTGGAGACTTTTCAGGGGTCTTCCTCTATCAAACTTTGTTTTCTTTAATCAGGAATAAATCCATAGTCTCTCATTTTCTGTGCAAATAAAAAGAAAACCTCTTCTGCAAAGTGGCATATCTTTTTATTTCAGTTTTAAAGTCAACTCATTTACAAAATATATTGGGTTAATTCAGCAGCATTTATAATCAAATATATTTTAGCAGACTTTACTACTTTGTTTTCAGACAAAAAACTCAAAGACAAGACAATAACATATAGTATCTAAACACTCTGTATTTTCCATCTTTATGTGGCTTATTACTTTTATTTTTATTCTATTTCTTTTTTAAGGACTTCATTCTTTTTCCTTTTACTTTCTCTCTCCAGCCTATGTATATTTTTAAACACACTCTAAACCATTTAGAGTTTGATTTCTTTTAATCTGTCTTTACTGTATATCTCTTATTTCTTATCTTATTCTGTTTCTGACCATATCTTTAATCTGCCAAGGTATGGCTAATGATTAAAGGGTTGGCTAGGTTTATGGGCTGGTTCCCCCAGGCTCCTAGTCTAGCTTCATAGAATTTAGCTTTTTAGCCAGGGTATTGGTAGGATCCACAATTACCACTCTGGGGAATTTTAGGGTCCATATAACCATCAAGTAAAGCACTGCCATCTGCTGCTCATGAACTCCATTTAAGTATTTGGCAGCAGGGCCTCTTAAAAGACACTCAAGTGTTTACCTCTAAGGATGAAACAGGATGCTTCTCTTTAAAAAGCCAAGCCTCTGCTTGCCTCCAGCAAACAGAGATGACCCAAGAAAACACTGTCACTAAGAAGCCATCTTTGACTCTGCTCCCTTTTTATCCTTATTAACAGAAACCTTAAATCCACCATATATAGCTCCTTGCTTACATTGAGGCTCAGGAACAGGCCATGTTCAACCTAAGTTGCATGCAGCACACACCATTTTGTAATTTAATCCCATACATCACTCAGTCTCTTTACCATGGCTCGTGTGAAAGATACAACTCAGAAGCTGTTTTAGGCTCCAATTCTGTGCTCTAGAACCCTTTTTAATTTCTCTCTAGCTTTATGTGGGCATATATCACCCACATTGGGTGCCATTTGTTTGTTGTATGCTTCTGGCCTGGACTAGCCCCCACGGTCTGGACCAACAGTCCCAAAGTACCAAGGAAACACACAGATGCTTGCATTAATTTATGCCAATCAGCCTATGGCTCTGGCATATTGCTAGCTAACTCTTGCTCTTAAACTAACCCATGATTCTTATCCTGTTCAGCCATGTGGCTCAGTATCTTTTCTCAGAGAAGCATAGTTGTCCTCTTCATCTGCTGGCTTCTCTGGCATCTCTGCTGCCATCTCTTCCTGTTCCCAGAGTTTTCTTAGTCTGGTAGCCCCACCCACATTTCCTGTCAGCCTTCAGCCAATCAGTGTTTTTATTAAACCAATAGGCAGGAAAATTATTTACAATGGAACAGAACACAGTCCCTCTACACATTTACTAACAGCTCTAGGAGCCATGTATTGCCCCAACTTTGGGAAGCAATGAGTTCATACTGCAACCACTGCTTATAAATTTCATTTAGGTGTTTGGCAGTGGGGCATCTTAAAAGAGCAGCCCATTTTTGCCACTAATATTGAGTCAAGAAGCCATCAGCAAGCAGAACCTGTCAGATCAAAAGCAGCTACCAAGAAACCAAGTTTGACTTTGTTTTTGTGTGTCTAGAGTCCCTGTTTAAGCTTTTGTTGGCTTATATGTGGAATGTTCATGCCCCACATTGGGAGCCATATGCAAATGGATGTTTTCATGTCCCAAATGCTCAGTCCCAAATAACCAATTAGAGGCCAAATATGAATTATAAATGATTGTCTAGCTAAGCTGGTAGAGCATGAGACTCTTAATCACAGAGCCCTGGGTTTGTGTCCCACACTGACACCCCTTGTGACAAACAATCCCATGAGTCTGTTCAAAAGGAAATAGGAATTTACTAAGATATGATTTGTAAAGATAAGCTAACAAGAAACAGAACTGAATAAACAGCTGAAGTTATCCTCCATTTCATCCAGGAGCACAAGGACCTGACCATTCAGTGTCTAACCATGCCGAAGAAGCAAACATGTGTGACCACTTCCCCTTTACCTATAAGAGGTCATGTCTGTAGGCAAAGAAGCACTGCCTCTTTGGGGCTGGATAGGCAAAGGTCAAGCACAGAGCGAATGGCCCTTTTTGGCTGAGAAGTTGACAAGGTGAGAGGTAGTTGTGGCTTGCTTCTTTGTCTCTCTGATATTTCAGCATCTACCCTGATCTCTGGCTCCAGGTTTTTATTATTAAACCAATTAGAATTTGTGTTACATACATGTGCCAGAGCGAAATATCCTCAATTCTTCCTGAAGAATCCCCTAAACTATTAAGCACAGGTACTAGTCAATAATTAATACAGAATAAAAATGTTCTTTGTCATTCAGGAAAGAAGTAGATATGTGAATATCATTTCAAACATTCCAAGCGTTTCTCATTAAACACTCTTTCTATTTAACCAGTGAATACAATAGAGGCTTGAGGTTACTTTTAAACCTAATTTGAAATGTGTCCAGGAGTACTCCCCATGTAATTGGAAAGAGGTCAACAAGCATCTATTCTTGTTCTTATTGAGGAATGACCAGAAAGTAAAGCCCTGCTTCAAAAAATAAATAAGCGAAAGTAGATCCTTTGATTTTAAGACTGCTTCTTTGAAGTCTTTCTGGAAAAATTATAAAGATTGAAAGAATTGTCCAATAACACTGATACATAAAATATCCAAGTAATTTTTACATTCACATAATGCTCTACTTTATAAATACTTCTTCCTTGTTGAGCTTTATAGCATTATAAAAAGACTGAAAGAAGACCGGAAGAATACAGATATAACAGGGGACCATGAAGTGACAATTATGAAACACACATGCCTCAGTTCTTTACCTTTACAATCATATCAGACATAATTAGTCAATCTTGGTATTCTTTTACCTGAGCAAGAAGAAGTTTTCAAAACGATCCTCAGTGTGAGAGCCATTAGCACATACTCTGCAGGAAGGGCAGAAGTGCAGCCTGTTTTCTAGACTGTTGCTGAGATCCCCTCCCATTAAAGTTCTTCTCTCAGTAAAGTCTCTTTTTCTTTGCAACTTAATGTCTCTTCATTCAATTTTTCTCTATTTGTCTGCTCTAACAAGTTCTTTAAATGTGAGGACCTTCTTTGTGCTCACTGATGAGTTCCCCAAGGATCTAGAACAGTGATTGCCAAGGATTTGCAGCTCAAGAAATATTTATAGATTGAATAAACATTTCTTCACTATTTTAAATATTTAGTTTGTATAGATTTTTCAGTAACTTATCTGCTCTGTAACAAAAACCTCCCCAGCCCTTCCTATGAAAAGCTATTTTCTAAAAGTATATGTATTAATTTTTTGAGAATATCATATGTTATATATTTTATCATATTCATTTCTAGTTCTCCCTTTAACTTCTGGACCCACTCTTACCTCCCTAACCCCCAACTTCATGTCCTCTTTATTTAAATAACCTATGAAGTGTGGTTTGTGAGGGTAATCTACCTCTGAGTTTAGAATCATATACAGAAGTATAAATGGCCTATCAGGGGGAGCCACATCCTTAAAGAAAACTAATTCTCTCTCCTTGAAAATTTATCAACCATCCATAGCCCCTCAGTTAGGGGTGTAGGCTCATGAACCCTTTTCCCCTGCATGCTAGAATGCTGACCGGCTTGAACCTAGACTTAAGCAATCAACCATGGCTGCTATGAGCTACTAAGTGTAGAGGTTCTGTCATCTGCAAAATACACTGTTTCACTCCATTCCTTCATGACCTCTGGATGTGATAGTCTCCCCCTCCTTTCTCATGTTGGTCCCTGAGCCTTGAGAGAGGAGCTGATACAGATGTCCCATTTGTTGCTGAACACTCTACTGGTACTTATTCTCTGCTCTGTCACCAGTTGTGAATTATTATATTAACTTCCATGCACAAAGAAACTTCTCTTATAACGTTGGAGAGCTAATAGGCTGAGAGACACAAATTTAGAGGGTAGTTTATAGGCATATGATTATATGCCAGAATGGTAGTAGTTGATAAACACTCCCCCACCCATAAGTTCTTGGGGCAGATTTACAGTACCAGACATGTGTTTCTTCTTGTGGAGGGCTTTATAAATCCAATCAGAAAGAAGTTGGCTATCTCATGCCACTATTGCACCCAGTGTTATATCTTGTCATATTGGCCATTATTGTATTCAGCTGG
Organism: Phyllotis vaccarum; assembly: GCA_033318265.1. Taxonomy (NCBI): domain Eukaryota; kingdom Metazoa; phylum Chordata; class Mammalia; order Rodentia; family Cricetidae; genus Phyllotis; species Phyllotis vaccarum. The sequence goes on along the minus strand of JARWLC010000006.1, from coordinate 25,001,070 downwards.
GCTCACAGCCAGATAAGACTGCTGATGATCATTTTATTCTAGTGACCTAGGTTCACAACTACATAAGACTACTGATAACCTTTTCCTCAACAGCCTGTAGAACCTTTCAATACTAAAAGCTGACGGGGGAAGAAGCTTTCTGGTCAGTACCAACTTGATGTCTCCATGTCCTGTGACTAATATGTATGGTATCTTTAGCAACAGGGTCTTCCCATCAAGTTCTCATAGCCAGGCAAAAGCAATGAAAATCCCCCTCTTTATCCTCTTATTTCACATATCCACACAAGAAGGATAACTTGTTCACCCAATTTGCCTTGCTCTACCTCTATTCATGTTTACTGAATTAAGTCAGAATAACAACACACTGCCAGAAGAGAAAGGTTAACTGTCAACCCAGCTACAAACACCAAAATATACAACAGTGACCTACCTACAAGAAATGATGATACAATATGCTGGTGTAAATGTTGTAGGAGTAACTGGCCGCTTTCTGATTGAAATTAAGTCTCTGTGAGATGAAACCCATGCTTGATTCCTAGCTAGGTGGCCAAAACCTGAAATTGGCATGAGGGGAGGTAATACTACTGTTCTGCTAAACAAAGATAGCAATAAATTATTTCTAACAACAATCCTGCTATGCCCGTAGATCCATCATCAGAGATGCTTCCTTTTGCAGTATGTGGAACTAACACAGAAACCCACAGCTGGACAACAGATTTTGGAACACTCTGTTCTAAACAAAATGTATTCATCAAATCTCTCCCATCAGGGCTTGGATGCCATGTTGAGGAGGAGGCAAAAAGGATTTTAAGAGTCAGAGGGGATGAAAGACGCCAAGGAAGCAGTGTCTTCCAATCGCTACAGGACTGATGCACTTATTAGCTCACGGGGACTGTGACGTGGGAGCAAAGTCACAGAAGTGGGTTCTCTCTTCATTTATCTACGTCAGAGTCACATTGTCTACTCGAGACTGAGCTCTTTTTGTTAGATGCTGCTGCCATTTGAGACATTATTTTCCTCCACTGAGAATATGTCATATTAGTCAAGCCTACAGGGTTCAGAAACAAGAGATTAATTGTACAATTGTGGTTATGCTGTATTTTGAGTGTTTTACTAGATGTTTTTTAAAGAAAAACTAGCATTTCGGCCCAATGATAATGTTATTTTGCTCCATTTTGTACTTATTAAGGCTGCTCAGTTCTTATCCCTGCAGGGTTTTCCTACTCTGCTGTAAGACTGGATTCTTTCGACTTGTCCCCAAAATTTTCCTTTAGTTTTATTTTCAATACTTATTTGTTCAGGTTTTATCACTTTTAAAAGCTCTCTGCTGGCTAATCTTGGTTTACTTAATCATACAAGCCACAGCATTTTCTCATTTGTTGGGATTATCTCAATCTAAAAGAAAAAAGCAAATTTTGTAACTTATATTTGACAGATGGGAAGAAAAAGAAGAGGTATAGAAAGAAGACTGACTTGACAATGTCATGGGGCTGAAGTCTGACTTAGTCACTATTAGAACCTGTTAGAATCCCAGCTCTCCCGTGGCCACCAGGACGGGAACACACACCTGTTCCCTAGAGGCAGAAATCAGCCTGGCTACTTACATGTCCCACAAATGCCAATTTCCTGTTCAGAGAAAGAGTGACCCCCATCGTGTAGCATGGGTCACATATTAACTAAACATGATTCTTCATGATGAAAGCCCTACCCCTTGATTTCTATCTCCTAAGAGATCTCTAAAGGAAGACACCTTGCTTTGTCTCTTTGGCCTGAAACTCCTTACCTCAGATTCCAATTGCAGCTGTCATTGCCAAAGACCTTCACCTGAAAAGAACCCCCTACTCAGCGTCACGCTCTTGGACTCTACAACCTGACAGAGGATCTTCTGACCCAGTCTTTCATTCTTATGCTCATGACAACCCTACAAAGGACCCAAGACCTGCAGCAGGGCCTGTTGCCTCCTCGGCCCACTCACCACAGGGAGGACTGGGCTGTGTCAAACAGCACAGCTGCACTACAAAGAAAACGGAATATCACAAGCAGAAATCTCATTCTGCTGTTGCCTAGAGGTAGAGCAAAAGCATTCTTGGAGCTCCTCCTCCTGAGGGTGGGTTCAACTCCAGAAATTTAATGGCAGCCTCCTTCCCCATGCTGTTTCTCCCGCTCATCAAGCAGGCAGATTACAATGTTTGGTGGATAAAACTCATGACTCAGGCCTCCATCTTGCAAAGTTCTGTACAATTTGGCTAACATTAACTTTATTGGATAATTACCTTATTCAGAGTGCTTTACCATCGCTGTAGACAAGGATGTCAGCTTACAAGAGATATGCTTTCTGACATCAGTACAAAGAGAAGCTGAAGCAGGCTTTTCTTTTAACCTATTTATTAAAATTTTATAAGCCATTTTCCCCTTGTGGGCTTTCCCTTGTAGTTTGCATGGGGCCACAGCTGTTAGAGTGAAAATGCAGCCATCCAGCCTCCCTGTCATCCAAGCCAGCTGCCTCTGAGCCAGAGAAATTCCCTAAAGGTCCTCTCATCCACCCAGTAATTGTCAGGGCAGTGAGGCACCACCACCTGGCAAGCCAACCAAGGACATCAGGGTACCACTGGGAAGGGCATGGGTGAGTTCTGCCCTGAGACAAAAGACAGATTGTGTGTGTTTGGTCAACCCTGATTGTCCATATTCATGATCAGTAACCGCAGAAGGGCATATAATCTTAGCATGAAGGCTTTAGGATTCTGTAGTTAAGTCAATGTTCTCTTGTTAGGTAAATGTGAGAATCCATGTGGCAGACTTCATGCTTCTCCTAAAGTGTGGTGTAGCCACAGACATAGGATTCTAAGAACTGCCCTTTGCTGTTACTGACTGGTATTGTGACTCTTCAAAATGTTTCATTTGTTGAAGTACAAAGCTCAAAATGTGACCTTACCTGAGAATTAGGACGTTGCATGTAAAATTAATTACGACTGCAATAATGGTGAATGAACTCTTAATTCATGCCTTATAAAAAGGAAATGTAAGTCAGGCATGATTGTTTACGCTCATGTTGCCAGCACTCAGGAAAATGGGATAGAATTGCCATGAGTCTGAGGTCACCCTGGGATGCAAAGTGAGTTCCACACAACTGGAGCCTTAGTGTGAAACCCTGACTCACAAAAGAAAAAGGGACAGAGATAGCCACACAGGGAGAACACTGATCAAAATGATTCTTTCTCGGGATGGAGTGCCACCAGAAGCTATGGTGTAACAGCTTCTCCTTGAAAGCCTTCGGAATGAAGCACACAGAATGAGCCATGAGATAACTCATTGCTTTTGCTTACATCTCCAGGTTATGGTATTTTGTTAAAATTGCCTTAGGAAGCTAGCCAGAAGGTCGGACAGCTTCCTGGCCTGAAAGCAGCAAGTTAGAAGGGAAGCCAGAAGAGAAATCAGGCCTCTGGCCAGGGCCTGTGCTTTGTTCACCAAGCATAGCCAGTGTCTTCAGAGCCCTCTTGGCAGGTGGCAGAGAAATGATATGAGAAGGGTGTCTGGAGGAGAAGAAGATGAGAGAAGACATACTGTATCCTCTCTTGTTTTTGTAAAAGTCTCGTAGATGAAAATTTAAATCATATTGGCAAAAAAAAAAATTGCTAAATCTGTTAAGCATTTGCTATGTGATCTGTCACTTGATGTTAACAGTGAATCACCAATATACTGAAGAGGAAGCAACCCAGACACTTAGAAAACATGTTCAGTGCCCACCTAAGCCTCGGCGTGGCCAGCACTTGGCCACTGGCAGCCAATTCAGAATCCAATTCTATCCACTTCACTGTCTATTTTCATTCCTTCGATGGCAGCTGGGGGGGGGGGATGAAAGTGTCTGTAAGACAAGGTCAAATATACTCCTCGGGTTTTCCAGTGTATAAACTTCAGTGCAGCCTCTAAACAAATGCTATCACTGTGCCCTAGTGTTGCTTTAAAACATTGACTTTTTAGGGGGAAGAAAGAGTGCTTTGATTACTCAGAATCTGGGCATCAAGATATGATCTAATTTATTCAAGTGCTTTTATGCAGCTGGCTCTTTCTGATCATGTTCCTTTTATGGAGTCTGCTCTGAAGATCTCTGTGGTTGAAAAAAAAAAGAGAGCATGCAGGATTAAAGACCTCTTCAGGATGGAAGTCTTCATATCTTCATATATTAGAACAGATCCACCATGAAAAAATTCCACTTGCCCTCCCCTTTGATGCAAGGCCAACAGTGAGCTGTCAGCTCTGGAGTGAAGCCATCACAGCAAATCACTTGGCTTTTCTGGGGCAAGTTTGATTCCAAGGGTCCTGCCCCATGCCAGCATCCAAGTCAGAAGTTCCATGCCACCAAGGCTCAGAAATCAGGTTAACCATCATATGCTGCACACCAGGCAGTTAAACATAGCTGTCAATTATATAGCACATTAACCAGATAGTATTCCCAAGAGCACATTAATCAGATAATATTCCCAAGAGAACTAAAGCTTCTTCTGTCTTGGTATTGCCAATTTGTGCCCCAATACAAAATATTTTTGTACAAAGAAAAATAATTACTGTCATTTGTGTGACAATTAGGAGCCAGATAGAGAAAAGCCAGAGAGCACAGCTTATATAATGCTAGAAATAGTTTGCAGGAGTTTGAAATGCCCTCTCATGCTACACTGAAGAATGTAATTTAAAAGCTCAAAGATTTTTTTTTTTTGCTTGCCCTGAAGCAAGCAGCTACTGTAATAATTTAACTGGAACCTTTTATTACATTAGTCACTGACTTTAAAAATGCAAATCTTCGGAATATAAGAAAGATAAAAGGCTTATTCTTTGGGATTTCTTCTTCTAGTTTGGGATTTCTTCTTCTGGAGGCTCTGAACTTTCTCTTACATTTTTTTCTCAGCTTATCAGAACATAAAGAAATGCATGCCCATGTTCCTTTTGACTCTTTATTGTTCATGTATATTCTAAAAGATGTTTCACTCATATCAAAACCTGGAAATGCATTGTTTGGAAGAAAAAAACCTAATTCCAAAATAGCCTATGCCTAGATTTTTAAGTTTGAGTGTACCAACTGGTTGGTACCAGATCTTAAAAATAAAAATGATAAGTATAAATGTCATCAAATTTTTAACTGACCAAATGAAGAACATGTCCTAGATATAGATATATATATAAATCCTCAGGGAGCTCAAAGTTTCTTAGGTTACTACTAAAACTATATGCCCATAATGGTGATAATAAAAGTGCATTTGAAAATATGATGTGTTAGCCTGGTATACATAGTATTAGCGGCATATTGAATGGTTCCTTTAGATCACCTAGCTGCATCATGGGGGGAAAAAAATCCCATGTCTGAAACACTGAAATGCCAGTTCAGGATGGAGAAAGATTTCTCATTGTTCCTTCCCTACAAATGCCTATCTAAGACAGGGGTTCTCACAGACCATGCTTGAGAATCACCCAGTGACTTTTGAGCTGCAATCTCTGCTGGTCAACACTGGCAGTTTCTAGTTCTGCAAGTCTAGGGTGAAACCTGTGAGTTTGCACTTCTGAAAAAGGTTGAGCTGGCAGGGTCTACTGTTGCCAGAACCACACTTTGAGAACATCCATTCATAAAAGAACAAGAGAGTGCCATTTCAATAGTCACAAAAATAATTGGAGTGGCATTTAGATATTTCGCTTTTGTTGTGTATTTCCGTTTGGTTTCCTTTCCCACAGACAGAATGGAAGGTGTTATCAAAGCCATGTTATAAATCACCAAGACAAGCTCTTACAATGAGAGAAAGAAATAGACTTTTTCTAGCTGAAACTCCTTCCCACCAGGCCCTCACCCACTGCCATGCAACTATTAACCCCCCCCCCTTGGAAACTAAAATGATGTTCAGTTTATCAAGCCCTTTATGGGGTCCCTCATCTAAAGAAATATTGTTCCCAGGCCATCTGAAGAGCATGGTCCTCTCTAGTCTCAGCATGTCTAGGCCAAAGGGAAGAGATTCTAGGAGCTGTGTGCAGTATTTCAGATTATCATGTGCTCTTAGAGATTATTATGTGGCTGGGAAAGAAGCAGTTACCTCTCTTGTCTTCATTTCCTGCCTTGAAATATAAAGATATTATTGCCTTATTCCTTCAACAACTTCTCATAGGTCAGTGTTTTTACTGGGCCCTGCTATTTATTTGTTAAAGTTTGGAAATGAGGTTTTTACTCCCAGGGCTCCTAGAAAACCAGGTGTAAGGGGTAAGCAGGTCACAAAGCCATGATGGTGTTGCCCATGCTGTGGCAAGAGACCATGTGGCTATCCATGGCCTCTGTTCCCACTACAGACCATGTCTGTAGTATGTAATGTTACCAGAGACAATGTTAAGGCCTGTGTCCCACGTTTCCACCAGAGACCGCATTGAGGTCCATGACCTGTGCTGCCACGTCTAAGAGCCATGAGCGAGTCTACATAGGTCCACGCTATGACAGAGGACCATGCTGATGCCTGTGGTCTGTAATGATTCCAGAAACCATGTGGAAGTCCATGATCTGTGCTGCACTGACTGTAAAGGGCAAAGAATCATTTTTTTACAATAATAATGATGTCTGTAGAGTCACAGTTGAGAATGAGAGACATAAAAGGCTTCTGTGACAACTTTCCCCCACCCACCTCCCAAAAAAAGAAGCAATGTAGAAAGGAAACCATTGAAGAGAACTTGTAAAATTGTGATAAAGATCCTGAAGTGTAGCTCTTCACACTTGATGGCTCTTGGCAGGGTGGGGGTGGGGAAGGACTGCTTTCTTTAAGGGGCTAGCCACTGGAAGTTTGATCATGCTCCAGTAAGTATTGGAACTTGATAATTTTTTTTCTTTTATTCTTCTTTTCTTTGTAAAACCCAGGGGAGGGTCATGGACTTGGGAAGATGGTGAAGTAAGGGTATGTGATGGCATGTGATGACTCCCAAATAATCGATAAAAGTATTATGTTGGGGGTGGGGGGAAGAGGTTAGCAGGCCACAGCACTCTAACAGCCTCTGAAGTCACTTGCAAGTGCCCCACTCTGGCCCACCAGCCCTGTCTCTGATGCTCTCAGGGTGCACAGTGCTGTACCCACAAGTCTAATGAGAATTCACATCTATATCATCCCACTTCCCAATGCAGCTAATGTTCCCCAAGGTTGATCTAATCCTACTCATAAGGCCCTACTGCCTGACTGCCAGCACCTCAGAGGAAATCCTTTGTCTTAACTACTCAATGGAAAGAGAGAGTAACCATTTCCCTTCTCTACCTGTCACACATTGGCTCAGCTGCCAATCTTTAGCCATGTGTTTCCTCTGGCTCCTTGGCTGAGAAATTGACCTACGGACAGAGATGAGATGGAAATGGAGCAGAAGTCTTGTCCTTTCAAAATATTCTTGCAAGTTAAAGGAAAGGAAAACAGACTCCTTAGTAATGGCTTCACCAGCTGTTTATTGGTCTGTATGGGTTTGGTATTTAAGAGAGACATCAGGGGTGTGTTTCATCTTTTTTCCCCCCAAAAAATGGTAACTCAAAGTCTTCCTATGACAATCTGAGCTCAGTTTTCTGGAACTAATCTTGGAGGTGAAAACACTAAGAAAAAGACCTAGACCCCTATCAAGAAACCCTATGGGTGTTATAAACAGAGACAACCTCGGACCTCACAGTGCCCTTCCCTTCCTCTCAGGACAACAAGACTGAATAGAATTTAGATTTGCCAGAGTTGTCAGTTCTTAACAGCCCGGGACCCTTTAGTCAGTCCCTGCTGGGAAGTGACTCATTGTCCCACAATCTTGTGCAGAGGTGGCAACATATCATCTATGTATGAGCATCTTGTTCAGCTCTTTCCTTGATCTGCTAGAATTACTTGACTCTTGGCGTGGCTGAGGGACATGGAATTTAGATGTTTGCCTGGTATGGAACAAAGATAGGCAAGAATTCACCAGCTATACATCTAACCACTGCACAGATTTACCCAAGAAACACCTTGTTTGTCATACACACCCATGTTAGAATTATTCCCATTCCAAAGAGAAACTAAAATGTCTTCTCTGCTTCTGCAGTAGCCTACTAACATCCTCTGTGTGTTCTACATGATTTTTCCTTCCCTTGGCCACATCTCTCTAAACTTTCCTTCCCCTCGAACCACCACCACCTGAGTCTTCTATGCTGAAGAGTAAGTAATGTGGCTCCGGATGCAGGCTGCCTTCGCTAAAATCCATGTTCTAACAGAAGGAGCCTTCTATAGTGGTCCCACTCAAGTGTGACTCTGTCTGTGGGCAGAACTTCCTCATCCCACACACTGGTAGCACCACCCACACGTAAATCACCAAAACTCCATAAAAATGAAAGAGCCAGAGCAGAGACCCAGGCAAGGGTTCTCTTCCCTTTGTCAGCAAGGTCCTGTCATGCTCCATTCTCTAGCACATGTCTCCAATGCCCTCTTTCTCTCTTCACTGGATTTTTCTTCCATCTCCTTGCCTCAACTAAAAGCCAGCACTGCTCTGAGTTCTCACTTTTGTATCCCTGTCCAGACAAGGTGGGAAAACTTTGCAAGACAGTGATGACTGATGGCAGTACCCTCTTAATCGTTATTACACATATCCTAACACTTTAAGACAGCCTCCAGAGTGAGGTTCCTTTCACAGTCTCATCACGCTGCCAGTTCTGCTTGGAAGCTAGACCCTCCAGCTCTGCCACCTTTCCAGGCATCTCTTTTGCTCACCTGTGTGACCATTTCCATATAAATGGAAGATTATAGATCTCTACTTCCCTCACTTCATTACCTCCTCTCCATTCTGGCCACTTTTTCTGAACCCTAGATACTATCATTTCTAAGAACCTGCATAAAACAACACTAGATATGCACTTTCTGTCCTTCCACCTGACCAAGACCTTGATTCCTCAAGCTAGACTTTATTCCCTGTCATCACTTGCCTTCTAGCCAGGGCCCCCCATTTATTTCACTTACCTTGCCAAAATCCTCAAACATTTCTTCATGTATCTTGTTGTAGACTAACAAGTTTCTACCCTACCTTCTGTATTTCCATTAATACAAACCTTCTATTCCTTAGCATGGTGGTCTCCTGATAGTTCCTGAATATCTCATGTTCCCATTCTTCTAAAAGTCCTAAACTCTGTGGTAATATATTTTATATTTAATAGATATGTTACCTCTTGTCTATAACGACAATGCAGGTTAGGCACACTGATCAATTGGGGAATTAAGAAGACTCTCCTGCGGGTGGAGGAGTGGTTAGGAGGTCCTCTTGATGCTCCAGGTAAGCAGGGCTGGGAGGAAGCTTCAGACTAGCCTGAGTGGATGGAGCCTGCAGCAAAAGCCACATGTCTCTGATGGAGAGCATGTCTGGGCAAGGTGAAAATGGGAGAGAGAAGGTTGATACTGTTCTTTTTACCACACCCCTCCATTCTCAGTACATAACCTTTATTCCTAGCTCATGGAAAAGCAGACATCATAGGCAAAGGGTCCCCTCACCTTTTACTCACTACACATCAGTGTATTTTCTTCCTCCACATTATCATTCTCTTACTGCCTCCCATCCTTTAAAATAAATAAATAAAGATGTTCCTGTGTCAAAAAAAATACCTTTACTTGCACACTATTCCTTCTGATTTCTGCAGAAGTATGACATAATTTGCCACTGGGACTTTTTCTCATGCTTTCCTCCGAGGGTCTATGCAAATGTCACAGCCAACAGAGCAACAATCCATGTGAGGCAAGAAAGAAATCTGATTCAGCATGACTTAGTAGCCAGTGTTGGTGGTTCAAACTTCTTGAGTCTGACACTGGGCAGTTTATTTTAGGCATAGCTAAGTACAGCACTGCCTGAAGAAAAGTTTCCTGATGATAATTAACTCAATCCTATGTGTACATTGAAACTCCTTACAAAGCACATAGGACTTTTTTCATTAAGATGGGTTCTACTGACTGAGAAACAATGCTCAAAATAAGGATCAAAAGTCTGTGGGAATCAGGTGTGGCGTGGCCCTTCAGATAGTATAGTGGTCAGCTAGACTATTGTAAAGTACATGTGACATTTTCCATAAGAAATGTCTGGGGATTCAGGTGTGGCCCTAAAGAGAGCACAGGTCACCAGGCCATTAAGGATATCTGTTCCTGGCTTTCTGTATAGAAATCAGGTATACATCTTGTGCATTGAGGAGACAACCCTGCATGTTTAACGCTCCTTGGTTCCCTAGTGCTTATCTGTGAGCACAGAGACCTCGTGACCTCTACATTTTCCCCCATGTTCCCCAGATCACTGAAACATGCTGGAACCTAACAATTTAAAAATATTTTAAAATATGTTTCAATCCATACCCACTTCCTCACCACAAAACTTCTGGACAGGGATATTTTCACTTCTGCTGACACTTCTTAACCTGCACGTCGTCTGTGGCTCATATACCAGACTCAAATAAGTGTCAGAAGTAATGCCTGTGCCATTAAGTCCACAGGATGCTCTTCAGTCCTTTTCTGCAGAATTTGGTCCCTACCACTCCTCCATCTTACTCAGATTTCTCTCTTCTTTTGCTTTCTGTCGCATCCCTCTCCCCCCCCCCCCCCCGGCTTCCTCTTCCTTTCTCGTTTTTAATACTTAGAGGACCTTGCTTCTTCTGCTTGCCACTTAAATACTTATGTTCACTGTGACTCAGTGATCAGAACCTTCTCTAGTTATTGGTTAGTATAGAACAGATGACCCCAAACTCGGTGGCCTAAAGCAGCTGTCATGGTCAAAACATCAGGGGCTGTGGTAGCTCTTCTCTCTGTGGCGTTGACTAGAACACTCGTGTTTCCATTTACAGCTGAGCCAGTGAAGTTGTTCCTCGCACCTTGGCAGAAGTGACCACAAAGGTAGAAATCTATTTCTGTGCAACTTTCCCACATGATGTCACCAGTAAGATTGCCAGCCTTGTCATAGACAGTTAAACATCAAGAAGAAATGTTGTGACATTTGTAACAGAAAGAGAAGGCTGGCCAAGGACGTAAGCCTGTGTGGAGTGGATGGGGGGAGGGGACAGAAACCCCCCCAATGAAAGGGAGAGTCAGGAATTTGTGGCCACTTACGGTACTATATACAGCTTCTGCTCGTCTTTGCAGTCCCTGTCACCTCCCTCCCGGAACACTGAACTGCCCTCGTCTCCTGCTCTATGTTGCCCTTCCCAGCTTATCTCCATGAAGTCAGAGCAAACGTTTAATCACACACACTGCGTCATATCACTCACCTGGCTAAGGCTCTTTAAGGGTCCCCATTCCCCTTAGAGGAAAGCCCAAACACCTTAGCACAAGGACCTCTGCCTTCGTCCTCACTACTTTTCTCATCTGAGAGTTTAACTCTCTGTGGTATTGATAAGCTCATTCACGCCATGCTTTCTTTTGCTTCCAAGTTGGTTTTGTACTGTTTCCTTTGGGATAGTCCTCTGTCCATCACCCTGACCCATGACCTCTCTCCCATGAGTGAGGACAAATGGACACTTCCACACACATTGTCTTCTTTAAATCTCTTTTTATTATCTATATTTTTTATTTTGTTTAAATATTTCCCATGCACCCTACTGCTCCCTCTCCTGACCCTTCTCCCAGTCCCCCCCCCCCTCACTCCCCAGAGAAAGCGAGGACTCCCAAGGTGAGCCAATTCAGTCTGGCATATTCAGTTGACATAGGACTAGCCGTTCACCCAAATATCAAGGCTGAGAAAGGTGTTTTCTTGCCAAGCATGGGCTTCGAAGAGCCAGTTCATGGACCCAGGATAGACTCTGGTCCATTGGCAAGAGGATCCAGAAACTTCCCAGGCTGTTTGACCGTCATCTACATTCAGAGGGTCCAGATCCGTTCCATGAAGGTTCCTCGGCTGTTATGTCAGAGTCTATGAGCTCTCAACAGCACAGGACTGCCTACTCTTTTGACCTCTTAAATTTCTTGTAGTCCCAGGACAGCATCAGAACTGGTTGGAAATACCTTAGAAAAGCAAAGTTTTAAGCCCTGTTCTCTACTTAACAAATGAGTTAAAAGCTTTCTAAGTGTGGCTCATAAATTATTATTTTGTATAACGCAAAATATGCCCAACATACAATATATTCTTGTGCAAAATCCTTTAAAAAATAATAAATATTAAAAAATAAAGAATTAAATGAAAATCATGATTTTTAGCAATTCTCCCCAGATAATTCTGATTCTAAATCTAAGAATTACTGGGTTATATAGCATATTCTCTAGGGAACTTTCTAATTCTTCATCAAACAGTGGGTGTGTCACTCTCTTGAATGTTTCTGTATCTTCTTCATTAACCTAATCATAGCCCTTACCACAAACTGGTGTAATTGCCAACTAGTTTATTAACCAATTTCTCTCTCTTTCTCTCTTTCTCTATCTCTCTCTCCCTCCCTCCCTCCCTCCCTTCTCACAAACAGGCTCTATCCTGTTTACAGTTTTGTCCCAGCATCTCCATAACCCATACCACAGTAAAAAAAAAAAAAAAAAAAAAAACTCAGTAAGTTGTAAAGCCACCCACCTTTATCCAGCTCCTAATACGAAGATATGCTACAAACACCAAGGACAAGAATGCCATCACTGATAATATTTGTAGCCAGCATCTAAGATCAAGATTCAGTAGATCAGTAATTGTTCTGATATTATTGTATTATATAGAATATTATATACTGAAAAGGAGACACTGAACAGGCACAGGATTTATAACCACAACAGTGGACAACTACATGTGCTGCTGACTCTACCTAAATCCCTGAAAATGGGCGACAAGACTCTAGGCCTGAAGTCAAGTGAACCAAGATAATAGTTCACTCATCCATGCACGGCCTATTCCCCATTGCTTGCATTTAAATATACTATGCTTACTGCAGTTTCCACAATGACAGTGAATCTTTCAAAATTTGGCAAAAAAGAAAAATCTGGGTCATGCAACTGCGAAATCTAAATAAGGTGTAATTAACATGTCCATCGACTTTCACAGAATCGATGCTAGTTTGCAAACTATTCATTAATCCTGCACAATAGCAGCAACTGGTTACAATGCAGACACCAAGCCAAAGATGGGAGGCTCAGTGTGGTGTGAACCGGAGTGCTGTCAATCATGACTAGGAAGGAGCTGCCTCTGCAGTCTGCTGAGGCAGACTCAGGTTAGACTCATCTGTGTAGTGATACAATGACTGACTCTTGGTCCTCCTAAATATATCCTTATTGTTCACAAAGTGCTCTGCAAATTATGAGAAACATCTCATGGTTTGGGAACTTGGAAGAATGACCCCTTCTCAAGTAGAATTGAAATGCTGAAAATTAAGAGAGAGTTGAATACAAGTCTCAGATCTTAACTATGTGACCTAGTGAGCATTTTTGCTCTTTGACTTCAAATTACAATAACTAAAGCCCTTCTGAGTGTTGTTTGTAACATAAGTAAGGCATTGTACATACTTTGACCAGTATGAGGCTAATATGCAAAGTAAATATCTCTCCCATTCTTCCCAATCAAAACTAGATAGTAACATAATTAAAAAGTGCCAATTGGACAACAGGCATGGTAACTCATGCCTGTAGTCCCCGCACTTGGGAGGTAAAGGCAGCAATCAGGAATTCAAAGTCAGACTCAACTACATTACAAGTTCAAGGCCTGCCTGGATTCTATAATACCTTATCTCAAAACAATTGAATTAAAACACACAAACACTACATGCATGGAGTATAGGAAACAGCATGTCAATTTCATAAACTAAAACAGAATTGCTATGTGATTCAGTGACCACATTTCTAAGTATACATTTAAAATAATGCAAGAAGTTATTTTAATCTCAAAGAGATCTGCACAAATTTATTCACAATAACCAAGAAGTAAAGGTAATTGAAGTGTTGACTCACAGATGAAAAGATAAACAATGGGCTACACACATATAATATAATGCTACAATATGAAGCAACCTAGAGAATATTTTGTTAAGTGAAAAATACAACCACAAAAAGTCAAATACTATGTCATATATATCTAAAATTGTCAAACTTGTGAAAGAAGATATAATGATAACTACCTGGTGGGGAGTAGGGAAGTTGTTCAATGTGTATAGAGTTTCAGTTTTACAAAATCAAAAAAGTTTGAGAAATCCATTGCATACTGTATGTAGACAATGCTTAAATGTTTCACTTAAAAAATATAGTGAAAATGTCAAGTTTGGGACTATGTGGGATTTTGTCATCACATTTTTAAAATATGATTTTTTAAAAAAACAAGTAGACTTGGTCCTTTCTATACACCCCCTCTAATATCTTGTGGTTTGCCCTCTGCTGCTCTCGGCCCCTTCACTCACCCACCTCTCCCTCTGCTTGTGAGTCACTGAGGTCCCCTGGGCCACCCTCTCCTTTTCTTTCACACCTGATTCCAGCTAATTCTCCAGCTTTGTCTGCCCCTTAGATGCAAATGACTGCTGTTAAACATAGTCTAAACAAACACCTAATCCCCATCCCCTATCCAGATCAGTCTGTCCATCTCCATCTGACCGTCCCGTAGGTCCCCCAAGTGTAATACATCCTAATAATCTGTTCAACTTCTAAGGGAAATTTTTGAGTGCCTCCTCTTGATCTCAGAAATATTTTCCTCAATATTCTTTTAATCTGTTCTTACCAGGTGTGTAAATCCTGTTGTTCTTTCTCTAGAGGAACCTTGCAGATCTGGCCACCTTACTCCTTATTCCAGAGTTCATTACTTCTCAGCTGGGCAATTCCAGTAGCTTTCTCCTTAATCTCTACTTGTTCCTCTAAGCCCATTCTCCAGTCATGATATGTTTTCCTTTCTGAACAGTTATGTAGCCAGTAAGTACCATCATAGGTTTCCATCTATACAGAGTCAATTCCACACTCATTGGGACTTACAGACCCTTTTATTCTGCTCCCACCTTTTCTGGATCCCTCCTTCCACTACCCCGTTCTCTAATCCATGTACACTACAGACAGGCTCCCCAACCTTCTCTCCCTGGAAAGAGCTCATGCTGCCTGAGCAGTGAACAAGCATCCACCAACAAGCCATATAGCTATGATGGAAGCAAGTTAATCTGAAAAATTTGTTTTCCCTTAGCACAGTGGTCCAGCCACCCTACCTCCTGACAGACTGGAACATTCTTGCAAAATTCAGCTATCACAAAGAAAAGATGAAAGGAGGTGGAAGAGTGGTGTGAAATAGCAGTTTTTATTAACTTAATAATCAACTGAATCGGTGTAGCATGCTTCTCACGACACAGGGCGTTACCAGAACCTGTAATAGGGTAGCCAGTGTCCACATTGTTCATAGTGGTTCACCCAACATCTGGTGCAGTGTGATCCTCATAAACGGTGGTCGTGGTTATTATTATTATAGAACCAGCCCTCTCAATCTACTTCTGAGGCATGTACTACTACCAACAGACTTCAGTGTCATCTCCAGTGCCACCGTGTAATCACGTGTAGGGAAAGAGTAAGACTGGAAATAACAGGAGCCACCTTATACCTGCTCAGATGAAGATTCAAGGTCCAAAAAGCCAAGACAGGACCATATCCACATAAATGTGGCTATTTCATATAGATCCTGAAGATTTATATAACTATTCATCCTGTTAAATACAGTTACTTCAAGCCTAATTATCCTCATTGTTTTAATCACATGATTAATTCAATTGCTCAGATCATATAGATGCATTTGTGTTATTAGAACAGTGGCCTTTAAAGAAATAAGATGATTTATATACTAAATTAAATACCAACCAGACAATTCTAGAAAATTCTCTGATCAAACTGATGGTGTTGATTCATGCCACTAATAGCCTCACTGAGGAGACTGAGGCAGGGAGATTGCCATGAGTTCCCAGCCAACCTGCACTGTGTAGTAAGCTACAGGCCATTCTGAATTACAGAAGTAGACCCTGTCACGGGAGGGGGGACAGGAGAAGGAAGAAAAAGGAAGTCAGGCTAGCAAGTAGTTCCGTGGGTGAAGGTGCTTGCTGCCAAGTCTGCTGGCCTGACTTCAGTCCTCAGAACATACATGATGAAAAGAGAGAGTTGACTCCTACAAGCTGCCCTCTGACCCCCTACCCAGGCTATGATAGGAACACACACAAATAAATAAATAAAGCGGCTGGAGAGATGGCTCAGCAGTTAAGGACACTGGCTGATCTTGCAGAAAACGTGGGTTTCAATTCCCAGCATCCACATGGCTGCTTACAATCTGCAGCTCCGCCAGGAGATCTAATGATTTCTTCTGACCTCTATGAGAACTGCACACATGTAGTCCACTTACATACATGCCAATAAAAAAAATCATTCATGTAAAAGAAAAATTAATGAATCTTTTTTAAAGGGATTTAAATTTTTAAAGAAATATGAAAGAGTAGGAGGAGAAAAGGGAAGGGAAATAAAATAATATTATTTATATTATTTACCCGTGTCTTTAGTGCAGCCTGGCTTGCTTGCAATTTAAAATCATTGTGGAACACCAGGCTACTGTAGGCCACTTCTACTTATGTTTAATTATTCTTAATTATTTTTGTTGTTTTTCCCACCAGGCTTTACAGCAGGCAGTTTCCCAATCCCAAAACAAGCTGTTCTCGCAGTGGTCTTGGGAACCCCGCAGCTGAGATATTCTACACTTGTTCTCATCCCCTGAGTGCAGGAAGCCCTTACCATTGCCTTCAGTATAATTCAGGTGACTTGTGAACACAAAGCAGCTGTGTGGCAAGAAATGTCCTCTCATTCTCAATGAAGTCGGGAGTTCTGAAGCTGTAGGAAGATGAAAACTGCATATTGGGACAGTTTTAATCTTACTGTAGATGCTAAACAAAATACTACAAAGAAAGTAGCTTAAAATAACAAAAATTAATTTCTCACAATCCTAGAGGCTGGGAGGTCCAAGGCAAGCTGCCAACAGGGTCAGTGTCTGGTAAGGACCCACATCCTGACTCATAGATGACCATCTACCATTGCATTGTTGCATGCACAGGGGATGAAGGACTTACTCTTCAAGCTCTCTCTTAGTGGGCCATTAATCCCATGAGGTTCCCCAGTTCTTCCTGAACAACCCCAAAAGTCTCTACCATAACCTTGAATGTTCAGAATTCAGTGTACTTTTGAGGGACACAAACATTCAGTCCATAACAATTATCCTCCTTGGAATTTGTTCTCATTGAGTTTTTAAGCCCTGAAACTTAATCCAGCTTTGAGCTTTCTGTACAAATTGTACATCATGATTTGGGAGCACAGAAACCGTTTCTTACTGCTCATACTTGGGAGGAACTGAAATTCCTTTGTGAAAGTATTCTTAGTAGATATCCTGGTTCTATTTCTAGAATCTCTGGTAAGCAATTTCAATCAATTAATTTCTGGTCCAATAACTAACAAAGATTCACCTCCCACATGACCAGGACAGAGTGCCAAGGGATCCAAATGGACTTTCCAGACTGTTATTCAGAAGGCACCAGTGAGGCATCATTCTGAATCCTGCCAGTGGAAGCCCCCCAGACTGATCCCTCCATTAAGCCAGCTCATTCCTGGCCCACGCCATTTCACACCTCATCTTCTCCATCAGTCGTAAGACTTCGTCCTATAGAATCATAAGACCAGTTTTTCAGTTATCACCGCTCTCATAAGCTTGAGAAAGTTGCCTGTTTAATCAATTTTAAATTGCGCATGTGAGAAGATAAACTGAGTCTGGAGTTCAAGCTTCACGCTCCCTCAGAGAGCAAGGCCTGTCAGCGTTCATTCCTCCTGCTGGTTCGTGGGAATACGCTGCCTTCCTCTTGTGAAACTTTGTGAGATTCCCACAACAGCCACGGAGGGAGGGCAGATGACCACTGGGGGTGGGGGGGGGGATTGTTCACCAGTGTGAGAGAATGTCACCCAGTCTCACTGGCCATTTCTGTGGTCTTGGGCATCTCTCCCTCTCTTCTGCAAGACTACATACACGTGAGGCTTGTGGGGTGAGTCTGTAGTAATCAAACAAGGAAAACATTGCACGGTGCAGAAGTCACATACGAAACCCTTGTGAGCGGGTGCTGACATTTCTCTTAAGCTCAGCACAACAGGCTTGTCTTTCCACTGACACTGAAAATACTTGCTGCTTTTTGGTTAAGCATCTTTCTTATGTTCAAAGACAGTTTTCTTTAAGTAAACAAATAGCAAATAGATACCTTTAAATTTAAAAAGCAAACATCCCCAAAAGACGCACCAGGAAAGCACAGAAGAACGAAGATGGGCTGGAAAGGAGAACACACACCACCTTTCAGATGCTCGCTGATAGCAGCATTGTCTACAAAGAGGCCTCCTCCCTCCCTATGGTTCCCTCCCCTACCCTCCTTCTTAATAAAACCTGTGTTTGGGGAGAACACATGAAGAGAGTTTAACTGCCCAGGGACATAGTTCATGTGGCTCCTGCCTTCTCCCTGCCATCCTCATGCCTCATTTCTGACATCTTCTTCCCTCTCATCCTCTTCCTCCCCTTTCTCACTTTATAGTAGCCTGTCTCAGAATCCTTCTCCTCAGCTTGGTTGTGAATCACGTTGAATTCTCATTTGAAGCCCATGGAGCCTACAGCAAGCCAGAGTCATCTCAGTTATTATTTGAGTCATGTCAAGATACCAAGACCATTAAGGAATTCCCCTTTCTAGAATATGTTGAACACGAAAGACGTGGCCATCCTATCACACTGAAATTTACACCTGCTAGTTGCTGGAAGACAGATCTCTGGTTATTGATAATTAAGGACAAATCATATAGCCTTTTCAAGCTCCGTTTTCCTGATCTACAAAATGAGGAGTATATGCCATTCTATTTCCCAGGCTTACAGAAAGACATAAAATAGATAGGACAATGAAAAGGGGATTCATACCTATTAAACGTGGTTCAAATGGTTGCATGTTACGTCATCTGTCTTTCTCCACAGTCTTGCCATAAACACATAGTGAGCTTTCTGTGAGATCTTCCACAAACTCTAGCCTTTATTATTGTTTTTGTGTTTCATATCTTATGGTTTCTCCAACCTTTTCTTTTGTATTTTCTGATGCTGTAACTTGAGCCATTTTTCTGAGCTGATTTTTTTTCTCCAATCACTAAGCAGTCACTACCATGTGCTCTAGCCTAAGGAAAAAGAGGTCATTGGCTCATGTGTCTTTGACTTCGGGGGAACTTCTGATTGCTCACAAAACAAACACAAAAGTACAAAGAAATTTTTAAAGGACTTAGAATCAAGCCTGTGGGCAGCATTTCTATTGACAGAGCTAATTCTGGCATAATTAAAGGAGTTTAATTAATCATGGAGTTAAGTATAGAGAAAGGGCTCCTGCCAGCTTTATATTCTCATGGTGAGATCATTATTGAAAGCTATTTTGTATTTTTAGATATCAACTACAGGGTCTGTACAGTTGAGAGCCCTTCTTACATGCTCTCTGGATCTCGGAGGGGTGCCCTGAACTGCTGTTTGCCTTGCCACCCTTGGAAACCATGATTTCTCTGGACTACTGTCATTTCTGCCAAAGAATTTATTACTATTATTGTTGTTGTTGTTGTTGTTGTTGTTATTATTATTATTATTATTATTATTATCATTATTATTATCATTATTATTATCAGTCTGAGACAAGAGAAAAGGTTTAGTGACTAAGAGTAATTGCTGCTCCAGAAGATCCAAGTTCAATTCCTGGCACCCAAGTCAAGCAGCTCACAAGTCTACATCCAGGGAATCCAATACCCTCTTCTGGCCTCCTTGGGCACCCAAATACATGTAGCATGTACTACACAGACACACATGCAAACACATAAATTTTTTTAATGAATACTAATTTTTAAAGACCTTGATGGTAGTGTCCCTGATTGAAAGAATTATTCCCCCAGCTGGACAGGATTTTGTATCCTGAGTATGTCTTAATTCCCCCCACACCCCAGGCTGCTCATTCATTTTGGCAAAGTTTGACTCCATTTCATGTTCCAGGAATGGACTTAGATACATGCAAATCATAAAACCATGCTGTGATTGGTTTAAGAAGGGGCACAATGTATAATTCAGGCCTATCAGACTATGACACCTAATCAGTCAGCTCTTAAGAGAGCTTCCTGGCTAGGTATGGCAATGCATTCCAACAACCTCACCACTCTGGAGACTGCAAAAGAAGAATTAAAGAACACAGTGAATAGCAAATTAACCATAATTACTTTAAAAAAAAACACCTTGTTTCATAAAACAAAACCAAAAAGATCAGATAGTGAGGGAGGGAAGAAAGGAGGGGAGGGAGGGAGAGAGAGAGAGCTACAAGACAATTTGTGTTTCTTTTTTCCTATGTTCCTAGGATCCTGAGAGTTTGTCTGGATGAATTTAGCCCCTCTGGAGATTTCTATGGATTATAGAGAGAGGTACTATGTCTTTAGAAAGTTCAGAATATTCAGTAGCAGGTTTAGAAGGAAAGCATCACATTCCTACTCAAAGTCAAAGACAGACTGTCCACGCCAATGTCATTCTGCTGTCTTTCACACTTCCCTTCCCTTCCCTCATCCCCCATGACAGAAGCTTGCTGCCTCCAACCACCCAACTAATAAAAATATGTGCAGGTTTAAGAGAAATAAAATGAAAACCAGCCTTCTCCTCAGCTAAAATGCTGACAGTGTTTCAAAACAGATTAAAAAATTCTAAATAAATAGCCCATTCTAGTCAATACCTGAACCAGAAGTCATATGTCGCTCTTCTCCCGTTTAAATCCACCAGAATTCTCTATGAGTCCAAACTTAGTTACTGATGAATTAATTTCATCTATCATCACTGTTTATGGTAGTTTGATTGGGGAGAGTATGATACATAACTGTAAGTATTCTTACTGTTCCTCAAGCTCCAATGCTGCTGTTCCTGGAGAAGAAGGTCCATGGCTGTGCACATGCCCTCTGGAGATCCCCCAGATGCTTTGTTACTGCACTTGTTTTACTGTGGTCGATTTGCTCTTAGTTCACTAGACCTAGACAGTCTCTTGTGCTTTCCCATATTCAGTCACTTACAGAGCAAAATCAATAAGACGATCCTTGGATACATTGAAAATGTTTGGACAGCTGGCAAACCTAATCCTGCATCCATTTATTTTTTAGCATATTTTAATGCCTTTCTGTAAAACTTGAGGGGCACTAGAAAAACCCACTATGTTAAAATAAGTTCACTTGAGGGGCACTAGAAAAACCCACTATGTTAAAATAAGTTCCATCTATCTTTAAAAATATAAATACTGTTTGAATAGGATCTGCTTCTGTGTGGGCTACACCAGGCTTGTGATCACCAGCCATGAAGTGTGGAGCAAATGTTTTCAACTCCAGAAGATGGGTGGTGATGTTGGTGAACTATCTCTTTTGATTTTATACGCTGTGGAAAATTCAAGGATACTCAAAGAATGTTTCTGTCACTTACTTATATGCTGGTATACATTCTTGAACACAAGGAAGGAAAATTATCCCTGGAATGCTGGTAATTATACATAACCCTGGGTGCATCAATGGGCTTCCATAGGGAAAAGACTTGGAAACTCTGAAGTTAAAATCAGTATCCTCTTCTACAGTGAAAGTAGTATGCATTAAAATATTAAATAAATAATTTAAATACATAATTAAGAAAAATATGCCTTGGGAAGTATCTGACTGCACAGAGAGAAATATAATACATACCCCAACCATGGTGCTAATGCTGTTATTTGCTATCGTGTATAAGATGTGGTCAGAAGTACATACACTGGGTGGCAGATAAAACATGTAGATTTATAATACCTCCCAGACACTGAGAGTATCAGATAAAGAAGTAGGAAATGTCTATAATAGAAAACTAGGTGCTTAAATCAAAATGAAAATGAACAGAATGCCTAGCATTACCTCCCAGGGAATAAGATGCAGAAAGTGGGCTGTTCATTGTGTAGAATATTTGAAAACAGCCCGGTGATATTTGTGTCTCTGGTTCTAATAAGATGTCAGTGATGAAAAAGCGATATTGTCAAGAATAGTGATATGCCAGAGTGAGAATCAATAGCAGCCACAAAAAGGTAATCAATTTTCCTAAAGAATGATTTGATCTCACCCTTATAGAATTAGAACTGTCAACAAAATAGCCAGGCAGCACTAACACAGACCCACACTCACCACGGCCTGGAGAGGAGCAGAGCTGTGATGATCTGGGGACTTTCAGTATTTTGACTCGAATGAAGCAGTCACGTCTCTAATGGCAAGAGGTTGTTGTACTGCAAAGCATGATGGAAATGAGGGAGAAAGACTGAGTTTGCTTCTTCACAGTCTCTCTTTAGGGACTCAACTCTTTCGTGCCGTCTCCCTTAGAATAAGGCGGAGCCCAAAGAAATAGAGGTAGAAAAGCAAAATCAGTACAAGACAACAGGAGTGTGGCAGAGGAAAGACAATAAAGTTCCTGATTCTGGCTTCAGCTGAGTGCTGATGAAATGAGAGGTCTGTTTACTTTGTAAGCTCATTAAGCACACGCCTATAACCTGCACACTTCTTTACAGATGCTACACAAGTACAGTATACATTAGACTTGAATTATTTACTTTAAAAATAGTTTGCATTCTTTCTCCCGATAGTGTCTAAATAGGCTGCAGATGTAGGGGCAGTCACTTGAATCCGAATGCGTTACAAAGGGAAGGTAGACAAGATGACCCAGCCCCGGAGCTGCTTCTCAGCACCATCGTTATTGGCACATGATGAATAGCACTGCTGTTTCTGCCATTGGTGACTGGAATAATAATCAGAGTATGGGCAACATTGCCACAGGCCTCCAAGACAGGACAATGAACAGTAGGCTGTGTAAATTTGCCACAGGGAGAACGACAGGGAGCCACTGGCACTACAGACGTGGTGTTGATAATAAAGGAGAATGAAATTCACTCTGTAGAAGCAGATGCTCATCAAGAAGCTGGTAATGAATATAATTCCTTAAGTTTGATAGCCAGTATTTCTCTAATAGTTTCTTCTCAAAAATAGCTGCTGGAAATTAGCTGTTAAAAGAGGTTATAAGGACTTCCCAGAAGCCCTCAGGTCCTCCTTTTAAGCAGTTCTTTTCCTTGCTTGTTTAATATAATCTGAACTTCAATTGGTGATTGATTGGTAGCTAAGGACAATCAGTGGGAAGCTGCCAATCACATCTCACAAGGAATAGAAAAGGCCAGAATCCTGGCCTCCGCCAAAGTGACAGGAGAAATTACTGTGACCTCTACTTGATATGTACATGATCTGCATGTCTCCATAGGACTTTTTCCTACAATGTGATTCCCTCAGCAAGCAAAATGTTTAGTAGGAAGCAGAAGGAGAATAAATGTTGTTTGATAGTCCACTGCACAAACAAGATAGTCAGCACCTGGATAATGGATTCACTGGGAAGTCTTTATAATCTTCTGCTCTTTTTCTGGAGTTTCTGAAGTTGCCTGGAAAGAAGTCATCTAATTCTGTTCGGCCATTTGCCTCCATCACACTGAAAACAGTCTGGACAAAAAAAAAAAAAAAAAAAAAAGCCCAAATTAGCACAGGTGACCCTTCCTCTTTGAAATCCCAAGAAAAAAACCCTTGGTACAAACATAGAAGTGTATTATTTAGTCTTGCAGCAAACACAAAAGGGAAACAATGAAATGAAGGAAATGCAAACCACAAACTGTCACACAGATCCTAATTACCATAATTTGACGCACCTCCTCCCTCCCTCCCCGTGGAAAGTCAGCCTTCTGGATGAGAGGGAGCCAAACAGAGAAGATAACAGCTTTCTGTTCTTTCTCTCCACTGCTTGCCTCTTCCTTTCTTCCCCTGCTCTGTGACTGACGTGATTCTTCCAACCATTTGCAAGCCCCAATTGTATTAGTGAAAGTTTTGCATGACTTGATAAAATGAGCTAAAAGAAAGGGGGGGGGGGGGGGGGGAGTCAGACACATGCCGTCTTTTTATTCCCTAAAGCAACTGTCAATCTCAGAATAACTTCATAGAACCTGCCAGAAATCTTTCTGAAATTGTCCTTGTTACATGCAATGATGGTAAATCAAGGTCCAAGTATTCCGTGGGATGATTTAGAAAGAATTAATAGTTCAGGAAAAACCAATTCAACTTCACCTTTCCAGTCACATAAGTAGGGACACTGTCCCTCCACCTGCACATAGCTCCTAGAATATTTCTTTTTCCTGGAATACTCCTAGCATTACCTTGTCCTGGACTTTTCCCAAACTATTTGAGGTAAGTTACCTTGGCATGACTTCTTACATTTATGATGAGCTGGAATGGGAAATGTACAAAATGTATATTGGAATTCATCTAAAATGTGCTCATTAAAATCTAGATCTAAAAATTATGTCCTTGCCTACATTAGTGCCAATGCTTCTGTCTTTTGGTGTGACAAGTACAATAAAAATGAGACCCCCCTGTCACTCTTCAGCTCATATAAGGGGTTTATGAGTTGTGTCAATGGCAGCTTTCAATCAACTAAATGAGGTCTCAATAGTACAGCCCCAAGTCAGGTCTCAAATGAGCAAGTCATTAAGTCAGTGACAGTACATGCAGCCAGCATGATAGAGGGTCAACTCACCGACCTTCGTGTCTCATAGCATTTGGCACAGTATGCTGCTCGACTTGAGCCAGTGTGTAGGGGGAATTCAGTTTAGCAAGAAAAGAGGGTATTTCTTCAAGAAGCAAAAAGCCTGCTTCCTTGTTACCACTACAACAGGAGTTTATAGTCAAGGAAGGTCAGAAGTGATCCAAGCAGCTAGAGAAACTGACAGAGGAAAATGTTTGAACCATTTTTGAAGGTCATGAAGTGAAGAGAGAGGGGGGATGCATATGTTACCAGGCCTTTGTAGTGCATATTATCCAAGTTAACTGTGACAAAAAAAAAAAAAAAAAAAAAAAAAAAAAAAAAAAAAAAAAAAAAAAAGTGCATCCATGGATGTCCTTCAAAAGAGGCCAGCTTGGAAGCAGAGGCTGCAAAGCAAAGAGGAAAGATGAACATCTAGCTAAGAGGTCATAGAAATGCAAATGTTTTTGGCTGCAAGTCACAGAAAGAGTGAAGCTTTGAGCACAGTTTGGGGCTAGGAGAATGAGGCTATACAATAGCCCACAGTTTGGGGCTGGAGAACTTGGCTATACAATAGCCCATATTTCATCAAGCATCTTTCATCTATTCTTGTATCCTGAGCTTTACCAACTGGTTCTCTTCTTGGTCCAAAAAAATGGCTACTGGTCTCAGCTGAATTTCTATTTTCTCTTTGGCATCCAGAGAATAAGGAATGGAAGTGAAAGGTCTTTTAGGAGAAGGTCAGTGAAGAATGAATAAGAGCATTCTTACAACACACCATTGGCCTGAATTATACATTGTGCCCCTTCTTAAACCAATCACAGCATGGTTTTATGATTCGCATGTATCTAAGTCCATTCCTGGAACAGGAAATGGAGTCAAACTTTGCCAAAATGAATGAGCAGCCTGGGGTGTGGGGGAGTAGATAACTAACCAAAGTCAGAAATCTCCTGGGAAGAAGAGGAGAGGACGTATGCTGAGGGGACAGTTGCCGTATTCATAGATGCCATTTTTGGCTTCCCATCTTCCACAATACTAGTATATGGTTGCATTGAACTTCCTGGCTGTTAATGGTAAATGGGACTTAAGTACATTGCAACCAATGAATTCTGGAAACTAAAAGCCAAAGTAAATCTGGAGGAGCCATCTCTAATGCTACTTTGGAGATTATTTAATGTTCAAGATGGAAGCTATCTCTTCTCTTCAGCACACTGACTGAATGAGCAGAATGACTACAAGCAAGAAATCAGCATCTGTTGTAGAATCTACTCAACACCAGACAGTGTGTGTGTCTGTGTCTGTGTGTCTCTGTGTGTGTCTGTGTCTCTGTGTGTGTCTGTGTGTCTGTCTGTGACTTTGTCTATATGACTGTGTGTGCCTGTGTGTCTATGTGTCTATGTGTCTGTGTCTATGTGTCTGTGCCTGTGTGTGTGTCTGCTTAAGGTCATTTTTCCTTCAGATATACATAGTCCTTAATCCAACTATAGCAACATCCATGACCTTGGCTGATGTCAGCATCAAATCCTGGGTTAGGAGACTACAGGAAAAAAATGCCAGTATCACATGCTTTATGAGTCCAATTAGGTATGAGTTTGCAATAGAAGCAACTTTCCCTGAGAGTTTTCTCCTATGGACAAGACTGCACCTTTTATCTTTTCCTCAAGAGAAACAAAACAAAGACCATTCCTAATTTGTCTTTGTATGTATCTTATGAACCATTGACTTGTAGACTAGAGTGAGTGGATGGTTTTTCCAATCATTGTTTTATTTATCCAATAAGTACAATATGTCAGCATTGTCCAAGAGGCAGGATACAACAATTAAAAGAACTGCTTTACTGGTTTGCTCCCAACACACATTTTGGGGTGGGGGTGGGGGACTGACAAACCATTTACCTGCTCTAACAAGACAGTATACAAAGCTCAGGGAAAGATGGTCAAACCAACACTGGGCTTGTTTTCCAAAAACCATTCAAACTTCCTTCTCTTTTAACATTTATTTTTACTTTCTTATTAGCATATATTAATTATATAATAATAATAATAATAAGTTGTACCCTTCCCCCATCTTCCTCCAGCTCTTATATTCTTCTAAGTGTTTACATTTACTTATTGAGCATACAATACACACACACAAATGCACACATGCACACACACAACACAGCATGTATGTGAATTGTGCACACACACACACATACACAGCATGTATGTGAGGGTTAGAGAACATTTTGGGGGGTCAGTTCTCTCCTGCCATGTAGATCCTAGGAACTGAAATCATGTCATCAGGTTTGGCAGCAAACACCTTTGCCTGCTCAGCCATCTTGCTGGCCCCTCCAGTTCTTACATTCTTCTGTCCATCGTTTTCTGACATTCCCTGAGCCTTTGAGTGCTTAATAGAAATATTCCACTTAAGGCTGGGCACTCAAAAACCATTTATTACCAATACTTTAACCAGTCATGAGTCTGTTGTCACTACTGACCACTAGCTGCAAAAGGAAACTTCTCTAACCAGAGTTGACAGAAGCACTATACTATGTAAATATGCGTGCTTATTTAGAAAGTAATTTGATGGGAATGCCCTATCAATGTAGCAAAACAATAGCAGGTTCCTCCCTCGGGCCTGTGACCACCCCAGTTTTGGACTTCTGACCAGGTTTATGGTACCAGACAAGAATTTCCAGAGTAGTTTTTTGTCCCCACAGCAGATTTGCTGCTGTTACCATTGGACTCATATTGCCTACCTGGTTAATACTATTGAACACGGGATATACAGAAGAGTAATAACAAAATACAACCAAAACATATCCATGGAAAAATGACTCAAATGTAGAAAACAAATATTTTAAGTATCATATTTATTAAAACATTCTAGGCTTTGAAAATGAACTTTTTAAATATGAACATTGTAACTAACAGGAGACACATATTTGTCACTTTGGTGTGTAGTCAACTAAAAAAAATTAAGTTGATAACAATTTTTTTCTCAAATGACACTAGTCCTAAAATCATAAAGAAATAAAGTATAATAAATTATCCTAATCCAAAAAGGTGGGTATTTTTATTTCTAAACGCCTGTTTTTCAAGGGAAAGTAAAATATCAAAATCTTCAAAACCATTTAGAGATGAATAGCTATAGTATTTCATATCGTCTATATAATTCTTTGAAAACTATTTAGGGCCTTGTGTGGTTACATAGACCTTTAACCACAGCACTTGGGAGGCAAAGCAAGAGGACAATGGAGGTCTGGGCTACAAAGAAAAGCCCTATGACAGTCAAGTTACACAGGAAAACCCGTCTCTTTTTAAAGCCAACTTGTATCTTTCTGAAATCCTGCTTTTTGAGGTTAAGTACTAGGGTTTAAGTGGCCTGTTATAGTGCCCAGGTTCAGGACCTATATCAACAGGAACAAACTGTGTGAAATTTCTTGGCTTAGCTAAGAATGATTTGGAGTCCCTCTGCATTCTGTTTAAGATTCAGTGGGGTTTCTTCTATAAATAACTTGTACTAGTGCATTTGAAAACATCAGGTCTTATTGGGAGCTTCCAGCACAGAATACCTGGGTAATTCTGATTAGGTCATAATCTTTAAAACAAGTAATGATTGCATAGTGACAAGATGCTCAATTTTCAAATGTTTTTTTGTTTGTTTGTTTTTTGGGGGTTTTTTTTGTTGTTGTTTTTTTTTTTTATCCAATGTGATCATAATGCCCTTGCATGCTATTTTTACTATCTTCCCTTCAGAGATGAAAATACAAAAGCATAAAATTATTACTGAATGCAAACTTAGCAAAAAGTCTGACCTAGGTAGGAACCAAGAGACTCAAGCCCTGGACTCCAGTTTTTTTTTGGCGGGGGAGGTGGTAAATGGATGGAAGTAAAACCTGTGAGGCTTGCTGCTAAGAAAATTATGTAGCCATCAAACCCCATAAATTAATAGTGGGAGACTTTAATATCCCACACTTACCAATGGATAGGTCTACCAGACAGAGAAATAAGGTATCTAACAGGTGTTATAGCTCAAATGGGCATAATAGATATATACAGAGCTTTCCACTCAAACAGAAAAGAATATACATTCTTCTCAGCACCTCATGGGACCTTCTCTAAAATTGGCCACATACTTTGTTATAAAGCAAATATGAATAGATACAAAAATGGTAATAATTCCTTGTATCATATCAGACCACCATAGGCTAAAGCTAGATTTCAACAACAGCACAAACCACAGAAGCCTACAAACTCATGGAAACTGAACATCTCTCAGCTAAGCCACATCCAGGTCAAGGAAGAAGTAAATATAGAAATCAAAAAGTCCTGTATTTCAATGAAAATGAATCCACAACATACCTGAACTTATGGGACACAATGAAGGCAGTGCTAAGACAAAAATTCATAGCACTAGATGCCTACATGAGAAATTTCTCACAAGAGACCTAACAGCACAGCTGAAAGCTTTAGAACAATTAGAAGCAATGTCACCTAGGAGTAGACATTAGGAGATAATCAAACTCAGGGCTGAAAACAATAAAATTGAAACAAAAAAATCAATGAATCAAAGAGTTGGTTCTTTGAGAAAGTTAACAAGACAGAAAAACCCTTATCTAAACTGACCAAAAGGCAGGGAGAGAATATCCAAATTAACAGAATCAGAAATAAAAAGGGGGACATAAAAACAGACATGTACGAAATCCAAGAGACTCATTGGGTCATACTTCAAAAACCTGTACTCCACTAAATCAGAAAACCTAAAAGAAATGGACAGTTTCCTGGACAGGTACCACTTACCAAAATTAAATCAAGACCAGATAAATAGACCTATAACTCCCAAGGAAATAAAAGCTGTTATTAAGTCAGATGGTTTCAGCCCAGAATTATACCAGATATTCAAAGAAGAACTAATACCGATACTCCTAAAATTGTTCCACACAATAGAAACAGAAGGAACATTGCCAGACTCTTTTTATGAGGCTACAGTTACCCTGATACCTAAGCCACACAAAGATTCAACAAAGAAAGAGAATTACAGATCAATCTCTCTCATAAACACTGATACAAAATTACTCAGTAAAATACGA
Source organism: Phyllotis vaccarum (assembly GCA_033318265.1). Classification (NCBI taxonomy): domain Eukaryota; kingdom Metazoa; phylum Chordata; class Mammalia; order Rodentia; family Cricetidae; genus Phyllotis; species Phyllotis vaccarum. The sequence goes on along the minus strand of JARWLC010000006.1, from coordinate 24,971,438 downwards.
GCAAACAATTCAAGAACAAATCAAAAAAAAAAAATCATCCACCATGATTAAGTAGGTTTCATTTCAGAGATGCAGAGGTGGTTCAGCATATGAAAAACTGTAATGTCACCCATCATTGGTGACCAACCTGAAAGAAAAAAAAAATGATCATCTCATTAGATGCTGAAAAGGCCTTTGACAAAATCCAACATTCCTTCATGATAAAAGTCCTTAAGAGATCAGGAGTACAGGGAAAATACCTCAATATAATGAAGGCGATATACAGCAAGCCATTAGTCAACATCAAACTAAATGGAGAGAAACTCAAAGCAATTCCACTAAAATCAGGAACAAGACAAGGCTGTCCTCTCTCCTTATCTATTCAATATAGTTCTCCAAGTTTTAGCTAAAGCAATAAGAGAACAAAAAGATATTTATGGGATACAAATTGGAAAGGAAGAAGTCAAATTATCTCTATTTGCATATGATATGATTGTATACATCAGTGACCCCCAAAATTCTACCAGGGAACTCCTACAGCTGATAAACATCTTTAGCAATGTAGCAGGGTACAAGGTTAACTAAAAAAAAAAAAGAAAGAAAATATAGTCCTCCTATACGCAAGTGATAAAAGGGCTGAAAAAAAATAAGGGAAACATCACCCTTTACAATAGCTGCAAATAGCATTAAATATTTTGGCATAACTCTAACCGAAGAAGTGACAGACCTGTACGACAAGAACTTTAAGTCACTGAAGAAAGAAATTGAAGAAGATATGAGAAAATGGAAAGATCTCCCATGCTCCTGCATAAGTAGGATCAATAAAGTAAAAATGGTAATCTTACCAAAAGCAGTCTACAGATTCAATACAATCCCCATCAAAACACCAACACCATTCTTCACAGACCTCGAAAGAAAATATTCAACATCAAATGGAAAAACGAAAAACCCAGGATTGCCCCCCCAAAACAAAATCCTGTTTAATAATAGAACTCCAGGAGGCATCACTCCCCCTGACTTCAAACTCTACTATAGAGCTACAGTAATAAAAATAAAAAAAAATTTAAAAAGCTTGGATAGACACAGACTTGTGGATGAATGGAATCAAATTGAAGACCCCGATAATCCACACACCTATGAACATCTGATTTTTGACAATGAGGCTAAAAATATACAATGGGGGGGGAAAAAGCATCTTCAACAAATGGTGCTGGCATAACTGGATGGTGACATGTAGAAGAATGCAAATGGATTCATCATCCAAAGACCTCAACATAAACCCAGTTACACTGAGCTTAATAGAAAAGAAAGTGAAAAATACACTTGAACACATTGGCATAGGCGGCCACTTTGTAAATATATCACGAGTAGCACAGACACTAATAACAACAATTAATAAATGGGACCTCCTGAAACTGAGAAGTAAAGGACATAGTCAACAAGACAGAACAACAGCCTACAGAATGGGAACAAATCTTCACCAACCCTACATCTGACCGAGGACTAATCTCTAAAATATAGAGAACTCAAGAAACTAGAGGCCAAAATCCAAATAATCCAATTTAAAAATGGGGTTCAGAGCTAAATAGGGAATTCTCAACAGAAGAATTTCAAATGGCTAAAAGACACTTAAAGAACTGCTCAACATCCTTAGCCATCAGGGAAGTGCAAATCAAAACAATTCTGAGTCTGAGTATCATCCTGAGTGAGGTAACACAGACCCAGAAAGATAAACATGGTATGTACTCATTCATAAGTGTATTTTAGACATAAAGCAAAGGATAACCAGGCTACAATCCACAAACCCCAAGCAGCTCGGTAACAGGAGGAACTTAAGAGAGACATCCATGGATCCCCCTGGGAAGAGAAATTAGAGAAGATCTAGATAAATTGAAATTATTTAGGGGAGAAAGCAAGGGGATGTGGGAAGAAATCATGAGAGGAGATGGTTGAGTGGGAGAAGTAACAGAGAGGGAGAACAAAGAAATAGGTATCTTGATAGAGGGAGGCACTGTGGGGTTAGAAAGAAAGTTGATGCTAGGAAAGAACCCAAGAACCCACAAGATGTCCCTGGCTAAGACTTGAAGTAATAGTGGAGAGGCTGTCTAAACAGGACTCCCTCTAATCAAATGAATGGCCACCCTAATTGCCATTATAGAACTTTCATCCAGCAATGGATGGAGACAGAAGCAGAGATCAGGCCATCTCCTGGTCCAGCTGAAGAGAGGAGACAGTATATGAACAAAGGGATTAGGATCATGAGGAGGAAACCCACAGAGATGGCTGACCCAAGATATTGGAAGCTCACTGACTCTGAAATGACAGCTGAGGAACTTTCTAGGAAAGGAACTAAACCCTCTGAGGGTAGACAACAACTGAACAGCGTGAGCAGTTTGTGGAGCCTCTTGCAGTAGGAATAGTTTATTCCGGTGTGTGAACTGACGTCTCAGAGCCCATTGCCTACAGGAACACCTAACCCAGCTATAATACCAGGATGAGGGGCTGGGATCTACCTCAACTGGATATGCCAGGCCACCTTGGGATTCCTTGCCTTCGCTGGGGAATGGATGGGGTTTGGGGTGGGGAGGGAGGCTAAGGAGGGACTGAGATAAGGGGAGGGAGGGGAAACAGTGGTGGGGAAAAAATTTTAAAAGATAAAAATAACAACAAAATAAAAATGAAAAAGAAAGCTGTGTAGCATTACATCCAGGAATCTGCCTCTTCTTGGAAAGAAGGTATTGTCCTTTGACAAACGACCTTTGTAGGTCTATCCAACCAACAGGGAGGCACCAGCATTACCCATGCCTTACAGAGTTCTCTCCTGACTGCCTGGGAGGAAAAATTTCAATGTTTCTGACTGGCTTCCTATCTTATGGCACAGTTGCGGGAGAAAGCACCTCTGCCAGGATGAGACTGGGACTGATAATCTCACCACAGGAGCTGGAAGCAGAAAGCGTACTGACAAAGGAGTTTTCTGGACAGGGAAGGTGTGGGCATCTCTCCTAATGGTTTCTATCAAGCTGCTGCTACCCACACACAGTGCCCTGAAGCATCTCATTTTCCTTTTGCTTTTACCTTGATTAATGCCTTTCATAAGTTTACCTTCCCACAGCTCCAGCCCCTCATGGCTGCTCAGGCATGCACTAAGCTCTTAGGAGCTCTGAGAGCGGTGTTCACTTTTCTTCTCAAGTCTACACAGCAGCCCTCTTCCCCCAGACCCATGGCCATCAAGGGCTGGACAAGAATGTCTTTTGCCTTCCTAAGAAATCTTTTTACCCAGTGAAAGGTGCTAAGACTAGCCTTCTCCTTTGATATGTTCTTTGCTAAAATGTAAAATGACTACAAGGGAAGACCTGTAGAATTGGTTGTCCCCAACCAAAGATTTCTTTAAAACTAAGGCTGAGCCTGTAGGTGGTGGCAAATGCATTTAATCCCAGCACTCAGGCAGAGACGGGCAGATCTCTGTGAGTTTGAAGCCAGCCTGGTCTATGAACAGAGTTTCATACTGTTATACAAAGAAACCCTATTTCAAAAGGAAAAGAAGAGAAAAGAAAAGAGGAGGGGAGGGGAGGGGAGGGGGAGGAGGAAGGGAGGGGAGGGGGAGGGGGAAGGGAGGGGAGGGGGAGGGGGAAGGGAGGGGAGGGGAGGGGGAGGAGGAGGGGAGGGGAGGGGAGGGAACCTAAGGCTGGTGTTGCCTTCATTTGAAATTCCACCACATATAATAGAGTCTATGTCTCAGCGTGTCTAGTGCACTCCTTTCTTGGTCCAAAGACAAAATGAGCTGTAAAGGCTGGTGTGTGTGTATGTGAGATTTCAGAGCTTTGGGGTCTGCCACAGGCCTCAGCTTTATTCCTAAAAGAAAATGAGAGCCCTGTGGTCTCCTCCTCCTTGGCCACCCCTAAGCTTCATTTTCCCTTGAATAGCATTCCTTCCTTTTGTGTGCCCTCCTTATACTCACCCATGCCTATTGCTTTAACATCTGTAGCCACCAACTCGGGCCACAGCTGTATTTCCAATTACCAAGTGCGGGGCATCTTGGGATACAGTATAAATCCTCATCCAGAGCTTCCCTTCTGGGATTTCAATTATCCACAGTCAATCTAAGTTCCAAATCAAACAATGCAGACATAAATGATATAAATTGTAGACTTCTCAGATGAACTCTCACTCGCTTCATTCTATGCTGTCTTGGATGTAAAGCATCTCTTTGCCCTGCCTGGTATAACTGACTGTACACTATATCCACTTGTGAGTTACATGGCAATAATCTTGGTTATTCAATCACTCTGTGTGTGTGTGTGTGTGTGTGTGTGTGTGTGTGTGTGTGTGTGTGTGTGTGTGTGTGTGTGTCTGTGTCTGTGTGTCTGTGTGTCTGTGTGTCTGTGTGTGTGTCTGTGTGTCCACCCCAGCCAGGACTCCTTAAGTTGGGACAACTATCACCCTTCCCTATGATTATGAGAACAGAGAAGCTTTCCCCCACACTCACACCAAGAAAAATAAGTATGTATAATACAAAGGGAAAAGAACCCGAAAGTCCAGATGTAACCTGAGGAGACTGGACTTATTCTGTAAGAAACTGCTTCACCTTGGAAAAAAACTGAGACTGCTGTGGTTGGGACCTTTCATTGGTTCATGGGTTTTCTCCCTTACCGTGATTTAAGAACTGTCTCAATGGGAGGGTGGGGGGTGGAGATGCAACACAGAGGAAAAGAAACCATCTGTAAAAGAAAGAGCCACTTCCCAAGGAAGAGGCATGCACCGGCAAGGCAGTTCCTAGTCCAGAAATAAGGAAGAAAAAGAAAAAAAAAGACACTGAGGACTAATGGAAGAGAACCCTGATTCTGTCAGCTGGACACACCGTGCCTAAGACACAGTTGGGAGCCTATCAAATGCTCTGCAAAACAATCAAGGGAGATGGAATCCAGCAGTGGTTATCTATACCTTTTCAAACCTTTTTTTTTTTTTTTTTTTTTTTTTTTTTTTTTTTTTTTTTTTTTTTTTTTTGTGCCTTGTTACCCTAAGAGTCCTTGATACCCAAACAAAAACATCTTCTTTGGATTTAAAAAAATAAAGAGCTGTCAAAAATAATTAGCCAACCAATAGGCAATTAACATTTAAAAAAAACTATTCATTTGTCCCAACTTGAGCTGTAGTAGGATGATTTTGACATTGCTATAGCAAAAGTGTCACAGCTATCCTCTCTCCCTCAACTCCTCTTTGCCCAAAATGTAAATGTTAGAAAAAAATCCCCAGTGTGACAATATTAAGAGGTAGATCCATTAGGACATAATTAGGCCATCAGGATTTGCTCTCATGAATGGATTGAGTATCCTTTTTAAAGAAGCTAAAAGGATCTACCTCCCTCCTCCATCACATGAGGAAAGAGAGAAGGCACTATCTCTAAGGAACAGTTCCTGATCGAACACTGATAAATTTCTGTTACTAGTATTCCAGTGTAAGGTATTTTGTTATAGAAGCCCCCATGTACTGAGACAATCCTTATCTGGCACAGACTGTGCCTCTAAACTTAATGTTTAGCTCTTTCCCTTCCCAGTATCAAGATTCACCCTGGGCATTTCTTACTTATATGATGTAAGCCTGAATGGTATCCAGTTCCTCTGCAGTGTATCTTTGTTCACATTTCTGGATCTTTCTCAAATATGTTACCCTCATGTTTTAAAGTCTAAATAAAAATCTAGAACAAATGTATCACTTCACTTAAATCTGTAATGCCATTCATTTTCCCAAATTCATTACCAATTGCTTTGTTCCCTTATGTAAATCTATGATAATCAGAAAGCCACCAGTACCAATTTTAAATATTCCATTTCATTCACAAATTAGAAAGAGAAATATCTTCAACTTACGGTTCTATCATGTTCCATGTGTTTCAGATTGATTTTATATTTTAGCATGGCCTTGAGTTGGCACATATAACACTGGACCATAAGGAAACTCCTGAATCATGTATGTGTTTCTGTTCACAGCCACACTTTTCTACTCTGCTCACTCCTCCTAAATTCAGCTAAGCAGGACAAGTGGCCAATCACCAAATTAGAAACACAGCACCCTGCCCAAGAATGATCAACTCTCACAGTAGGGCAAAAGGTTGACTTGCCTTCTTAGGTGTGTACCTATGTGTGGTGCCAAAGCTACTCTACTGTAGGAAACGGCCATACAATATTCTTTAATATGCCATTGATAAATTACTGTTGGTCTTAGCCACAGAGAGTTACTGTGCAATGATATTTACAGCCTGACTGAAAACTTATCTTAGCCTACACTCAGCACAGGTATTCAGTATGTTTACTAAATATAACTAGAGCTAATATTTGAAATTACACTGTAATTCCTGTAATTCCTTTGCAATGTAAGTGTCAACCCTACCTTGTTTCTGAAAATAAGTTAACCATATTCAAGGACTAGATTTTAGGTCCTAATTAACTGTATCATAAAAATAACAGCCCAAATATTTGTGGCCATACATTTGCTTGTTTCCCACTAAAACTTAATCAGTTTGTGTGTGCCCCTACCTCTTACACAACTTGCTCACTCCCTCGACAAACAGCACACAGCCAAAGCCAACAAAAAACTGACACAAGTTGAAATAAAGTAAAATGTTAACATTAGCACCTTCATTACATTATAAAAATCAAAAGGAAGGTTTCAGGACTATAAAAGTCACAGCTTATATCAATAAAGATATTGCCCTACAGAATCACTTTGTATTGATAATTTTTATTTATTCCTAGGAATGTAATTCATATATATAATAAACACAATGATATCCTCCTGAAATTTTCCCTAATCCTTCTATTCCTCAAGGCCTTATATTTTTTCTTTGATAACCCACTAAGTCCAACTAGTACTGACTATATACGCATGAGCACTACCATAAGGCCAACCACTGGAGCGTAGGAAAACTTACCAATGACCACACTCTCAAAGAAGACTTATTCTTCCTTCCTCAGCAGTTACCACCTGACAATAACACATCAGTCAAAGGTAGAACTGTATGTGCTAGAATTTTGATTGGCTTTATCTTGTGTAGATCTTGTGCCACAACTGGTTTGAGTATCACTTTCTAAAAGTATATTAGCTCTAAAACAAGCACATTAACATCTAGCAAATTCTTTGTATGAAATGTAATTATATAACTCTAGTATTTCAGGGCCCTTATATTTCTCTACACTACTAAAAATACAGCAAAATCAAAGTAAGTAAAAGTGTTAATTACAGAAGAAATGTAATAACTGATGAAATATAATAACTGTATCACAAACTAGATAAAACATTATTTGCCTCACTTTAGGAAAATTCTCTATAGGTTAAATAATATCACCCTTTATAAAAAAAATGTATATTATCACTAAACAAAACTGTGGATGATATGACTAGTGCAATAGTGATACTTATATCATAAAAATAGCCAACAGTACATAACTGAATATAACATGCACTGAATAGGAAAGGACTCACACCTGGTACTGTAAGTCTATCCAAGACACCCATGACTGAAGAGAGCATAGACTGTAGAGGAAAATATATCTACCATTTTCCCAAATTATTAAAGCTTTTGTTTGTCAAATACTTATCCCTATGTTCGTAGATAACTGTAGTTTTCACTCCTGAACAAAAATGGATTAGTGCTACTACAGATCGACAACTTGTTAAAATATAGAAAATAAATGGCCATAATGTTCCCAATAACAACTGGTACATCTACAATACAGCCTATATTTCTAAGGCTCAGGAAACTTCACCAAAGATGGTGAAGGTTGTAAGAGTCATAGTACCCTGACATTTGCTGCTATATAGTATCTTCAAACATGACAGAGATGCTAGACTCATGAAATCTCAGCAATACAGCTGTCTATACAAGACCTACACAATGTCCCCAACAGCCGACATGCCAACATAGATATGGGAAAATTTCACAGAGCCTCACCCTTAGTTGAAGACCCTTGTAAAAAGTCAGTGGCTTCTGAAGAGGGATAATCAGTTTTCTTCAGAGATGAGCCCCTTGGCCAATTATCCAATCCCTATGCACATGAACACACAGGTAACACTAATTGGACTCAATGGATTGTGTGTGTGTGTGTGTGTGTGTGTGTGTGTAAGAATAATAACCATAATAGGAGAGGTCATGAATTGGAAATGAGGATATAAGTGGGAAAAGAGAAAGAATTAAAGGGTAATAGGGAGGCAGAAATTATGGAAATACAGTGCATTCATATAAGAAATTCTCAACAATATTATTTTTTTGAAAAATTATAGAAGCTATAAAATTTGCTTTGGGGGACTAGAAAAAAATGGATCAGTGATTGCAAGCACTTGCTGGTCTTATAGAGAACCCACCTTCAATGTCTAGTACCTATGTAGCAGCTCATAATTTCCAGCACCAGAATATTCAATGCCCTATTCTGGCTTCCAAAGGCAAGCACACACACACACACACACACACACACACACACACACCCCACATCACATCACAAATATAAATTAAAAAGAAAGAAATTATCTTCAAAAGAGATATGGGCCAGATATGTTTTCATATGCTTATATTCGAGTATTTGAGAGACACAGGCAAGGAGAATCATGAACTTAAGATCAGACTGGTCTACTTAGGAAGTTCAAGGCCACCATAAGCTATGCTTTAATTGCAGATCACAGAAAGCTTGACTTAGGCCTGGAATGAGCACTCTAAGAATAATTCACTTAAACTATAGTTGAGTCCAAAACTCTCTGGACAATGGCATCAGGATTCCGTATGACTTCCTGGCTCTCCCACACTATCATCTCCAGTCTTGACCTCACATCCACATTCAGCTCCTAGGCCCTCTCTAGTTTTTTGTGATTTTTTTCTGTTACTCTAAAATATGGGGCATATTTTTCTAGGATTCCCAAGGAAATTTCACTGGCTCTTGGTAAGTCATGTGTATATCCCTAAACCAACCACAATGAACTCAGTTATGTGATATTCAGGCCTGTTGTCTTAAGTCATATGTTTATTCTGGAACTTCTAGAAATCCTTTAGCAAAATCAAAGAAAGCTGTCCCACAAAGAAAATCTAGACATAATTGCTAGAAGTAGCATGTGTGGATAGCAAAACCAGGAAAAAAAAAAAAAAAAACAGCAGCTGGCTGCCATCCTTCCCTCTTCCCTGTGGCTGGCAGCCTCAAGGTGGCTCCAGTATTCTCATCTGTTGGAATTCTGTCCTTTTGTGATCTTCTTCCTTCTAATTATGGTTGAAACTTGTGATACGCTTCTGCCTAATAGAATGTAGCAAAAAGTATGAGAAGCCATTTCCATGATGAAGTTTGATAAGATAGTGATTTCTGTCTTAATAATAGACTCTATTTTCTTCTTGGTTTGCAATTTTTCATGAAGTCAAATGTCATGCTAAGGAGAATTGAATTGCAAGAAAATGTATTATGTTTCTGGCCAGACTTTCCAGCCTAGCCTTGAGGTGCAGACCCACAGACTCACAGACCCACAGACCTGCAGAGACACACAGATGCCTACAGTAATTTTAACACTGATTGACCTGAGTCCCAGGCATATAACTTGCTAACTCTTTACCCTTAATCTAACCCATGGTTCTTATCCTGTTCAGCCATGAGGCTCAGTACCTTTTCTCAGAGGAGCATAGTTGTCCTCTGCACCTTCTGGCCTGTTCTGCAACTCTGTGGCATCTCTGCCCTGTTATTCCTGTTCCCAGAGTTTTCTAAGTCTGGTAGCTCCACCCACTCCTGTCTGCCTTTGGCCAATCAACATTTTTATTAAACCACTAAGTGGTTGTAATTATTTACAATGTAACAACATAATTCCACTATAAGAAACTGATATTGACATCTTGGCTAGGAACTGAGGCCATCTTAACTCACTGTCCCTCAAAGACATGAATCTTGCTAACAGCCTAGTTGAGCTTTTAAATGAGAAATCAGTTCTGACCAGTTCCTTGATTATTGTCTCACGAAAGATACTTTGACAAGTAGGAAACCCATGACTATCTCCTAACTTATAGAAACTAAGGAAATAAATGTGTGTGAGTTTAGTCATGAGGCTTATGACAACATTGTTACACAGTAGTAGACAATACAGCCCTTTTCCCACATCCCAATTAGAGACTCCTCACATCTGCCTTGGAACCTGTATCCAGTACCCAGGCCTAATCTTGGGAAACTGGAACGTTCTCTGCAGGGTTCCAAGTAGGTTTTCAGACCCTGGGAAAGGTCCAGTACTCCATGTCTCTGTGCGTTGATCTCAGTTTGTTATTCAGAGGTCATATCTATCAACGCAAATTACCACAGGTTACTCTGTTTTTATCCAAGCAAGGATCATTAAAGATACCGTCATAGTGAGAGCATCTGAGATCTTCCTGTAAAACCTTAAGCTCAATCACAAAGAGAGTACCAGGTCACATAATATAAGGGTACAAAGCTACAAGATATGGAAGCACTTAGGACTCCAAAATAACTGCCCTTGAGAAAGAAGTAGCTAAAATGAATATGTAGTCTTTCTTAATGGCAGCTTATTACTATTTCTTTAATGAAGTAGACAGTTGTCACATGTCAGTCTTTGATGTTCTCTCCAATCTAGAAGTCACAATGAAAGGGTAGAATTGATTTACTTAGTCCTACCAGCCTTCTTCCTGTCAATTTCTTTCTACCCCTGTCTTTCTCTCCTTCCAGGGATGCAGCCTTAGAGGGCCCAGATCAAAGTGCACTGAATAAGGTTTCCTGAGGCTGCACGAAAGCTTCCAACCACCAAAGCACAAACCAGTCTTCATGGTCTCCCACATCTTTGGGAAACTATCACCCGGAATGAGAACTTTCTTATGTGATTTTTTAGGCTAAATCCGAACTCCTTCTTTCCTGATACCCATCTCTGATCTAACCAATTTCCCGACTAGATCCCACTAACATAACCTTCATAGAATAGGGTACCACCCCATTGCTTTACCTGAACTCTGGACTCCTTTCTGTAGAGTTTATGATTCTGCCACTAAGCACAGAATTTCAATTTCATTCTACAGTAAACATTGATATGTTTTGTGGCTGAGCACTAGAGAGGATACAGGTGGTACATTTGTGGGTAATTAAAGTACAGTGTTAAATGCACAGTACAGAAAATGTAGTGATCCCAGGGAAGAAACAGCTCTGCCTGACACATGGCTAGTGCTCATCCAAGTGCACATGCAGAACAAGAGTTGGGGAATCTGCCTAATTTTTTAAGTGAAATTTAAGTCATTTAGATACTTACATGACATAAACATCACCACAAAGAGTTAGAATCAATTTTGGAGTAAGTTATTCTTAGATTCCTTAAATAAATAAATACATTACATCTTTTGAATTACAAGTTGAGATAAAACTTCTGTTAGGGAAAAATATTTTACCACAATTTATTTAAAGAATTCTCAAATAGTTCTGGATCTCTAAAGATTACTAAACTGATAAAAAAAAATTGCATTATCCCAAGGTTGTATTAGATACATCTGTAATTTCTAGATGCTGGGAAGCCAAGAGTCCAAAACTCCTCATAGTCACATAGCCTTAGCCACTGTGATCATTTTTTTTTAATAGTTATTAAGTGGAAACTTTGGAATATCTCAGGATGCATATCCATTAAGTTCTCTGATATAAACATGTAAATGTTTTAATGTGAAAAAAATCAGCAAATGGATTAAATTCGATTGATAGTTCTAGAATCAAGATTATGTTTAGCCTTCAATAAGTATGAACAAAATATTTACAATGCACCTGTCATGAAATCAATGTTGAAAGGCTGCCCAGTGAAGATTTGCTGTCATCACGCCTGAGATAAAGCCTTTGTCTTTACTCTTCAATGTCCAGAGCCCCAGCCTCCTTCTACACATAGTTAATCTCATGCATTAAGCATGTCTTAGAAACTCTTCTCTTTTTCTCAATTCTCTACTTCTTCCTGACAATTCCATCTGCTTCCACAACCTGCTGTGAATTGAACCCTTAAGAAAACAGTAAACCCTAGACCTAGTACCTCAGAATGGGAACTTACTTAAAAATGGAGTCTTTGTAGTTGACATAGGATCATTTCTATAGATTCTAAAAAGGTGGAAGTAGAGATATCTGGACAGACATATAGAGAGAGAAAACCCTGTGAAGATGAAGGGGAAATGAGGACAATGTTTCCGCAAGCCAAAGAATGCAGAGACTGTCAGCAAACCCCAGCAGCAAGGAAGAGGCATGGAACAGCTTCTTCATCTCAACCCTCAGAAAGATCTGAGCCTGACCCTGCCAACACATTATCTCAGACACCAAGCCTCCAGCATCGTAAGATGATCAATGTCTGGCGTTTAGACTCACCATCCATGGTTCTTTGCTTTGTAAACACAAGAAAACTAACTCAGGGCTCCAACTTTCAAATTATTACTTCCAGTCCAAAGTCCTCCTCCAAACTGCCCAATTGTGACAGACAGAGAGAGAATCAAAACCAAAATTTTAAAACCTCCTAACTGACAAAGAAACACACAAGCTTTTCAAATTCATGTGAAGGGTTTCTTTAATGCCTACTTTAGTTCATGGAGTGCTTGCCTAGCATGCACAAAGTCCTGAGTTTAATTCCAACATTGCATAAACTGGCCATAGTGGTACACAGCTGTAATCTCAATGTTCTACAGGTGGAGGCACAAGGGTGAGGAATCTAGAAACCTCAACTACATAGTGAGTTTCAAGCCAGTTGGACAGCATGAGACCTTGTCATAAAAGCAGAAAGAATGAAGAGTTGATGGTACTACTGCTGCTAATGCCTTTTGTGGTCTTATCAGTGTTTGATGATGAAGACAACATGATGCTGCTGGTGATGAAGTAGCAGAAAGAGGAAGAAAATCAATAACATCATGAGAAAGATAATACATCTGACAGCCTCGATCCCTATGTGAGGCATAAGAGGTGTAAACACTCTCAGGCAGATATTGTCTTTCCTGTCTTTGCACTTCCTCTTCACACACACACACACAAAGAGAGATCAAAAGCCCAAGCAGATTCATTATTGAATCTTTTGAATGTTTGTCCTTGCTTAACACACTGGGAGACAGCTGGCATTTAATCTCAAATGGCTATCCTTGAGAGGAAATCATGGTCCCTAGCCTCTTTGTGTATTCAGTGTAAGCATGTATAGAGTCGATTGGGAACATTGCCTCATTACTAGCCCTGTACTCCATTCAAGTCAGAGAAGAAAGGTGGCTGGTAAATTCAAACGAGGGCTTTCTGGGGATTTAAGCAGCTGTGCTCTGACTCTCCGCCTATCCCTCCTCTTCAGCCACACTCTTCCTCTAACAGGGATGAGGAAGCATAGACAACACACTGCCGTTGGCCTGCAAGAACCAGAGTCCTCGGGTTATCCAAAATGGTACTATATCACACATCCGCTAGATGCATCAAAATACTATCAGATTCTTTCTTTATTCTCATTTTTCCATTCTATCCCACCAATTCCTAATTCAAGCATTGAAGACGTATTACTATTATTTTTTACTCCCAGGTCAAAAAAAAAAAAAATACTAGATAGATTGCCTAACATCAAATCAGGGACACTGGGCAGTCTAGACCTGGGATTTTTACTTATAACTGACATATGTATAGCCCAGTACATGGAATGATGGCTACATGATCAATAATGGGTTGTTTCAGCTTGGGGATTTTTTTTTTGGTTGTTGGGGTTTTTTAGAGACAGGGTCTTTCTATGTAGTTCTAATTGTCTTGTAGAGCAATATGTAGAACAGGTTGGCCTTGAACTCATAAAGATCTAAGTGCCTCTGCTACCATTCCTGGTAATCAGTATTTTGTGGTTCTGAAGAGATGACTTGGTACCTAAGAGCACTTCTTATTCTCCCAGAAGGCCCAAATTTTGTCCCCCAAACCAGTGGCAGGTTGCTCATAGCTGCTTGCAACTTCAGCTCTAAATGTCTTTATGGACAATCCCACAGTAGCACACATTCACAAAGCACACAAATGAAAAGAAAAAAAAAAGGAAAGAAAGAGGGGGGGACAGAGGGAGGGGAGGAAGAAAGGAAAAAGGAAAAAATGAAGGAAGGAAAAAAGGAAGGAAGGAAAAAAGGAAGGAAGGAAAGCTTTAACAAATATAAAATAAGGGTCTTATCACAGAAAACCATAACAGCTCAAAATACAGAGAAACTGATTATTGAATGCAGCCTCAATAGATACATGAACATCACAACTTCTGCTCCTAAAGCTTAGAGAACATCTTGAAAGAATGGCCAGAAAGACTGTTAAGGGCCAGAGGACAGAGAAGAATCCTGTGAGGCTGTATCTCCTAGAAATGACACAGAAGCTACAATCCTGATGTCAACAAGATAACCTCCTAAACAAACCCCTAACAGTGACAACACCAATGGACATGCTGATGTGGAAGGAGAAAATCTCACAGCCCCTCCTCTGGACAAAGACCTACAGACAACTAATGACTGCTGAGAGAGAATTAGCTTCCCCACAGATGAGCTCCTAACAACTGGCCAGTCCTGAAATCATATACAGACAAGCAACATTAAAAAGATTCAGCCCGTTTGCATTTATACATTTATGTATAAGACACATATATTATAATGATCAAATAATAATCAAAAATCAAGTAATAATAAAAAAGAATGGCCACAGATTTGAGGAGTAAGGGGAAAAAGATATTGGAGAAGGTAGAGAAAATGATCTGGAGAAGTTGGAAGGAGAAAAGAGAGTGAGTAAATTTATGTAGTTATATTTTAATTAAAATAATAAAATAAAACTTGGGAAAGATGAAATATGGGTCCTCCAACCACAAAATCTATTTCTTAGCATCCTTTTCTTAAATGTCACATCCTGAGACAGGCAGAGGCACACACGCCTTGAAAGTCTTAGTATACTGTAAAAGAGTGAGCAAATGGTAGAAAGTGATTTCTGCCTTCTATTTGAGATATCAGATAGGATAATGTCACAGTAGGTCTACACAAAAGCAATTCAAGTCAATAATAAATGCTCCAATAGCAAAGAAGCATGACATATCTGGGCATGGTAATTCCCGAGGATCTCAGTACTTGTAAGAACAAGAATACCATGAGGGTGTCAAGAGAATAGACAGGGGCTATCCATGACATGCCCTGTGAGACAAGGATCTCAAGGGTAATAAGAAATCATTCCAGGGATTAAATGGGGTGGTATGATCCCACTGAGGCTCAGAAAAATGAAAAACAAGTTGCAGAGAATAAGACTAGATGGAAAGGCACTCAAAGGTAGGCTACATCGAGTACCCCAGGTAGGTAAGAACAAGGTATAGAGAAGTAGGTAGGACGGACATGGAGAAAAAAGCTTGATTGAAGAGGTGCTTGATGGCAGCCACTCATTCATTCTTATAGTTTGAGCCACCAGAAAGATGATTTGCTGGTGACTAAGAAAAGGAGTACCCATGGGCAGTTAGTTTGGGGAACCAGACGAAGGCTACATGGAGAAAGCCATGAATTCTTTCGGGTAGGATAGCTCCATCATTTTCTCCAGATGGGCACATGTTTAGAAATAAAATTTAATATTGCTACAGCAGGAGCAACATAAATTAAATCCATCCCTAGGAAAGCAAACACATGGACATTCCAGCAGGCTATATTGAAAAGAGACCAATGGGATATCCATAGAAAGTCAGGATAATCAAAGGAAGATGCCAAGCTGATAGTAGATACATGGTTTAGAGCTTAAGAAATTACTGAAGTGTTTTTCATCAGGAAACCATTTAAGGAAATGGTTTCCAATTGCTTTATGATGTTTGATTAAGGCACATTTATGGATGTTGTCATGACAGATGCCAAAGAGAACCAGCAGCTGAAGATTGTTGCTCTGTCCTTTCCTTATAGCACATCTTATATTCAATGGTCCAAAAATATCCTATGTGTGCCCAAAGCAACTATCTTTATATTGGGGCTAGAGTCAGGATAGACAAAAGGCGCTCTGCTTCATTTTCATGGAGGCCCACCAAGAAAGCAAGGGCTGATAAACCCACATTCACTCTCAATTATGAAAAGAAAAAAAAGTGAAAAAAAAAAAAAAACAGTGTACTGATTCTGCTTTGGTGGCATCATTTTATGTCTCAATGACAGCATGTTTTGCTGTGGCTGTTACAGTCATTAGCAATTATCATTATTATTATGACAGATGCCACGCTGGTGATAAGCATCAGTCTTTGCCAGTGCTAGCATAAATGAATACATACATTAAAATGCTTTCCAGTTTTACTTTATGATCATCTGAAACAAAATGAAGGTACTTAGTGCTGTCACCTCCTGGTGGGTTATATCACTGTGAGAGGAAGCAATGCATACAATGATGAGAGTTTTTACAGTGAGTCTGCAGAATTAATATGTTCCACCAATAATAGTTTGTTAACCTGAGTGCAATAATACAAGAGGCTGTTTCTAAAGGGAGCAAAGGTTGGCGTTCAGGAGTGGCATCACAGTCACTTCGGTTTCTCTCCACGAGTCATCATGAGCCTCCTATCTGTTGTGGATGCTGTCTTATTTGGAAAGGGAGTGATAACTCTTTCTTGGTGACTGATCCGCAGCACCGTGATCCAAAATACTCACATCTGAACTTCACTTCATTCATTTATTGTCATGACCACCCCTGGCAGTCAGTAGCTGTTGAGGATGACATAATCTCAGAAAGAGCGAGCAGCAACGCAACCACAATGGCATTGTGTCATACAACAGGAAAAATAAAAGAACTGTAGTTATCTACATTAAGGTTGGTGAATGAACATTGTTTCGTAAAAGAAGAAAATGCAAAGAATACATACAGGTCAAAATTGTAGTTGGTATGTTTGGGGGATATAGACATGGCTGAGCATCCCACAAAAAATCTGAGGAGACTGTCACAAAGATCAGAATAATGATTACTTCAAGAGAAAAATATGGCCTGTAACTGGTAAGGGGCTTGGAGTTTCTCAGACACTAGCAATGCAGTGTCCTAGAAATTCAGATAAGCACATAGAAGATAAGTGCACATTCTAACAAGTAGCTATGTGTATTTCATGCACACAAATTCTCAGAAAGATAAGAAAACCACATGACTGGGAAATATGAAAGAAACTAAATATGCACATGTTAATGTCATAATTACAATGCTTTGTTCGAAGGCTTCAGTTGGGCCTCTTTCTCATCCTTTCAAGAGGCCCTTTCTACCCGTGTTCCATGCCCTGGAGTCTCTCTTGGGACTGGTTTCTGATCCTAAGGAGGTCACTTCTTAACAAACTGGCTTGTTGAAGAGTATGGGGATGTTGGCACCAAACTCACGCCAGTACATGGAGAAAGAGAGTCCATGGTGGGAACTCTCAGGGTACCTCCCATCCTACTGTCCAAAGGATAAGGGACCATGCTAGCAACTGCTTTGTTCATTCAAAATGGAGTCACCAAACCTCTTCTTCTTGTGGTTGACCACATTCTATACAATGCACCTCTCCCACAGTCTAATAGGAATTAGTTCCACAGTGTGTTTTTACCTATTCTAAGAGATGTACAATAGTCTTCACTCTGATCTGAGTACAAGATAGGTTCGATCTAAGAAAACACTTGAAAAAAAAATGCATGTTATAGGAAATCTTTATGTTTAAGTCTCTTGGGTAGGGGAAAGCATTTTGCCAATAGAGTCTAAGGCGTTAAAAAAAAATTACACATATTCTAAACCTGGTTTCTTTCCAGCCTAGCAGAATTCTATCTTGCTGCCCAGGACTTGGGACTCTGCACTAAGTCTCAGTGCTGCATGAACCACTCTGTTTGCTGATATGCCCCACAAAGAGATGTGTTGACCAAAGGTTAGCAGATAGTCCACACAATGCTCAAATGATGGCTGTAGTGCAACCCTGTTCTATTTCCCTGGATTTGAAGTCATCACCTTTGATCTTAACTTTAGTCGTCTATAGTAACCATGGTTTCCAGATCTTCTTTTAATTGTTCTGGGCAGCTGCATAAAGAAAATGCAGGGTGAATCTTTTAAGCCCTATCTGAAGTGTCACACTGGTCTGGGTAGAAACTCACACATAAAATGAAAGTCAGAGCCAGCCCTCAAAGGCACATGGTAGCTGTCAGAACTGCTGTAACAATGACTTAAGGCCTGAACAGCCTTTCCCCAGGTGTGGAAACATCTCACTTTGCCGCAAGTAACTCCTCCCTCAGGCCACCTTGTGACTGTTTTTATACTGCGGTTTTTGTCAAGAAAGCCTGTCTCACCTGTGTCTTCCACCTTTCCCTCATCTTCTGGCTCAGGTTTCATCTCTGATCACGACCTGACTTTCAAATGACCAGCTCTTCCTGCAGACCTTTTTCTTTCTCCATTTTCTGCTCTCTGCTGAGCCCAAGCACCTCCATCCCTGGCCATCCGGATCCCTCCGCTGTGAGGCTGGTACCTCCCTGTCTCGTCTCTCTAAGCACCTCACCGGGTTCCATTGGATTATCATTTTGCATTGCTATTTACATCAGCTATGACAAGTTTGCCAGGCCTTGTACCAAGTATCAGGTGCCAATTATTTTTAGCCTCTACCCACAGCATTCAACCAGGAGGGGCTTTTCCTCTTGATTGATTTGCTCTGTCTGCTTCCTTGATCTTGGCCATCCAAATCAGGAAAGAGCAGAGCTTCCTTCCCCTGCGAAGTTTTCTCGTGAAACAGCATCCTTATGTTTTCAATGATCTTACCTTTCACCGCAGTCTCTGAAATCCATCCTTTTCTGAATCTCGTACAACACTTGAGTGCTTGTGTTCAGGTGAATAAAATTCTCTTTACTGTAGTGTTCTCATTTTTCAGAGATCAGTGAGGAAAATAATGGTGTGTGTGTGCTTGTACATGTGCATATGTATATGCGTGTGTGTGTGTGTGTGTGTGTGTGTGTGTGTGTGTGTGTGTGTGTGTGTGTGTTCCTGAGACCCTCACATCTTATGGTACTCCAAAGAATTTCCTTCTTCACTAACTCACACATCACCGAATCGAGCCCTCAACACTCTATGTTGATTCTAATGATGAACACTGCCCCCCCCCTCACTGCCCCCCACTGTCCCTCCTTGTTCCACACTGTCAGCTGTCCTCTGAAATCCTCTTTGGCTGACTTATCTTAAATATTTAATTAAAACTCTATTCCAATACCAAGCACTTAGACCAATGGCTGGCTATTTGAATACAAATTTATCAAGCTGAAATATGATCCATTTCCAAAGCAGTCATCCTGGCTACATTTCAAGGACCCTATTGACACATGTGACTAGAGACTTACCATTTTGGACAGTGCAGAATTATATATTCACTAACATTTTAGAGATAGAACTAGAGATATGGCTCAGAAGGCAAAGATGATTGCTGCCAAACTTAATGGTCTGAGTCTGGTCCCTGGGACCAACATGGTAGAAGGAGAGAACTAACCACCCAAGCTGTCTTCTGACCTCCACACAGACATTGGGACACACACATACACACAAATAAAAATTTAACTTTAAATTTAAAAAAAGAAAGAAAGAAAGAGGAGGAGGTAGTGTGATGACACTGACATGAACCAAGCATGAAACAGAGTGAGGAAATAGCAAGGAAGCTACATAGAGCCAGCGAAGCCCACACAACTCATTTTGAGGCCCTTAGGGATGTACACATGTAAAGTTCTTGGAGAAGTAAAGTAGCTCTTCTTTCTGCTTTACCATTTTCAAGAAGAGTCCTCTTACCACTCTCTGGGGACTCTAGCGGAGTTATTGCAATCAGCCTGGGCAAGAAGCTGTGCCTGGAGCCTAAAACTCATTTACAGAATCCCTTGCCCACAGAGAGCAGGTGACTGAGTCACCCCAAGATCTGTGTATCTGTGATCTTAAGCCAAGTGCTGCATGCTCAGTTTACACATCACCTCACAGATATTTTTAAATATCTGTGAGCGTGTCATCAGAGACCCCAGTTTGTAAATATTCAGTGGCCTAAAGTTCAGTACTGTAAGAAAGAAGTCTGGAGCAAAACCAGAAGAACAAAGAAGACATGGCACATCTTCTGTAATGTCAGTTCCTTGTCTGTTGGATTTGAGGATTTTTTAGGTTTGTTTGTGTGTTGTTGATGGTGTCATTTAAAAGTCCTCTCGCTCTCTTTCTCTCTCTCTCTCTCTCTCTCTCTCTCTCTCTCTCTCTCTCTCTCTCTCTCTCTCTCTCTCTCTCTCTCCCTCCCTCCCTCTACAAACTAAAAGCTTTGCCATTCATCTTTAACTACTCACTCTGGCTCTCTTCTCTTCCAGCCCAGTCATACCATCACCAACTTTGAAATTCTTCTCCTCATCATATACCAGATGCATAGAAGTTGCCTGCATAATTCATAGCAATATAGAACTCTGAAAGAAAGTATGTCATGGCCCCTGTCATCATTCATGATGTTTATTTTGCGTGACTCTAAGCATTAAGCAAAGCCCTGAATCATTCCTAGCGTTACTAAATGGATTTAAAATCAACTTACTTTGATCCCTGTAAATGCAGCCAAAAATCTTTCATCTTGATTCTGCTAAGAAAAACAGTATATTGGTAAAATGATAGATGATGTGTTTTCATTTTATTATTAGTGCTAAAATAGATGGTGCCTATTTAAAATCTCTGAAATTATGATGGTGTCCATTTACAATCTCTGAAATTATCATTTCACCACTAGGAAGTCACTAAGGCTCACCACAGTTCACTTCCATGCAAACATCTTTTGTTGCCTTTATCCACCTTGAAAAGAATATACTACAGGCCTGGAGAGACAGTGTGATGATAATACACTTGCTGTGCAGATACCTACACTTGAGTTCAGATCCCCAGAAACCACATACAAAGTCCATGTGGAGGGGTGTGCTTGTAACCCCAGTCCTGAGACAGCAAGCCAGAGAACAGCAGACCCCAGGGGCTCACCGGCCAGCCAGTCTGGGTGATTCTGTGGATTCCAGGTTCTCTGGGAGACCAAAACAGAGTGGGAAAGTGACAAAGGAAGATGGCCAAGGTTCCAAGCCTGTGCTTCCATATGTGCCTCTATGGGTGAGCACACCTGCACATTCCTGAATTCACACACATGCACACACACACACATTCACACCACTCACACTCACACACTCTCTCACATACACACTTACACGGACACATATGTTCTTCTTAACCATTTAGATCTAGAAAATGTTATCCTCTCAAGCACTTACATTCAGCCTTGCTCATCAGCCTCCCACCTGATTATACACACAACTTCTGCCTTCCCTTCTGAATTATGTCTCAATATCCAGAGTACAAAGCCTGTGCCTTTGCCTTCTCAAAACAAAAACAAAATGTACCAGTAGTTGCATCATTCTTGTGTGTGTGTGTGTGTGTGTGTGTGTGTGTGTGTGTGTGTGTGTGTGTGTGTGTGTGTGTGTGTGTATCAGCTCCCATGCGCCAAGTCCTCACAGGCAGATTTATCACTTTAAATACCATTCACAGAGAAGCCTGTGCTGAAAAGCAATCTCAACTTTCAGTATTCCAGTCAGTAATATCAGTGCTAGCCGGTATTTATATACTCTAATAGGGATTCGGGCCGTGTTTACAGACCCATCACTGCAGCCTGTATTCTTCAGTACACTCAGACAATTCCTCAAGGAATAAGCAGTTGTAAATGTTGTAGAGACCCACATGGCTTGGCTACTAACCAATCCCTTCTTCCACCAGTGTCCTAATAGGATGGATCAAAATAGCGGGTGCTTTTATTGAGCAAATTATGAGTCATTTTTAGTGAGTGAAAAAGCTCCATCTCGCCCTCTCTCCTGTATGTCTGTCGGTTTGAGCTGTTTGTCTTGCAGAATTCTCTCCAGGAAAATTGAGCTCACTGGCACATTTGCACCTTCTCACTCACACACATCTGGACTTGTTATATCTGAAAATTAGAAAATAAAAGTGCATTCACAGAGCGTGCAAAATCTAGATGTGGGAAACACCAAGCCCATTTATCATTCTCAGTGAAAAAATTGTACAGGCGGCTTCTTCTGGGGGAAAAAACGGAATGAGTGAAAGGTGAGCCAAGTGCTAATAATATACCACAACTCCAGACTGAAGTGCTGGTGCTTCTGCTCAGCCTATGAATGGCTGCAATGCCTCTCCCAATTTTAATTAGAAAAAGGGAGATACACAGAGATATGTGAGCAGCATGCCAAAGATACATTTTCATAAGCCAACAACCATGCCTTGCCAAACCAGATCAAGATTACATTGGCAGGGATGTCCAGCTGGGCTGAAGTCTACGGCACAAACAATAAACTCATGGCTGGGTTTTTCCCAGAATCCTAAGCAGTTCACCTCATGCCCACCTTTCTCCAGTTCCTAAGAAAAACACAAAGGTCCAGCATGTGCAGAAATGCAGCACCAGCACGCTCCCGCAGATATGAAGAGTCCAGCTCCCTCTACCAAGCAGCTCTCCTCACTCCAAGTCAAGCTGAGCCTTTCTGTCTCAGTCATCACAGTTGTAGGGGACACCATAAACCCCACCCCAGGTAAAGAAGAGAGACTTCTGGGTTATAAGGTCTTTGCTGCACATGCTCCAGATGATGGAGGAAATATCTTCCAGCCCTTTAGATTAATCCCACTGCCTGGAAAAGCAAACGATTAACTTTGTAACCAATTTGTCCTGGCATTGATTTTAAGACTCTCCAGGATCCGGTCCCAGAAGACGCTCCTAAAAAGGTACATCCAGTGTTTCTCCTTAAAGTGCTTCCCCTTCCCCTGAGAATTTCAAACACCTGACAGATGCTCATTTCTCTATGATAACCTAGTACTGCTCATTTACAAATAAAAAAATCTAAAAATATCCCTGAGACTAATCTTGATGCCATGTTTTCTGATTTTAAATACTCCCATCATCAATGTGCTCTTTTTTTTTAAATGTGACATGAAGTGGTTACCAGGGAAAATTCACACTACGGGTTTTAACATGTGTCTCTCTAGGTGGTGAGGACATGGGTTAAGTCATGTTTCCTCCTCCAGGCTCTGTAGGTCACTCTGGAATAGCACTGTCCACACCTCCCTCTAGAACCTTTGCACTGAGATACCACCTATGCTCAGGAACGCAGGCAGAGAAATGAGGAGTTCCCGTTCAGTTGCACTTGTAACTGTGAGCAAGAGTCAATTTAACACAGATTCACTCTGAGGTTAAGGGCTGAAGTGCAGAATATTCTGTTGATTCTGAAATCCAGTTCCAAAGTGCCTCTCGAGTACACTTGCTTTTCTGCTACTCTCCAGCATGAACTATACCTTCTAGTCCCAGGAAATAGAAATGTATGTGTCCAAAATTCTATAAAATAAAGATTAGCTCCTTTTAAAGGCATCCATGTGAATGGGATGTTGAAGTGTGAAAATCCAACGTAATCTGTGTTCCATCTCAGCTCCCTGCTCTAACTGCATATGTCATCTTTAAAAGCCCAAGGGGACATGGCCAACACTTCTAGATTTGGGACAGCTGAGGATGACAAAGACTGAATAAAATCACCAGTTCTCCCAGTTCTGAGTGAATCATATTTAAATACAGGAGACTGCACAGGAGAGGACATGGGCAAAACACTTCACAAACACAGATTAAGTTTGTAATCAAAGGTTAGTAAACTTACCAAGAGTGTTAAGAGCTACTCAGCTGCCCATGTTGTAGGATGGAGGTAACTTCCTGCTTACATTGAGAAAATCAATGGGGTGTAAAGATGGCTCAGTAGTCAAAAGGTACTGGCTGCTTTTCCAGAGAGCCTGGGTTAGATTCCCAGAACCCACCTAGCAGCTCAGAACCATCTGAAACTCAGTCCCAGGGCAGCCAACACCCTCTTTTGGCCTCCATGGGCAATGCATATATATGGTGCACAGGTATACATGCAGGCAAAACACTCATACATATAAAAGAAATGTTTTTGAAAAAAAGAAACATCAACCCATGGGTTATTTCATGAAGCTTAAGGATCTGTAATTCAGAACTTGGCAAGAATGTCCCCCAGAAGAATAAAGGGATAGAAGAGGGCCTTTGAGTTATTTGGTGTGTTGAGCCCATATCCTTGTGGGTAGAAGGCAGGGGATCCTGTGAGATTGAGCATGGTATCAGCAGACCCCGTTCTTGCTGTGTTACAGAGCAATACTATTAGGTTTGTCTCAAAAGTGGTGAATGCAGAGCCCTTGGCAAATCTAGAGTCATGATGTTGGTACATTAAAAATATAGAAATCAGAACCAGTTGGTAGTGGTGTACACCTTAATCCCAACACTCAGGAGGCAGAGGCAAGAAGATCCTTATGAGTTCAAGGCCAGACTGGTCTATGGAAAGAGTTCCAAAGCAGTCAGGGCTACACAGAAAAACCTGGTCTTGAAGAACTAATGTCTACATTTGGTTTTGGTCTTGACACAAGTGGGTATCTGATGCAGAACATGCCAAGTTACTATTATTTGTGTATCAGGTATTGACAAAATCCATGAAACACATCCCAGATTTACTCTGAGCTTGTGCTGCAAGGCTTTTCAACAAGCTAGTTCCTCCTTGAGAGGTTTCCTTATGTACCGTAAGTCATTGAGTAGAATGCTTGTCCTATGTCTACCAGTGGCAATTATCAATTGTACCAACACAAAAGATCCCAGTGTCCCCCTAAAATCTCTTCTGACTGATAACCAGGAAAAGAGTCATTCTTTTTCAGAGAAGGGACGACTCTTTCAATACACATGAAGATGACTGTTCACTGGTAGCAGCCTGTCCTATGGCAGCCCAAAACCAAGTAGATCATATCAGCCTTGAGGGATCCCAGATGGGCCCGTGTTCTAAAGTAACTATTGTCTTCAGCAACGAGTTAAGACAGAGTCAATGTTCAGAGGGCAGTCAGTGTGAAGGTGATATTTAAAGGCAGGATAATAATATAAGCTTATACCTATACCTGGTTTAATTTTCATGTTTACTATCCCAGAGTCTATTGTGTGGCTGGCTTTGGGTCATACCATGTAAAAAGTACAAAACCAGAGTGAAATGAAGTCCTCAACCCAGAAAACCACAGCCTACATGAGGAAGTCATGTTAGACATATCTAACAACATAATTATAGTCCATAGTAGTATGTGATACACAGATGAACAAGGTGTACACCAATGTACACTGTGGAACATAGGTAAGGCTCTGAGTACAGTGTGAAAATGTTACTAATAATGCCTAAGCTTGGTAGTTATTTCAAATAAAGAAGAAATTGTTTATTCAAAATTTTTTCTATTGCCGAAATGTTTACTACTATACGGTATCTTCTGCATGAAGGGTTTGAAGACCCCAAGGTCCAGACCAAGTCGGTCCCTCATTCTCTTTATGTCAGTTACCTGCTCTAGACTCCAGCTCTTCCATTTCTAAAATGAAAAGGCTAGGCAGGTGACTGCTAAGGCTTTTCCAGCTGACCTATGATTCTAAGCACTTTGGTTGACTTTAAATGATTGCATTTAGTGTAATAAGTAGTGTGAGGTCCCCTCAATTCTGAGATTCATTTCCCATCCTATGATGTAGTTAATCACAGAATGTCTTACATAAAATTATATTTCCAAGTTTGTAATAGCTTTAGCTTGAAATAGACATTCTGCCATAAAGATCACTACAAATTTATAAAACAAAACTCAAAACATTAAAGAGCCCATAAATGCTTTAAAATTAATTTGGTCTTGAATACTTTTGTGAATAAATGGGCTTAACGTAAGCTTTTCAATTTTTCGCTCGATTTCAAAGAGCACACAAGTACAAGCTATAAATCAGCCTACATGGTTGCTGGTATGGCCACTAAGCTGAACAAAAAGGTTAGGGGAGAAAGAATAAACCTAATGAACTGTTCACACAAGATTAGGAGCTAGAAAAGCACAAGGCCTCAACTGATGACTTGTCTCTTGTCTTTTTTGAATTATTATAGTTCTGTGACTCAAATGGTGTGTAGTTTATCCACTTCCAGCAGACATATGAATCTGAGAAAGGAAGGGGGGCATGATGGGAGGAGGGAACAATCAAACCTTAGATCTGTCACTTTTTGTTTGGTGATCTTGGACACAGTATTTAACCCACTAGAAGCTGCAAGATGTGCAATTTGGAATTTCTGGTGAAAATTGATGTGTGTTTTAAGAGTGAATCAGCTACATATAACACAAAAAAAATCAAAATAACACAGTAGAGATTGGTTTTAATCCATATAATGTGAAGTCTAATGAGAGGTTCAACAGAAGGCCTCATGGTACCAGAAATTCCTCAGTTGCCTTTAATAGTTCATTGCATTGCCTGTAAGTGCATACCTGTCAAAATCAAAATCACTTTGCAATCTTAAAATAGTGAACAAATGCAAAAACATTAGCATTTTGGACAGAAATAAAAGGGGAAGACAAAAAGACAACTGTCTCTCAGTGGAGTGAACACTCTCTAAAGAGAATGTCTGGGTGTCCCCACTCAACCATCTTTTATTTAGAAACTCTCTGGCCACACCTGTCTTCAAAGGGAATTAGGAAAACTAAGACTTTAACTGGATATATTGGTACTCCCAACACTACAGGGAGAGAAGCAAGATAGATTTTAGAGCATTGATTAGTCTCTCTGATAGCTTGCAACATGCCTAGCAAAAAGAAAAACCTAGGAGCATAATAACTATAATAGTTTAACTTCCTATTGAAGCTATCCTTTAAAACGCTTGAATTATCTCACTACACTAATTTCCCAAATGAAAATTGAACAAAAGAAAGTCTCTCTTCCATGCCATTGCAGATGTGAAAAAAGTTGTCCTGGTCTTATCGGATCATCTCACCCTTAGACTGACAGGTCCTCTGTTGTCACAAGTCCTGAACAGTCTTCTCAGAACTAGAACCTCCTTGAGCTATGGCTCACATAGTAATAATACAGATCCGGGACCAAGCGGACACAGATTGCCTGACAGTTCCCTTGTTAAGTAGGCTTTCCTTGAAGCTTCTTCCTGCCATAGCTGGTGCATGAATCAACCCCGTAGAACTCCTTTCAGAGACTTGGAGTCTGGTAGAACTCTTATCTTATCCAGCCTTCTCTCTATGAAATAATCTTTAAAAAAGAAGAAGAAGAAGAAGAAGAAGAAGAAGAAGAAGAAGAAGAAGAAGAAGAAGAAGAAGAAGAAGAAGAAGAAGAAGAAGAAGAAGAAGAAAAGAAAAAAAACTGTATCTTTGGGGGCTCTGTGCCCTCAGAAGAGAGAAACAGGCCTTGAGTCTCAGTGACACCATGTTCAAAGTCTCAAGCCCAACTAGAGAATAGGATCTCCCCCCTGAATTACTAACTGAGAGGGTCAAGAGCACAGGCACGCTGGATGGTCAGGGGAACACCACTACCTTAGCAAGTGTCTCTGCCCTCATATCTTAAGCTAAGAGCTGCAAAATGCCCTTCCAGCAAAGAATCAATGTTCCCAGGTCACAGGACCAGCGAACAGTATTCTGACACTTCTTCCCAGAAGTTAACACAACCAGAGCTCTACAGCCATTTGTCCTCCTGTCTCCCAACTGCAGGGGTGTTGTGTGACAATTATTCAAAAGACCAGAATAGTAGAGAAGTCCACCATGTAAATGGTCAGCTTGGGAAAGCATCACTACTGCAGAGGCCCATGTTCAGACTTAAGATTCAGGCCATAAATCAGCTGAATCCCAGTGTCAAAAAGTGGTTCTCATTTCCAAGGCCGATGGCATATTGTCACTGAGAGACTCACGAGGGAGTGTCAGTAGGTGTCACTGAGAGACTCACGAGGGAGTGTCAGTAGGGGTCCATCATCGAAGAGGAGGCAGAAGAGGTGATTCTAAGAGAAGAGAGAAGAGGGAAAAATCAGTGGAGCCATTTCTGCTGTGGAGAACGCTGATGGATCTGGTGCCTTTTAAGCTGTGGATTGCTGGATTCTCATAAAAAGTAGAGCAAGGTTGGCTGTTCCTTTGGATAGATTGGATCCTCAGTTACCTAGGATGCTGGGGTCTGGTGTGGTCATTAATAGAACCTACTTTTACTCCCAAGAGCGACTTGATTAAACACAAATGACATAGTGACTCTACTTTGGAAAAACACAAGAAAGAATTGTAAAAGGTGATTTTTTTTTTAATTTTCTCCTGTAACTCATAATAAAAAGTTTAAAATTATACTCTTATCTTGGCTATCTTAACCAAAATAGTATACCATTAAGCTGTGCTTTTATTCTTAATGAAAAATGCATTATCCATGCCATGATGTGAAACTGAAATTAGCTAGAGACTCTTTTCGTGAAAGTGTGTACTGTGTAGTTCTTCATCTCCTGGTTGCTAGAAAATTGGATTCAGGCAGTTCCAACCCATATAAAGAAATTTTAGAAAGAATGTGATCAGTCATGGACTCAAAAGTTTTCTGTACTTAAAAGCATTAATTTCCTTAAAAAAAAAATAAATAAAAGTTTGTTTCTTCCTTAAGAAAAAAAATGGCAAGAGAATGAGGAGTAAGCAGCGTGTACAGCCTGCAGCTGAATGTCACCTCAGATATAACCATGTTCTGTGTTGGGGGAGAGAATAAAAAAGAACTCATTTCTACAGCAGGCCAGCAGCTGCCTCCCCTCCAGAGCACACCTCAGGCCCTTTCCTCTCATATACCCAACATCTACCTACCTTATAAAATTGCCAAGCACCACAGTAGGATTTTCAGACTCTCTGAGAATCTCCTCACACAAGTTTTCTCACTGGGGAAAAAAAAAAAAAGATGCAGCACAGACTTTCTGCTTCACAGAAAGATGGTGAACATGCATGAAGAAATGCCTTCTGAGCACCTTACATACATCAGAAGGTGCCTCAGGTGACATGGGTAGAACATTCATAAAACATTGTTTTACAGAAGTTAGATCTGAACTTGAACCCTCATCAAACCTGGCCATTAGCTGGGTATCCCTTGCTAGTGGACTGAACCACTTTGTGCCCACAGCTTTCACTTGTCAAAGTAGAGATAATGGTACCTGCTCTCCAGGACATCACAGAAGTGCCCGCCATACAGAAGCCAACCTCCAGTCCCTCTCTGTGGCTCACAGTTATGTGGAGACTAATGATGTAAGCACTGTGTTGAATTTTTCAGTTGCTCCCTTCCTCCTATGTTTTTTTTTTCTTTTTCCATTTCAAGGCATATTAGGGAAACTAAGCTAAAAGAGTAAAATAAGCTTGAAATGGTATGAAATTCATAGAAATCAGAATCGCCCTTTATTAACTTTACCTCTGGCAAAAGAGCTTGACAGAGAACCTAGACTTGACTATCAGAAAGACTGGAGATACAAACACATTTAGCTAGTTGTCACCAACACTTTATGCTGGAAAAATAGTAGTAGTAGTTGCACAGCTCTCAGAAAGTAAAGGTAGGTGGGTCTCTGTGAGTTCAAGGCCAGCCTGATCTACAAGATGAGTTCCAGGACAGCCAGGGCTACACAGAGAAATCTTGTCTTGAAAAACAAAACAAACAAAATAAATTCCTGCACCTCACCTGGGCACAACAGGAGAGCTGGCCCTGTTGGTGGGGACATGGGTGAGCCAGCCCTCAGGGCCTGGGAGTTGATTAAATTGGCCACCATTCAATGGGGAAATGTTAATGCCCTTAACAGGTACAAATTCATTGAACGTAAAGAAACGCAACAGCAACTCTAAGAAGGCCAAATCTTGGTAACAAGAGCACACTCTGAGACCTTAATTTATGGAGCTTGAGTGAGTAGACTAAAAGATATAACTTTCTCCACAAACAGTGGTCATTCTGATCAAATGCAATACAGAGAAATACCCCTGTAAAACATGTTTAACTAGTGAATTAGAAGCATTTTCTTCTCTGTTATTTCTTGTATAAAAATAATATCCACATCAGACAGCTCTTTTCCTCCTATGGCCCACTATTTTGCCTTAGAATTTTTCTGTTCAGTACTCGTTGGAAAAAAAAAAAAAAAAAGTCAAACAAAACAGTTGGGATAACTCAATCAGCAAGCTATCCTGACTAAATCTCAGCAGAGCCCAGCCTCCAACTCCTTCTGAATCACTCACTACCCCTCTCTTGTATGATTCCCCAGCCTCTTGATCCTGACATCAATATTCCATAGAATCATTTGCTTCTTGAAATTATCTATCTAGGTCTGTTAGACATCTCTGGAGTCTGGCTGAGCTGGAGATCAAAATAGCAAGTATGACTTCCGGGTAAGGAACAAATCCTTGCAATTGCACAAGTGATGGGTGAACAAAAGCAGGATCACAGCCTCTATCATCCCATGTACTTGTCAGTCAAGTCACAAGTACATGATCTATTCAGCATGTCCTGCCTGGCCCCTGCATGCAGAGAAGACAGCTTAATTCTGATGATAAATTGGGTAGAGCATGCCCAAGGAATTTCTGTATCAGAATTCTAGTGCTGTTCTAATATGTTCATCTCCACTGATGTTTTCAAGTCACTGATGACCCCTGTAGTTTTGGGAAGATACAGATAGATACTTTTTAATTTGACGCAGGTAGGAGACACTTACAGCCTAATTTGTATTTTTACATACTCTTGTGACATTTAGAGATTTTCACATTTTTTAGCCATTTGACTTACTTTGTATTTATTTTTCACTGTTACAGTATAATTTTATGTAGCAATTAACAATGTAGCCTCAGGAGCCAGATACCCTAGGTTCAAATCCTAGCCCTTAATGTATTAGCTATGTGAACTTAAGCATTTAACCATTTAAAGTCAGCTTACTGGTTCTCACTAACAAGAGTGAGAACAGCTACTCCTGAAGTATTGTCTAATTTAACTACATTTTTTTTCCTGTGTGCTCTCATCAGTAAAAGGGACTTTCAGGCTTACTCTTCCCTGTTGACCACACATAGCTTTAGTATAGAGCCTGCAAGTCTCTATAGACGTAAACAGCACCAGCAAGAAAGTAAACACAGACTAGTTGTGATCTTGGAGTGGCACTCACACATTCACTCACGAGTTCATTCATCTAGGTCAATTTAGTAAATACTAAACACTATGTGCTGGACATGGTTGTAGAAAATGAAGAGAAAGTAGTGAACCAAATAAATAAAAATTTTGTTCTACCAAAGTTTGTTGTCTAATGAGAGAGGCAGACAAGACATATAATTGACAAGAACATCTCTGAGAACAGAAAGTACTGTTCGGAGAGTTTAAGGCAGGTGACATGCTCGACAGCAACCAAGTAACTGCCCTGGGTTATATTCAGAGAAGAGCTTTGATGTGGCTTCCTTCATCTGAAATGTTGAGAATTTGCCTTTACAATAGTCAAATGGAAGGAATTCAGGTAAAGGGAAAATAAAATACAACAACCAACTGACTGACTACTCAATCACACCTTAAAAAGAGGAATGTGGAAAGAACAGTTTGACTAAACTTGGTAGTGAGTAGGAGGGGGAGGAGTACGGAATGTATCCAGGGCTGGGTAAGGGCTAGACACTTTGAAACCATGGCTCAAAGGATAGCAATTTAGTATTTTAGGACAATAAAAATTGTAGCAATCTGATATTTGGGTTCTTAATGTGTTTGGAAGTAACCCCACAGTTCAGTGATAGTAAGATACACAAACATATCTCATTATATTTCACAGTGATGAAAATGGATGTTCTCTGAGAGAGTGTTCACTATGTTCACAATGAACCCTACATCTGTAATCAGGAGCCCCCAGTTCTGACTTCAGCTCTTCAAACTCTTGGTTTTGTTTACAGTTAGGAAAATCACTTCAGCTCTGCCAGTCTACTCATCTCTGAAAGAAGGCACGTGGATGTTATCTTGGATCATTCTTAGCCAGAATGCCTAGCTGTCCATTTACTATCACTCTGATTTCTCAACTATCATTTGTAGAATGGCAAGGCTATAGACATGGACATCTGGTCTACCTATAAATGGCCTAACCATACAGGGATTAAATACATACATTTAGATTCCTGTAACTTCACTTTATTGTCATTCAAATAATTCCCTTCTGTAAAGAAGAATATAGATTAGGTGGATTTAACTCCTTCATTAAATTTACTTTTGCTTTTGATGTTGGGGATCAAACCCAGATTCTCATGCCACCTAAGTAAGTGAAATACAACACATTCCTAAATATTCTTCAGTAATCCCATAGTCACTAAAATTGACTATATTTTACATTGTATTTTATAACATTAAATTCTCATAATAATCTCATGAAGCAAGTACTAGCATTATCCCCATTTTAATACAAAAAAAAAAGACCCTTACCAGCATTAAATAATTTGACTCAGGACACAAATAAAAAATACCAAATTTAACTGATAAATAGAGACACCAAAGCCTCCTGGTCCACAGCTGACTAAGAAGTGAGTGGCACACCACCCTCAGGCCAAGCGGAGACTGTGCTCTCCAAACCCTGGCTGGGGGACACAGCCCTTGGCACCTCAACTACACCCAGCTCTTCCCTAAACCAAAGAAAACTGGGAGAGTCCCCCCCAAGCCCAATCCCCAGCAAAACACAGGTGGTAGGATATCCCACAGGCCAAACTCCATCCAAACCACAATCTGCAACATCAATCACTGAGAACTGGAGACCCTAAAGCCTCCTGTTCTATAGCTGACTAAGAACCAACTAAGAGTTAATGAAGAACTGACTAAGAGTGACCCCTGCGACAACTGGAGACACACAGCTCATTGACCTACAGCCAACTAAGAACCATCCCTGAAATTACTAGAGACACCCAGCCCCCGGGCCCACAACTGACTAAGAGCTGAGTAAACCAAGGAAGCAATGAACAGATGTCAGTGCAAGAATACATCTAACAATATAAAAAACAAGACACTACCAGAAGAAGCTGGTGGTTCTACAATATCAAGACATGAACAGAACAATGAAGAGGAAACAGAAGGAAATGACCTTAAAAACAAATTTATGAAGATAATAGAAGCTTTAAATGAAGATATTTAAAAAAAAAAAAAACTCCCTTAAAGAAATAGAAGAAAATACAAACAAAAATTGGAAGAGATTAACCAATCCCTGAAAGAAAATAAAGGAAACCAAGAAAAAGAAAACAAACAGGTGAAAGAAACATTCTGGGAATTAAAAAATGAAATAGAAGCAATAAAGAAGGCACAGACTGGGGGAAAGCTGGAAATAGAAAACCTGAAGAACTGAACTGGAACTACAGATGCAAGTATAACCAACAGAATGCAAGAGATGGAAGAGAGAATCTCTGGAGTGGAAGACTCAATAGTGGAAAGAGATATGTCAGTTAAAGAAAACACTAAAACCAAAAAAGTCATAACACAAAATGTCCACAAAATCTGGGATACCATGAAAAGACCAAATCTGAAAATAATGGGAATCAAAGGAGAATAACAGCTCAAAGGAACAAAAAACATATTCAAAATCATAGAAGAAAACCTTCCCAACCTAAAAAAGGAAATTCCTATAAAAATACAAGAAGCTTACAGAACATCAAATAGTCTAGACCCCCTCCAAAAATATCTCCTCACTATATAATAATCAAGCCACTAAACCTACAGAACAAAGAAAGATACTAAGAGCTGCAAAGGAAAAAGGCCAAATTACCTATGAAGGCAGATGAATCAGAATAACACCCGACTATTCAACAGAAACAATGAAAGCAAGAAGGTCTTGGTCATTTGCTATACAGACACTAAAAGAGCATGGCTGCCAACCCAGACTATACCCAGCAAAACTATCAATCACCATAGATGGAGTAAACAAGATATTTCATGATAAAACCAGATTTTTAAAAAAAACAAAAACAAAAAAACAAAAAACAAAAAACAAAAAAAAAAACCTATCCACAAATCCGGCCCTACAGAAAGCACTAGAGGGAAAATTTCAACCTAAGGAAACGAGATACACCCATGAATCCACAATTGGTGACCCACAGAAGAAATACCCAAAGAAGGGAAATATACACTTGCTACCACAAAAAAAAAAAAAAAACAGGAAATAACAATCATTTGGTCATTAATATCCCTTAATATCAATGGACTCAATTTACCTATAAAAAGACATACCCTAACACAATGTAAGCCATCCTTCAGCTGCATACAAGAAACACACCTCAACTTCAAAGACAGACGCAGGCTCAGAGTGAAGGCTTGGGAAAAGACCTTCCAATCAAATGGTCCTAAGAAACAAGCTAGTGTAACAATTCTATTATCTAATGAAATAGATTTCAAACTAAAGTCAATCAAAAGAGACCAGGATGTCCATTACTTATTCATCTGAAGAGAAACCCACCAAGATAAAATCTCAATCCTGAACATTTATGCCTCCAACACAAGGGCACTTACATATGTAAAAGAAACACAATAAAGCTTAAATCTCACATCAAATACCACACACTAATAGTGGGAGACTTCAGTACCTCATTTTTACCCTTGGATAAGTGAACCACACAGAAACTCAACAGAGAAATATGGGATCTAACAGATGTTATGACACAAATGGACTTAACAGATATATACAGAACCCTCTACCCCAAAACAAAGGAATCTACAGCTTTCTCAGCACCCCATGGGACTTTCTCTAAAATTTACCACATACCCAGTCATAAAGCAATTATCAGTAGATACAAAGAAATGGGAATAACTTCTTGTATCATATCAGACCACCATAATCCAAAGTTAGAGTTCAACAACAACAAAAATCACAGAAAGCCTAAAAATTCATAGAAACTGAACATCTCTCAACTGAACCACCTCTGAGTCAAGGAAGAAGTTAGGAAAGAAATCAAAGACTTCCTAGAATTTAATTAAAATGAATCCACAACATACCCAAACTTATGGGACACAACGAAAGCAGTGTTAAGAGGAAAACTCATAGCACTAGATGCTTATATGAAATACCTAGAGAAATCTCACACAAGAGGCCTAACAGCACAGCTGAAGGGTTTAGAACAATTAAAAGCAAACTCACCTAGAAGGAGCAGATGGCAGGAAATAAACAAATTTAGGGCTGAAATCAACACAATAAAAACAAAGAGAACAATACAAAGAATCAGGGAATCAAAGAGTTGGTTCTTTGAGAAAGTCAACAAGATACATAAACCCTTATCCAAACTAAGAAGCATAGAGAAAGTATTCAAATTAACAGAATCAGAAATAAAAGGGGGGCATAACGACACCCAGGAAATCCAGAAAACTGTCAGATCATACTATGAAAATCTATACTCCACTAAAATGGAAAACCTAAAAGAAATGGACCGCTTTCTGGACAGATACCATTTACCAAAATTAAATCAAGATCAGATAAATGATCTAAACAGACCTATAACCCAAAAGGAAATTGAAGATGTTAATAGAAGTCTCCCAAGTGAAAAAAGCCCAGGACCTGATGGTTTTGGTGCAGAATTCTACCAGACATTCAAAGAAGAACTAACACCAATACTCCTGAAACTGTTCCATTACAGTAGAAACTAAAGGAACATCCCCAAACTCTTTTTATAAGGTCACAATCACCCTGATTCCCAAGCCATACAAAGATGCAACAAAGAAAGAGAATTACAGACCAATCTCTCTCATGAACATTGATGCAAAAATACTCAATGTAATTCTGGCAAACTGAATCCAAAAACATATCAAAAAATCATCCACCACAATCAAGTAGGCTTCATCCCAGAGATGCAGAGATGGTTCAACATATGAAAAACTGTGAATGTCATCCATCATATAGACAAACTGAAAGAAAAAGATTACATGATCATCTCATTAGATGCTTAAAAAGCCTTTGACAAAAATCTAACACTTGTTCATGATAAAAGTCCTGAAGAGACAGAAATGCAGGTAAAATATCTAAATATAAAAAGGCAATATACACAGAGCCGACAGCCAACATCAAACTAAGTGGAGAAAAACTCAAAACAATTCCTCTAAAATCAGGAACAGACAAGGCTGTCCTCTCTCCCCTTATCTATTCAATATAGTTCTTGAAGTTTTAGCTAAAGCAATAAGAGAACAAAAGGAAATTAAGGGGATACAAATTGGAAAAGAAGTCAAACTATCTCTATTTGCAGATGATATGATCATATACATAAATGGCCACCAAAATTCTACCAGGGAACTCCAACAGCTGATAAACACCATCAGCAATGTATCAGAGTAAAAGATTAACTCAATAAAATCAATAGCCTTTCTATACACTAAGGATAAAGGGGCTGAAAAAAATAATGAAACCATAACCCTCCATAATAGCTCCAAATAGCATTAAATATCTTGGTGTAACTCTAACCAAAGAAGTAGCAGACCTGTTTAACAAAAACTTTAAGTCACTGAAGAAGGAAATTGAAGAGGATATCAGAAAATGGAAAGATCTCCCATGCTCCTAGATAGGTAAGGATCAACACAGTAAAAATGGCAAAAAGCAATCTACAGAATCAATGCAATCCCCATCAAAATCCCAACACAATTTTTTATAGACATTGGAAGAACAATACTCAACTTCATGTGGAATCATAGGAAACCCAGGATTGTCCAAAACAATCCTTCTCAATAAAAGAACTTCAGGAGGAATCACCATCCCTGACTTCAAGCTATGCTATAGAGCTACAGTAATAAAAAACAGTCTGAAACTGGCATAAAAACAGATGTGTAGATCAACGGAATCGAATCGAAGACCCTGATATTAACCTATACACTTATGAACACCTGATTTTTTACAAAGAGGCCAAAAATATTCAATGGAAAAAAGATAGTATCTTCAGCAAATGATGTTGGCATAACTGGATGGTAGTATGTAGAAGAATTCAAATAGATCCAAACCTATCACCCTACACAAAACTCAAATCCAAGTGGATCAAAGACCTTAACAAAAACCCAGCTACACTGAACTTAATAGAAAAGCAAGTGGAAAATACCCTCCAACACATTGGTGCAGTGACCACTTCCTAAATATAACACCAGTAGCACAGACACCTAGAACAACAATCAGTAAGTGGGACCTCCTGAAACTGAGAAGCTTCTGTAAGGCAAAGGACACAGTCATTAGAACAAACAACAGCCTACAGAATGGGAAAAGATATTCACCAACCCTACATCTGAAAGAGGACTGGTCACTAAAATATAGACAGAATTCAAGAAACTAGAGCCCAAAAACCTAAATAGCCCAATTAAAAACGGGTTCAGAGCTAAAAAGGGAATTCTCAACAGTAGAATTACAATTGGCTAAAAAGGCACTTAAAAAATTGCTCAACATCTTTAGCCATCACAGAAATGCAAATCAAAACAACTTTGAGATACCACCTTACACCTCTCAGAATGGCTAAGATCAAAAACATAGATGCAACCTATGCTGGAGAGGATGGAGAGCAAGGGGAACACTCCTTCATTGTTGGTAGGAGTGTAAACTTGTACAGCCACTCTGGAATGCAGTATGGCGGTTCCTCAGAAAACTGGAAATCAATCTCACCAAGGACCCAGAAATGCCGCTATTGGGCATATACCTAGAGGATACATAGCGGTTCCTCAGAAAACTGGAAATCAATCTCACCAAGGACCCAGAAATGCCGCTATTGGGCATATACCTAGAGGATACATATTGTACCCCAAAGGCATTATCTCCACTGTGTTCATAGCAGCATTATTTGTAATAGCAAGAACCAGGAAACAACCTAGATGCACCTCAACTGAAGAATGGATTAACAAACTGTTATGCATCGGCACAATGAATTACTACTCAGCAGAAAAAAAAAAAAAAAGACATCCTGAAATTTCCAGGCAAATGGATGGACTTGGAGAATATCCTCCTGAGCAAGGTATCACAAGCCCAGAAAGATAGGCATGGGATGTACTCACTCATAAGTGGACTTTAGGCAAAAAGCAAAGAATATCCAAGCTGCAAACCACAACTCCTGAACAGCTTGTGATCAGAAGGAACTTAAGAGAGACATCCAGGGATTCTCTTAGGAAGAGAAAATAGAGAAGATCTCCTTAGCAAATTAAGATCATAACGGCTTGCAACCAAGAAGAGGTGGGAACAAATCATGAGAGAAGGAGATGGTTGAGTGAGAGGAGCAACAAAGAGAGAGAAAACAAGGAGATGGATATCTTGATAGAGGAAGCCAATGTGGGGCTGGAAAGAGACCAGGTGCTAGGGAAACCTCCAAGAACTCACAGGATGTTCCTGGATAGGTCTCCAACCAATAGTGTGTGTGGGGGGGTGCCTAAACAGTACTTCCCCTATAATCAAATGAAAACCCACCCTAAAGGTCATCACAGAACCTACATCCAACAATGAATAGAACTGGGCAGATCTCCTGGTCTAGTTGAAAGTTGGGGAAGAGAGTCTGTATAAGCAAAGGGATAGGGATTATGAGGAAAATTCCCACAGAGATGCCTGGCTGGAGCTCTGGGGAGCTCACTGAATCAAGAACAGCCACTGGGGAACCATTGGGAAAAGGAGCTAGGCCCTCCAAGGGTAGGCATCTGTCAATTGGCATGGGCAGTATATGGAGTCTCGAGGGGTGGGATCAGACTATGTTCCCGTGCATGGGCTAGCACCTTGGAGCCCATTTCCTGCAGAGGAGCGCCTAACCCAGTCTTGATATTGGGATGAGGAAATCAGACTTGCCTGAGTGGATGTGCCATGCTGAGCTGACCCACCTTGATACTTCTTGCTCAAGGGGGAGAGGATGGGGGAAGGCTGAAGGCTGACTGGGAGGGATATGAAGGAGGGAAGGGAGGGGGAGCAGGGGGATACATGGAAGAAAATCTCTTCTTATAAATAAAAAAAAAAATACCAAATTTCAACAAAGTTTGACTACAAAGTCCATATAAGATGTTTTCTGCCACGCTCTGAGATTGCATCATAGCACTTGACGAACATTATTTGAAAACTAAGCAACTTAAATTTTTGGAGACAGGGTCTCACTATGTAGCCCTGGCTGACTTGGAATTCACTATCTAGAACAGGCTAGCCTTGAACTCACGAAAATCCACCTGCCTCTGCCTCCCAAATACTGAAATTAAAAGTATACACCACCATGTCCAGCTATGTGATTTTTTTTTAATAAACATAATCTTGCCATATAGCCCAGACTGCTCTTAAACACATAATCTTCCTATTTTAAATAAGTGATTCTATAATAAATGAATGTGTACTCCTAACTGGCCTTCAGTACTTACCACACTGATTTGGAGAAGCCTTGCACCCTTACTAACTAAAAGTCTTACCCACTCTGTTCACATGGTATAGAACTGCTCTTAAAATCAATCAAAAAATCAGAGCTTAATCTATATAAAGTCCTAAGTTAATAATCTATATAAATACGCCTTGTCTTTCTGCAATTAGCTGTCTTTTGGTTTTTGACTGAAGGAGAAGAAGAGATGATTCATATGCTTCTTATGGGAGTCTTTCCCATCTACAGAAAAGCTCCTCGTGCCACAGTTTTGTTCCCCAAGGAACCTCAAGCCTGTCTAGATAGAAGAGGATATTTAATTTGGCAGTGTTCCCAGGTTCCCAACCACATACACACCTATATTGAGAAAAACCTCTGCTTTAGTACAAGCCATTTCTGTCTGTTTATTTAAATAAAGGCTGAACTCTTGGGCTCTGAATTAAGTGATGAGGTTCAGTGGGGATGACATGGCCATAAAGATACCCAGAATTACAAGCATTGTTCTTGAAATAATTATCCTCTGCATTCTATGGATGAATTGTGACATGTTCCTATCCCATTGTTCCTTTTTCAGAACTCAATTTGTAGTTTACATCCTAATTTTATTAAAAAGCACTCCGTATCTTAGAACAGCATTATCCTGCAGACAATGATGATTGTCTATATATATTCTGACTTCTATATCTAGTCTGACTAATATCATACCCGAGGCACATGTGGCACTTGAGAAAATGACATGTGCCTAGAGAAACATAGGATCTAAAATCTAATACACATGTGTGGTTAATACCTACACTAGTAAAAATTACACATATAGAATAATATCCTTTTATGTTTTTAATCAAAATCATTTAGTCCATTCTCTTTCTTAAAATTTGCTTTTAAAGCAGCAGTGCTGTAACAGCCGAGAAGAAATTCTAACACACTTGTATTTCCACCAAGGGATGAATATTCTGACAGCAGAAGAGAATCCTGACCTGGGAAGGAGAAGAAAGCAGTTAACCAGGGAAGGGACACTCCCTCAGGGAGCTCCCTGACAAGTTCCTAGTCAGCTGTGAGACACAGAGCAGAGACTGTCAGAGAAAGAAATATTCCCTCAGAGAAAAGTCTAAACGTGTTTTTAGCCACACGTCACCCCAGAGAGAGGACAGAGTGGCGGTGTCAAATTGGTAAGATTGTAAAACAGAGAAGTTAACTAACCTACACCTTGTGAGATGCTTCAAGTGCATTTTAAGTGACAGTTTCATTCCCAAAACCCAGAGGATGGTTCATATCACCTATATGATAGACTCTAAACCCAGACTCTTGTGTTTTATCAAGACACAAACACAACCAAATCATTAAAAACACCACTTCAGGAAAGCAGACTTATGCTGAATTTTTAGTGACTGTTAAATGGTATGATAATCACAAAATAAACTAAGATTTGGAGTAAAATGGTGGATAAGGACGTAGGCCGACAAGATGGTTCAGCATGGAAAGGTAGTTGTTAGGCCACACCTCACAACCTGATGCCCATCTGAAAGATAATAGCAACACTCACAAACTGTGCTCTGATCCTGACACATGTGTGTCATGGCGCATGCACTCACAGTCATTCTCATGAGTATAAAAGTAAATAAATGTAATTTTCATCTTTATTTAAAAATACTTTATGCAGTATATTTTTATCATGTTTTTCCCTGTACCTTTCCTAAATTTATTTATCTTACTTTATGTTTAGGAGTGTTTGTCTTGTATGTATTTCTGTGCCTGGTGCCTACAGAGGCCTGAAGAAGGTGTCAAACCCACTGGAATGCAGTTACAGGTGTTTGTGAGCCAACTCGTGGCTCTGGAAGAGCAATAAGTGCTCTCAACCACTGACTGCACCATCTGTCCAGCCCATAAATGTCAATTTTATCATAAGACTTTAAATATGCATGAAACAGGCTTCATTATAAAAATGTGAGCTAAGCAAATCCATCTCCTGTAAGAGAGGTATCAACTAAAAAGTAGAGGTGGGAGACACTTCAAAGTAAAGAAAGAAGTTCACAGACAGAAATACACATTAGCAAGAGTAGTGTTTCTTGAGTTCTTCAAGGATGTGCTCTGGGGGAATCTTGTCTCAATAAGATTTTTTTTTTTATTTTGCTTCATAGTTATAAGAACAAAATGTAGAGGTGGTTTTCTTCAATAAAAATTCTCAGTTGAAATTCATGAATAAAACTTTAGATTTCTAAAGTAAATGTTTTTCAATGAGCTGAAAAAAATTAGCAGAAGACTCTAAAGGAGTCTGTGTCTTATACAAATTTTGAGTGTAGTGGTCTCAGTGGAGGGAACCCCATCCTGCTTTATTTTATTGAAGAAGCTACATTTCCTAACTTTACTCTTGGGTTCCTTACAAAGAGATAAAATCTCTATAAACTTGGAGGGCAAGTGTGGTGTGTTACTCATAGTATGCAAGTTGAGCACTCTTAATGTAAATATCTTAAATCCTCCAAAATCAGACACTTCGGAACACCAACCTGTGAAAAGTGGAAAAATTCCTTGTCAAATAAATCACAACCAAAACAGACAAGCTAAAACATTATGCCAAATTACCTTGAGTTATGTAGATGAAAAACAAATGAATTTTGTATTTAGAATTAAATTCCACATCCAATATATCTCATTGTGTATATGGAAATATTCCAAAATGCAAAAATGCTAGTCCCAAGCATTTCTGGCATAGATGTTTAACCTAGTTACCTGATTTGTATCATTGATTTTTTTAAATGTTCTTCTACTGAAAAATGGGAAACATTGTGATAGGGAATCCTAGGTCCTAAATGAAGAAGTCTATCACTTTATCTGTCCCCAAAAGAGTGTGTCACTTGCCTGCCCAGAGTTTCTGCATCCCATTCTATAAAATGAAGAAAGTTGACAGAATATTTGGTAGGTCTCTTTAATTATAACATCACCCTGTATTTCTTCCCTGAGGGGCCTCTCAACTGAAAATAGGTTTCACTAGGACTTTGTTTCATGTATGTTCTCTATGGCTCCCTTCCACCAGTGAACACTGAAGGGTAGAAGCAAGGCATTTGAAAGAAAAAAAAATGGTCAACAATCAGCATTCCACTTGCTCTCTATTACCAACTGGGAAGTTTAAAATGAAACCATAAAACCTAAACTCCTATAGCACTGTAACTCATCCAGTTACAAATAAATAAATAAACAAATATAAAACACTCATAGGGACATTTACATACTTTTTCTAAAGTTTCAAATAAATGGGACAGCTGCTCCCTCAAGCTTGTGTTAAACCAATAGAAACATAGAAATTGTTTTTTTAACATCTTGGGTACTATAAATGATGTCATTTAATAAAGAGAATTTCAGAATGTCAATGTATCCACAACAGTAAGAGTAATTATTGTGTTTATTGAATCCTTTGACTAGGGGGAAAAACAGCCCTACCTGTAAGATAAACAAGAAAGATTTCCTTTATGGAAATGCTATGCCTTTTCTAAGGACAAACTAGCAAAAAACACCATCTCCTGTCTTCTATGCTATGGAAAGACGGGCAAAAACTATGCACCGTTGCCCTTGTCTTGGCTGGAACATAGGATTCTTTGGGTTCATAAAGATGTCCACTTTTTTTTTTAACCTTACCAATAATAATAATAAAACGTGTCCTTTTCAGTGAGAATTCTCAGAGGTCCATGGTCTAAGGAATCACTTTCAAGGCCCAAAGGAACATAGAAGTTTATTTTGAGGCCTGACCATATAGCCAAGGTAGACCCTTCCTCGGTGACTCTCCATGTGCACTCAGCAGAAGCTAGATTTTAGATTTTAGTCAGCGTGCTTTGTCCATCTCAGGAGCATCACTTTCTGTGCCTCTCCTTGTGAATATGCAGCAAACGACTGAAAAAAAAAATGTGGAAAGTAGAATGAGACCAGCAGTGACAGTGATTGATGCCTTTTTTCTTCTTCTTTATAATGTAATAGTGGACATAAAATTCAGGACCTCACCTTTGCTTTCTAAGCACTGAGCTACAACCCCAGCCCTTTCTGAAGTCTAGTATGTGCTGCGTATTGTGTGTGCATATGCTGACATACCATTATACAGCTGCTTCTAAACTATTAGGAGTCTCCTTTTCCACACGTATCTTTCTGTGTGCAGATCTTTCCTTATTATCTTTCTCTAATTTATGAATCCCACTAACCACTTGCTAATATACTTTCCAGCTGCCTCTTATTATTAGTGCTAATATAAAAGTGAAAGGATCTTAAAATAAGTCCTGCAACAACTTCATGCCCTATTATAATTCAAAAATGTAGTAAATAAAGTGTCTCATAGTCTCAAAAGAGAATTACACTTTCTTGATGAGATTTTCATGCTTCTTCTCTGTGCTACCATTAGATCACAGGAAAACAATCTCACCATTCCTGACATCATCTGAGAAAGCACTGTTGGAGATGAGAAAGGGCGGGTAGGGCTTCATCCATCATC
Organism: Phyllotis vaccarum; assembly: GCA_033318265.1. Lineage (NCBI taxonomy): Eukaryota > Metazoa > Chordata > Mammalia > Rodentia > Cricetidae > Phyllotis > Phyllotis vaccarum. The sequence goes on along the minus strand of JARWLC010000006.1, from coordinate 24,927,884 downwards.
TAGCTCCCTGCCCTGTCCTTCCCACATTTATCTTCCCACTTTCCTCGTCTTCCCTGTGCTCCTTCCCTTCTGCATCGTGAATACTTTATCTTCCTACACACATATACAGGAGGCAAAGAGTGATCTGTTATGGTTTCCAACTGCCACCATAGAGAGGAGAGAGAGAGAGCACACACACGCAAGGTCAATATGGGTCATTATGGGACTGGAGAGATGCCTCGGAGATTTAAAGCACTTGCTGCTCTTGTAAATGATTCCAGTTCAGTTTCTAGCACCCACATGGCAGTTCCTAAGTGTCCTAACTCCAGTTCCAGGGGATCTGTGCCTTCCTCTAATCCCATCATCATGGGGCAGGCATGTGATACATATATATGCATACAGGAAAAACAGGTTTATGCATAAAATAAAATAAATATTTAAAAATAAAAAGACAGCCATTGTGACAAGATGAGCTTAGGACACAGAAAGATCGCCATGGTTACCCAGGCATCATCTCTTCTCTGGTGATGAAACCTGATCTATCATTTCCTCCATAGAAACAGCTGTAGTTTCTTTTCCTGTTGCTATAATAATATGTAAAATACCTGACAAAAGCATCTTAAGAGAGAAAGGATTTAATTCATCTCCCAGTTCCAACATAGAGAGGAAGTCACATTGGCAGCGTCCTGAGAGCTGTTCACACTGTATCCATCAGGAAATGGCAATAATGCTTCTACTCAGTTCACCTCTTCATTTATTTATTCAGTAGGTTCCCAGTAAGAAAACAGTGCCACCCATGGTCTATGTGTCTCCCCACTTCATTTAATATAATCAAGACAGTTTCCCAAGAGGCCCATCTCCCATGTGATTCTGGATTCTGTCAGGTTGGCAGTTAATACCTGGAGAGACCTCTGACTTCCCTTGGGAATGAATTGAGACCCAGAAGAGAACTCAGTAGTGACTAACACTGAACACTTTACTAAAATGTTCCCTGTACTTGATACTGACGCCAAGAGTTATCTTCATGGTATCAATGGCTATAGACCTTCAGATACACCTCTGTGAGCTAAGATACCAACACCCCCAGGAGATGTGGCGTCTTCGTACCATCCACAAACAAAAGCATACCTATTGACCAAAATAATGACCTTTTTCGTTTGATGTGGTAGCAAATTCAGGATGATGATGCATGATGAAAACTCCAAAGCACAACAACAGCTTTCTTTCAATGATTCCCTTTGAAATTGCCTATTTCCCATCCTAACTATAATTTGGCTAATTGCTTAATAATTCTGTTTAAATGTCATTATTTCTGCAAACATCAATTCATTAGATCTTGTTTTCCAGGTTGAAAATCCCTTTGCTTTTTTTTTTAAAGTCTCCTCTGTCCCTTTTTCCTGTGTGCCTGATGCCTGGGTCACACTCTAGTGACACAAATAGAATCCCTTCAAATAAGTGCTGAGTGAATCAAGGTGTCTCTTTGTGCTCTGCAGCCTGAGTAAGTAATCCATGTCCTTGAAACAGCAGCTGTGATTGGAAAGATCTAAGACTGTGTCTTTTAAAAGCCAGTTTCCATGCCGTACCCATGAAACTGTGATCACAGCCACCCTAGGCCTCTCCCACAGCAAGAAGCATGCTGTACTTGACATGGAGGGTATATTACTAATAATTAATAAATAATTTTAAGTGAAGAACTAATTGTACATTAGTACTACCCAACTAGCACTTGTGTGAGTTATGGGAGTCTAGTTCTGCTTACCCCAGACAGAAACAATTCCACTCTGTACCCCAATATTTGTAGTAAGAAGTTTCTGGCCCGTCCTGCCTGGCCTAGCCGTACGGTCCTTCTGTCACTTATAAAATAATTACACAAAGACTTATACTAATTACACGCTGTTTGGCCTATGTCTCAGGCTTATTGCTAGCTAGCTCTTGCATCCATTACTATTTATTCGTCTTGCCACATGGCTCGTGGCTTACCTGTACTCCATTACATCTTGTTTCTTGGTGGCTGGATCAGGTCTCTGTGTGACTCTGCTCTCCTTACCCTTTATCTATGCTTGGATTTCCTGCTTGACTATAAGATGGCTCACCATAGGCCAAAACAATTTCTTTATTATCCAATCATAATTCACAGCATACAAAAAGACATCCCACATCACCACTCAGATTGTTTGGTGAGCAAGTTTGTTTCACTAGAGTTACATGCCATGTCAATGTACCGACAGTTACAAAACCTATTAATCTTCTCTTCCTTCCACCCCCAAACAATGTCTCTTTCAAGGGCCTGGTGATTCCTGTCTTCCTCCCATGAGGGAATGTTACTGGGCACAATCTTTTATGGAATATTCCAATTTCAACACAGCTATGCCATGCTCAGAGGACAAAGTTCCACAACATGACCACAGGGGGGTGGTGAGCAGAGGTACCCTCCATCAGTCTCATCCTTTAGGCTAAGATGTCACCCTCCTCTAAGAGTCCCGTTCTTTCTCTTTGGACCACAATGCCCTGCCAAGTGAGACAAGTGCTGGTTATATGGCTCTGAGAAAGAGTGGAGACAGAGGCTAGCCCCCTGTATGCCAGGACCAGAGAGAGGTACTCACTGACACTCAGGTCTCCACACGCACCTTTCAGCAGCTCTCTGAGAGGCGCAAGATTCAAGCAACAGAGAACATGAAGAATCCCATTTCATCTATCCAGAGCACAAAGCCTGAGGATGTAGCTAGGGGTGTGAACCAGGTTTTCGGACTAGTTGAGATGTGTGTATATGATGGATTTTTATTTATTGGTCTTCAAATCCCACTCTGAACTGATTCGGGATAATCTAGAATTTGAAATTATGCCCTCAAAGAACTGTAAGGACACACAGCTATTTCTTACCCCGTGTCTTTTTTCCTTTGTTCTCTCCTGAGTTAGTTTTCTTACTGAATAACTAAAATTCTCTGAGTCTTTGGCTTTCTATGCATTTTTATTTCTCTGGTCTCAGCTGCACTGCCTAAGGAAGCCAAAGATACAATTAACAATGATATCACTGCCTTGAATACTTAGAGAATTCTGGGTATTGACTTGGACTGACCTGAACGTTTTGTGTCACACAATGACATCCTCACCTTATGAGGTAAGTGCTACTGTGAGACCCACTTGCAAATATGAAAATAAAGACACAAAAAAGATAAAAACAATTGTCCAGGGTCAAACAGTAGCAAGGGGCAGGGCCAAGGAATGACCCCAGCAGCCTGGATCTCAGGACTGCGGCTTCACTCACTACAGCCCTCTCCCCCACAATATGTGCACCCTTGTGTGGGGAATTCTGGCCAGGACTATTGATTTTCTTAGTCTTTAAGAAGATAACGGTGAGCTCTTAACTTACTTTACCTTTAACTGTTCTGTTTTTCCCTCCCACACTCTCAGATGATGGAAATGCTTAAGGCAAACTAAGGTAGTGTGAGACCTCACCATGTAAGTGTGAGCATGACTCCTTGTGGTACAGCTATGTTTTGTGCGCTTCTGCCATCTGCTCCTGCATGTTAGAGCTCTGCTCTTCTCCAATTCCCCGCTTCCAGCGCTTGGCACTTGGGCCGCATGAACTGTTTTTATAAGCCATAGATCCCATGTCTTTGTTCCTGATTTTATATCTGAGCTTTACCCACACACAAAGTCCTGGACATGGTAAGAACCAGAAAACACACACTGTCTACCTGGTATCTTCCCAGTAAGCCGGGAGTCTTGGTGAAGAAAGACATTGGTTACTATTTTCGGGCAATAAGTTGGAAATTGTAAGCTTTGGGAATTCTAGGAACTTACCCATGCCTAACTGCAACAGACCACTCCAAAGTGAAGAACCAAAAGACCATGACTTCACCGAGCACTGCACCTGCTTGGTGCTCTCTAAGGCCAGGTTTTTAAATAGACCACTGCTCTGTCCATAGGAGTCCGTCATACCAGGTAACAGGAGCTATGGAGAGGGTGGGGGTTTTTTTCATCTATTTATCTTCTCTCTGTACATAAGGATATGATGAAAAGCAGAGAGAGAGAATAAAACATATAAAAGACAAAGGATAATGACTTTAAATTAGGCATGAGTAAAGCAGGCCTTCAGTGTACATACACACACACACACACACACACACACGCATGCACATACACATGCATGCAAAAGCTCACACTCACTTCCTACCCCTCTTGGTATCCCTTGATCATAGGATCAAACCATATTTGCACTCAATTTAACATACAGAAAATTGAATTTCTCGAGTAAGAAAATTCATAAGGGGAGAGAGTTGTGCCTAACAAGAGTATATCTGAAACATTTAAAATACAGCTCCAGGATTGGAGATACAGTCCTGTGGTAAAGATCTTGCCTAGCTTGAATGAGGCCCCACGTTCAATCCCCAGTACCCCAAGTAAATTAAATCCAATCTGCCCTGCTATCTGTTCTCCACCACATACCTGCACACATGCATGTATGCACATACATGATTGCAGTGTGAAGCTTGAAACAACCTCATGTTCTCAGTTTCACTCAAGTTGAGTTGAATATTATGAAATTATAAGAATCTAAAATTGGAGCTGCTGCCTTATAATACCTGATCAAGCACTGTCAAAACAGTGTTTGAGACTCAAACTATGCAGTGTTGAGAACACAATTAAACAGACAGAAAGCCAAAAGTTATTAGGGATGGATCTTTTGCTCAAACTTCTGAGCTGACTGGGACCTCACAAGAGAAAATAGTTTGCCCCAGATGGAGATGGAGCATCTTCCTCCTAACACCAAAGCATTCTACCAGTACAGGGCCAGAGCTCCTTTCTCTCTGGACAGAATAATACCTTTGAAAAAATAAAAGTAAAGAGTCTGCATCCTCAGAAAGGACTCCAGGTTCTTTCACGGCTCTGCCACTGGGGGCATGGGCAAACTAGGGTAATATGGCTCTGAATCATGGATTCCTTATTTGTAAATTCAGAACAGCTGACTGCAAGAAGCACCTTTGCCAACTTTGCTCATTAATTGCTTAGTTAGCATTAACTGGCTCATTGGACTGGTTTGGGGGCAGCTTCCACCTGCATTTTCCACAGTAAGTTATGGGGAGAGTCAGTTCGTCTGTGCAAATAAGGAAAAACAAGGCCTGAGGAAGAAAAAGATTTTTTATGTCTGAGAAACAAGTGTGGGGCCTGCTTTCCCTGGTCCTAACAAACTCACATAAACATGCATGTTTCATAGTTAGCTGATTTCTGATTTCTGAAATCTGGAAACATTTCTGGAAATGTACACATCAACTGGTGTCTATTTCCCAAGATAACTGAGCTCTAGAGCCCAGTGGATGAAGGTCACGGCCTCTCTTTTCCAGAGGCCAGGAACTCTGCAATAGAGAATAACCTAAAACCCAACAGGGCAACAATAGAAGTGTCCCCCTCGGTTCTGAGCCACTTCTGTCTACGTGCACACGGTTATGAAAATGCGAAGTTGACCAAAGAGGCAATGTCCTTTTCACAGAGCTTTCTTTTCCATAGCAAATGCATGGCATCTTTTGGTGGACCATTTTAGGGACCAAAAATGATCACTGAATTTAGCAATCTTGATCAGTTTAGTTTTAAATGAAACCTTCCCCAAAACAGTCTGCAGGAGCCTTCCATGGATCCTACAGTGATTCAAAGCTGGCTGAGAGGACCAAATGTGGAATGTCACAGAGTTAATTTGTTTACATCTTAGGTTCCGAAGCCACTAAAATACTTAGTGTAGGTAAAATACAGCAAAGTAAAAACACTGTGACCTAGGAAAGTATTGCCAGGATAGAATTTGAGCTGCAAAATTTGGGTCAAGAAGAGGCTTCAAAGTGATCCATCTGGCAGGCAAGTGTGGAGTGGTTCTTAAAGCTGCATCTGATGGCATTTTGTTTAGGACTGACAAACACAATCTGTTATGCGGATACTACATCAACTAGAAGTTGTAGAAGTAATCCCCCAGCCTCTTCTCGGGTACCATCAATGCCCTGGTGTCTTTGGAGAGCTATAACCACTTTCGGGAAAGAAAAGTGGACCCTTCAGGAAGCCACACAAGGCCAGTTATGGCGCTAACGATGCTGAGTGGAGCAGATGTCAGCTCCCTGAGCAAATCAGCCAGTGAGGACTTAGAAAGGGGTAGCAGTGTTTGGGGGGTTTTTTGTTGTTATTGTTGTTTCTTTATTTATTTTGGTTTGGTTTGGGTTTTTTTTCCTTTCTTTTCTTTTTTTCAGGCTTGTTCCAAATCCATCCTAAGCAGAGGTCTAACAAAATTGCTGTCCTATTGAGACCTCAAGTGGCCAAATTGGAAACTGCAGGCGAAGGCAGGGAAAGGAAAGGAATGGGAGAAAGGGAAAGGGGGAGGAAAGATGAGCTCCTGTGAGACCCTACCCCTCAGCCTCAGCCTGAAATTCTTCCTGGATGGGAGAAAGGGGGGGCACTGTGCCTGAGACCTCCTAAATATCAGCCAGGGCTTGGTGACCTTTCATCATTTCAGAAATAGATTCAAAGCCACAAAGACCTCTGCCCACCTTAGTCTGTACAGCTACTCCACAAAGGTTCCGGAACCTACTGAGAAGGCTATCAAATCGTCCAGTCTTTTGATTCTTTTTCCTTTGGGAGGCCTGAAACCAAACGGGGCTTCCACAAGTCACAAGAGGCAGCCCACAGAACTTTGGGGTCAACACAGTCACACTTGTCCTCAGTGGCATTTGCACTACAGTCCCTGTCCACACAAACAGGAAGCAAACCCACCAGTACTGCTGCCTCCGGCGCTGATTCGGGGGGGAGGGGGGGTGCTTCCCAGTAAGTATATTATGCCTGACAGACGGGAAACTAAACTGTTTAATTATTTTCCAAATGCAGCCCCCAGACAAGCAACAGCATCATCCAGAACCTAGTTTGAAATTTAAAGTTATTGAGCTCCAGACCTGGGAATTAAACATGCTGGCAGTCTGCCTCATAGGCTGTCCTAGAGACGGTGGGAGGCCAGGCTACACACTGTTTTGCAAACGTCCAAGATTGAAGAGAGCTAACGCGGCTTCTGGCCCTGCCCCCACAGAGATGCAGCAGAAATCCATTCTTGACTAAGTTTCTGGTGTGATTACGGTGAAGTGAACCCACAAGCCTCCAATTCCACAAATTTTGTTCTGAAAAATACAAGTCTTCCCTGGAATTCTTAGCCTGAAAAGAAACATTCTAACTTCTTACCCGGCCTGGAAGAGTTTGAAGTACCCCAGATTCTCTGGGTCTGTGGATGGGATCCTGTTGTCCTTGCTGCTCCTGTAGGGGAAATCACAGTGAATTGTGCCCTGGGGGACGGGGGCGGGGGGGGGGGGGGTCCTGCTGGGAGAGCAGCCATAAGGAAGCTGGTGCATGGAGCTTTCTGGACTAATGGCTGATTCCACAGAGTCTGAATCCTTGGATGGATACTGAGAACCATGATAGGCTGGAGGCCTCGCCCATGTACAGCTGCCCTTTCCTCGTATTCTCCTACTGGTGCTTTTCAGTAGGACTCGAGAGGAAAATGTATTTTAACGCCACTGAAAAGTTATAATTAGTTTTTAGACTTTGACGTTCTAGGCTGGGGTGTAGCTTAGTTGGTAGAGACCCATGGTAAAAGCAAGGCTTCCTCTCTTGCGACTTTTTCCACCTCCCTTCCTACTGAAGAGCAGGTTCCTGTCCACTCTCTTGCACTTTGGACCATCAGGACCTCCCTGGCCTCGCTTCTCCCCCTTCCCTATGTCTTCCCAGGAGCCGTTGCCTCCCGCGGCCTCAGGCAGGCTTCTACCTCTGTACAGAGCTGACAGCAAAGTGGCCATCCCTACCTGGTGCTGGTAGGGCAGCAGTATGTCTGATGGACAGTGGACAGGATGCCACAGCTCAGTGAGAAACAAGCCCACTGCTTACCTCAGACTCAGTTACCTAGTTTCCAGTACTTGTGAGGGAACCTATCTGCTATGGGTTAGAGATACAACCAATGAGGTCATTCTTCCTCCTAACCTGACTGAGTCTGGTTTTTTTTTTTTCCCCTTACCTTGTTCAAAACACCCTACAAAGACAAAATGCAGGCCACACCACTTAGATGTTATGACCACACAGATGAGTTAAATGTCCTTGCATTTGAAGCAGGCGATGTTCAATGTGAAGATGAACGGCAAAATTATGCTAAGAATTTCTTATTTTTATTTACTTAAAATGCTATTAAATAGAAAAATTTTAAATCTATAACAAGATGAAAGAGCACATGAGAAAGGAGGGAAATGTGTTATAGCTCGGTACATCCTTAGCACTTTTTCCTGCTTCTGAAGTTTTCATTTACCACTGGCTCAGCAGATTTTTTTATTTAAATTTTTTTTATTCATTTTATACACCAACCACAGATTTCCCCTCCTACCCACCCCCAATCTTCCCCCCCTCCCATCCCTGTCTCCAAAAAGGTAAGATCTATGGGGAGTCAGCAAAGTCTGATACATTCAATTGAGGCAGGTCCAAACCCCTCCCCCTCTGCATTAAGGCTGTGCAAGGTGTCCCATAGGTAAGGGCTCTCAAAAGCCAGCTCATGCACCAGGAATAGATCTTTCAAGGGCCCCCTGAACACATCAATACACAACTGTCTCCCACATGCAAAGGGCCTAGTCTGGTCCCATGTAGGCTTCACAGCTATCAGTCTAAAGATCCTAAAGATCCTCTCTAACTTAGTTCAGTTGTCTCTATAGATTTCTCCATCATGGTCTTGACCTCCCTCCTCAAATAATCTCTCTTCCCTCTCTGACTGGACTCCCAGAGCTCAATCTGGTGCTTGGCTGTGGATCTCTGCATCTGCTTCCATCAGTTACTGGATGAAGGCTCTATGATGACAGTTAGGGTAGTCACCATTCTGATTACTAAGGTAGGCCAGCTAAGGCACCCTCTGCACTATTGCTAGTAGCCTAAGCTGGGGCCATCCTTGTGGAGTCCTGTGTCCTTCCCTAACATCAGGTTTCTCTCTAACCCCATGATGTCTCCCTCTATTAATATAACTCTTTCATTGCTCTCCTACTCAATTCCTGTTCCAGATCAACCATCCCTTATGCTAATCATCCCCCATCCCCTCCCCTCTGTTGCCCTCTCCATCCCAGTTTACTCAGGAGATCTCATCTATTTCCCCTTCCCAAGGCAATCAATGCATCCCTCTTAGGGTCCTCCTTGTTAGCTAGCTTCTTCTCTGGAGCTGTGGTTGTAGTTTACTTATCCTTTACATCTAGTACCCACTCATGAGTGAGCACATACATATTTATCTTTCCGAGTCTAGGTTACCTCACTCAGGATGATATTTTCTAGTTCCATCCATTTACCTGCAAATTTCATGATGCCACTGATTTTTGTTTGATTGGTTTTGTTGTTGTTGTTGTTGTTGTGTTTTCCTGCTGAGTTCCACTGTGTTTATGTACCATATTTTCTTTATTCATTTTTCACTTGAGGGCCATCTAGGTTGTTTCCAGGTTCGGGCTATCATGAATAATGCTGCTATGAACAGAGTTGAGCGAGTGTCCTGGTGGTATGATTGAGTATCCCTTGGGCATATGCCCAAGGGTAGTATCATTAGGTCAAGAAGTAGATTCCCAATTTTCTGAGACATCACCATACTGATTTCCAGAGTGGCTGTACAAGTTTGCAACATCGCCAGCAATGAAGGAGTGTTCCCCTTGCTCCACATCCTCTCCAATATATGCTGTCATCAGTGGGTTTTTTTTTTTTTTTATCTTAGCCATTCTGACAGGTAAAAGATGGTATTTTGGAGTCATTTTTATTAGTATTTCTCTGATGACTAAGGATGTTGAGCAATTCCTTAAATGTCCTCCCAACTTTTGAGATTCTTCTGTTAAAAATTCTCTGTCTGGATCTGTAGCACATTTTTTAATTGAATTGTTTGGTATATCTAATTTCCTGAGTTCTTATATAATTGGGGGATCAGTCCTCTGTCAGATGTAGGGTTGATGAAGATATTTTTCCCATTCTGTAGACTGCCATTTTGTTTTATTGACCATGTCTTTTGCTTTACAAAAGCTTCTTCAGTTTCAAAAGTTCCCATTTATTAACTATTTATTTTAGTGTCTGTGTTACTGATGTTATATTTTGGAAGTGGTCTCCTATGCCAATGTGCTCAAGGCTACTTCCTACTTTCTCTTTTATTAGGTTCAGTGTAACTGGATTTATGTTGAGGTCTTTGATCCACTTGATCTTGAATTTTCTGGATGGCAATAAGTATGGATCTGTTTACATTCTTCTACATGTTGACATCAGTTATGCCAGCATCATTTGTTGAATATGCTTTATTTTTTTCCATTATACAGCTTTGGTTTCTTTGTCAAAATCACATATCCATAGGTGTGTGAATTAATGTCAGGATCTTCAATTCAATTCCATTGGTCTACATGTTGGTTTTTATGCCAATACCAAGCTGTTTTTCTTATTGTAGCCCTATAGTAGAGCTTGTGAAGTCAGGTGCTGATGTCTCTAGAAGTTGCTTTATTGCATAGGATTGTTTTAGCTATTCTGAGTTTTCCTTTTTCCATATGAAGTTGAGTATTGTTCTTTCAAAGTCTGTGAAGAATTTTGTTGTAGTTTTGATGAGGATTGCATTGAATCTGTAGATTGTTTTTGATAAGATTCCTATTTTTATTATATTGTTTCTATCTATCCATGAGCATGGGAGATATTTTCATTTTCTGATATCTTCTTCAATTTTTTTCTTCAAAGACTTAAGGTTCATGTCATACAGGTCTTTCATTTGTTTGGTTAGAGTTACCCCGAAGTATTTTATATTATTTGTAGCTATTGTGAAGGATAATGCTTCTCTAATTCCTTTCTCAGTCTGTTTATCATTTGTACACATGAGAGCTACTGATTTTCTTTAGTTAATTTTTTATCCTGCCACATTACTGAAAGTGTTTATCAGCTGTAAGAGTTCCCTGGTAAAATTTTGGAGGTCACTTACGTATACTGTTATATCATCTGCAAATAGCAAAAGTTTGACTTCTTCATTTCTAATTTGTATCCCTTTGATCTCTTTTTGTCACCTTATTACTCTAGCTAGAACTTTGAGTAATATGTTGAAGATATGGGGAGAGTGGGTAACCTTGTCTTATTCCTGATTTTAATGGAATCATTTTGAGTTTCTCTCCATTTAATTTGATGTTGGCTCTCAGCTTGCTATAAATTGCCTTTATTATGTTTAGGTACGTTGTTTGAATTCCTGATCTCTCCAAGACTTTTATCACAAAGAGTGTTGAATTTTGTGGAAGGCTTTCTTAGTATCTAATGAGATCATCATGTGGGTTTTTTTCTCTCAGTTTGTTTATATGGTAGGTTACGTTGACAGTTTTGTGTATGTTGAACCATCCCTGCATCTCTGAAATAATACCTACTTGATCATGGAGGATGATTTTTTTGTGTGTGTGTTCTTGGATTTGGTTTGCCAATATTTTATTGAGTATTTTTGCATCAATGTTCATGAGGGATGCTGACCTGTAATTCTCTTTCTTTGTTGCATCTTTTTGTGGTTTAGGTATCAGAGTAACTGTAGCCTCATTATAAGAGTTTGTCTATGTTCCTTCTGTTTCTATTATAAGGAACAATTTAAAGAGTATTGGTATTAGCTCTTCTTTAAAATTCTGGTAGAATTCTGTACTGAAACCATCTGGCCCTGGGCTTTTTTTTCTGGTTGGGAGATTTTAATGGCTGTTTGTTTCTTTAGGGCTTATGGGTTTATAATCTTGATTTAATTTAATATGTGATACCTATTCAGAAAATTGTCCATTTCCTTTAAATTTTCTAATTTTGTAGAGTCCAGGTTTTTGAAGTATGACCTGTGGATCCTTTGGGTCTCCTTGTTGTCTGTTGCAACATCTCCCTTTTCATTTCTTATTTTGTTAATTTGGATCCTCTCTCTCTGACTTTTGGCTAGTTTGAATGAGGGTTTGTCTTTCTCATTTTCTCAAAGAAGCATCTTTTTGTTTCATTGATTGTTTGTATTGTTTTTGTTTTTATTTTATTGACTTTATCCCTCAATTTTATTATTTCCTAGTGTCTGTTCCTTTTGGGTAAGTTTGCCTCTATTTGTTCTAGAGCTTTCTGGTGTGCTGTTAAGTCACTAGTGTGAGATTTCTCCAACTTCTTTATGTAGGCATTTAGTGCTATGAACTTTCTTCTTAACACAACCTTCATGGTGCTCCATAAATTTGTATATGTTGTACATTCATTTTCATTGAATTCTAGGAAGTCTTTAATTTCTTTGTTTCTTTCTTGACCCAGTGGTGATTTGGTTGAGATTCTTCAGTTACACAATATTGTAGGCTTTCTGTAATTTGTGTTGTTGAATTTTAATTTAAAGCCATGTGATAAAATACAGGGGGTTATTCAATTTTTTTGCATCTGTTGAGATTTACTTTGTGACTAAGTATGTGATCAGTTTTAGAGAAGATTCCATGAGGTGCTGAGAAGAAGGTATATTATTTTGTGTTTAGTTGGAATGTTCTATGTGTATCTATTAAGACCATTTGAGTCATGACATCTGTTAGACTCTTATTTCTTTGTTAAGTTTCTGTCTGGCAGACCTGTCCATTGGTGAGAGTGGGATGTTGAAGTCTCCTTCTATAAGTGTATAGGGTTTGATGTGCAATTTAAGCTTTAGCAATGTTTTTTTACATATGTGGATGCCCTTATATTTGGGACATAAATGTTCAAAACTGAGACTTCATCTTGATGGGGTTTTCTGTGATTAATATGTAATGTCTTTACCAATCTCTTTTGATTGATTTTAGTTGGAAGTCTATTTTGTTAGATATTAAGATAGCTATATCAGCTTGCTTCTTAAGTCCATTTGATTGGGAATTTTTTTCCTAACCCTACTCTTAGGTAGTTTGAAGCTGAAGTGTGTTTCTTGTATGCAACAGAAGGATGGGATCCTGTTTTCATATCCATTCTGTTATCTTGTGTCTTTTTATAGGCAAACGGAGTCCACTGATATTAAGGAATATTAATGACCAGTAATTGATAATTCCTATATTTTTTTGGTGAGAGAGAGAGAGAGAGAGAGAGAGAGAGAGAGAGAGAGAGAGAGTGTTTCCCTTCTTTGGAACTTGCTGCTGTAGGATTATCTACTGCCTGTGTTTTCATAAGTACATCTAACTTCCTTGGGTTGTAGTTTTCCTTCTAGTGCTTTCTGTAGGGATGGATTTTTGGATAGATACTGTTTAAATCTGGTTTTGTCACAAAATATTTTGTTTATTATGTCTATGATAGTTGAAAGTTTTACTGGGTATAGTAATCTTGGCATACATGGTGTCTTAGTGTCTGAATAATGTCTGTCCAGGACCTTCTGACTTTCACAGTCTCCATTGAGAAGTCAGGTGTTATTCTGATGGGTCTGCCTTTATAAGTTACTTGGCCTTTTTCCTTTGAAGATCTTAATATTCTTTTTTTATTCTATATGTTTAGTGATTTAATTATAATGTGGTGAGGAGACTTTTAGAGGGTCTAGTCTATTTGGTGTTTTGTAAGTTTCTTATACTGCCATAGGCATTTCCTTCTTTAGGTTGGGAAAGTTTTCTTCTATGATTTTGTTGAATATATATTTTCTGTGCCTTTCAACTGGTATTCTCCTTCTACCCCTATTAGCCTTAGGTTTGATCATTTCATCATGCCCCAGATTTCCTGGATGTTTTATGTTATGATTTTTTTTTGATTTGTTGTTTTCTTTGGCTGACAAATCTATTTTCTCTATCAGATCTTCAATGCCAAAGAGTCTCTCTTCAATCTCTTGCATTCTGTTGGTTATATTTTTATCTATAGTTTCTGTTCATTTACTCTGATTTTCCATGTCCAGCATTCCATCAGTTTGTCTCTTCTTTATTGCTTCTATTTTAATTTTCAAGTCTTAAACTGTTTCCTTCACTTCTTTGGTTGCTTTGTCTTGATTTTCTTGGCTTTCTTTAAGGGATTTATTTACCTCTTCCAATTTCTTGTTTGTCTTTTCCTTGATTTATTCAAGGGATTTTTTATTTCCTCTTTAAAGGTCCCTATCATCTTCATAAAGTTATTTTTGAGGTCCTTTCCCTCTGTTTCTTCTACATTGTGATGTTCAGATCTTGCTGTTGTAGAACCTCTAGGTTCTGATGGTGTCATATTGTTCTTTATGTTGTTAAGTATATTCTTGCACCAGCATCTATTCATCTCTTTCTCCAATTGGTGCAAACTGTTTGTGTCTCAAGGAGCCTCTAAGGTCGCAGGGGGATAGCTGGGTTTGGGGGACAGAGTGAAATTCGTAAATTACAGGGTCCAGTGGAGGTGTTGGTAGAAAGGCCTGTCTACAGGAGTCTTGCCTGATGGCATGCGACTTTGGATCTAATTGAAGCTGGCAAAGTCTGTGTCTGAGGGAACTTCTGAGTTCACAGGGGGATGGGTGGGTTTGGGGAACAGAGTGGGACTTGTAGATTACAGGGTCTAATAAGGGTGTTGATGGGGGAGCCTGCCCACCTGAGTCTTTCCTGTTGACATACAACTGGGGTAGTTGGGTCAGCAGATTTTGTAGCTGGTACACAGGTCCAGCCTGTGTCCAGTCTCCTCTGCACTGAGGATGACCACATGTATCCCCCAGAGTGCTAAAGATTAGATTGTAATCGTGAGGGGTGTGGCTCCAGTGCCCAAATCTATAAGCGTCAGTCATCTCTACCTTTTGAGGCTTTGTCTATCTTGTTTAGATTTGTTCCGATTTTTATTTTGCCTCTTGGGGGCTTGCTTTGTGTTTTCAAAACAAGGTCTCACTTCTATGACTGGCCTCAAACTCACTGTATAGCTTAGGCTAACATCCAACTTAAAATCTTCCCATCTCAGCCTCTCAAGTGCTGCAACTACAGGAGGGCGCCAACCTACCTAGTAAACATCACTAAAAATGGCATTGAATTTTAGTGTCTTAGCTATTCACCTACAGAAGAAAAGGGGGAAACTAAGAATGAAAGAACAAGAAGACATCCGCATTTAGAAAAACTCTGAAGGAAGAGGAGTAATTCCTTTATCACCCTGAACTGAGATACACTTGCAAAGAAAAAGACAAATTAACAAACAAAACCAATACAAATGTATTCATGTCTACGCCTGTGCACATGTGGGAGCCACACAGAGACATGAGACTATCTCGAAGATATGGTGGTGATGAGTTGGGTTTTAACATTTTAAACCAGAAAGTGATGAGCAGAAACTCAGTAAAGAACCCTGCAAAGACTTCTGTGCCGCTGACAATGTTGCCACGGTTGATAGTCTAGTGCATAGACATATCTCTCTTCCTATTGCAGAGAGATTCTCTATCCACATAAATGACCCTTACAAAAGATGGCCTCTACTCTCCAAAGCCTCTACATCTGAAGTGTCAAAATAATTAGCTCACTCCCCACCCATGCATGCCTCAAACTAAGAGATTTGTCTGCCTCTGCCTCCCAAGTGCCTGGACTAAAAGTGTGTGTCCCCACAACCCAGCTGCTCAAAACCTCTATTATTCCAACAAGGTTTATTTAGAATTGTATACTCAAATCTTTTGTAACACCCACTCTTTCTTAAGGTAACCTACCTCCTACCTGCAGAGAGCAGAGTAAGCATTCCCATTCCTAGGGAGCTCAGTTCATCAACTCTGAAAGACCTCTTCAACAACAGGATTTCCGGTTATTGGGATTTTTGTTTGTCTGGTTTCTTGGTTTGGTTTAGTTTGGTTTGGGTTTTTATTGGTTTCATTTTGTTTTGCCTTGTGGGGGGAGGTTGTTGGGTTTTTTAATTTCTTGGTTTTGTTTGTTTGTTTGTTTGTTTGTTTGTTTGGTTGGTTGGTTGGTTGGTTGATTTTGTTTGGTATTTTGAGACAAGATATTTCTCTGTAGCCCTGGATGTCCTGGAACTTGATAACAACACAGATTCTTACACTTCATACAAAGTGTATGTTTCCAGCATATCACAAATGATTTAGGTCATTCATCATTTTCACGTCTAAAGTCTGGCACCTCAGAAGACAACTAATTTTTTTATATATGTTCATATCTTGAGGGAAAAGAAAGAATTAAGTGCAAAGAACATCATTTCAATTATATACTTATCAAGTGCTTTTTGCTAAGTAAAATGCACAGGGCTACATTCTAAATGAGATTTTGAAAAGAAAAAGTAAAGTAATTTAGCCCTTTTATCCAGGTCAAGAAAACTTCATTTAAAGTAAGGTTCATTGTAGTTTATAAATTTCTCTTAATTAATCTCTCCATTGCCTAATAATGTATCCACCTAAACACACCTTTCTCTGGGCTCAGCTAAGCCTCCGTAAGCTCTTTAGACAGCATGGGAGGCTTAGTGTATTTCCTATAAAATTTTGCCATTCTCCTTGATCAGCTTATCCCAGCTTTGCAAATTGAAAAAAATATATATATTTATTCCTGGTATCAACAGCCTAAATGGGTTCTGATTAATAATTGAATCCTAAGACCTTTCAAGATAACATTTGCAAGGATAGCTTAGTGGCGAAGGTAGTTGTGCCATGCACCACTGTGTCATGATGGAGCAGACTGATGGCCTCAACTGGAGGTTAAATGCAGAGTCCAGACTCTGGGGGAGTTTAAATCCTTTAAAGCTCTGTCATAAAAATGCATTGGACTTGATCCCCTGCGGACTGATGGGCCTCTCACTTATTTTGTAGTAATACATGGTCTAGATGCTTTCTACTTGTACTTGGTGAGTGACTGCAGGTCACATTCTTAATGGTTCTCATTAAGCTCTCTTAGGTTTTGAATTATTTATAACAGTATTGAAAAATATTTCTCCATTTAATCTTGAAGCAGAAAATGCTGTCCTCCTGAAATGTCACGCTGAGAAGCAAGAGAGGTCCCAAGTTTATCAATCCAAAATAATACTTTTTCTGGATGTTTCTCAAACAAAAGTGTATCTAAATAATTTGAGATTTTAACTGAATAAGTGTATCCATCCTGCATCACACCAGACCATGACTGTTTACTACTATAGTTAATTATAATTCTATCATCATTCTACCCATTGAAGGAGAAAGAAAAGAAGAAAATGATATTTAGATGAGTGGTTACCCCACTTTTACACAACCCCTAGCATTCCTCAGAGGCTATCTGAAGGCTTCCCTGATTTGGGTAACTTCAGCCTTCCAGGGAATAT
This sequence comes from Phyllotis vaccarum, assembly GCA_033318265.1. Taxonomy (NCBI): domain Eukaryota; kingdom Metazoa; phylum Chordata; class Mammalia; order Rodentia; family Cricetidae; genus Phyllotis; species Phyllotis vaccarum. The sequence continues at coordinate 24,910,718 of JARWLC010000006.1, read as the reverse complement.
AATTAAGTGGTGGTGCCTGCACCTGCCCAGGACTACTGATTTGGACCCCTTGGGAATTTCTGAATAAAGCAGAAAGCTGTTAATTCAGCACAATTTGAGAAAAAAAAAACTGCCATAGAGTCTCATTAATTTCCATGACAGTGTATTTGAAAAACATCTACAAATCTAAACATTGCATTCCTTACATGTGCAAGTTTTTAAAATAATGTACATGCCTCAAAATAGCCAGAAGTTGAAAGCAAGTTTATTTTCAACAATTCTCTTTATGATCACCAAGTGTAGAAGACCCACTACAAACCCAAAACTGTGCTAGCTAACTAACCACCTGAACATTAGCATCCTACATGCTTGATGGCACTGGCCAACCTCAGCTAGAACTAAAGTAAAGAAAGATTTGAAAAGATTTGACAATATTTTAAAAAATAAAAATCTAGTGAGCCTGGAGAGGTGGCTATGGTTTCAGAGCACTGACTGTTCTTGCAGAGGACCCAGGTTCATTTGCCAATTCAAAACTGTTTCAGGGAAGCCAATGCCCTCTTATGAACTCTGTGGGCACGCAGGCATGCACATGGTATACAGACAGACATCTATTCAGGCAAAACACTCACAGACATAAACATTTTTAAAGACAACAGGATGGTATCAGCTGGGAAACTCCTGGCTCTCTCACATTACTGTCATTTTTTCTGCATGCTCAGGATGCTGACCACTCTCAGAATAACATACGAAGGACCTATAAGCTTGTTGTCACCACACAGATGCTCAAAGCTCCTGGCAGTCTGTCTGTCTCCAGCACACAGAACTGTCTGCGTTCACCTCACTGTTGGCTTCACAGGTTTTCTTTCCTTTCTAGGATGTGATGCTTTCTCATGCAACCACTGTGTGCCATCATGTGGCCTCCTGATTTCTACTCAATGGCAACTCACTCTGCCTTAAATCTGTAAAGCCAAGCCTTGCCAGGATCTGGGAACACAAGATAAAGAAGCATATTTTGAAAGAAGCTCTAGTTACAACGATGTTCAGCCACATGGGCTCCTGAGGTAGACCTCGGTCTGAACTCCAACCTCCTCAGCAATCCTGAGGTTATTCTGATGCTGGCCTGCCTTAGGAAGGCCACTCCCAGGAACATTTCTTTATAGTCCTCTACACTCCTGTGCTGTCAGGATAGCTTTGCCATTGTGGTCACACTCAAGCAAAATCTCTCCTGGGTCAGTGAATTTCAGAACTAAATCCCCTTGTCATGAGATCAGAAGGGAAACAATTTCTTCACTACTTTTCATCATTTTCCTCCCTTCTGGATGCTAGAAATTCCAGCAAACTCTCCAGACTTGTGCCTTCAATATAATCTCTAATCAACAAGGAGTGAAGCCTGTACAAGAGCAACAGGGGTTGACTAGCTGAAAATCCTGCAGGAAAGGAGCCATATGAATGATCTGCACTCATTATTACTACAACTAAAATAAAGTTAGTAGATTATAGCTGTGTTCCCTAGGCTATGTCATGTTAGGACAGATGAATCCATTCCAGAAGATCTCACTCCAACACGAGTGCTGTTTAAGATGCCTTAAAGACCATTAGAGTTGTCCTAAGGAAAGCAAGATTTCTTTCTTTCTTCCTTTCTTTCTTTCTTTCTTTCTTTCTTTCTTTTTTTTTTTTTTTTAAAGATTTATTATGTATACAGTGTTCTGCCTGCATGTATGCCTGCCGGCCAGAAGAGGGCACCAGATCTCATTACAGATGATTGTGAGACACCTGGTGGTTGCTGAGAATTGAACTCAGGACCTCTGGAAGAGCCATCTCTCCAGCCCCAGGAAGATTTCTTTCAGCCTAAACCAACCCATAAGGATTATGCGCAGTAATATAGATTCTAGGACTCCTAAGAGAGTCCTCCTAATCACACCCAAGAGCTCATTTTCAGTCTGCAGGATTTGCAGCAAACTTATTTGCGTACCCTCTACCCCTCGTGCATTGATCCCGAGAAACAAAACTAACTCAAGGGACAGCCAAACATCAACATAAATCACACTCAACCTGCCTGGCACGTTTCATTCATTCCTTCCCATATGACTTCCAGAAGGGATTTCAACCTCATCTCTTCCCCAGCCTGCATGCCACATCCACACTTTCACCCTCTAGTAAAACTTAACCAGCAAAAATTCTCAAATTCTATTTCTTTACTTTTTATTATTTTTACTTCTTTATCACTTGGTCTCTCTTTCAAATCCTTTTTCTATGCCAAATCCTGCCTCTTCTTCTGAGTTCTTAGGGGATCCTAACAGGGATTAGACTCAGTCAGATATGGTGGTACTCATCAGTAATCCCATCTTGGAAGGCAAAAAGATTGGCTTAAACTCAATACTTGTTTGGACTATATAGTGAGTTCTGAGCCAACCTGGGATACAGGGTGAACCCCTGTCTTTTAAAAAAATCTACTTTCTATACTTGTACAATACTATTTTTTGTTTTGAGGAAAAATCTTTCTTACATTTAAACAAGAACATATAATCTAAGTTTTGTGACATGGGTAGGCAATCCTAGTACTTAGGATGTGGAAGCAGGAAGATTGAGAACTTCAAGTTCATCCTCAGCTAGCTAGTGAGTTTGAGACAAGCCTAGGCTATAAGACTTTGTCTCGACCTCCCAATGTACCCCTCCTAACAAAAAAATAGATAGATAGATAGATAGATAGATAGATAGATAGATAGATAGATAGATAGATAGATAGATAGATAGATAGATAGATAGAGGAGTAAAGGGGCAGAGCACACAAGGATTTGAGGGAGTAAAACCACTTAGTGTATGTGATAGTGAAAATATATCACTGTAATTGATTCCAAGTCTATAGTGCTGAGAGCGAGTCCTAATAATAACTTGTGAGTTTGTCCCTTGTCACAAATGTGTACGCATGTGTGAGAACAGAGAAGTTATGCAATCTCTCCAGACCTGTTACAATGAGGTTTCCTGGCCCCATCCAGCCAGAGGTCCAGACCCACAGACCTGCAGTCTCAGACCACTTGGCCGCCCGCCGCTGCTTAGGCCCCGAAAAATTACTCGAGACACTTATATTAGCTTCATGCTGTTTGGCCCATGGCTCAGGCACATTGCTAGCTAGCTCCTTCATCTTAACTCAACCCATTTCCATTAATCTGTCTGCCATGTGGCCTGTGGCTCACCTGTTCTCCTTACATGTTTCTTCTTTGGGCATCTGGCTTGATCTGTCTCAGACTCCAGCCTCTTTCTTGTACCTATGCTGATTCCTCCACCTACCTCTACGGTGTCTGCCATGGGCCAAAACAGTCCTTTATTTAAAGATTGATATTCACAGCATACAGAAAGATATTCCCACATCACAGACCTACTATTTAACTTTGCTATGCACCTGAAACTGCTTTAAAAAGAAAGTTGAGTTATAAATAGTAATATAATGGACACTCATCGTGTGGCTTGAGGAAAAGGGTCATTACCAATATCCTCTAGCTGGGCTAGGATTTAATTTTGCCTCTAATCTTTCCACTACAACTACTCAGTCATGTACATGCATGCACACACACATGTACACGCATGCACACACGATGCTCATTCTCAGGCATTCTTTGCGTCATTACCAGCTCTTCCATGGGGCCCTCTTGTCTCTTGCCACTTGGCCCTGGACTCTCCATTCTCCCTACATCTGACTCCTTCTCTGGCACCTTCTCAAGCGTCCTTCTCTCTTTCCTTTCTGACTTTGGCCCCTGATTTTCTATGTTCTCCTTTCTCTATATTACCCATGTCTCCTGGTTTGTCTCTCACTGACTCTCAGCTCTTAGACTTCCCAAATCTAAATCTTCAGCCTGTTTTACCCACACTCAATGTCCACGTTTCCATTGCATCTAACAGTCTAATGTCATCCTAACAGCACTCAGACTGGCCCAGGTCAGGACCCTATCCTCGGTCCTGCAGTGTTTGTCATTCTCCATAGTGGCTCAGGTGGAGGTAGGGGCTTACCAAATTCAGGACAGAGCTGTACGGAAGACTACTGAATAGCTGTATAACTGAATATGGATTTTAAAACTTGACAAATATATACATAAAACTTTACAGTAAAATTTTATCAAAAATGACAAAAAAAAAAAAAAAAAAAACCTGATCATGGCTCTTAATTCCCAAACAAGTGATCAGAGGGGTCATATGTCATGAGTTTTATAAACAAAAGCCACAAAAGTTAGAGTTAAATGCCAAGGTCATTGTGTCAACACATAAAAAGGCTGAGAGATGACTCAATTGAGAATGATATTTGTCACGAGTCCTGAGTACCTGAGTTTAAGGCCTAGGACCCGTATGGCGGAAGGAGAGAACCAAATACCAAGAGTTATCTTCTGACTTCCACAAGCATGAAATGACGGTGGCAGGCACACAAGTAGTACTCCGTTGTGTAGATGTACCTCAGTTTGTTAATCCATTCTTCAGTTGAGGGGCATCTAGGTTGTTTCCAGATTCTTGCCATTACAAATAATGCTGCTATGAACATAGTTGAGCTAATACCTTTGGGGTACTTTGATGTTGGCTGTCGGCTTGCTGTATATTGCCTTTATTATATTTAGGAATTTTGCCTGTATTTCTGATCTCTCCAGGACTTTTGTCATGAAGGCATGTTAGATTAGAAAGGTGTTTTGTTGTTTCTTTTGTTTGGATGGTTTTCTGGAGGTTTTTTTGGCTTTTTTTTTTTTTTTTTTTTTTTTTGAGCAGATCAAATGCTAGGCTGTGAAACCTGACATATGTGGAGCAAAGAAGCAAGTGTCCTTAAGTAACAGCCTTTGACTTGGGACTGTGGTGCTGACTTCAGTTCTAGACACCATACTCAAGGAAAGACTTGGTAGGCACAAGTAGGACCATCAAAGTAACCAAAACAGGTCCCATGGCGATGTCCAAAGGACTGCTGAGAAAGAGGTCTCTCTGGGCCAGTGGCAGGTTCCATGCTACTGATCCAGCATGGATCCGTAAGAAATATGCCAAGTCTCTACACAGCAGGACATGAAATGAAGTGTTCAGGGAAGTGGTGAGTAACCAGTTCAGTAGATGTGGAAATGGAAATTCCAATTCTTCCCTTCAAGTCCATTATCGATGTTCATACTCATGAATACATGTCCAAGTAGGAATGCATCATGAAACATATATAAGATGAAAAAGCCAAAGTTCATGGCACATCCAAAAATATCTATAAACTTAAGAAATTATTTAAGATTAAACAACTTAGAAATACAGGAGAGTTTCCTTGGTCCACCATAAGGAAGTAACTAAAACACATTGGCAGAAATACAGGAAAATGCAAATCTAAAAACTGCAAGGTTTCATCCCACTCAGTCAGAACGGCCATTAATACTAAAACAAATGACAGAAAATGATATTAAAGATCTGAAAGGCAAGAGAGATGAGAGCTATGGATCCCAGTGATGGGTCTATAATTAATACAACCATTATGGGAATCAGTATCAAGATCCACAAAAAAACAAAAGCAGAGTTGCCATATGATCTACCTGTACCATTTGTAGACAGATACCAAAGAAATCAAAGTCAGCATACAATAAGAGATATCTGAGTATCCCTGTTTATCGTAGCACTATTTACAACAAGCAAGTTATGGAACCAGTTAGTGGGGGAGGGCATGTGATGTGTAGAGTATCTGTATGTGTGTGTGTGTGAGTGTGTGTGTGTTACTCAGTCAAAAAGATTAAAATTATGTCATTAGGAACATTGAATGGAACTGGGTATCACCCTATTGAGCGAAATAAGTCAGACCCACAAAGATAATCTTGTATTAGAAAATGTCGATCTGAAGAAAAACTCATAATCTTAGCTGTGACAAAAAGTCGCATTCCAAATTGGTTTTTGTTTAAGCTTAACTTTTTAACTACTCATGCTGAACAGCCACTATCCAAATGGAAGAAGAAAGCTGACTTAGAGGCCTACTTGACATCACACGATAGTTACAATGAATATAAAGCAAGAAGTATAGATGTAAACCTTCTCAGAGAAATGTAGACTGCTATGTACACAATCCAAATATATACATAGTCATCGTGTATATGTGTATAGAGATTTTTCTTGATAAAACATAACCCATAAATGAAATTGTGATAGATTTAACCACATTAAAAGTTTCAATCTCTATATAAAACCAAAGATATTATAACTGAAAAGATAAGTCTGTTAGTTCTGAAAAGTATATTTTCCAGATATTTCCCAGCCAGGTAAGAATTCAATCCAGATGTACAGTCACTTTTGCAGTGCTATGACAAAATACCTGGCAGGCATAGAGAAGGAGGGGCTCATGTGGACTCGAGGTGTTCAGAGGGTTCCAGTCTTCCATGGTGGGAAGACATGGCAGCATTCACGGTAATGGAAAACACATGCCTGAGACTCCTCATGTCACACCATGGTGGGCAAGAAAGCAGAGGGCTTCCAGATCAGCAGTCATATTCAAAGGTCTATCCATTCATCAATTGGCCCCGCCTCCTACAGGTTCAATAGCCTCTCAAAAGAGCATGCCCACTAGGGAATAGGTGTTTGAAGCAGGAGTACTTATTCCCTTAAATAATATAGTGTGCTGAAAACAATGGATGCTGTGATGTGGTTTCATTCAGTGTATTTGTCATTCCTCTGAAGACCAATGTCTGCTAAGTCTGTCTACCCAGGCTGATCAAAACACAGACTAGTGAAGGACGTTGATGATGACACCCTGGGAATTCGTGGATATGCACAAAGCTAACAGAACCCTCAATTCTCCACTACAGTTCTCAAAGGCAGCCCCAAGGTGAACTCGGACTGTCTCTTCTCATCACTCTCTTCTGCCCAAGAGCTTCCACATGCTTCCACCACAGCCCACAGGGAGAACTAGGCCCATGCTCAACACCTTAGAGGTGACTACACAGCATAGACTGCAAGTCTTAAGATGAATATTTATCCCTAGAATGAAAATTATTTATAGAAGAAATTCCAAGCTCTTTGCCAGTGAACATCTCTCTCTCTCTCTCTCTCTCTCTCTCTCTCTCTCTCTCTCTCTCTCTCTCTCTCTCTCTCTCTCTCTCTCTCTCTCTCCTGGCATTCTCCTGTTTTCACAAAGAACTATAAAATTAAATTATATCAAATATTTAAATATTTATCCCCAGTCTCCGTGTTTGACAGTGACAGATAAGAAACTAGCCTGAAGTAGACAGGAAATTTAATCTTCTTTATTTTGATATCCACCCCCCCACACACACACACAATGTTTTTATCACCACAACATCGGAGGTAATGCTGTCTCAGCCTCCTTTCCCGACAACCCTGGCTTTCCACTGCCATATGCAATTAAGTGCTATTTATAGTTTGGAGATGGGAGTGTTTGGGGTATGTGTTTTCTGATTTTTCCAGATACTAGGAATTGAACCCAGGGCCTCAGGCATGCTAGGCAACTGCTCTACTACCGAGCTATATACCTAGTCCCCTTAGTTATTTTGTGCTGGGTTTTGTTTGATTTTTATTTTAAAGAAAGGGGAAATAATAAAAGATACTAGGTGAATATCACTATTGGTAAGGACTTTATTTAAATATTATATAAGCACACAGTTTTAATTTGAATTAGTCATATTATATCATGTCAGTGTGGAAGAAAAAAGGAATGAATAAAAATAGTACCAAGGCCAGGCATGGTGGTGCCCGCCTTCAACCCCAGCACTTGAAAGGCAGAGGCAGGCAGATAATTTATTAGCAGAGGGCTAATAAAATAGAAAGAGAAACAGAAGTGAGGAATGGAGCATGCCTAAAATACACCAATCATAAAGATTACTCTAGTCACCGTGGCATCAGATTTCAGTGTGAGCGCCATGGCGTCCTCTGGATATACTCATTCCGAAAAATGATAATGCACTACTTCCTTGTGGGTGGAGGGGATGTTTCTGGAGCTGAATTCTAAATGAACTTCTCAGGGAGGAAACTTCCTTATGTCACACACTAAGTGACTTAATGGACAGTGTCATTGACAACAATTTTATAACTAATAAAAGAAATGTTTTTCCATGGCTATTTCTTCACCTCAGGAGTAAGGTTCAGCTCTGTCTTCATGAAGGTGATTCTGGAAGAAGGTTGACTAACAGTACCAGCGTCGAGCTTCCCCAAAGTCAAATGTGGGCAAAGAAGGTGCCCTTTTCTCTCCAACCTCCTCCAGCGTCCAAGGGAAAGGACGCAGATATAGTTAACACAAGAGGCACGCCTGTTACTGCCCCCCACCACCACCACCATGCCACAAAGGAGAGGAGAGAGCCTGGCAGGAAAGCTCAGCTCCCTATTTTGACAGGAACTTTCACAGCACCTGAAATTGGGAAACTGTCTGCAGGGAAGGTTAGGGGGAGAATGGAAAAATAAAAAAGTTCTGTTTACAAGGTATCACTGGTTACCAAGAAGTGACCTGCTCCAGTGGCTACCATGGCATTTGACACCACAGAACCCAAGCTTGAGTCCCAGACCAACTACTTACCAACTTGCAAACTATTCATCTTCTCCCAGCTTTTCTGGACTTCTGATGGGCATAGCAGGAATATCTATCCCACAGGGCAGGGATTTCATATTTTTAAAATGTATGAAGACTCTTAGTCCAAAGCCTGCTTCTTGCATGGTAAGGGCAAAATCAAGAACATTTTCTAACATCATCCCAGGCATTGTCTAAAGTCTACACTAGCATCAGGGAGCTTCCAGACACACGAAAAAGCCCTAGAAAACTCTCCCACCACAAAGGTTAAGGCAGAGACTTGTGGAAGCAAAAACTCTACCAAAGAGTGGGGGTTCACTTGATGTGCAGAAGAAAGAGGTTCTGGGATCCTTATGGACTCCAACTTCTTCCTCAGTGATATGGGAGGTGGGGGGTAAGGGGGGGCTGCCTATCAAATTAACTCCAAACGGGCAGTGCAAACGTCACCAGAAAGAAAAATATACAGTGTGCTCCACAACAGCTCAAAGAGAAGGAGTAGGTCCGGCTCTTAATATCACCTTTTACCTTCATGTGCATATGGGAGGGGTGGGCACTGCATGAACAGTTATGGGGATACCCAGGTCAAGGCCTGAAGTAAATAATAGTATTTGACCCAGAGTCATCTATTCAGCGTGCTTCCCTTCACCTTATAACATATGCTAAAGAGAGTTTTAATCTTTGCATAGCTAATGCAGATCGAAGCCCTGTGCTGTCTAAGCCTTTCAGAACACTGCAAGTAGGTGAGATGACTATTTTCCCCAGGCTTACTTGGTGTTCAGCTAAGCTTCCTTAAAGAAACATGGTCAAGTAAATGCCTTGTTGGTAAGACTATTGTAAAAGAAAATCGATGGCAGAAGATCCCATTAAAGAGAAACCAGGATACTAATCTTTAAACTCAGAGTTTTAGCAATGTTTGACTGTCCTCATATACACCCACATGTGCATGTTGTAATTCACTCACTGTGCCTTTCTAAAGGGGTCTAACGAACAACAAACTGTTCCTGTTGGGTGGAAGATGAAGCCCCAGGCAAGAGCTTTCATTGTACCCATTTACAAGGCAGTCTTGCTTGACCTTGGAACGTTAGGGTGAAGTCTGATTTGCTCTTTAGGAGGAACCATAGGAGTGCAAAGCGGAAGGGAAGAGGCACTTACAGAAGAGAACTTACTGATCTTGCAGTTGGGATGAACAAAGGGGGTCCAGACATGTGGTAGGTCTACCTGGAAACAGCTAAAAAAAAAAAAAAAAACTACACAGCTGCTGCTCTAACTCATTTCTATAACTCTTTTATTAGACTGTTTAAATGTTAATCTGACTCTGAATATTAAATTAATTTGGACAATCACAATTGGTACCAATTAACAGCATTGAAGAGCATTTTATCTTGATGCAGTTCACAACTGTTCATAATTTCAATCTATTTTATTTGCTTTAACTGATATTTGACTTATATAGAAAGAGATGGGAGAGATTGTTACGGCCATCTTTCTGTTGACAGTGTTTTATCCTAAAAGGAAGCCTTCTGCACAAGTCCAGTGGGTTGGGTTGGGTACCAAGAGTCTTCCAGAAGCACAATACTTTAGGCACAAGTTTATAATCCCAGTGCTTAGGAGGTAGAGGCAAAAGTGTTATTAGTTCAAGCCCAGCCTAGGAGACCAGGACAAGCCTGAGCTACATATTGGGACCTTGTCTCAGAAATCGAGATCTGCTGCCTGGACTCCCAGTGTTTGCAGGTAGGAAGAGAAGAATCCGTTTCAAGTCATCCTCAAGTGTATAGTAAATTCAGAGGCAACCTGGACTACACGAGAGCCAGTCTCACAAAAGCTCTAGCAATGTAGCTGAGTAGTAAGTAGAGTGTTTCTTAACATATGTGACAACACGAGTTTGATCTCTGCCCCCACAGGGAGGGAGGGTGTCTCAGGGCCACAAGATACACATGTTAATTTCTGGTCACTCATTACTTCACAACATAGCCATATGAATTATCCTCTCTGCCTGTTCCACATGAGTATGGCAAGCTTCAGGCACAACTGGAAATCAAAGTCTGTCTGTACTTTCTTTCCTTGACTTTATCAGGGTCTTTTTGTCTCCCAATCCCAAATTCTCACATTCTCTGCTGCTTTTCCTCCATCTAGACACAAAACAGTGACACCTGCTGCATTCAAAACATTAGGCCCATCTAAGTGAATCTAGTCATAGTAAAGTGCCATCTAGCAGCTAATTGCTCCCAGATAATTCCAGACAAAAGAAGAAGACCTTAGAAGTCTTAGACGTATTTAATTTTAATTACAACAATAGAGATCCCCCACCCCAATTTTAACAAACCTCTTGTACAAAAATAAGTAACTTCATACTGGATTACCGGGATGATTAGGTATTGGTTCAGTCTTTACTTCAAATATTATCTCCACTGTGATGAAGTAGTTAAGTACTAAAGATCCAGACACACCTTATATTCACTTCATACTAGAAGCAAGAAAAACCCAGAAGGATCTAATTTAAGGCAAGAGCTAGGAGGATGACTCACCTGAGTTGGACATCTCGATCACAGTTAGATAGAATTGATTGATGGAAGTTGTGCTCTTCACACACACACACACAAGTAAAATAATAAAATAAAATACAGTTTAAAAGAGCATTTGCAAAGCTTTCACTGAGGCTGTGACAAGGTAATTTTAGACAGACCTCTTCAGAACCTTCTAATGATTTTTCCTTTCCAAAGTATTTGTCAAAGAGTTCGTATTGGAGAACTCATAAAAACTGACATTAATAGTCACTTGAAATAATGTGTTTCTTGAAGGTATTTCATCGTGGGTAAGCTTAAATTAAATTATCCTGTCAGTGGGTACACGCTGAATAAACCATTCTATCTTTGGTCCACTGTTTCGAAGCCAGGCTGCTAAACATAGGAGGCAGCCTGGTAGAGGACAGGAGACCTAAAGGTTTTCCTTACTGGTGAATGAAAATTAGGCGGCTTCTCCAGCCTTGACTGGAGGAAAGGTGGGTACAGCCGTTATCAGGTTACCAGACTGAGACTAATACTTCGGAAATTCCAGTGCAAAGTGTCCGTGAGGCAGTGGCTGGGGAACAGAAGCTTCCGGTTATTGTTCAGATCCCCGAGGTGATATTCCTGGGCTTGATCCTAATGAGAAAAAAAAAATTGCTATTTCTCCCTCAGAACTATGACTCAGTTCCTCATTGAGTGTTCCCCAGATTAGTGACCACCAGGAGGGTGCCAAAACAGCCCAGGGAGGGGCGGGGAGCACTAGCCTGGCTTAATCACCAAGCTCCTGTTTCCCCTGTCTGGCCCTGACCAGTCACTGAGCATTCATACCTTGACTATGCTGTCTCTACAGTGCACACTGTAGCTGAGTTGAGAACCAGGTTCCAGGGCTGCCTTCTCTAGTATGCAAACACTGATAAACTCCTTCAGTCAGAGAGCAAGTACTCTGAGATGCTGCCTGGAATTGGGCTTACTCCCCAGTACTATGCCTGTTGTGTGTTAGCTGCTCAGTTCTGCAAGGTACCCCATAGACCTGGAGCTGTAGTAGGCTCATAATAGGCCAGCACCACTACAGAAAAAATATTTGATTTTGCTCCTTTCTGTGGCCTCTCTCCCTAACTGCATCCCTCTTATCCCTTATCATCTGGCTGCCACTTGTCCCTACAATGAGCCTTTCTAATCACAATTCTCTTCTCCAAACTCCTTTTCTTGTGATCCAGTGGTTTCCCATTGCATTTAGATGATGTAGGCACAAGGCCCAAGATGGAATACTCGGTGCTAGGATTGGGGTGGGAATGGAGAAGAAAACATTCAAAGTACAGTACCTCAGCCTGAGTCTTCCAGAGTCTGCATCTTTCTCTTGTCATCTGTGCCTCCTGTCTTTGCTTCTGCAGATGCCACACCCAGAAGGTGCCCAGCCCCTGCATCTCTTCCACCCTCACTTTCACTCACCACCAACCCTAAAATAAGTGGCTAGCCTCTTGCCCCAATGGATTTTTCCTCATATCACTTTACCATATGTACATCATCTATTCGCTATTGTTCTGACAATTTGAATATGAACTTCATGAGAGTTAAGACTTGCTCTCTTGGTCACTACTGAATGCCCATGCCCAGAACAGTACCTGACCTGTCACAAATGCTCAGTTAATGTCTGTCCAATTCACGGAGCAGCACCAAGAAGTGTAGTAACGATGGCTGCTGACTGGAACATTTTATGAAGAAAGCTGGGAGAAAGCACAAAGCTACTGCTTGCTATCTAGATCCTTTCCTGGTGTTTCATGGTGTATAAGCTACAAGGCACGTTCCCAATTCATTCTAATCAAAGGTCATTTCAGAAGTTCTGGACCTCCTCTTTGCACACAGTAAAAAGATATAGAAAGAAATTTTTTTTATTCCACACTGTAAGTGCTCGAATTATGCATTCAAAATTACAGAATCGGCTTTTACCCATTTACTGAACATAAACCAGAACTAATGAGATTAGACAACAGGAGGCTTTTCTATTGCAAAATTATATTAGCAGAATCTCTTCTCTCAATGAAACTTAAGCACATTCCAGAAATCCCGTTAGAACCATCTCAGTCCTCTGTGGGTCTCTGGGGTCAGAACAGGAAAGGCTGACGGCACTCCACACAGCAGCTCACTGGCTTTCAACACAGAGAGTGGATTTGGCTGACTGCATGTGCCTCAGAGAAAAACCTTGGTGTTTCCTCTTTTTATACCTCTTGTGTTGGCAGACATGTTCTCTCAGGCGTTAGCATAGAGATGAGCATTAGCCCATAGCCAGTGTCATCTGTTATACTATGGCAAGAGGTGAGATGATACCCTCAAAGGGAATAGCTGAGGTGAAGGGTGAGTGGCTGTCTAGTTTGTCACATTAGAGCCTTATCAGCTTGCATAATATCTGTAGTCCCCTACTCAGGAGACCGAGACAGAGATAATGAACATGGATACCCTTGGAACAAGCCCTCCAATCTAGAATTCCAATGATTTAAATCTAAGAAGGTTTTTAAGGAATAAATTCTAACAGGGAGAGATGGGATATTTCCCCTTCTGGGAATACCTTCCCCTACATATCTTGGGCACTCACTTTGCCATTGGGCTGTATCTTTTAGCTCACAAGTCAGAAAATCAAAGTAAAGCTCTTTGTATCTGCCCATATACATGAAATAGTGACATTTGCAGGGGGGAAATGAATGGAGCTAGAAATTATAAGCCAGACACAGATAGAAAAATACTGAATGTTTTCTCATATGCAGAATTGAGATTTAAAGGCTTTTTGTTTTGTGTGCGTGCATGCGTGCGTGCGTGCGTGCGTGCGTGCATGCGTGCCTGTGTGTGTGTGTGTGTGTGTGTGTGTGTGTTTGATATGAAACTGGAAGGAGGCTCTTGAGAGGGGATAATGAGATCTTAAGGGGTGAGAGGGCAATGGAAGCACATTTGACAAGAAGGCAGAGGTGGGAGCTGGTTAAAGCAAGGAAGGGAACCAGCGGAAGGGGGACTCAGGCCAGAAGGGAGGGCAAATGAGGACAAAGTATAACAACACGTGTGAGTAGAGATGCCATGACAAATCCAGTGCTATGCGTGCTATCTAAAACCTTCATTAAAAAACCTCTTTTTAAGGTTTTGTAAAAGGACAAAAGGAACAGTCACATCTTACTGTCACCCCAAATAGAGACACCCTGAGACTGCCAGATGCCAGAGCAAGTAAGAAAGTAAGATGAACATAGGCAATTTTAAAACTTCTAAGCTTGAAATAGAACAAAGGAGGAGAGAAGGATCCTTAAATTTCTGGTTGAGAACCACCAGATATTGTGTATAGTTGGCAAGTGAAAATAGTGGACATTAACTACTAGCGACTGATTATATAAAATATTCATATTTATTAAGGGGCTATATATAACACTCACTGATACAAAAGATGGAACCATAAGGCAATTCCTGGAAAGTTGTACTGATCCACGCGGTGGCGGTAGTGAGTCAGCTCTTCTCTCCAAGAGCAATGAGGAACAGATAGGAAGAATATACCCCATCCTAGCACCTCATCCTAGACTGGACTGGCCATGCCTGGTACGTGGGTCCTCAAGACCTAAAGGCCACACCTCTAGGTCAAGGTAAATAATGCCTGATTCCCACTACAGAAGAGTAACACATCCTTCAGTCATTGAAGTAATTATTGTTACAAAGCTGGAAAATATTAAAAGAGACCATCATATCCAGTGAGCTGAGTGGAGAAGGTATCTTAGTGACGAGACACCGTGATCGAGGTAACTCTTATAAAATAAAGCACTAATCGAGGCTTGCATACAGTTTCAGAGGTTTAGACCACTATCATGAGGAGTGGGGGAGGATGGCACCCGGGCAGACACGGTGCTGGCCAAGTAGAGGGACTTCCGCATCCACAGGCAGCAGGAAGAGCCACTCTTGGCCTGGCTTGGACTTTTGAAACCTCAAAGCCTACCCCCAGTGACATCCTTCTTCCCACAAAGCCACACCATCTGTTCTTCTCAAACAATACCACTCCCTGGTGATCAAGTATTCAAACCTGTGAACCTATGGGGCAATTCCTATCCAAATCACCAAAAAAGAGTTGTACATCTTGATACAAAAAATAAATAAATAAATACCCATCACCTTGATAAAATAAATATTTGTAAATTCAAGTTCATATTGTTACCTGATTGATATATTATCATCTCAGTGTTCAATCGGGTTTTGCTCATTAAAGAGCAATAGAGAGAGAGAGAGAGAGAGAGAGAGAGAGAGAGAGAGAGAGAGAGAGAACAGAGAGTGAGGGGAGGGAGGGAGGGAGGGAGGGAGGGAGGGGAGGGAGGGAGGGGAGGGAGGGAGGGAGGGAGGGGAGGGACAAACAGATCCAGCACCCAAAGGACAGCCAGGGCTACGTAGACAAACCTTGTCTTGGAAAAGAAAAAGGGGGGGGGGGACGACTGATTGACATTCTGGTTTTACCTCCTGTCCCTTCTCTCTTCTCTCACTGTTGGTTCCTTGGAATGATGAGACCTCCAAGTGGAAGCTTCCGGGTCCACTTCTACAAAGCAGATCAGAGGCCCCAAGGTGGCTCTAGTTAATCACCAAACTTTCTCTAGAGTATCCAAGTCATTGCCACACCCCTTCCTCCAGGCCCTAATGCAACTCTCTACAGAGCTCGGGGTAAACAGCCCTGATGCCTTGAAGATGAGTTCCGACCAGGAGAGCCTTGATTTACCTGTGGGGAGAACCTGCTAAAGTGCTGCCCCCTAGTGGATTCAGAACACCGTACCCAAACTGAGAGAAACTTCCAATGGACAGGAAATGATTGGAGCCACTGAAGAAGAGCTCGGATAAAAGGCTCGTCCCAAATGGGCTGCCCTCACTGGGGGCTAAGTTGACACCAGGTCACAGCCAGAACCACTTTCATGGTTTTCATTCCTTACTCCGAAATTGAATGAGGGCCCCGACAAGGCCTGTAGACAACCTACCCCAGAGGGGCACTTCTGAATTCCACTATCTGCCCTTGTTGCTTTTAATTTCCTCATAGTAGATGGCTTCTTTTCTTTTCTTTCTTTTTTTTTTTTCTCACGGCCTTGTCACATTTGTTACAGAAGCAGCAAAAATAAAAAAATAAAAAATAAAATAAAATAAAATCTGTAGGAGCATTCTACATACAGAACTAGGTCTCAGCTACCCACCTGCCTCCCTCCCTATCAGAGGCGCCCAGTTGCCAAGTCGAGAGTCTGATTTGCATGGTCCCTTAAATGCCATTCTCGTTCATTGGCAGAGTCCCCTGAGTCATCAAGGATGGTTAGAGTCGGAAGCCTCTCTGAGAACAAGAAAGCTGCTCTTATCTTTGCAAGAGTGGCCCATAACAGTGAACAAGCAATGGACAAAGAGAAAAACTGCTTGTGTGGCCAGGAGTGTTATTCTTTCCTTCTATCTGTGACAGCCACCAAAGGCAACATTAATTAAGAAGAGAGAGATGGTGTAAATTGGTTGGATCAACATGTCTGTGGGAACAGCTCTAACAGTGACATGGCGCCCACTTGGCTCTGCTTCGATCTGACCAGATTCATCTAATTACTTTGAACACACCAATTCTGCAGGAAATCATAAGAAAATAAAGCAGGCCCTGCCTTTACTGTGGTAACTGTTTCCTGTCCATATCAAAGAGTCCTTCTATTTCAATACTTTGCAATAAGATCACAAATTTTCCTTTCAGTAAACAGCCATTCATTCACTAAGAACAAATGTAGAGGCCAGGGGTATGGGTCTGTGATAGAGCACACTTAGGTTTAGTCACCAACACACACACATACATACATACACACACATGTATACATACACACATACAAACACACACATATACATACACACACAAACATACACACACATATATACATACACACACACACACACACACACACACACACACACAAGGCCAGAACAGTCACATCACCACACGCAAGGCTGGCCTCTAGTTACCCTTGGTTTTCAGAATGGTCCCTAAGCACTTAAATCACTTGCTTAGGAACCAGAACCAAATCCACGAAGGCTCTGAAGATACTGGATGTTTCATTCTATTTTCTATTTTCTTTCCAAGGCACGGAATTTTGAAATGAAAGGCACTGGTATACTTTTTTTGAATTATGAAAGTAACACATGCTCAGAGGGGGGAAAATAATTTCTCATAGCTAAACTGCTATGTATTATAGGATATAATATTTTATATTCTATATATTATAGGATGTAATATTTTATCTTCTAGCAGATGTCTGAATGCAAATATATTTAATTTTCAAAAGCAAGATTACTACATGTTGTTTTATATTCTTCTTTTTCCATTTAAGGGCATGTATGTCTTTCATTTAATCTTATTTTTTTCTTACTTTACTGTAGTGTGGTTTGGGAAATTGTACCCAGGACCTTGCATATCCTAGGCAACTGCTGACCATTGAGCTATAATCACAGCCTCACAAACTCTTTTATTTTACTTCATATTTTGAAGTAGATCTTGCCACATAGCCCACACAGGCCTGATCCTCCTGCTTCAGGCTCCCATGCCACCATATACCAACTTCTACATACATTTTAACAGCTATATAAAAGTCCACAGCTTATTTAACTAACTTCTTATTTCAGCTATTAAAGTTATTTTCCATTTTGGGGTGCTATGATAAGCAATCTTGTGTTTGCAGCTGTGCTGTTTTCTCTTTAGAACTACTTCTAGTGTTTTCTTTTCAATTTATCAAACACTATTTATTAGCCTTCAAGCTGGCACTCAGCATTAGAAGCCCAGTCTGCGTTGTGTAAAGGAGACCAGATGAATGTGGGCAAGGGCATGTTATTTTGAATTGTCTTGGGTGAAATCACATTGAAATATTCAAGAACATATCAAATCCAGAGCTTGTCTGTCCTGCTTCTTTGTTTTTCTGACACTGGTAAAATATTCCTTGGCTTCACAATCCTCAAATGCTTTTCTCACTGATAAAATGTAGTAGCATGATGCTAGAGCTCTTGCCTGGGAGATACAAAGCACTGTGCTCAGTTCCCAGCACTATAAATAAATAATAAAAAATGAAATGAAATTAATGATATCACCTGCTACCTAAAAGTTGTTTATAAGAATTGAATGTCATAACATATGCAAGCCACCTAGCATAGCAACTGGCTATGGACCTGTGCTTAGCAAAGATAGCAAACATCTTCACAGAGAAACCTTAGCCCAGCCAAAGACATTAAGGGACCAGGAATCTCCCTGATTTCTAAATTGAGACATGACCTGACTCAGGGTTGTTATATCTATAAAACAGAAAACAGGCAGGATGGGGTAATTCACACCTGAAATTCTAGAACCTGGGAAGCTGAGACATGAGAATTTCAAGTTCGAGGCCATCTTTGGGTACATAGTGACACTCTGTCTCAAAAAAAATTAAAAGAAACAGTGAGGGAAAATGTGTTAGCACCTGACTTCCACCTACAGATAAAGGTTTGCCCCACATGGAAGTGTGTCTCAAGCCCTGTGGCATCAACCTATAAAGCCTTCAGGAGTTATTTTTAGGTGTTTCATTTCAAATAGTCCTGGAAAACTGGAGAGATTTCTTTGTCATTTATTGAAATGAAGGCTTTCTAGGAAAGGCTGATACAGATTTTCTCAGTTCTACACTATTTTGTTCCCTCCCTTTCTCTTTTTACCTGAAAATATTCCCAATGCCAACCTCGGTTCCTCAGAGCACTGTTATGAAATGGGTGCCATGTCCATCTTCCAAACACAAAAATGAAGCTGTGCTAAGCAAAACACCATGACCAATCTATCAAATTTTCTAAATTCAAAACGCTATAATGAACTTGAATGTACATTCTCCAGGGCTTCCGCTATTGATCTAGCAGTTTGAAATGGGACTCTGAGATCTGCATTATTTACAAGTACCAATGTGACTAAGAGCTAAGAAGGTACACTTCCTGGGCCATGAGTCTAGTTTCTAAGAAAAGTTCCCCAAGGCCAAAGACTTTTTTTTTATGCTCATCATCAAAGAAACTGTCCAAAATTTTCAATATAGCTTAGGATACATATGTTTTGGCTAGCTGCTAACTTATAAAAACGTTGAGAGTCGGGTTTGAGTCATCCCTGATTTCTGAATGCTTCTACTATATCCTGTTTAGTTTCTGTTTGAGTTTTGCCAATGCTGGAGATCCAAGACTTGGCAGCATTCTACCGCCAAGTTGCATACCCAGCCTGCACTCCCCTCGGGACAGAGTCAAAGCCACAACAGTAAGCTTGCTTCTCTGAAGCTCTAATCATACATGCCCAATCCAGCTTGCCTTATCCGATACTGATGCCTTTGCTTTAGTTACTTCTGCACAGATTTCCAGTGCCCTGAGCCATCGTGAGCACTAGCTAACGGGGAAGCCTGTAGTGGTTCCCTCAGATAATTCCCTCAGCTCTTAGCAGCAGCAATGCAGTGGGAAGGAGAGCAGAGACCTGGAAAGATTGAGCTCTACACCGTAGCTGGAGTGATCATTCTCCGGGCTGTTTTATCTGCAGATCTGGACTCCTCAAATATGTTCTTAAAAAAGGACATACAGGAGAGAGTACTGTTTAGAGGAGATGGATTCTAATCTCAGCTCTTCATCTGCTGATCTTACCTGGATGTCTGCCTACCACATGCTGGGGATATAGGTATCCTGTATCCCTGCTGTCAAGAGGACAAGGTGGGCTCTGACAGGGAAGGGTTGGGCATAATGGAAACTCTGAAAAGGGAAGGGAACAGTCCAGGAAATGCTTCCTCGGGAAACAATTTGAGAGAGTTGAATAATATGTGATGTTTACATTCCCAACAGAATGTATCAGCGCCTGAATTAGGACGTGGTGAGGTGGAGAACTGGGAAGAGGGTTGGCCCTGTGAAGAGAAGGCTCCGGAGAGTTTCAGGCTGAAGAACCATCCGTCTTATCTGTATTTTAGAAAGGCTGGAACCTCTGTGGGTTAGTCCATCTCAGGCTGCCTTTGACTGCCCCATCATTAACCACTGTCAGCTGGACAGAGGTGGATTACACAGCTACTACATGCTTCATTCCTGGTTACGTTGCTAGCGGGGCCCAGGTGGTAGGTTTCACTAGGTCTTGATGATAATTTGCCTTCTAGACTCTACAGCCCATGTCTCTTGGATCAAGAGGGGAAGCACACATCATACTTGAAAGTCCTATTTCATTACAGCAAAGAGTCACGTGGTCAGTTAAGACCAAGACTATTAAATCTGTGGTGGTAAAGGCATGTAAAGTCTTAGTTCTCCCTCTACCCACTTAGACCTTTTCAAGACCATAGCTTTGTGAACGGAGAAAGCTTCCAGCTCTTTGTGTGAGGAGTTTTTTATATATTTTTATTCAAATAGAACTATACATGATTGTCGCCAGCTTCCTTTCCTCCCTTTCAGCTGCCTCCAGTGACATTCCCTCGGACTCCTCCTGTGCTCCTCCCAAGTTGGGAGTCTTTTCCTCTGATTATTATCATTTCATGTGTGTGGATGTACATATGTATACACACGCATCTGCATAAATAGAACCCAGCCTCGTCTACATCACAGCTTCTGCGTATGTGAGTGTAGTTTTTGAAGAAGCCAAATCTTACCACAATGTCCCTGAAGCTAGCAGAATAGTTAGTTGAAAGGGAGAGAAGAAAGCAACATTTGTTTCTTTACGGACAATGCTTAGTCATCTAATTATTAATTATACTAATTCCATAGTTGTCCCCTCATGTATTATATCCCAATTGCAATTTCCCCTCCTTCTTCATCTCCTAGTCCCTACCCCCTCCCTCCCCTCTCCCCCAGATCTACTCTTCCTCTGCTTCCCTTTGAAAAAGAGAAGGCCTCCCAGGGACATCAACCAAACACAGCATAGCAAGTCACAATATGGCTAGGCATAAACCTCATATCAAGGCTGGAGGAGGCACACCAGAGAGAGAAAAGAATCCCAAGAGGGGGCAAAAGAGTCAGAGACATCTCCACTTCAGCTGCCGAGAGTCCCACAAGAACTCCAAGCTCAACCATGCTGTGTCCAGTTATGCAGAGGTCTAGCTCAGACCCGTGTAGGTTTCGTGATTGCTGGTTCAGTCTCTGCGAGCCCCTATGAGCCCAGGTTAGCCGACTCTGTAGGCCATTTTCTCGTGGTGCCCTTGATCCCTCTGGCTCCTACAATCTTCCCTTCCTCAATCAACAGGATTCCCCAAGCTCTGCCTAATGTTTGGCTGTCGATCTCTGCATCTGCTCCCATCAGTTGCTGGATGAAGCCTCTCTGGTGCTAGACCCCAGTCTACAAGTAAAACAGAGTATCATTAGGAATCTATCCTAGGTCTCAGGGCTCTCCAGCCTCTTGTTCTTGGCCCTTCAGACAGTGTCAGGCCTGGGCTCCCTCCTTAGCATGGTAGCAAGTTGGACCATTTATCGGTCGGCCATTTCTAGAAGTTCTACACCACCTTTACCTCAGCACATCTTGCAGGCAGGACAAATTGAAGGTCAAAGAATCTGTGGCTAAGTTGGTGGACTGATCTCACCACTGGAAGCCTTGACTGGTTACAAAAGGTATCTGGTTTGGGTTCTATAGCCCATATTATTAGTTTTCCCTAGGTATTCTCATAGATCCCAGGGAGTGTCCATTGCTCTACACTTCAACATCACCCACAAATGCCCTTCAGTTCCAGTCATCTCTCCCAATGCTCTCTCCCTTTCACTCCCACTGACCCCTAGTCCACCTGCAAAATCTATTCTATTTCTCTTTCGTAGGGAAGTTTATACTTCCTCCCTTGAGCCCTCCTTGTTACTTAGCCTCTCTGGGTCTGTGGATTGTAGCATGATTAACACTTACTTTACAGCTAATATCCACTTACAAGTGAGTACATACCATGTTTGTCTTTTTGGGTTTGGGTTACCTCCTTCAACATGGTCTTTTCCAGTTCCAACCATATGCCTACTAATTTTATAACATCATTTTTAACAGCTGAGTAATATACTATTGTGTAAATGTGCCACACTTTCTTTATCTATTCTTCAGTTGAGGGACAGTTAAATTGTTTCCAGTTGTTTCTTTAGTGTTGGTTTCAGAGCTACAGCACATTTCTTTTTGGTTCTGGGTTCAGGGATAAATGTATTTCACTGGCTCAGATCTTAGATCCAGGGTATGTTTCTTTTATTAGCTCTGGGTTCAGGGCCAGGGTGGGTTTCTCTCACTGAGTCTGGTCTCAGAGCCAGGGTCTGTTTCTTTTGCTGGCCACTTTTCCCTACACTATGGCCAGAAGATCATTTTAGCACATGTTCCTCTGGTTGTGCTAACATCAGTACATCACATTCAATAAGAATTGGGAGCCAAAGAACTATGACAGTGAAGGGCAGGAAAGACAAAGATTCTTAAAACAAAGATGGAACAACTAGTAAGGTGTCTCAGTGAATGAGACTCTTAACTCCAAGGTGACAGTTGGACTTTTCAACCCAAAGAATTCACATGAGGAATGATAAAACCAACTTCCTCAAGCTGCCCTCTGATCTACACATACATGCCATGACATGCACTAACCTACACACTTGAAAATAAATAAATGCAATATTTTTAATTTAAAAAAATAAACTTTAGGGAAGAAAGAAATGTCATACATAGGACTTTCTCAGGGTGTATACTTTTAGCCTATTTCTTCAATGCCTATCTATATACACCGGGAAAAGTTAGTGCTAAAAGCAGATGGGAAAAGAAACCCACCCATGTAGATGCAGGAAGAGAGAACACCTCTCCTGTTGGGCTCCCTTGGCTCAGAATATTAATGGCTGTGGAGGGAATTATAAGTCCCAAAAGTTCTGGAGCAACAGTACCAATTGCTGAAGGTTTTTATCACCAGATTGTTGTTGAATCCTGTGCACTTCACAAATACTTTTTGGTTTGGGTTTTTTTTTAGGAGGGATATTGTTTGGTTCGTTAGTTTTGGGTTTGGGGTTTGTTTGTTTGTTTTTGTTTGTTTGTAGACAGGTTCTTACTATGTAGCCTTGGCTGGCCTGGAACTCACAGCCTGTAGACCAGGCTAGCCTCAAACAAAAAAATCTTCCTGCCCCTGCTTCCAGAGCAATAAGATTACAGGTATGTGCTACCTCAACAGATACATTTTTAACACATGTTGTATCCCCTGTATCCCACACCATATTAGGCTGGGAATTCAAAGATGAATAGCCCATTCTGCCTCGAAGAGTTAAGTGTAATGCCTCATATCTTAGAGCATGGTACTTGACACCAGCATCAGCTACACCTGGGAGATTATTAGCACTAGAATGTCTTGGGCCTGCTCCAGACATACCAAGTCCAAATCTGCACACTTTTATAGAACACCAAGGTGATTCTCAAGCAGATTGAGGCATGAAAAGCCCTGACTTAATGGGCTATTATTGATGGAAGAGTTTTGTATTCCATGTGTTCAGCAAGCACTTAAAGACCAGGCTGGCTTAGAACTGGAGGTGGGGGTGGGGGAGAGAGGGTGGGGAGTGTTTGAGCATAGAAGACCTCAACAGAGAGATTAAATTCTGCTAACAGAAAAAGAGAAAACATGCAAGATTGTAATGGATCTCGAGGGACTGAAATTCTCACCTCCCAGGGATGAATGAAATCATAGGTCCTTGTCAGAAGAGGACCCAGTAGAGTGGGAGGAAATGGCAAAACTTTTTGATGAGAAAAAGCAAACTGGAAGACCTTCTTACTCATTTCACAACTAGGATTCATTAGCCATTGACCCAAAAAGCCTGACCTCTCTCAGTACTCAGACAGTACCCACCCTCTTCTACCACTCCTAGCTGTTCTGATTAGGGGACTCCAGACCTAGTTATATAGCTTAGATAGGAACAATCAGTAGAAAGCAACCAGCAGGAAACCCTTCAGCATTAGAAAACACGTAGAAATTCAACAAAGTAACTAAATAGATGGTCTGGACAATGTGGCTATTGTACATGCTGTTCTCATGAGCAGTGGTTCAAATGACAGACTCAGAGGATTTGTAAAGAGCCCTTGACAATGGAATGTGCACAACTCACAGCCCATGACATGTTACAAGGTCAAACTCAACAGAACAAGATCCACAGCAAAATTAAATGACTTATTTATTCAGCCCTGCTCTGCACAAACTTGGGAAAATGTGACATCTTTTAAATTACCTCCCTGACAGGTAGCATTCACGGTGCATGAAAAGTGTTAGCAAAAAAATTTTTAAAGAGCAGAATGTTTTACAAGGCAGTGATTACAGGGTAGCCACACTGACGTTCCCAGTTAGTTCTGCAAAGAGCAATAGCTCATATCATTAAAATAGGATAGTTCATACCCTTAAAACAAAAGCAGAGGAGAGGAAAGCCTTGCCTTTTATTATTCCCTTCTGCACTCTCTTCACAAGCCTGTGTGAAGAGCTGGCCCATGCCGGGCTTTCAGGTGGAATTGTCTCACTGTGCATATGGTGTGAGCAAAAGTAAATAACATTCTAATATTACTCCCCAAGTGAAATGGTTTCCTGATATTATGTGGAGAGTGTTTGTGTTCTGAGCCCCACTGGAACCAATATTCTGGTTATTTTCAGCCTAGTGATCTATAGAACTCTCACATGCTCTGAGGTTGTCATTGCGGTGGTGTCATGAATTAGGAAAAAAAAATACCAGGCACAACAGTGTCTTAGAAATCCAGACTCAGACTCAGAAATTCAAACATACTGAGACAGTCTTGTACTTAGCATCCTGCAGAGAAGAACAGAGCCAGGGCCAAGGATTGGCAAGAGGAACACCGGATATACAGAGTGTGAAGACGTGCTTCTCTTCACTGACATGAGCCAACCCTTAGAACGCAATTCCTTACATTTGAAATCTAGGCACTGACCTTGCTTTGTCCCAGATCACTGGCTTCCTGCAATAATTTTTCCATTCATTCCTCATCTCCTTGATACCCTGGGTGAGGAGACCCAGTGTCTGTCAAAGTCAAGAAAAAGAGACAATTTAGGAGAAAAACCTTGAGTGATCAATAGTGAGCTCGTAGTAAAGGGTCCGGTGACAGATTTAATCAAGTGAAAGCCATAGATGAACCAAGAAAAAGAAGATTAAAGACTTGCTGACCAGTGACTTTCCTAGCCAGGCCCTGGGATATGGGCCCAGATAGTGAGGAGATAGTATGTGGCTCTTATGAGATTGACCACAATCTCATAAGATTATTGTTCTGTTCCTACAAGAAGGCTCAGGATCTTCACAAAGAGATGCCTACCCTGCAGGAAGCTCCCTTCTCTTCTAGGTATGAGCACACTGCTCTGGGGATGCTCAAAATCCTTTCCAGCACCCACTTCTCCCAGTGCAGTTCTCTGAGATAGCATCTTACCCTGCCTGCTACCTCAGAGGTTTTATTCACCCTGTAATGCCTGCCATAAACATAAAACCGATCTTGGTAGCTTAGAGCTAAAGGGACAGAAGCAAATGGTCTCTAGCACATAGTTATTTACAAATGACTCAGAGGAAAGCATGGTTCTCTGTAGAGGTTGGTGTCTTTGAGACCATGGTGGGGGGGCAATTAATCTTCTAGCTCTTTTTCATTACACACAAGTAGAATCCTGAGCACTTCAGTGGGCTGTCATCTCTCCCATCTTGTCACTAACTGCTTTTTAAACTCCCCCCACCTTTTTTTCTTTAAGAGAAGGTTTCTCTGTATAGTCTTGGCTGTCCTGGAACTTACTCTGTAGACCAGGCTGGCCTCAAAACCAGAGATCCACCTGCCTCTCCTCCCAAGTGCTGGGATTAAAGACATGTTCCACCACTGCCCGGCTACATTTTTAATTGTATGTTTATCTTTTTTTGTCTGCACATCACATCCATACCAGATGCCCATAGAGGCCAGAAGGAGAGCATCAGAACTGGGAATACAGTTACAAATGGTTGCCCAGTGCCCTGTGGGTAGGGAGAATCAAATTCTGATCCTCTGGAAGAGCAGCCAGTGTTCTTAACCCCTGAGCCATCTGTCCAGCGCCTACCAACCTCTTGTAAACACCCATCCTTAGCTGGCATGTGACATAAACCAACTTTAAATTCAGGCATTAATCTGTGTGGACTTAAAACAAAAAGATCTTTAGAGTGAGGCATTCAAACCTAGTGGAATCCTGGACCTCCAAACCTAAAATGTGGGCTCTGCTCAAGGTGGCACAGCAGACCATTTGAAGTTCAGGACCCCTATAGCACTGTAGAAAAGCCACCTTCCTTGTATATTGCTAACATTTTTTAAAGACAGCATTCCTTTATGTATGTTTCTGCCAGTGTGAGTCAGTCTCACAAAATCGTTATAAACAGGTCATCACTGTAATGTGAACATATTTCAATTCTAATCTGTGTGCTCTGGGTTCATTAAAGTTCCCAGACTGTCTCTCTGTGGCAAGTTCGTTAAGATCACGTGACCAGGATGTTTCCAGAGTGGCAGAAGTCAGGGAGGAAGCACTGCAGATAACAAGAGAACCTTTCAACAGTGTTTCTAGCACTCGGAAACTGGAAGCTCATCTTGTGTTCTAAAGTGCTGTGCTGCAAAGCCAAGTATCATGCGTGGCGCTTGCCACACCACAGCCAGCCAGCCCACGGATCCAAACTCCTATTCTGTGCAGTATCTTTGAGCTTGTGATAAGTCTATAATAATCACTCCAAAAAAGGGCTGATCATACAACTGAGGGTCTAGTTATGGTAACCCATGTAATAATCTTCAATTTATTGGAGAAAATGAAAAGCATCCACTCCCTAAGACTCTATCCTAAAGGACAAAGATGCTCAGATGCAAAGAGATCCATTGTTTATAATAACAAACAACTAAAAATCTATGCCAGCTGGATGTGTGGATAACCATCTGAAATTCTAGAATTCAGAAAATTGAAGTAAGATAATTATGAGTTTGAGACCAGCCTGGGCTACATAGTGAGACCCTGTGATCTCAACGAACATCCCCTAAGATGAATAAAAGCAAAATCTTCCTAAACATCTGAAAATAGTGAGATAATAGGGAATGGAATGTTGAAGATGGATGTAAAAGGATGAAAGCAGAATGGCAGGGTGCTAGAGAAATGATTCAGTGGTTAAAGAGCACTGGCTGTTCTCCCAGAGGATCAGGGTTCAATTCCCAGCACCAACATGGCAGCTCACAACTCCCACATACAAAAATACATGCAGGCAAAACGCCAGTGTGCATAAAAATAAAAAATAAATTATGTTGTCAGGCTTGGTAGCAAGTATCTTTTGAAAAATAGTGGAATCTTATACAGCCATTAGAAGCTGATATAATAATATAGACTTTTATTGTAATGTTAAAAATGTTAAACAGTGTCATATTTACTGTGATTTTTAACTTTATAAGATAAAAGTGCATTTGCATAAGAAATATAAAAAAACATAGAAAGGAAACAGTTTGTATTTAAAGGTGATTGGATTCGTCAGTGTTTCATATACAGTCATTTTTTGTACCTGTTACAACATCATTTTAAAATAAAGAAAACAATTGAAACATAGAAAACCTTCTCTATGCCAGAAAAGATAATAGTGCTTGGAAAGGTTCTGCATTCTTCCCCAGTTCCTTTAAAGCAGCGTAGACGCTCAGCTCAGACGGGCATTTGGATCTTATGAAGCCCCCTATTGAGAATACTGTACTGTGTGTATAATGGAACAGACTGTGCAGAGTCTTTGGTAATAAGTTCATGTTGCGTTTTAAACTGTTTGTTGGCATAATAAGGGTATTTAGTTTTTGATACATGGCCTCATACAGCCAAGGCTAGCCTCAAACTTGCTGTGGACCTAAAGGTGATTCTCTCATTAGTATGTCAGGCATGCACCATCACTTCTGTGTGTGCTAAGTAAGTCCTCTACCAGGCCCAGTTCTGAAATTATTGTCTCATGATGAATATGTGAAAATCTTGCTGACAAAAAAATGATGGATTATTTTTCTCTTTCCCCTCTTCCCTCTCCTCTCTACAGTTCTGCTAAGCCAATACTCTCTAGAATGAGCACAAAACAAGTCAAATAACAGCTCAACAAACAGCTTTGTACATCAACATCAAGAAAGAAGACACAGAGACGAATACGCACAAAAGTGAATCGTCCACTGATTCTAGATCTGCAGAGCTTCGGGTGGTTTTCTGGGAGGAGGCTATGATCACGGATTAAACACCAGCTCATTGGAAACTGTCCTCAAATAAGATCAGATAGCATTCATGAAACTCATATTCAGGAAATAGTTTAAGAAGAATAGAAACGTGCTAGAATTAACATGTAAAATACATATGTACTGAGGTTTATAAACTGTCCTTTTTAAATCAAACTGAAAACAAAAAAAAGCTTTAACCTTTCAATACTATTAAAAGAAACAGAGGGCAGTTAGTTCTAGATTATTCCTGTCTCCTCAGCCAAGGGGCTGATCAAGTGTCATTTATTGGGGAATGTCTCTGACGTTAAGGTCCACATCTCTGCTGTCCACTCATTTCACTGTGCACTTAGTTACAACCATTTTGTTATGAAGAGATGTAGCCCTTCAGACTTCTTCCCAAGTGTGTGTTCAGTCTAGTCTGTCTGTATGAGTTATCAGCAAGGAGATGTTTCTGCCATGTGCTATAACTCCATTAAACTGTGAATCACAGGAGGTACACCGCTACTTAGGTTCCCAAGCAACATAGATTTCCCTGCCATTGACGAAGTATTATCAAGGAACTCTGAACAATATAGAAAGTTTATTTTCACTTGAATGCTCTCTCATGTAATATATAGGCTGCTATCAAACACTTTTTCTAATTCCCCCTAGTATATACATAGGAATTTCATATACTTTATAAATAGATATCTGAAATATGAGTTTTCTATCTCTTCATTCTGAATGTCATTAGAAAGCTGTATCCTTTATTTCCTTTACTGACATATACTTATTTTTTGTTTTGATAAAAGAAATTATTCCATTAAATCTACTTCTAAATGGTAATAAGTGGTACTAACAAAATAAATTAAAATTTTATAGCCTTAGAAGTAATAACTATATACTTATACATGTCAAAGGAACTTGATAGGAATAAGTTACCTTCTGTTTATTAACATTAAATTTGAAAAGTCTCATATCTTTTCCCCCTTTGCTTAGCTAGTACTTGGTAGTAGTTACAACTACTGTCTTCAAGGATCTTTTCCTCCCCGACCATTGCCTTCATAATGTCTCCAGCCTAAATTCAACACCAGAGAAACATTTAATATTGAAGTAGTCCACTGTCTGAGGAAAAACACGGGGGGAGTGCAAACAATGTGGCTTGAGGACACCATGCCTAAGCAGAGAACACACACCCACAGAATGAATCTGTCACTAAGAACATCAGGTGGAGCGTAACAAGGAATCAGGGTTGTCTTCTATGCTCGCACGAGACCACATTCATATTTTTAGCCATGTTTTCACCATGAACCAAATATTTCAAATGGCTAAAAGCATATTACAGATGCACTCAAGTGCTCGAGTAAGTAAGACCAGTTCACAGGGGTGTGGCTTTCCTAAAGAACTTTATTAAGGGAGCACTTGCCACACTGGGGCTATTAGTTGCTTTAAGCAGTAGTTGTCCTGATGCATCCAACCCTACTTACTAAATTTAATTACACACAACTTTTGTCTTGCTTCATTTGTCAAGATAGGATTTCTCTGTGTAGTCCTGGCTATCCTGGAACTCACTCTGTAGACCAGGCTGGCCTCAAACTACACGTAACTTTTTGAAAAACTCGTCTTTTTATTTAAGGGGAAGCATCTCTATATATACACTAAAACCAGAAGGTATTAGATTCCTCTAACCCATAGAAATTACGGTTCTGTTTGGGGCCTTACATCACTAACATTTTTAAAAAGAAGAAGTTCTTCCTCACCACATGCAGATGTCTTTTAAGAAGTTTTTGCCATTAAATCATAAGTGTAATTTAGCATACCACAGTGCTATGAAGATGGGTCATTGACGATGCACCATTTGTACATAGATGATACACAGGTAAATCCCTAAATGTTAAGTATAAGAAGTTTGTTTTTACCTTAAAAAAATAAAAGACTCCCTTTCTCATTCTGTTCTGTTATATTATGTCCAAAAGTTGTGTGCAATTTTTTTAAGGTCCAGGAAATGTAAAGAAATTTGTTGGAATATCTGAATTTCTGTAAAAAAAATAAAAATAAGATTTTGTTACTTTAAAAAATGGGAGTGGAGTGTGTACATATTAATTTTTCTTTTTTGTCCAGTGATCCAGTGTATTATTTCTCTCATTGCTATGATCAAATATTTGGCAAACAGCAATTTAAGGGAATATGGTTTTATTTTAGCTTACAATTTAAGAAGGAACACAGTAAATCATGGAGAGTAAGTCATGGCAGCAGGACAGTGCTGTGAGACCATGGATGCTTTGTACACTGTAAATATTTATTTAATAAAACACTGACTGGCCAGAAGGCAGACAGGAAGTAGAGGCAGGGCAATCAGACTAGGAGGAATTCCAGGAAGCAGAAGAGCAGAGCAGCAGATGCCCAACAGACACAGAAGAAGCAAGACAAGAATGCTGCACTAAGAAAAAAAGTACCAAATCACACGGCTAAATATGGTTGCTTAAGAATAAGAGTTAGCAAGTAATAAGCCTGAACCAGATATTAAGGGGAAAGCTGAAATTCAGAGAGACAAGGAACAAACCACAGCCAGTTCTTACCCAGTGAACTCCTCAGACTCAACAGGGTAGATCCTGTCTCCACGAGTCCTCAAACTGACCAGACACACAGACAAAAATAACTTAACTTATGCCTTATATTTCTTTCCCTGCCCAGCTATTTTACTTCCTGATTCTTCTTTCCTAGAGCTAGGATTAAAGGTGGGTGCCATCGCCACCTGACTTTGTTTGGTCTTGAACTTAAAGAGATCCAAAGGATCTCTGCCTCCTTGGTGCTGTGGTTAAAGGTATGGATCACCACTTCCTGACCTTCATGGCTTGGGTCTGTACTCTGATATTTAAGACTATTTTTATTGAATATACAATATATCACCACAGGACAGGAAGCTGCTAGTCACATTGTATCTACACTCAAGAAGCAGGCAAAAGGAAGGGAGTAGAACCACAATACAGAACCTCAGGGCCTATCATGACTCACTTCCTCTATTGAATCTTCACCTCCCAACGATTCCACAAACTTCCAGATGTTGGCAACATCTGGATACCAAATGTTTGAACATGTGAGCCTACAAGGGATATTTCAAATTCAAACCACATGCCAGTGTGAAATAACGGTTCAAGTGAATTAACTATTTTCAGAAACTCTCCTTGCATTTCATAATGCTGCCAATAATAGATGCTGATTAGATATTCAAGACATGCATGTACAGGACATGTTCGTCCCCTCTTCTACCCGATATGGACATTCCTCCACTGGGTCTAGTGAAATTGTCAACCAAATAAATAGATAAACTGTTCAAATAAAGCTTTCCTGGAGCATCCAATTACTCAATCTCCTCTCTGACATGAGAGACAGCCGCAGACATTTTTCTTCCTCTTAGGTTGGTTATTTCAGATATTGGGCACCATGACTAAAGTATTGAACACAGAAGAAATTACTTGTAGCACAAATTTCACCAATTGACCTCAACAAAATATGCACTCAGTGTAAAATTTCTAAATATGTCAAAAATAATAAGAAATAATAGGTAGAAATGACTAACAACAGGTGCATTGCCTCAAAGGTTTTAGAAGCTTGAATTGCCACATAGTGACTATAAAGTAGCCATAGTCTATGCACTAAAAATTTAAAATGGCATCTGGAAGATTCTGTTAGTGCACCCAACAACATAGGTACCTCGTGCGCATAAATCTATGCAAATACCCCATTCAAAACAATATAATACATTTTTCTTCTCCTAACAATCATTAATAACTCCAATTTTGTAATCAGTTTCCATTCTAACATACTACAGAACAAATCTAGGTATGAGAGCCAGGGGCAATTTGCTAAAAGTGGTTTGGAGCATATGCATAATAATGCCAACTGTGCCCTCTGAAAACCTCTCTTTACCATTTTATGCCTATGCATTGATTAAGAACACATATGATTAAAATCAAATGCACCATGGAAAGGGACACTGCAGTGAACAAAAGCTTATATAATCTAAGCCTGTCAATCATAACACAGACCACAGACCCACCCATGACAACCTTTATTAAGCAAATTCCTCCTTGGCCCCATTAGTAATAAAATATGAATTACATGCATAAAATAATAGTATCATTTGATTAGCATAAATTAAAAGTCTCACAACACTAAGCACCAGTGGCATTAGCTTATTGACCATCTGGAGCTGGGGAGACAGCTCAGTAAGCTAAAGGACTGATGTGATCCAGCCTCCAGATTCCATATAAAACAGACACAGTGGCACCTATCTGTAATCTCAACACGCCAAGGGTAAGACTGGGGACAGAGACAGGAGAGTCCCCCAGATGCTCATAATCCAGCTAATCTGGAACACACAGGGCAATGGCAAACAAGGTGAAAGGCCAGTGCCAGTATCCAAGTGCCCTCTGACCTCCGCAGGCATGCCATAGACTATGTATACCACACAAACACTCACGTGTACATTTATATGTGCACAAATTTATGTAAAAATAAATAAATGAATTTTTTAAACCTCCAGAATTTATATTTAAAAAAAAAAAAAAAGCATGCCTCCACACAGCTATGACCCTAGTCCTGTGGAGGCAGAAGATCACTGACCTAACTCCAGATTCAGTGAGAGATCCTGTCTCAAAGCACTAAGGAACAGAGTAACAACCACCATTCTTCTCTAGCCTCTACATGTACACAGAGGCCAACACATATGTTCATCCATGCACACACAAACATACACCACAGGTATAAACCACAAACACACATTCATACAAACACAAAATACAGTTAAAATTTACATACACTAAATTCTACTCTCTGAAGTTATAGATACTAAAAAAATTATAAAAATAAACATCAAAACATGTAAAAAGGAAAGAACAAAAGAATAACCAAATGCTCATCAGCAAGGCATTCATAAATTACAGATTTTCATGTAATTAATTCATTCAACACTGCCAAAAGTATGGAAATGAATAAACCTCAGTTACAAACATCAACATAAGCAATTATGTTAGACTCATAATGTAATTTTGAGTGAAAATGGTCATTCTTAGAAGGTAAATATGAGTTGCAATCAGAAAAGGCTATGTTGATCACTCAGTACTTACAGAGCTTACGTGGATGTCAAGATTCATAAGTTCACATATTTTATAAGATTACACAAATACACAACTCATTCCAAAGTCAAATATAGCTAGGGAAATACTCTCCATTGGTAGAGTGCTTGCCCAGAGGCGTGAAGCACTGGGTTTGATCCCCAGCAGCACATGTAAATTAGGCGTAGCATTGTATGCTTGTAATCTATCACATAGGGAAATAGAAGCAGAAAGATAAGAAGTTCAAGATAAACACTGAAACTAAATGAGACCCTATCTAAGAAGATAAAATAAATCGAACTGAATATTATGACAGATGTGGGCACCTTTAGTCCAGAGGCAGGCAGATCGCTGAGTTCAAGGCCAGTCTGGTACAGAGCAAGTTCCAGAATAGCCAGGGCTACACAGAGAAACCTTCTCTCAAAAAACCTAAATAAATGAGTAAATTAAACTGAATATTATGACAAGAAATTGAGTATTAGTAATAATCATGAGTAACAGAGACATTAGGGCCATCAAGAGCAATGGAGAGTTTGGGGGAGACTGTTTGAGCAGCCACGGTGAGAGTGTGATGGTCCACTAGTGTAGTAATGATGAAGGAAACATGGTGGTGGCTGTGTTTGGGACAATGTTACAAGCTGGATTTCCTGGGATACTGACACTAAGGACTAAGTTTATAGTAGGGGCTAAGACCTTAAATGTCCCCCAGAGCCTAGGTGACCAGCATGTGACACACTGGGAAAGCATAGAACCTTTAAGAGGAAAGGCCCAGTGGAAGGAAGCTGTGTCAGTGGGAAAGCCAGAGTACCCTTGACGGGAAGATTTAGAACCCAGCCCCTTCCTCTAGTTCTGGGCTTCCTTGACACCCTGAGGTGAACAGCCTTCTCCACCTTCATTACCAGCATATGCTATGATAGCACATGCCCAAAGCCAAGGCTCTAAGCCTTGATCTTCTGGAATTATGAGCCAAAATAATTTTTCCTTCTAAGTTATCTTAAGCATTATGTTCTAGAAAGAGATAACTGGTTGACACAGGGGCAAGATGTTTACTGTGCAGGATTCTTAGAATCAACAACTGTGAAAGAGAAAGAAGAAAGGAAGGGAGAAAAGATTTAAAAAAAAAAAAAAAAAAAAAAGACAAAACCTGGGCTGTGAGACAGACCCCGTGAAACTCAGCTTACCCTACAGGCAGCTTTAAAGCTAGAGCAAGAGCAACATTTCAAAGTTGTTTGTATCACAAGAGGGATCATTTCTATACATCAATAAGTTTTGTAGGTAGGATGCTAACAACCACTAAGAGGCTGTATGTTAGGGGATATTCCATCACACTGTGAACCCCAACTTTGCATTTGCGTGGATTAAGTAAAATTAACCTTGGGTCAGGAGGTCAAGTGAGCAACTAGCTGACAGAAAGCAATCACAGAGCATCAGAGGGCATTTAGGAGAGATAGAGAGACACAGGAAATAGTAGGGAGGGATTTAGGATAGTGTGGCTTTTTTTTTTTTTTTTTCCTGGTTTGGTAGAGCAGAAGCAGGGCTTTCAGAGAAACCAGCAAGGACAGAGGGTTAGCTAGCTGCTACTCGGCCTCTCAGCTCACAAGTTTTCATCCCAGCCTTTGAATCTCAAGTCTTATTTGTAAATAGAACAATAGAGATCTAATTAAATCTATGTTGAGCAGCAGTGACAGGGCCAGTGCCTGTGGGAACAGAATTCCTACCAGGCTGTGGCCTAAGTAGATGGGCCACTACTAGAGAAGCAGGCCAGTAACTGCAGAGTCACAATTGCTGGCTGAAATAGCAGTAGATCAAGGGTGCAGCCACTGTGCTGAAGGTAAAACATTTGGTTCCCAATGTGGGGCATGAATATATATACGATCCTAAGATTAAGTCTCATGCTCTACAAAGTGAGCTAGTCAGGCAGCTTGATCCAGGGAGAGGTACTCCCATAATTCCATTTCCATAGATAGTGTCTACTAGAACTCCACTCTGAATTTGTGGACTATGCATTACACAACAGGCAATCTTATAGTCATTCATCTGTAAACTTCTATTCCTCAGAATCTGCTTAGGAGCTCATGGTGACGTTTCAGGAAATAAGGTATTGGGATGCGGAGGTTGGAGTTGTCATCTTGAACGTTTCTATGAACATGAATCCAGGTCATTGCAAAAGCCAGTGTTGACTGGGGTTTGTTAATATCGGGAACTAGAATACATTCTTTTTCTGGGGACAGTAAACCAAAGAGCTTCATGACAGGAAGAAAAACACAAAGTGCTTTTTTTCTGAATGCTTCCAGAAATGAATTGGAGCAGAGCCTCATATTAGATGATCTCTGCCTGTAATTGTCCTCATCCTCTGAGCTCTGATGGAGAGAAAGAACCATATGCGGAAGACTGGCAAATGGCTTATTTGAACCCATCATATTGCAGACAGTATCCCTGGAATAAGGCTGCTCCAATACATGTCTCAACAAAGCAGCTCTGGTTCGAACAAATTCTTATACGACAAAAAGCCTTTCAAAGGAAAGCAAAGAGTTGCTGAGTCCAGTTTCCATGAGTTACAGATAGCTCCTGGGTTGTTCACAAAAGGCAGAAGTCTGCGATTGTGAAAATGGAGGTTATCCTTGCTGTAGGCCTGAAGGTGTCCACAGAGTCTGATGCCAAGTTTCCTAGTAACCAGTGTGTAAGTTTTCCCTCAGGATATAGTTTCCTGATCTCTGTGACTGCAAAATAGGCTGGTAACAGACAGGCATTCCGTTCCAAGATATAAGCTATAACCTCCATGTTTCCAGGGGACTTTGGACAAGGTAACTCTTCAGCTGAGGGAAACCAAAATGGACCAAGAGCTGTGAGTTGCAGGCTCCCAGACACCCAGTCCTAAAAAGGACCTTGAGTTTGGGATCGAGTTTGGAGACTGTACTCTTGATGTTGCATTGATTGTGGAAGATAAAGAGAATGGCTAGATTTTTTGTTGTTGTTGTTCTGAAGGATAACAGTGCCATGAGCTATGGAAGAAAGAAGATGAAGGGGCTGAAGAGGTGGCGCACTGGTTAAGAGGGCACTGGTTGCTCTTCCAGAGGTCCCGAGTTTGATTCCCAGCAACCACATGATCACTTACAACCAACTATAGTGGGATCTGGTGCCCTCTTCTGCCATGCAGGCATTTATAAAAATACAGCTCTCACATGCATAAATAAATAAAACTTTACTAAAAAGATGAGGAGTGGGGTTAGTAGATAAGAACCCTAAACTTCTCATTTATGATTTTTTTAAGCTCAAGAAACTTAAAAACTCAATTTATTATTCAATGCTAAATAACCAGTCAGGAATAGACAAGCAGGGTTCTGAGCTGAGGTTCAGTGATAGAACACTTGCCTATTAGTTACTTTTCTTTTGCAGTGATAAAACACCGTGACCAAGGCAATTTAGAGAAGCCAAGAGTTTATTTTGGTTTACAGTTCCATAAGGCTAGAGTCCATGATAGTAGGGCCAGTGGGGTAGCAAGCAGCAAGCATGGTAACTGGAACAGAAAGCTGGCATCTCATATCTTGAACTAAATGCATGAAGCAGAGAAAGTGAAATGGGAGCAGGGTACGGCCTAGAGCTCTCAAAGACCACGGCCAGTGATATGCTTCCTCCAGCAGGACTGCACCTCCCAAAACAGCATCACCAACTGGGAACCAAGTGTCAATATCTTATTCTATAAAGGACAATCACATTCAAACCATTACAACTCACCTGGTATTCATGCAGCCTTTGGTTCCTGAAGAACCAGAGAAACACCTCCATTTTGAGCAAGTCCCTAAACCCAACTTGAAACAACCAGAGTTTCGCTGACATGGGTTCCAGGGACTTGAAAGTATAAAGTCAGAGCATCTGTCCCTAGCACAGGAGATAGTGGAGATAGCCTAGGGCCATCTGATAGCAATGATTAATGGCAGAGTGTCCCAGCACAGGAGATAGTCTATACAAAAGGGTTTGACTAACAAGCAGACTAATTGAAGGCTAAGATAACAGAGGAATTCTGGAAAGTCCCTAAAAAAAACTAATCAGAATTGTATCCATACTGAGACCCCCAATTGATGTGTAACTTTATGGTTTTTGCCTTTAAAAACTCAGCTTACAGAGGTCTAGGTACCTCCTCTGGCCTCTGCTACTATGGTGCGCATGTGACAAGGTCCCTGTCGCAGCTTGTATTTCTTTTCAATAAATCTTGCTTTTGTATTTCAGAGAGTTCACATCTCTGGTGTTCTCTTCAGGGGTCTCAAGACCAAGGCACAACAGTTCCAACCCCAGCCCTAAAAAATAGGAAAAAAAAAAAAAAAAAAAAAAAAGGTAAAGTTCTAGGGAAATGTATAGACTAGAGACCCAGTTTTAATAGTCTCAGCAAATAGGTGATTTTTAAAGTCTAACAACAACGGGGTCAAAAAAAAAAAAGAGGCCATGAAGGATGCACAAAATGGGAATCCTGAAGAGACAAAAGTATTTCCAGAGGTACAGGGGTGTCAGGCGCTGCAGACGAGTGTGGTGACTCATGTCTATAACCCCAGCACATACAAGACTGAGACAGGAGGATTGCCCTAAGTTTGAGGGCATCCTAGGTTACACATTTATTACAGGCGTCTGGTTTGGGGTCAGGAGTCAGGGTTGCCTCTCTCAGGTCCTGCTTTCTTCCTTCTGGGAGGAGG
Source organism: Phyllotis vaccarum (assembly GCA_033318265.1). Taxonomy (NCBI): domain Eukaryota; kingdom Metazoa; phylum Chordata; class Mammalia; order Rodentia; family Cricetidae; genus Phyllotis; species Phyllotis vaccarum. Next base: position 24,872,796 of record JARWLC010000006.1, on the reverse strand, counting down.
CCAAGATGGCTTAGAAGCAATGACTCATCCTCCAGGTACAAGTTGAAGCAAGCAAGTTCAATTCTATCATGGAGAAGGAAACCTCAAATACTTCTTTCCCAGACCCTCCCCAGCCAGGGAAAAGGCTTTGATTTGCTGGTATCTGTGCCTTATGGGGGTTGTCTATTGCTGGTCTAGGAATGTTGTATGTGGACTCTGCCCTCTACAAGGCCCCAGGCAGACCCCAGGTTGGCTTATTCAGAAGTGTTTAGGAGCACAGGTTTTAAGGCACTAGTTATGACCAATTTGCACCGGCTGAGACCTGGTTGATCTCCAAGCCCCTTAGAAGCCCACACAATCAACATATAGTGAGACAGTGAGTGTCAGGCCAACATAGACTGCAAACTGAAATTTCCTGTCCAAAAAAGAAAAGGAGAGAGAGAAAGAGAGGGAGGGAGGGAGGGAGAGAGAGAAAGAAAAAACGTGCCCTGAAAGCAAGACAATGAAAAGACTATTTGGAGGTTACTAGTGATTAAGTATGTCTTCCTTAAGTAGTTGAAATAACAATATAAGCAGTGATCTGGAAAAAAAAAAAAAACATTAAGATTGGAGAGATAGTTCAGTGGTTAAGAGCACTCAGTTGCCAGCATTTACATCAGGCAGTTCACAACTGTCTGTAACTCCATTTTGAAGCCATCTGACACACCTTTCTGACTCCCATGGTACATATATGCATGTGATGTGCCTACAAACACTAAATTTTTTTATTTTATATGTATGTGTGGTTTTCCTGCATGCATGTCTATGCACCATGTGTATGCCTGGTACCCTCAGTGGCCCAAAGAGGTAGTCAGATCCCCTGAAGTAGAGTTACATGCAGTTGTGAGCCCCCATGTGGGTGCTGAAAACTGAACCCAAGTCCTCTGGAAGAGCAGCCAGAAGACTTAAGTGTTCTTAACTGCTGACCCATCTCTCTAGCTCCAAATAAATATTTTTAAAAAAAATAGCAAAATAGATAACTTTTGCAATATGTAAGTCATGTCTGCTTGAATCTGGGAGATGCAGCCTGCTGACTTCCTAGTTTCTCATTGTTGGTTGTGACTGTGGCTTACAGGTGTATTTTTGATCACTAATGTCCTGTGTGAAAAGGAATTAGCCGATGCTTGTTTGTCTTTCAAAAGGAATGTGCTGAAATTTTAGCTCCTTGGAGGACCACCTGGCTTCCGTTTCCTGGAAGGTGGTGTCCTGTGATTCTTCTAGAAGACACTAATAACTTCACATCACAGATGAAGCAGAAATGATATGGAAGTGGGTGGAAGCAGGTCACTGGGGAATGCCTCTGTGAAGCTCCAGTAAGAAGCAATCTTCTTTCCCACTGGTTCTGTATACTGAGCTGCCTTGTGCTCCCTAGTATGCCTTGGTGGTGAGACTAAGAAACACTAAAACTCCTGAGCTATGAACCCAGGGAAACCCCCTCTCCCTGCAGTTGATAAACCAGCTATTTCAATCCCACCAGCTAAAAATGTTCCTAATACAGTTTTTCAGGTTTGTCCTATGACTGTTGGTGTTCTGAGATCAATTCATTTATTTACCTTCCCTTTCCCTGCCTGCTATCTACCCTCTAATAAAAATAATAATAATAATGGGATTTTATTCTGATCAGGAAAATATATTTTATTATCTTAACCAAAAGTTGATTTAAATAGGTCCAGAGGCTCAGGTTTCAAAACAACCTACTGTAAATCAATTTTAACTTCACAAATTATTTAAACAGCAATTTCTCCTGCCATCAACCAAAAGGAACTTCCCAAGAATTAAGCTGGGATTATTTGCAGTTTTGAACTAAATACTGATTCTTAGCCAAACAAAGCTTGCTAATCAAAGAATCTCAAAAGTAAATGGATGATGCAGCATCATGACACAGCCCTCCCATCTCAGGACCACGGAGAATTGCCACAAATTCAAGGCCATCCTGTTCTATATAATAAGTTACAGACTAGCCTAAACTATAAAATGAGATCCTTTCTCAAAAAATAAAAACAAACAAATGATAAGTAACAAAAAAACCCACATCTTCCTTCAAAGCAGGAATGTCTAAAACTGTTAGAAGCAGCTTTAATTAAAAGCTTGTATTTAAAAAAAAAAAATCTGCCAGTGGTGGTGCACACCTTTAATCCAAGCACTCAGGAGACAGAGGCGGGTGGGTCTTGGTGAGTTCCAGGACAGCCAGAACTACACAGAAAAACCTTGTCTTTCAGGGCAGGGCTGGCCTGTATATTTCTCCTGTCCTCTACCTAACAAAGCTTAAGAGTTTCTCTAAATCATTAAAATACATTCTGTGATAAATGAAATTTCCCTGATGTCAAAAATTATAGTCGCTTTCCTCAGCTTACTACAATTTTGAAAGCAGCTGGATGGTTTAAAATTTGGTTTGCACCTGCCATCTAGTGATATATTTCAATAAAAGTTATTCGGTTTGAGATTTGGTTTTAGTTTATTTTGTTTTTGAGACACACTCTCAACTAAATCCTAGGCCATCCTTAAATGTACAATAATCCTACGGTCTCTGCCTCCAAAATTTTAGTGTTAAGGAAGTAAATCACCACATCTCTCCATTAAACAAAAATTTCAACACAATACATTTAGGTTGCCCTTACGCGCAGCAAAAATACTGCATTTTAAATAGCAAATTTATAGTATGGAAGTCTCCCAAAGAACTAACAATAAAACTGTCATAGAACTAGCCACCCTATTCTTGAGTATAGCCCAAGGGGCTCTGAATCCTACCACAGAAGCATATGTGGGTCCATGTTCACTGCTACACTATTCACAACAGGTAAGAAATAGAAACAGTGTCAATGTTCATTAACAGGTGAACAGAAAATGAAAATGTGATGCACATATACAGTGGAATTTTAGTCACCCATAAAGAAAAATAAAATGGGATTTATAGAAAAATAGATGGAGTTATTACTATGCTAAAAGAGGTATTACAGATTAAAAAACAAATACTGAATGTTTTTCTTTTATGTAGATCCTAGGCTTTAATTTCATATGTGTATTATAAGTGCATGCACAACTAACTCTCAAGAGAGCAGGCTCTGAACCTTGCCTGAGCAGCACAGTATAGACAACCTCATTGGTGGAGGTATGAATGAGCCAACCCTGAATTTGTGAGCGTTGTCCTCATTATTTATATGTCATGTGACAGTATGGGCAGCAAAGAGATGCCCTCTCCTACCCTACCCCTCCCCATCCCATCAGCACCTGGAGTAGATAGGAGAGCTGAAGGACCAAGAGAGCTGCCCCTGCCCCGCATCAACTGCAATCCCTACACCACTTGTCAACTCTATAGAGCTGGCCTGAAGATATAGGTGTAGGAGAACCCACCATGAAGACTTTGCTGCAAATGATGAGCTAGCCCAGAAGAGCTTACCCTGGTGGTGAGGATGAGGGAGAGCAGGTGGGCTGACCAACCCAGCTACTACCCAAACCAGGGTTATAAGTTGGTCCACCCAACATCCACTCCACCTGTGATCTGCTGGAGCACATGAAGGGAGTGGTTCTGCAGACCCAAAGCTGCAGGATCCGCATAAGACAGGGCAACAACAGGATATCCAAGAGGAGCTCCAGTGGGATATCCAAGAGGGTCCAGCATTGACAGTGTAGCAGAAATCAGAGACCTCGAACCCGATCAATAACTCTTTGCAATAACCACTTGCAAGTAAAGATACATGGATAAAAGGGTTTACTGTGCGACTCACTGCGCTACACTACAGCTTCCATGAGGAGTCTTATTTTTCTTTTCTTTTTCTCCTTTATTTCCTCTTAATCTGGGGGGAGATGCAAGGGCAAAGGGCAGATATGAAGGGATGAAAAAATGAATAAGATCGAGATTCGTGGTATGAAAGACACAAAGAATAAATAAAAGAAAGTTTAAAATGCAAATAATACATACATGCACACACAATGGGCTTGCATAGATTATAAAATTAAAAAAAAAAAAAGAGGACCATGAGAGTAGAGAAAACAGGGCTGGGAAAGGAAAAAGGAAAGAAGGACCAAGCATAGTGGTGCTTTCAGGTAGACACCTGTGAGTCTGAGCCTGGCTTTTAGCAAGTTCTAGGCTAGCCAGGACTATATAATAAGATCTTGTTTCAAAAAACAGAGAGGGGTGTAAATAGAGGGTAATGTGATGTGAATGCAGAGAGGGCTGCTGGGGGCAGCTGTAACAAAGGTGCAGACAGATAGAAGGAAGCACTTAAGCAAACATAAAAGCAAAACAGTATGAAAAAAGAAATTACTTTGTTTGTGGGGATATTGTGGTAGGATTCAGGTGTCAGCTGATAAGGTCCGAAGACGCTTATCCAGGGTCCCGGGATCCTGGAGGGGGTGTGGCCAACCTGGAGGGGGTGTGGCCAACCCCATTGATAAGGGGTTGCTGGGACATGGGGAGGTCTCTTCCTGGTTCCTGGCTGCTGGAGAGACCAGTTTGGAATCTATCGTCCGTCCATCGCTCGTCCATCGCTCGGATACTCCAGTCCCTGTTCAGGTGCCACTATAAGCTGTTACCTGTATCGTGAGTGTTGATTTATATTCTAATAAATATTAATCTTGGATTGGTGTCTTTTAAGTAAAACTCCACCTACAGGATATATTTCAAATTTAATAAAAACCAGTCTGAGATATCATAGTGATTTACTGACAGTGAGTCTAGGAGGATGCCAGCACAAAGAATATCCAGGAGTGGTGACCTATGCCCTTAATCCCAGCAAATCTGAGTTTGAGGCCAGCTTGGTTTATAGAAGGAGTTCCAGGCTCCCAGGCAGGCAGTGGTGGTGTCACGCCTTTAATCTTAATCTGGATGTGAAACAACTGAGTGAAGAGGGTATTTAAGGCAGGCATAGAGAGACAGAGCAGGCAGTAAAAGCCACAGTGAGTGAGGTTGAAGAAGCTGGAAGACAGCTGGGTGTGATTTGACTGTGGTGTTTCCTCTCTTTGATATCTCAGCCTTTCCCTGAGATCTGGTTCTGAGTTTCCTTAATTTATACAACACTTGGAGTCCAACTTTGGGGCACAAATTCTTCCCCTCCCTCCCCCAAAAAAGGTGCTTTCCAGCCAGAGCAACACTTGGCTAGAGGAGTAATTACTGGCTAGCTAGGCTTTCTTTTCTGAGTTCATCTCCAGTCTTAGGCAGACCAGCCACATGTGTTTCTGTTTCACTTTCATCTAGGTAAGTTTTTCAGACAGTAGCCTCTTTCTCCTGGTGGGCTGTGGGTTGTTTTATTTTTTTTCCTCTTTTTGGACCGCTCCTTGGGCTGCTATTAAACTAGGTAACTGCCCCACTTCACAGTCATTTGAATCATCACAGGCAACTAAATTGGTGAGTAAACCAATTTTTTTTAAAGGGGGAATGTGTTTAAGGCAATGGAAGGTATTTGGTCTTTCTGTGATCTTTCTCTAGATGATTTGATATTGGAAATAGTAAAGGAAAAGATAAGTAAAGTAGATGGAATTATAATCACATTATTATGAATATTGTTTGTTTGATTATTTCTGTTTTATCATTTTAAAAGTCAGTTAATATAAATGCCAAGAAAAAAATCTTTTAAAAGCCTGTCAAGAGAGAACACAAAAATGTTCAGTTCAAACAGAGGAATATAAAGAACCAATTGCAGCAAGGTCATCTAAAATTACACAAAAAGAGCCAACATTAATATATCCAGTCACCTTTAAAAAAAATGAACAATGGTAAAGATGATAGAGAAGCTAGTTGGGCTCCAGTACAAATGCTAGAATTAAGGAGAGTAAAAGAAGCAATTGTGGCATATGGGATGCACTCACCATTTGTAAAACAAAATGCTAAATAGCTGATCATCCTGTAACTGGATCACCCCTAAAGATTGGATAGATTTGGTTACTGCTGTTTTAGAGGCTGGACCACTTTTACAGTGGAAAATATGGTGGAAGGAGGAGCTAAAACAATAGAACAAAGAAGCAGGGCCAGAGGCATAGAAGTCTCCCAAGACCAACTTCTTGGGGAGGGGGATGATGTTGATATTAAAAGTCAGTCTTTATACGATGAACATATTCTGGATTTATGCCGCATGGTAGCTTTAAATGCCTGGGACCAGACTGAAGAAATAGGACTGAAAACTGAATCATTCACAAAAGTAATTCAAAGCCCAAAAAAAACCTTTACAGACTTTTGAACAGATTAACTGCAGCAGTAAACAGAATGGTACTGGACTCAGAAGCCAGGCGAATAATAATTGAATCACTGGCTTTTGAGAATGCCAATGCACAATGTAGAAAAATACTTAGACCTTTAAAAGCAAGGTCAGCACCTTTGGAGGACTAGATTCGTGAGACAAGTAATGTAGAGTCTGATGACAATGATGATAACTGCGTAGGAGAGCTTATTTCTAGAGGTATAAGAAAAAGTCAAAATGTTAAATATTACAATTGTGGAAGGCAAGGTCACATAAAAAGAGATTGTAAACAAGGCATTCCCAGAAACAGTGCTTTTAATAGGAATAATCCCAAGAGAACACTCCTCCCTTCTGGAGTATACAGAAGGTGTGGAAAAGGAAGACATTGGACAAATGAGTGCAGATAACAAGGGACAGACAAGGTAACTTTCTGCCCTCAGGAAATGCCCCAAGGGGGCTTTCAGAAGTTCCCATATCAAATCCAATTCAGTCTTACCCTGCCATTGTGGAGGAAACACCTTCCCAGAACAATTTAAAAAATTAAAACCTGTTTTAAAAAGACATACTACACTGAATGATAGAAAATCTACAGAAAAAGAAAAAAAATTAGGAAAAATTATAAAGCAAATATTTTGGCAAGCTTTTATTAATGAACAAAGGCCAAAATTAAAAGTACAAATAAATAATGTTATTATTGAAGGCTATTGAACACAGGCACAGATGTATCAATAATTTCACCAGAGTCATGGTATCCAAGTTGGCCCCTTCAGAAGGCAAATGTTCAGTTTTGGGGTGTTAGGTCAATATGCCAGGTAAAACAGAGTGAAAGATGGCTTGAGTATATAGGACCAGAAGGACAGAGAGGAATATTGAAGCCATATGTGGCTGACATTGCTATAAAGTGGCTGACATTGCTATAAATTTATGGGGAAGAGATTTACTACAACAGATTAATATTCCTCCAAACACAGAAATAAGCCATAAACTAGCACATGGTTCTGGAAAAAAACATTAGAAGGTATTATGAGAAACAGTCACAAATCATTCAGGTTATAGAGAAACAAGACACAACAGCTGCTGATCTTTCAAAAACATCCACAGCACTACCTCTAAAATGGCTAACAGAGAAGCCTATATGGGTTCATCAATGGCCTCTAACAAAAGAGAAATTGCAGGCCTTAGAGCAGCTGCTACAGGAGCAGTTAAATGCTCAGCACATAGAAGAATAAACCAGCCCTTGGAATTCTCCTATATTTGTTATTAAAAAGAAATCTGGAAAGTGGAGAATGGTAACAGACCTAAGGGCAATAAATAAGGTGATCTAGCCAAAGGCTCTCTACAGTCTGGGATTCCTTGGCCTTCTCTGTTACTGAAAGAATGGCTTATTGTAACTATTTATTTAAAGGACTGTTTCTTTACAATACCTTTACAAGAACAAGACAAAGAAAAATTTGCCTTTACAGTGCCCACTTACAATAATTCTCGGCCTATAAAGAGATATCAGTGGAGGGTACTCCCTCAAGAAATGCTAACTAGCCCCACCCTGTGCCAGCATTTTGTACAAAAGCCAATAGAACAAATACGTAACAAATTCCCACATCTATATGTTATCATTACATGGACGACATCTTGTTGGTCAATTCAAATATCAATACCTTAGAAAAAACATTTGAAGAAGTGAAAAAAATTGCCTGCTTGGGGATTACAAGATGCCCCAGAAAAAATACAAAGAAGGGATTCCATTAATTATTTAGGTTACAAAATAAGCCACAAAAAATTAGACCCCAAAAGGTACAAATCAGGAGAGATAGATGGAACACATTTAATGATTTTCAAGGATTACTAGGAGACATTGCCAAGTTATGACCCTTTTTAGAATTAAAAATGATGAACTGGATAAGTTGTTCAAAAACTTAAATGGTGACAAGGACTTAAATAGTCCAAGAGAGTTGTCACCTGAAACTGGAAAGAATTGGCTTTGGTCAAAAAGAAATTACAGGAGGCACATGTGGATCGTGTAGATCCAGACCTTAATCGCATTCTAGTTATCTTGCCCTCTAAGCAGTATCCTACAGAATATTAATGCAAAGAAAAAATGTTATATTATTGGAATGGATATTTCTTCCATATAAACTGAGTAAGAAATTAAAGACATATGTTGAAAAGATTTCTGAATTTATTTTTAAAGGAAAATTAAGACTTTGTCAATTGACAGGAATGGACCCAACAGAAATTGTTGTACCTTTAACTAATGAAGAAATTGACCAATTATGGGTAGAAAATGAACCTTGGCAAAGAGCCTGAAGTAATTTTTGGGGAGATATTAACAACAAATATCCTCAAAGCAAAATAATTGAATTTCTAAAGAAAACTAATTGGATTCTCCCCTCATATTGTACAAGATAAACCAATTTCCAGAGCCCCTACTTTTTAAACCAATGCAAACAAATCAGGAAAGGCAGGTTGCAAAACAGAACATACAAGTAACGTGGCTCAAATCCCTTATAATTCTGTTCAAAAGTCAGAATTATATGCTGTTGTGATGGTATTAATGGATTTTACCAAACCTCTTAACATAGTCACTGACTTTCAGTATGCAGAAAGAGTTGTTCTACACATTGAAATGGACGATTTTATTAATGACGAATCAGAATTAACTTCATTATTTATTCAGTTACAAGAAATAAGCAGGACTAAAAATCATCCCTTCTATATAACACACATTCAATCCCATACAGGTCTGCCAGGTCCTTTAGCACAAAGGTTCATCCCTCTCTCTCTCTTTCTGTGTGTGTGTGTGTGTGTGTGTGTGTGTGTGTGTGTGTAAATAAATATGTATTTTTTGGGCATAGGGAGCTGGCTTCAACCCCTCACCTGAGGTAAGTGGCCCCAGTGGCCCAGACTGATGAGCTTAGGTGCCAGCTGGGCCTTGGGTTGGCACACCATCCACCCCAACTAGGATCTTCTGGAGTATGTAAAGGGACTGGTCCTGGGGAGTGATACCTGAAGGATCTCCATGACTTGAGGTGGCCGCAGAATTTCACAGAGCAGTTTCAGTGAGGATCCAGTGATGAAGGTGTACCAGAAACCAGAGGCCTTGAACCAGACCAGTGATTCATTGCAATGGACATTTGCTAATAAGGTTGATTGGACGCACCTCAGCATCCAATGCCACTAGGATTAATGAAGAGGTGCTGAAGACATGGGAGAGAAAAAGAAAAGAATTTGGGGTTTTTGTTTGTTTGTTTGTCTTGTTTCATTTGCTTGCTTGATTTTGTTTTGGGTTGAGTTTTAATTTTCTTTTCTAAGGGAGCTGCAAGGTAAGGGGAAGACATAGAGAGACTGAGAAGTGAGCAGAATTAGGGTGCATGATGTGAGATTCCCAAAGAATCAATACAGAAATTATGTTTAAAAAAAGAAATGATAAAGTCCATGAATCTGAAAGAGAAGGGGCCATATATGAAGATGTTTGGAGGGAGGGAAGGGAAGAGAGAAAATGATACAATTTTCATCTCAAAAACACTTCTTAAATACACTAGTAATTTTTAGAAGGTAGAAAATGAGAACTGACCCCCATTTACCTGCATTTACACACTCACATATACATAAGTAACATTAAATATGTGTTTTCGAATGTTGCCACAGTTAGCCTTGTTCTTGCTGTCCACCTCCCAAGCACGTGAAGAGGTCCAGGCTCACCTGCAATGCCCACCTTTGCCCTCAGCCCACCGGCAGCCATTTACATCCTTACCTTTAGAGTCAGAACAGTTCAGAGCAAATCTCCACAAATATCAGCTACAAGAATACATCCTCTAACATAACTTAGTCCTGTCTACATCAATGCTATACATTCTGTTGCCTGTTAAGATCTTCCATCTCCTGCTGAATTCCAACTCGTAAAGAACTGGGGCTGGGATATATTGGTCATTATCCTTTTTGCAGCCCCAAGAAAGTATGAGTTTCTATGGGCTCTGTTGGGTATTACCTGGTAATTTTCCGGCAAGCTCCATCCATATGTATATACATCTGAGAGTTTAAGGCCTACCTACCACCTGGATTCCAAAACCTGAGAGAAGGCTACATCCACACATACGTGAGTTTAGTTTGTTGTCATGCTGTCATTTGAAAATAATGTCTTTACCGAAGCAATCAAGTATGCACTAATGTGAATTTGACTAATAACCACATAAAAAAGGAAACTTTGGACACAAAGATATACATTTATGGGAAAGATACCAACACACACACACACAGTCACCAAGGAGTACATAAACTTGAAGAGAATCCTGAAGCATATTTTTCTTCAACTCTTCCAAAACTTTGATGTTTAGTCTCTTAGCTTCCAGAGCCACGTGCTTTTTGTGGGGCCCTTAGGGCGATACACACAAAATAACAGGATGCAAAACCAGAAGCAAAAACTTTATTTACCACAAAGCAAAAGAGAAACTTTTTTATAGTAAGGGATAAGCATTAGGAATGGACAAAAAAAATTTCTACAACTTCAAAGTTTAACCTGTAGAAACAAGTTGTAATTCAGGATTTAGAATTTCCTATTAATAAGGTTTTTTGAGGGTCAGCTAATTGATATTTGTGTATTTCTACAGTCATGGCTGGTTTATGACAGTTGGGGTCATCTAAGAATTAAATCAACAAAGCAATCTAAAGGGGAATTCATGAGTTCAAACAATATTCCTAAGTGTGTCTAGCTATAAGGTAAAAAGTTTATTGATCAGCAAAAATCCCTGAACAAGGTAGAGCGGTCATTTTCTTTTCCTCGGTGTCATATGGTCACTCCCAGGGCCACTCCCAGGGAGTGGGAGCAGGGGGAGCATCCTCCCTCACTAGGTCATATGCATATGAGCAGCTTTTGTTCCTCTGTAGCCAAAAGAGGGGACTTTAGATTTAAAACTTACTCCTAGGCTGTCGGACAAAGAGAGCATTAAGCTTAATTTGCACAAGAAACTGAACCTGGCTGTTTCATGCTGTCTCCAGTGGGAAATTTTCCTTGGAGACTGGTAAATGGTTGATTACTTTCTCCCTAGTATCTTATGAGCAGTAAAGCTCTACGTTCAGATCCTTTTTTAATATACTAAGGTAAATGTAAGTACAAGGAGTAGGTCAGTTTCTCTTAGCTGCAGTCCCAAGGTGATCTTCAGAGCTCCTGTGTCCCATACATCTACAGGCTGTTCTCAAATGAAATACTTTTGTTTGGATATTGTCCCTGGCCAATTGTCCCTGTGCCTGCTAAATAAAGATAATTGCAAGAAGCAGACTCTTAGTCTATATTGGATAAAGGAATAAAGACTTGATTATAGGCAGGAGGTCTTTGCCTATTTGACTGTTTTCACACATTGCCAACATGTCCTAAATGCATATTCCTATCTTATTCTTATATTTCTGGACCATTTACTTTTGTCTTTTGCTTTTTATAAGACCAGCTCTTGCTATAGTCACCACATCAAACCAAACTCCTTACTTTAAGCCATTTTCCTGTCCCAGCTCCCTGGTAGCCGTGGCTACAGATATGAACCGCCTGCCTTCTGATCCTTTCTGCAAGCAACTAATACTGGAACCCTGAAAAAATACAAGAACCTCCAAAGGGAAGCCCATTTCAAATAAGAGGCCACAATTTTCCAAGGGCAAAACTCTCTGAGATTCCTTGGCCAGGAGGATAGGAACCACAGCAGGCTGCAAAGAGCCAACAGCTAGTCAGAGTGGCTGGTGAGCCACATGGTGTTGGCCAGGAGTTGGCCCACCTGAGACTGAAGACATCGTGTTTGGAAGGGAAAGGCAGCAGTGGTGATGCTGCAGGCAGTCTTTCTAAAGGACAGAGGCAAACTCTTCAAAGAAATTCAAATTCAGGCTCCCCAGAATGGCCACTTTCTCCTTTGTCTAAAAGAACAAGGGAAGAGTTGAGTTCCTTTGGAAGCTCTGCTTTCAAGCTGGTAAGGAATTGTAGGGGTTCAACTGCCTTCAGCTCAGAAGGCATCAGTCCACAGTAGCTTCTCCCAGACCTGATCAGGTGATCCCACTCCAGATGTAGCATCCAAGTCCTTGATACAGCCCAACAAGTGATGCTCCCCTCTACAGAGACAACACTCAGATCCTCAGAGGTTAAGACACTCACCTGAGGCCCTGCAGACATAAGCAAAGAGACAGTTCTGCAGTGAAAAGCATTTATGGTTGTATCAGAGTCTCAGAGTTTGGACCTCAGAATCCATGCCAGGTGTCTCACAAATGCCTGGAACTCCAGCTCCACAGCATCCAGTATACCCTTCTGGTCTTAGTAGACACCTGTGTGGTACACAAACACACACACACACACACACAAATAATAAAAGTAAATCTTTAAAAAAAATAATTGAGGATGGGGAACTGGAGAGGTAGCTTAGTGTTTAAGAGTACTAGCTGCTCTTGCAGCCACCCATGTGGTAGCTCACAACCATCTGTAGCTTCAGTGTGAGGGAATTTGATGCTCCCATCTGACCTCCGTGAGCACCAGATATGCATGTGGTACATAGACACACAAGTGAGCAAAACACTCATACACATAAATTAAAAAAATAAAGTTTCCAAAATTATATCTACTTTTATTTAATGTTTATTTATTATTATGGATATGTATTTGTTATTTTTATTTACTTAGCTTTATTTTATGTGTTTATCTTTATTTTATGTATGAGTTTTGCAAGCTCTTCTGTGAGCCAGATTTGTACATTACCCAAGAAGACCAGAAGAGGGCATCAGATTCCCACAAACTGAGCTATTAGACACAGCCATCTTGTGGGTGCTGGGATTTGAACCACTTTATTTTGAAAGAGCAGCCAGATACCATCATTAAAAAGAAAAAGAGGTGACACACACATAGGCGACAGGCAGGGGGCCAACCCCTATTGTTCCAAAGTTTCCGTGGGCCTTGGCTGGCCCGTTGAGCTCTGGTCTGGTAATCTGAGGTGTAAAGGCTTCTAAATGATCAGAGCCTTGGCCTTTGATATGGTTGCCAAAAACCACATTATCTATTCTAGGCACAAAGCCACAAGGGCCTCAGCTGCTTTCCTTCACCTTTGTGAAAAGTATATGCTGGTGCTGGCAGGTTCTATGAAGGCAAGTGTCAGAGGAAAAGGGAGTTCTCACCCTGGCTAGCCTGTCTTTTCTCTCTGGCACATTCTGACACACATCTTCAAACTGTCCTCACTTAGCCTTCTTGTCTCTGGCCCCTCACTGGCCAAAGGCAACCTCATTTCTGTTCTCTACTATTCAGGAGCTATTCAACTCCACCGAAAGAGCTTCTTATCTAGGCAGGGTGATACAGGGGCATGCCTGTAACGCCGACATTTAGGAGGTAAAGACAGGACAAGTTCAAAGTCATCCTCAGCTGTGTAGCTGGCTGAGTTCCCAGGCTAGCCTGGGTTACAGAGAGCCTGCCTCAAAAATAAATGAATGAATGAATGAATGAATGAATGAATGAATGAATGAATGAATATAAAAAAATTAAAGGTTTGTTGCACTGATTTAAAACTTTGTGGTGGCTCTGATCTTACCTCCTCCGGGAAATGCGCAAGCTGTTTCTTTTCTGAGTCATGCAAAACACAATGAGAGATTCTGTTATGGTGACAAGAAGACACCAAATTCAGCGGCAAAGCACCTCTGAGATACATACCATCTGGGGATAGTCCCTAGAAGGGTAGACATCTGCACTAGTTTGAATGATGTTACACAGGAATGCAGATGAGTAAAAAAATAGTTTCCACTAGACAGAAATGTTTTTCCACTTCCTGTTGTCTGTTTTGCTGTGTTCAGGTGTGAAACCGCCGAGTTTCAGAAGCAGAAGTCCTGCCCTCAGGTTGCCAGAAGCCCATCGCTTTCGAAGGGCAGGCATTTCTTGGCAAGCAGAAAAACCTGCTCAAAAACACCACTCACAGCCCTGAATCAGTCTCGATGTTGAGCCTGAGTGATTCCCCAATGACGACTTAGCCGAAATGGGAAAACATTTTTCCGCTGCAACTTCCATGTACTGACTGGTGTTTCCTCCGCTTCTGATCCCTGTGCTGCAGCAAGGGCGGACAGAGCCCCTGCAGCCTAGCTAGAACATCGGCCCAGGAGAACAGGAGATGGGTGGGGTTGCTGCGTTGCCGTGCAACCAAAGGCAACACAGCTGCTGACCTCTGCCAGCTGGGCCAGCCCATTTAAACCGCAGGGAGTTTCAAGAGGCTGTGTCCCTTAGGACTGGGCCCAGCTCTAACAAGGGGAAATGTCAGCAAGTAAACGGACTCCATGACGCAGAGGAAACCAAGAAGGCCTCTCAAGGTCTAGTCATCGTTGATTCTCAGTCAGAATGTTTCAGCAGGAAAGAACTGCTAAGAGCAGCTAGCCAGACACCCCTCACCCACCACTCCACCCCCAATCCCTGCCTGCCTTCTTTTAAACTTTAAAATGTCTATTCTTCTTTTTTAATTAGCTAATTTTTAAACAAAGTTCTTAATGTTTTTATACAAAGTTCTTAATGTTTCATTGGCAATGGAATATGATGGAATTTAATACCTATGTAAAAAAAAAATTACTTTTGCCTAGGAAACAGTATCTACCTATGTGTCTACCATCCAGCACCCTACCATCCAGTGCTCAAAATGTCGAAATAAACTATCATATTATAGGATCTCCAAAATGGAAGAGAAAGATACAGACCCAGGCATACGGAGACGCACACATACACACACACACACACACCCTTCTGCGGCTCAAAACCACAGTATCACAGCCTTATTATCTGCAGGCAGCTCACAGTAATTGGCCAAATACTATTAGTGATAAGAAAAATCCTTTCAGTGACGAAAGAATAGTTATCAGCGTCACTTGGCTTTCTTGTTTGAATCAACTGTACACTGCTCTATCACAACCTTCTGTGGCCTCACACATGTTTCCTTGCTCGTGTTTTAAAACTGACCTGCCCCCAAAGCAACTGTAGTGTAGCTTTGAAATAAAGGGGAAAACAGAGAAAGAACATCCAGTGCTGGTGACAGACAGCAACTTCGCCTCTTCATTTTTCACAAAGACTGAAGCCACTTTCCAGGACCATGAAGAGCTAGAAGTCACCTATTTTCAAAGACTTGTCTGTTGACTATGTGGTGACTTTATTGTCTTTCCTATAATCAAAATCTGCAAATTCTCTGTCCCCTGACCACCTCTGAATCCACTCCAGGGACAGTGAAGGTCCATTCGTGGCTACTGCTATATCCTCTGTCACTACAGAAGTCAAAGCCTCCTTTGCCTTGGTAATCCACAGTCACCAGGTAGCCCATGGCTACCATTTAAACAAACTGGGGTTACAAATGTGTCAGCATTCAACCTTTTCCAGTCCAGATTGGTCTCCTTTCTCTGTTATAAAATATTTTGTCATAATAGTAATTGGGTTTAAGTGGATCTTCAGACTTTGGCGTTCCCTTCTCTGTTTTTAAGTATCAACTTCTGAGTCTCATATATATATTTACCATTTACAAGCTTCTCTTGTTTTTGAAGTTTCTCTTCTTTACTGTTTTTATTATTTTATTCTAATAACATTTTTTCATTTATTTTACATACAGGTCAGTTTCCCCTCCCTCCTCCCCTCCCAGTCTTAGTCCCCATCCACCACTCCCATCCCTTACCCCTCACCCCTCCTTCATCCCCACTCTGCTTCCCATCTACCCCTCTCCCCTCCCACTCCTCCTCTGTCTCCACTCAGAAAGGGGCAGACCTTCCATGGAAGTGAACAAAGCAGGGCACATCAAGTTGAGACAGGATTGGGCTCCGCCCTTTGAGACAAGCCTGGGCAAGGCAATCCAACATGGGGAACAAGTTCCCAACAGCCAGCTGAATGCCAGGGACAGGTCCTGATCTCACTGCTAAGAACCTTACAAAGAAACGTTTTCTCATCTTTTAATTTAAGTTTATTATGAACCTCTGTGACTCTGTCAATTTCTTCCCTGTTAAATTGTGCATTTGCACTTTCTAAATCAAAGCCTTTACTTCATTGGACCATCTTAACAGACACCAAATCCTCCTCTGCCACATCCATGACCCCCACGCCCTCTCCTCAGAGCAGAAGGAAGACTTATAACTACTCACCTCTTGCTATAATTTCTCCATTGCTCCTTTTCTGCTTGAGATTTTGTATACTTCAGGTTTCTCTCTCCCCCTCTCTCCTTCCACATTTTCGGGGGGCTAGCTCTGTTGGCCAGACCAGTCTGGCTGTCCCCTGAGAGTCTGAGCTATATGCTTCCAGTTCTCTCCTTAAAACACCATTAAGAAATTGCTCCCGGGGCTAGAAAGATAGCTCAGTGGCTAAGAACACTGACGGCTCTTCCAGTGGACCTGGGTTCAATTCCCAGCACCCACATGACAGCCAACAGCTGCTGTAACTCCAGGATCTGACATCCTCACACAGACATACATGCAAGTAAAATAAATAAATTATTTTAAAAAGAGAGAAAAGAAGGAAGGAAGGAAGGAAGGAAGGAAGGAAGGGAGGGAGGGAGGGAGGGAGGGAGGGAGGGAGGGAGGGAGGGAGGAAGGAAGGAAGGAAGGAAGGAGGGAGGGATTGTTCCTGGCCACTCAGCTCAAGTGGTCAAATGCTCAAATGGTTGAAATGCCTTGTGGTGCCATTATGAGCAAGTATATGTGGAGAAACTACAGAGACTCGAGAAGCAGAGTGTATCATGTGCAGGACCGAAGAAGTGAAGGCTGTGAGGAATGGCATGATATTGGCCACCTGCTTGCCACCTTAGTCCAGTGTCATCCAGGCCAGGGACGCTGCCAAAGGCCATGTGTGAGTCTGTGGCCCTACTGCAGCTAGGATCTGTGGCTCCTGATACCATTGATCAAGTATCTGGGCCACCACCTGGGATGGTGGTGTTGTCCAGGGGCCACGCTACCACAGAGGCCATGCTCACCTGTGTGGCCTGTACTGCTACTTGGGTCCAAGGTCCTACCACAGCCAGGGTCCATGTTGATATTGTGGTCCATAGTAACACCAGGGACCACAAGGATGCCCGGGAGCTAGGCTGAAACCTGTTGGTGTCTGAGGGCCATGCTGCAACCAGGCCCATGCTAATTTGGGTGGCCTGTGCTGCAGTGTGGGGCCATGGTGTCATCCCAGACCCGGGCTACTTCCTAAAGCTTTGTCTGTGCCTATAGCCCAGTGGCAGCCAGGGTCTGAACTGATGTCCATGGCTCCTGTTACCACCAAGGGCATGTGGATGCCTGATATAGGATTCAGGTGGCTGGATCAGAATAGCCACCTGAAACCATGTTAGTGTTAGAGATCCTTGTTGCCACCAGGACCATACTGATCTGGGAGCCCTGTGCTGCCACAGGGGCTGTAGTGATGTCTTGGCCTGAGCTGCTACCAAGGGCCATGTCTAGACCCATGTTCCTGCAGCAGCTGGGATCTGTGATGATGTTTATGGCCTGTGTTGCCACAGTAGGTCATAGGAACCATGCATGATGAAATCCCAAGTGCTGTGCTGAGCCAGCCCTGCCCCTCACTGGCCCTGGGAAAGCTGGCTCTGTCCCTTGCTAGACACTGTAGCAGGAGAGCTGGACCCACCTCCATGGGAGAGCAGTCCTC